>CAWUFW010001308.1:1478210-2956421 GCA_963921515.1 Calotriton arnoldi
GAATGACCCAGACACTAACACATGCACTGCTACAATCCCCTGTGCACTACCCATGCAGACCTCTAACCACCTACACAGTAGTAATTCACTCCTCCAATTATCCAGGTTTTACCCATGCACTCCAGAAATCCCTCTGTCACTACCCATGCACTCCTCAAATCAGCCATCCAGCATCATGTACTTATCCAATCACTCCGCCAAAAGCCAAGCAGTTATAAAATCACCAAGCACTGTCCTTGCAGCACTCTAACCATCCAGTCACTACCCATGTACTCATGCAATGACCCAGGCACTAACTCAAGGCAAACACAGAGGAGGTCACGCTAATTACAGGGGTACCCCAACACATAGTGTTCCCTAGTGTATGTAGGTGTTTTTACTGTATTCTAAGTGTCTTTTAGCATAGCACTGGCTCCGGTCCTGGTTAGTCAGAGTCAGTTACCACCAGTACCCGTCACTAAAAAGTTGGGGGCACAGGAGGACTTTTTGCTCCTCTGTTGGTTCTTTCTGCACATCTCTTGCTTCTTCCTGCAGTTTTCTTCGTCTTTCTGAACTTCTTTTGCCTCTTTCTGCATTTGTCTTGCTTCTTTCTGCGCTTTTCTTCCTCTTCCTTCACATGTCCTAACTTTGTAGGCATAGTTAGAAATTAGCATTTAAAAAACCATTGAAATTCACTGACAAAACCATAGGTTTCAGGCACGTTATAGCTAGAAATTAGCATTTAAAAAACCATTGAAATTCACAGAAAAAAACATAGGTTTCAGGCACGTTATAGTTAGAAATTAGCATTTAAAAAACCTTAGAAATTCACTGAAAAAACCATAGGTTTCAGGGACGTTATAGTTAGTTGGACATTTCACTCGTACAAAACCATAGAAATTCCCCCGTTATAGTTAGTTCAGCTAACTATAACTCGCGCCCCCGCAATGCACTGCTGATGACGTCACATATTACAGGGTGTGGTGCAGCGGCCAGGGCAGCTGACTTCGGAGCACAGGGTTCACGGATCGATCCCCGGCTCCGGCGGAGGCTCAGCTCAGCACCATGTGACTCTGGGCAATAGCTCACTTAATTTCCACTACGGCCCCCAGCGCCTTGAGACCCGTAAGGGTGAGTAGCTGCACTATATAAAAACGGACTTACATTTTTTTATTACATCATTCATGACATGGTCAGTGACATCACTGATGACATCACTGATGACATCTCAAATGACATCACTGATGACATCATCCACGTGAAAATGTGATGCACCTCCTCACACTCTAATATAACCTTTGATACACCCACTGTAAAATACAGACTACCATTTTCGAAACCATCAACACACCAATACCAGTTACTACATACGCACTCATTGATTCCTAGGTCTACACACACATCCACTCATTCACCCATACAATCACTCATACATACAGTCACTCATCAAAACAACACTATCATATGCACTGATACATCTATACAGACACTCACACAGCGCCAAACATTCATGGAGTTACTCACACACCTACTCAGTCATGCAAAGAATCAATCACACTTCCATTTACTGACCTATAGAGTTATACACACAACAGATCACTTATTCAAACAGAAACAAACACATAATTACTCTCTTATACAATCACTGATACAAGTAAACACTCATCTATACAGCCACTCTCACAATCACTGACTCTCACATATAGTCATTTATATACTCCAACCCTCACATACACTGCCTTTTACATATGTAGTTACTTGGACATGTACCACTGAGACATCCATTCACTCAGTAACACACCCATACACACACTGACCCACCCATACAGCTGTTTCCACATGTACTATTGAACCCATACAGCCAGTGAATCAATCACTCAAACATGTATGCACAGAGTCACACACCTCCCATGCACCCACACACACACTCAGGCACCCATACAGATACTCTGGCAACCAATCATTAACCCATATAGACACTCATGTAGCTACTAACCAACCCATGGAGCAGCTTATACAACAGCAGACAGACTGATACAGACATTCACACAGTTTAGTCACTAACCCATGCATTCAATAAGACACATGTAATAACTCACTTAAACAGTCAGTGACACACCTACTAAATCCTCCATCCAGACACTTATACACCCACTCATTCTTCAATACACCTTGGCATATATATAATACATATTTAAACTTTATAGAAACACACAGTCACTGGATGATGTCATCAGTGATGTCATCAGTGATGTCATTTGAGATGTCATCAGTGATGTCACTGACCATGTCATGAATGATGTAATATATGATGTCATCAGCAGTGCATTGCAGGGGCGCGAGTTATAGTTAGCTGAACTAACTATAACGGGGGAATTTCTATGGTTTTGTACGAGTGAAATGTCCAACTAACTATAACGTCCCTGAAACCTATGGTTTTTTCAGTAAATTTCTAAGGTATTTTCAATGCTAATTTCTAACTATAACGTGCATGAAACCTATGGTTTTTTCAGTGAATATATATATATATATATCTTTTTCTTTTTAAAATAAATGTTATGGTTTAGATCTTTTATTGGCATTTTCAAAGATAACGAACAAATACAGCAGCAGATTTGAATCCGCAGGGGCAAAAAACCACTGAGGGGCGATACAAGCATAATTCCGTGCTGTTGTTGGTACAAACTCAAACTAAAGAAAGAAAAGAAAATCCACAAAACCCAAGCCCCCAACTGCCCCCTCCCTTCCCCATTCACCCCCCTGTGATACCAAGACCAATGCATGAATATAAAGACGATCAGTGCTCTGTGGGCTTTTCGGGCCGAGGGGCCTCTAGGAGACGCAGAAGTCTAAGATATTTGGGGCATGTTAACTCGTGGAATTCCTGCGATAATAGTGACACAAACGGGCCCCATACCTCCAGAAAGCCGGCACCTTTCCCTGCCAGTGACATGGAAATCTTCTCCATTCCCAGAATGTGCCACATCCTATGCAACCAATTTGTGTGCGTGGGGAGTAGCGCAGTGCCCCAATGGGCTAAGATGGCCTGGGCCACCGCCCCCAACGCCATTCCTATTTGCCGGCCACGGGGGATCTTAAGGGATATGTCAATGGGCTCGGGAGACCCAGCAACACATAGGCTGGAAATTGTGGGAGCTGTGTATCTAAATGTTTGTCTATATCGCCTATGACCTGCATCCAGAATTATTGGATCTGCGGGCAATCCCACAGAATATGCGTCAGTGACCCTTGGCCTCCGCAACCCACCAGCAGCTGTTGCTCATCGTGGGCTTAATTTTATGTATCCTGACCGGAGTGTAATACCAGTGTGTCGTGATTTTGGTCAGTGTCTCTGTAAGGGCTGTGCTATGGGCAGTGTGGCGGGCCCTATAAGCTATGCCCTCCCAGTCTTTAGCGCTCAGGGGCCGTCCCAGTTCCTCCCCCCATCTTGCCCGCCCCGCCTGATATGTGTGAACCTGGGTTTGGAGTAAGATAGCATACAGCTCTGAGAACATGCCCTTATCTGACGATTTGGCCAAAAGCCACCTCTCATACGGAGTTAAATAACGTTGCGCGTTGGCGCAGTTTGAGGAGTGTGTGATCCAATGTCTTAACTGTACATAGTGAAATCGTTCTGATTCCGGGAGCCCAAAATCATCACGCATTTGCGGGAAGGAGAGTAAGCCCTCCGAATCAAAGAAGTGGCCCATGGAGCGGCAGGCTTTCCAGGAAGCATACCCCGTTGGCGTGGTGCCCGGGGTGAAGTTCGGATTCTCGAAGAGGGGGCATCAGTGGGGATGGGTAGGTCGTCAGACCCATTTTGGTGCTAGTGCTGTCCCAGGCCATCACCGTAGCCCGGGTTATTGGAGACAAATACAAGCACCTAGGTCTGTGTGCTTTGGGAAGGAATGGAACCTTCCAAAGGGCTGTGCCTGCGATTGCTCTGTCCTGAAAGAGCCAGTGCTTTTCAGACTCTGGGCGACTCCACTCCACCAAACATCGCATCTGCGCCGCTTTGAAGTAGAGTTGTAGGTCCGGGGTGCCCAGGCCTCCGGCTTCGGGAGGGAGATAACTTAGGGAGCATTTCATACGCGGCTTTCGTCCCTGCCAGAAGAACCGCGCTAATTCTGACTGGAGTTTAGCGATCATACCCTTTGGAGGAGCGAGGGGCAACGTCTGAAAGAGATACAGAATCCTAGGCAGGGCCGTCATCTTGCAGGCTGCTATCCGTCCTAGACAAGAAATCTGTAGGTGTGTACACCTCCCTAGGTCGCTCCGTATGCATTGGAAAAGCGCCTTGTAATTGCTATCTATTGTCGCTTGGATCGTGGGGGATAGATTGATCCCCAAATACGGGATCGATTTAGAGGCCCACATGATGGGATATTGGGTCGCGAGGAAGTCTACTGTGCCCTGGGGTACGGAGAGGTTAAGTGCCTGAGATTTGTTTACGTTCATTTGGAACCCCGATACCGCCCCAAAAGCCCTCAGCCCCTCCATAAAGGCAGGCAAGGAGGTAGTCAGGTGCACCAGGGATGCCAGGATGTCATCGGCATATAGACTAATGGTGTGTCTGTCACCTCCGAATGGTACACCAGAAATGTCCGGGTGATCCCGGATCCTCTGGGCCATGGGCTCCATATACAGAGCAAGTAACAGCGGGGATAGTGGGCAGCCTTGTCGGGTACCTCTGTGTATTGAAAAGGGTGTGGAGGTAAAGCCATTAAGAGGTACTGTCGCAGTGGGGGCTTGGTAACAGTTTAGAATGCGGGTCCTACATCTGTCTCCAAACCCAAAGTGTTTTAGAACTTGTTAGAGGTATGGCCAATGTACCCGATCGAAGGCCTTCTCAGCATCGACCGCCAAGAGCATGTATTCCTCTTGGACCCTGCTCGCTTTTTCTATAATATGTAGTGCTCTCTTGGTGTTATTGCTGGTCTGTCTCCATGGAATATAGCCCGCTTGATCCGGGTCTATTAACGCGGGGGATATGTATTGATCCTGTAGGCTATAATACTCGTGTATAATTTAAGGTCAATGTTTAGAAGTGAAATGGGCCGGTAAGAGCTGTAGCGTTGATTGTCTTTCCCGGGCTTAGGCAAAACTATGATAGAGGCCACGAGCATTTGGGCTGGGATAGTACCAGGATCAGAGAATGAGTTGTAGAGTCTTGTTAAGATAGGTGCTAGCATTGAACAGAAGGACTTGTAGAAGGCTGCGGAGAACCCGTCTGGGCCGGGTGATTTTGCGAGTTTGAGGCATGCTATAGCCGAGATGACCTCGTCAATGCGGATGTCCTCATCCAGGAACTCTGCCTGGTCAGGGGTGAGAGTCGAGGTTTTAGCCCCCTTCAAGTATTGAGATCCGGCCTCTGCATCTAAGTGTTGGTAATTATATAACTGTGTGTAGAAGTCTTTGAAAGCATTCGCTATGTCTGGGCCGTCCGAGACCAAGTCCCCCTTTGTGGAATAGATCTCCGAAACTCCCTGTTCCTGTCGTTTAGCCCGCAATGTATTGGCCAAGCGACGGCCGCACTTGGCTCCCCCTACATAATATGAGTGCCGTAGATGAAGTGCAGAATATTCCACCCTATCAGTATCTAAGGCTGCCAATTGGGCGCGCATGTTCGTAAACTGGCACCAGACCCTAGGGGCTCCAGTGCGCTGGTGTATGCATTTAAGCTCTACTGTCCGCTTGGTAAGGTCCTCTCTCTTTACCCTGCGGTTCTTATTGTCTACTGAAGCTATGGCAATGAATTCTCCTCTAATGACTGAATTAAGTGCTTCCCACAATACCGCGGGCGAAGTCTCGGGGAGTTCGTTGTGTGTAATGTAGTCTTTGAGTGAGCGCTGGATTTGGTTTATGACCTCTATGCGGTGTAACATGGAGTCCCTTAAGCACCAAGCCCTATGGGAAGGAGTAGTCTGGGGGAGACAGAGCGAAAGCTCCACAGCCCTGTGATCAGACAGCGCAGCTGTGTGTATGTCTACATCTTTCGTAAGAGAAAGAATTTCCCGAGTTCCCAGGAAATAATCGAGCCTGGCATATGTCTTATGAGCACTAGAGTAGTATGAAAATGCTTTGGACTGTGGGTGTTTAGACCTCCATAAATCCACCACCCCCAACTCGCGTAATCTCGCCTGCCCTTCAATCGATAGAGCCCCGGAGTGACCATATCTCTGTGCTGATCTATCCAGCGCATTGTCAAACACGAAATTGAGGTCCCCTCCTAGTAGCATTAACTGATCCCCAGATCCCAGCGCCCGCTCCAGGGCCCCATATAGGAACCCCTATTGTTTCTCATTGGGAGCATAGATTGAGCCAATCACTAGAGACCTCCCCTCTATGGAGAACCTATATAACAGGAGTCGGCCCTTAATCTCGTCAACTTTCTCTTCGACCATCCCTTAAAGGATTTGGCCACCAAAATAGCCACTCCGGCTGATTTGGACAGGGCAGACGAGAAGAATTGTTGCGGAAAGGCCCTTGATTTTAGTCTGTGGCAGTCCCCAAAGAGGAGGTGAGTTTCTTGTAGTAAGCAGAGGTCTGCCAGAGAGGACTCAAGGTAATTAAGTATTGCCCGCCTTTTGATCGGGTTGTTGAGCCCTCGTACATTTAATGTGAGAATGTGAAGTGTGTCTCGTGTCATACAGGCAATAGACTGGCTTCCGCTCTGACCAACATTTCCCTTATCCCTCCATCTCGGGAGCTTGGGGAGCCTTGTAGCACGGGATGTCAGACCAGTGTAGAGTAGTAAGACAGCCCCTGTATGGGTGAGTGCGGACCCCAAACAAGTCCCCCCCAAAACTAGTAAACAACAACAATAAGAAAAAATGAGAGTTCAGTCTTACGTATAGTCCTGTGGCCCAACGGAGCCACATGGTGAGTTTGATGGGGGAATTAAAATGGCCAGTGGCTCGACTCCTCCTGTCTGCCGCCCCTCCCTTGGCTATACATTATGCGTAAGTGGGGCACCTAATCAGGGGTCAACAATTTTGGCCACCGTTGAAGGCACTGCATCTAGAGCAGCTTGCTGGCCCTTGGCTATCTCCTCCGGATCCGGTTTAGCTGTAGCACGGCGCCGACCCACTCTCTGCCATCCATTTTTCCCCATTCTCTGGGGAGGGGGCGGAGAGCCCCCCGGCCGCTGTTCCTCCCCCACAGCACCCGGCATGCTTCCGTGAGTGAGCGTAGTTGATGGAGCTTTCCCTCCCATCGGAAAATCAGGCGGAAAGGATGGCCCCAGAAGTAGGAAATTCCATGACTGCGAAGTTGTGCAGTCACCGGTCAAAATGACCTGCGCTTCTGCAGGGTGAGGGCTGCGAGGTCCTGAAAGAGGGTAGGGGAGTGGCCCCGAAAAGCAATGGGGTGTGCCGTGCGTGCTTTCCTGAGAATCTCCTCCTTGGTTTGAAAGTTGAGCACGCAAACAAGGATGTCCGGGGGGTAAGCAGTATTCGGCCTGGGAGGGCCCACCCGATGTGCTCTGTCCAGTTGGATTGGGGATTGCGGTGGGCCTCCCAGGATATGATGAAAAAGGTCTTGGACAAAACCAAATATGTCCTCCCCCTCTGCTCCAGAGCCCACTCCCCTAATGCGCACATTTTTCCTCCGGGAGCGATTCTCTAAATCCTCTAAGTTGGCTTGCAAGTCGATATGCTGCTCCCGGAGCCGAATAACCTCTTGTTGGAGGGTCTCCGTTTTTTCGTCGCGGCCCCCTTCTCTGTCCTCTAGCTCTGCCACTCGCTCCCCCAGGGCATCCACATCTCTCCGGGTCTCCTTGATCTCCTGGGAGAATTCACGCTTTAGGGAGTGGAGCTCGTCCAGTAGGGAGATAAACAATGCCTCCATGAACGATCGAGTCACTGGCTCCTCAGTGGATTGCTCAGGGCCTGGTTGTAGGCTTGCATATTCTGATGTGGTCCCCCCTGTGCGTGAGAGAAGATCTTTGATTGAGCGGTCCTTTTTGGGGCTCCCAGTCGCCATGACGTAGGGATCAGTTTACCAGATGCCTAGAGTTGCTTGATTCGTTGCATCTCTTATCCTGCCAACTCCTGTGGAGATCTGTGTCTGTGACAGCGGAGGGGGAGATCCACCTCTCCGGCGCAGCCCCACCAGAGATGCTACCCGAGCATGGCTCACCGCGGCCGGGGGCCGATATTTTGTTTCCAAGGCTGTTGCTCTCTGCCTTCGCTTCCTGTCCTTGGTTCCCCAATACGCAGCACTGGTGAAAAGGGTTGGGCCCAGCACCCCTCCGCTCGTCTCAATGTCGCTCCCCCTCTACCCTGCTTCTGCGGATGCTCCGTCCGGGCTGGTCCGCCCATCGATATGGGAGGCGATTTGGAAAAAGAAGGGGATAGAACCCCAGTGGGCCACCTCGTGTTGCTACTCCAGCACTGCGGGCCGCCCCCCGCTCTGAGGATGTCGTGGCAGCTCAGCGCCCCTACCTCTGCTCTGCTGTGCGGCACTGTGTTCTCTGCTGGATGTTTGCGCTCTTTGCTATGCGTGTGCCGTGAAGGGGAGCGCAGGGCCGCGACGGCCTACCACCTACGCCCCACAGGAACCAAGACTGCTGTGATTGCTCCTGGTCTATGGCGACCCAGTGAGCCGCTCCAGGCATGCCTCCCCGTGGCCGGCGCTCCTTCTCCCCACCTCTGCTGAATGAGGGCACCCGGTTCGGGCCGATCTGCCCGTCGATAAGGGAAAAAGATGCGGGCCGCCCACCACACTTTGCGCCAGGAGCATCTTAGCTACTCCGAGTCCCACATCTCCTCTTCGCTTTGTGAGGCCTTGTTCCCAGCAACTGTGTGTGGTGTCCGTTATTTGTGGGTTTTGAAGGAGGGGGCAAGAGCCGGCGGGGTCCCCACCAGCGGCCTACCCCCCCGCCCCTCACATGGCCCAAGGCCGCAGTTCTAGCTTCGGAGGCGAGCCGCACCACTTGCGTCTCCTAATGGCTGCCAATGTCCTTCCCCAGCTCTGCTAGGCGAGGCTGTCTGGCCCCGTCGGTCTGCTCACCGTAACGTAGTAGAGATGTGGGCCCGGCCGCAGGAGGTTTCCAATGCGGCCATACTCCGCCTCTCGCTCCAGGGGCAGTCCGCCCTTCACTCGTCTCGACGGATCTCTCAGGGCCCCGCACCCGACCTGGTGCTGATAATTCCACTGAGTCCGTGCGGAGGGGGGGCAGCGCGATGCAGCAGGGCGTTCTCGCACGCGGCCCACCTCCTCCAGCCTCAGGTATGAGCCCGCGGAGCCGGCAGCACCCAAAGACGCAAGCGTGGGCGCGCGCACCGCGGACTGTGCAGCGTCTCTTCTCTGCCTCACCGACAATGCCCGCCGGGCACCCCCGGCGTGTCGGCCCGGGATTCTGGAACCCCCCGGTGTTCTGTGGGCGCCGTGAATCCTTCCGGTGCTATTTGGGCCCCGTCTCAGGCCCGGGAAGCGGTGATTAGGGCGGCAGGAGAGTCGTCAAGGCACGTCTAGCCTCGGCGCCATCTTGGCCACGCCCCCCGGAAACAAAAATGTTATTAGCTTAGGGTGATATCACAATAGTGTAATACATAGTGCCAGTTTTCAACTTCACAGTTTGTATCAGCAGAGATATAAACATGCATTTCAAATGCGGTACAGAAGTGTCACATACTATACGCATCAGAATTTGGGAAAATGAAGAAAGAAACATTTTTATAGGATCTATCCACTCATAGGATGTATCAGAAATAGTTACAACTGTGCAGCATTAATGACTCAGTCTAAGCTACTGTCTATAGACTGACCCAAAAAACTAAAAACTAAGCTCTCTCCCTCCCCTGCCCTCACTTTCATGCTTACTCCCTGCTTTTGGTACAAGACAATAGTGTGTGGATGTCCGTAATGTAACCCTCCGTAGTCCAGTGTGTTCCCGGTGCTTATTTCAGCAATGTTACAGTGTATTTAGTACCTCATGTTAGCTTGTCTCCAGAGGCGGCTAGTCCCTGTGGTTCATTCAATTCAAATAACATAGTTGACCAAACTCTCAGGTCATCCTCCTTTTCCGCAACTACCCACTCAGAAACCTCTTTCAATCATGCCCTATATGTAGGATGTAGCTAGCTAAGCTAGCTAATCGCTATACAGCGTTTTGCCAAAACTATACCAAGGAGGACAGACATTCTGCTACAGTTTTTCTTTGCAGAAGAAGGAAGCAGGCCCAGTAACAACAGGGGGATCTCAAGTGGCACCGGTCATTCCAAGGCCCCATTCAGATTATGCACTATTACCTGCCAGTGAAGGGACAGAGATGGGCGAGACCATACCATATGTATGTAGTCTGCTATCGGGGCCCCACAACGTGGGCAGTGGGCAGATCGGGTGGAGTATATAGCATGTAAGGTTTGCAGAGTAAGATATGTTTGGTATATAAAGTTATATTGCAGTAGCTTGAATCGTGCATTGGAGTCGCACTCCCTTGTGTACTTTTACCCACTCTTTCGCTGTTAAAGGATTCCCAATATTTTCTCCCACTTGGTCTTTATCGTGAGTGTCTGTGGCAGTAGACCATCACAGAGTGCCCTGTAGATATGGGAAATTATTATGTGGTCCTGGGCCATATCTAGAAGAGTCAACTGGGTGGTGGATTGAGGGGGAGGTCAGCTGGATGTCGCAAATACACTAGGGCATCGTCAGCAGAAAGGGACACAACACAGTTGGTTGCCCCAGTGTTATCCCTCCATGGACCCATTGTTTGTCGAGGGTTACTGCTAGAGGCTCCATGGCTAGGGCAAGCGAACAAAAATGGAACTGCCCTGCCACTGATAGTTGAAAGTGGAATATCTCACTATTATCTGGGACTAAAATTCCCAATTTGACAAGCTGCAAGTATGGAAACAACACTAATATATAAATGTATGTGTATTTAATACAAATTTTTCAAATGAAATTAGATTTCTTATGACAACAATTTCAATGAATACAAAAAAAAACATATTAAATAAGAAAACCACAACTGTAATCATCATCCCCCTAGCGAAATACATTCAAACTCCTCAGCCATACCTGCTCACACTCAAAATCACTCAGACCATACACATACTGCTAACATCTAACACACAATATATAATATATCTTCCTTCGAATCCACAGTACACATGTAGAAGGTTACAGACGCAAGAGCAAAAAAACAAAGATTCAGGATACAGAGGAAACATTTAGCATTGCATATGTTGTAGAGTATAGGCTAGACATCTCATCTTTTAAAAATGTAATGATAAAGAACTAGTTTATACAATTTGGATGTCTTAGTCGATCACTACAAATATTGTAAATGACAAAGTGGATTTCTTAGACAGAACTTAGTATCCTGGTAGTCCTGCTGTAACCAGAGCCCTGGCAAGGGCAAAGAGAAAAGGCGAGAGAGGACACCCCTGCCTGGTGCCCCTACCCATGCGGAAGTGCTCAGAGACCACGTTACCCAAAAATATCCGGGCATTGGGGTCAGAATAGAGAAGATGGATCCATTGAATACATCTAGGGCCAAAGTCCACCTTTACGAGGCACTTGCCATAGATAGATCCAATTTAGGGAATCAAATGCTTGCTCAGTGTCTAATAGAGCTAGAACATAGGCTTCATCTTGGAGTTGTGGTGCATGAAGACGTGAGCTAAGCGTCGGATATTGTGAAGAGTGTTCTGCTTCAGGAAGAAACCTGATTTATCTGTGTTGATCAAACCAGGCAACTGCGGAAGCAGGCGCACTGCCAGCACACTGCTAAAAAGTTTCATATCAATGTTTAGGAGTGATATCGGTCGATACGCCGAGGCGACTCTCGGGTCTCTACCAGGTTTCAATACTGTGGGAGGGAAGGGTGGAAATATGAGTTTGAAGGCTTGGTAGTAATGGTTAATTTTACCTTTTTATGGAGTATTTATATGATAATGAAAATATAAGGCAGTCAAAACTTAGACACAGAATCACAATCCCGGGTGGAGGCAAGGGTGCCGTTATTTTCTGTCTTGACAGGTGCAGAATTAACTTATTTCTATCTTTTCCTC
This sequence comes from Calotriton arnoldi, assembly GCA_963921515.1. Taxonomy (NCBI): domain Eukaryota; kingdom Metazoa; phylum Chordata; class Amphibia; order Caudata; family Salamandridae; genus Calotriton; species Calotriton arnoldi. The sequence goes on from CAWUFW010001308.1 coordinate 1,490,213, forward strand.
TTGTACAGAGTCCTGAGGTAGGGGATCACCGCCAGAGCCCTCGAAGAAAAAAATGCAAAGAGTGCGGTGAGATGGACAATGTCCTTTCTCTCTAATTGTTTCTTCATCACCAGATCACCCGAGGTGTAGGAGTCTTATTTTCTCTACGCTTTTCTTTTCTTATAGGGTCATTGAGACAGAGGAGGTGCACAACTCTTTCTTTGAGTATTCAGGTAAGTAAATAAAATAAATAAGTAAATTAAAAAAATGAGTGAGTATAAATGAAAGGAAAAAAGAAAAGAAAATAAGTAGCTTTTCTTTTCTCAGCTATGTTCCTGAGGTTAAAAAATCGCTTCCTTATAATACTTCATTTAAGAAGAGCGTTTTGTCCATTGCTGATCTCTCTAGTGCTCCCACACTATGTTTTTGGCTTCCGGCTTCCCCACCCAGCTCCTCGCACTCACCGCACTAGCCACAGCTCTCCTGAGTTGTGCCGGCTGCTGCAGCGTCTCTGGCCGTATCCCCTAGGCGGCGCTGAACCACGTCTCTGCTAGTTAGTCCTCTTCTTTGGTGTCCCTGTCACTTTCTCTTTCCTTCAGGAATGTATGCATTGGTGTTCCTTTTTCTCTCTCTCTCTCCTCTCACGCGCTGTTGGTATCAGCATTTTTCTCCCCTCCTTCTTCCTGCTTCACCTCAAGTCCTTGTCGTTCCCCACTCCAATCGGCCAGCCTTATAAGGCCATCCCTCCTGCCCCTAATTCCCTCCTGAGATAAGTTCTTCATTAGTTTCCATGTAATGTGGGTTTCTGCCCTCCCCTCTTGTAATGGTCCTGCTTTCCTTTCTAGGTTTTGCTGCCTTCCTTGCCTGCTATGACAAGAAGACAGGCGTTGGGTGCCTGAAACATGCAAGGAGACAGGTGGGGTAGGGGTTCTGTCACATATCTCCTCCCCCACTTTCTTTCTTGAAAGGAAAACAAGTCCACTGGGTACCAAGACAAATTATCAGCATTGCCTTTGTTCTTTCCCTTTACGGTGATGAGTTTTGAAACAAAAAGGTTGTTGGGCCAGGAAGCATCTTAATATGCCAGGGTTTCTACCTTTGTTATGAACCATACACTCGAGAGGAGTGTAGTCTGTATAAAGGATACATTCACATCCTTCCAAGTAATACCCTAGAGCTTCCACAGCCCATTTCATAGCTAAGGCTTCTTTCTCCACAGTTGCATAGTTCTTCTCTCAGGTAATAGTTTACGACTCATATAAAAAATGGGTTTTTCTTCTCCTCTCTCGTCTGTTTGGGACAAAACTTCACACAAACCAACCCCCGAGGCACCCATTTGGAGGACAAAGAGCTTTGAAAAATCAGGGCTATGAAGGATGGGCTTTGTAGTGAGAACTGTTTGTAATGTATGGAGAGCCTCGCGGAACTCTTGGGATGGAAGACGTAACCCTATATTGGCCTCTTTACCCTTTTGTAGGAGGTTTGTTAGGAGTGTAGCTATTTGAGTGAATCGGAGTATGAACCTCCTGCAGTAACCCACCAATCCCAGAAACGCCCAGAGGTCTCTTTTCATGTTGGGGAAGGGTATTTTGAGAATGACTGTATATTACAATGTCTTCAATATAGGCTGCTGCATAGGGGTTATGTGGTTTTAATACCATATTCATCATGCACTGGAAGGTGGCAGGCCCTGTGTAGCCCAAAGGGGAGGACAGTAAACTGATACAAACCCCCTGGAGTAGAGAAGGTGTTTTTTCCTTGTCTTGGGGTTCGAGAGGGACCTGCCAATTCCCTTAACAAAGATCAAGTGTGCTAATGTATTGAGCATCTCCCAATTTCTCTATCATTTAATCAATTATTAGGATTGTTTAAGTATCAAACTTAGAAATCTTATTTATTTCCCTAAAGTCAATACAAAAGCGAATTGACCCATTGGGTTTTGGGACCAAAACAATAGGAGAATTCCATTAACTTGTAGATGGTTCGATAACACCCAACTAAGGCATGGATTGTACCTCCTCCTCTATGGCCTTTCTGCTGGCCTCGGGCACCCTATAGGTTCTCAATCATACTTTGTTGCCTGGGTTGGTATTAATAGCGTGTGATTTATTTTATAAAGTTTTATATAGCGTGAACAAGATCCCGAGGGATATCAGAGCGCTTTACAATAAGAAGGGCGGGCGGACAAAAGCAATAATCATAGCAAATAAGAGGGGGGGGAGGGCGAGGAAAAAAAAAAAAAAAGTCACATATTACAATACAGTTTCAACCAAGAAAGTGAGGAGGCGGGCCAATAGGGAAGACACAGAATGCAGTAACGGGGATCCATGACAGAATGAAGGAGCAATGGTATAAAGATATATATCCACAGGACATGAGAGACCATCCCTGTTAGAGCAGGAATTTGATCATTAGGAATCTTTTAGCTTCGGTTTTGAACTTCGTCGATGAGGAGATTCTGCATACTTCTGGTGGAAGAGAGTTCCATATCTTAGGGGCAGCGCCGGAGAAGGCTCGGTGACAACTTCTCTTTTTGTTAAGGATGAGCGGTTTCAGGAAGAAGGTAGATGCGCTTCTTGAGTCTCTTGCCCCGCAGGAGAGATTAAGTTTTTGCCCCAGGTAAGTAGGCGTGTTTAAGTGAAGGGCTTTGTGCGCTAGAACAGCAATCTTTAAATGAATCCGAGCTTCGTAGGGAAGCCATTTGAGTGATTTTAGGACTGGAGATATATGTTCGTTTCGTTTAGAGTCTGTAACCAGTCTGCTCTTCCTGAGTAGAGGAGAATACCTCTCATATGGAGCTAATTTGTCTACCAATTCTTGCTTTTGGAGGGGGTTAATTCTGTTTCAATGCAGATTGAAAGGTGGATGGTTTGTTCTTGGGACATCCCAAAACATACAGAGAGAGGTCCTTCCATTTCTTTTTAACACATTCACAGGATAGACTTGTGTTTCCTTTGGATCTTTGTTTTTCTCTACTCTGTAGGTAACGGGAGAGACCTTTTCCAGTATGTTGTAGGGGCCTTGCCACCGACACAACATTTTATTTTCCGAAGAGGGTAGCATCAAAAGTACCTGATCTCATTGGATGAACTCTCTGAGTTTTGCTCTTTTATCATATTGGATCTTTTGGGCCTGCTAGGTGTGTTCAAGATTCATTCTAGTTGTTTCTCTTATCTGGCTTAGGTGGGTTTTTAATCCTGTTATATATTCTGTGATAGCGGTTTGGAGCTATTGTTCTCCTGTTTCCATGACTCTTTGGCCATGTGTAACAATGTGTGAGGTTTTTGACCAAATAAGAGCTCAAACGGAGAGAAGCCAGTACTACTTTGCTCCTGACATTTTATGGAGAACAAAGCTAAGGGTAGCATTTGCTCCCAGCTTCAGGCTTCGAGATCAATCAATTTTGTTAGGGTGTTTTTTAAAGTGCCATTGTATTGCTCCACCAACACGTCGGTTTGGGGATAAAACACCGCTGTACAAATTTGTTACGCCCCTAGTTGTGCACAAATCTGCGTCATCAATTCTGAGGTAAATGGGGTCCCTTGATCAATGATTATACTTTGGGGAAAGCCTACCTGGGAAAAGAGCTCAATCATTACTTTAGGGATGCAGGTAGTGTTTGGATGTCTGACGGTGAAGGCTTCTGGGTAACGGGTGGCGTATTCTACTATAACAAGAACATATCTATACCCACTCCTTAAAGGTATTAACAGGCCAATAATGTCCATCCCAAACTGAAAAAATGGTCCATCAATTATAGGCAGAGGGCATAATGGAGATCTCTGGGGTAGGGAATAGTTATGTAGTTGGCAAACTGAGCATTTCTTACAATACTTTTTTATGTGGCTATAAATATTGGGCCAATCGAATCTTTCTAATATTGCTTTCTCTTTTTTTCTGGACCAAAGTGATCTCCCAACAGGTGGCTATGTTCTAAAACAAGACCTTGTCTCTAAAAGGAGTATATCTGAGCAACTGCTTGGACTGTGATATTCCCCATTTTCCATATAGCAACCCATTTTGTGTGAAAAATTGAGGGCCTACCACTTGTGGATCTTCTTCATCTTTAGCCTTATTCCATGCTTCCTGGAACAGGGGTTCTTCCCTAATATGTGTGGTTAGATAATTACTATCAGTTTCCCAGATAAATTCTTCTTTATACACGGGAAACCCTCTTGAGACCTTTTGCTTGTCAGCCCTTCTTTCTTTTTGACTTTTTCTCTGTCTGGGAAGAGATCATTTGGTATCTTCTACTTGGGAAAAGGGAGCACTCTTCCAAAACAATTCTCCTTCTGTCCAGTTTTCCTGCACCAAGGACTCTAGATTGGGGAAGTTGGTACCCACAATAAGTGGTTCAGGGAGCTGTGGTATTAACTCTAACTGTAAAGGTACCACAGGATCTTGCCCGTGTTGTACATTGATGGAGCTGAGAGGATACTTCTACTTATCTCCATGGACATACTGGATATTGACCATACCCTTCGGTTCATGAATCGCTCCTGGGATGACTTTAGGCCTGATGACACTTTGATGGCATCCAGTAACTGGAAGGGCCAAAATGGGGTCCCCATTCACTTTCATGGTAGACCCATAGGTCGGTTTGGTTCCTGTAGAAGTGTAGTATGACGATCGCACCAGCCCGATATCCATGGGTTCTTATTTTTGTGGGCATACTCAGGTGATATGACCCCATTTGCCCAATGGAAACATTGAGTACCTAGTTGTGGAGGTCTCAGACTGGGTCCAATCAGTATAGGTGCAGTTTCTGGTTTTTGGGGACCAGGAGGCTTAGCGGGGCCTTACAGGTCCTGATGTCTTTCCCTTCCGACTGCTTTCTTCTTTTCCTTTGGTAAGTTATTGGGCACGATTATAAGCACTTGTAATGTCTATGGTGGTTTCCAGGGTAACATTACTTTGTTATCTAAGTCACCACTGTATGGGCAGATGTAGGGAAGCCAAAAATTGTTCCAGATGTATTTTCCCCATGATCTCTTCTTTGGTGGCCGTCCCTGGTTGCAGACACCTGTCAGTCATGTCCCTAACCCTATAGTACAGTGCTCGGGGAGTGTCATGAAGTCCTTGCTTTATTTGCTGTAGATAAACTCTGTCTATTCCACCCTTAGCCGCTTCAAAAAGGTTTACTAAGTCTACTGATATGGCGTCATCCATCTAGGGTTGGCGGCTTGGTATGAAGTTTGTAAGTCTCCTGTGAGAAGGGGACCTAAATACTGGCCCCACCTGTCTGTCAGAAAGGCCGCTGCTTTAGCCAATCATTCAAAAGTATTGAAAAAAATAATCTGGCTCTTCCCCCTTTACATACTTTTGCAATACAACCGAAGGGAGGGACAGTCTGTCCTTGCTGTTGGCCTAATACATTAGTCAGCCTCCCAATTGCTTCATCTTGCGACTGAGTCACCTTGTCCATTCTTTCTATCCTCTTCAGCAGCCGACAAAAAGTGTTCCATGACCTTTTCTAGTCACTCGTGACCTTTCGCCATTTTAGACATCTAAGCCTCCATTTCCTCCAATCCCACTTCTGACACTACTTGTGGGAGGGAAGTGCAGAAATATGGCTTCAGGGCTTGGTAGTACAGTGAATTTTGCCTTTTTATTGAGTATTTATATGATAATGAAAATACAAGGCAGTAAAAACTTGTACACATAATAACAATCCCGGATGGGGGAAAGGTTGCCATTATTTCTTGTCTTGACAGGCGCAGAATTAACTTCTTTCTATCTGTTCCTCTCTTATAGCATCCTTTGTTGGAGATAGAGGAGGTACACAACTCGTGCTTTGAGTATTCAGGTAAGTAAATAAGATAAATAATTGGATTAAAAAAATGAGTGTGCATAAATGAAAGGAAGAAGGAAAAGAAAATAAGTAGCTTTTCTTCTCTCAGCTTTGCTTCTGAAGTTCAAAAAAGGGGTGTCCGTATAATATTTCCTTTAGGGAGACCGTTTTGTCTAGTCCTGATCTCTCTAGTGCTCCCCCACTATATTTTCGGCTTTTGGCTTCCCCACCCAGCTCCTCATACTCATCGCACTAGCTACAGCTCTGCTGAGTTGTGACGGGCTGCTGCAGCGTCTCTGGGTGTATACCCCAGGCAATGCTGAACCAGTACTCTGCCGGTTCCTCCTCTTCTTTGGTGTCCCCGTAACTTCCTTGTTCTCTTCTGGAATGTTCGCATTGGCGTTCCTCTTTCTCTCTCTCTCCTCTCTCGCGCTGTTGGTGTCAGCGTTTTTCTCCCCTCCTTCCTTCTCTGCCTCACATTTTTGTCGTTCCACGGTCCAATCTTCCGGTCTTTAATGCTATCTGTGCCGCCCCTCATTCCCTTCTGGTATAAGTCCTTCATTAGTTTCCATGTATAGTGAGTTTCTGCCCTCCCCTCTTGTAATGGTCCTTCTTTCCTTTCTAGGTCTTGCTGTCTTCTGAGCCTGCTGTGACGAGAAGACGGAAGTCGCGCCCCCGACACAGGTAAGGAGACAGGTGAGGGTTCTGTCAAATATCTCCTCCCCCACTTTCTTCCTTGGAAGAACAAACAAGTTTACTGGCTACAGAGACAAAAAAATAGTATTGTCTTGTTCTTTTCCTTTACGGTGCTGAGTTTTGAAATTAAAAGGTTGAAGGGCCAGAAAAGATCTTAATATGCCAGGGTCTCTACCTTTGTTATGAGCCATCCACTCCAGAGGAGCGTGGTCTGTATAAAGGATAAATTCACATTCTTCCAAGTAATACCGTAGAGCTTCTACAGCCCATTGAATAGCTAAGGCTTCTTTCTCCACAGTTCCATAGTTCTTCTCTCAGGGAAATAGTTTACGACTCTTATATAAAATGGGTTTCTCTTCTCCTCTCTCGTCTGTTTGGGACAAAACTGCACCCGAACCAACCCACGAAGCATCTGTTTGGTGAATAAAGGGCTTTGAATAATTAGGAATACGAAGGATAGGCTTTGAAGTGAGAACTATTTGTGATATATGGGAATCCTCTAGGACATCTTAGGATGGAACGGGTGGGGTGGGGTTCTGTCAAAGGTACCATTCCGATCAATGCTTCATGCATGGTGGCCGGTAAACCTCTGGCAGATAGGGCCGCTTTGTTCACCTCCAAGAGTTTGTTAACTATAATGACAGTGCACTTGTAATAAACTTCCAAAGGAAGACCATCGCTAGCCGGAGTTATCACGGTTTTAAGGCAGGGGATTGCAGCAAGCATCTCTTCTTTAGTGAGTGGGATATCCAGTGATTCTCTAGCTTCTAGAGTAAGGACCTGTAGTGGGATATCTGCCAGGAATTCCTGCAGTCCAACGCGGTTCAGCCGTTTATTGTAGGTACTACGCAGATGGGCATGGAAAACACAGTTAATAGCCTTTTGTGTACAGGCCAGAGTTTCTGTAGTGTTTTGGAGGGTCTGGATGGGAGACCTGGGGGCTTCCTGCCAGATCAACTGGGCCAGTAACATGCCCCTCTGATAGCTCTCCATATGGAGCCTCTGGAGATAGGCACTTTTCTGTGCTTTTGAAGTCTATGCCAGTCTTCTAGCAACTCTGCTTTGGCCGCATACCACACCAGTAGTTTTTGTGGATGGGAAGGAACTAACACCTCCACCTTCTCTAATCGCTTTTCTTGTTTGTTAATGTTGTTTTCCAACTGGTGACAAACCCATAGGATGTTTTGATACAAAGCCCTCGAAGGACAACCTTCATTGTTTCCCAATCTAGAGCCCTGGTACTCACCAAGCCTCGGTTTTTGGCAAAGTATTGCACCAATGTTTGATTGACAGTCTCTGCAAATAGGTGATCAGTTAATGCCTCCACATGGAGGTGCCAGAGAGGAATCACTGTCCGTCCAGGCTGAGCTCCGAACTCAATAGTATCGGGGAATGGTCTGAAAGATAGAGTGGGCTAAGTGGGAGACCCTTTTAATGGTAGGTGCCAGATCAGTATAGACAAACAATAATCATGCAGACTATGTGTGTCTGTCACAGGGGTGTAACAGGAGAACAACCTCCACATCGGATGTTCATCTCTCCAGACATGGAGGGGGACGGGCACCATCACAGAGGGACCCAGCCACACAGGTCTATCCCCTCACTTTGCGAGAATGGGTAACTTACAACTCATATGTGGGTCGAATTATCATTGGTTGAACCATGGTCTGTCCTTCACCCCAGGGAGTCTTCTCCTGAGTCTGAGATCACTTCTGTAGTTTATAGAGTGCAATATGGGTGGACCACGATTTTCTCCATCCTGCGGTTATCCTCCAGGCTCTTCCAGCATCCCTTCCATTGCTGAAGATGCGCTGATTGTTGCTGTGTATCTGGCAAAGACGAGTTTGACTTGGACCTTGGCCAGATGAGCGAGCCAGAGTTTCCAGGCAGTCGCTAGTGTCTCCAGGAGTGAAAAAGATCAGGGCCTTTCCTTTGTGTTGAACTCTCAGTTTTGGCAGGTACTGACTGTACTTCATGCTGTGGTTTCAGTCTCCTCTTGACTGAGAGAAAGGTTTTCCATTGGTCTTGCACTCTTTGTGAGTAGTCAGGGAATATAGAAATAGGGTGTCATTCAAACATCAGTGGACCACGTGTGCAAGTTTTTTGCTAGATGCAGTTGTGGAAATTAAATAATTGCACTGGGAGGGGCTCCAGGTCATGCCGGAGGAGTCAGGGCCCTATGTGCCCGTTCAACAGTAAAAAACTTTGAGAGTGTCTTGGGCATAACGACCAATGTGATCCAGTCCTCCAAAAAGAGTTCGGTAGGCGGTCCCTCCACCCTCTCTGGGAGCCCCACGAACCTCAGATTATTCCTACATGAGCGTCCCTCGGAGTCCTTCATTCTGTTATTCAAGCGGCTTGTCAGCTTCTGTAGGTTGAAGACTGTGTCACGAACGGTGTGGACCCCTCGTTGCAGGGACTCTACATTCTGTTCTGTAGCTGTTACAATTTCTACCACCTTGCATAAATCAGCGAATTTACATCAATGGCTATGGAGTCAATTTTGTGCACCATTTCGTCTTGTGAGTTTTGGATTGTCGCTAATAAGTCCACCATTGGCAGGGTTGCATCCGGAGCTCCATCTGCTGTTTTCACAGCACTATCCATGGGCCCCTCCTCAATCTGGCCATCCGAGGGAACTGGCTGCATATAGTGGAACATTTTGTTTTACTGAGCAGGTTTGGATCCTTTGACTTTGACCATGGTCGGGGTATATCGCTCAACAGTCAGGTAGGGCAAAGCGTGTGTTGTAAGAGGTCTGCAGCAGCCTCTCACACACTCAGCCAGGCAGGTTTGTTCTTCAGTCTGGGCCCACCAGGCCTCCACACACAATCACACCCATGGGCAGCTCTAAGCCTCCCACGAGGGCACAGAGATAGCGAACGTCACAGAGTGCCCAAGCCCCCAGACTCAGGACCCTATCATGTACACAGGAGGGAAAAAGTGCCCCAACAGAGCAATATGGCAGGGCTCTGGAGAGCACCAGACTGCTGTGCTTCACGACTCCTAGGTGAGTGGTGGCCCCAGCTCTGCACTGACACCATCCTTGCAGCAGAGGATCTTCAATGTCTCAGGTGGCCCCCGTGAGCAGCATTCAGCACTTTTCGCCACCTTCCTTTCTGATCAGGTGAAGTGGTGTTGAAGGGCGTACCGCAGAGCGACAGCGTGATATCAGGCCATAGAAGTCAGAGGGTGCCATCCATCGTGCTCATGCCACCTGCCCAGGTGCATCTAATACTGCCGAGTTGGGGCTCAAATAGGAGGCACTTAGTTGCTCAGGTACACTCGGTGGCCTTGTAGCATGCGGGCCAGCAAGTCGCTGCTAGGTGCCGAGAGGCCATAATCACTTGCCTGAGAATCTGCTGCAGCCCGATCTTCTTTGCTCCCGCTGCCACTTTGATCACCCTGGGGGGGCTCACAGATGCCATTGCGGCCCATCTACAGCCACCATTAGCAGTTTATCCAGCAGCAGGTGCCACTTGAGCACGGGCCTCCAGTGCGAGTGTGCCAGCCTGGCCCAGATCGCCTGATTCTGTCTCGACCCAGCTGCTCAACAGCAGGAAAGCCCACCATCACTCCTCTGACCCAATGGGCACCACAGCCATCTGGAGCCTGCCACAATGGTAGGCAGCACCCCGAAGCAGAGCTGCACTCTATTTCAAAATGGTGCTGGCTCGCCCGAATGAAGCCATGTTCAGCTCAGTGACGCAGGATGGCTCAAAAATATACAAAAAGCCCACATCTTGGCCATTAGTGAAGTAGGGGTCATGGGAGAGCCACTGGGGTATAGGGCTCAACAGTATCACCCAGGATTAAGAAAGGATTTCAAGGAGCATTTATGCATCCGTCTTGCTTGGCCATGCCCCGTGATTGTATGTATGTATATATTTGTTGTTTTGCAAAAAAAGTAATTGTTTATTTAACAGAGGGGGAGATGTAGTGTCTTATGATATTTTATGATGGAACCCTTTTGACCCCTATCAGACCTCATAGAGCTGTGACGTAGCTGTCAGAGCACAATGCCATGAAAGCTTGTTTAAGAATGTTGAGTTTGCAGTTACACAAACCAAAAAAAAAGATGTGTAATACTAAGCTCTGTGTGGTCAGTGGCGGGTACCCAGGCTAGGAAGACGCTACACTACTATATGTGTCATGTTGCAAGCTCACATTCTTTGTTGCACAAACAAAGTCAATAAAATATATATTTTTCTAAATCTTCCATGATTCCAAGGAAATGCAACATTGATATGGCGAATTCGCCAAACAAAACCTAATTATAACATTTAAATATAACAATAGTGACAGTCATAGCAGAGATACATACACACATTGTTATGTATATCGCCAGTAAAACTAAATGAAAAAACCTCCATCTCCAATGACTCAATAGAATTCTAATGGCAAAACTGGGGAAATATATAACGACAATTGAGTTGACACGGAAGAGACATCAGAACCAGGAATATGGGCTAAGCAAATCAGGAATATTGAGCAAATGAAACCGACCATTTTCTTTAAAGAACTACAAATCCTGTGGTTCCTAGAGAAGATGGACGCCTAGACATAACACATCTAAATTTAAGTGAAAAGAAAAAATAATGGATGGAATGCTGAACAAATCAAACATTCTCTCCCAGTCACAGATCTTGGTATAAGCCATTGTTTTTTTGCTCACCACGCCTCTGCAGTTTGGACCCATCCAAATGAAATCAGTCTTGACCCTGCTACCCATGGGAACAGTCCAGCCTGAACTGCCAAGCCAGGTCCTCCTTCGACCAGAAACAAGCATCCTGGGACCTGTTTCAGGATATCACCCCTCATCAGCCAGGCTAGCTTGGGGGAACAAGGCGGCCGCCAGCTAACCGGCCGCGGTCTTTTTGGAGGAATGTTTTCTCTACGCTGAGCAGGCCCCCTTCCACCTCCTCACTCACCTACCTGGCACTGCTGGCTCCTTGCTGGCTTTTCTTTTCCCCTCGGCTTCGGCTGATGGGGGTTTGGGGGCTTGTACCTGCATCTTCTTTGGCAGCATCTGGGGCGCGGGCAGCTCTCCCTCACTACGGGTGCCGTGTTGGGAGAGCGCCGCAAAAGAGCTCCGTCGATGCTTTGAGGCCGCAGTGCTGTTCCATGGCAGCAGGGCATAGCCAGTACAAGTTGTAAGCTGGCTGGGATCATTTCTGAGCTAACAGGAGTGCTCCGTGCAAGCAGCCATGGTGGGGGACAAGGAAGTTTTCTCCCCCAGGAGGTAGGAGTATGCAATCACTATTTCATAAAGGAAGAGCAGAACGATGAGGGCCCCCTCTGTGCTGTAAGTGCTGGTAGTCTCCCCTGCCTATGGAGAGGGGCAAAAGCTATCATAATAGGCCTGCCAATCCTACGGGGAGAATCTGAAGGTGCACCCTGTGCACCAGGGAAGTTTCAGCTATGTCTAAAGTTGGACCAGTGTTTGCGCCTCCTCCTCTAGTGTTAGTCCCTGAAGGTAAAGCTTCTATTAAGAAGCAGAGCACACTGTCCAGTCAGGCAGTATGAGAGAGGGACCCCATTGCTAACTTAGAGAGAGTGAGGCAAGCTGTTGCAGGAAAGAGTCCTCGAGGTAGGGGTAAGGGCAGGAGAGCACCCCAATCCAAAGCAAAGATCACTCCCTCTCTAAAATCCTATTTCAAGGTCCTTGCATCCCCTGGAGTTCTTAGTGGGGAGAGAGGTACTGGGGGAAGGTCTAGCCGTCACCACTCCAGTATGGATCAGAATGTCAGAGAAACCGCAGGTGACAAAATATTAAGGTCTGGCCTGCCCCTTCAGGTCTATAAAGACTTACCAGATAGCTTAAATAGTTTGGCCTTGACCTCGGTTCCTACGTCCAATAGGTTTGAAGTACTTGCATCCTCTGACAAGCGCATCCCGGGGGGGATGGGGGGGGGAGTCCTCCTAGCAGGAGAGGGATACAGGGAGAACTCCCAGGACAGATCCAAAGGAGTCTTTGGCCGCTATTCTTTTGGGACTAAAGGGAGAGATGAAGACCAGATTCAAGATCTCAGAGCAAAGTCGGCGGATATTTAAGCCTCCTGTGCAGCTTTAGCTCAGAAGCTCGAAGAAATGGCTACTCGTACTGCAGTTCTGGAGCAGGAGGTGACTACCCTGCGACAAGACATTGCTAAGAATACGGCTGGCGTAAATTGACTGCCTAAGCAAAGCCAGGGGGTCAAGGAAGACCTAGAAAAGGCTTGAAAACCACTCTCGCAGAAATAATCTTAGACTTCTCAATGTTCCTGAGTCCGCTGAAGGTTCGGATATCAAGGCCTTAGTCATTTTGCTGTTGCAGGGTACAGTTCTGAAAAATGGGCCGGATATAGATCTTGCCTCTGAGATTCAACGTGTGCACCAGGAACGTTTTAAAAGAAATCCCCAGAGGCAGAAACAGAGGAAAAGTTTAATAAATTTTCTTTCGCATACAGTTAAGGAGATGATTCTGACTGCTGCATTAAGGGAAAGCTCCTATTCTACTGGTACTTATTCATTCTCCATAAGATCAGATGTGTGCCATGCCACTGCCCAGAGGCAGTGGGAATTGGGGAAGAAGATAGAGGAGCTGAACAAGCTTGGTGCTAAAGCGCAGTTGAAATTCCACGCCACGCTTCGGATAATAAACACATATACAATTATCGATCAGTGGAGTAAGTGGATTGTTTGATTGATATAATTAGGAAGAGAGCAGGTCGTTGGTCCAATTTGGGTGGGGGGGCCTTGATAGAGAGAGGCAGGGCTCGTATAGTTCTTATTCTATCATGTTAGTTCCTTCTGAGAGAAGACCATTAGGCATTGATGCCTAAAAGTTATGGGAGGGTTCCCCAGTGTGGGGGGTGATGGGGGCACAGGGATGGGTTTGGAGATGGGATTGGGGATGGGATTGGGGTTGGGGTTGGGCACGAGGTGGGGAGCAGTGGTAAAAATCTTTAAAAAATAAGTCCTCAATAGCACCTTTTTAAGGGAGCATAGCGCTACAAGTCTCAAACTATTTGGATGAGGGGGTTTAATGCGTTAACCTTCTTGTCCTGGAACGTAAATGGTCTCAGGGCTAAGCGTAGGCAGAGGTTAGTTATAAGAGGCCTGATTCACAAAAGTAATCTGGGACAAAATCCTAACTTTAAATCATAAAGTTAGGATTTTGTCTCAGTTAAACTTAGGTTTTGGTTAACTTAAGACCAAAACTTAAGTTTAACTGAGACAAAATCATAACTTTACGACTTTCGGTATTCACAAAGGGCATTTAGGAGTAGTAAAGTTAGGAATGCTAACTTTAATACTCCTAAATGCCCTTTGTGAATACCGAAAGTCGTAAAGTTAGGATTTTGTCTCAGATTACTTTTGTGAATTAGGCCCAAGATATCTGAAGAAAGCCTAGCCCATGTCATTCTTCTGCAGGAAACTCACTTAGATGCTAGTGAGGGTAGGGCCCTCTTTTCTAAATATAGTTGGATAGAAAATGTTATGGTTTCTGAGCAGACTGAGCATTGTAAGGGTGCAGCAATTGTGATCAGGAGGCGGGCATGGTGTGTTATGATATCCTCAAAGACTGACAACTCTGGGAGGTGGATTATTGCAACTCTGGGCTGCGGAGGTGCCGAATTAGTATGTGCCGTGTTTTACGGGCCTGTCATTAACTACCCTCAACACCTATCTAATCTGGAGTGGAATCTAATGGAGGTTACATCCCCAATAGATATCGGGGGGACTTTAATGTCCTTCTCTATCCAACTCTGGATAGGTCCACCCCAAAGAGTTATGCCCATGCCCCCGTGTGAGTCAGGCCTTAAAAATATGCTATACAACTTGGCGCTGCTTGATGTGTGGAGACACGGGATGGGAACCAGTCAAGGCTTTACGTTCCAGATAAAAAAATATGGTCACTTTTCCCAGGATAGGCTATTTCTTTGCGGATAGGATCTTGGCAGATGGTATAACGGCAGTTAATATTCTACCCGGCCATATTTCTGATCATGCCGCAGTCACTATGTCGTTAAAAGGCTATGGTGGCCTGTCTAGGCCAAGATGTATGCTAAAAAGGGCTATCCTCTCTGATTTGGAAATTGGCAGGGCGTTAAAGCAAGCAAGCACGGCCTACTTTCTTGATAATGTAGGGTCCACTTCCCTGGATGTAGTTTGGGATGCCTTTAAGGCTTATATTAGAGGGGTACTGCAAAATCTGGCTCATTTTAAAACGAAGACTGAGAGATTAGACATGAAAAGAATGGAAGATGGAGTGGGATCTTTGAAGGCTGATCTGTTGCGGCTTGGCCCCCAGTCAAATGTAGGAAAGGAACAGCTACAAAGGCTATTGGAAGAGGCGAGGCAGAACTATAGGATTAAATTAGATCAGAAGTGTGGGGAGCAATGGCAAGCTTGCTGTATGAAGAATTTTGAGTATGGGGAGAAAGCGGAGGCACTACTAGCATGGAAAGCCAGGGCAGATAGATCAAGGAATTTTAGTAGGCAGTTAGTAGTTAACCCCAGGGGAGATGTTTCTGATAAGATGGAAGAAATGCAAGCTTGCCTTATATCCTTATTCTCTGAGTTATATACGGAGGAGGTTCGCCCCGACCAAGGCTTACTTAAGGCTCGGCTGAGGAAAGTACAATTGCCAAAATTGACAGCGGAGGACAGAGAGGGGCTTGATGCCCCCATTACTAAGGAAGAGATCCGTTCATCTCTATGTCAGAGTAGGAACGGTAAGGTTGCCTGTCTGGATGCCCTTCCGGTGGAAGTATACAAACGTCTAATAGAAGAACTGGTTCCAGCCTTGAAGAGCCTGTTTAACTCAATTTATCAGCAGGGTGGGCGGATCCCCAAAACATGGTAGGAGACCACAATAGTTCTGGTTCTAAAGCTCTCTAAAGATCCTAGCAGAGCCTGATTCCTATTGCCCAATCTCCCTGCTAAATGATGATTATAAAATCTTTAATAGCATTTTGGCAGGGAGATTGGCAAGGCTTGCCCCACAGCTGATCCATTCAGATCAGAAGGGGGTTATTCCTAAGAGACAGATTCAGGAGCTGACCCAGCAACTAATTGGTGCAATAGATCTCGCCACATCCCGCTCGGTTACCTTGGCCGTGATCGCGATAGACACAGCCAAGGCGTTTGATCGGGTCTGTTGGCTGTACCTTTGGGAGGTTCTGAGAGACATGGGATTTGGCTTGGGTTTTATAACTATCCTTCAGCTGTTGTATGAGGGTGCGTCGGCCAATATCCTCCTTAATGGCATATTGACTCCTAGTTTTTGTATATCAAGAGGTACGTGACAGGGATGCCCCCGGTCACCCCTCTTGTTCAATATTTAAATCGAGCCTTTGGCGCAAATCTTAAGAGCGGATAGGCAGGTCGCTCCCTTTAGTTACCCATTTTATAGCAGCAAGGTCGTGCTAAATGCAGATGATCTGTTGATTTATACGTCAGATCCCACTACAACTATCCCGAGCGTAGAACATCTGGTAGCAAAATTTGGTGTTTTTTTGGGGTGATCAGTGAATACCTCAAAAACTGAAGTGATGTGTTCGAATGTTGAAGTGTGGGATGGGAGGACCAGCTCGGATATTAGGAATTTAGGGATCTCAATTATAAATGAGGTGGATGAAATCCCACAACGTAAACTGCAAAGTGTAGCCAGTGAGATAGATCGACTACTAGCCAGGTGGAAAAACTTGCAGTTAAAAATCTATGGTCGTGTGAATTTAATAAAGATGGTAATCCTTCCTAAATTGACATATCTCTTCAATTGTATCCCTCTTGCATTTCCAAAATCTAGCATTGATAAAATTCATGGGAAAATAGTCAGTTTTATTTGGGCTGATAAGGGGGCCAGGTTGGCCTGGAAAAAGCTTAGACGTAGGCTTGATAAGGGAGGCCTGGCCCTCCCCGATTTTAGTCTGTACTGCACAGTGTTCCAGTTTAAAAATGTGCGGATGTTGCTAGGGAAACCCGATATCTCGACTCGACGGAAGCTCCTGGGAGAAATGGTGAGAAAATTAAGTGATGCAGGATTCTTGTATAAGTTTGGTGCCCCCAGATTTTCAAGAAAGTGCGTCTAAAAGTATTGAGGTCTGCATTATATTCATGGCATAGGATCAGGAAAATGCTTAGTTTAGGTTACTATTCTGATTTTGCCCCAATATGGGATTCCCATGGTACCCCGGTATGTTTGAAAGATGGCCTAAGTCTCCCATTAAGGCAGGCTGGTATTACTACCTGGGCGAACTAGATGACAACTGAAGGGCTGCTCCCCTGAGAAGTCTTAAAAGCGAAAGTCGGAGCTAACCTCTCCAGGTTCAAATTTGTGCAACTGTCCTCCTGGTTTGTGGCCATGAAGCTGGAGATAGGGGGTGATTGGGATTTAGGGGCATATCAGCAAGGGATGGCGATAATTATCGCTCAGCGCTCTTAGCGTGAGGATAATTATCGCCGGCCAACTCTGAATTTTATCGCGGAGATAGCGTGCTATCAGCAACGCTTATCTCCAAAGCGATAAAATTCAGAGCGCAAGCTGCCAACTGTGTGATTATCGCTGGAAATCCAGCGATAATCGCACAACTTTGGCGATAGCTTGCTGATAGGGCTACACATACTTAGCCATGATATCCACCTTCCATAGGATATCATGGCTAAGTCAGTTTCAAAGCAGGCGTAAGGAAAGTAGCGATAACAGAGGTTATCGCTACTTTTCTTGTCGCTATGCTTCTTTGCGTGAGGCTTGATAATAGGAGAAATGTCGCTTAGCGACATTTCTCCCGTTATTCTGGGGAGGAACGCCCACTTTGCATCTCATTAGAGATGCAAGGCTGGGCGATAAGAGAAAGGGCGAAGAAGCATGGATTCACGCGTTAGCGTGTCCTTGCTAATAGGGCGTTAAAATTATCGTCGCTTTTCGTCTGAAAACGGACGCTAAAGCGGCGATAATTTTAACTCCGGCCCTTGCTGATATGCCCCTTAGAGTTTTCCCTCCAGGATCTAAGAGTAAGGAGGTCGCAACTTGGTATTGGAGACTCTTGGCCGCTGACGAGAAGAACCTAATCCCTCCTTATTCAGTGTGTCTTTCAAGACATGGATCTTCTACCAGTTTGGAGTAGCTCTTTGAAGCTTTTATATTCACTTGTCAAACCAGCAAACTTAAAGCGGAATCATTTCTTCACTATTATTCGGCTTTATTGGACACCATTTAAAATTGATAAGTTTGCCCCCTCACCTCCTCCCAAGTGTAGACGGTGTGGCTGTGTGGAAGCTAATGATGACCATGTTTTCTTCCTGTGTCCCAGGTTAAAGGAATTTTGGGGTGGAATAGAGTGTATTCTAAGAGATATCTTTGGGGTGGAAATTGTTATGAGCTCAATGCTAGTTCTCCTGGGAGTTGACGAGATAACACGCAATCTCCTGCGATGGCAGCAGAGTGGGTTACTATTTTATCTGATACTCATCACATGGAGGGAAGTTTGTAAGATGTGGATTGGTCCATTACCCCCGAAGGTGGAGGACTGGGTTAAGAGGGTTGTCTGGGTTTGGCGCTCAGATCTGGGATGCAAAACGGGCCGTCCTTCTGCACTATGGGCCGATCTCTCGAAGTGGTGCAGGGATCAAGGAATTGGTCAAATATTCCTATGATTACACTGAGGCACCGTCAGAGGTGTAGGTCCTGTCTGGTTATGATAGGACCCTGGGCGAATGCAGTAGACTGCAGGGCGGATAGATCAAGCGGTCCAAGATTTGCAGACGCTCTTGGTGATATGAGGATAAAAAAAATGTAAAAGCCAGGCTAGCTTCAATCTAGTGGCACAGTGAGCACAGGACCCTGGTCTGGGCATACCCATCCCACTTAGGGTGAAAAAAGGAACAAATAATGAATGTAGTACTGAACAATTCAAACGTTCTCCCCAGTCACAGATCTGGGTTCAATCCATAATTATTTTGCTCAACACGCCACCCCAGTATTAACTTTAAGTGCATCCCTAGTTATATTAGTTTTAATAAAGAACAACAAATTGCATGGTCCATAGAGAAGGGTGAAGCCTAATTATTTATGCATTTGATGAGTGCTGAAATACTAGCTGAAGTAGAGTTGACCGTGCTAGATACAAGCTGTTGGACTTGGCCCTTTTTGCAAGGGTCATCCCTGAACTTTTTGCCTTCCTCCTGTACTTTTCTGACCTGTTTTTGTTGGTTTGATGACTCTGGGCACTTTACCACTGCTGATCAGTGCTAAAGTGCATATGCTCTCTGTTATAAATTGATGTATGGATTAGTGATTCCATGATTGGTTGGTTTGGTTTACTTGTCAGACCCTAGTACAGTGCACTGAGTGTGCCCAGGGCTTGTAAACCAAATGCTGCTGGTGGGCTTGCAGCACTGGTTGTGCCACCCACAGAAGCAGCCTGTAAAAGTGTGTCTCAGGTCTGCCATCGCAGAGCCTGGGTGCAGTCTGGTACTGCCATGTTGACTGGGCAAGTACACCCACTTGCCAGTCCCTAAACCTTCCCTTTTCTGCATATTAGTAACCCCTATGGTAGGCCCAAGGGCAGGGTGCATTGTGAGGTAAAGGTAGGACATGCCCTGATGTGTGTGGCATGTCCTAATAGTGAATTACAGCCATTTTCGTTTTTCACTATTGCAAGGCTACCTGTTTCCCATAGGCCAGAATGGGCAGTTTGATTATTACACCTTATAACCCTAACTGACCCAGGGAACTAGGTAGAAATTCGAATTTAGTATGCCTGAACTCAGAATGATAAAATACATCTTTTAGTGAAGTTGGTTTTAACATTCTGTGTTTGAAAATACCACTTTTAGAAAGTAGGTATTTTCTTGCCTAACTATCCAAGCCTGCCTCTGCTAGGTTGTGTATTCCTTGTCTGGAGTTTGAGTGACAGGGGCTGGGGGATTCCAGGAGACAGGGTGAGTCAGCACAGGGCTGAATAGAGAGATCTGCATGTAGATGGGTGGGAGGAGTTGCACCTGGGACCTGAATAGGGCTGTGCCTTCCCTCCACAATGCTGGCTCCACCTCCTGTGGTGCGTCTGATGTCCCTGGCCTACACTGTGAAAGGAAAGAAGGAGTCTTGTCAACAAAGTGCTCCAGGACTGACCAGAACTGGTTTGGACTAGGCAAAGGCCTCTCTGCCTTCATAGAACAAAGGGAAAATTAGTATAAAAGAGGGGACCCAAACCCCAGAACTTTAGATCACTTTTGGGAAACAAGAAGAACCTTTGCTGAGGAGAGGAACCAGAGAAACTGAGGAGGAGACTATCCCTAAGCTGAGTGCTGTTTGGGGGATTGGCCTGCAGTGGTTGCCTGACTGCCAAAGAAAGGACCTGGCTTTTTGATAAATAAACCTCTTTTTCAGCTCAGCATTAAGGAGTAGTAACTAGCGCCAGGACACCTCCGGGTAATCGTGCGCTCTAAAAGTTCCCATAACATAACAAAGGAGAAAGGACTTTGTGCTACTTTCAATTCAACTTGTAAAGGATCTCCAAGGGCCTGAGATAGAGCTTGCCTCCTGCTGAAGTCTCAGGGACAACAGACTTCACCCACCATCTCCCCAAGAGTTCTTTTGAAGTGCCTTCTGTTGTGTTGGGCCTTCTGAGGGACTGCATGTCGCAAGGAGCTGGAAGCGCGACTCACGAAGAAGAAGTGTGTCGCCGCCGCAGCCGCTGTCGTCGCATCGCTGAAGAAGGGTTTCGCCGCTGCCGCTTTGCAACGCAGAAGCGCCTCACATCGCCGGAGAAGAGGATTGACGTTGCATCAGACGCCACCGCATCATCGGAGAAGCGTGTCGCCGCCGCAGCCGCCGCATCGCTGAAGAAGGGTGTCGCCGCTGCAGCTGTCGCATCGCCGAAGCGCCTCGCATCGCCGGAGAAGAGGATCGACGTCGCATCAGACGCCGCCGCATCACCGGGAAGCGTGTCGCAGGGCCTGTCGCGGCTCAGAAGAATCGTTGAGTCATTGCACAGCCGTCGGGCGTGCATGCATCGTGTCGCATCAAGAAGAAGACGCCGTCTTTGTTTCATTGCACCAGATCTTCATCGCATCACGGCGCTGCTGGTCGCATCGCCACAGAAGCGCAGTAAGAAACCGACGCATCACCTCTCCACGCGGAGAAGAACCAACGCATCCCCTACGCATCAGTAGGGACCCGATGCATCACCGTTCTTGCGTGTAAGGAACCGACGCATCACCTTCCCTGCAACACTTTCGTTGTATTGCGGTACGCATCCAAAGGTACATTGAACTCAAAGTGTCGTATTTTACATCTAAAGAGAACTAAGCTATTTCTACCATTTTTAAGTACAGTATTGTAGATTTTTTCGTTTGTGGTCTTGTGTTAAGTCTATATAAAAATACTTATTTTTATACTACAACTTGTGTGGTGTCCATCTGTAGTGTTGTCACTGGGTTACTGTATGTGTTCACAAATGCTTTACACACTGCCTCTGAGATAAGCCTGTCTGCTCGTGCCAAGCTACCAAGGGGGTGAGCAGGGGTTATTTTAGGAGTGTACCCCCTTACCCCGACTAGACGCAAGGGTCCCTATTTGGTCAAAGGTACCTACCTCTGCCAACTAGAGACCCCCAAATCTAACACAAGCCGTGAGGCAAATGCAGAGGACGCTGAACTAACAATGACCACAATAGAGTGAGCGATGCCTCTGCTCTCTGACCAAAGTAGCTACAGCTGGCTTATCTGCATGCAAGGCACAATATTGGGATTGATGCAACCTGAAGAAAGAGGTATAGTTCTGAAGGCAACTTCAAATGGAGGTATCGCTGGTCAGTGCTTGACATAGGGAAAGTGATATACTTCTCCTTTTTCTGTTTTCAGCTCCTCTTTCTAATATATGTATAAAGAAATATTTTCCCGTAAATAGGTATTTGTATAAAAAGAGAATTGAAAGGGTGATAGGTGAAGAGCTGAGCCCTATTTTTACTTATTTTTTTTTTAATACTTTTTAATTTGCTTAGTACAGAACGCCCAACATTTAACATAGTGGTTAACATGCTCAGCGTTTTTATAAAATTGGATAGCCAGACAAAGATCTCATTAAATTAAGTCTGCAAAGGATATCAAAACTTGTAGGCATGGCTTTGGAGTGCTTGGGTGCAAGCTAGAAAAAATAGAATTGAGCTCTTCACATCAAACTATAGGACACCCCATAGCACCCACACAAGGGGAAATTTTAAACTTTATCCTGTGAACATGCACTGAATGGAGTAAGGTTGAACTGTTGATTATATTAAAATGAATGGAATCTCTATATGTAGAGTTTTTTGCATCACTACGCTCTTTTGCAAGGTTTGTTATTGATTAGGCATAACTTGTTGTTTTTAATGTTATTGATTAGGAAAGGCTGTATTTTGGATTGACGTCATGTAAACTGTATAAACTCTTGTTGTTATCAAATGTTATAGTTAGCCCGTGTTGTGGAGGCAACTGGTAAAGCCTGAGTTACTGAGAAGTCAATAATGAATGTTTGCTTAATACAATTACAGCAGACATGATGAAAAAGGTGTGCATGTCTGACATTGAATAACGATGTAATAATTGTTGGTGAATAAAGGTCTTCTACTCTTTGTTATGATAAAAGTGCCCCGCCCTCTTCTTCTCAACTGGGTATAACACAGTTTTTTGTAAGCACTTTTAAAAAGTTGGCATTTTCCTGCCTAAACCAGTTGTACCTTTCTGCCAGTGTCCAGGATGTCCTGGGCATCCTAAATCCAGTCCACTTCTTCCCTCCTGAATCCCCCAATACCCCTTTTCCCACTAGGAATGCAGGGTGGACTTCTTCGGTATGCAACTGGCAGCTCAAGCTCCAAGGAGTTGGTTCCCAAGAGTTGGTATAATTATGTGGCCCAAGTTGATAATGTACTGTGGTTATTTAAAGTGGGCACCACCTGATGCCATGGGTTTTGCTCGTATTAAAATCAAACTCTATGAAACTCTCTTGAACTTTCTGGAACACTCTAGAACTTTCCAGAACTCTCTGGAAACTTCACAAACTTTCCAGAACATCAGCAGCCATCTTAGGGCTTGGAGATAAATACTGCTCCCTTTGTACCACGCCCCTGCTAGGCAATCTTGCCTCCTGGAGAAGATGGTCCTTCTCTCTGTAAACTTACCTGAGGAAATGCAGGGTGTCATGGTTTATCCGTCAGGTCCCTCCTGGCTACCAATATTTTAGCTGGTTCTTGCCTCTTCTGGATTGGGACAGCTATTCAAGGACGATGACCTAGGAAGAAATAAAAACCAAGATAAAGTTAAGTGCCTTAGAATCAAGCCTCGCAGGCGCACGTTTGGGAAAGCAAATGAACAGTATCAAGCCTTACACGGAAGACAAAGACTATAGTTATTTTCATGCTGAAGTAAGGATTCCAGGGAAAGCATTCATTTCCCAAATCTGTGTCTAAAAACACTGATAAAAAGCTACTGAAGAGACTAAGGACTAATTGGGTGACTCACGCTCTTGCACCAACGTACCTCAGCAAATAGTCAATGCAGAGAGCGATAATTAGACAGACGCATGAATGCAAGTGAGTGCAACATGTGAAATGCACTTGTGGCCATATTTATTACACAGTTGCATCACTTTTAACCCCATGCAACGGGGTGCATGCACGATGTAACCCTTAAGTGCTATTTATTAAGCCACACAAGGCCACCTTGCCTGTCCCTATGTGGCTTGATAGAGTAATGTGACGCAGTGCAAATTACTGCAGTGCGTTACTCTGCCCCAGGGAGGAGTTCCATGGGTGGTGCATGGGTGTTCCCATGCAACACTCATGGATTTTTATGCATTCCCACATTTACCATAAGTGGTAGACCTGATAATGATCCAAAACTGCTATTTCTTACTGCACAAAAACAATCCTGCTTACAATGCAGGCACTCTTGCCCAATGGTGCAGAGTGCCTGCATTGGTGCTAGGCAGCACATTCTGCGCCAGCACTGGGAAAAGGCAGGAATGTGCTGTATTATGTTAAAAATCGGCACATTCCTGCCCTTTCTCTGTCACGCAGTGCAGCAAGGTAGCTTGCTGCACTGCACTGTGTTACATATGGGTAAATATGCCCCTTGGCTACTAATCAATGACTAGAAAGAGTAACTGTACGGTGACTCATACTGTTTATCTTTTACACAGATACAAAAAGCTGGTATTCAAGAGATATTGAAGATAGAACTTTAGTGGTGAGCTCATAGACAATCATCAACCATACAGGGATACAGTTGGCTGTCTTTTATTGCTCTATTCCATTTCTCTATTCCCCTCAGTGACCTACCGGGGTGAGTGGTTCTATCGCTTTCTCGGTTGAGCATCGGGGGTGTGGATGGATTGTCTTCGTCCACTGCGCCTTCCGGGCGGGACTCACAGGTTAGTCATACCAGATGTGACACAGGGCCACATGGCTGCTATTGGCTCACCTGTGGTTTGAATAATATCCCTTCCAGACAGAGGACAAAGGGGCCTGGATTTAGTGGCTTGGTCATTCCTTACAGGATGGCTGGGGAG
Source organism: Calotriton arnoldi (assembly GCA_963921515.1). NCBI lineage: Eukaryota > Metazoa > Chordata > Amphibia > Caudata > Salamandridae > Calotriton > Calotriton arnoldi. The sequence continues at coordinate 1,514,215 of CAWUFW010001308.1, forward strand.
GAATTGTGCCCTGCTCTGATTACACTGCAAAGGTAACTACCTACAGCATTCACAAAGGAACACTTGCCTTTGTCCTCCAAGCCAGGTTAAGACCAAACCCAGGAAAGAGGGAGGGACTGGCCAGAACCAGTTTGGAAGTATGCCAGGGATTGCCCACTATACAATGCTGGCACTGGTTATAAAAGTGGCACCCTCAGAACTTAGCTCAGGAACACTCCTGGTCCTGAGATGAATCAGAAGAAGGACTGCTCTGCTGTCTAAAGAAAGAAGACTAGACCTGATAGCCTTGAACCCAGGACCCCAGAAGTGACCCCAAGAATCAGTTGGCTAACCTCCTGTTTGAGCTACATGGATATAACATTCCAAAGCCTTCCCTGCAACTGCCCAGCTGAATATTACCAACTGAACATGCCTGGACCCAGATACTGGCCTCTGCTGGAGTGAATCCTGATTCCCAAGAGTGCCTCCCCAGGTTCTGGACCATTGGCAGTATCACATTGTACTCCGTCAACCTTCAAACTGCAGGAACTGAACTCCAGGTGAAAACCCACAGGTTTTGGGCTCTTCATGTCGAACAAGTACCGTCCCCGGTCTCCTGGCAAATGAGTACAGGCTTCACCGAGGCCTACAGGGGACCTACATCTGACAGCCAATGTGACCTTCCCGCTACAAACTCCGGAATACACCCACACAGTGCTCTTCATGCCGACAACGACCACCACACATTTGCAACACAAACCTTTGACCGGAGCCCAGCTCGTTGCTCCGAAATCGCCCTCACTGCCAACGAGAAGCTCCAACTGAGGCATCTTGCGTGGAACTGGACTAAGTTAGAAGGTAAACCTTCCACCAGGACAAACCTGGTCCCTGTATCTGACCAGTGCTCCATCATGTTCGCCTGAACTTTTGACCCGGTCCAGCATGACCAGGCAGCTGCAATTGGCGTTTGTTAGAAATGGGGGTCTCTAGTTGGCAATGGCGGGCCACTGTCCAAGTAGGGACCCTTCTTCCTAAGTCAGAGTGAGAGGGTTACCCTCTTTAATACCCCTGCTCAACCCTGTGGTAACGTAGCACGAGCAGGTAGGCTTATCTCAGAGGCAGGGTGTGAAGCATTTATGAACATACACAGTAACACAGTGAGGAACACTACAAAGGGACACCACACAAGTAGTTATTATAAAAAATAAGTATCTTTATATAAAGGCAGATTTATCACAAGACCAATAACTGTAAAAGCCACAATACTGTCAAAAATAGGATAGCTGTTGAAGGGCTGTCAAAAATAGTTCAAAGGTTGCAAAAATAAGGTTCAAGTTCAAAGCAGTGGTCTCTGCGACCCTTTCTTTCACAAAGTACCTGGGTTTAGTAGCAAAACCAACAAAGTGTCGCAAATAAGCTGTAGCGATGATTCTTGGCACGCGAGGCCGGCGATGCGTTGCAATCCTTGCCGCAAGGGAGGATGATGCGCCGATCTGCGGGATGCGTGCGGAGACGACACGACAAACTTCTGCACGCTGGACCGCCCGATGCGATGACTTTCTTGCCGCGTGGGAGAAGTCGATGCGGTGATCCTGTTGCGCTGTGCGATCGTGTTGCGATGCGAAGACAAGACGCTCCGCGAGGGAGCGACGAAATTCGGTGCGATCGCGATCAAAGTGGCGGACGCACGGCGTCCGCACTGCGATGTCTCGAAGCGATGATTTCTTTAAGGGTTGCGAGTGCGCGGCGACAGCAGCGCAATGATCTTTCCAGCGCGTCTCGGCTGCAGCGGCTCGCAAAGGGGCGTCAGCGATGGTTTCGTGTTGCGGGCCCTCGGCGGCAGTAGCGCGATGATTTTCCCAGCGCTCTCGACTGCAGCGGCCCGCAAAGATGTGTTAGCGTCGATTTCTCACACTCTTTTCTCTGATGCAAACTAGAGGCCCTGGAACTCACAGGAGCCTCATCAGCAGATAGCAGTCCTCGCAGGGAGGAAGCAGGAGGTTGGTGGTGGGTCTGATGTGCCTGAGACTCCAGCAGGAGGCTAGCTCTTTTCCTAGCCCTTGGGTAATTGCTGTAACAAAAATAAAAGTTGTCTCAAGAGTTCCTTTTCCTCTTCTTCAAGGTCCAGTGGTCACTGCTGCAGGCCAGTGCAAGAAACAACACACAGCACAGGGACAGTCACTTCCTGCAGATTCCTCCAGTGGCACGGACAGAGTTTCCTCTCCAGATCCAAAAGCAATACAAAATGTAGGGGCTTGAGCACAGATATTTATACCCCAAAAGCCTTTGATCTTTGGAGCTACCAGTCACTGAACCTAGCCAGAACCAGTTCTGCTCAGGCCTGGAGCACTTTGTTTACCAGGCTGCATCCTTCCTTTCAGAAAGAGGGGGTCTGCTAGCAGACACACAGTGGGAGGTGGAGCCAGCATTCACCTTGCCAGGCACAGCCCTATTCAGGTCAAGGAGCCACCCTCCCCACACTCTAAATGCAGATCTCTCTATTCAACCCAGGTCTGACTCAGCCTGTCCTGCCCCTCTAAAACCAGACAGCCAATACACATAACGGCAGAGCACACTGGAAGGCTTAGGCAAGAAAATACCTACTTTCTAAAAGTGGTATTTTCAAACACAGAATATAAAAATAAACTTCACTAAAAGATGTATTTTAATATTCTGAGCTCAGGCATACTAAATTCGTTTTTCTACCATGTTCCTGGGGTCAGTTAGGACTATAGAATGTAATAGTCAAACTGCCCATTCTAGCCTATGAGGAACAGGTAGCCTTACAGTAGTGAAAAACGAAATGGGGCATCATTCACTACCAGGACATGCTACACACACCAAGGCATGTCCTGCCTTACACATACAAGGCACCCTACCATAGGGGTGACTTACAGGATGCCAAGGGAAGGTTCAGGGGCTGGGAAGTGAGTGCACTTCACAGCCAAGATGGCAGATTCTGGACTGCACACAGACACTGCAGTGGCAGGCCTGAGACACACTTTACAAGCTGCTTCTGTGGGTGGCACACATCAGTGCTGCAGGCCCACCAGCAGCATTTGGTTTACCAGCCCTGGGCACACATAGGCCACACTACTAGGGACTAACAGGTAAACCAAATAAGCCAATCAGGGATATACCAATTCACATAGACATATTTATACAGGGAGCATTCGCGCTGTGACACTGAATGGCAGTGCACAGCGCCCAGAGCATCTAACACCAGTAAAACAGAGGAGACAACAGCGAAAAATGGAAGGGAGACCCACGCCAATGGTGCCAGGTCTAACAGCGTTTTGTGTATCTTGGCACTATTTTAATTAAAACGTGGAAAAAATCATGACTTCAGTTGTACTTATTGGATTTTTAACATTTTGATGTCATTGTATTTATTGAAATTGACTCTAGTTTTCTAAATTTGTTTGGGATTTTCCTTCCTCGTGATGTGTTTTCACTTTATTACAGTTTGAGTGCTGCATAACTACTTTTTCACATTGCCTCTAAGTTAAGCCTGACTGGTTTTGTGCCAAGCTACCAGAGGGGCGAAGCACAGGTTTATATAGTGACTTTTGTGGTTCACTTTGACAAGTATTGTGGTTATGTTTGAAGGGGGACTCTCATCCCTTTTAATTTATTAACAGAATTTCTTACAGACATTGAAGGTCTAAGTATAATTATCTTTCAAGAACCCCACAATCTCCACAAAATCAGTCTAAGCCCTGGATGGTGATCGCTCTTGGGCCTCTGAGGTCTTGATCCCACTCTTCTTTCTCAAAGTGACCAAGATCCCTTTGCCGGTCAGATTTCTGTTTTTGTAGGACTTCCAAGAAATTGTTTCGTATTTTCTTGTATACTAAAGAGGCTGTTCCCTTGGTCATGCGTTTGGCTAGCAGTCTGTCTTCTAGGGGGCCGTTTTGGCTAGATTGTGGCCCCTTGGCATGCAGGCTCTCAGAGCATGTCTCATATGGATGTGGTGAAATGTTTCAGTGTGTGCCAGTTTCACCAGTGTTAGAATTACCTGTTTAAGTTGTGTCTCCAGAACTCTGGCTAGAATTTTGGCTTCACCGTTCAATAGTTAGACTGGCCTGGCGATTTGATTTGACTCCCTGAGGGTGTCAAAAGGGATTTCGTCACCCCCGCAACATGTCACCCAGTTGTGTTATACTGATCATGTCCCATTTGGTGAACCCACCCAAGCATCTCATCGCTTGGAGTATGTCACTGTCCCATGGTGGGGTCAGTTCTGTGGGGGTGCCTTTCCAGCTCAGAAAAGCCATCACCTCCCTCTAGATAGCCTTTGTCGTTTCAGTGTGAGGAGCGTGTGAGCCCTTCTGTAAAACAATGTGGCATATCCTCTAGCCCCCATTGCATATCTATCCACCTGGACTGCTGGCTCCTCCTGCACTGCATACACCCAGTCGTTTATGACTCTTAGTTGAGCCACCCAATAGTATTTTTTTAAAGCCTGATAAGGCCATGCCCCCACCATAGACTTCCCTGGTCAGTTTTGATAGGGCAATCTGTGGGGGGACTCCATTCCAAGCAGGAGCTGTACTTCAGTCTCTAGCTTCTTAAAGAACTCTGCAGGGACAGGGAAGAGAGTGTTCTGCATGGTGTATAAGAATTTGGGCAATGTCATTATCTTGAAGAGGGCTGCTCTACCAAGTAGCGATAGCAGGAGGGATCACCAGCATTTCAAGTCCATCTGAATCGGTCTAGGAGTCGTATAGGTTTATGTCCATAAATGTGGCCCTATCCCTGGTGATGTAGATCCCTGGGTATTTGAAGCCCTCAGTTGCCAGGAGTTGCCCGCAGATGGTGGGTAGATGCTGTGTGGGCACCGAAAGGGGATATAGCAGGGACTTCCTGTAGCCTGAGCACTGGCTGAAGATTTGAAATAAATGAAGTTTTCTATGTATGGATTGGTTTGGTTCTGCTGCATATGGTAACGCATCGTCAGCATACAGGGGTATTTGCTCTTTCCATACGCTGTCCCATCTCAAGCGGGTCTTGGCTGATTCATGCCGCAAGAGGTTTCAAGGCAAGGGCGAAAAGCATAGGGAGATTGGGCACCTTTTTGCATGCCCCTCTTCAGCTTGAACAGGCCTCAATATATCCCGTTGACTTTGACTGCCACCAGAGGTCATTGACAGAGGAGTTTCACCCAGAGCATGAAGATAGGGCCAAATCCGATCTAGTCTATCACTGTAAACATATAGATCCATTCTTGTGTATTGAAGGCCATCGTAGCAGCCAACAATATCGTCAGGGTCTGTTCGACTACTTTGTTTATAAACCCCAGTATTCTATACAGTCACCACTGGTTGTTTTTGGTCCCCCTCTTAGGCATACATCCTGTTTGGTCTGGGTGGACCAGTGTTAGAATTACCTGTTTAAGTTGTGTCTCCAGAACTCTGGCTAGAATTTTGCCTTCACCGTTCAATAGTTAGACTGGCATGTAGGAGGCACATTCATCTGGCGGTTTGCCCTCTTTTGGTATGTTCACAATCATGGCAAGTCTTTGGTCCTGTCGAAAAATTCCTGCTTCTTTCCCCTCCAGGAATATGTTGACTATGGGCTTTGAAAGAGGGGATGCCAGGGCTTCATAGATATCAATGGGGACGCCAATCGGTCCTACTGATTTCCCTCATTGTATTGCATCAATAGCTGCTGCGATCTCGGAGTGTTCTATTTCTACCTCCAGAAATTGCCTATTCACTGGTGACAGTCTGGGAGGTGTATATCCTTGAGGAGACATTCAATATCATCCTGACTCTTTTCAAGAGTGGTTGCATACAACACTTTGAAGTATACTGTGAATACCTCAGCTATTTCGTGATTACGTTGTACTTTTGTTCCCTCACTGTTCTTGATAGGCCAGGACCCAGCTCTGTGCCTGGTTTCTTCGTTCCAACCAGGCTAGGAGTTTCCCTGACTTGTTACCTACTTCATATAGCCTGCGTTATGAGGCTATGATTATGGCCTTAGAGTTGCCCCCTTCTAAATCTCTAAGGGGCATATTATCTAGGGTTGGAGATAAATATCGCCGAGCGCGCTTAGCGCACTTTTCTTTATCGCCGGCTATTGCTGGAATATCTCGCCAAGCTAGCGCTGTATTACCAACGCTCAGCGCTATGGCGATAAATTCCAGCGATAGCAGGCAAATGGCCAAACATCGCCTAAAAAACAGCGATGTCCCTCCCAAAACGGCGATGATCTTGGTGATAAGGCCCTGTGGCCTTAACCCCATAATCCACCTCCCATGTTAGGTATGCCTAACACAGGAATTTAGCAGACGTTAAATTCCTGCGTTAGGCCAGAGGTAGCGCGATTATTAACATCGCTACCCCTCCTTGCTAATATCACGAAGCTGCCTTCGCGATATTTTCCCATGTTGTTTCTGTCAGCCACGCCTACTTTGCATCTCATTATCGATGCGTAGCGAGTGGTGACAGAAACGGGAGTTAAATCAAGGATACACGCTCTAGCGTGTCCTTGTTAATAATGCGTTAGAATTATCGCCGCTTTTCGGCCGAAAACGGCTGCTAAAGCGGCGATAATTCTCTTGATAATATGCCCCCAAGTTCCTGTTGCTTTAGCTTTAACCTGTGATGTGTGTCAGGTCCAACTTGCCTCAGCAGACAGGCCTTGAGGTCAATGTTCTCGGCCTCTAGTTCTGTCACTCTGGCTACCTGTTTCTTTTTTTGGCCTGCAGATAGCCCTATCATTTGCCCCATCGCAACAATCTTATATGCTTCCCATAGGATGGATTCCGACTCAGAGTTTTCTTCAAAGTGAATTTAGAGCCTTCCCGGATTTTTGAAGTTAGGTCTTTATTCTTAAGGTACCAGGGGTCAATGACGCTGGGTCTGTTTTTCCTGTCTCACTTTCCTTGCTATTACAAGAAAAAAGAATCCCCAACCAATGGGAAATGAATCCACTTCGAAAACATGATTGAAATAAAAGCATCCCTCTCCTAAGAGTAATACAACACATACCATAACATCACGTGCCTCCATCAATGCTGCAGATTGGCAGTAAAATATAGGGGCATATTAGCAAGACCCACGTTAAAATTATCGCCGTTTTAGCGGCAGGAAACTGCCGCTAAAACGGCGATAATGGGCTTGCTAATATGCGTTATAGAATTCCAATAGAAGCCCAGGTTAGATGTGCAGGACATCTAACCTGGGCTTCTATTAGAATTCTATAACGCATATTAGCAAGCCCATTATCGGCGTTTTAGCGGCAGTTTCCTGCCGCTAAAACGGCGATAATTTTAACGTGGGTCTTGCTAATATGCCCCATAGTGTCAAGATCACAGACTCATTTATCTCGATCGACCTTGATCTTGTATACCTTACTGAGGCACGGTTGTTTAAATCATATCAAATGATTCTGAACACGCGTAACCTGAAGAAGCCTCGACCATTTGCTTGAACAGAACAGAACAATTCAGTGAGGAAGAGCAATTATTTATAAGAAAAGCAGTAGATGTGAGAATATATAGATTGCCGTCCAGTTTTCACTGCCCTCAATTGCAATAAAAATTATTAACGCCGATCATCTGCAGTATATATATAGAAAACTATTTCGGCTCCCAAGAATGCATCACAAACTCAAATAAGATTCGTTTTTGGGTTAGTGAAACAAAATATAGCCCAATAAGCAATCTAAGATGGTGCCACAAACTCAGAGCTTCACATGAACAAACACAAGACCATCTCATTTGAACAAGAATTATGAACCCAAGACGAAAAGAACTTTCAGGAAACTACCTCGAAGCAGGATTCCATAATTTACACATTAAAGATCTTTGGACAATGCCTCTAAGCTTCAGTGTATTTAAAAAGTCATTGAAAAAGTTTTAAATCTTTATCACTTCTTTAAGATAAAAATGACTTTTTCAAACGGTCACATGCTGGGATGACTATTAACCTCTATGAAACCAACGATTGGAAGGCTAGCTTTCCAAATGATTTTTAAACACTTGAAATACATACTAATGAATTATAGGTATGGGAGGTTTCCGTTAGGAGACTCCAATCCACCTTGAATCAAACCACCAGACAATAACAACTGCAGGCTGTGCAAATGTAAGACTGAAACTATCTTCCACATCCAGGGGGATATGGACAAGGAAGTGGAGGATAGAGGCGTTAGCCTATCACGGGAAAATAACCCCGTGTCAACGTGGAATTCACAACAAGGCGGTAGCATGCGATAGCCTGCCGAAACAAAGTCCGCGATACAACCACCACGATGGAGATAAAAACAAAAACCACACCAAAAAACACGCGATGGGCCAAAGCGCGATGAGGAAACCAGCGACAAGCAGCGCCAGGCCTGCAACACACACCTGGCAGGCGTCAGAAACCTCCATAAAAGCAGAAAAAAAAACCACACACAAACTGACCAACACACAAGCACCATGGAGGCAGCCGGAGCACGCGCAGAGAACCAGCGCAACCCCACAAGCACCCCAGACGACCAGCCTGGGACCTCGGGGACAGGGAAGGGCAAGGACAAGAAGACCAGGAAGACCAAGTTCAGTCCGCAGGCAAACAGGATCATAGTCACGGAGGTGATGGAACACCATCAACAACTCATCATCACCTCCAACTTGTCATTGGGCACCAAAACTGGAATATGGCGGGACATCGTCGACAAGGTGAATGCCGTCGGAGAGCACAAGCGGACAATGGACGAGGTCAAGAGGCGATGGAATGACATCAAGCGGAAGACCAAGGAGAAACTCAGCGCCAACCTGAAGGCAGCAACGCAGACCGGAGGTGGGGGCCCAGCGCCACAGCTGGATGACATGGAGGAGCTGGTGTCGACAGTCATCAGTGTGGAGACTGTGGCCGGAGTCAGGGGACCGGACACTGCTCGACAGGACACAACACAACCGCAACAGGGTGAGTGACCACCAGGTACTGGGGGGACGGGGGGAGATGGCCACAATGGCATACATACACAAGCAAGCAGGGCACAGTGCACACCCACAATCACTCTGGGTCCTCGCCCCGACCCACAGACTGTCACAATGTACAATGCTATGCTGTCTGAATGTCAACCTGTACCATGCGGCTACATACATGTGAACACATTGTAATACACCATCTCCCCTTCACATCGCAGGGGCATCGTCAACACCTCCTGCAGAGCAGTCACAGCCACTCTTCACTGATGACGAGGAGGAGGACAACACCAGCATTGACACCCAAACCATCCAAGACCTCATTGACCTCATCTGCAACTCACCTCCAGGATCAGGGCAGCCCAGCTACATCCATGAGACCCCACCCACCACCCAAACCACCCAGCAGGAGGCACCCACAGACCTGGCACCCTCCCAAGACCCCCAGGAACAACAAATGGCCTTCCAACGCCGTGTGCTGGAGGGCCAGAGGGAGACGACCGAGCAGGTGCAGGCGGGGTTCGAGCTCATGGCTAACAAACTGGACGCCATCCTTGGGTGTCTATGTCCGCCCCATGGTCTCCAGCGAGCCCTGACTGACATCTCTGGAGTCATGATACGGAGGGAAGAATACCTGTCCACTCAGAGTTGCCCCAGCGATGCCAGCCGTGAGCTGGCAAACATGCGGAGGCTCATGGAGGACAAGGTGCGGATGGAGGCGGAAAGGATGGCAGCCGCCGCTGCACATCAGCGAAATGTAGCTGGGATCTACCGTGCCCTGCATGTCCTCGTCATGGCATTGCTGCCAGAAGGCGTGGCGATGATGAATGCTGCTGCCCTCACACCATCCACATCTCCGGCCCCTGGTGTGCCAGTGCCTCCCAGTGCAGCAGGCGTATACACTACGGCACCTGATGTGTCACTGCCACACAGTGCGGCCGACAATCCTCCTCCGGCCCCTGATGAGCCAGTGGCACACAGTGCCGCAGCCGGCACTGCAACACCCACAGGTGGGGCAGGGCACACACCCGGGGACGAGGACGTGGATGGGACTGTGGCCAGGAGGGCCAGGCACTAGCATCCATTATCGCCACCTTGCCTGATTCTGCTTGGTGCCGCACATGGCCTCAAGACCTACCACTGACCCCCGATACACTCCGAGGCACTCACCTTGGACAGCGACATGGACTGCCACATCCTGTTTGACGACCAATGACACGGCGGACAGACTGCGGACTGTACCCTTCCTCTTCCGCAGTACAGGTCATCCCGGGATGGACACTGGCTGGCCCTCCACGGGCCCATATTCTGTGGTGTGCTCGGCATCGCCCTGTACCGCTCCAGCTGCATGACTGCACTGGATGTGCAAATAAACATCCAGTGACGCACTGCTGTGTAATGTCTTACGTCATTCCTGTGTGGATGTGTGGATGAATGTGGGGACAGTGCCTTCCCTTGCGTCAATGATGTTCATCCTGTGGGATGCCAGTAAGGGGGTGTGACATTGCATCTTGTGTAGCGGGTTCCGTGAACACTGCAGCAGGGACACACACATCAGTCACTTCCTTGTCCGGACATGGACTGGACCACGCCCAGAGCCCACGAGTCATTGTTGCAAGCCCTGCGCTGGTCGGGCGTATGGCAGGCCAGACCACTCCGCTTATGCCCCGAGGGGGGCCCCTCATTGCTAGCCGTCACAGCCGTACTCGCTGGTGGTGTGCAGGTCACTGGTCTAGTTGTCAGAATGTCACAGCCACTCCCTGAGGGCAGGTTTCCACACACACCACACCCATCCGGCACAGGCGTCACAGGCCATGTGACTGCGCCAACATAAGGGGCCGAGGACGTCACATTCCCCTCTTCCGGTGGTGACTGGATGACGGCCGCTCCACGGTTCTCACACATGTAGGGCCCATGAGTTGTTGCACACAGGGTTAGTGGCATCCGAGGCCTTGAGTGAGGCACGGGCCTACCACCACGTGGCGCAGACTGGGGTTGCACAGGGTTAGTGGCATCCGAGGCCTTGCGGACGGCTCAGGCACCCCGCCACGGGACGGTGACTTGGGGTGCACTGTGTCAGTGGCACCTTGAGCTGCTGAGCGGGTGTGCAGCCTGCGATGATGCCCCGTCCCGGCGGACTGGACAGCTCAAGTTTTGTGTGCCCTGCTGGACCGCAGTGTAGGCCAGAGCCAGCGGGCAGCGCGGGCCTACCGCCACGTGGCGACGCTTCCGGGATCCCAGTGTTGGTGGCACCAATTGGGCTGAGCGGGTGTGCAGCCTGCGATGCTGCCTGGTGCACTGGTGTGTCCTCTGCCATGGAGTAATCAAGACCCAGCACCAAACGTGAGACCTGGTGGCCTGCGGAGTGGGGCTGCATGATGTGGAGGGTGCCATGTCCGCGGGCCCTGGGCTTGTGGCTTGCAGCGGCACATGGTGGGACCTCCTGTCTATGCGCAGGTGGCGGTAGGTGAGCATTGGGGCCTGGGTGTGCATGGGCGGGCATGCTCTGATGGGCGGCGGGTGAGGTTGGGGTGCCTCTGCCTGGGTGTGCATGGGCGGGCAGGCGATGTTGTCTTATGCAAGTATGTGTACTGTGCCAGTCATGTATCTGGTCTCTGTTTCAGCTGACGGCTCTGAATGAGATGGGTGGCCTGGTGAACTGCACTACATACCGGCACGTGGTTGGAGACACACCGGTGGCAGCAGGTGAGCAGTGTGGCCTGGGTGCACTGGGGCGGCACTGTCTCTCTCTCCCTCTCTCTCTCTCCCTCTCTTCCTCTCTCTCTCCCACTCTTTCTCTCTCTCTCCTCTTCTCTCTCTCCCTCTGTTCCTCTCTCTCTCTCTCCCTCTCTTCCTCTCTCTCTCCCACTCTTCCTCTCTCTCTCCTCTCTCTCTCCCTCTCTCCCTCTCTTCCTCTCTCTCTCTCTCCCTCTCTCTCTCTCTTCCTCTCTCTCTCTCTCTTCCTCTCTGTGTATCTCCCTCTCTTCCTCTCTCTCTCTCTCCCTCTCCCTCTCTCCTCTCTTCTCTCTCTCTCCCTCTCTTTCTCTCTCTCTCCTTCGCTCTCTCTATGTCCTCTGATTGTGCAGGACACACCTTCTCATCATGTTTTTTGTCTTACAGGCTGTGACCTACGTGTTGTCCAGAGGGGAGGTGCCATGAGTCTTCATTTCATTTCGTTGTTCATTTTAATAAAGTTTCATTTGTTGCTTCGAAAGTGAATGTGTGCTGGTCATTTCTGTGACGACACATCCATGTCACCAGTTGTGTTTGTGCGGCAGCAAGCGGAATTATTTGTACATGTTTAGGTGTGGCTGATGTGGCATGTCTTTGGTCGGGGGGGTGCCAGGGAGGGGTGGTCCTGGGGGTGGTGGCTGTGGGTGTTGTGGCCCTCTTGGGTGTCCGGGCCGCATGATGGGTGGCTCCATGGCATCTGTTGCCCTTCCGATGTGACCCTGGGCTGTGCTTCCTTTTGTGGTGCTGGCTGCCGTCCGACTTTACACCAGGTCAGAGCAGGTGTAGATTTCCTGGTGCTAACGCGCCTTATCGCCTGTTTTGTGTTTTTATCGCGGATGTGGCTGGTCGTTGTGAATGTTGAGGTGTGCTGTTGTCTCGGCTTTTGTCACGGGAACGCCTACTCTGCATCTCATTAGCGATATTTGCGGGGGTCCTCTGTGGTGATGTTTTTTGCAGCTGCAATCGCGGGTAAACTGGTGCTGTGGGCTGTTAACACCGGCTTGTGAATGGGGGGGTAAATTTATCATGACTTTAGCTGCGATAAAGTGCCGTTAATTCGGCGATGGCTCCTTGTGAATATGCCCCTAAGTTCCTCTGCTTGTACTTTGTAGTCCTCTAGTTTGCTACAATTGCGCTTGAGGCGCAGGAACTGACTGTACGGTAAATTGTCTCTCAGTGGGCGAGGGTGGAAGCTGTTGTATGAGAGCAGGCTGTTTTTGGCTGTTGGTTTGTGGAAAGTTTTCGTTTGAAGAGCGTTCTTTTCCACGTATATGGTGATGTCTAGGAAGTCTAGTCGTTTCCTGTCTGCTGTGTGGGTGAATTTCAGACATTCATCTCTTGTGTTGATCCATTCTAGAAATCTTTGCAGAATTTCACTTGTATCTTCCCATATCATGATGCCATCATCTATGTATCGTCTCCAGAAACGGATCTTTCCAATGTATGGGTTTTGTTCATTTTAAATATATTGCTTCTCAAAGTTACTTACGTAGAGCCCAGCTACACTTGGGGTGAAGGTGCTGCCCATCGATGTTCCGTGGCATTGTATAAACAGTGTGCCATCATATTAAAAAAAAAATCAGTTAAAGCCAACCTGCAGCATTCCAGAACGAAATGTCTGGGTGTCCTGTGTTCCCATTGCTCAGAGAAGAGTATGTTCAAGGTCTTCTTTTGTGGGAGGCTCGTATAGAGACTCTCCACATCGAGACCTACGAGGTACATGTTGTTCTCGTTATAGTGTTGTCCTTCTAGTTGGTTCAGTAGATCACGAGTGTCTTTAAGTAAGTCGGTGTTTTCTGTACTAGAGGTCTTAGGAACTGGTCGGCAAATTGTGAAAGAGGTTCAAGTACCGACCCAATTCCCGAAACTATGGGGCGTCCTGGAGGCGGTGTCTTGTTCTTGTGAGTCTTCGGGAGTGAATAAAAGTATGGTATTCACGGTGTTTTTGTCTTGAGGAAGTCAGCTTCATGCTTTGAGATCCATGAGTTGATCTCGGCTTCATCGACCATTAATTCAATGGTGCGTTGTAACCTCTCTGTTGGATCAGTGTGTATTTTCTTGTAGAACTTATCATCTGAGAGGAAGTCGAGGCATTGTTTGTTGTAACCTTCCTTGCTGAGGAGGACAATTCCTCCCCCTTTGTCTGCCGGTTTTATGATAAGATCAGCTTGTTGTCGGAGACCATCAAGCGCTTTTTGTTCTTGCTTCGTAATGTTAACGAAGGGTTTTTTGGTAGTCTTTTTAATATTCTCCACTTCTTTCATGATGGCCTGTTCAAACGCCAGGATCTCGACAGGCACCAGGTGGTTAGGAGGGCAGAAAGAGGATTTTGGTCTTAGGTTGGTATCGCTTTCGGAGGTTTGGTCTTCCTTGGTCATAAAGAATGCCTTCAGTTTAATTTTCCTGCAAAATTCGGCCATCTCGCGTTGCAATTTGAAGGTGTCCAGTGTCGGTGTGAAGCCCAGTCCTTTGTTAAGTGCTCGTTCCTGATCTTCAGTGAGAGTAATGTTGGTCAAATTGACTATTAACGATTCACTGAGCTGGGTCCCGGTCGTGCCTGGGACATGCTGCGTGTTAGCACCTGTCTCTCTTGCTCGCTCCAAGTCACTCCTTTTCGTCTTCCTCTCTGGGTATTCTGGCCTCTCCCTAAAAAAGGCGGTTGTTGCATGTTGTTCGGTCCCAACATGTGACCTGTTGTTTGTGGCCCTTGAAAGTAAGGGTTCATCCATCCGTGAAAGTTTGGTGGTGTACGGTGGGCATGGTGAAGACGTGATGTATACAATGATAGTTGGTCCAGGAGAGTCCGGTGGTGTGCTGTAGTTGAAGTTCCTGCTGGCGGAGGAGACGTGCTTGAGAGTGTGTCCTGCTATGTGGGTTGGTGTGGTGACTAGCTGCTTGAGTCTGATGTTGGCGAGCTTCCCCAGGAGGGGGTGGTGTTCTGGTCACTGGGATTGTCCAGGTGGAACTTGAGGGCTCCGAGTAGGATGGGAGAGCCTGGGGTGCAATGAGGTCTACAATGGTATCGGTGAAGGGGGGTCCATGGCCGGGGGGGCCTGCAGATGAGGGTGCCTGCAGAGGATGGGATTGGGCTTGGTCCGGATCTGGAAGTGGAGGTGTTCCATGGTCACCGTTGGGTCATTAGAGTGCGTGGTCAGTCGGATTGTGCTTTTGGAGGAGATGGCAATGCCTCCTCCTGGACGGTCAGGGTTGTCCTTGCGGGTGATTTAGTAGCAGTCTGGGATGTCGATTGCGGATGTCCGGTCCGGAGCAGAGGTTTGTCCAGGTTTCCGTGAAGAAGGCGATGTCTGAAGAGGTGGCATTGAGGAGGTCCCAGATTTCTGTTGCGTGTTTGAGGAGGGACCGCACGTTGAGGAGGATGCAGTTGAGCCGGTCGGGTGCGCTGTTGGTCGCTGGGCGGCACGAGGCACTTGTGTGCTGATTTGGCAGAAGGTGCGTTTGTAGTTTCAACAGGTGCAGGCTTCAAGAGAATTCCACAGTGTTGCTAGATGGCAGGCGATGTGGCGTCCAGGGTTGATGGCGAGGAGGGTGCTGGTGTCGCAGCAGTGGAGTGTCCGAGAGGAAGGGTCCTTAGTGCTGGGCGTGGTCCAGGGGCGGACGGAGGCAGACGGGCTTGCCTATGGCTTGCCTTTGGCATGGGAGACATCTATTACAACGCAGGCATCATATCGTAATGCCTTTACAACGCAACTTTTACAATGCAAGGTGCCTTTACAACGCATGCCATTACAACGCATTGTAAGGTTAGTAATGGAGAATTTTTAATTTGCGGGTGGGTATGGGTTTTGGGGTGAAAAGATCAATTTGCGGGTTCAGGGTGGGTTTTGGGGTGCAAAGGTTAATTTGAGGGTTCAGGGTGGGTTTTGGGGTGCAAGGGTTAGTTTTAGGGTTGAACTCACTGGAGTGGGAATAGTAATTTTTACCCCTCTACTATCCAGCACTTTCCCCACTGTTGCAATATGCGTAGTATTAGTATGCATTGTAATGGAATGCGATGTAATGGTATGCGTTGTAACGTAAAAATTCCTTTGGCACACCAGTGGTACGCCCGCTGCGCATGGGCGCACAGCGGCCGCCAATGAGCAGTGCTGCGGGGGGGACTGGACAGCTCAGAGGCGGGAAACTCGGGAAAGGACACTGGAGGGGGCGGGGACGCGGGTGGGTGTGAGCGGGGGATGTAAATATTTTTTTAAAAGATTTCTTACCTCCAGGCCGGGTCCCGCGTCTTCTGTGCTTCTGCTCTCCTGAGTCTGCTTCCATGAACAGGAAGCAGGCAGCCAGGCTCCCTTCTCTAAGCCAATCACAATGCTGCAATGCGGCGTTGTGATTGTTCTTGAGCACTGTGACAAGGCGTTCAGCCAGTGGCTGGAGGGGTGGGCATGTTCACCATGCAGGCTGTAATGAGGCCTGTATTGCAAACAGGGAAGTGCGCATGACTGCCTTGGGCGGCCTGAGAGGGCCGACCAAACATTCATTGCGCACTTGAGTGGACATACCACTCCGCCCCTGCCCTGCTCCATGAGTGGAGCAGCTCTACCCACCCTCCCGCCGCAAAGGAAACATAGCATGGGTGCATCAGAAAGTTATCATCATGTTATTATTTTGCCTCTTCTTGCACTGCTTGAAAGCAGTGGGGCGACGCTCTTCTGCCATAGCGGATGATCCGCCACTGGTGGTGCGTCATCCACAGGTGCTAGGCCTGGGCGACTCCACCCCCGGGCCTCCTCCGCTACGCATCCCACCTTCTCCTTACCTGGACACTGACACCGTGGCGCAATATACTGCACTCTCTCCTAGTCTGTGACTCAGCCAGCAGGAGCCTCAGCCAGGTGGGATTTCACAAGCCTGGGTACAGCAGTCGCCGCCAAGTCCGCTGGGGAACCTATGGATGCAGGTGATGCAACAGGGCTCCCTTAGGTGTGAAGTTGCAGCGCTCCCGCCACACTTGCTCACACAGGTCAGCAGCGTGTCTCCATGCGACCTGCCAGACTTCAGCACCAGGTAAGGGCGATCGCCGCGCCTCAATGTCTACTGCCACGGCCCAGCGACTCCACAGCACCTCCGCATCCCACTCCGGGTCCCAGACTCGGGCCCAGCGAGGACTCAGGTCCACGATTTCAAGGTTTTGGATGCCATGGGGTTGCAAGGAGTGTGCAATGAAAAGTGATGCATCACTGGTTTTGCACAGCGATGTGCCTCTTTTCATAGATGTAGCCCTGAATTTCTTCTTTCCCTGGGACTCTGGCTGGTCATCCTGGCTGTTGGAGGGCTTGAGGGGGTTGTTGATCTGTGCTGCACTTGGGCCTGGATGCTCCATTCTGCATTCCATTGGTTTTATTTCCTATTTTTGCCTATATAGGCAAAAAAACTCACATTGGGCTGACTAACGTGCGTTTTTTTGCCGCTAATGGGCCTTTTGTTAGTTTTCACCTGCTAACGCCAGAATTCCTATCGCCTTCATGCTTGTGTTAACGGTAGTTTCCACCACAGCTACCTGGAACTATCGCCATGTAGCGACGTATTGTAAATACATCGCTAACAGGGCGATACTGCCGCTAACTAGCGTTAGCGTTTGTTAGAGGCAGTTCTTGTACATATCCCCCTATGTACCTTACAAATATTGCACTCCCATCAGGATAGCACACAGCAATAACTTCTGAATATCCCTTTCACATTTGTACTGCGCTCGAATTGTATATTGTACAGATTTTAATTAACGAGATCATGGAGCTACAAAAACACTAATTTAATAACCTTTTATAAATGCCTATTGTCCATTTCCGAGATCATTTGTAAATCATAAGGGATCATTGTAATGGTTTTAATTACCCAAACAATAAAGCAGGCGTTGAATTAAATCAAATTAAATTGATTGACTCTGATCCAATTGAAGCACCATATAATCGACGGTCCTCGGAGAGACAATAAAGTGTGAGTGGAACAATTGATGGAACTTCTCACTGAATCCATCGGCAATGCAAATATCAACATTCTTCCTTGGAGACTTTAACATCACAGTGCAATGAAAAAGAATCATTTACATCTAAAGCCCATTGGGACAATCTCATCCTATCACAGGTTTAAAAAAAAAAAAAACGGATCATACTATTTGAATGTTATTTCTTAATGAGACATTTTTGTTTTCTATTGTAGAAACTTTTGGAAATGTCAGCTTTTTCAGTTACTGTTGGTATGTCATAAAATACTAATATCTCTTCTGTCATCAAACCGTTTTTGTACCAAGACATTATACAGGCAGAGTTTGATCATTATTGTCTTGTTCCTTAGCTGTAAAGAATGTATTTGTTATACCATTAGTGCTTCCCAAACTAAACCCTCCATTGCTCTCACTGCATTAACCAGTACTGCAGCCTCACCTATTTTGCTTTCTTCCCTGTTGAAGACCATTACTTGCATCATAGAACAACTTTACATATGGCATCCTGTATGTGGCAACTACCTGAACAACGTTGCTACTAAAAAAAGAAGACATCTGAGGCAATATTCATACTTCCGGGTGTAGACATTTAGGATTGTAAATCCAATAAGCATCTAGAACAGTAACTATGATGTATGAAACAAATGTAAACTCGCTTTGTATTTAATTGTATTTTTTTGCAAAAAAAAGGAGACTCAGGGGCATATTAGCAAGAAATGGCGATAACTATCGCTAACCTAGGTTAGCGCTAGTTTTTCTATTGCCGTCGATCCCTGCAAGTTATCGCCCTGTTAGCGACGTTTTGCTAACAGGCGATAGCTGCAGGGATCAGAGGCGAAAACCGTTGCTAACATTAACGCGACGGCGTTAATGGAACCGGCGATAGCGGGTGGAATCCAGCGATAAGCCCGTAGCGATATAAAAAGGCACGCTAACCCGTAATTTCTGACTTAGCCTATCTGGCCACCTCCAACATAAAAGATGCACCAAAAAAAAGGATTAATGCAGATTTGAGCAGCCAGGGCATAGTGCAGCACACACCAACAACCCCCTCAAGCCACCCAACATCCTGGTTGACCAGGATGAGATCCTGGTCCCCACGCAGGACCTGTGTCTGGTTCCTGGATCCCTCGCTGGACCTGCGTCTGGTTCCTGGATCCCTCGCTGGAGCTGCGTCTGGTTCCTGGATCCCTCGCTGGAGCTGCGTCTGGTTCCTGGATCCCTCGCTGGACCTGCGTCTGGTTCCTGGATCCCTCGCTGGAGCTGCGTATGGTTCCTGGATCCCTCGCTGGACCTGCGTCTGGTTCCTGGATCCCTTGCTGGAGCTGTGTCTGGTTCCTGGATCCCTCGCTGGACCTGCGTCTGTGGCCTGGAGTGGGATGTGGAGTAGATGTGGAGTCGATGAGCCGTGGCGAGAGACATTGATGTGCGACGATCACCCGTACCTGGTGGTGAAGTCTGGCAGGTCGCATGGAGACACGTTGCTGACCTGTGTGAGAAGCCCACCTTGGTGCAGTCAATGGTAGAGGTGATCCTGCGCACCAACGTAGTGATGTCCGCTTTGCATACTATGATCCACCACTACACCGGGGTGCACGGAGGGGATTACCAACGGTGGGTGCCGTCTCCCTGCATCACAGGACGGATGATGTTGGGCTGGCCGGACGCCCTGGAGGGTGAGGCCCCTGTGCGACACCGAACTTGTGTGGACTGAGCACTGCAACTACACGCCTAAGGGAGCCCTGCTGCATCAGCTGCATCAACTGCATCGGGCGGTCCACCAGCCGACTAGGCGGTGACTGCTGTACACAGCCCAGTGAAAGCACACCTGTCTCAGGCTCCTGCTGGCTGAGTCACAGATGTGGAGAGAGTGCAGTGGATTGCGCCACGGGGTCAATGTCCAGGTAAGGAGAAGGTGGGACGCTTAGCGCAGGAGGGCCGGGGTGGAGTCGCTCATACCTATCACACGTAGATGACGCATCCCCAGTGGCGGGTCTACCGCTATGTTGTAAGAGCGTTGCCCCACCACCTCAAGCAGTGCAGAAGAGGAAAAATCATCACATGATGATAACTCAATCAATGAATCACTCAGGGGAATTGTAAGCGTGCCACACACCCGTGAGGGTTGCAAGGCACTGAGGGGTGGGGGTCCGCAGATCTGTAAGCCGAAGAGCCAGGTCTTGAGGGTCTTCCTGAAGGTGTTCAGGGAGGGGGCACCTCTGATGTCTGCCGGTAGCTCGTTCCAGGTATTGGATGCAATGTGGGAGAAGGATCTCCCGCCTGCTCTGGCTCTGTGGATGGGCTGCGATTCGGACAGTGCGAGGTTGGAAGATCGGATGTCTCATTTGTGTACGTGGAAGTTGATTCTGTTGTTGAGGTATTTGGTTATGTTGTTGTGGAGGCATTCGGAGGCGTGAGTGATAATTTAGAAGGTGACTCTTATCACCACGGGGAGACACTGGAGTCTACGTAGGTGTCGGCTGATGTGTTAGTGCCGGGGGATGCCGAGGACGAGTCTGGCAGCGTTGTACTGTAATGTCGGTAGTTTGCAGAGTATGGACTTGTAAATGGAGGCGCAGAGTGCATTTCCAATGTCCAGTCTGCTGGTGATGAGCGCATGGGTGACTGTCTTCCTTGACTCTGGGGGTATCCATTTGAAGGTCTTGCGGAGGATGCGGAGGGTGTTGAAGCAGCTGGAGGTGACGGCGTAGACCTGTCTGTTCATGGTGAGGGATGGGTCAAGTACGATGTCGAGGTTTCTGGCGTGGTCCGAGGGTGTAGGTGGGCTTCCGAGGGCGAAGGCCAACAGGTGTTGTCCTATGCTGAAGGTGTGGTTCCAAGGACAAGGACTCCTGTCTTCCAAGGTGTTGAGCTCCAGGCAGCTGTTGGTCATCCAGACTGCGACGTCCTGCATTCCGTTCTGGAAGTTGAGTCTGGCGGTGGTGGTCTTTTTGGTGAGGGGGAGGATGAGCTGTGTGTCATCAGAGTAGGATACGATGTTGAGGTCGTGTTGTTGGACGTTGGCATCGAGGGTGCCATGTAGATGTTGAAGACGGTCGGGCTCAGAGATGAACCCTCTGGGACTCCGCAGGTGATTTACGTGGGACTGGAGAGGAAGGTTGGCAGTCTGATCCTTTGGCTTCTTCCGGGGAGGAATGATCGGATCCAGTCGAGGCCTGTTCCTTGTATGCCGGCGTCGTGTAGTCTTGCGACTAGTGTATGGTGGGAGACGGTGTTGCAGGCCGCTGAAAGGACGAGTATGATGAGGGCTGCGGAGTGGCCTTGGTCCAGGAGTGTGCGGATGTCGTCTGTGGCGGCCAGTAGGACGGCCTCGTTGCTGTGGTTGGTTTGCAATCCGGATTGGGACGGGTCGAGGATGGCGTTGTCATCAATGAATCGTGTCACTTCCCTGTTGACTGTTTACTCTGCAACTTTGCAACTTTGGCTGCGAAGGGGAGGAGCGAGATGGACCCGTAGTTCTTGGGGTCGGTGGGGTCAGCTGTGGTCTTCTTGAGAAGGGGCCAGACTTCTGCACGCTTTCAGTCATCTGGGTAGGTGCCTGTCTTGAAGGTGGTGTTGATGGAGCATTGCAGTTCGTGTGTGATGGCGGCCGCGGCTCTGTGGTAGATGTGGGAGGGCACGGGTTGGTGGGGGCCCATGAGTGCATGCCTTTCATGGTTGAGGCTGTGTCTTCGGCTGTGACTGGCGTCCAAGTGGAGATGGTGGGCTGGCTGGTGTGTCCGGGGCCCGGGGTGTCTGTAGACGAGGGTTCCTCGGAATGTGGAGTTGTGGCTGGTCTGGATCTGGAAGTGCAGGTGTCTGGCGTAGGGGAAGGTTCCGCTGGGGGTGGTGAGGCGGAGGGTGCTCTTGTGTACAATGGCGAGGCACCCTCCCGGGTCGTTGGTGCAGTCCTTCCTCTGGATCTTGTATCCGTCTGGGATGGCGGTCTTGATGTCGGGGGCAGAGGTGAGGTTGGTCCACGTCTCCGTGAAGAAGGCGATGTCGGGCGAGAGAGAGTCAAGTAGTTATAATATACTTTTTCACATATCTTTTTAGGGCGATTTCCCTCAAGTTTTTTATTCAGTACATCAGCCTGCGTTTCCGATAGTTTGAGTTTTCACCCAATCAACTCCCAAGTAGGTTTTCCTCTTTTGTCTGTAGAACCATATCATTTAATGGTCCTTTTTGAGAAATTTTGGTGTATTCCTAAGTTGGTATAATTGGGATAACATTCTTTCACATTTGTTTCTTTGTAAGCACGGTGTTTGTTCTGATTTTTGTTTGTTATTATTTCAGTTCTGTTTATAACTGTTTATATTATTTCTTCTTTATGGTCTATTCTATTTCTAGTTTTCATCCAAAGAGAGCGAACTGTACCATCTATGTTGTAGGTTCAGTGTTTTAGATAGCCTATTATCATGTATAGCCTCAGTGTACGTTCATTATTAGTATGTGTTAAGAGATCTATATATTTCATTGTCTTTTTCTTTTGTTGTACAGGAATTTATGTGGCTTTTCCTGAAGGCGTCCAGTACGCCGAAACGCGCGTAGAAAATTAACATCTGTCTAACAAAAACAACAATTTTTGAGCCACTTTTTGTGTTGTTGCACATGATGCTATTTAGCTTATTCGTTTTGTGTATTTTAGTCTGTTTACAGTCTTAGAATTTATGTTTTTGCGATATTTTTATGTGGTGTCAATTTTGTGTAGGTATGGATCTGTATATCCAAATTTTTAACCAATATGAATAAAATGATCAATATTTTAACCTTTTGTTAGTACACTGAGTCTATTCGATCAATAATGTGTCATGTTTAGGACTTGATATTCACTAAGTCCATTGTTGCCTAGGAATGTTATTTTCTTCTGCATTACGGGGTTTACCACCTCACAGCTGTCCAGACACCCCCCTCCGCACTTCCTAATGGTGGCCGATGTGCGCCCATGCACTACGTGCGTACCACTTGTGTGTCAAAGGCACATACGTAGTTGCAATGCATGCCATGGCATCGCATTCCATTCTAATACATACTAATACTAGGCACATTGCAACAGTAGAGTAGGTGTTGCATAGCTGAGACATGACGATCACTGTTCCCACTACAGTGAGTGCGACCCAAGAATAACCTTTGCACTACAGACCCAACCGTGAACCCTGGAATTCATTTCTGAACCCTCAAAAGACACCCAAAAGATCACATTTGAGACAAATGCACCCCCCCCCCAAATTTCTCTTTATTTTGGCACAAAACACACCCAGGATTTAGAAATTTGACCCCAAAAAATACACACAAAAATTCAAAAATGTACCCCAAAAAACACACATTTTTTCATATTTTGCCCCAAAAAACACCCAATTCTTCATATTTTACCCCAAAAAACACCCCATTTTTCATATTTTACCCCACAAAACAGCCCATATTTCATATTTTACATCCAATACCCATACACACCTGAAAAAGTTGAAATTACCCCATTACTGACCTCACAATGCGTTGTATTCAAATGCGATGTTAAGGCACCTGCGTTGTCAGAGTTGCGTTGTTAACGATGTACTGCCTGCATTGTAATGGTCGTCTCCCGTGCCAAAGGCAACCCATAGGCTATGCCGTTTGCGTCCATCTGCCCCTGGACCGCGCTCAGCACCAAGGAGCATTCCTCTTGGACACTCCACCGATACGAGGCCAGCAGCCTCCTCACTATCAACCCTGGACACCACCTCGCCTGGCAGGACCAACCTCTGCTCCGGACCGGACATCGCCATCACTGAAGGCTGCAGTATCACCCGCAAGGAGCACCCCAACCGTCAGGGAGGAGGCATTGCCATCACCTACAGAAGCACACTCCGACTGACCACGCACTCTAATGACCCAAGGGTGACCATGGACCACGTCAACTCCAAGATCCGGACCAGGCACAGGTGCATCCTCTGCGGCAGGCCCCCCGGGCCATGGCCCCCCACTCTCCAATACCATTTTAGACCTCATTGCACCCCAGAATCTCCCATCCACCAACGACATCCTACTCGGTGACCTCAAGTTCCACCTGGAGTACCCCAGTGATCAGGACACCACCCCCTCATGGGGAAGGTCCCCTACATCAGACGCAAGCAGCAAGTCACCACAACAAGCCACATAGCAGGACACATGGTCGAGCACGTCACCTCCGCCAGCGTGAACTTCAAGTGCAGCCACAACACCAGACTTTCCTGGACCAACCATCATTGGTAACATCACATCTTCACCTTGCCCACTGGATGCCACCATCATCATCGCACCCCCTCGCAGCTGGATCAAGGCCACCGAAGAACATCTTGTCAACTCCCTCCGCACCAACACTCCAACAATGCTTCCATACGATGACACTGCAGCGCCCAACCACCACCGATGTATCTCCTACTGCGCCGACATTCGGGCACCCCTCATGAACAGCACTGCGTCAGTACCTTCCGCCTGCCTGATGGCAGGCTGAGGGTGAGGCAGTGCCACAGGGATAGGCTGGCCCCATGCATTGCTGGAGTTGCGTCATGGTTGTGACACGACTGCAGCAATGCGTGACTTTAGCGCAGACAGATACGTCAGGATTCCTGACATATCTGTCATTACTTGTGCCATGGAGCGCTGTACAGTGAGTACAGCGCATCCATGCTGTTGCAAGGAGGGTGTAATGAGAAGTGTTGCAACGCTGTCTTGTCGCAGCGCAGCAACACTTTCAATGACTGGGGCCCAGGAATGCGCACTATCTTATTGATGGTGCACATTCCTGCACTGTATTTTTGTCGCAGGGCAGCGCTGCAACATTGCTTGCAGCGCTGTCCAGCACCAAAAACATGCATGGATGTGGGCCCAAGACTTATTCCCATTTTTAAGACCAGCTATTTTCTGGTCTTAAGTTCCTGCAGCTAACGGGCCTTAGTGTGACTTTTTTTAGCGCTTCGCGGGTCCGGCCTATCCTTGCTAATAGGGCGAAGTGCGGTTAGCTTGAGTTTTTGCTGGATTTAGAGACGGAACGCCTACCTTGCATGTCATTAGCTATAAATATCGCTGGCATGAAAGTCGATAGAAAAAACGGGTGCTATCGCCGGAAAGCTGTCGCTAATGCCTGTTAGCGACAGCTTGCTAATAGGGCGATAAAAATATTGCTACTTTAGCGTCAAAAAAGTATCGCTTAAGTGGCGATGAGCCCTTGATAATATGCCCCTCAGTGTTCACCCTATAGAATTCCTTGTAGAACAGGTTTCACAGTTCTGTTTACTGAAGTTACCTTTCATACCAAAAACGTCTTTGCTTACCAACCTCTAGCTGAACTAAAATGAAAGTAAAAAAAAAAATCAACTAGTGTACAATTAGCAATTTTTCTGACAAAAGCATGAATCCAGTAATTACGTGGAGGACACAAAGGACACCATTTAAAAAAAAAAAAAGGCAATTTACCCTCTTTACATGCCAGGTCATCCATTGCTTGTTTATCCTTTTTGAAGGGCCTCTAGTACAAAGATTCTAACTTCTAGCCAATAATAAACGGATCTATTTGTTTAAAATGGTGGTGCTACAGCATTACTGATTCGTGTGTTTTTACAACAGTTAATTCAGCTCACTATTGCCCCCCAAAACTAATCCACCCCAGTCTGCCACATATGCCTGCCTCAGTGTATTCCTGACAGTGGATCAATGTGCCTACCCAAATGTCCACTCCATTCACAAGTCTACCTAAAGCTGCAACCTTCAGGGTATGCTTCTCACAACTGAGCATATCTTACAAATGCCTAGGAGGGGCTGAAACCTTAAGGGCAGACACTGAGCATCCGAATCTCACCACTGGCGTAACGAAACTTGAGGGAGGGGGGCTGCAAGTCACGTGGAGGGGCCCCCTCTGGACTCAATCAGGAGCTCTCCGGCCAGAGTACTGTGCTGGGGGACCCCTGGAGCTTGGGCGCCACCACCCCCCCACCGCGCCTTTGTTACACCACTGAATCTCACCTCATGTTATATCAAGTTGGGCTATGCTATGCTCAAATAAGCAATACTATGTAATAATAATAATTGCATTTTAGGTTTGAGCCTAACGTGCTGTGCAGCTGCTTCATTAAAGTCAAACATTACATTGATGAGTTTAATGAAAAGTAAATGGCAAGCTGATAAGCTATTTCATGTCATTGTCATGGAAAACAAAGTACAGTTACCATGGAATGGAAATAAGAATTCCTCCACAGACAGTTGTACTCATAGTGCATGCTCATCAGATTAAAAAATTGTGTTTCCTAAACTAGTCGTCAACAGAAGCAGGACCCTCTCACTTCCTACTTACATTGGGTGCTGCCCCAGAAGACCTTGCTGATATCCATCGTCAAGGAAGTGGCCAATGGCAATCAATGGAGAACAGAAGGAAAGAGTGGGTACTGAGGAGTGGTAGTGAGTGGTAGGGTTGCCACCTTTCCAAGAGACAAATACCAGCTATTTGTTGTTGTTTTAAGAGATGTCAAAGGCCAGGATGTGATACTAAATAGTACTCTGAACTAAATCGTATGTATTCAGGTGTACCATGACTTTTCTGTCTTTGTTAACTCTAATTATTAGCAATGGAACACATTTAAAAGTGCTTCCTATTTATATTTGTTGTTTGAAGTATGTACAGATAAAGGCTAAAAATACCGGCTTTAGGGGATCTTGCTTATTTTTGCACCACCTGGGGCATCAAAATACTGGTGGTGCTGGTAGAAAACAGGCCAGGTGTCTTACCTAGAGAGCGGAGACAACTTAGCCTCTGTGTCCGCATTTGTCTCTCTCTCCATATGCCTTGGCATCATTCACTATGCCTTCTTCCTAGTTCTGCTCAAGGTCATCGCCTCTATCAGCACCCACAAACACTACACAGGCTTGTGTAGAAAGTGATCAAGAGCTGTGTCCTGCAGTGCTTCCTGGACTCACTAGGGGACTTTGCCTCTCCTTTTCTCACCCAGCACATCGGGCACACCGCCATGCCTGGTTCCCTGTCCCACAAATGGTAAACCTCAGCAAAGTAAAATTACTGCAGAGTAGGATGTTCTCCTGTGACCATGGCACGGTTAATTGTTTGCATACGCATATATTCAGTGACTTGCTTTATTAAAGAACACCACACACTCATTTTCTGTAGTGTTACTTAGACTGATGTAAAGTGCTGTTGACCCGCTGCGATCTTTTGAGGGGAGGTGACGGTGCATGATTCTTATTCTTTAAGAGCAATGAGTCTCTGAGGCATATTCTCAAGAACGTGTGATAACCATCGCAAAAGTAACTTAACGCAGCCTTCAACATCGCAGTCTATTGCGGGAAATTTACGCCGTGTTAACCAAGTATTCACAACACAGCGATACCATGCGTTAGTCCCCAGATAACGCGTCAACCGACCGCGTCAAAATCAACGCCACGCCGCAAAAATGCAAAACACGAACGCAAAAAAAGCTGCAATGAGGCCAAGCGCGATACAAAAAGCAGCGAAAACCAGCTACAGGCCTGCAATTCACACGCGTCGGGCAGGAACAACCACCATAAAAGCAGACCAAACAAACGTTGAGATGACAACGTACCGGCACAACCCCACAGCTGTGACGCAGAACAAATGACCATTGTCCAAATCAGATAGGCAGTTCCCCACAAACAGCCACAATGTACATTGACATGCATTCAATATGTAACCTTCGCCAATGCGGAAACAAACATGGAACACACTGTGAAACCGCATCTCCATTTCACATTGCAGAGGGACAAACAACACCCCCTGCACACCTACATGCCATGTCCATGACCAAACAATAATGACAGCATGGACCAATGTAGGGGCAGTGACTCCCCCCACGTACATGTCGCCCATGTCACGGGACTTGAGTCACAGGGTGCATCCCTGCATCATGGCGGCACATATCAGAGCCCAAAAGAAGCCCTCTTGTCACTTGTAGGCCACAAATGACAGCCAAAATGGAATGAATTGGGACACATGTGAAACGCCGAAGAGTGGGATACCGTAACAACTGTGACACACAGAACTGGCTGTCCGCATACGTGACACCCTAAACAGCCTCACTGCACAGAGGTGACACACCCACCATCCATTAGGAAAATGCTACTTACCAGTATGCATCTGTTCTTGGCATGTAGAGCTGCAGATCCTCACACTGTGCATTAGATCGCCATCTGGTGTTGGGCTCGGATGCTTGCACTTTGTTGTTGTCTTCGAAGAAGTCTTTGTAGTCATGTGATAGGTGACTCCTCCTTTGGACAATAGTGCGCATGGGCATCGACTCCATCCTCAGATTGTTTTTCGCCATATTGGGGAGTGATGGAGTTAGTAGAAAAGAAAAGAGATGTCCATGTGTGTGTATCTAATTAAGATAGGACTGGAGCACATACAGGTCCCGGGGAGGTGGGTGGGCGTGTGAGGATCTGCAGCTCTACATGCCAAGAACAGATGCATACTGGTAAGTAGCATTTTCCGTTCGAGGCATGTGAGCTGCAGAGCTCACACTGTGCATAGACTGTACAGCAGTATCTCCCCTAGCGGTGGTCACCTGTATGTGTTGCAGTAGTTTGAAAAAGGGTTTTAAGGACAGCTTGGCCCACGGAAGCTTGTTGCTTGGCTTGCACATCAACACAATAGTGTTTAGTGAAGGTGTGTGTTGTAGACCACGTGGCTGCCTTACATATGTCTTCTAGGGGAATGTTCCCTAAGAATGCCATGGAGGCCCCTAGTTTGCGTGTTGAGTGCGCTCTAGGGGGAACTGATAATGTGCGTTTGGCTTTTTGGTAGCAGATTTGGATACATTTAACAATCCACCTTGCAACCCCGGCTTTTGAGATGGGATTACCTTTGTGTGGTGGAGAGAAAGCCACAAACAATTGTTTGGTTTTGCGAAAGGATTTGGTTCTGTCAATGTAATACATAAGGGCTCTTTTGACATCTAGGGTGTGGAGAGCTCTTTCTGCCACGGAATCTGGGTTTTGGAAGAACACAGGTAGTTCTACTGATTGGTTAAGGTGGAAAGGCGAAATGACTTTGGGAAGGAATTTTGGGTTTGTTCTGAGAACTACCTTTTTATGATGTATTTGTAAGAACGGCTCTTGTATAGTTAGAGCTTGTAGCTCACTGACTCTCCTGAGAGAAGTGATTGCAATTAGAAACGCAACTTTCCATGTAAGGAATTGAAGTTCACATTTATGTAAGGGTTCGAAAGGTGGACCCATGAGCCTGGTAAGTACTATATTAAGATTCCACACTGGGGAAGGTGGTAATCTGGGAGGTATGATCCGCTTAAGGCCTTCCATAAAGGCTTTAATGGCGGGAACTTTGAATAGTGATAAGTGTTGTCTGTTTTGTAAGTAAGCAGCAAGGGCTGCGAGGTGCAGACGTATGGATGAGTATGCAAGATTACATCTTTGCAAATGTAGCAAATAGCAAATGATGTTTTGCGTAGAGGCTTGTAATGGTTGGATGTTATTATTAGTGCAGTAAATAGCGAATCTTTTCCATTTAGCTGCATAGCAGGCTCTGGTAGTTGGGCGTCTAGCTTCTTTTATAACGTCCATGCAGTCTGGGGGTAGGTTAAGGTAACCGAATTCTAGGACTTCAGGAGCCAAATTGCAAGGTTCAGCTGAGATGGATCTGGGTGCATTATCTCTCCATGGCTCTGCGTTAGCATTGTTGGGGAGAGGTGTAGTCTTTGGTATGGGACTACTGATAGCTCCAGTAGTGTGGTGAACCACGGTTGGCGTGCCCATGTAGGGGCTACTAGTATCATTTTGAGAGACTGTTGTCGAAGCTTGCGTACTACAAGTGGGATGAGTGGGAGCGGTGGAAAAGCGTACACAAATCTGCCGGACCAGTTCATCCATATCGCATTGCCCTTGGACTGCGGGTGTGGAAACCTGGCGGCGAAGGTTGGGCATTTGGCGTTTTGGTGTGTGGCGAACAGATCTAAGTCTGGCTGGCCCCACATCTGGAAGAAAGGTAGAAGAACTTGTGGATGTAGTTCCCACTCGTGAATCTGTTGTGTCTGTCGACTTAACAGATCTGCAATCTGATTGTGAACCCCTGGTAGGTGTTCTGCTAGAAGGTATATGTTTTGTGGAATGGCCCACCTCCAAATGTCCTGTGCTAGTTGGGACAGTTGTGGAGAGTGTGTCCCCCCTGTTTTTGTATATAGTACATAGCTGTGATGTTGTCTGTTCGGATCAGGACAGCTTTGTTTTGTACGTGGAGTTGAAAGGACTTGAGAGCTAGGAATATAGCTAGTAACTCTAGGTGGTTGATGTGGAGCAGCTTCTGCTGAGTGGTCCACTTGCCTTGTGTTGTATGATGTAACAGGTGTGCTCCCCATCCTGTAAGGGATGCGTCCGTGGTTAGTACTACTTGTGGAACCGGCTCTAGGAACGGCCGCCCCTTGGACAAATTGTTGGTGTTCCACCACTGCAGAGAGCGATGTGTGCGGCTGTCCACCAACACCAGATCTGTAAGATGTCCATGAGCCTGGTTCCATTGGCGCGCTAGGCACTCTTGTAGAGGACGCATTTGAAGTTTTGCATGAGGGACGATAAAAATGCAGGATGCCATCATGCCGATTAGCTGCATAAACACTCTGGCTGGAAGAGAGTGTTGCATTTGAAACCTGGGGACAAGGGTTTGTATACTGGCTATCCTGGCTGGGCTGGGGTAAGCTAGAGCAGTGGAAGTGTTTATTGTGGCTCCCAGATATTGAAGGACATGGGAGGGCTGAAGGTGGGACTTGGTATAGTTTATTGTGAACCCCAAGTTGTGTAATGTTTGTATCGTTTGGTGGGTGTGTTGGACACACTGGTTGAATGATTTGGCTTTGATAAGCCAGTCGTCCAGGTATGGGAAGACATGTATTTGTTGTCTTCGTAGATGCGCTGCTACTACTGCAAGGCATTTGGTAAACACTCTTGGAGCAGTGGTGACTCCGAATGGGAGTACTTTGAACTGGTAGTGCTGCCCATTGAGAACGAACCTTAGATACTTCCTGTGAGCAGGATGTATGGGAATGTGGAAGTAGGCGTCCTTGAGGTCTAATGTGGCAAGGAAGTCTTGTTGTTGTAGTAAGGGAAGCACTTGTTGGAGAGTGATCATGTGAAAATGATCTGAGTGTATGTATTGATTGAGAGGTCTGAGGTCTAAAATAGGCCTGAGAGTGCCGTCCTTCTTGGGAATGAGGAAGTACAGGGAGTAAACCCCTGTGCCCTGCTGTAGCAGAGGCACTGGCTCTATGGCGTGCTTTTGAAGCAGGGAAAGTACCTCTTGTTGTAAAAGTGTAAGATGGTCTGTGGACATTGGACGCTGCCTGGGTGGTATGGTGGGGGGGTAGCTGTTAGCTCCAGGCAGTAGCCATGTTGGATAATCTGTCTCACCCACCTGTCTGTTGTAATGGAGTTCCAGACAGGCAGGAACTGTGATAGCCTTCCCCCGACAGGGGTGTTGTGGTCGGGGGGAAGTGGAGGAAAGTCGCTGTTTGGGAGTGGTGGAGGTACGGGTGTTGTTATTATTACCTCGACCTCTGCCCTTAGAGTTGTTGCCTCTGTAACCACCCCTAAAGTATCCTCTATTGGGAGAGGTTTGGGTGTTTGTTCGATAGGAAGAGGAACTGTCTGCGGTGGTATTCCTGGAGCCCCCTCTGTAAAAGGAGCGGCGAAAGGAGCCACGTTGCTGCGGGGACTGCAATGCTCCCATTGATTTGGCAGTGTCAGTATCCTTCTTCATCTTTTCTAGTGCTGTGTCGACAGCGGGACCAAATAGTTGGTTTTGGTTAAATGGCTGGTTCAGTATGGTAGTCTGGACTTCTGGCTTAAAACCTGAAATGCGAAGCCAGGCGTGTCGTCTGATAAGCACGCTAGTGTTAACTGACCTAGCGGCGGTGTCGGCTGCGTCTAAGGCGCACTTAATGGAGGCATTTGAAATAAGTTTGCCTTCCTGAATGAGGTCAGTGGCTTGTGTTTTGTATTGATCAGGTAGATGTTGGAGGAGGGTTTCTAGCTGATCGTAGTGTGCCCTGTCGTACCTAGCTAGTAGAGCTTGGGTGTTAGCGATGCGCCAGATGTTGGTGGCTTGCGCAGCTACGCGTTTGCCAGAGGAATCTAACAATTTGGATTCTTTATCAGGGGCGGAGCATCCCCTGAAGTTTGGGAATTGGCGCGTTTTCTGGCATTAGAAACGACCAGTGAGTCAAGGGGAGCTGACCTTTGATGTAGGTGGGGTCATCGGGGGCAGGTCTATACTTTTTATCCACTCTAGGATTAAGGATCCTGGCTCTGACTGGGTCGTTAAAAATTTCAGGTGCGTGTTTAATGACACCCTTGATCATGGGCAAAGTTTGAACAGTTTTTTGAGACCGTTCAAAGGTGTCTAGAAGAAAGTCTTCTTCTGGTTGGTCGGTGTGAATATGCACCCCATGAAAAACGGCCGCCCTATGTATGAGTTGCCCAAAACCTATGTGATCATCTGGTGGAGATGGTTTTGTGGGATAAGGTGGAGGGCTGGGGAGGTCTGTAGGGTCTGCGGGGTCATTATAACCCCAGTCATCCTGTGGTGGATTATCTGGATCCAGAAATAAATTATGAGGGTCATCCCCGTACCCCATGTTGTCCTCATACTCATGTGGGGGAGAATCCGCAGGTTGAGGAGGTGTGATAGGGATGTGGAGAGGAGGGGTGTTAGAGAGAGGTATAGGGGAAGAAGGAGGCATAGGGGAAGTGGAAGAGTCCTTCTTCTTTGGAGGGACAGGCTTGTGACGTGGCACAGAGGAAATGTGCCCTGTTTTAGGATTGATATAAAGCTTGTGTTGATTAGGATCGATGGGATCCGGTGTAAACAGTTCCTCCCCTTGAATATTAGTTTTCGGCGCCGACTTTTTCGGTTCCGAACGTGGTGATGGCTTCTTTAAATGTTCCTTTGCTTTAGAAGGCGTCGAGGCGTCCTTCGGCTTAGCTACAGGCTCGACCGGCTTTAGTTTAGGGGGTGTGTCGAGTAGCTTCGGTTTCGGTGCCGAGGGATCCGCGTGCTTGGAGGCGGATTTGGGGACCGAACTGGATTTCGGCGCCGGGTGGTCTTTGTGTTTCGGCGCCGAAGGTGCCGGTGTAACGGGCACATGTGGTTTGGTCGGTGCCGAGGAACTAGAAGGCTTTGTTTTCTTCTTCGGTGCCGAGCCCGGAGGCGGGGCGTCCGAAGCACGTTTACGGTCTCGACTGGGGCCCGTAGGCGAAGTGCTGACCGGTGCCTTCGATTTTGCAGGGAGGGTTGGGGCAGGGGCAGTAGTACTCACACGCTGCCCTGGAGGGATGGAACCGTCGGAGTCCTCTGCCTCGGAGATGATAGCGAGGTCTTCGGAGTCTTCTTCCGGAACATCGGGACCCTCATCGAAGATGTTGACGGGTTCCGGAGCGGACCTTTGCGCCATGATGTGCCTTCGGGCTCGACGATCGCGGATTGTCTTCTTGGAGCGGAAGGAGGCGCAGGCCGGACAAGTGGCCTCGTTATGGTCTGGTGAGAGGCACCGATTACAGACCTGGTGGTGGTCACTGTGAGGAAACTTTGCTCCACATTGGGGGCATTTTCGGAATGGCGTCCTTTCCATGGGCAGTAGGCCTTACGGCGTCGATGGGCCCAACGGCCCGCGTCGACGGCTGGAAAGGAGATCGAGGAAGGGACGTCGAGATGTCGATGTCGGTATCAGGTGTTGAAAAGTGAAAAACGTTGCAAAAAACCAAGTTTCGAACCGGAGTGTCGAAGTTGCATCCGAACCCGATGGCGGAAAAAAACAATCTGAGGATGGAGTCGATGCCCATGCGCACTATTGTCCAAAGGAGGAGTCACCTATCACATGACTACAAAGACTTCTTCGAAGACAACAACAAAGTGCAAGCATCCGAGCCCAACACCAGATGGCGATCTAATGCACAGTGTGAGCTCTGCAGCTCACATGCCTCGAACACATATTTCCAAATTGTCAGCACAACATGTCGCACCCACACGTGTCTGAGTGAAGTGCCTGTATAGATGAGTGACATGCTCGCAGGGAATGTGTTTGGGAATGCATTTATTAGCACATGACTTTCTTAGGTGCAGCAACATCACAATGGTCAGGGGACATTGCCCCCAATAAAGCACACATGTCCAAAGGGGGTACACGCACTACAAAAAACACTGATAAAGTCAGATGCCACATGAGTTAGGAACACATAGCCAATGATGACCGAGCACACATAGTGATCACACGCTCTCCACCCCAGACATCTGGACACATTCACCTCTGGCCACACTATGTCAATGCTAGGTCGACTCCACCTGTAGTAACGTTTGACCATTAATTTATGACTCTAAGGCAGCAACCAACATTTCTTACCTTTTATGGGATTCAGGATTCATTTATGGATTAACGAGAAATGTATAAAAGAACAATGCAAACCCAATGTAAATTGAGACAGTCTTCAGACAAATTAAACAAAACTGTTCCTGTTTTGCCAAACACCTCTTATCTTCTGGTTTTCCTAAGGTATTCAAACCCGAGCAACA
This sequence comes from Calotriton arnoldi, assembly GCA_963921515.1. NCBI lineage: Eukaryota > Metazoa > Chordata > Amphibia > Caudata > Salamandridae > Calotriton > Calotriton arnoldi. The sequence continues at coordinate 1,548,358 of CAWUFW010001308.1, forward strand.
GTCGAGAACAGCATAATTTAAAATTTCAGTTCATTAAATGTGTGTTTACCTATATCTGTCAGTTCATGCAACAGTCATTAATGACTTGAAAGTCAAAGTAATTGTTGGCTAACATATTTTTTAACTACTACGTATGTAAGTAATTCTTACTGACACATCTTAGTAGGAGAGTGAGGCATAATTATTAGCGATAATATACATTCAGGTCAAAATATTTTTAAGGCACTTATGATGCTACTTAGAATCAACCAATTCATTTATGGTTATCACCCAATGAAAGGGTTAAGGTCAACGTAGGCCTCAACTTCAACCAAACCCAGCACCAAACTCATAACAAAGGCAATCTGCCTAAAAGTAAGGGGTGGGCAAGTGAGTTACTTTTTCTTTGACAATGAGGTATATGTGAAATATAATTTGGTCTGTAAATTCCATAAATGGCCATCTTCTGTAAGATCTCATGGCAGAAAATATAGAATAAGGTTGTCATTTACCAATAGCCCTACAATGTTGTGCTAAATAAGGAAATATATTTGTTTGTTGTGTTCCAAAACATGAAAGGAATATTAGAAATGTAAATCAATCTTAGGCTTTGGTTGATGGAGGCTGGAACATCTAGCGCCACCTATGCGTGCCTGGAATTGCTAACCTCCCATGGCAGCAATAATGCACCTCATTCATCCTCATTGATTAATTCCCTTGCTAAGGAGGCACATGGGAATTTCATTATAAACGTTGACCATGTTTAAATGTGAGCAAACCTGCAAATCCTTCCTATCACAAACTTGCAGTAATTCTTGTGACTAATGGGAATAATACATGTGCCCTGCAAAGCCTTGTGCATGCCTTCTAAGACTTTTCAAGAAAAGAAAAATACCATCAATATTCATTCAGTTTCAAATTTGAAAGGAAAACTGTGTTAAATTTACATCCCAGGAAAATGGGGCATCCATCCGTTGTCAGCGCCATTTAGTGGTTGCGATGAAATTTTGCAATTTGAGGGTGAAACTAAACAGTAAATAAACATAGAAACAGCAGAAAACGTTGCAAACTACAGGTACCTCAATAGGCAAGGGCTTAATAAATAGATCCGTAGTGCATATGCATGTCTTGCATACCGAGATTCAGAATAGATGACAAACAAATTACCTATCCATTGCGAGGACGGGAAAACAAAAAGGTCACCCTTTAGGGCAGTAGTTCTTAACCTTTTGACTTCTGGGGACCCCCACTAAATTATTGCTGGGACCCGGGGTCCCCCCACTGAATCATCATTGGAATCCAGGGACGCCCACTGAGTCATTACTGGAAGCCAGGGTACCCAGCCTAAGAATTTGATGTTTTGAACCGCAAACCCCCCACAAATTATACTTAAGAAAGTATTCATCAAACAATTACACAAATGATGAAGTATTTTATTTATTTCACAAAAATATGTAAAAAAAAAACATTTAATCAGAAGGTTGGAGCTTGTCTAAATTCAATTGAGGCCATTTGTCGTCCATACTATATTCTGTTTGATGCACTTGCACTACTCCCACAAATTACTCTGAGGATACTAACTAATTTTCTAGACACCAATTTCAAATTCTTTCACATTTACCGAACATTTTAAAATGTTAAATTTTATATTGTGCTTCTTTATTTACATGCACTTTATTAATCTGCTAATATTATTACTCTGCTATTATTTAATTTTCTAAGCAGTCGTGGACCCTCTAAGTTAGCAGTAGGCTTCCCGGAACCCCCGGGATCCCAGTACCACAGGTTATGAACCACTGCTTTAGGGAGTTCCACAAAACCACATATGCTTTTAACAAACATCGGTATTGAAAAATATATGGTAGTCCCTATATTGCCGCACAGTTTATATTTTAGCAACTCAAAATATTGAGAACTGCATACAATACTTTACAAATCAAAATAATGAGTTCAAGTGTGTATGTGAAGGTCCAGCCCAGAAACCATATTTACATCTGACATGCCGGTCCTTGTTTAAAAAAATGCATGGATTATTTTTTAAATGACATAGAGCTCCATGAGAGCCAATACAAGGACCTAATGTCATATGCCATTACACTGTATCACCGTTATTGATTTTGAGTACAACGTGGTGCTTTCTCTGCAGTGGTGACAAGAACAAAAACAATAAGGAAATCTTGGTGTTTTGAGTTGGTGGGTCCACTTGGATTACCTACAATTATTCAAATTATATCAAGGCAATATTTGACAGTGACGATACCGGAATAAGATATGCATGATGAACTAATGTGCAGGTCACATTCAGTGCATTAATGGGTGCCATTTATCCTTGCTATTTCTCACCAGTTGAACATCGTTGGCATTCCATTTGACTGCTCTTCTTACCTGGATATGCTCTGACGTTAGACCATTAGGGGCACATGCATCAAGCATTTTACCGGTCGCAAACGGGCCGATTCGCAGAATCTGCCCGTTTGCGACTGGTAAAATGCTATTTCCGATGCATCAAGCCCAAAGGCATTCGCAATTAAGGAAATCGCAATTTTTGCGATTTCCTTAATTGCAAATGCAGTTAGGGAATCGCAAATTGTGATTCCCTAAACGCGATGCGTCATGCATTCGCAAATTGCGTTTTCGCAATTTGGAATTGCAAATTACCATCAACTTCAAGTTGATGGTAATTTGCAATTCCTTAGAAAAATGCATAAAATTGCATTTTCGAAGTGCCATGTGGCGCACACATATGCCCTTAGGGCATATGTGTGCGCCACAAGGGCATATGTGTGCGCCACATCTGCACACATGCCAATTTTGAGGGTACAGCAGGGTGGCCTTTTGGCCCCTTAGCACCCTTCAAATTGCATTTGCAATTTGCGAGTACCTATTTGGTACTCGCAAATTGCGAATGACTTCCCATTCATTCCTATGGGCCTCTAGGCCCATAGGAATGAATGGAAAGGCATTCCTTAATAGCGAGTCGCAATTTGCGAGTCGCTATTAAGGAATTTGTAGGAATCGCAATTTTCTTTGCGAATCCTACATGCATAAGGAATTGTGATTCCTAACTAGTAATTCCCTAAAAATCGCTATTTAGGAATCGCAATTCCATTCTTGGATGCATGTGGCCCTTTGATCCTGTAGCAACAATAGATGAAAGAGGTACAGATGAGCATGTCCTCATCATGTTGAAATTGGAGTAGGAGTCTGTTAAATAGTAGAGCAGTTTTAGCAGGGCCGGGTTTAGCATTAGTGGCACCCGGTGAGACAACCTTTGTTGGTGCCCCATTGACCTCCTTCTCCGTGGATTTCCTCACTACCACACTACGATGCTGCCCCTAATCTGTCCATAGCACTTCTCTCACATGTATTTCATTTGTTTTATAGCACTACTGATACCAATGTAGGGTGTCAAAGTACTTTACATCACAGACAAAGAGGACTACAAGGTGTGGGAGTCACATGTCATTAATAATGGTAGGCTGCATATTTTAAGAGTGCTTGTTCTATAGAAGCACAAACTCAGGATTTAAAACGTAACAGTGGCTGGGGCTTGCATTACTAATGATAAGGCGGAGATTACATTTACATTTTAAAAACTGGACATGACACTTTTTGAGAGAAAATAAATAAACCTGCGTCAAATACACGTTATAGAAAAGATGACAGAAATAAACATTTTTAGTTACTGCATCGTAAAAGCATGCAGAAAAAGAGCAGTCTAGATGATATCATATGTATAAGTAAAAAAGATTGTGATTTATGAAAGAAAAATTATTTTATTTTATTAACGTGTGTTAGAAAATGTGTACATGGTGAAATTCTCACCTTATTGAGTTTACCTCTAATTGTTTTTAGATTTCATTTACATAGAAGAATAACTAATGAGATGTATGAAAATGATTAATCTTGATTTTGATAGTGAATTTTATGAATGTAACTTTTTATGTGATAACGTGTGCACCCAAAATGACAACAGAAAAGTAGATTGTGGCAGTTTTGGCCTACTGGCTGATGACCCGGACCCCGGGTGCACTGGGAATGCACATACTTGTGTTTTGGTTGTGTGTGACCTGGTTGTCCCTGCACCTCCGGAATTTGATTGGCTGGATTCATGGGTTTGACCGATGCGTAGCACTGAATGAGGGCTGACCGAGTCGGAGGAGGATGTGATGAATGGTGAAGGGTCGGAAGATGCTGCAGAACAGGCAGAAGTGTTGATGAAGGCGGGCACAGCGCCTGAGGTAGGGGGATTGGCAGGGTTAGAGACGTGACCAGAGAATGGATGGCCGAAGGGCAGGGAGAGGGCTGATTCCATTGAACGCGGCCAAGAGCACCCAAGGGAGGACCTGTTGGACGAGGCTGCTGTGACTCCAGTTCAGAGTCACAGCTTCAGGCAAGTGTGGCAAGCAAGGAATGCATACTGGGGCTGGGGCTTGACATGTATGTGTATCTGGGTCTGTGGGATATCCTGCGTTCACTGGTTTGTTACTGACACCTGTTGAGGAATATTGTGGCTTGGAATGCCTTCACTGGTGGGCAATAATGATTGGCTGATCTGTTCTTATAGCCAAGCACAAATCAGGTGATTATCCAAAAGGTGTCACTTTACTCTATTTGGTACACAGATGTGTTTAACTGGTGAAGGGAACAAAGAGCTTAAGCTGGACAGCTAATGGCCTTGAACTTATGTTTTCCCAAGGGTGTTGGACAGAAGAAAGAGGACTCAGAGTAAACCATAAAGGTGAAGAACTACAGACCCATAACCTGCATGAAGTGGCTTCTTTTGCTGCCTTGTATTTTGTTAAATCCTCACCACCTGGAGAACTAAAATAGAGTGATAAAGCAAATTGAGTTGGCCGCTTATCTCTTGTCCTGTAACAGTGGTTTCAGAAGTGGGATTTTTATCCCCTACAGGACAAGAAGATGGCCCAACCAGTGACTATGGATGATATGATTAAACAACTAGCTGAGGGCAAGCGTCATTTACAATTGGTGGCGGAGGGTCAGGCTACTACTGCACAAAAGGATTGCGAAAATTTAAAAGACGCCATTCAATCACAGACGGGTGCCATGGCTAATAACCAGGTGGTGCAGGATGCCATTCACTTTGAAAGAGTGGCTAGTGTGGCATCTTGGCCTCCAGTGCGTTGCGGACAATATATTGTTGTCTGGAGAGTTACAATCGGCCTATCAAGCTGTGAATCCTGCTGGTGTAACTCCATACCAAGAGATAAAAAGGATAATATTGGAACGTTTCAGTTATGATAGCGAGAAATATAGGTCAAAGTTTCTTAAGCAAAAGTGGAATTCCCAGGACAGTGCTAGGGCTTTGTTCTATCGGGTGCAAGACGTAGGTAACCGTTGGTTGCAGCCCACTACTTCAACAATGGAGGATGTTCTTGATGAAGGTTATCTGGAACAATATTTGGATGCTCTTCCAAATCCCACTAGGTCATGGATTAGACTGCATCTGAATGTCACTGTGAGTACATCTATTGATTTGGCCTGTGCTTATTATAGCGCTTCTGATTTTATGGCAGCACAACCCGAGCCCCTGAGGTAAGGGTATCTAACCCACGGATGCCGACTCCTGATTCACTACATTGGAGATTTTCCTCACCTCTGTCTGTTCCTAGATCTACTTCAGATATTAGACCGCCATCCCTAGTAGAGAAATAGGTTAAGTACTACAGTGTTATCAATGTGGGGAGTGGGGTCATATTGCAAGGAAATGCCCCAGAAGACTTCGATATCTGAACCAATGGAAGTAGGATATTCCCGGGGCAGGGTGTTATGGGCAGGGGCTAGTTCTGAGAAATATCACGTGTCAATCAGGTTCCCACGAAAGTTTTGATTGACTCAGGTTGTCGTCATTTGGTGATTAGTTCTGAAAAAGTGAAACATGTCAGTGGCAGACTGGGGTGATGGTTATGATAACGTGTGAATGGAGACAATAAGCCTTGTCCTGTGGCCATGGTGGAATTTGACTGGAAGGGATGCAAGGAGACTATGCGAGTGGGGGGGATTCCTCAGTTAATGGAAGAAATGATTCTGGGGACTGATTATAAGGACTTCCCGTTTCTGTTGTCATAAAAGAGAGACAAGAACAAATTTGGTTTGAGGAGGCCCCTTTTGTGAATGAAGAGTTGAGAGCTGGTAGGAGTATACCTAGCTTATTCTGCTGAGAGAGACGTCTATATAATAGACAGTTTGTTCTTAATGGTCTGGATAATGTCACTTCTACTTCTTCTTCTACATTTGGGGAGTGGACTGAACTTTGCAGTTTCAGGGCAACCCAAAAGGACGACCCCAATTTACAGGGTGCATGGGCCCAAGCTACTGTGGATGAGGAAGGGTAGGTAGGATCCTATTTTATGTTTCTGAGAGCTTGTTATATCGTAAGATAAAGAAAGTCAATGAAACAGTCTCTCAATTGTTGGTGCCTTTGCCCTTTAGGGAACAGTTGTTACATTTGGCTCATAAACAAGTGGGGGAGGCATTTTGGAAGGGAAAAAACTGAGGACTATCTCATGAGATGATTTTATTGGCCTGGGTTTTTTCCGATGTTAGATGATTTTGTGCAGGACGTGAGATGTGCCAATGAGTAAACCTACTGCTAGTTCCAAAAGCTCCTTTGCAACCCTTACCTATCATTGAGGTTCCTTTTTCTAGGGTGGGTATGGATTTGGTGGGACCATTGGTCACATCAACACGTGGGTACCAATATATTCTTCTATTGGTTGACTATGCAACTCGATACTCTGAGACAATACCTTTGACTAGTATGACAACTAATGTGGTAGCCCAAGCTATGCTATGATTTTTCAGTAGGGTTGGGTTTCCTAGGGAACTTTTGACTGACTGACCAAGGTACTCCTTTTATGTCATGATTAATGGCCCAAGTTTGTAAAGTATTGGGTGTCAAACAAATTTGTACTTCTGTGTATCATCCACAAACAGATGGTCTTGTGGAATGGTATCATGTACCATCAAGACTATGTTAAAGAAAGTGGTGACAGAGACAGGTAGGGATTAGGATAGACAGCTCCCTTTAGTCCTTTTTGCTATTCGAACTCATGCACAGTCATCTACTTGGTACAGTCATTTTGAGTTCGTATTTGGAAGGAAACTTCGAACCCTATTGATATGGCTGCAGAATGGTGTGAAGATGAGGAGGATGAAGGGGTGGATCTCCTCGAATTTGCAGCTAATTTGAGACAAAAGGTTACCACTTTGTGTGAGGATGTATGACAGAGGCTCAAGATAAACAGAAAAACAGGGAGTTAGATGTTGGGGAGAAAGTTCTGCTACTCCTTCCATCCTCATACAATAAATTGCTGGCAAAATGGCAAGGTCTCTATATAGTGATAGCTAAGGTTACACAAGTGACATATAGGGTAGCTGTACCTCATGTGGAATGACTTGGACATATTTATCACACAAATCTACTTAAGAAGTGGGTTGACAAGCCAACTGTTGGAAGAAATGAACATGCTAACTTTTTAGGGACTGATTCACAACCCCTTGAGATCTCCTTTCCCATTAGAAAGACACCTGGGGATAAGGAGACCTACCTGACCCATCTGGACAGCCTTGGCAGACAGTAATGTTGGTGCAGTGTTCACTGAAGAAAAAGGCAGGAGGACCTGAGACGCTGGACCCGTAAGATCGTGGAGGTCCAGCTGGGGCTTTCCTCCCAAGGCAGAAGGGGCATGCGCCGGACCCTGACCCCCCCCTAGTGGCTCGCATACTGACGGTGGCATATCCGGACCTTGATGGGCAGTTGAGAGCCCTACAGTGGCTAGGAGGGGGTGAGTATTGGCCTGAGTGAAACCATCTATCTTTTGTTACAAGCAGCTATTTCCCCATCAAGTTTGAAGGTGACTCATGTTCCACGCAATGGGAGAGTTGTTGCATGATTAGATCTGGTAGGTGCCTGGTGTTAACCATAGACTATTGTCCATGCAACCCGAAACTAAGCAGAGTACAGTGAAATGTCAGTTTCCAGAGTTCAACAGCCACATGACTGCCTAATGTCACAGATTCCCAACTTTATCTTTTGATGTCATTTGTGACAGCGATCTTAAACAGGCCACTTGTCATCCTTGTGTCTGGAGTGATGTTCCCTCACTACTGTGACTCATGTGATGGTGGACCACTTGCTTGTGGTATGGCACAAAATGCACTCTAGATGGAGACACTGAGCACTACTTCCCCTTGGCTGCACCAAATTGTAGTAAATATGGTGCAGCCCTGCATTTCTAAAGTGATGAAGCGTGTCGTTAGCCTTCTTGGCTTAACGACACGCTTCTCCACTTTATTGCAAATATGCCCCCAAGTGACAATATTGGTTGTCCCTGATATATCTCATGCCACAGGTCCTGTGCACATGGAGACATTGAAGCAGGTGCAATATGGACTGTGGCCTTGGCCCGTAGCCTTCCAGGAGTCCCCCTGATTTGGGTAACACAAATCTGGAGGGAGTCTTTACATTGTGGCCTTTAAATGTATGAGACCGTAGTGTTTGGGAATCCCATTAACCTGCCTTTCTTTTTTCATGTGGGTGATGTGTGAAGGCCCATTACAGTGCTTTAGCAGTGGAGGTGTGTTTTCTTTTCCGGAGACATCCATACTGATGTATGTTCGATGTCACAACCAGTCTAGCTAATGAGCAATGTGAAGGTGTCACAGAAGATGATTGCTAGGTTATTCATGAGGAGGTGCTGTTTCGAGACACAGTTTATTGCACACATCAGTTTGCGAGAGTGTGCCTGTACATTTTCACTGACCTGGACATAGAGGGCATCATGCAGATGTGATGGGAACATACATTCAGTTATGTTGCGTACAGGGACCCACCAGATATGTTTGGACCAGGGATGCAATGCCCCTGGCCTTAACCACTGTGTGTGGCTCCAGGAGGGGTGTATGTACGGTTACAACCCCATGATTGATGTATCGTGTGGGACAAAGTTAACTAGGAGTGCTTTCAGTCAGGTGAAGTGCAGTGTCTGTAGATTTTCACCAGGGATATTTGACCTGCCCACACCGACACATACACCTGCTCTTTTTCTTCTATATTGTTGTGGACTTGTACAGTGTGGTGAATGTTGTGTTCCATTGAGTTTTTCATCTTATTCACAAGAGGTCTTTGAGTGTGATGGCTATCCTTGGGGAGTCTCTCACAGGGGGCGTGGCTGATGTACCTGAGGGCTTGGCTCACAAGCATGTAAGCTGTACATCTGTGATTGGCATATTGTCCAGCACAAAAAATATATTCCTACATCTGTCATTGCATAACCTCAAGTTTATCTGATACAACGAGTCGCATTGCACCTACAAGAAGCAAGGACTATTAGATTTGCAGATGGTTGATAGTTTCATTAATTATTGGAGCAACAACTGTGACTTCATTGTATAATACTATAATAATGTTTCAGTTCTGACCTGACAACACTGGGAATTGAGTATTACGAGTCTTTATGCAGTTACATCTGCGACAGTGGAAGGTGGTACTGCGGCAGAGTTTAATTCAATTCACACAGTGAGGGTGAGTGCAAATATGGAAAGTCCGATGGATCCCGTCTCTGCATTTGCTTTTCGACCTGCCGGTGATTTTGGGCATCATTGAGCAGGTACAGCAGCGGCAGGCTCCATATTGGCACAGGGCGTGAGGAGCTGTGTACAGGTAAGTTTGGGCTTAAATCCCTCCCTTTCCGTCAGCTCAGATGAGGTGATTGGACTGCCACAGTCGGCTCATTGGAAAGGCGTATCGTAATTGGGCAGGCGGTTCGTAAGGCAGCCCTCTCTCTGACTGGCTCCATTGGTCCTTTCCTACGCCACTGAGGTTGAAATTTGCTGGCGAGTTGGAAGGACCATGGTGGCCGGATTTCTTTGTATTCACAAGCATTTCAATCTGGTGGTTGGAGCGACTCCTACAGGACCGCGTATTCAGGTCCGACTGGCATCGTAATGAGCCCCTTAATTATTAGGGGAAGGTTCTGGACACTAAAAGTTTCATATTTTCTATTCCCACTCCAATCTAAGGGCCTGATTTAGATCTTGGTGGGACTACCACTGTCCCACGGTGGCAGCGGTCCCTAGTACTCCGTGAAGCTGGCGGCGGTCCGCCCACTGTATTTAGATGTTGTGGCAATAGACTGATGACCACGGCAGTCTTCTCTGCTGGCTAACAGCACTCCATCGCCATCATGCCAGTAGGTTTCCACCGAGCAGATTTAGATGTTCCCGTTGTACTGGTGGTGTCCTGATGGCGGTGTCCTGACAGAGTGAGGCCATGGTCGTGTGGAGACAGGTAAGTACCACTCATCATTATCTTACTACACATATATGTTGTGCATGTGTCATAATGTGTATGTAGGTAATGTGTTATGCCCCTTTTTATACATATTGAATGAAACATAAACAACATACACACACTATTGAATGCACACCCACAGGTACCACAAAAGCATTAATTTTTTAAGTGTCAATACAAGTATGTTCATTTTACCTTGATGAGTAGGTAAATGAACACTACTGCATTACACCTAAGAAAAATGTTGCATGTAAGATCAATGCAGAAGTACACAAGGCTACAGCAATTGCCAATACACAATACATAGGGCCATTGTTGTTAGACCTGGCATCTTTTGGCATGATTTCCCATCTCTTTTTTGTTTCTGACCTCCTGGTTTTGACTGTGTACTGCAGTTTGTTTTTGCTGGTTTTTGGACTCTGGGCACTTTACCACTGCTGATCTGTGCTAAAGTGCAAGTTCTCCCTGCCTAAAAGGTAATGGTAAATTGGTTTCTCCATGACTGCATATTTGATTTTCTAGTAGGTCCCTAGTAGAGTGCAACAGGGGTGCCCAGGGCCTGTAATTCAAAATCTACTTGCGGGCCTGCAGCACTGATGGTGCCACCCACATGAGTAGCCCTGCAAACGTGTCTCAGGCCTGCCACTGAAGTGCCCGTGAGTGCAGTTTTATAGTGGCATTTCGACCTGGCAAGTACACCCACTTGCCATGCCCAAATCTTCCCATTTACTACATGTAAGTCACCCCTAAGGTAGGTCCTGGGCAGCCCATGGGCAGGGTGCAGTGTATTTAAAAGGTAGGAAATGTACTGGTGTGTTTTACATGTCGTAATAGTGAAATACTGCTAATTTTGTGTTTCACTTTTGCAAGGCCCATCTCTCCCATAGAGTAATATGGGGATTGCCTTGAAATTTCTTTTAAGTGTAATTTCCCATTGGGAGCAGATAGAGATTTGGATGTTGGGGTCTCTGGACTCACAATTTAAAAATACATCTTTTTATGAAGTTGGTTTTTAAATTGTAAGTTTGAAAATGCCACTTTTAGAAAGTGGGCATGTTCTTGCTTAACCATTCGTGCCTCTGCCTGTCTGTAGAATACATGTCTGGGTCAGGATGACAGGTGGGCTGTTTGTGCATTCACTCTAGACAGTCACACAGAGGGAGCTGAGGTGTGCCCTAGACATCCTGATGGCCCATCACCAGGCTGATCGGTCTTCCTGAGCTAGAGTGGTGGGAGGAGTTGTCACTGACACCTGAATAGGAATGAGACTGTTCTCACACAAAGCAGTCTTCACCCCCTTGTAGTGTGTCTGCAGCCAGGGAAGGGAAAGGAAAGGTCTTGTGTGTGACAAAGAATTTCCTTTGAAGTTTGCCTACTTCAAAGGCAGAAAGGGGTATAAGTACTGGACTTCTGACACCCCAAAATCAGAACACTTCTGGACTGCAGACATTCTGCGAGGAAGAATAGCTGGAGAAGCTGTCAGGAGGGACTGCCACTTTGCTGTTTGCTTTGCTGTGCCAGCCTGCTGCTTTGCTGCTTCTATCCTGGGAGTAACAGGACTGGACTTTGCTTTCTCATCCTGCTTCCAAGGTTCTCCAAGGGCTTGAGTTGAGCTTGCCTCCTGTTAAGAAGTCTAAGGGCCATAAAAAACTTCACCTACCAGTCCCTGGGCTCTTCGGCTGAGAGTCTTGACTTGCCAAGGGGAGCCAAATTCAATTTCTGGGCCCTTTGAAGTGAATTCGGGTGATCTCAAGAAGAAGATCCATGCATCGACTCCCAGCGTCATTCCAAAATGATGCATTGCTGCAAAACTCAATGCTTCACTGCTGCAAGCACCGGATCGTGCTCCCCGCTTGACGCATCGCCTCGGCTTACAATACAGGCCCCAAATTTCCGTCGCAGTGTGCGATTCAAGCCCACATCACTAAAGTCCATGACGCACCTCTCCTAGTCCGACGCAGGGCCTGCTTCATCGTTGTGGAATCGACACAGCGTGACATGACTATCAACGCATCGTCCCTGGGTGCCAATTTCTTCATCAACACAGCACCACAGTAAGGAACTGAAGCTTCGTATCCGCATCCAAGGCTTCACCTCCCCTGCACAGTAAGGAACCGGTGCATCACCTCCTCTGCGTAGCAGTAAGGAACCAACGCATCACCTCCCCTGGCAGTAAGGAACCAACGCATCACCTGCTTTTTCGATGCTTCACCTCCCCTGCGCCTCGCACCGTCTTTGATTTTTGATGCTTCTAAGGTACTTTGCTCTAATCACGGGCATCCATTGATTTCTATGAACTAAACTTGCTAAGGGGCTTTTTATGAGTCTGGTGGTCCGCGGACTGCCAGACTCGCAGGGACATGGCATACTGCCAACCACCCTATTATGTCCAGGTTGGTTGAGCCACCGTTGCACCACCGCAAGTGCCAAGGATTAGCGATCCCTGTCCGTGGTGCAGTAGTCTTGAGGCCCCAATATGCTTGATGGTGCTGCTGCGGCCCCGCCAAGCTTTTTAAAAACAGTCATGACCTTATCCAAACCAGACGAAAGCAAACAGCACACTCCCAATGCAGACTTCTTTTTCAGTAAAGTAAAAAAGTGTTTTTGACAAACTTTCTAGCCATCAAGCTGTAGATAGCCTAGACGTAATTGATGGGCTACAGAATGGTGAAGTGACTACGCAGGCTTATCTTGATAATTTCAATCACCCCACGCCTGACTGAGTGGGGAAACCTATCTGGTGCCCCATTGGACCCTTGTCCGGCTATGGTTCTCCACAGGTACCTAGTACCATAGCAGGCCCTTTAGCACCTCTTCTAAATAACATTTTAAATGCCAGATCTTTTCCAAACATCTGGAAAAAATCCCTAGTACGTCCCATTCTGAAAAAACTTGTCCAAGACCCCACTGAGATCAAAAATTACCGGCCAATTTCCTGTTTGCCATTTCCTTCTAAAATCCTGGAAAAAGCGCTCAATGAAGATCTGCTTTACTTCCTGGAGTCAAATGACAAAATTGACCCTGAACAACATGGATTTCGACCTCTACACAGCATGCAGTCAGCCCTCATTGCAGCCACCGACGAGATCCGCATCTAGCTAGATGGAGGAGGGAAGGCAATACTTATCTTGCTAGACCTCTCAGCCGCATTCGACACGGAAAACCATCAAGTGCTCATTCGGCGCTTATCTGAAATGGGAATCACAGGTGCAGCCTCCAAGATACTAAGATCATTTCTAATAAACAGAGAAAAAACTGTTGCGATGGGAGGGCATAAATCACATCCTTACGCCCTGCCATATGGAGTGCCCCAGGGATCTTCGTTATCCCCAACCCTGTTCAATGTCTATGTTGCCCCACTGGCCAAACTCATCCGCTCCCACGGTTTCACTGCTCTTTGTTATGCGGATGACACGCAAATAGTGGTGTCTCTATCATCAAACCCTGATGACGTGGTAATAAGATTCAACAACTGTATAGTCCACATAATCAGTTGGATGCATGACAACTGTTTAAAGTTGAACACCGATAAAGCCGAGGTGCTACTTTTCGGTAAAAGCCCTGCCCCCTGGAACACAGCTTGGTGGCCTGCCCATCCCCCGTAAGGAAGGTAAAAAGTCTAGGTGTCCTTCTTAACGATCAATGATCCTTATCTGACCAGGTCATTTCTACTACATCCTCCCGTTTTAACACCCTGAAGTCCATAAGAAAAATCCTACCTTTCATCCCGATGGATCTAAGAAAACAGTAATTGTGACCTTAGTGTTATCAAGGATTGACAACTGTAATGCCCTTTATTTAGGTGCAAATAAAGGGACCATATGCAAGCTTCAATCACTTCAAAATGCGGCAGCACGATTGCTACTTAAAATACCCAAATTTAGTTCAGTGTCCAAAGGGATCCGAGAGCTGCACTGGTTGCCAGTCCAGGTGAGGGTTCAATTTAAGTCCTTGTGCATTGTCCACAAGACCCTTTACGGGACAGGACCTGCCTATTTCAATAATCAAATTAGATGGCACATCCCACAACGCAACCTCAGATCATCGACTGCCTCCTTGTTGGTCATCCCCAGGGTAAAGACCGTTTCTTCCATCTGGCCCCTAAACTTTGGAATACTCTGCCTTTTACCTTGAGATGCCAAACCAATAGACAAATGTTCAGAAAGGCGCTGAAAACATGGCTGTTTGCGCCCAATTCTTAATCTCAGTTCACCTCCTCTGCTCAGGTTAATTACAGCTCCAGCATTAAGACGCCTCGTCATACACACGTTTATAAAACCTTTATTTCATTTAATTTCATTACGAGTTTCCTCACAGCCACACTTTTTATGGCGGTGCAACTGCCATGAAAAGTGTGGCGGTGATGAAACCCTGGTGCCTCTCCGCCATGGTGTGCATGCAGGTGACACATGTGTGCCCCCTGTCTGCAAGCACCACCATGTGCATTACAGTCCAGGCAGGAACATGCTTTGATGCTCCCCTTGCAGTGCCTATTTCAAAGGCACCGCCGCGGGAACGCCAAAGAACTGCCCGCCAGTGACTTAAAAAGTCATAATCTGGCGAGCGGTCTGTTTAGGCTTTGGCGGTGTGGGAGAGGGGCGGGCAGCGTGGAGTCCCCACTCCCACACCGCCAAAGTCATAATAAGGCACTAAATCTTTAAGAAGTGATAGTTTGACTTGTGTATGTTTGATATTTGTCAATTTGGTCTTGTTTTATTCCGATAAATATTAGCTATTTTCAGCGGTGGGTCCTCCACAATGGTGGAGAAACTGTGCTCCGCTGACTCAGAGCCAGCAGTTGAAAATAAAATGGTATTTTACTATCCTTTTAGTTTTCAGCTGCTGGCTCTGAGCCACACATGCAGGGAGGGGTGGGCCTGGGCCATGGGAGCGGGAAGGAGGAATGTTGTGCACTTCTAAGTGTGCATGTGTGTTTGGCTGGCCGTCCTAGGCCGGCCAAACAAACATGCACACTTAGGTTTCTATACAGCCAGGTTAGAGAATGGCACAGACTACCTGTGCCTGAGCAGAGCATAAAACCTGCCCACTCATGCCAATCTCTAATCTGCTCTCATAGTTTGAGAGCAGCGTCTAGATTAGATGGGGAGTCTGTTGTCCCAGGGACTGCCGGGAGCAGCAGAACGGTGGAGCACCAAAGCGTGAGGCGGCTGCAGGAACAGGTACTTTTTTTTCTTGTTAATTCAACCCCCACCTCAGTCTTCCAGTCCGACGCTCCTGCTGCCCTGCCACCCCGCCACTCCATAGTGGCAGTAGCCACGATTGGCTATTTTTCTAAACTGGTGTGGAGTTCCTTTGTAGTGTTTTGACTGTGTTACTGTGTGTGTGTACAAATACTTTACACATTGCCTCTGGGATAAGCCTGACTGCTCGTGCCAAGCTACCAAAGGGTGAGAAGGGGTTATCTTAGCTGTGTGACTCCCTTACCCTGGCTAGATTTGGAGTCCCTACTTGGACAGGGTGGAACCCACTGCCAACTAAAGACACCATTTCTAACAATTGTATAAGTAGCTTACTGTAGATCTTGCAGACAACGGAGTCCTCTGGAGTCGTGGTGGAGGGACCTGGATGATGGGGTACAAGATGGAAACGGACGCAGGAACCAGGAAAAAAGGTACGTTTTTTACCTAATTTCCTTTGATTTTGCCAACTCGAAATAAGAGGGATTTCCGCCACAATTGCCACGGCAGAAAGGCACATCATAATCGGGATGGCATGAATTTGGGCTGGAGTCCAGCCTACAGCCACTTCAGCCTATACCACCATCAACGCGGTTGAGAATTCCTGGCGCAGTCAGCGGGAATCTGGCGGTCTTTCATCTATGGACCAGCCAACATTTAAATACGGCGGGTGGACCGCCAAGTCAGTGGGCGGGAAGACGGTCGAAAAAAAGACGGTTGGACCTAATCCGCCAACATCTAAATCAGGCCATAAGCCTTTTAGGGGTAGATGTTGAACAATAAAGTTGTGATATTTCCTATTCCCACTCCAAGCTAAGCCACTTAGGAAAGATTGTGGACACTAAAGGGGTGATTTTTACTATTTCCACTCCAATCGATGCCATTTTGGAGAAGGTGCTGGACACTAAAGGGGTTATATCTACTAGTCTCACTCCAGTCTCACTCCAGTCTGAGCCATGTAGGTATAGGTGTTGGAGACATAAGTTGTGATATTTACTATTCATTCTCCATTCTAAGTCATTCCGGGAAGGTGCTGGACCTTAAAGTGGTGACATTTACCATTCCAATTCCTATCTAAGCCATCTAGGAGATGGTTGTGGACACTAATGGGGTTTTATTTACTGTTCCCACTCCAAGCTAACCCATTTAGCGGAAGGTTTTAGACACTATAGGGGTGACATTTAATATTCCCAACCAGTCTAAGCCAATTAGGGTGGATACTAAAGGGGACATTTACTATTCCTTCTCTAATGTAACCCACTAGGATAAATTGATGGTGACTAAAGTGATTACATTACCTATTTCTACTTCAAAGTAAAAGAATTATTTGTAAGTGTTAAAAACAACATATAACACATTCTATCTTTAACACTCCAAGAACAAATTGCAATAATCTTAAATAATAGTATTTAATGAGAAATATATTAAAAATCATAAATAATTTATATTAAAAAATTAGAAAAGTTTTTAAAAATGTAAACCAATAATAAATTATATTATTTAAGAATATTTTTGTATTTAATAATATATACTCATTAATAGTCATTTAATACAACACATATGCAAAATTAGTACAGTAAAAATTGCAACAAATAACTAAATATATCAACAAAACACAACCAACTTACAGACAAAAATGAATTATTAAAAACCTATGAATATTGATAACTATATTTTCATTTACTAATTTAAAAACTATAACATACCTTTAAACCTATACATTGCACAAAAAATTCAAAGCTTATTTTACTTTTGCTAAAACACATTTAAAACTATAGTACTCAAAAAACGTTATCTTTTTAATCAATTATAGAAAATATGTAAAATTTCTAAATAATAAAAAGCTATACATTGTTAAATAGTTCTATATAAAAATTATAATTAATCACCAGAAAATATATATTTATAAATGATTAATGTAGTTATTTACTTAATTTGCAAAATTTAAATAAATATAGAAGGGAAAATTGTAAAGAGATATATTTTTCACCTATAACCGCAACATCCCACTCCATTAACATTATAAAACATATAAATATACAAAACTCCTCTAACTAATGCTTCAAAATGTATTATAATATTTACAAATTACATTACAAACTAGAAATGAAACATTAACAAAAACATACAAAAATAATTAAATATACAGTCAAATTATAAAAGAAGCAATATTTTAAAGAAACAATATTAAACACAACACTTGAAACAAAATTCTTACCTTCAATATTTCTGTCCACAATATATTTCACAATATTCTTGACATGATATTTTTATTTCACTATACATTTTTATTCAATATTTTGTCCAAACACAATAGGAATACAACATGTGTGTCAAAACAATAATGTTTGTTAATGTAATCAACCCCATGACTAAAAGCAGAAGGCGTCAACAGAACTACATTGAGCTGCATATCATCAATACCAACAATGTGGACGTACCCACTGAAATAACCTTAGCGTGTGAGTTGTGATTTTTTAATATTCACGTGGCCATATTTTGCCACTCATTCACTTTTCTTCACCCGGTCCTGATGAAAGCCCCCTCTATTTTCTCTGTAGGGGCTGAAACATGTAGACCTATCACAGACAACTACGAGTTTAAATAACTCTATTAGTTGTGCTCTTGGATTTTAATATATCCTGGGCCGCCACAATTAAATACATTTGGCAAGGATCCCCAGAGATATTTTTAATTTGCACATCTCACATCACACTACACCAGCTCCGTGTAATCAGGCGTTGAAGCACAACCGGGCGGCATTAGGCCACCCGGTTGGGACCCCAATGATGAAGCATGACACCAACCAGGTTGGTGTGTGAGGGGTCTTTTAATAAAACCTAAGGGTTGTGTGGCACTGCTGCTAGCACAGTGAGTCCTGACTCTTTGTTTCTTTCAGTGGGTACGTCCACTTGTTTGTATATTGAATTTGGGGATAGGGACGTCCCTTGACCTTTCCTCGCTCTCCCCCCATCCTTGTTTTGATACTATCATCAATACCAACCAACTACAATTGTCTGCAGTGATATCTTCTGTAGTTCAGAACACTCTGCTGCCCTAATATTTAAAGCTAAATATCACTGCCCAGTTGCATTCTCATGTTATTCAGTATCAACTGTGCAAGAATCAGTAGTGCTCTCAATTGACATAGATAGCACTTATTCGGGTTCTCATATAAGCTTGATAACTTGCTCAAGCAAAAAACATGCATGACTGAATTTAATTGTTCCATGGTGTCATCTTGGAATAACAGTTTTTCTGCAGCATACAATGAGATATTAGGCTCCTTGTCATAGTCAGGTATTCATTTGAGGAATGTGCTTATTTTTATTTTGTAGACCAATGTCTCCATTGTCAGGGTGAATAGTAGGGGCAAGAAGGGACACTCTTGTGTGTCCCTCTACACCCTCTAACTGTATCATACAACACACAGCATGTTCTAAGTTGTGCTGTAGGTAGTGAATACAATATTGGTTCGCTGCACAGAGTGTGTCCCTAATTTATATGCCCTGTGGGGAAGGGAAGGTTTAAAAATATGCCCAACCCAGGCTATCAAAGGCCTTCGTGATGTCCAGTAAAGCAACAGAGAGTGGTCTTGACCTGTCTGGAAAACCATCAACAGTATCACACAATTTCCTTTGTTTGAAGGAAATACTCCTGTTGAGTAAAAATACATTTTGATATGGTTGTACTAGTCTTAGAGAACTGTCAGCAACAGCAATATTCTTGCCAGGGTATTAACCACTGTCTTGTAATCAGTGTTGAGTGCTGACAGTCGATGGCAAGATAACATATCTACTACATCCCTGTGTGGTTCTTGTAATACAGCAATTAGAGTCTCTTTGGTGACCAGAGGCAGAGTAAGGCACTTCTGAATTTAAGGGTAATTGTAGGTAAAGGTCTAGGACCATTTGTCAAGCATACCTTTCCAGCTCTGTGGAAATTAGGCAAAAACTAAAAAAAGTATTTTTGGAGGATCTCTCCTGGCTCTTGTTTAAATAGAAACATGGTTGATTGCCAAGAATCACACTCAGTGGGGCATACCAAGAAAAACTGTGGTCATGATATATTTCAGCCAAGCACTTTGGCTGCTTGCTAAAAGAAATTGAGGGATGGTTCTTAGTTAGTGGTCAAAATTATAATTGGAGGAATCATCTCTTAAGGCAGGTGGAGGCCAGAATATCTGGTTGAACTTTAGTATTAAATCTTTTTTATTGAAAGATTGAAGCACATGCAAGACAAATATACATGCAGATATAGCCATCACTTCTTTTAACAGTGCTAAATCCAAAAATCGAAGAGGACAAACTAGGTCCATCAGCGTTAAAGTAGGCTTATGCTACTGTAGGATAGCCCTGTATATGCTGTAAATAACAGAAAAAACAAAACTATACGAAAACCCCTAAACCCTACCCGACCCCTTCCCACCCACCACCCGTGTTCCAAGTCCACCACCTAAACTTTCTAAGCCATTCACAATCACTAGTCTTAAGTCATCTGTTCTGTATCGGAGAGGCGCAATAAGCGGAGGTATCGAGGGCAAGTGACCTCCCGAAATTCAGAGGCCAACAAGGACAAGAAGGGCTGCCACAGCTCGACATACCTGGCTCCCTCCCCTGCCATAGTAAGCGTAAGCTTCTCCATACCAAGTACTTGCCATAAGCGGTGGAGCCAGCCATTGAATGTTGGGACTTGCTCGGTCCGCCAATGTGAGAGTTTATTTTGTATGGCTGTGCCCAGCGCAATCGCTATCAAGCGGCCTCTGCGAGAGTACAATGGATAAGCCAAAGGATTTGGGAGGCCCAGGAGGACGTAGGAGGGGAATCGTGGGATTTCTGTGTCAAAATGAGTATCTACTTCGTCCAGTACCTGTTTCCAATAGGCTTGGAGGTGAACGCAGTCCCAAAGTAGGTGTACCAATGTGCCCACCTGTCCACAACCCCGCCAACATGTCGCTTCCCTAGTGTGGTCCATGGCATGGAGACGCTCAGGAGTATAGTACAAGTAGGTTGCTATCTTAGTAAGGGTGTCAGTGAGACCCATGTGGTATGCGGAATGCCGTGCTCTATAGTATATGCCTCCCCACTCCTTATGGCTGAGTGTCCGGCCCAATTCCCTCTCCCATCGTGCCCTACCGGCGCTGTAAGTGTGAGAAAATCTGGTCTGTAACAGCTTGTATAAATCGGAGATTAGTTTTTTGTCTGTCTTACGCGTAATAAGCCAGTGTTCATAGGGAAGGAGTTGTCGATCAGCCACAGGGCGGACTTGATCGTGAGCGCCCAATGCCGCATTTGTAAGTATCGAAGTCTCTCCGACTCTAACATCCCATATTCTTGTGTAAATTGGGAGAAAGGGATAGCTCCCTCTGCTGTATACATATGGTAGAGGAATCGACACCCGGAGGGTCGCCACCTCTCGAAAGCCGTCGTGTCCATGCCCGGAGTGAAATCTGGGTTATCCATCAGGGGAGTGAGTGGGGACGGGAAAGTGGTAAGTTCGTGTTTAATATTGGTTTGGTCCCATATCTCCATGGGGACCCTTGTGATATGTGAGGCATATACGTTAGGGGGCCTGTGTTGTTTGCGAAGAAAGGGTACTTCCTGCAGGGGTCTGCCAGCTACCGCCTGGTCCTGGAATAACCAATGTTTCTCTGACTCCCATCTGCTCCACTCCACCAGTAGACGCAATTGTGCGGCTTGGAAGTAGAGCAGTAAATCGGGGATTCCGAGTCCCCCCCCCTCCGGGGGAAGCGTTGCCAACCTCTGCTTCAGACGTGGTTTCCGACCATTCCATATGAACTGAGCCAATTCTGATTGTGTTTGCTGTATCCAGCCAGGAGGTGGCCTGAGAGGGATGGTACGGAACAGATATAAGATCTGTGGAAGAATCGTTATCTTGACTGCGGCTACTTTGCCCAACCACGACAAAGGGTAATGTTTCCATCGCCCCAGTTCCCGCCGAATTTTCTGTCGCAGTAGGGTATAGTTAGTGATCGCCGTTTCCGAAAGCGAGGGAGCCAACTGAATCCCCAAATATGGGATCGAGTCCGCTGCCCACTGGACAGGGAGCAAACTCCGCAAGTGTTCCAGAGTGGGTTTCTCCAGAGACAAGTCTAGGGCCACCGATTTATCCATATTTACTTTGAACCCGGCAGTTCGTGCAAAGAGCTCCAGGTCCGCAAAGCATGCGGGCAGCGCCTCCCGCGGGTTAGCTAGCGAGATCAAGACGTCATCAGCGTAAAGACTGATCGTGTGGACGTAACCGCCAAATTTGATCCCCGTAACCAACGGGTTGAGCCTCAACCTCTGCGCTAGTGGCTCCATGTAGAGAGCGAAAAGGAGGGGCGACAAAGGGCACCCCTGCCTTGTACCTCTCTCAATAGTGAACCGGGGAGATGTGTATCCATTGACTCGAACCGTGGCCATCGGAAACTTGTAGCAATTCAAGACGTATTTGCGAAACTTCACGCCCAATCCCACTCCTTCCAGGACTTGTTCTAGATAGGGCCAGTGGACCCTATCGAACGCCTTTTCGGCGTCGATAACAAGCATCATATATTCTCCCTGTGTGCGTGTAGCTTTTTCAATAAGGTGCAAAGCCCGTTTAGTGCTGTCGGAGGTTTGGCGTTCCGGAATAAAGCCCGCCTGATCCGGATCAACTAAGCCATTCATGTGAGGTGCGAGGCGGGCAGCTAAAATCCCAGTATATAATTTGAGATCTACATTAAAGAGGGAGATAGGGCGGTATGCCCCACATTGTGACCTGTCTTTCCCTGGTTTGGGGATGACTGCTATGGAAGCCTCTAGGAGGTCCCCTGGAATCGCACCGGGCTCCGAGAAGGAATTAAAAAGGCGAGTGAGGAGAGGAGCGACTTGGGTACAGAATGTCTTGTAAAAGGCAGCGCAGAAGCCATCTGGCCCAGGCGTCTTCGCTAGCTTGAGACGTGAGATGGCAGCGATAACTTCTTCTGGTTGAATATCTCTGTCGAGATAGTCTGCTTGTTCTTTAGTGAGAGCTGATAGGGGGATGGAGTCAAGGAAGGCCTCCCCAACTGAGCTCTCCAGTGGAGCGTAAAAATCACGGAATGCACCAGCGATGTCGCTGTCCTCCGAGACGCGTCGACCGTCCTTCCGGAGAATCTCTTGTACTTTCCGCTGTTGTCGAGTCTCGCGCAATTTATGAGCAAGCAGGCGCCCGCATCTATCCCCTCCTGTATAATAAGCGTGTCTTAGCCGCAAGGCCGCAAACTCTGCATTCGATGCATTCGATGCCAGCAAAGGCAGAAGCAGGACGCTCCCGTCTGCACAGCTCCAGGCTCCCATTTAAAGGCCCTGCAGTTCGTTTTCTAAAAAATACAAAACCAATCATCCCGGCCAGCTGCCTTTCCATCCCGGGTTCCCTCCAAATAAGCAAACAGAGTCCTGGACAGACATTCCCACTCAGTTCTTTGGCGCCATTAATTCACGCCTTCAGCCCATTTTAAAAATCAGTACCAGCTGCCCACATCATTAACAGACGAATGGGCCTAGGATGATTTTCCTTTCTTCTAATTCAGCTTGCTCACCCTTGTCCTGAAGATGAACCCCACTTATTGGGTTCGAAACGCTCGTCGACCACCATACAACATGAACTCCTATTACTCCTTGTAAAATAACTGTGGAGCTCATTATACTGTTGTCAATGCGATGCCTTTTAAACCTCACTATCACCCTGCATGTCACGCCTCCTTTCACCTAAATGTATGTGAGCACCTGAATACTATACAAAAAGTTGTAAAATAAATGTCTATCATTTATCTGACCTACATGACTCTCCTCTGATCTTTCCTTTGCTCCCTCATGAATTAATTTCAAAATCTTAGAACCAAGTGTTCCCTGCTGGGTCACTTTCTCGCTTTGGACCATTTAGGCCACACCTGAACCACTGTTTCCTTAATATACTATCTTGGTCAATGGCTGCAAGTTGTTGTCGCACAGCTTTAAGTTGCCTCCACACTCGAGGGGCTCCTGTTCTCTGGTGCATTTGCTCCAGTTCCCTAGTCTGTTGGGTGAGTTCTTCCCTCTTGTTCCTGTGCTCAACATTGTCTGCGGCCGAGATAGCTATTAACTCCCCCCGTATGACTGCCTTCAGTGCTGCCCACTGCGTAGCAAGAGTGGTGTCAGTGTTACTGTTGTGAGAGAGATAGTCAATTATGACGTGCTGTATCCGTGTGACCACATCTTTGCGGTGCAGTAGTGTCTCTCTAAGGCGCCATGTCCTAATGGGGCGACGGGTCGGTGGAAGGGAAAGAACAACTGTCACTGGGGCATGATCAGAGAGGGAGGCAACCCCCATCTCCACCTCTGTCGCTAGCTCGTGTACAGGTGTCGATGCCAGCAGGTAATCCAGCCGAGCATATGTCTTGTGCGCATTAGAGTAGTATGAGTACTCACGTTCTTGGGGGTGGAAACTACACCACAGGTCCCTAAATCCTAAGTCATGTAGACGGGTCAGTCCTTCTGTGGAAAGGGCGCCTGCTTGATGTGTGCGTTGATATGATCTATCTAAGGTGTTGTTTAGAACCAGGTTTAGATCTCCCCCCAGCAGGATGTGGCGATCTGGTGTGCCTGAGGCCTCTGTAAGAGCCGAGTGAAAGAATCGCTCCTGGCCTTCATTGGGCGCATACACTGAACCAATAGTGAACGTGGTGTCTCCTATGGCAAATCTATAAGCCAACAGCCTGCCCTTTATCTCAGCCTCTTTGTGGAGGACCCTTCCCTTAAACCGCTGAGCCACCAAAATAGCAACCCCGGCCGTTTTAGTATTACCTGACGAGGAGTACTGGAGTGGGAATTTCCGGGACCGGAGGCGGTGGCAATCTTTCGACAAAAGGTGCGTCTCCTGCAGTAAACAGATATCTGCTTGGGTTTGTTCTAGACACAAAAGGACCGCTTTGCACTTCACTGGGTTATTAAGACCTCTCACATTTAAGGTGAGTACCTTAATCTCAGTAGCCGGCATTCACTCTGTTAAAGTTACTAAGAGCAATGGGGAGCGCTAAGGCTGATACTATTAAGGAACAAGATGTGTTTCCACCCCAGAGAGCCCATGTGATGTGGGCCTATGCTAGTCTTGCGAGGAAGGTGGACAAGGAACACTGAAACCTCCCTCAGAACAACCACCCCCCCTAGAAACCCCCCCCCAGAAAAAACCCCAATTCGAGAAAAAAAAGAACAAAGACATTTGTCCATCATCCGTAGGTGATTGGAAGAGTGGTGGATTGGGGTAGTCCGTCAAGATCTCAAAAGCCCCCCTCCCGGCAAAGGCCCAGGGGAAAAAACAAGCTATCAATTGGCCGTATAATATCATGAGGTTCAGCCAGGTTGGAACGAGGTCAGCTCCGTCGACACCGCCTCTAATGCGGCTTGCTGGCCCTTCATGATTTCTGCTGCAGGATGCTTCCTCGTACGACGCCTTCATCCCTGTTGGCGCCACCGGGGCTTGGAGTCATCTGGTTCCATTGTGTGGTTCGCTGTGTCGTTCTCCTCGGCAGGAGGGTCTATGCCCAGCAAACGGCAGGCCTCCGACAGGGATCGTAGCTGATAGAGTTTATTGCCCAGTCTAAACACCACGCGGAATGGGCGGCCCCAGCTGTAGGAGATGTTGCGTGTCTGTAAGTGAGCAGTGATAGGTTTAAAGGTTCTACGCTTCTGCAGGGTGAGTGCTGACAAATCCTGGTATAGGACCGGCGACTGTTCTCAAAATATCAGTGGATGGAGCTGTCGAGCTTTTTGGAGAATCTCTTCTTTAGTGAGATAATCCTGCACACAGACCAGGATGTCCGGTGGTGGAGCCGAAGGGGCACGCGGGGGGCCTACTCTATGTGCCCTGTCTAGGCGGAGTTCCTTTTCCAGAGGCCTTCCTAAAATGTGATTGAATAGCTCTCTTGTGTACCTGAAAAAGTCTTTCGTGTCGTCGTCCAGTTTCACTCCACGGATCCTTATATTATGACGTCGGGAACGGTTTTCCAGGTCCTCAAGATGGGTCTGGAGATCAACCTGCTGATCATGGATCCGAAGGACTTCCTGCTGAAGTGCCGCTATTTCAATATCCCTTCCGTCGCTTTTACCCTCCAGCTTGGCCACTCGCTCACCTATACTGTCCATGTCTCTGCGGACATCCTTTATTTCCTCTGTAAATTCCTTCTTTAGCGTGTGGATGTCCTCTCTTAGTGCGGTAAACAGTGACTCCAAGAAGGCCTTGGTAATCGGTTCCGTTCCATCCTCCCGCTCCGAGACGGGCTGGGCCGTACCCGAGGCCATGCTGGTGGATTGTTGGCTCGTTTGGGCCTTGGCGAACAAATCTTTCAGAGTCTTATCTTTACGCCCTCTGGACGTAGACATTTCGCGCATCAGGCACCAAAGGGCTGTGAGCCGAGCGCAGACCCCCGGGAAGCAGGACCACCACTGCAGGGAGTGACAGGGCTAGAGTGACTGCCCGTTCTGCCGCGTGTCGCGTCAGTGGACAACTGGGGCCAATGGACGGTGGGGTCGGGTGAGCCAGAGGTTGCGCTGCCGTTCAGGGTGTGGCACCACTGCACCCTCAGCTGTATATTCCCTCCAATAGGTTGGCGCCTTCACCTCCGTCCCGGCTGACACCCGGATCCTCCGGCGGTTCACCGCCCCCCTCAGAAGGTGCCGGCACCTCACACTCTTATCCCGGCGCAGTACTCACAGAGTGGCACTGCGCAAGGCGCCCGGGATTCCTGACTATCCTCTCGTGATCTCTGGTGGCCAATCCGACTTGGAAGAGGTGTCCACAGGCAAGCGTCTCAGCGCGGGGGCCCCCCCTGGGCCTCTGGGAACCCCAGTCAGTCTCTTGTTTGTCTCCCGGGCCCACCGCTCTGCCAGTTGGCCTTGGTGCTGTCTGTTCCGGCCCCGACCGGGCCTTCAGCTTCCCCCACTCACGCCAAGGCCAAACGTCTGTCCAAGCCGCTCCACACCGCACCAATACCTCAAAGGCAGATCATGCGCTTCCACGCCCAGGCGAGCACCAAGCGGCAGTCAACAATCCTGCAGCTTCTCACCTCCCGGAGCCCCGCCGGGGCCCCCAACTGCTGCCCGGGTCGATTTCCCCCTTCGAGGGGAGTCCTCAGCCCCCTATTGATTCCCCCCGGCAGAGGCCAGCAGGGGCGGAACCCTCAGAGGGCCCACGGCACTCCGAGATCAGGCCGTTGTTCGCTCCACTTGTCCCCAGAGGCCCCGGCAACAGCCCCGGTCAGCCCCTCCCTGCTTGGGCAGTGTGTCTCGCTTCTCCGCTCTGCCCCGGTGAGGCTCACAAGGTCCGTCCCCCAGCGTGCTCGCTTCACCCCAGGACCAGGCCGCAATGCGTGCAATCAGTTACCGGTTGTTACTACCGGTGCTCCGCCCGCCGGGTCCGCTCTCCGGCGCCTCCCAGGCACGATATCTCTCTAGGCCAATCCGAGGAGCAGGCCCAAGCTGGGGTGCGAACGGCCCCTCTCTGCGCACCCCAAGCGCGGTAGTCCGATGTTCGTCGGCCTCCCTACCTTCCGCCTCCCGGTGGCTCCCCGGAGGCTGCAGGGATACCGCTGGGCTCACTCAGCCGCTCCGGCACTGTAGGTCGCCAGGGACTCCGTGGGGTCATCACCCGCATCCTCGCGGGCTTGCGCTTCACAATGGCAGAGCGGGGCACCCGGCCTCTTCTCGGCTCTCCACCGGACCTCCGTCGGAGCGGCCCCGCTGCTCCGCCACTTGTAAACAGTCGCACAATGAGCCGGGGTCCCCGATGCCAGTCACCGCCCCAACGAGTCCGTCCGGGGACCGTTTCGTCGCCGTCCGGGCCGCTCACCGCTCCGTCTGCAGTCACAGGCCTCACGACAGGGCCCCGCCCACAGGTCCCACCGCTAGGGCTCCGCTAATCCGTCCGGTAGATCGGCACTCCTGGGCACCACCACTGCCCCAGCTGACTGCTTCGGTAGTGCCGGAACCGAACTGGCCCCACTACCTGGGCCGACAGAAGCTATAACGGCCAGATAACCGGTGCTATAGCAGGCCGTCGGCGGGAGCTTCGGAGCAGTGCGTCTGTTTACGCCGCCATCTTGGCCACGCCCCCTCTGGTTGAACTTTAAATGTTTGATATTCTTACAGTTAGGATGTCCAAAAAAGCAAATATTAGTTACAGTGGGAGTGACACATGTCTGGGTCCTTCACGTGGACTAATATAGTCCTCTATGAGGAAGAGACAGACACATTTTGTGAAAGCCCCTCTGAAAAGCCAAGTAAGAGATTGGGAATGTCAAATACTCTAAAATACGTCCCAGTATATATTTTTGTCAGGGTTTCTGATAAAGAAGGATGTTAGGAACAGAGTTTCCCAAGGTCACACAGGGATTCAGAGGGCAAATGGATCACATGGAGAAACTTTGCACATTGAAATTCAATGAAAAAAACAAAGTTTTAACCTTTGTTATAGTTAAGAAACTTTATTAATTCTTTCTGTACAAACCAAAACCAAACCAAACTAAAAACGTTAAAATATAGCTGAAAAATGAAAGAAACAAACAAATAAAACTACAAATAATATCAATTTACGAACTACAAAAAAATAACACAATAATGAAATCATCACTTATTTATATAATTTCAATGAATACATAAAAAAATTAATTTGAAGTAACTTATCATCTGAGAAAAAATGCTCACAAACGCTTACCATTAAAAAATAATATATATATATATATATATATATATATATAAACATTGTACATTAATAATTTCAAATTAATAAATTGCATAATAATAAAAAATGATCTATAAAAAATAGATTTTTATTTTCTCAGCAACCTACTAACCTAAAAAAATAACAGCATTCAAAAATATGTTTAATAAACACATAGGCCTAATTTGAATGTTGGTCGGAGATTCCTCCGTAGACTGACCGACCTGGGCGGCGGTTTGAAACGGCAATTACAATGCGACCGCACATGGTGTGGTCACAGACTCCATTTCGCTATGGGAGGTTTTGAGGCGGTCGGAAACCGGCCGCAGTACAAGCTCCCATAGAGAAATGGGAGTCACTGTAAATCCCTGCACGGTGCCTGCCACATGGCGCAGTGATTTACAGGGGGGCACAGCCCCCAATCGGAGGCCACTGAAGAAGGGGGACCCTGCTAGGGTCCCCCAAACCTGCTTTCTGACAGGCTTTTCATGTCGAAAGCCCGACATGGAGAGCCTGTCAGAAACTGACATCATCAACCTGATGTTGAAACGCCGTCCGTATGGAATTATGTTGGCGGTTCCAACTGGACGACGGGCTCCTTGAGCCCATCGGAAGCCAGCTGGATTGACTGACTGGTTTGAATTCTGACCACCGTAATCGTAATGTGGCAATTGGAATTCAATCCAGGGATGTCGGTCGGTAAGCCTCCCACGAGCGGTCGGAGGCTTACTGACCGACATCCTAATTAGGGCGAGAATTTACAAAAATTCCCATCAAATAAAACATTACATCAATTACACAATAAGTAATATGTTAAGTAAGATACACAATCATAAAATAAATAATGTTTGCAAAAAATAGCATTGAATCAAAATGCATTTAACTTAATTGAACTACCCACCCTTTTCCCCAAAAAACCTAGCAAACCAAACTAACATATAACTTGAATAAATCATTGTTAAACTGTTTTCATAATTCGGAAGCAATTACATAATTAATTAACAATTAAAAACGAATGTACTATAATTTATCATTTCTTATAACTTCTTGAGCTACCCACGCTATACCCCTACAAACCCAACAATTCGCTACTAATGCATAAAAAGCTCTCCACAAAACCGATCCTGCATACCTCAACCACCGCCTCTCCTTCTAAATTCTTACCAGACATCTCCACTCTGCCCCACTGGCCCTGGCCACCATCCCACGTATCTACAAGACCATGGCTGGTGGAAGATCTTTCTCCTACCTCGCTGTGAAGACCTGGAACTCCCGGCCTCTGCACCTCAGACAATCACTGCCACAATTCAGGCAGGACCTTAAGACCTGGCTCTTCCACTGAACCGCAGATCCTCTCCCCCCCTCACTCAACACATTGAGACCCTCACGGGTGAGTAGTCACACTTTCTAAGAAACCTGATTGATTGATGTATAACTTAAATAAAAAGGCAATACACTATTTACATAATTACCAACAAATGATATACTTAAATTACAATTGCAAACTAATTAACAATAAAATGTGGAGCCCCTTCCTTCCCCTTCTACCATCTATTTCATGGTGGGGTTCCGGCCATGAAAATGCTGCCGAAAAGGAAAGTCGAAACTCTGATGGTGGTGCCTTCCTCGGCACCGCCGCCATTCATCACCACCTTCACCTCCACAGCACCATCAAGATCCTAGATCCTGGAGGTTTCGTGGTGTTGTGTTGGGCTGGTGGCTGTCGAACCACCAAACTTGTAATCAGGTGGTCGGACTGCCTAGATTGCGGTGGTCGGACCGCCACCGGTTGTAATCAGACACTTAGATTATGACTGTGAGTAGATTATTGATTTTCTTAAAGAAGGCATCATGTGTTACTGTATTTTTGGCTCATTTACAGCCTGTAACCTAAGTCTTTCAACATATGTTTGAGGAATAAAAAATATATTTAAAATGTATGTTGAAGAGACTGCATCTTTTATCTGAATTCGAACAAATCTATTTTGATTTGCTGTAAAAATCAAGGGTTACATACACTCATTGGAATGTATAGATTGTTTATTGAGAGGGGCTGTTAGCCCAACCCTTATATGAGTGTTTAATACCCATCTGAACTGAATGTCAGACACAGAACCAAGGTATTAACAGTGGATTTTGAGGGTGTTAGGGCCTTAAGAATAGATTTCACATCAGAGTATGGCTATAGCAGAGGTCCGAAAGCTTATTTGAACTCAGGAAACTCCAACAGGTAGGACCCTAGTTATGGGCACAAGAGCACAGGGAGTGAATCATGATAATATTTTATTTCTTTAGTTATGGACTAATAAATTGGGCTGTCTTTCATATATATAGGCCGGTGTAATGCATCCACTGTACCAGCATTCATTTTTCTCTAGGGCCACCAATTCAAATCCCGATGCACTCAGCCTTTTAGCCTTCTTGATAAAATGAGTACCATTTACTTTGGTAACAATGAACCTGAGCTATTTAGTGCTAAAAAGCCCTCTTAGAGGTGACCATGCACACTAAAAATAAGTCTGTAATGTAATTCTGCAAAACTCTTGTAGTACCTGTATATTTTAAATTAGCATGTCTGTAAACCTGCCCAATTTTGGTGCTGCCTGGCATTCTGAAAAATATTTTCTATGTAAGGGTTGCAGGATTAACGTTTGCCTATACAACAACTTGAACAGTATTTAAAAACCTTCTTAAAATGATAATGTTCTCACATTTCTTCACTGTGTTAATAGGCCTCAGTTCAAGTGTTGTATTTAGTACTAGTTCAGAAGATGCAAATACCTATTAAGTGAGCACATGTGGCATCTATTTTGAAATAATTAATAGCACTATTTTGAAAATATTTCTGCTGCTGAATTGTGCAAGCATCCCAGGTATGAAAATACGTATGGTTATTGAGAAGACAGTGCTTCTTCCAAAGACGTTCTTCACTCATCCCATACTCACCAACAAACATCACTCAGTAAGATAGGTAGTATGCTTTTTATGATCGTGGAAGCCTGTTATATTTTGTGTGGAGTACATTCTATTCTTATAATCTTGTGCTGTGATACTCAATGATGATAAAGCCTGGCCTATGTAGCATACAGAACAAGTAATATGCCCTTAGGTTTAACTTATATCATTTTAGAAATATCGCAAGATGTACAATTCCTGTAACAAGTTGCTGTCATACTTTCTGAGCAAGGAATGTGTCAAAATATGTCCATATGCAGCAAAGACCAAGGGGCATATTCAAAAGGAGCCATTGCCGAATTAATGGCACTTTATCGCAGCCAAAGTCGTGATAAATTTACCCCCCCATTCACAAGCCCGTGTTAACAGCCCACAGCACCAGTTTACCCACGATAGCAGCCGCAATCAACATCGCCACAGAGGACCCTTGCAAATATCGCTAATGAGATGCAGAGTAGGCATTCCCGTGACAAAAGCAGAGACAACAGCACACCTCAACATTCACAACAACCAGCCACATCCGCGATAAAAACACAAAACAGGCGATA
The DNA here is from genome assembly GCA_963921515.1 of Calotriton arnoldi. Classification (NCBI taxonomy): domain Eukaryota; kingdom Metazoa; phylum Chordata; class Amphibia; order Caudata; family Salamandridae; genus Calotriton; species Calotriton arnoldi. The sequence continues at coordinate 1,580,073 of CAWUFW010001308.1, forward strand.
AGGCGCGTTAGCACCAGGAAATCTACACCAGCTCTGACCTGGTGTAAAGTCGGACGGCAGCCAGCACCACAAAAGGGAGCACAGCCCAGGGCCACATCCGAAGGGCAACAGATGACATGGAGCCACCCAGCATGCGGCCCGGACACCCACCGACACCACCCCCAGGACCCCAACCCACACCGAAACCCCCCCCCCCGGACCAACACAGACGCAGCGCAGACAAAGACAGCGGGACCCCAGGAAAAGTATCAGCCGCACAGACCCAACACCTGACAATGTCACCTTCCACTACAGGCTGAAAAGGACAACCAACCTACGCATCCTGACCATCATCGCCTAACAGGCCTACGGCAACAACACAGCGGACAACCAACATCCCACCCCACACAAAGCTGATGGCGTGGCTGCACCTGTTGGCCCCTGGGACCTCCCATCCAACACCCGCCAGAGTCGGAGGAGTCTCACAGCCAGCCACATACAAGTCCCCCACACCTGCCCTGGACATCACCATTACCCTGGTACCCCAGTCCCCATATGTACAACACAAGGCGCAGGATCCGCTGGAGACCAAGCAAGGGCCATACGCCATAGCAGGATGCACGCACGTGTTGGGGGCAACACACAGCACACATGTACTACCTGTGCCCCCTGGTGACACAGCACACAATCCCGCAACCGGAAGCACACGTCTCACACCAATGTGCAGGCAACAACAGAACACCGTGGAACACCCAACAATGTCGCCTCCAAATACACAGCCAGTGTGCATGATACCTTCATCCTCCGACAGTCCATCGTCAACCAGCGTTCCCAGGATGGCAACAAGGGAAATGCACACCCCCTTGGCAAGTCCGAAATGAACACCCCACACACCTCAACACCACAACCATGCAACTAACAACTCTGGCAATGCACACGTCACAAAATCACATACAAAAGGCACAACAATATGCCCACCCACCAGACACGACAGAACAACTTACAATGTCCACAAGGGCAAACCCTGAACATGAGCCAGCAACGGCATGGCACCTCAGTCACACAATAGCCGAATGTGGGGAGAGGTGGCAACCAGGCATGTGTGAAGGATGCAGTAGAACCATGATTGGGAAAGTACACAATGCCAACAGTGCCGGAGATGTGCTGGACACCTCGCAGTATGCAGAACACACCCATATCCATGGCGACATACACCGCTTGCGTATGGAGTGTAGTGGACAGTGGACGCCACCATGTCACCACAGCCAGTGGGGGACATCGCGGAAATGTTGCCTGTTACGCCCCCCCTAAGCGTCAGCGGAGTGGGATGGCCCGGCGTACGCCGCGCCAGCATAGGGGTGTGAATAAAAAGCACGTAGGCCTGGGCGTGGTCCTCTTCCCGAAAGACAAACGTCTCTGCCAGTGTGGCACCTCCCACCCCGCCACGAGGCTGACGCCGTCCTCCTGAGCCGAGTTGCCTGCGATGCAGTGCGCCTTCCGGTCCCCGGCACACTGGACCACGAACACGTCAGGCCCGCCCCTGCGCAGCCAGGCCACACTGATCACCTTCCGACAACGGCGTGTGTCAAGGAGGGCCCACCACGTGCCGGCGCAAGCTCCAAGCCTGAGACCCGCGAACTTGGCAGTCAGCTCAAACCACCAGGCCTCCACGACACAGGCCCGCTTTATTCCCTTTTCGTTGACATACTCCACTGCCGCCCCCGGACTACTCTTTGGACCAGTAGGTCCAATATGTGGAACTGTGTCTTGAGTCATGAATGGCAGTGACCCCATATCCACCAGACCCCCCCAGTTCAGTGAGGCATAATTCCATATGGGCATCTTGCGATACGTGGTGCCACTAACCCTGTTCAACGCCAGCCTGCTAGACGTGGTGCCACTAACCCTGTTCAACGCCAGTCTGCTGCACGTGGTGCCACTAACCCTGTTCAACGCCAGCCTGCTACACGTGGTGCCACTGAACCTGAACTACGCAGGCCGGTGGGGCCATCCAACCTATGCCGGCGACACAAGGTGAATGGGCCGTGCTGACCGCTGCCTCAGGCCTACACCACGGTCAGGTAGGTCACACATTCGGAACTGAGTCTTGATTACACCATGGCAGTGAACCTTAGTTAAGGCAGAGAACTATTCACCATACACCCTTCGATGTGGTGGCAACAAGTCTGTGCATGGCATCACAACCACACGTGTCTGTGGGCCTACGCGGACCACTGCCCTCGGCCTACGCTTCGCTTGAGTGGGATCACAGAATTGGAACTGAACATCGGTAATTCAAAAGGCTGAATACATGTCTTCGCACGCACGGAGGGGCGTAAGATGATGACGCGTTGCAGGCCGGAGGGAACAGGATCATCGTCACGGAGGTGATTGAACACCACCGACAACTGCCACTGTGTCACTAACTCTGTGCCCCGCGAGCCAACGACAGGTGGCTGTGGGCCCATGCTGACCGCTGCCTCCGGCCTACACTGCGGTCCAGTAGGTCACAGAGACTTGATTTGGCAATGTTGGAGTTCACATCTGTGTACCGGCATCATCGCAGACTGCATCAACTCTGAGCACCTGTGCCACTAAGTGTGTTCCCCGAGATTCATGGACACTCACTGGTTGTACATTGTTGGCGTTTGTGTCAATGGAATAGGGGCTAGTTTTCATCCTCATGTAGCTGATCCCGAATTGTTGGTGACAACGAGGATTGCGCTTTCCACTCCTCAATTTGCTGCTTCCGGATAACATCAGACCTTCCGCATCATGCCCTGGAGGACACCTTCCACTGTCCCCCGCAACACTCTGCAACATACACCTCGGACATTGATGGTGACCCGCTCAGGTCGCATGGCCCATCTGACTGCACCGCAAGTCACCGTCCCGTGGCTGGGTGCCTGTGCCTGTCGCAGTGCATCCGGGGCCACTAACTCTGTGCTGGTCACGCCTGGGACCCCTTCTTCTGAGACATTGAATGTCCTCTGTAGCGATGGTCTTGGGGTCATCAACGCCATGTGTCTGTGGCCCTGCGATGTCCGCCTCCTCCGGCCCCAGCTGCGGGCCACAAGGGCCCACACATAGCATCGAGTCTTGACCGGCCCGGACGTCGCATCACCGCAGGAGGCACACGCCACCACGGCAAGGACCACCTCCAACCGCCATCTGCCAGAGTCGAAAGGGTGGTCCTGACAGACCTACGGAGTTGCCCAGACCTGTCGTGGATGCCATCATTGGCCTGCTGCCCTGCTCAGCACTCCAGGTGCCAGTGACTCAGTGCACCGCAAGCCATTGTCCGTTACTGATTGAGTTTTGTGCTGTTGTGAGGTTGCCCAGCAATGTCACCTCATGCAGTGTGGAGGACCTGGGACCATGAGGAGGAGGATGTGTCAAGTGTGCGGATGGGAGAAGGCACAGACAATGGGAGGGCAGGTGGCAGCAGCCCCAGGGCAGGAATGCAGACTGGTGGCAGTAGTCAAGCTACACACCCGGATCTGATACTGGGTATTGCGCTGTGGACTGCAGACGCAACTGTCACCTCAGGCAGTGTGGGAGACCTGGGACGTTGATGAGGTAGTTGATGCAGGTGTACCACACCCCACTGCATCTGCATCAGGACTAACCCTAAGGGACACAATCCTAGCAATTCCTTCGCATGAGCGCGCTCTTCTCTAGTGCCCCTACCTCAGTGCACTGCAACTCACGGAACGTTCAGACTGAATATTGGGTGACCTCTGTCATTACTCCGGATCCCTCCATGTTGCTCTGCAATTGACTCTGTTATGCTGGAGTTTTCTGTTTCCATTGCACTGGTGTCCACTGTTCAGGTTGTTGCCAGCACCAAGCACTACGTGCGGGCTGGCTTATACTCACCCCACACACATCCAGCACAGGCGTCACTGTACATGTGGCCCTGCCAATGAAGTGGCCGGGTGCACGTGCCCGTAGCCAGTTCAACATGATATGTGCATGTGTCTCTGTGCAGGTGTGGGTCTCCTTTGTGGGGTGTTGGTGGTCCCTGAAGGGTATTGGACACCCACGTATGTGTTCTACTTCGCATTCCATGGGTTAGGCAACACCCTCACCTGTTGGGCCACCTCCTTTTGGCGTTCGACCACCTGGCATTGGGGTGCCATGTGTGCGTGGGTGACGTGTTGTGAGGCAGCCGTGATTGCGGGTGCTTCATGCTGTGTGGTCTGTTGCAGAGTCTGGGTTCTCCTCTGAGTGGCTTGTCTGCCCTGGTCCTGGTGGCGGGTTGTGTGGGATGTCCATGGGCTGTTGTGGGACGTCGGGGTCGGGGGTGTGGTGTTCGTGTCGGGCATCACTGATGGGTTGTCTGTTCAGACCTGCTGGAGGTGTTGTTTGTCCCTCTGCATTGTAAAGGGGAGGTGCATGTTGGCATTGTGTTGGTGCCTTGTTCTTGTCGACATGCAGACTGTGTGACAATGTACATTGTGACTGTTTGGGCGGTGGTGGCTATTTGAGTTGGGGCAGTGTACATTTGGCCTACATGGCTGATGTGGGGTTGTAGGGGTAGATGTGCATCTCACAGTTCCCTGCTCTGTCCAATGTGATTGTTCTGTTTCTGCGCCTGGGTGGACCCAGTTGTGTCCCCTGTTCTGCAGAGTGGGTGTTGCACTTTGTGCCACATTGTCATGGTATGTGCTGTGATTGCTATGTGTGTGTGCTGCAGTGTGTTACGGGGATGGGGGACATGTCCCTGGGTACTTGTGGATGTGCAGTGTGCTACACCTCATTGTGCATGTGTGGCATTGTGCCCATCACCCCCCGTCCCCCCAGTCCCTGTTGGATCCTCACCCTGTTGTTGTTGTGTCAGGTCCTGTCGAGCTGTGTCCGTACTCCCTGCTCCTTGCACCCTCTCCACACTGATGACTGTGGCCTGGCTTTCCTCCTGCTCCTCCTGTGTCGCTGGACTGCCACCTCCTGTCGCCGTGCTGCCTTCCTGTTGGCAGTGGGTTTGTGCCTGGTTTCGGTTGTCACGTCCTGGCGGAGCCTCTTGGCCTCCTGGGCTCTGCGACTGTATTCTAGGCGGTCTGCTTGTGGGTCATTTGCTGGTAGTGTTCTGTCGCCTCCGTGGCCTTGGTCTTGTTTTCCTGCGGTCTGCACCCCGTCTTCCTCTCCATTTTCTCCTTGGCCTTCCCTGAGCCAGTTGTTCCTTGCTGGTGGTCTGTGGGGGTTGTGGGGTTCGCGTTGCCCTCTGCGCTTGGTCAGGGTGCATGGATGTTGCTACGTGCTTTGGCTTGTTTCCGGTGTGTTGTGTCTGTGGTTTTTATGGTGCAATTGCCCGCCAGACGGGTGGGAGTTGCAGGCCTGAGGCTGCTTTTCGCAGCTTTTTGTACCGCGATTGGCCTCATCGCATGATTTCTCGCGTTCGCGTTTTGCATTTTTTGGGCGTGATGTTGATTTACACGCTGGCATTTGACGCGTTATCTGGTGACTATCGCATGGTACCGCCTTGATGTGAATCCCACGTTGACACGGGGTTATTTTCCCGTGATAGGCTGCGTTATTGGAAGTTGCGTTAAGCTACTCTTGCGGTAGTTATCACACGTTCTTGTGAATATACCCCTAAATGTCAAAAGTTGATTGCACAGGTATACTGTAAACATCTCCCTGGTCACATTTGATGATCCCAGCCACTAGGATATGTAGAAACCATTACCTGTAGCCATTTGAATCACACATGTACCACAAGGTGTTATTTCACTATGATTGGCTAGACGCTTAATGCTTGTGTAACTACTGCATCTTCCGGTCAACAACGCACGATGCATTTGTTCATGACCAGAAGAAATCACCTTGTTACTGTATTCTGATTGGATGTGTGTTTAAACCGCCTTTTGTGGTTTTTGGGCATAAAAGACACGGTAAAATTCTGTAATTTGGGCATCTGGCTATTTTAGCTTGGGCCTCTGAAATCACGTATTAACATCTATCTATGAAATGTGAAACATTGTCTGAGTTTCTTGGGTTTAGGTATGTACAAATTGTACATGACAAAGATGAGAGTGGCATCAAAATTACCCATTTAGATTTTTGAAAGACTGCATTTTGGTAGAAATAAGGGCATTTCTAAAGAACACCTTACCTCGAGGTTGCTCTAGGGACAGCTTTTCTGATTGTCAGTAAGGTTATAATGGTTGAATTTTACAATTGCAGTTGTAGCTTAACAAGTCAGATTCTTGCCCGAGATCCCTTGGAAAACGATTATGTAGTGCCCATCTAGCTACTTCATATCAAAGAGAATTATTTTGAGTTTGGTGAATATCTAGTCTGTCACAATTTATTTGGGTCTGCACAGTAAATTGTGAGGAACATGCACCTGCCAATTGTTGGCAGATGCCCCGCATCAGCCAAACTCTAAATAACATCCTGAGAATTTGAAGATCCATTGGGATATGGAATTCAGTTTAAGGTAGTATATAGATTTGGAGGGAAAATAGCTAGAAATCATATATTGCAGATAATAAGGTGGTGATACCTGCCTGCATTTATAAAGAATCCTGTTTGTCCACTAGAAAGTTGTTGGGAGCTCACCTGGCTTTGGTCACAGGGACGCTTTTCCCTAATTTACATGCAAGGTGAAAAACTCATACTGCACATTTGTAGAGGGGTAAACTGGACCATGCCAAAGTAGAGGGTGTTGAAATAGTCCATTCTGCAGTTGACCCTTCCCTCAATTCAGCCTATGGATCTTCATTTTAAACAATCTCTATTCAAGAGGCCAGGCAGACGATGATACTTTAGTAACAAAAAAATAATGGAAGTCATGGGTGATTGTTGTCAAGGAATACTCCTAGGATTTTATCTTCTGCTTTGAAATGATAGCCTGATAAAGGAAGGGGAATCACTAGCAACTCTGTGTTGTTCTTAGGATAACCTAGTGTTTTCTTCTGTTCAGTTGGTGCCAGTTTCCCCACCTTCCTGTTCACCCGAATCTTGTCATCCAAACTGTTGCAATGAGGCTGGGTGTTTGAACCCCTTTCAGAGAGCCACAGGGCATGCAGGAGCTACTGGGTTAAGCTGTGGGGATTGAGGCTTTTTACTTCTGATGCCCCAGGCCCCCACCTACTATGGGTCCTGAGCAACTGAGCAAAGTACCCCTTCAGCACTGGACTCTAATTAGTAGTGTGGGTTCAGCAGTCCAAGGTTTCTTGGGGACAAGGTAGATGCAGGGGTTGAACACAGGCTCACAAATCATAATAAGTTCAATACTAGTAACAAATGATCGCCCAGTCAAATACTTGCTTTTATTTATATACAAACACAAAGCAAAATATTGTATACATAAATAATGCAGATGATCCTCATGAGGTCAGTAGTCTATTGTTAGATGGGCACACCCGAGTCCCAATTCCTTCTCTCTATCAGTAATAGTTATTCCCCACTCATAGGAGACATTAAGGTTAGGTCCCACTAGAGGTCCGAGTCTTAGGAGTCCCACTCCGACTATTTCAATGTAAAAATTGTTCAAGTGCCCAAACCCCTGCAAGGCAGAACACATTCCCCTGGGCCCTTCGGCCCTATGATCAGTCCTACCCACTACCAAGGGGTTGCTCTACCAGAGTTCCCAGGAACATTCCATGCCTGAATGCTGCAGAGGTCTACTGCCGACAGTGAGTAGCACTCTCGGCTTTGAAGGGGCAGCAGTTTGCCGTCCATTGCTCTCCCTCCGATGATGCGGTAAGTTCCTGGGATCCCTCTCACATGTATGGGGACAATCATTCAGATTCCAATGTTTTTTTTGGGGTTCAGCCACTTGCAGGTCACCACAGCAGACTTTCCTCTTCGCATCAGCAAACCCGGGTGACAATCCCTGCCCTTCACGATGGCCCTACCTCTGGAATATGAGGTTGCTGACTTAACTCTGCACACCGGCTATGGCCCAATAGGCATGACTGTAATGCACTCTGCACGGCGACCACTCTGTCATATGGAGTCACCAACTTTACTCCGCTCACGTGCTATGGTCTGATCAGCATAACAGTAATGCACTCTTCACAATGGCCCCCTATGGCACATGGGGCAGCCAACTTTAACCTGCACACAGGCAATGACCTGATCAATGCAGCAATGGCTAACTTCAAAGTGGCACACTGTGGCATCTGGGGTCACCACCTTCAGTCTGCCCGATCAGTGCAGCAGCCACTTCCTCATACCTCACTATGGTAATCCCCTTGTCAGGATCCGCCAATGGACCGTGCTCCCTACAAGTGCTCTCCTCTTCGTCAGAGGGCACACTCGTCATAGTAAGCAGGAAGGAACTGATGCTCCAGGGAAGGTGGTCTTAGATTTCTCTGGGTGATGTCTTTCACCCAACTAGGAGATTGGTAGACCTTAGCCCCCAGTCCTAGTCACAAGTCAAAGTCTTGCAGAGCTTCTCCGCCTCAACCTACAGCCCAGTTGCCTGCTTTGCATTTGACAATTTTGAGACCCTAAAGTTCTGCTTCCTAGAGTCTATTTCCAGAAACAAAATGTGACTTAGTGTCTGAGTCTCTGACGTTTGTGTTGGAGCACTGCTTCCTTTTGAAGTGTGCCGTTCCTCTGTCCTGCCCTTCTTCCAGAAATCAGTCTGCCCTAACAAGAGCAACTCCAAATCTGATAGCCGCACAGCAATTGCCACAGAAGTGAGTAGAGGTTATCAAAGGGTCACAGCCTTGATCTTCATGATTCTCTGTTAACCCCAATCTCCTTCCTAAGATGTGCCTAGGCTCCTTTCCAGTGAACTCTCTCAGAATCAAAGAACACCCTTTTAAATGTACTGAAGAATCGGGCTCTTCCTTCATCCAACTTTTCCTACCCAGCTCTCAAGAATGCAGCAAACCACCACTCTGTCTGGGGGAATCGTGTACCTTGTTATGCTTCTCCAGACACATACATCCAGCACACACATGCAACCTCACGTGAGCTTCACTGTGCTACATACTAACTGGATGTATGCCAAGGGTGAGTTAAGCAAACCGCAGCGGAACGTTACATGAGTGCACTTGTAGTGTCACCCCAGTCACCACCATGAGGGTAGCGCTTTGGGTGCTTCTCTTGGTCCAACAAGAGTGAAATCCTTGAAACAGACCTATGTGATGGTGTACACGAATGATCCGTGTTCGCCCAAGACTAAAAACGTCAGCACCAGGAATCCAGACATTGTTGCAGCGGGAGCACTTAGGGCAGGGGTGCAGGCCCATCACCATGCGAGGGACTTTTCCACCCCAACACTGGGATCCCTCAATTTCTCCAGAAAGATTGAGTGTTGCCTGTAATGAAAAGATATAGCAGATGATGGATGAACATTAAATGCATTGAGGGTTGGATGAATATATTGAAGAGATAGTAGAGCAAGTGTGTGTAGTGATTTATGAAAGAATCCGGATTACTCCAGAGATGCTCTGAAGATGGTGAATGAGGATTGTGGCAATGCATTTGTAGCTACTTGGACAATGTACCTCAAGGCTGATTAAGAAGATGGCAAAGTATTTGAATCATGTGCATACCACCTCATATTTTACTCAGTGGTTAATGGTGGTTGTGACAAACGGTGAAAACAGATCAGGAAACGGGCATGGTATTCATCCAGGGATGGATGGATGATATTTAATTAAATTCAGGATCTTAGAGATGTTTTAGGCAATCACAGAGAACCCCTTTTAAAGTGGAGTAAATAAAACCTTATTGGGAAATTACCTTCCTAACTAAAGTATTGCAAAAGTCAATAATGAGAGAATCAGAAATAGGAATGACATAATGGCAAAAGCATTAGTCTTACTCTTAATAGTAACCATACATTTTCATCCCTAGCAGGCTAATATTAATTGTAAAGAAGCTGGCCAAAATATTACACACTATCATGGGGGAGTGTTTCCTAGCGCCAAAACAGACAACCTTATGCCATGGTGCAAGGGTGCCTGCATTACAGGCAGTGTTGTTTTGTGCACAAAGGGAAACTGTTCTACACAAAAACAATTCTTAGAGGCATTTTTCTCTTTCTATGTGTGCTGCAGAATGCTGCTCATGTGGAAAGAGGAAATAACAAGGAGAATTGAAGCTATTTCTCCTCGTTACACCTCAGTTGGAAAGGCATACCATCTTGGTATAATCCCAGGTTTCCTACCCTTAGTAAAACTGGGATTGCATCAAAATCCATGGGTGGATGCATAGGAACACCCATGCTCCACCCATGGAATGCCTTCCCAATGCACAGTAATGCAAGGCAGCGATTTGAGCTACCTTGTGCTACTATGGATTTAATAAGCCATGCAGACTCATGCAAGGTGGTTTTGAATGGCTTAGTAAATCTCACTGAAGCCCTTGCATTGCCTTGCGTCCCCTCACGTGAAGCAAGGAAATTCAAGGGCTTAGTCAATTTGGCCCCTTGCTGGCAGGTGGGAGTAATGCATGTATTCAAGTACGTCTTTTCAGAGTAGATAATTCATTGGCTGAAGCTTGTAGTGAATTGGACTTGACCAGAAGTGGTGTTTACGATTTTCAAGGTATGTTTTTTATATCTATGTTTTATTGAGGAAGCAAGGTATCAATTCAATTGTGCCGAGAATATTAAGGATAACGATAATAGATGCAACATCCATTACATTTGTCTACCAAACTTCCACACTCTCCAAGTAACATGAAAGAAAAGAAGGGATATTAAAGAGAAGCTAACAATACATTTATATTCATATGGTTTTGAGTTGATCAATTTAAATCCTATTTCACATTCTGCTGTATTCAAGTTATTTATCAATTTCATTAACTGGCAAAGCTATCCTTCGAATTTCCCTGGATACTAATTGTAGCAAACTGGGCTTCTTTGCAGATGCCCCCCACTTTTTGCCCCCATTTGAACTGCTAGATTCTGGTTTTTTACTCTGATAGCGCACTAGGACCTGCCAACCAGGCCTCAGTGCTAGTGCTCTTTCCCCTAAAGTAATATGAATTGGAACACCCAATTGGCAAGGTACTTTCCCACCCCTATAAGTTCCTAGTATATGATACCAGTGGTACCCAGGGCAAGAGTGGTAAAGGGGTCATCAGGGCTGCAGCACTGTATTGTGCCGCCCTGTGTGACCCAAGTAAAATTTAGTCTGCAGATCTACCATTGCAGCCTGCACAAGCAGCCTGTCTGCTTGAGAGACACCCTGCACAAACCACGTGCTGCAGGGTCACTATTACTGCCTTAATGTAATGTGTCACCTCTACGTTAGTCCTCCTATATTCCAGGAGGCAGGGTGCATTATATATGAAAGGTTTGGATATATATGTTCAGACAAATATATTCCTACTGTAACCCTGTAAAGCAAGGTTTACTGTAAGTAACTGTTGGTCCATAGGTTAACATGGGCTGGCTACCAAGCAAACTTGAGATAGCTAGCTCCATAATGGTACCACAGAATTGTGTCATGTTTGGCTTCAAACACCATGCTTTTTCACCCCTGACACAATTCTCGTGTCAAGGGTGAGCTGGCATGCACAGGGGAGCCACTCTGAGTGGGTGCCCCCCTAAGATACAAAGAGCCAGTGCCTTGGCAGGTTTCCCCTAACCGTTTGCCGCCAAGACAAGAGACTGCCCTCCTGCTGGTTGTTTTAGCACGTCTATAGGATGGGAGACATATGACCTATGCAGGACAGAGGTGACACCTCTGCCCTCCCAGGATGGCTAGTGAAAGAGTAATCAAGGCAGTGAGCCTCAAAGGCTTCACCACCCTTGATATGTGATTAACTTGTCCCCCAGTATAGGACAAAGCTCTTCCTGTGCCTCAGGTAGATTAGTGTGCAGGCAGGTGGGAAAAGTGACTAGTCAGGATGTGTACACCCCAAAAGTCTAGCCACACCTTTAGGGTGGGCTAGGAGGGCTGTATAGACAAATAAGGGTTTTGCCATTTTGAAAAACTCTGAAAGTAGAGAGTTTTGGGTAGAAAGGTGAAGTACAGCCACAGAATGTTGTTATCTCAGGAGCGGATTAGCTGCAGGGTCAGCTAGGCAATTGCCACTGTCCCTCACACCCCTAACACCCCTAAATCTAGGATTTGAGAGGCACCTCTGACACCAGAACCTCAGTTTTGCACAAGATTGCAAAGAAGGATGCCAAGAAGCAAGTGATCACTGACAACAGAGTTTGGACTCTGCCACAAAGCTCGAGAAGGGATACTTAACTCCCTGTGGCATAATGTACTGGAACTGCATGGACAACTTGGGTCTCTGGCTGAAACGTGACTCTCCTTGCAAAAGGGACTCCTGTGGAGACTAGAAATCAAGTCAGACTCCCCAGGACTGGTGGGGCCAGTCCCCTGCAAACTGCAGGTAAATTGACATGCTGATCCAGAAGAATTGCAATCCACTGGGCCCAATGAGAGATAGCCTGAAGAAAAGTGGTGTAGTGCATGCTGGGAGTTATAGTTGGGTTCACACCATTTTTCGAGCCGCTACTTCATTCCCTTGGACCTGCAGCTGCCGAAGTAACTTTGGATTACCTTTGCCACAACCAAGGCTTGTTGGTCGCCAGTCTAGCAACCGACCCCTTAAGTGACATCTACAGCAAGAGACACTTCATAGCACCTGAGACTGATGTGAGCAATGACTCCACTCCTATATTTCTGCATCCTCAAACTGGTGACGTCGACATTGTGGAGAAAAGCATCTTTGGAGCGACTCGTCCCGGGTGATTGACAGCTGAAGCTACCTCTGCACCCGGAGTCAACTAGCAAGGTAGAAGAAATTCCGCTCTTAAGCCTGGGACCCCAAAGACCTCTATTCTGTGAGAGTAGACCATAATTTAACCCCCAAGCGACTATTTGTCAGCAACTGCATTTCTGACAGCTCGCCTTGGCTTGCGGTCAAAGTGATTGACAGCTCGAAGCTTCCTCTACAACCCTGGTTTTGGATCCACAAAAACCTCTACCCTACGAGGGTGAGAGGTAATTCAACCGCGACGTGACCGTTTGTCATGAGAGTTCTTTATCTCATTTTCCGCAAAGTTAAAAGCCCCAATTTAAAGACCGCTGACAGATCAGAAGTTACCTCTGCACACCGGGGTCCCCCAACAGAGTACAAGTAATCTGGCATTGGAAACCTGGTCCTGGGCCCCCCCAAAGACCTCCACCTAGAAAGGGTAGAAAGTAACTCGACTCCTAAGTGACCGTTGTTAAATGTCAGAAGCATTTAATGCATTTATTTTCTGATACTTTGAAAATCTATGACTCCAGTTACATGTAAGATAAAAAGTTTGCTTTGGTGTCTAAATTTATATAAATAATAAGCTCTCTTTCTATAAATTGGTGTCAGATTTCTTTTGAGCCATCTCCATTACTTATGCTTCTTCACTATTCATAATCCTTACAAGTTTACTAACCACTCTGTGCGAATTGGGATTTTTGTAGACCTTCACAATCGTGGGTTAGTTTCACTAGCCAGTAAAAGTCCTGATTTGCCTCAGTGAGCATCTGGGGGATTCACCTGAAAGGGTAGGGAAGAAGCGCCTCACCTGGGTCAGTGCCAGCCAGTAGATTCCCTAAACAATATCAAGTTATCTAACTTATTCACGCCAGACTGCCACGTTGCCCTCCCAATAAAGCTGCACAGGGGTCAAAGTGTAACCATCACCACTTTCCTATCCACTTGAAAATGATGATTCAAAATGGCAGAATAATTGGACTATCATTAAAATTTGCATTGAGTACACAGTGATAAAGTATCTTCGGCATTCTTATTTATTGGCTCTGAGGGAAGATAGAGCCATAGAAAATGGTAATGAATTAAACAGAGATTTAAGGAAAATGGCTGTGAGTTTCTTTGTTAATTCTAAACCATTGCTCATGAGAAAAGGCGTATCTTCGATCCTCCACCAATTGTTCCATTAGTCTTCCATGAATCAGGGTGTTCTGGTTCAGTTTGCTAAATTATTGAGATATAGCATTTGTCGGAAGGGTACTGAAAGATATCATAAAAATGCTGGATCCCAAACTGCTTTTATTATCCGAAAAAAACTTTGTGTTGCAAATATTTAAAAAAGTTCTATGACATAATATAGCAAACATTCACAGATTTTTGTAGAATGAAGGCAGCCCCTATTAATCCCCTAGCTGGTCTTGTTTCCAGATTCCCTTTCCTTTCATTCTGAGAATCAGGTTTATCAATTTCTTTGGCAGTTGTTCCATAGTAGAAGGCATACCTCTATATAGCATCCTCAGTCAGATGGCATACATCTGGCAAAGTGCTCAAAGTATTTAAAACCTAAGGGGCTTATATATGAGAGGGATGCATCACATTTGCTCCATGCAATTTGGTACATCAGTGACGCAAACCTCTAAGTCAGATTTTTGAAGCAAGCTCTGAAGGGCTTCAAAAATCATGAATTCTGACACATCCCCAGATGTACAAGAAGTTGTAAACCTGGGGATGCGCCCAAATCTTACACTTTCCCAGGGGAGGAGTAACAAGGAGAAATATCTCTATTTCTCCTCATTTCTTCCTCTATGTGTGCTGCATATCATAAAAATGCTGGATCCCAAACTTCTTTTAATATCCGGAAAAAAAAATTGTGTTGCAAATATTTAAAAAAGTTCTATGACATAACATCGCAAACATTCACAGATTTTTGTAGAATGAAGGGAGCCCCTATTACTCCCTTAGCTGGTCTTGTTTCCAGATTCCCTTTCCTTTCATTCTGAGAATCAGGTTAATCAATTTCTTTGGCAGTTGTTCCATAGCAGAAGGCACACCTCTATATAGCATCCTCAGTCAGATGGCATACATCTGGCAAAGTACTCAAAGTATTTAAAACCTAAGGGGCTTATATATGAGAGGGTTGCATCACATTTGCTCCATGCACTTTGGTACATCAGTGACGCAAACCTCTAAGTCAGATTTTTGAAGCAAGCCCTGAATGGCTTCGAAAATCATGGATTCTGACACATCCCCAGATTTAAAAGATTTTGTAAACCTGGGGATGCACCAAAATCTTACACTTTCCCAGGGGAGGCGTAACGAGGAGAAAAATCTCTATTTCTCCTAATTTCTTCCTCTATGTGTGCTGCATTCTGCAGTACACATAGAAAGAGGAATATGCCTCCCAGGATTGCTTTTGTGCAGGAAGGTGCCCTTTTCTGCACAAAAATAATCCTGCATGCAACACAGGCACCCTTGCACCATGGTTGCAGGGTACCTTCATTGGCCTAGGCTGCCAAAAGGGCGTCAATATGGTGCATTCCTACCCTTTCCCTGTGACACAGTGCAGCGCAGCAAGGTGATTTGCTGCACTGCCCTGCGTCACACTCTCATAAATGAGTCCCTAATTTAAGTGTTTCGGACTATCAAATTTGCCTGCAAAGTTCTGTAGGGTATTATCCTTAGCCGCCTGCAACTGTGGTGCAGCATTATACTGAGCACCTTACATCAAAGAAAAATACATGATTTTAAGTGGATATCATAGCTATAATGAAATTGTCCTAAAAAAGCTTTCTTTTGTCAAACATGTGTTGGCGTTGATATAATTCTTGTATTTTTCTCAGCTTGGAATAGAAGCATACATATTAGATTTTGAATAATGCCATTTCGATAACTACTTTTTAATATGTTGTTAATTTAATACGAAAAGAACAACTGATGGACAGAATAGTCTTGACCATGTTTCCCATGGGAACAGTCCATTCCGAACTGCCATGCCACTGGAGTCAAGCTAGCCTGGCTGATGAGGCGTGATGCCCCGAAACCGGTCCCAGGATGCTTGTTTCCAGTCCAGGGATGACCTGGCCTGGCAGTTCGGGCTGGACTGTTCCCATGGAAAACAGGGTCATGACTGATTTGCATATGGCTGGGTCTGAACTGGAAATGCATGGGAAGCAAAAAAATGATGGATTTTGTTGTGTAGTTCCTATAGTACCCCTGCAGGACCTGCGTGTTTGGGATAACATAAACTGTGGGCTTGGTGTTAGACTGACTCTGTGCACCCCCACCGTATATGTTAGCCGGATTTGCATTAGCTAGCTCACAGTGCCACTAGAATCTCCTCTTATCAGGGAGAGATTAGTTCCTGGCAACCTTAGACCTTGACAACCCTGATTCCTCAGAATCGTGGAAACAATGTACTACTTTTCGCTCAGTCACTCGTGCTTACTTATTCGGTTTGTCTCAGAGAGTTACACAGAATAAACGTTTCAATAAGTATTTATTGAACAGTTGTTATTCTAGTGTAAAATATATGTGCTGCAGCAATCAGCAGACAATAGCAGAGATATATTATCAGCAGTACGATAAAAGCAAAGGGATAGAACAGTTCTACCATATTGCAATAATCATGAATACATATATGAATATAAAAAGCCTTATGAAAATTTGCGTACTCCTACGATGCCTAACTAGATGTACCTGAGTGTACCTAGCATATGTGTAGGTCTAAAAGCCTAAGAGCCAAGAATCCTTCTAGGATTTAGTCGAACCCCCATACCTGAAGAGAGAGAGTGTGGGACCCCGTCCTGGTCTCGAGTTGGACACCCCGCAAGGGCTGTGTTAGACCGCTTTCAGCTGGAGCGACTGCATGCAGGAGCCTCAGCATCTCTGGTCAGTGTGTCAGCATGGAAGTCTCGGCTCCCTCTATCTTACCAGGGCAAGATGTGGTGTATTTATACCCTAAAGTGTCTCGTCCCTCAGTATGGTTTGTATTGGTCTTTGTTAGACATGAGGAAGACGTCAGGGGTGAACTTTGTACATACATATTATGCGGGAGATGTAGCTGGTGAATGCTCATGCATAATTTATGAGTACATTGTAGGCCTGTGTTCGTGAAAGACCTTGCAGTGTTCTAACCACAGACTAGATAACGTTCATCCCTCAGAGTTCGTTGTGTACTGTAGGGAACTAATGTAGGCGAAAGATCATGCCTATATTAGGGCATAGAAGATCATGACTATAATAGGGCATAGACGATCATGACCATAATAGGGCATCTACGAGTATGACCATAATAGGGCATATGCGAATATGACCATATACAGCATATATGAACACGTCTATATTAGAGCCTCTATACGAAACGTAACAATTTAGGTCCAGGTCTCTGTACTGGGGTGAATGTTTGACATTGTGCAGCATTCTAACCATCAATTGTTCTTTTTGCATTTGTCACCTCGGGTGGGAAGGGTATGCCCAGACGTGGGTCCCATGCTCTCCATGCCACTGGAGTCAAGCTAGCCTGGCTGATGAGGCGTGATGTCCCAAAGCCGGTCCCAGGATGCTTGTTTCCCATCCAGGAAAGAACTGGCTTGGCAGTTCGGGCTGGACTGTTCCCATGAGGCACAGGGTCAAGACTGATTTGCATATAGCTGGGTCTGAACTGGGGTGGCGAAGTGAGCTAAAGAATGATGATGGATTCAACCCAGATCTGTGACCGGGGGTGAGTGTCTGAAAAGTTTCAGTGCTACGTCCATCATCTCCTTGTGTTTGCTTTGTTCACCCATAGTTGGCAGTGTATGCCCAGACATGGGTCCCTTGCTCACTTTGCCATTGGATTCAAGCTAGCCTGGCTAATGAAGGGTGTTACCCTGAAACCGGTCCCAGGATGCTTGTTTCCGGTCCAGGAAAGATCTGGCTTGAAGTTCGGGCTGGACTGTTCCCACAAGGAACAGGGTTAGGACTTATTTGCATATAGCTGGGTCTGAACTGGGGTGGCGAAGTGAGCTAAAGAATGATGATGGATTCAACCCAGATCTGTGACTGGGGGTGAGTGTCTGAAAAGTTTCAGCGCACGTCCATCATCTCCTTGTGTTTGCGTTAATTTAATACGAACCTAACAAAGGTGCACAAACATATCAAATTGTGAAAAGGGACCTCCCCAGGGCATAGTAGAAACTAATTTTGGGAGCACCACAAAATGGGTTGGGGGAGCACCATGAATGGACCCTGAGCTTAGCTTGGGTGTAATGAGCCTCAGAAAAAGAAGAGAAAGAGCATATCAGTAATACGTTTGATGTCAGGAAGCAAAGACCAAATCCTCATAAGTAGGACAAACAATTATTTTCGGGTAACCATGGCCCCTTTTCCCTCCCAGATGAATACAAATCTCGCCTCATTCATTTTTTGTCTAAATAACAGGGGAGTGATTGAAACAAAAACTGACCTTGTGGTTGAGTAACCAATTTGGTTAAGATGTTTGACCCCACACCGAGAGTGAGATGTCCTGCCACGCTTTAAAATCTTTTTACGCTACAACTAGTTGCTGACCGATGCTATGGTTTTTATTGTTCCTATAAATATGCGTCTGTACGGTTTTAGTAGTGCCTAAAAATTTGTGGCCTGGAGGTATTAAGAAAGAAGGAATTGGGGCAAGCTCTTCCCTGGGAGCATATTTCAGATAGTGCTTGCAACGGAAATCTGGAGTTTTGGTCTTCCTAATGTCATCCAAAGGAAAATACAGAGGGAAATCTTCAGACCCTGTCCAATGTTCTACATTGGTGAATATAAGAGTCTTGGAAAGACGAGGTGAAGCATGTGTTCTATTATTGTCGCAACAGCAATTGGGGCAATTTTATTTTTCGTATTTCTAATTACTCATGCGCAATGTGATGCCAATTCATACTTGGCAAGCGCTTGTCCTATATGCATATGTGTACCTAGAAGGGATGTGCCCCATTAGAAAGTCAGGTCCATGTATTTTAAAGGCTGATGTAGGACATCAAAATATGTCTTAATTAATCTGATCAAGTGCAGCCCTCCAAGGTTGGCACCCATCCTTACCGTTCAAGACGAATGTCATCAATAAAATATTTTACATAAGACTGGGTGCTCTAATTTGAAAGAAGACTGTGTTTAAAAAATCATTTCACAACCAAAAGATCCAATCGAAACTTGATCCCAAAAATCGAGAGCAACAGATTTTTTTTCCATACAAAAAACAATCCTACTGTGTGCAGTGTTATGTTTTTGCCAGTTTTTAGCTTTATATTGCCTCTGGCAGAATCCATAATCATTCAAGCTTTTATGAGACAACACTGAACAGCCTAGTACATTTACTGTAAATATATATCTCAAACATTTGCATAGTGCTAGCTAAAGTGCATCCCGGAAGCAATTTTAATAAATTACCATAAGAGGCCTTGAAGAAGACAAAACTGTACATGAACATTAGGAGATCAGCGAGAACATCTGTCAAAGCGATGCCGCTTCTAAAAGGAGTATTAGTTGTTCATTTGTTTTAGATTGCTTACTAATAGCGCTATGTATCAAACTACTATTAAACGAGTTTATTATGATCATTGCTACTACACTGGATAGCAAATGAATTAATAATGAAGAAAATTTGAAAATACAGCAATATTCATTCGATGTTTTTCAATGCAAAATTAATTAAATTGTAATGAAACAGCAATTTTTACGAAAAAAGTACAGTTTATTAAGTTTTTTAAATGATATTGATGGAGAGAAAGATGCAAAGTACAGATTTGTATCATAATAAACTAATATAAATTGCCTTTGTAATCCATAGCAATATATGTTGTAAGATTACTCTAGGGATCGCATTCTGAGAGTATTAGTGAAGCTAAAACAATGTGCTAAGTACTGTACGACGTGGTAGTAGTGGTTGGTAAGATTGATTCTACCTGGTATTGCCTATTTCTTTGGAATCAGTTTAAAAACGTACGGAGTAATACCACTACTATATGGTAATCGGTTTTTTTCAGTGTGCTGGGAATACAAATGTGACTCTTAGAATGAGAGGCTATATGTGTGTTTTGGAAAGCTTGAAACCGTTGTAGTACCAGCTCCACACCTAGACCTCCACTCCCACAGCTTAGGTATACCTCAATTACAGCCCTTCCCAACAAATGAGAAGATATATCAAAAAGACTGGTAATAAACATAGAGCTATGGATGGGACCAAACAGCCTCAAAGTAAATGGCTCAAAGACAGAAATCCTGATCAACGGCCCATCACGATGGCTCAAAACATAACACTGCACATTTTCTACCTCGCTCGGCAAGTGCTTTCCCATCAGAACCAAAGTATGGAGACTAGGGCCCAGTGTTATAAAGAATTCATGCAATGCAGAGCAGCAAAAAACGTTGCTGTGCTGCATTGCATGAAAGAGAGATTGCAGAACAGGGCCATGTAAATTAAGATGTGGAGCTGTTCCGCTCTCTCCCAGTGGCGGCTCCTCCTCTAAGGCGGAGGAGCGTCGCCCCAATGCTCACGGAGCAGTGTAAATGAAAAAATAAAATGATAATAACTGAAGTCATTATCATTTTATTTTTCGTATGGTCAGGCTAGGGTGGGGCGGGGCTTGGCTCCCCTGACGTCGGGGAGGGGCAGTGGGCGTGCACCTCTCGGGCCAGCCAAATATTCATGCGCACTTCGCATGTTTCCATGCAGGCTGCATTACAGCCTGCACGGAGAACATGTCCAGGCCCCCATTCCCTGGCTGAGTGCCGAACCATCGCACTCAGACCAATCACAATGCTGCATTGCAGCATTGAGATTGGCTTTTGGGAGCCTGGGTGCTTACCAATCACAACGCTGCATTGCAGCGTTGTGATTGGCTGGGGGGAGCCTGGATTCTTTCCAGGCCCCGGAAGAGACTCACTCAACATGGGAGAGATGCAGTGATGGAGAGATCAGGTAAGAGATTTTTTTTTTAATTCAAACGCCCCCCCCGTCCTGCCACACCCATAACTTACCGGAGGCTCACTGCTCTCTCATTGTGCTTGCGCACTTTAGGCAGCCGTGTGACAACACAGACCCCATTGTGCCATAGTGTAAGGGGGTCTGCTTTGTCTGAAGGATAGGTTTTGTACTGACAAGGGTCTGTTCCAGTACGAAACCTATGTATTCAGGCTTTCCCCATTTTGTATGTCTGCTGTACAATGCAACACACATGAAAAGACAGAAGAATTAGGAAAATGAATGAATGGATTGGCATTTCTAGAGCGCATGGCTACCCGAAGGCATCCCAGCGCTATGAAGTGGTCAATCATAGAACTCCGAGAGGGTCTTCAAGGAAACAAAAAAGTTTTTATAAGTTTTCGAAAAATCAAGTAATTAGACTCTAGACGAATGTAAGTGGGAAGCTGGTTCCACAATTTCGCGGCATTATAGGAGAGCAGGCGGCCTCCACTCCGGGACCTTTTTATCATGGGAACTAACGCCAAGTGCTTATTACCTGAGCGCAGGGACCTATTGGGACAATAGGGAGAGATGATAGACCGAATAATGGGCGGCCCCTTAGCTGACATTGCCTTATGTGCAATACACAGAGCTTTAAACTGAACTCTCTTAGCAATTGGGAGCCAGTGAAGAGTAGCAATAGAAGGCTTTGCAGATTCACGACTAGGGACATTCATGAGCAAACGTGATGCGCAATTTTGTACAGTCTGCAATTTTTTGATAGTCGAACAAGGGGATCCCAAATAAAGGGCGTTGGCGTAATCAAGCCGGGAGAGAATCAATGCTTGGACTAACAGTCTCCTGGCATGAAAAGGCAGCAGGGGGAGGATTTTTCGTATCATCCTAAGAATCCCATAGCAACTACCTGCCACCTTCCGTGCTTGCTCCTTAAAATTTAGATTGTGGTCCAGCCATACGCCAAGGCTCTTGATCTGTTCTATGGGGGGGGGGGGGGGGGCATTGGACCAAAACGACCGGGCCAGATGGAAACTATTTTTCTCATTGCTCCTGCCTCGAGGAGGCACAGTATTTTGGTGCAAATCTTTTGCATCTACACCCATGGATGGTTGCATGGGAATGCCAATGTACCACCCATGGAACACCTCCTTGATTGCAAAGTAGCGCAAGGCAGAGCATTACGCTGCGTTGCATTACTTTTGGTAACAAACCAACGCAAATCATTATTTGCATTGGTTTGTAAATAGCAATCTGGATTTTGCATCAGTTCTATGTTGAAAAAGTAATGCAAACCCAAAGCTAAATCTTTGTAAATCGGGGCCAAAGTCTATCAAGGGATGAGGCAGAGAGAGCACTTATATTTATAGCTGATTCTAGCACCATAACGTGCAAAAGGTTCGGACTAGGGGGTTTGGATTGAAAAATAGATTTTGCTATTGGCTTTATATTATTAAGACAGTGGGGCTAATTACGAGTCTGGCAGTCCATGGACTGCCAGACTTGCTGGTGCGCGGTGGCGTCAGCCTTCCGACTGCCCTATTACAACTGGGGCGGTCAGGCCGGCCCGGGACCACAGCAACCACCAGGGATCAAAGATCCCTGGCGGTGGTGCAATGGTCTTGAGGCTGCAGTTTTCAGGGCGGTTTCAAATCCAAGAAAATAGTGGCAGAGAGGAAACAAAGGGGGCTCTACAGGGACCCTTGTACCTATGGCCCTGGGGATGCATGCAGGGGGGCACATGTTGGGCCCCCCTGTGTGTATGCACCCCAGTACCTGCATGGCATGGACTACAGCAGTCCATGCCATGCAGGTACTGATTTTGACGTTCCCATTGCAGTGCCTATTTCATAGGCAGCGCCGTGGGAACGCCAAAGAACCGCCCGCCAGACCAGGAGAAAACTCTTAATCTGGTGGGCGGTTCAACCACAGATTTGGTGGTGCGGGTGCGGGAAGGTCCCGCTCCCACACCACCTAACTCGTATTCTGGCCCAGTGTTCTCATTACCGTTTCAATGTAGGATATTCATCTATACACAAGTATGATGATGCTTCACAAAATGTTATAAGCTTCAGAACTTTGCGTAGCTCAGGGTTACAAAGTAATAATAATACTTACAAGGACAAATTGGTTAGGCAAGGTGTGGAAACTCCTTGCTTTTGAAAAGCTCAGGGATATGATGAACAATGAAAACCTACAACGGTTCAAATTAAATCTTTAAAACCCTTTCACTGCAAGGCTCACACTGTTATGATTATATGGTATGTTGAAGACCCTGAGAATTTTTTTTATAATTAAGGAAGAACGCAAACACAAATCAGTGAAACTTAAAAATGCCCAACTTTTATGATGAGACGTGAAGATTGTTCATCTGACTCATTAGAGCACTGGCAATACTGCAGCCCTTTGAGTGCAATATGATAGCTTATTTTCATGTAACACCTACCAACAAGACACTGGTGCATGACTTCCTTGTAACTGCTACTTCAGAGGTATCCCACAATGCCCTGTCCAAATACATAGGATCAAAATAAACAGAGGATGAGAGGATGGCAATCCCTTCGTTCTCTGTAATTATGAGAGGGTGACATACACTAACCTATATGGTGCTGCCGTTGCTTCTGCAAAGGCCACCTCGATTCCCTGCCACCTCCCATCATGATGCATCATGGGGTGAGCGACACACATCAGCAAGGGAAACAGGAGTGGGAAAGAAGACAAGAGAACACCGCTCCTGTGCTGCTTCATACGCACTGAACATGTTAATATGCATCCACAATTTGGTCACATCCTGTGTGCTGGGTTATTACGTTTTTCTGTACTTAAGAACATTATATGGAAAAGGTAACATGATATAAAGCAATCTTTACCTCACTAAGGATTTGTCTACTTATATACAATCAGCCTTGGAATCCCCTTTCAGGCTATATACCTGCTAAACAGGCTTGCCCTGTCTTTTCTGTTTGCACGGTTTTCAGTGCTAGTTGCCTGCAGATATTCAGTTGTGCTGTGAATACAATGCAAGTAAACATTAACTCTTAAGGGACACTGCAAAAAAAAGGGGCTAAGGGGAGAACCGCTCCCATAGGTGTAGGAGTTTTACCTATTCCTTTCTTAAAATTGCTACCAGTACATATATGGAGATGATTATGAGACTAAGGCAACCTTGTAAAGAGTAGGTTTGACCGACTCCAAGATGGCGATGTGAAAGGTCGCCGTAAGTGTTTGGAATTCTTACCTTTTAATGATGATAGCAATTATCAACATCATTTCTCATATTCGCCCTTCACCTTCTCATCCTGAACTAAGGGGTATGACAATGTGTACCTTATAATGTTACATACAGTGCATTCCTGCCCTTTCATTTCAAGTCGCGCAGTGCAGCAAAGTGGCTTGCTGCGCTGCGTGAAAGTATGATAAATCTGGGCATCTGGGTATAATGACAATACAAGTAAACTTTTAGCTTCAGTATAGTCCTATATAATCATGATGTGAGAAAAATATTCTTTTTCCATTAGAATCAGGCCAAGATTGTCACTCCGATTACTGCTATAACTATGCATAACCAGGGGGCGGAGCTTACCGGCGTAGAAAATGGCCGCTTAAGTGAGGAGCTCCACACATCGTAATACTATCCGGCAGGAATCCGGCATCAGACACGGGCTGAGAACGGCGCGACCTGGGCCACTCGAGATCGTGAGGGTCTGCTCGGCTGATTGATGGGTCCTGGAGTCGAAACGGGACAGAGAAACGCATCGGCTTGCTGAGCTGGTGCGGCGGCCCTGCTGAGCCTGAGGATCCCCGGGCTCAAGTGCATGACAACCGGGCAGGAGGCGCTGCCTGATCGGGCGCCCGTACTTGTGTCTCCCGGCTGGTTCCCGCGGCTTTGTGGGTCGGGCCTTCCCCCCCTTCCACCCCCGGACGCGGGCGGGTGCCACTGGCGGACGAGTGAGGTGAGCGCCGAGAAGGAGCGACCCGACATCGAAACTAGGCGACGCGCTCGCGCTGCTGAGATCAGGCAGCGAGGCGCAAATAGTAGCGGAGCTCGGCGGGAGGTGACGGACAGCGGCGGAGGCCCCTGAGACGAGCGGCAATTCGGGGTAAGGAAAATCACCCCCTGCTGTGTACGGGCCTGCTCTGCCCCTCCCCCCCTCCCAACCGACGGTTGGGGAAGTTGGCCGTTGCGTAGTGCCTTGACGGAGCGCCTGGGCCGCCCCCACCTTCGAATAAAATACTGCGAGACACTGCTATTTCCTGGCTGTCCCCCTTCCCCTAGGAGCACACCGGAGCGCCGCGGCGAGGCCGTCGCCTATTGTGGGGTTGGAGGAGCACGAAGACTGTCATCGGTAGCCGTCGCCTGGGGCCTGCTGCGGCGGTGTGCGCCCTTGGCCTACCTGTAGTGGCGTTGTACTAATCAAGGCCTGGAGTATACTGCTGGCTGGATCCTGCGGCAGTGAACAGCTGGAGTGGCACTGCAGTAGTCTTGTGCTCAGTTGAGGGTTCTGGACTGTCCTCTGGGGGTGCGCTGCGAAGCGTGTGACACCTGTAGGCGCAGATAGATCGCTCTGCGACAGTCGCTTTGCCCACTGACCTGGATATTTGAACACTGGTTCCGCCCTGAGTGGAGGGGTCCTGAGAGGGGGGGCAGCTATGGGACGGACGGACAAAACACAGCAGAAGCTGTCCTTCGATCAGCGCAAACCCAGAGATGAGCAGAGACTGCCTGAAGATGAAGAGATGGCGGCAGAGCGGAGTAGGGACGCTCACGTGGGCACGCTCCAATCCATGTTAACCTCCATGGAAAAAGGGTTGCAGGATTCGTTAACGGTACTGGGGACAAAGATAGACTCCCTATCCTACCGTATGGACCGAATGTCCGAAAGGATGGATAAGCAGGCAGAGCGCATGGACATGGCCGAGAGACAGAGGTCGAGGAGACGCAGACAGATATGGACTCAAGTCACAAGCGTCTGGACAGGGCACTTCAGGGATTGCTGGATAAGACGGAGGATTTGGAGGCGCGGTCCCGTAGATCTAACCTCCGTATCATTGGGCTGCCGGAAACTACATCTACGGGAAATATGGAACAGTTCGTTGAGAAACTACTGGAAACGCTACTAGGCCCTGACACCTTTTCCAAGATGTTCGTGGTGGAGCGCGCGCACCGCTCCCTGGGACCGCGTCCCGCCCCGGGAGCTCCGCCGAGGCCAATAATAGCCAAACTGCTCAATTACCGTGATCGGGATGCGGCACTACGAGTCTCGAGGGAGAAACGGACCTTGCAATTTGAGGGCTCCACGATTGCACTATTCCCGGACTTTACGATGAGGGTGCAGGAGGCTCGCCGTCAGTTTGCGCCCCTTAAGAATCTGCTGAGGGAACAGAACATTGATTATGCTATGTTGTACCCGGCTCGTCTGCGTGTCAATCGACAGGGCAGGTCACAGATCTTCACCGACCCCAAGATGTTGCAAAAGACGATAAAAGACTGGGCTAAGGAGAAACGACAGAGTCCAGATAAAGAATCCCTGAACGGTGCGGTTGGTGGTTCCCTGGCTGATCAGGACTGAAATCGCTGGTCGATGTGCAGTTAAGATATAATTTACTGAGGGGTCCAGACGAGCTGATGCTAAACTGTGTGACTGTGGATCTGGGGGGGTCGAGGGGGCCCGGGGTGTGACATGGGGTACGGAGTGGCTGCGGGATGTGATATATGTTAGGCATAAGACGAGATGCCCGATACCTTGGTCTGATGCTCCAATAAGCAGTAGGTGTGCGGAGGACAGTTTGAGGTTGGCTAGTTGTACGAATAGGGAGGGCCGGTAACCTCCGCCTACACGTGTAACACACACTTGGGGTTTAGTCCCTACACCCTTTTGCTGGTGGGAGGGATGTGGAATTTCTGTGCTTTGTATTATAAAATTGCACTGAATGTTTTGGTTGTAAAGTGGTTTTGGGTAATGTTCTCTCAGGTCCTAGTTGGGGGGATCTCGATGTGGGTGGGGGGTGGGGAATGGTTGAGACTCAGATGTTGCAGTTTATTTCAGGGCCGACGAACACATCTGCCGTGTTACATTGAGAAACCGCACACCATTGATACATGGCAGATATGACTGACTCTACTCCACAATCTATAGGGAGGGATGGTGGAACTAAAGTCCCAACAATTAGAGCTCTTACGTGGAATGTCCGGGGATTGAACGACCACAGAAAAGTCCGCAAGGTCCTCTCCTATCTGCAGAGGCATAAAGTGGACGTGGCACTTTTGCAGGAAACCCATTTGCCGATAGATTCACCGATGTTGCGGTGCAGAGGCTTACTAGGGAACATACACGCTGCGGGATTCACCACACATGCGCGGGGGTCATCACGTGGGCCAATCCGGGATCTGGGTTCACTATACAACCGTTATTTACAGATACTGAAGGTAGATGTGTAATCACCAGATGTAGAGGGAAGGGTATGGAATTACTTGCTGTTAATATCTACGGACCAAATTTTGATGCCCCTGATTTCTTTACCAAGATAGCAGACACGGTGGATAGTTATGGCGAGGGGCGATATCTATGGGGCGGAGACTGCAATTTAGTTATGAACCCAGCCTTGGATAGGTCAGGGGGACCAGAGAGGAACAGATCAGCTGCTGCTAGAGAGCTAGAGTCGGTCCTGACCCGGCACGATCTGATTGACGTTTGGCGCTGGAAACACCCACACGAAGGGGGCTACACACACTATTCAGCCTACCACAATCTACATACACGCATCGATTACTGGTTCGCATCTAGAGCACTTGGCGATCAGATTCGACATTGTCAGGTGCTACCTCGCACACTTTCTGATCACTCACCGATTTTGTTGGTATTAGACGCCCCTACTGGTCGCATACCTCCATTTACATGGCGGTTTCCCCCATATTCCTTACTGGATACAGTTTTTAAGGAAGAGTTGGCCGAAGCTATAGAAACCTTTTTTGATCAAAACGTGGGTTCTGTAGATGATTTTCAAGTGGTGTGGGAGACTTTTAAGGTGTTCATTCGGGGATCACTATTTCAAAGCATGCAGGGGTCCTTCGTTCGATACGAGTACGTCTTTCTGAATTAGAAGGGAGAATTAAGTCAGCAGAGCAGCGAGTGCTAGCTGATAATAACAACTCAGACGGGGAGTACTAGCTGAACTGTTAAGAGAATATAACGCTGCGGCTGACGACGAAGTCAAACACCTTGGTAAATATGCCACCGCCAGGGCCTACGGTGAGAGTGAAAGACCGGGGTCGGTTTTAGCGCAACTTATTAAGAAACGTAGAGATGCGCTGAGATCTGTGCAGGTGAAGTCTGCGGAGGGCGAGCTTTTGACCGAAGACGTCAGCGTTGCGAGCAGGTTCCGGCAATTTTACTCGGAGCTCTATGCGTCTCGTGGCGTGACATCTGATGCGGAGATAATAGATTATCTATCGCACATACGACTCCCATGGCTCACTGATACGCATAGGGAATTTTTAATGCGACCTATAGAAAAAGACGAAATACACCTTGCTCTAACTAACATGAAAGCGGGTAGTGCTCCGGGGTCGGACGGTCTCACGGTCCCCTTTTACAGAGCCTTTATGGATTTATTACTCCCGCAGTTAGCCGTGCTCTTTGATGATATGTGTGTCACTGGTCGTATGCCACCATCTATGTCGGAGGCAGTTATAGTCGCCCTCCTCAAACCCGGCAAAGTGGCGGAGGAGTGTTCTTCTTACCGCCCTCTCTCTCTGTTAAATGTGGATGCGAAGGTGTTCGCGAAGATACTCGCTAATCGACTGGTCCCATTAGTCCCATTATTAGTGGCACCTGAACAGGCGGGATTTGTGCCAGGGAGAAATTTAACATACAACTTGCGCACGATCTTTGGCATCATGCAACACGTTAGACAGGAGACACCCGCAGTGGCGGTCTTCCTTGATATGGAGAAGGCGTTTGACTCTGTGGAGTGGCCATTTTTACGGCAGGTTTTAACTAAGATGGGACTTGGTCCTGTGTTCCTCCAACTCATAGGTACGCTCTACAGTGAACCCACTGCTCGTATTAAAGTCGGTAACATAGTGACGGATGCCATTCGCATAACCAGAGGGACGAGACAGGGTTGCCCGTTGTCTCCCTTACTTTATGCTCTGGTGGCGGAGCCTTTGGCTTGTGCCCTTAGGGAATACCATCAGCATCGGGGAATAAGCTTCCCACGCTACAAGATTATAGTATCCATGTACGCAGATGATACGCTGCTGTACCTCAGACATCCAGAAACAAACCTCTCAGCTGTTCTTCGGGAGGTAGTGCGATTTGGAGGGCTGTCGGGATTGCATGTGAATTGGCAAAAATCTATCGTTTTTCCTCTCACACCCAATACGCCTCGTCCCGAGTTGGACTACCCGCTGATGTGGTCCACCGAGGCGATCACATATTTGGGGATTAAACTGCATACAGATGCAGACACGGTGTTCAGAGATAATTATGGGACGATTTTTAATAAACTAGAGGACGAGGTGGAACGATGGATAAAGCTACCGTTGTCCCTCCTGGGAAGAATTTCCATCATGAAGATGGTGGTGCTACCGCGCCTACTATTTTTATTTATGAATATTCCTATGGTTCTGCCTAGAGTTTTTTTTTATCGACTCACCTCGTTGATGGTCCGATTGGCGTGGGCAGGTAAGCAGCCGCGAGTGAAGTGGCAGATACTGGTACTCCCCTACTCTATGGGTGGACTAGGAGCTCCGGATTTTAATTTATATTACAGAGCTGCACAATGCTCACATGCATATAATTGGATGCATGGTTCTCCAGACATACCGTATTTACGTATAGAATCGGAAGTGGCTGCTCCACTCCCACTGCCTGCACTGTTGTTTAAAGCGGCAGACCGTCGGACCTGCATATTGGACTCCATAAATGCTACCACGCATGCTTGGCACCACCTACTACAACTGCAAGCGGGTGCAATATTGTATTCCCCAGCAGCGCGGTTAGATTGGTGCACTTGGCTGCCGCCATGTCAGGAGAAAGGGGTTACAAAAGCAATGCAAGCGATGGGTGTTAACGAGATAGGGGAACTATTTGAGGAAGGAGTGGCTAGGGGATGGGAGGACCTTGCTGCTGATAGACCGGACCTTACTCTACTTACGAAGTTCCAATTTCATAGAATGAGACATGCACTGAAGGGGCTATTGGGAGATGATTACCAGGAACCACCGGAGTTAGAAGCCCTGACACGCACTATTCGCGCGAAATCCCGAAACGCATGGTAGCGATAATTTACGGTACATCTATGTCTCACCGCGCTAATTATTACACTAAAGCGCGTTTGGAATGGCAAAGGGACTTAGAGATGGAAATTGCAGATGATATGTGGCTCTATTGCTGCACTAACACTAAGCGAATTTCACTCAATGGTCGACATCGATTGGTACATTTTAAGTTCCTTAACAGGGTTTACTATACCCCGGAGAGGCTTCACAGGTATGGATTACGGGAAACTGCTGAGTGTGAACGATGCAAAGCGGGATCGGCAGATTTCCTCCATTTAGCATGGTTATGCCCGGGAATAGCAGCCTTCTGGGTTCTAGTGTTTGGGGAGCTGAGTCAGGTCACGCAGCTGGCCCTAGAACCGGAACCGTCGTTAGCATTACTAGGTCATTCCAAGCGTATCCCGAGAGGAGTTAGGCGACTAATTGACATGGGACTGTTGATAGCCAAGCGCAGGGTTGCTATAAATTGGTTCAGAGGTCCAATTCCAACGCTTGTGCAATGGAAATCTGATCTGACATACTGTTGCACACAAACAGAAGTCTACAGCGAACTGCTCCTCCACGAAGCCGCCCAAAGAACTTCTGGGAAATATACAGTACTTATCTACACACAAATAACAGCGTTGTCAACGATCTCTCCACACAAGAACACAGTTCGGTACCATGTAATGCCTGAGCATTACTGGGAAGCTACCAGGTAGACGCATATTAGGCAATACCCGCGGCACATGAGTGGGCCGGTGGGAGTGCCAGGCATGACAGATACCATCAGTAGTTACCCCCTTTTGGGCACTGTAGAAGTATAATGATGTTAGCCATGGATCGCTAATGGAGGTTCTGTATCATTAACAACAGAGCGGACGCTCTCCCCTGACTGGTACGCAGTTAAAGAACATGCAATAACTGATAACCCCTAGGTAGCTACAATGAAGTCGCACATTTGTAATCACCTACGGTTCATGAGAGGGCAAGCGGGAGAGTCAAGCACGACAAATACCATCAATAGTTTCCTCCTTGGATGATGTTGATGTATAGTGATGTCAGTCAAAGATCGCCTATATGTGTTCAGTGTAAGACCCAGCTGTAACCGAGTCTCTTTGTTGAATGTATTTGATTTGTTTTTCTTTCCTATTGATGTAATGTTTTGTCTTTGGGAAAACAATAAAATACATTAATAAAAAAATAAAAAAAATAAAAACTATGCATAACCACAATCTCTGCAGTGGTGCAGCACTTATTATTCTAATCCACAAAAGAAGATTTAACTGAATAAGAGGTATTTGCATTTACAAACTTCACCGCTCATATTATACTACAATTTAAGGGGCATTGGGCTCCCAGCCTCTCCCCCCACATAGAAATACCAGATCTTTTTTTTTAAGTTAAAGAGGGGTAGAGGCTCTGCGTTCTGGATTAGCACAATTGCTTTACTCAATGTCTATTAGATCACTATGGTGCTCTTTGGCCATGGAGAATTGTGCCTGTACTTACAAGCCATTATTGGGCTGTTCCATAAAAAATGTGACCTACACATACTTTGTGATAAGATTGGATTGCTTTTGATAGAGCGCTTACAGCACTCTAAATTGTAGGGGTGCACTATACTCCTGATGTAAACGCACTCATATGTATTTTTGTCGTGTGCAGTGTTTTATGATTATTAAGATGCATTTATTCATGTCATATTAGTATTACAATGAAGCGAGCATGTTTAAGTAGGATTTGCGTGTGTTAGAAAACATAATTCCTGTATGTGTAATGTGCAGGACGACATTGTACTCATATAATGTAACCATGTTGAGTTTAAGTTACCCGATTTGTAGGCCCAAATTGTAGGTTGTTTTGAGTTTCGTTTCTCCTTGGTTGCTCAAGAATTCATTAAATAAATTCTGGTGTGCTCGAAGACAGTGTGTTCTCATCCTACTGCAGTGCAGGAATTCGACCTCGTTATTCTTAGATTTAAGGAGATACCCGGAATGTCTTTGAAGAAGGCTGCAAGGCGAGAAGGGAGGACCTGCTTTCCGTGCCTGGCCTATCTGGGAACCAAGGCCACTGGAAGAAGAGTCGACTTAATTAAAGCTTCTGTGGAAACTTACTGAACAAGACGTGTTGTAGGTTGAATATTGTCTTTTTATATGATGCGCAGGGACAGATTCGAGAGACTTCTGCCAGTTTTTGGAGGAGAAGGAGCATCTTAGAGCGAGTTCCATAGCTTTAAGCTATCAGACCCATTTGACGTGAGTACTTCTTAGGAAGTCAACACGTGCTGACACCTTTGGGATACGATACTAGGAAGATAGGTAGGACCCTCGTTGAGAGCAGAGTAGGGAAAGATTTTGCTCCTTCTTAATGAAAAGAGAATTGGACTCTGCTTCTATTCTTTGCTGTATTTTGATTTTGGAGTTTATCATATTATGCCTTCTGTGCTAAATGACATATATTCGTAAAATCGGCTCTGTATTGATTTTTCTGTACCTATATACTCTGATATTGAGGTGTGTTTATATTCAATTATTTTTGGCCTTATAATAAATCCACCAAACTGAACTTCGGAGTCTGTGGTCTATTACAGCATGACTAAACCGAAAGTATAATCTTGAATTGTTTTTCTCCCTTCTACCACTTTTAGCAGGCAAATAAAAGACCATCTGCATTAAATCTAGTAGGGAAAAGTCGGAGTAAATGTTGGCGTAATCAAATGGTAGCAGAAGATGGTTTGCCTTTAAGAGTGAGGGGAGAAAGAAAGTAGGAGTAGGGTTGGAAGAACATTAAGGCCCTGGGCACGGAGTAGACGACGGCGGACATTGATGGAAGTCGGCGGACGTTGATGGTGCGGCAGAAACAGTGGTGGCGTGAGTATGGAATTGTGTGGTGTGTTAGATTGCGGTGATGAAATATTTGTGTGATGTCTTGGGAAGTTGGGATGCATGTTGAGTGATTGTGGGTTTATTGGTTTACTGGTCCGGACACGTCCGGGTCAGGAAGTTTGGTTAGCGGACTCAAGAGAAGTCCAAGATCCCGGGATAGTTTTGTATTTGTAATTGTCTGATCAGAATTGTGGGTGTCGTGAAGCGCTATCGACGATCCACTTGTGATAGGGAACTTTGTGTGAATGGAGGGATGGAGGGATACGTCGCGGTAGAAAGCCTCAGGTACCGGGGGTGGACTATGGCGATTGAGTGACCGACGCAGGTCGGGGGTCACAGCGGATGAATGTTCTTGTAAGCGTGTTCTAGCTATCTTTTAGCGGACAGACAATTATTTGTTTTATGTAACTGGAAGTTATTGTGATTGCGCTAGGAGCAGTTACTTGGTTTAATAGCTTTGGATATACAGTTACTTGTGGTATGAACGTGTGAGTGAGTGAAATTGTAAAGGCGGGTGAGCCGCTGCAAAGAGCGAGTAGTGACGTCAGTCCGCACCGCGCTGGGATTGGTCGGTTGGTGTAACGCCGCGCTGGGATTGGTGGAAGTTCGTTCGAAGTTGAGTATTGAATTTGGAGGGCAAACAATCGATTTTCAGGATGAGATGTTTTAAGGTGTTGCGGGATATGTGTAGAGGCGACACAGGGGTGGTGACACGGGTAGGAGAAGAAGCTCCGCCTGAGGATACATCGGCGCATTATATGGCAACAAATGTAGGACTCCATACTATAGTCTGGCTTCAAAATTGGCATAAGATTACAGAAAAAGAAGGAGAATTGGCTTTTCCCCATTATGGGTCATTTCGTATGGAGGTGCTGAATCAGCTAAGAG
Organism: Calotriton arnoldi; assembly: GCA_963921515.1. Taxonomy (NCBI): domain Eukaryota; kingdom Metazoa; phylum Chordata; class Amphibia; order Caudata; family Salamandridae; genus Calotriton; species Calotriton arnoldi. The sequence goes on from CAWUFW010001308.1 coordinate 1,613,716, forward strand.
GAGTGATGTCTGCTCTGAAACCTCCGCCTAGACCAAATCAATTTGAGGCATTGAATGCTTGGATGAGAGCAGCAATGGCAAAGAGAAGGGAAGCTTCTCAGGGTAGAATGAAAAAAGCAATGAAGGCATATCAGGATGCCAGGTGGGATGCACAGCTGAAAAGATGGAGAGTAGACACCATAGAGGGAGAACGATTGTATCCCTTTTGGCGACTAGAAGGTGGGTCTGGAGGAAACAGAAAGACGGAAGAGGACAGTGACACAGATGACAGTTTTCTTGATAGATTGCTAGCAGAACGTCCTCCACCTTATGACTCTAAGCCGGAGCCGGAGCAGACGCAGCAAACTGAGGACATTCTAGGAGTGGGACGAAGAGGTGCAGAGGAGCAGACTACAGAAGTAAGAGGGAGGATTTCAGTGGGAAGGAAAATTCCAGGAGGGTCTGGAGGGATAGGGTACACAACTTCGGAGTCAGGAGAGACTGCCTGTAACATGCGGCTACCAGAAGTTCTGTCGGTACCAGTTACTATTGGACCGGTGGTTTCAATATATAACCCTAGAGAGAGAACAAGGGAAAGTCAACAATAAACAGAACAAGGCAAAGAGACTATCTCTGGAGGGATCTTACAATGAGTGGGAGAGGTATGGCTCAGGTACCAGTGGAATCCAGTACTCCAATGCCTGCTACAGCTGATCCATCAAGAATGGACAGTGGGTCAGAACAAAGGTGAACAGGAACTTTGGCAAATTCTAGGTCAGACATCAGAATGTGGGTTCCACCGGTGAGGGAGTCACAGATATTGGGCGATGAATTGGGGTTGAGACAAGAAGCACCTAGGGTACCGTTAAGGCCATAGTATGTGTGTGAGGGTAACCATTGGAGAAGTGGAAGTTGTGAAAGAGAAAGTCGCCCAGTTGTGAGAATCGAGGAGAGTGGGAACCTAAGGCGAACACAAAGTTGTGAGAGGGAGGAATCAGGAAGTGAAAGAGGTCAGAAGGTTTTACAGGTTGCAATGAAGGCACCATTGTTAGATGTGGTAAAATTAAAAGCAGAAATAGATGAAGTGATAGAAGGGAATCTGCCATGGGAAAGAATTGACACATATGATTCAAGCGAATTGCTATTTGTAGCTAAAGACTTTACCAGAAAGGCAAGGCGAGCTCATGATGCATTGTCACAGCTGGCACGAAAGTATGAGGTAGATCTAACAAAGACTAAAATGATGCAGGGAACTTGCAGATTGCATTATACAGATAAGGAATTGGAAGAGAAGCGAACGACAGGATTAAAAGCACAAATTAGGGAATTGGTGATAGAGGTGCGAGCCTGGAGAGCATTAGACAGATGGGAAGAGAGGTGGTGAAAAAAGAAAAGTGCCAAGAAAGGGATAGGAGACACTCCGCCTCAAGGTGGAGGGACGGGATCCGCAGGACATTACCCTCTGAGAGAAGTGCAAAATGGGGGGTACGTTCATGTGCCATGGAGCAGGGGTGATTTGGCAGCCTTCACTAATGATTTTCCTCGGCTGAGGGAAAAACCTGCTGACTGGTATAAGCAAATAGACCGGTTTGTCAAGATTTCGAAGGTGCTTTGGATTGATTTGAATACCTTGTTTGATATAGTGGTCCCGGGTGATTTATGGACGGCATGTGAAGTAGCCATTGATTGGCCCACTATAGAACCAGTCAGAGATCTGGTGACCCATGGTCCTTCTCCCGAAGTAATGAAGAAATATGAGCAAGTGATTACATGGTTACAATCCAAGGTAGCTCCGCAAACGGTTGATTGGCTTAAAATCGATTGTACTACTCAAGATTCTAAGGAGTCGGTACATGACTATTATGAGAGACTTTTAGTGGCTTTTAAACAGAATAGTGGATTGGATACAATTGAGCAGAAAGATATGGGACAGTTTGTCTCAAAGTTTGTGCTAGGACTAAGATCTGATATTAGCTTGATGATACAGACACATTTGATATGTTGGCAGAATAAGACGGTGGACGAAATCCTGCGTTATGCAAAATACTGTAGTGATCAGGTGGAATCGGCACAAAAGAAATTGAAAGACAAGTTGATGTTGGTGCAGTTGAGGAATGCCGAAAGGCCTGATCAGATGCAAGGAGTTGGAGGAACGATGAGTCGAGGTAGAGGAAGTGGTAGAGGAATGGGTCAACAGATGGTATCCCAACCTGGACAGGGAAGAGGCAGAGGAATGGATGCAGGTACAGGAGGTGATTGGGTGGCGAACCAAAAGAAGGTCACTGCTTGTCATTATTGTCACAAAATCGGGCATTGGAAGCGCGAGTGTCGATTGAATCCAGCAAATCAATTGCAAAATGAGGGAGAGGGACAGATGACAGAGACTTTGAATACTGTAACTAGACCTAGGTCCATGTATGGGGCAGGATATGAGCCGCAAATGCAGATTCCTCAGCCTCCAAGAATATCTACTCATAATCAGGTGTATCATCAGATGCCCTATTTTGAAATATGAGACCGATTTGACCAACCACGAGATCTTCATGAGTGTCAGAGTGGGGTGCAGGAAGAATGCCCTTTGGACGCGATCCTGGAAGTAGATCAGAGTGGACCATTGGTAGATGCAGAGGTGAACGGGTATCCTGTTGCCCTCTTGTTAGATACTGGAGCTGCGCGCTCTACAGTAAGAACAGAAGTGGTTCCAAATTTGTCTCTGTCAGGACAAACGATTCAAGTGGTGGGAGTTACAAATCAGAAAATGACCAACCCATTGACAAATGAGTTGCCTGTGAGGATAGGACCTTTCCGAGACAAACATCAATTTGTAGTTTGCAATTCAAGCCCAGTCTGTCTATTGGGACGAGACCTTTTGTGTAAACTAAATTGAACCATATCTTGCACTCCGAGGAGTGTGGAGTTGCAAACCTGTGATGATGATGCAGATTTTAAAATGGCTAATATGAGCTTGTGTACGGAAATGTTCGTGGTTCTTACGATAGAGGAGTTGCCACATGATTTGAGAGATTCTGTTTCTCCAAAAGTGTGGGATTTCACGGGTGAGGAGATAGGATTGATTCGAGGGGTTGAACCTGTTAAGATCCAGGTCAAACCAAATGCAGAATTTCCACGAACTCCGCAGTATAAGTTAACTCCAGAAACTGTGGCTGGAATAAGACCTGTAATTGAGTCTATGATTGCACAAGGCATTCTCAAAGAAATACGAGGAAGTCCCTGCAACTCACCTATTATGGGACTGCAGAAGCCTAGCGGCAAGTACAGAATAGTACAGGATTTGCGTAGAGTTAATGAAATCGTGATTCCATGTTGCCTGTAGTACCGAATCCAGCTGTTATTCTGTTCCAAATACCATGTGAAGCAGAGTGGTTTACAGTCATAGATTTATGTCAGGCATTTTTCTCCATACCATTGCATGAAGACAGCCAATTTTTATTTGCATTTAGGATGGATGATCGTGTTAACATGGTGTAGAATCCCTCAAGGGTATACAGAAAGCCCCTCTATTTTTAGTCAGAGTCTGAAGAAGAATCTTGAAGTGCTGATGATGCCCCAGAACTCAGTCCTAGTGCAGTATATTGATGACCTTTTGGTCGCTTCAGAGACTGAGGATGCTTGCAGAATTGATACTGTGGCTTTGCTGAATCATTTGGCAGAGAATGGACACAAAGTGTCCCCGAACAAACTCCAGTATTGTCTGAACGAAGTTAGTATCTAGGTCACCGGATCGAGAAGGGGAAACGAAGGGTGTCACCAGATCGCATATAGACGATTCTGCAAATGGGAACTCCGAAAAGACAAAAGGAAGTCCGCATGTTTTTGGGAATGGTCGGCTATTGTCGACAGTGGATCCCAAATTTTTCTTTGCAAGCAAAGCCACTGTTGAGATTGACTCGAAAGGACATTAGCGATCAAGTACCATGGGATGATGACTGCCTGAGAGCCTTCCTCGAGCTGAAAGAGAGCCTATGTCGCGCTCCAGCTCTGGGAATGCCGGAATATAATAAAGCATTTTCGCTCTTCTGCTGTGAAAGGGAAGGATGTGCGCTAGCGTCCTTGTACAGACACATGGAGATGCTCGCAGACCAGTGGCTTACTTTTCAGCTACATTAGATCCAGTACTTCTGCGTTGCCCGGATGTCTCAAATCCGTTGCTGCAACAGGTGTCAGCATTGAGAGATGTGAAGGCATAGTGATGGGTCATCCGCTTATTGTTTATGTGCCTCATTCAGTAGAGCTGTTAATGACAAGAACTAAGACACAGTATTTAACGAATAGCAGACTCACAAAGTATGAGCAGGTTATATTGGCTTTTGAAAATGTCACTCTGAGGCGTTGTACCACCTTGAATCCTGCTACATTGTTACGTCTTCCGCAAGAGGAGGAAGATAATTGTGAAGAGCATGACTGCCTGGATGTTACTGAGCTATCTACCAAACCCAGACCTGACATTGTTGATGAACCTCTGCCTGAAACTGATTTGATTCTTTTTGTTGACGGTTCATGCTTAAGAGACAATGAAGGGTGTTTGAGAGCAGCGTTTGCTGTGTGCACCATCTTGGGGGTGGTGGAAGCTGCCTGTCTAAAAGGAGTATACTCTGCTCAGGTAGCCGAAATTATTGCTTTGACATGTGCCTGTATTATTTTAAATGGAGTCCGAGTGACTATATATACGGACAGCCAATATGGGTTTGCAGTGGTTCATGATTTCGGCCAGTTATGGTCACAGAGGGGATTGTTAACGTCCTCAGGATCCCCAATCCGTAATGGAGAATTTGTGCGCCAATTGTTGGAAGCTTTGCAGAAACCCAAAGAGATAGCTGTAGTAAAATGTGCAGCCCATGGAAGGGGAGAGGACTTTGTTACAAAAGGAAATAACTATGCCGATGAAGTAGCGCGTTTTTGTGCTATACATGCTTGTGTATTCAATGGAACATATGTAAGAGAGAGCACAGAAGAGACTGAGCTCAGCATGATGTTAGCTATAGCCGATACCTGGGATGAGGTAAAGAGACTGCAGGATGAAGTCCCAGAGGAGGAAGTTGCATCATGGGTTAGAGCAGGCTGCGAAAAGAGAGAGGATGGCATTTGGGTGTCGACAGATGAGAGAACAGTATTACCTAATTTTTTATTGAGCCCAATGGCAAGGCAGATTCACGGCGTAGTTCATCTTGGGAGAGATGCCATAGTGCGAGTGTTCAGGCAAACTTGGTTTAACCCACAATTTCGTGTGTATGCTGAAGCAGTGTGTCACAGGTGTGTTACATGTCAACAAATGAACGTTGGAAAGAGAACTGTGGTTGCAATGAGTCATATTGGAAGGTCAGGAGGGCCTTTTAATAGGATACAGTTGGACTTTATCGAGATGCCGAGGTGCAATAGACTGAGATATGTTCTGGTGGTAGTGTGTATCTTTTCACGTTGGGTTGAAGCCTATCCAACTAGACGATGTGACAGTCTCACAGTGGCAAAACTGTTCTTAAGGGAACTGATACCACGATTTGGATTTCCGACCTCAGTGGAGACAGATAGAGGAACACACTTCCATAGTGAAATCATGAAATTGTTATGTACAGCTCTAAACATTGATCAGAGATTGCACTGTAGTTACAGGCCTGAGGCATCTGGCCTTGTGGAGCAGGTAAATGGCACAATCAAAATGAGGGTGTCTAAGGTCTGTTCATCAACTTCATTGAAGTGGCCAGATGCGCTACCATTGGTATTGATGAGTCTGCGTAGTACTCCTGATAGGAGGACAGGACTCTCTCCCCATGAGATATTGATGGGAAGAGCTATGCGCTTGCCTAAGGTGCCAGCTACAGCACTGATAAACATCACAGATGATTTGGTTTTGGATTATTGTAGGGGACTGGCCGACGTGGTTAATTCTGTGTCCCATCAGGTCGAGGCTGCGACTGCATCTACCTCAAGAGACCTGCTGCATGATCTTAACCCCGGTGACTGGGTGCTTGTTTGAAAGCACTTGAGGAAGAGCTGCCTTGATGCTCGCTGGCGAGGACCTTACCAGGTGAACTTGGTGACAAGTACAGCTGTGAAGTGTGGAGGATTACCGAACTGGATCCACGCTTCGCACACTCGCCGCGTTCCAGAGCCTGAGGAGGAGGCAACGATTCCCCTTGTTCTGAGTAGTACAACTGAAACTGACACAGAGAACGAAGGAACAAGTCAAGTCGTAAGAATTCCTGAAGGGGCTGAACAATCAACTGAGCAAGACAACCAAGATCAAGCTGCTCCAGAGTTGAGTTCAGATCATGAGATAAATGAGATTGCAGAAGTGAACTTTGAACCAGATCAAAGTGAACGGCTTGACGCAGAAGGATCCAATCAAGAGGAAGAGAGGATACCAGGTGCAGAAGCAGAAAAGTGGCCAACAAGATAAGAAAGGCTGAACATAAGGCTTGCACCTGAGAAAAATCTCGCTCCGATTCCAGAAACGTCTGAATAAGATCAAAGTGAAACTGAGGAGAGATCGGATGGTCTAAGACGATCCAGAAGAGCGAGGGTACCGTCTCAAAAGTACGCCTCTCCTGAGTGGACGTGCCTGCTGCAAATGCAGAGACCGAAGAATTCCGGAAGGTTGGGGAACTGGTACAGTGAGTTACGGAGGGGACACCCTGTTGATTGAAATTCAGCTGTTGGTCCCTGGAGTTGAAGCTTTCGGAATCCTAACTTTGACAGTTCCCGATCCACCAAGGCTAAGTGGTTTGCGCTTTTTGATTCTTAACCAAGTTGCTTTCCCAACATTTGGTCGACAACCCACTGCACAGGAATTGGGAGAAATTCGTGCAGAAATTCTGCAGCTTGTTCTTACCATACTGGGATCTAATATCAATGATGAAGCTTGAACTTTGAAAGAAGAACTCATTAGGCTTTAGAAGGAAGATAACCTAGGCCCGAGTGGAAGAAGATTTAAATTAGGGACTTTTAATACAAGAAGAACTGAGGGCTAGGGCTGACTACACCTCTACAATATGCTATAGATACTGGACTAAATATTGCAATAATCGAATGGGAAAAGGAAAATAAAAAGATATCGTAAATAACAAAATAAGGCAAGAACGGAAGAACAGAGACTTTGATTCATTTGCACCTCGAAACCAAAGGTGGTTCAAAATGGAATCCAGAAATCCAGGATGCAAGCAGAAGTGCATAATTGGTACCCTTATTGTTGTGGTGCTTATTGTCATAACTGTGGTGATTGTTACATCTTTGGTTGAGTCACACAATGCTGAAAGGAATGGGGAACAGACGACACTTACCCCACCTACTTCAGCGTTCGAAGAGGGTGCATCCGCAAAGGATAGAGAGATGATTAGGGAAACTAGTCGAATGTTACATGTAGATTTGTCAAAAGGTGATTTCACGGTGAATGCATATGCTCGTTTGTTGTATGAGTATGTTGATACAATGGAAGCGAAAGATTGCTATGTGTGTATGCAACTGCCAGCATCCGTAGAAAAAGGCATTCGATACCATCACTTACCTTTGACCTATGGCATTACATGCAGCGTGTTATTGAATATGTTTTATAGCAAGGCACATTTTGAGTACTACTTCTCCAATTATGATGTGGTACTCTCAGAAGTCCCCGTTCTTAAATACATGAATAAATATGATTACTATAAGCAGGTAGAGAGAATGACTACGTATTTTGTGCCTACTATTACCTTAGATGCATCTTATGCCCATAGACACAATTTGACCTGTATGTTAACTGACATTGAAAAGAAGTTTGTGGACCAGATAGAAGATCAACATAGGCAGACCTTATTTAGACCAGATCCGAAGCACAAAGTGATCCCATGGACACAGGAGGAATTAGATCATAAGGCAAAGGGGAGTTCTGGTCCAATAGCTTTAGACTTCCAGCAGAAAGGGAGACTGTGCATTAGACACCCGTCCACATATTATGACAAAATATTTGTGGGTGAGAGTAATTGTGAACACATTTTCTTGATTGAGGAATCCATTAGAAAGGCGCTGTTGGATAAATTGACCATAGTGCCAAATGTGTATTTTGTGTGCAATAAAAATGCTTATGTGAAATTGCCCAAAAATTGGTATGGGACATGTTATTTGGCTTTAGTATTTCCCAAGATCTTCCATGTGGATGATTTATGGCCTTTGGAAGGGAAGAGATCTCATAGAGGAAAACGTGGTGTAAGTGCGGGAGAAATTATTGGGGATGTATTTGGAGCTATGATACCTAGTTTGGGTGTGATTTTGAATGATGTGAAGATTAGAAAGCTGGCAACTCTGGTAGATAAGCTCTCTGTGAATACGGCCCAAATCCTATTACTTGTTGATGGGGAGATGGTTTCAATAAGGGCTATGGTTTTTCAAAATCGTCTTGCCGTAGATGTGCTGTTAGCAAAAGCTGGAGGAGTCTGTAAATTATTGAAAGTTCAACAGTGCAGTACTTATAATCCTGACAATAGTCGGGATATAAGGAAGTACATTAGCAATATTTCAGAGATACATCAAGATTTACGTGATCTAGCCGCTGATGGACTCTGGGAACAACTTGGCAAGGGGTTTGGCAAGATAGTAAGCTGGTTTGGAAGTTTGGGACAAAGAATAATGGGATACATCTTGAAACCTATTATAATAGCTGTCATTTGTATAATTATACTGTTGGGAGTCATTAAGGCTTACAAATGGCAAAGGGCACGACATGCTGAGAATTCTTCGAAAAAGCGAGAGCAACAATTAGAACGGCTGCAGGACAGTCATTATCTGCACCTTAAAGGGTTGGAAAGATTTAGACAGGGACGGCAAGCTACAACCTCTGTTTAGGTCGGTCTCTTCTACAAGGAGAAACTTATGAGAGGGTAAAAAGGTTGGTCTTATGACACAAGTCATAAGAGGGGGGAACTGATAGAGCGCTTACAGTACTCTAAATTGTAGGGGTGCACTATACTCCTGATATAAACGCACTCATATATATTTTTGTCGTGTGCAGTGTTTTATGATTATTAAGATGCATTTATTCACGTCATATTAGTATTACAATGAAGCGAGCATGTTTAAGTAGGATTTGCGTGTATTAGAAAACATAATTCCTGTATGTGTAATGTGCAGGACGACATTGTACTCATATAATGTAACCATGTTGAGTTTAAGTTACCCGATTTGTAGGCCCAAATTGTAGGTTGTTTTGAGTTTCGTTTCTCCTTGGTTGCTCAAGAATTAATTAAATAAATTCTGGTGTGCTCGAAGACAGTGTGTTCTCATCCTACTGCAGGTGCAGGAATTCGACCTCGTTATTCTTAGATTTAAGGAGATACCCAGAATGTCTTTGAAGAAGGCTGCAAGGCGAGAAGGGAGGACCTGCTTTCCGTGCCTGGCCTATCTGGGAACCAAGGCCACTGGAAGAAGAGTCTACTTAATTAAAGCTTCTGTGGAAACTTACTGAACATGACGTATTGTAGGTTGAATATTGTCTTTTTATATGATGCGCAGGGACAGATTCGAGAGACTTCTGCCAGTTTTCGGAGAAGGAGCATCTTAGAGCGAGCTCCATAGCTTTAAGCTATCAGACCCATTTGACGTGAGTACTTCTTAGGAAGTCAACACGTGCTGACACCTTTGGGATACGATACTAGGGAGATAGGTAGGACCCTCGTTGAGAACAGAGTAGGGAAAGATTTTGCTCCTTCTTAATGAAAAGAGAATTGGACTCCGCTTCTATTCTTTGCTGTATTTTGATTTTGAAGTTTATCATATTATGCCTTCTGTGCCGAATGACTTATATTCGTAAAATCGGCTCTGTATTGATTTTTCTGTACCTATATACTCTGATATTGAGGTGTATTTATATTCAATTATTTTTGGCCTTATAATAAATCCACCAAACTGAACTTCGGAGTCTGTGGTCTATTACAGCATGACTAAACCGAAAGTATAATCTTGAATTGTTTTTCTCCCTTCTACCACTTTTAGCAGGCAAATAAAAGACCATCTGCATTAAATCTTGTAGGGAAAAGTAGGAGTAAAGGTTGGCGTAATCATTTTCCACAAGATTCTTGTTTCTTTTTCAGTTTTTTTTTTACAAAAGAGATATCACAGACAGTAGGAAAGTAGGATCTGCTTCTTATGGTTACCCCCACCTTTTGCTTGATGTTACACTGTTTTTTATTAATTTGACTGGGATCCTGCTAATCAGGACCCTAGTCTATCTGCTTTCTCCCTAAAATGTTATGTCATGTACTTAGGTACACTCCAGATTGGATACTGGGGTACCCTCATCAGTCCCTAGTATATGGTGCACATGTACCCAGGGCATAGGTATTCCAGAGGCCTCCCATGGACTGAAGCATGTATTATGCCACCCATGAGAGGCCATGCAAAATCGAACTACAGGCCTGCCATTGCAGCCTGTGTAAGATGGTGCATGCACCACTTACTTTAGATTTAGGTTTACTATATCTATAGGTCACTACACTTGAAACCTATAAGTCACCCCTATAGCAGGCCTTGACAATCCTGAAGACAGGGTGCTGGGTTTTACATGAGAGGGTGCCCATGCAAGAGCAGGGCACCCCTGTAGCCTTAGGAGGCCATTCTCCCGGGTTGTCGGTGACGCAGCCAGACATATAGGTAGAGGTGCATTATATCCTCGCGTAAAATGCTATCTCGAAAACGGCTGCAACAAACCATGTCGTGTTTGGTATCAAACACCTTGGAATCATACTGGGAGGTATGATTCCACCACTCAGAAGCAAGCTTCGTGGGGTCCCTGATCTTCCCGGTACCAGCCTTCTCGACGCGGACAGCACAAAATGGGTGCTGCCGACCAGAGACACATTTCTGCCCTTCTGCTGCTGAGCCAAGCTCGAGCAGAGGAAGGCAGCACAACAGGCATCCTGTCACAGGGAGGTGTGACCAACTCCCAGACGGGATTTAGTGTATTGCAGCTGGGTGGGTGCACTTCCAAAGTGCCTGAAAGTCTGCACGAGGTGTCCCTGTGCATAGTCCAGTTCAAACCAGTCCTGGGAGCCATTGGCTCCTGCTCTGGCACGAAACTGGACAAAGGACATGGGAGTATACTCCCCACTGTCCTGACCCTCCCCTTGGAGGGTCCCCTGAATCTGTCCAACCCTCTCCCTTGGGTACAAAAGGGCTTACCTGGCTGTAGGACCCTAGATTCGATGTGGACAAGATTCTGATCAAGAAACCACTGACCTTCGACCGTCTGGACACTCTGGACTTTGCTGGAATTCGACTGGGCCCGACTTCGTCTCCCTCTCCGTCCAAAGCATTGTCTGTGCCCGTGCACCATACAGGCTCCATGCAGGACCTGTGGAGCATCAAGGACAACTGAAGTATCTCCCTTGGGGTGAAGGAGTCACTCCCCTGCAATTGCAGGCACCGTAATGCAACTGACTGGTCTGCTGATCCTGAGCTCCTGTAGACTCCAAAAGCTCCAGCAATACAGGAGGTACATTCCTATATTCCTTGAGATTGAGCTGCCCTCTCATTGAGTTTGAGGCCTCTATCCCTCGTGGGGACTGCATAACCGGAACCCCTGTGCACCGCATACTTTTGCAAGTGCATATGCTTGTTGGTGTTTCCCAACTTTGTGCATTGGGCTATCAATAGCCATAACTTCTGCGCACATTTTGTACAAAGGACTTTGGCCTTCTTGCACTCTGTGCCCTGCAAGCTGTGACTTTGTGAAACTGCTAGAGGTCCCCTTGCGACTCCTGTGCCTTCGGCCTGTGGGTCCACTTGCGGGACAACACTGCTTTTCTTGGGCTCCCCTGGTTGCTCCAGGCCTGCCCTGACTCCCCTTGCTGTGGTGAGTCCCCTGGTCCTTGCTGGGCCAGACCGTAACCTTCTTTGACCTTCTGCATGGGTTGCCACTGCCAAGGCTTGTTGGTGCTCCCGCCGGACACCGACCCCTCAGCACTCGACATCCTTTGTGGGACAGCTCATATCTGGCTCCTGGTTGTCCTCGATGTCTCCTGGTCCCTGCAGCTGTAGAGTCAAGGTCTCCTTCTTTACACCTGAAGCACCCGACATCGGTGGGCATTCATCTACCGAGCCCCTGGTCACTCCTGAGTGACCCAGACTCTGTCCCCTCTGCTTTCAGGTCCCTTCCATCAAGAATCCACCTGTGGGTTCCACCGGACACTTTTCTCCTTTCCAGCAGTGGCATTTCTTTGAAGACTCCCATTGAATACAACGGCGGTTTCCGATGCCACTTCAGCCCTATGCACCCGGCTTCTCTGGGATAGTTAACTCTGGTACTTCGGTATCCACGGGTGGGGTGGCTCCCCAACCTTCTATGCTCCAAAGGGTTTCCTTGTAATCCACTGGGAAGGGTCCTTAAACTTTAAAATTGCAACCACGACTCTCCCATTGAATTGTACATAGCACGCGGTCGTGTTCTCACACTGCACCCGTCCTCCGTGGGGTCCCTACCTACTCACGTTGGAGGGTTCCTTGGGGTCCTGGCAATTCTACACCCTCTAGACACTGTCTTGACTCGAGTCGTGGTTCTTATACCACTATTTTAGTATATGGTTTGGTCTCCCCCGGGAGCCCAATATGTATTAGTGCGACTTATGATTGTTTCTGTGCTACAGTATTGTGTGCTTTGTATTTATCTGCGTGTAGCAGATACTGTAAGGTATTTAAGGTGTTATAATAATACATACATATTTTTATAACTACTGTGTGGTTCTCCTTTCATTTAACCAATACAATAAGATTGCATTCTGGTAAAGCAGGCTGCTTCACATTCCTTCAAGACTAAGCCTGAAGGCTGCTCTCTAAGCAGCTACCACTTGGATAGCTTTCTAAGGTTATCTTTGACCTCTTAAATCACCATAAGGGTTGTTTGGACTGGTGCAAGGTACCCACTTTAATTAGTGGACATCATATACCAGGCCAACTTCTCACACAGACTTTTTCACCAATCCAGTCACAGAAATATGATAAGATTAGATATCAGATGTTCAGTGGTCACACACAGAAGGACGCATTTAATTAAAGAAAATGCCTATATGTGTATATGATTGATATGTGCACTCCATTTTTCAGCCTTGAAAAAGCCTCATACCTGCCTGCTGTAGGGGTTGGAAAACTGGTTGGCTGTACATCTAAGAACAAGAGTGTTGTCTTCAATAATCCAAATCACAGATTTGACCTGCAAGCAAGCAATTGCACTTTTCTTTGAATATACAATAGGAGAAATGTTCTGAATGTTATTCAAGAAATTACAAATTGTGTTTATGTACAAACTTGTGTGTAATATGGAGTACATCTATACTGAAAAGAAGAATACATTTGAGTTTTTTAATGTTGATTTAATTAATTTAGGTGAAAGCACACTCTCTTTAAAATGGGTACATAAGAAGCAACTGTGAAGCATGTACTGGAATTAGGGCTTCGGAGCTAATGCAATCCTAATGCCTCAAGAGCATGATGTTAAAGAACAAATGGAGGTCATTCGGACCTTTGCTTCCAATTAAGACATTATAATCAAACCTACAGACAAGGGGGGAATAGTTATCATGGAGTCAGAAAAATATGACAGAGAGGTAGAAAAACAACTGAGCAATATGGAGATTTATCATAAACTGTCACAAGACCCTTCACTGGAAATAACATAACAAACCCTGAACCTTGCAGAAGAAGTATTACAAAAATGGATTAACAGAAATGATTCCAATTGTTTAATAGAAAAGACACCAGAATTCCATTAATTTGCATTCTACCAAATATCCACAACAACTAAGAAGATTGGCAGGGAGGCGCCGAATTGTATCAGAGTGCAGTCATCAATAGCACCTTGCCAGTATATTTATTTTTCTCTGAAACCATTTGTAAAACATACTCATGCATGTGTAATGGGCTCCATACATTTTATAACCAAAACAGAATGCATGAATTTCGACTGCACAGAAGATAATTTGGTTTGCCAATGCATTAAAGTATTATATACAGATGAGGTTGTTGAGTTCATTAGAGATGTTCAAACAGGAGAGAATATTTTGCGGACACTCTAACAGAATTCTTAGTAAACCTCCTTGCCAAATCACAAAAAAATATGTTACTGTACAAAAAGAAATGCTAGATACAAGTGAAAGTGATAGCCATCGGATGCTTCTTTGCACCAGAAATAGCTAACCTCTATGGGCCAGATTTACTATTCTTTCATGAATCTCAACACAGCATTCCAACTTGCTGCGCTGAGTTGTGTGAAATGTAGAAAACAAAAATGCGCCATATCTATTAAGGTATGGTGTACTTCTGCTCTCTCCCAGTGCTGGCGCACTGTGAATTGCCTACGTGCAAACACAGACACCCTTGCATCATGGTGCAAGGATGCCTGGGTGACTTAGATGATTGTTTTTGTGTAGTAAGGTATACCTGCTCTCTCCCAGTGCTGGCGAACTGTGTTTTGACTAAGTGTAAACACATCTGTACATGTGGCCCAATTAGTCACGGTGGATTAACTCCAAAGGGGGAGAAAACCAGGGAGACATTTTCATGTAAAGGTAAATTGTATTTCAATCGATAAGCATGTTGGACATATTAAACTTCATATGTACAAGCACATGGGATGGTTGGACTGCGTCAGATTAAATGACATGTAACCTATAAAATACTGTGCACAAGTGCTCGTGAAGGTTTGTGACGGCGCAAGTGACACGTGACGTGGTATATACAGCGATGGTGATGGGCGTGACAAGAGACAATCTTCAAAGGTGTCCAGAACACACAATGAAGTGATCTCATTAGGTACCATCTTTGGACACTAGGGGGCCGATTCCGATTCGGGCCGGAAAACATACCGACCGACTCGGTACGGGAATGTAGTCCGACCGACACGAACCGGCGCTGCCCAATCCGCGTAGTACGATGCAATGCATGTGAATTACGACCGACTCGTACGGAACACAAGCCGAACGACCGAACCGCACGGAAACCAGCTATCCGGCCGGGAAACTACGCGAATAGAACCGACCGACACGCACCAGGAATGAAGCCGACAGAAACGTACCCGCGCAGTACGATGCAATGCGTGTAAAACCAGACCGAGTCGCACGGAGCCCAAGCCGTACGACCGACACGCATACAAAACCGAGCCGAAGCAACCCAATACTCCGCGACCGATGCGTACGCCGCACATGAAACCCATCAGGAACACAGCTTGAAAGACTCGGAGAAGCCCGCACGAGCCAACTGCAGCGTCCTACTCGGTCAGAAGAACGTCTCCTACATGCCCAAAACCCACAAAGGAAAAATACAAAAAAAAGGGCCAAACAAGCAATGACAAAGTCAATAAATACAGGGGTGAAAAAACATGGAACAAAGACACACCCACAACTCCACCCATATAAAGGCCACAAATCACTACCATGATCCTTTGCAAATTCAACTGACCTGCCAGCACAGAACACCACCAGACAGCAACCACAGACACACTCACAACTCATCCATCACACAAGCCACACACCATTAGCACCTCCCAAATAGCACCCTCACATACACCCAGCAAAACCTACACTCACCCACCCTCACTTGCACACTCACACACACATATCAATACCCACCACCACCCATCACCATGCCCCCAAAGAAGAATCCAAAGTTCCTAGACAGTGAATTGGAAGTCCTGGTAGATGAAATCCTCAGGGTAGAGCCACAATTGTTTGGTACATTGGTCCAACAGACCCCCATGTCGCAGAAAACCAAGATGTGGGAGAGGATCGTCGACAGGGTGAACACACAATCACCATGTTTGCGCACAAAGGAAGACATCCAGAACAGGTGGTATGATGTGCGCAGGAGGGTCAAGGACCTACTCAAGAAGGATTACGCCTTGAGTCATCGCACCAGCAGTGCCCCTCCTGCCAAACCAGTATACCTCAGGCCCTGGGAGGAGAAGGTGCGGGCCATCCTACCACCAGAGAGCGTACATGGACTATCAAACATCCCAGAGCCTGGTGAGTACACAACCAATATACCCAATATTATGTGACAATACACACACATCACTGTCAAGGGGATAGTCAAACCATGCACCCTTAGCAAATCCACAGGAACCAAAAGATAATCATCCCAAGATGTGTATGTTAGTTAGATAAACACAATACATGCCATCTCATAGTGATATGTAACTGTGTCATGACATGTGCAAACCTTACAACAAATAGAGCAAGGCAGTGGCACAAATCTAACCAACAAACACAGTCAGATATTTTGCCACCACTAGAACACCACCTCACAGGGAAGCTCACTGAAAGGAAGGAATTCTGTGTATGCAGGTGAAGTGAGTGTAGCCAATAGCATGATGGGAGTTGTAGTCACAGATATTGGTCACCCTCACAATTGGCCCATCAACACCACTCTGAACCATGCTCACATCACAGGGAGTGGAAAAGAACTGACAAGATGGCTGACACTGGGTACTGCTGTGGGGAGCACAAGGCCTTGCTGGGAACTGTGCACCAACCAACAGCAGGACACCACTGACTGACATCCTGAAAGCCAACTTGCACTCCCTGCAATGGAAGCACGTTCCATGGTGGGATATCTGGCTGGGTGGGAAGGAGGACTGACAGCTATGACCATAGTCACCAGCAGCTTTTCTCACACACCCCCTTAACACAAACTCCACACAACTCACCTGAGACAAAGCAATGCCTCACACTCTAATGAAATATCCCACAAAGAATAACCACACTGGGTTATGCTGTGTGAAGCACAGGGACACCTTTGGGACTTGTAGCCAAACAAACGCCAGGACAACACTGTCAGCCATCCTGTCAGCACAGGCACACTACCCCACAGGGAAGCAGATTCAAAAGGAAGGAAGTATGGGCATGCTGGGAAGGGGGGTGTAGGCAATAGCATGATGGGAGTGGTAGTCACAGATATTGGTCACCCTCACAATTGGCCCATCAACACCACTCTGAACCATGCTCACATCACAGGGAGTGGAAAACAACTGACAAGATGGCTGACACTGGGTACTGCTGTGGGGAGCACAAGGCCCTGCTGGGAACTGTGCACCAACCAACAGCAGGACACCACTGCCTGACATCCTGAAAGCCAACTTGCACTCCCTGCAATGGAAGCACGTTCCATGGTGGGATATCTGGCTGGGTGGGAAGGAGGACTGCCAACTCTGACCATAGTTACAAGCAGCTTTTCTCACACCCCCCCTTAACACAAACTCCACACAACTCACCTGGGAGAATGCAATGCCTCACGCTCTAATTAAATATCCCACAAAGAACAACCACACTGGGTTATGCTGTGTGAAGCACAGGGACACTTTTGGGACTTGTAGCCAAACAAACGCCAGGACAACACTGTCAGCCATCCTGTCAGCACAGGCACACTACCCCACAGGGAAGCAGAGTCAAAAGGAAGGAAGTATGGGCATGCTGGGAAGGGGGGTGTAGGCAATAGCATGATGGGAGTGGTAGTCACAGCTCAACATCCCCCACCCACATGGCCCAGCAAGCTCACACTGAAACATGCACACCTCACAGGCAGTGAAACGCCACTTCAAAGATGTCTGACACTGGCCTCAGCTGTGGGGAGCACAAGGCCCTGCTGGGAACTGTGCACCAACCAACAGCAGGACACCACTGTCAGCCATCTTGCCATTGCTGTCACACTCACACACAGTGAAGTCGACTCAAAAGGATGGAATTATGGGCATGCTGGGAAGGGGGGTGTAGGCAATAGCATGATGGGAGTTGTAGTCACAGATATTGGTCACCCTCACAATTGGCCCATCAACACCACTCTGAACCATGCTCACATCACAGGGAGTGGAAAAGAACTGACAAGATGGCTGACACTGGGTACTGCTGTGGGAGCACAAGGCCCTGCTGGGAACTGTGCACCAACCAACAGCAGGACACCATTGTCAGCCATCTTGCCATTGCTGTCACACTCACACACAGTGAAGTCGACTCAAAAGGAAGGAAGTATGGGCATGCTGGGAAGGGGGTGTAGGCAATAGCATGATGGGAGTTGTAGTCACAGATATTGGTCACCCTCCTAATTGGCCCATCAACACCACTCTGAACCATGCTCACATCACAGGGAGTGGAAAAGAACTGACAAGATGGTTGACACTGGGTACTGCTGTGGGAGCACAAGGCCCTGCTGGGAACTGTGCACCAACCAACAGCAGGACACCACTGACTGACATCCTGAAAGCCAACTTGCACTCCCTGCAATGGAAGCACATTCCATGGTGGGATATCTGGCTGGGTGGGAAGGAGGACTGACAGCTCTGACCATAGTCACAAGCAGCTTTTCTCACACCCCCCCCCTTAACACAAACTCCAACCAACTCACCTGGGAGAATGCAATGCCTCACACTCCAATTAAATATCCCACAAAGAACAACCACACTGGGTTATGCTGTGTGAAGCACATGGATACTTTTGTGACTTGTAGCCAAACAAACGCCAGGACAACACTGTCAGCCATCCTGTCAGCACAGGCACACTACCCCACAGGGAAGCAGAGTCAAAAGGAAGGAAGTATGGGCATGCTGGGAAGGGGGTGTAGGCAATAGCATGATGGGAGTGGGAGTCACAGCTCAACATCCCCCATCCACATGGCCCAGCAAGCTCACACTGAAGCATGCACACCTCACAGGGAGTGAAAAGCCACTTCTAAGATGTCTGACAATGGTGGTCTGTTGTGGGGAGTACCAGGCCCTGCTGGGAACTGGGCACCAACCAACAGCAGGACACCACTGACTGACATCCTGAGAGTTAACCTGCACCCACTGCAAGGGTGGCATGCTTCATGGTGGGATAACTGGGCTGGGGGAGAAGGAGGTCCGGATGTCAACCAAATACCACCAATGCTGGTCATGCACACACCTCAACATCCACATTGAAATGCATCAGGTTGGCAGGACAATGAGCCACACCAATATCAACCTCTGACTGTGACAACTTAGGACAATGCAATGTACAGGGCCGCATCCAGAGGTACAGTCACAACTGTCATGTGTTTGAACCATTGATGCCTGCAGAAACATAACATACATTGTGTGTCTCTTCCAAAAACAGGTGATGATGGGGACACAGCAGCAGATGAGGAGGAGTCCCTGTCCCAGGCTCCGGTGGCCCCTGAGCTCTCTGGTGTGGAACAGTCTCTGCCCTCATCGGATGGCGAAGACCAACCTGGCACCTCCGGTGTGAGTCATCATGCAGCACCAGCAGGACCATCATCTGCACCCCCTGCACCCATTCCTCCAACATCTGGCAACACACAGACCACCCCCGCCGACACGGACAGACCAAGGACACTGAATGACAACAGCACAGGGACCCCAGCCCACCATGAAGCAACGGACAACAACCCCAGTACCAACCCCCAAGGGGGCCTAGGGTCACCTGTGCGTGCCACCGCAGGTCCTGCACATGTGGCCAGGGGTGGTGGGAGGGGTGGTAGGCAGAGGTCAGCTGTTTGCAGAGGGTCTGGACTGCATGATGACCCACAACTGGTACGCATTGCTGATGCGTACCAGAATAGCACTGGAGAGGTCAGCCAGGTAGTGGGGATCCTCAAGGACATTCAACAGCAGCAGGCTGCCCATCATGCCCGCTTGGACTCCCACATGTCCCGTGTGGACTCCCACATGTCCCGTGTGGAGACACACATGTCTGGCATGGAGTCCAAGTGGGACACATTGGAAGAACTGACAGCGGTGCAGAGGGACATATTGACATGCCTCCGCCAGATTAGCACCAACATGTCCACACCTCCCTGTGTGCCCACAACATCTGGTGCCGCAACAACTGCAACTGCCACAGGGAGGGAGGATGACTCTGGTGGAGAGTCCTCTGCACCGCAGTGGCCTGCACGTGAGGGTCCCCCAGAAAGAAGAGGGGTCGTCCGAGGAAGGACAACTGAGAGGCCGATGGCCATGTACATCCCCCAGGAACCCAACACCTGTTCTGGAAATTCTCCTTTGTGTGCAAACTGTTCACCCTGTCGAATGCAACCCAACTCTCCCACATGACATGGGGAGTTTAAGTTGGACTAATGTATCAGATGACTGTGGACTTTACTCAGGACATTTCTGCTACCAACACTTCCAACTCATCTGGGAACTTTGGATTTCAATCCCAATGTACAGCACCCACCATCCTGTGCACTATCCTCACACATGTATGTAAATAAACTCACTAATACACCATACTTGCCTCTGTTGTGATTCCAACGTTGTTTTTGTCATGGAGATGATGATCTGCTAAATGACACTGTGCATGCTAACTGCTACAACAAGTTCAACACCGTCATGTGAGTCATGGCGACGTGACACATATGAGGGAGACACACCACTAGGGCTACACAACACATACACACCAGGGCCATCTGACTCATCGCCTACACTGATGTTGCCAGGAAATACAGTGGAATGCACAGACACCACACCTATTCAAAGTCTGTGTTAACTAGCCCACAGGTGCAGTAAGCACATGTCAGTCAGATGTGTGACCACAGACATCGCACATCCCAAAGTGACACACAGGTTTATTACACATTTGCAACATGTTGTTTCCACTACAGATGCAAGGTAATCCCACGTGGCAGTGGCCACACAGTCAACAAGTGTAGAAGAAATAAAGTCCAGTGGTGTGTGGCACATCACCTGTAGGGAAACGACTGCTTCCACCCTGGAAGCTGAATCATGGTGTCGGGGGATCCGAGTTGACCAAACAACTCTGATAGTACCCTGTGAAGGACAGACATGACACACAGTCAAAAGCACTGAAGAACAGGACAGAACTGCAATACTCATGCCCAATACATGTCACAAGATACCTACACAAAACCAAGTTAGCATGTCAACACTGTTGGGGAGTACAGACTACCTGTAAGGACACATCGCTGCACGCATCCAGTCAAGTAGCACATGGCCACACTCAAACAGCAACAGAGCACCACCAACACATATCATGCAAACTCAAATCATTGACATGACATCTCTGTATACTCACATTCAGCTGAAGAAGTTGGTGATGAGCTGTGTGCGGACATCACCCTCATCATCATCATCATCACTGGCATCGTGGCCCAGGCCAGGATCCTCCACAGGTGGCGGATGTTGGTCATCGTCATCCAGGATGAGAGGCAACTCCTTCCGCACTGCCAGGTTGTGTAGCATGCAGCAGATGATGAAAATCTTGCACACCTTTGCAGGGGCATATGGAGGGCCCCTCCTGTCTTGTCCAGGCAGCGAAAGCGGCTCTTCAGGAGAACAAATGTCCGCTCGATCACGCTCCTGGTCCGACCATGTGCCTCATTGTAGCGTATCTGGGCTGGTGTCACAGGGTTCCTGAGGGGTGTCAGCAACCACGGCATGTTGGGGTATCCGGAGTCACCTACATACAGACAATTGCATATTAGCTGAGTTGGAAAAGAGGGTGGAATACAACATTGCAGAACACACACAATGGTACAAAGTCAGTACACACCGACAAGCCAGGCACGCTGGTTCTGCATCTGTGACATCATCCTCGGGATGCGACTACTCCTCATCACGTAGGCATTGTGTGCAGAACCGGGGAAACAGGCACACACATGTGAGATGCTCATATCTGCAAGACATACCACCAGAGCATTGATAGAATGGTAATGTTTCCTGTTCCTGTATGCCTGCTCATGTGCCTGTGGTGGTACCAAAGCCACATGTGTCCCATCAATGGAGCCAATGACATGTGGCATCCTCCCCAGGGCATAGAAGTCACTCTTGAAGTCAGTGAGTTGTTGACGTTTAGGGAAATAGATGTACTGGTTCAGGTATCTCAACATCGCCTCCAAAACATTGCGTAGCACACGGCTGAACATGGTCTGTGACATCCCACCCGCAGACGCCACAGTGTGTTGAAAGGTACCGGTGGCAAAGAAGTGTAGGGCTGCCATCACCTTCACCTTGGGGGTCAGCGCTGTAGGGTATGGCCGGCCAGGTTGCAAATGTGGGGCCAACCGCACCGCCAATTCCTCAATCAGCGGCCTGTTGAAGCGGTACCGTCGGATGCAGTCACGTTCAACCATGGTTGCAAGGTCAGGGAATGGTCTATGGACAGCTGGTGCCCTGCAGTGCATAGGTGAACAAAGAAAGATTGTCAGTCACCCCACATATGTGGCATTGACCATACTCAATATCACATGATACATCATTACGAGACACAAGTACTTGATGTGTGTGCCGTTCTGCATGGACATATATGGCACCTACATGGCCAACATCTAACATCACAGTTCAACATGTGTTGACAACAAGTTCCAGGTTGTGCTATGGGAAATCATTAGGCTGTGTCACAGTACCCATGTACTGCTGTCACATTCCAAACATACACCACAGTGACAAGTGAGGACAGATGTGCCACAGGCATCACAGCTCTTTGACAGGTAGATTCCCAGGGACCCTGTATTGCCACATGGACACTGGCATGACATGGCATATCATGTACACGTCAGCAAAACAACCATGACTCCCACAGGTAGTGGCCCCTGTTGCCTCTGCAGGACAGACATGGACGTCTGTGACACACACACGCACAACATCAAAGTCGATGCACAAACAATGTGGATGTGGAGACTGTCTCCCATTGTGCACATGGAATCAGAGACATCTGAAACACAACATGCACACAGAGTGGGGAGGGCCATCACAATTGTGGCAATGGGTCACCCTGTGACGTACATACCTTCCCACATGGGACTCAGGGTGTATGTGACATGACATACACATACACAACCTGGAAATGTGACCATGCCACATGCTCTGAACTGAACAGTTATATCTAGGAAACAGTGGTTCAGGTGTGGCCTAAATGGTCCAAAGCGAGAAAGTGACCCAGCAGGGAACACTTGGTTCTAAGATTTTGAAATTAATTCATGAGGGAGCAAAGGAAAGATCAGAGGAAGGTCATGTAGGTCAGATAAATGATAGACATTTATTTTACAATTTTTTGTATAGTATTCAGGTGCTCACATACATTTAGGTGAAAGGAAGCGTGACATGCAGGGTGATAGTGAGGTTTAAAAAGGCATCGCATTGACAACAGTATAATGAGCTCCACAGTTATTTTACAAGGAGTAATAGGAGTTCATGTTGTATGGTGGTCTACGGCGTTTCGAACCCAATAAGTGGGGTTCATCTTCAGGATAAGGGTGAGCAAGCTGAATTAATTCACGCCTTCAGCCCATTTTAAAAGTATGTTCACTCCTGTAACCTTTTGCTAAACACTAAGCTGTTACTTTAATAGATTCAAGCCTGTGCTTAGATTCAAGTTTGTGCTCTAATCTAATTACTGTCTCGTTCTCACTGATTAGATCAGTACCAGCTGCCCACATCATTAACAGACGAATGGGCCAAGGATGATTTTCCTTTCTTCTAGTAAGTCCAAAACCCTTCCCTTAGCATTAAGCGCCTTGCTATCAATGCACCAGTCTCCCTTTTCCATGGTGCCTCCAGTTTATAATGGGCTAGGGACCATGTTAAATAACAGCTGCAGTAACTTTCTACTCTCACCTCCTTGACTAACTTAATGTCTCATAGCACCAACTCAGGTGTACAGGGAGCCATTATGTATCATAACGCGTGCTATTCTTAACTGTTAATGTTAATTTTATTTCACATTAATTGTGCTTTACCTTGCTGCCTCTACCAAATGCATGGTTTATGCTGATTAGTTGCATAATAGGGAGCCCCAATCAATGCATTAAATTGATTGTTTGCATACACAGAGGGTCTTTAAATTAATTATATTTCCCATTCCACTACCTCCTATTTTAGATTCAGCTTGCTCACCCTTGTCCTGAAGATGAACCCCACTTATTGGGTTCGAAACGCCGTCGACCACCATACAACATGAACTCCTATTACTCCTTGTAAAATAACTGTGGAGCTCATTATACTGTTGTCAATGCGATGCCTTTTAAACCTCACTATCACCCTGCATGTCACGCTTCCTTTCACTTAAATGTATGTGAGCACCTGAATACTATACAAAAAATTGTAAAATAAATGTCTATCATTTATCTGACCTACATGACCTTCCTCTGATCTTTCCTTTGCTCCCTCATGAATTAATTTCAAAATCTTAGAACCAAGTGTTCCCTGCTGGGTCACTTTCTCGCTTTGGACCATTACGGCCACACCTGAACCACTGTTTCCTAGATATCTCGCCACCCCATGTTCACATATTGGGGTACCCTTGTCTTCTCAAAAAACCTGAACTGAACAGTTGCACATCACAGTGGTCATGTGCACAACACACAAAGGATTCTGTCCCCATGAACACGTGCACAGCCTGGGAGTGGCTGCCCCCAAGTGCCACCAAAAAAAACCACATGTTGACCCCCATACACACACAGGTAATGCAGCCTTACATGCCTTAGGATACAGTGTGGACAGGCTGTGGTGTTGTAGGTGTTCCCCTGAGTCCCTGGCAAGTAATTGTGGCTGGCATACATTCACCAGTGACAACCATGGTGACATATGCGAGTGACTTGTACAGGGACGCGTCGTACAGCAATGGACCGATCGGTGCACACGCATTGGCCATTGCATATGATGTGGACGGATGCGTGTTGTGTTCAGAAATACGCGTTGTACAGCAATGGACCGATCGGTGCGCACGCATTGGCCATTGCATATGATGTGGACGGATGCGTGTTGTGTTCAGAAATACGCGTTGTACAGCAATGGACCGATCGGTGCGCACGCATTGGCCATTGCATATGATGTGGACGGATGCATGTTGTGTTTAGAAATACGCGTTGTACAGCAATGGACCGATCGGTGCGCACGCATTGGCCATTAATCAATCAATCAATCAATCATTTGTATAGCGCGCTACTCACCCAGAGGGTCTCAAGGCGCTTGGGGGAGGGGGGTCCGCTACTGTTCGAACAGCTAGGTCTTGAGTTGCTTCCTGAAGGAGAGGTGGTCCTGGGTAAGGCGGAGGTGGATGGGTAGGGAGTTCCACATCTTGGCAGCCAGGTAGGAGAAGGATCTTCCTCCCGTTGTGGCTCTTCGGATGCGGGGGACGGCGGCGAGGGCGTGGTTGGTCGATCGTAGCTGGCGGGTGGGAGTGTAGAAGGTCAGACGGTCGTTGAGGTATCTGGGGCCTTGGTTGTGGAGAGCTTTGTGTGCGTGGGTGAGGAGTCGGAACGTGATTCTCTTGCTGACGGGGAGCCAGTGCAGGTCTCTCAGGTGTCCGGCGATGTGGCTGTGTCGGGGGATGTCCAGGATGAGTCGAGCTGAGGCGTTCTGGATGCGTTGGAGTCTTTTTTGAAGTTTGGCTGTGGTTCCCGCGTAGAGGGAGTTGCCGTAGTCCAGTCGGCTGGTGACGAGGGCCTGGGTGACCGTCTTCCTGGTTTCGGTGCATATGATGTGGACGGATGCGTGTTGTTTTTCGAAATACGCGTCGTACAGCAATGGTCCGATTGGTGCGCACGCATTGGCTATGGCCTGACATGGTAACGGACGCGTTTTCGAAGCTTTAATGAGTCGGATGCAGTGAATTCAGTTGGCCACCCACAACAATGTTGCAAATTCATGGGTGTCATGAAGTTGAACTTTTGAAGGATGCTGTGGGCGTGTATAAGTGGTGCAATTCCATGGATTGGCCAGATTCAGAAGATGCAAACGACTTGGACCTATCACTTTGGACACATGGGACAGTATCTGCCTCTGCAGCACACATATAATGCTGACTGTTCCCCTGAGAGCTCACTTGCCTGCACTACATGCTCCAGGACGACATCTGCCACCACCACTGCTGCTGTCTCTGCATCCTCTGGCTACTGCAATGGCACGTACTGTGGATAGAGCCCCAGCCTTCAGCACTGAGGAGAACCAGGCCCTGCTGGACAGCCTCCTTCCACAGTACAGCAAGCTGTATGGGAAACCAGGGGAGCAGGTGAGTGTGCTGTCCATTGCCTTACTAATTGTGCATGTTGTCTGACTAGCAAGACTTACATTGTGTACACCAGTGGCTAGCATGCTCACTGAGTAGTTGTCACCCCCCAAAGTGTGTAGTCACATGCACTGAACAGGTATAGTGCAGTAACAGTGCATTCCAACAAGGTTTGACTTCCCAGGCAATGATACCATTTAGTAACTGCTGGCAAACTGTTCATAGCCATAGTTGCACTACCTGTGTACATCATATGCCCCTGTGATTGAGACATGTATATCCAACTGTGTGATGCACGGAAATGTTGCATGTGTAGTAATGGCCTTTTCACTTTGTCATCCTCACAGGTTGATGCCCACCAGAAGCAGGAGATCTGGCTGACCATCGTCCGGGCAGTACGATCTGTGGGGGTCTACAGGTGCAGGATCCGCAACTGCCAGAAGAGGTGGCAGGACCTTCGGGCTGGACCCGGAGGATCGCAAGGGTCCAGCTGAAGCTGTCGCCTCCTCGCAGGAGGGGCGGACACCGGACCCTGACCCCCCACATGCTCCGGATCCTGGCGGTGGTCTTCCCTGACCTGGATGGGCAGCTGAAGGCCAGACAGCAGCAAGGAGGGGGTAAGTGCTAGCCTTAACTGTGTACTATGACTAACATGCTCTATGCACTCCTTTAGCCTGGTTCCACTTCCACAGTACAACTGTCATGTCGTCCTGGACTCATGTCCCTCACTTGTGTCATGCCCCCTCCTCATCTGATACACAGGTGTGGCCCTTACAGTCTGTGACTTAGGTCACTTGGGTACTGTGTACTTGCAGTTACCTGTGGTTCAAGTTGGGGACAGCATCAGTTACAAGAACTTTGTGGTGGGCTGCATGGGTGGTACAATTGCTCACACAATGCCTGTGATCTGACATGTACTCTGGGTATGGCTTTAATATGTGTTCCAATTGCTGCTCTGACTCACCACATGTCTGGGGTATGTGCCACACACCCATGCTGCAGCAGAGACCAAGGTAGGAGCCTCAGAAGTATGTACATCATGTGTGCGACACATGCATAGCCACCTGCCTAGTGTTCAGGGTAATACCATGTTGCACATGGACCAGGACTGTAATGCCTACTCCGTACATCGAAGGCACTCTGTTCTCCCACTCCCGTGTGTCAGCATACATATTGGGCATTGTGAAGAGTGCACTCAAGTGTATGCCTCTGTGTCACCGTGGTGTGGCCTTGCTTTTGGACTCCTGGAGTGTTTAACAATTTGGGGTGGCCAGCCATCTGAGTTGTGACTATGGGATCTGCACATAGGTTAATGCATAGGTCTCTGATCCCTTGACTGTGCACAATGTTGTATGAAACATTGAGGTGCAGGCAGCTTTGGTTCATTCTCATCAGACGGTGAAGTGCTCATGTGTATGGATTTGTGTTTGCAGTCACTCAAATGTCTCATTTGATTGACGTGGGATTATCTTAGTCCTCATGATGTGGGTGGCCAGGGGTGCACATGTGCACCTGTCAGCTACAGGGCTTGCATTCCCAAAACTTCCATGATTGTGACACAGTGCAGACTGGTGTTGTGTGTATGCACTGCCCCTGTGACAGGAGACAGTTATGACTGACTTGCCAGACAGGCCTGTGCCATGACATTCCAATCGCAAAGGGTGATCCAGCAGTAGTGTGATATGTCCTGCATGCACACCATTGTCGCATTGTCTATCAGGACATCATTGTGTCTGGTGATGGAAGCAAAACCCGCATATCAACAGAGACTCTGCCCATCACTTTTCCTGACACATGTACTGAGTCAGTGGCAGGAGATGGCATGTGTTTGCAGTGACACATTTCCATATGTTCTCTTGGATGTCCAACAACTGTGTATGTGGTGCATGTGTGCACACATGATTAGTCGCATACAACAGGCAGCAGACAGATGGGTGCATGGACAGGTAGGATATGTGTGGCATGACTGACTGTCAGGCAGACAATGGGCTTCTTCAAATCAGTGTCAGCACTTATTGCAATGTCTAGCAAATGATGGCAGGGCTTGCTCTGTGATGTGCTGTACTTACTGTGGTGTGTGTGGTCAGTACAGGTGACTAATGTTGCTCTGTTTATCCTGATTGTTTGTAGATACATCCACGGCCACAGGAGGAGACAGCTCCACGGACCAAGAGGAGCGGTAGAGCCAGACTGGGTCCACTGCAGGGGAGAGCGAGGGACCCAGTGGCACGGAGGGTGAGGGGAGCCACACTGAGGAGACCTCAGCTATGACCACCTCGGCTGGGGAAAACAGCACTTCCAGTGAGGACTCCCTTGTGGACGCGGGTGTCAGCAGACCAGAGGCAACATCAAGCAAGTCTGTACAAACAAATCCTGGGCACACGTATAAAATGTGTATAAATAAGTTAGAAATTGACAAAAGTCCATGGGAAAATCAGATGAAGTAAAGTTCGCAGAAGAGTCTTGTCTTTTTTCTTTTATTCAAACCACGATGAAAAATGATCAGCAGAAAAAACCAACAACCAGCCAACACGTGTTTCGTCTAGGAGGTTACTCCCACAACTTCTTCAGGGCTGTAGTTATTGTGAATGGAACAGTGAAATCAAGATGCCGGTGATAATTCCAACCCGGCAGGTCTATACTGTAAATTGAGTAAAGGAATACCTAAGTATACGGAAAATCAAAACTTATCTAATCGTATTGAGCTCAAAGCATGCCACGAGTAGGACACAGGTATGTATCGTGCAGTAAATGATTTCATGGGGTGAAAAAAAGCGGATACGCCAGGCTTGAGTCCATAAAGTTAAGATTAAAAGCAGATATCAGTAACAAGACATGAGTATGTGTCAACGATTTCCATTGCTGTAACGAAAAGTGAACCGTGGCTTGCGTCGATGTCCTTCCGGTGTCAAGCAAGTGTGTCCCCGCCACCACCACCATCTCCACCCTCCCATCTGCTCCCATCCCACATGTCCGTGGAGGCTCCGTGTAGGGGAGCGTGTCTCCTTCATGCCAGGCACCGCACCCCCTGCCTCTGTCCCCCCTGCTGCCCTGAGTGTGGAGTCTGTGGACTTGCTGAAACAGATCCATGTAGGGCAGACATCAATGCTGAGTGTCCTCCATGCACACA
Organism: Calotriton arnoldi; assembly: GCA_963921515.1. Taxonomy (NCBI): domain Eukaryota; kingdom Metazoa; phylum Chordata; class Amphibia; order Caudata; family Salamandridae; genus Calotriton; species Calotriton arnoldi. Next base: position 1,642,792 of record CAWUFW010001308.1, read on the forward strand.
CGGGTCTGTTGACACAACTGGTGTCATTCATGGAGGGCATGTCATCTGGCATGTCTGCCCTACATTGGACCAATCAGTCCATGGCCTCCTCACTGACAGCAGCAGTGTCCCTCCTGCAACAGTCCCTCACCCCTCCTACCTCTGCCCCATCCACAATCCCCAGCACCCTACCTGTCCCAAGCACACACACACCGGCACCGGCACGCACCAGCACAGACACAAGCAGCACACAGACACACAAGCCAAAATCCAGACGCACACGCACGCACAGTCAGGGGACTGATACCTCACTCACAGGGGATGGGGCCCAGACACACACACACGCATCCACGAGCACTCTGCAGTCCTCAGATACCTCTCCCTCCAAAACCCCTTCCCTTGCCTCACCTGCAACCCCCCCCTCCCAGAAGCTCTTCCTCTGTGAGCTTGGCCTCTTCCTCACAGATCCATCTGACACGAAGTCCAGGCGGAAGAGGCGACCACCACACACAGAGGGGAGTGCCCCTCACACCTGGACACCCTCCCCCAGGCACAGGCAGACTGAGGACCCCATTCGAAAGTCCCCGGACCAGGAAGGGCAAGACCCCACCACCACCACCACGCAGCTCCACCACACAGTCTCTCTCCTCCATCCCCCAGGCCACCACTCCACAGGTTCCACCGCCACACCCTGCCCCAGGTTCCCCCACACACCGATACCGCATCCCCAAACTGCTTAGGCCCTCCCCCAACCACTTGCTCTTCCACCCCCAAACCAGACGCTCTGCCTGTTTGTGCCACTGGTGTGGAGACCGGGTCCCCCCCTCTGTCCTGCCCACCTCATCTGCCCCCCCTTCCACTCCCTTGGAGTTATGCACTGCAGTGGAGTCCACAACCACCCCGTCTGACTCGGGCACTGCAGTGGGGACCCAGTCCACTCCATCTGACCGGCCCACTGCAGTGGTTGCAGCACCCACACCATCTGACTTGTGCCCTACCGTGGTGCCGGCCCCCACTGAGTCAGACACCTCCACTGCAGTTGCCGGTGACACTCCTGCACCCACCACCCCTTCACTGCCTCCTTCTGGCATCCCTGATCCTGTCCCTGCGGTGCCTGTCCTGCCCCTTGTATGCCCCTCCGAGGGGGATGTCCCCTGTCCGTACCAGTGCAGGCAAGCAATGGGTGACAAGTTGTCACATATCACCCTGTTGGGACTGTGTATTTGGACTGGCCATTGGCCTTAGTTTCTTTTGGACTTAAAATTTTAGTTTCACATTTCCTGAATAAAGCCTTTTTGTTTACTTGTGGTTTTTCTTTGGATGTACATGATGTAGATGAGTATCATCATGCATTTGCAGGTGTAATAGTGTTCAGATCAGGAAAATGAAGTGTTGCTGTGATGGACTCCATGTGGTCCATGGGATATGTGTCCTAATGTAGTCTGGATCTATAGCATCCTTTGCTGCAGTCTGAGGGTGTAATGTTCAGCATTTGACACAGGGATGTACGTTTTGCATTTGTAAATTAACATCTTTGGCTTACACTGATGCACATCTGGTGGGCTTACCACTGTTCAATGTTTCTATTTCCCTGACTGTGTGCCCATCTCCACTGGACATGCAGTTTACCACATCAATGTTGAAGGACTCATCTGTGTATACAGTGCAACTTGCTTGACACATGTTTTGGGTGTATGCAGATGACTGACGTGACACTCCCGTACCCAGGCTGATGTGAGCAGAGCCTTCAGTGTGTTGTAGTTGTTGACTCACTGACCGAGTGTTCTGCTGACATGTTTGAGTCGTGCACAGACAAGGTTTGGCACAGCGGACCTTCCACAGGAGTGGAGTGCCCTCATGGCAGTGTGTAATCCCGTGACATTGCCTGGGCCCGTGTTGTGTGTTGTGCGAGCATGTCTGTGTGTGTTCCCTTCCCTTTTCCTACAAAGGCTGTGTCCCTACGGATGTTCCTGTTTGTGATGCTTGCTGAGTTGTCCTGTGTTCATCCAGCATCTTGGACCTGGTGTCTCCGGGATGTGGGTGCATGGCAAACTAATGTTCATCAGGTTGTCATACCTAGTTGTCTTTGTTGTCAGGGCTGGGGATGTGGGCAAACGCAGATGGGACACAGTCAGGATTCCCCTTGGCACTTGTTGGTTACACAAGTCATGTAATTTACAGTTTGTGGTAGCTTTCAGTGATTGTGACACGTTGTGTGTGTGACTGCTGCCACTCCTCAGGGTCAGAGCTGCAATGTTGGAAGTTGTCTATGTGTGTTCTTTGTGGGTCACCTTGGCTTCTTCATTGGTGTGTGACTGTGGCCGGGATCCCATTGATTGGGGTGGATTTCACGTCATGCCCATGTACGGCATACTTTGCAGTGTGTCAGACATTCACGAGTCTTGTTGACTGGCCATGTGTGATGGGTTTCTGCACCTTAGTTCCCACCACCACCCCTGGGATTGTCATGGGTGCATGTGCAATGTCACCAGTCCATGTGAGCTTCACTGCTGCACATTGGTGGAGATCAAGGTGTGTGGTGTTGAGTGTGTACAAATGTGAGTTGTTGCATGGCTAGACCCCAACCTCCATATTGGCCTTGGCTGACAGGCCGTGCTGATTGATTTGTGCTTGTGTAGGTGTGATGGTAGTTTGTTGCTTAGGGCACATGGCTGTGGTTCACAGTGTGAACGACATCTACCTTTGTCATCACAGTGGGATTATCATGCAGGCTAGTGTCACCACAATGTGGGGTCCCTGGGGGTAGTGCTGTGGTGGGTCTGTCTCTTGCTGTGTTAGTTGCTGTTCCTACAAGCTTGTGTGACATGTGTAATTTGGGCTCCCTCTCATCTAACAATGCCTGATTGCCCACATAGGGGAATCCGATCCATGAGTTACTTTTGTGTGGCACTGTATACACATCTGTGTAATTGGGATTCAGGCCTCCTCATGTGTTGTGTGGTTGCCTGTGGACACTGGCACACCCCCCCCCATCACCTGTTGTGTTTTATATGCAGTGTGAGGCTGCCTGTTTGTGTTTGTGCATCTGCACCACTGCATTGGCATATCTTTAGTGTGCCATTGGCTGTATGTTGTTTGGAGGATTTCCCCTGCTGTCCCTGGGACTCCTAGGTCATCAGTCAGCACAATAATCATGGTTTGTATGTCCCATTGCTGCCATGGTATGGTATTTGTTCACCTCACATCTACAGTCTCCACAGGATATCTACATTTGTGTGTCCATTGGTGCATATACGTGGGTCTGCATTATGATGGTCACTTCTGTCATTGTGTAATTGATAAATGTTGACAATGTCAGCCCCCATGGGTGATGTTTGTCTGCACATGGCCATAGGTATGTTTTATTTGCACTGCACTGTTTGCCTCACCCAATCTATGTTGCTATGGGACACAACCACTACTTTGCCACTGATGTGTTTGTTGTTGTGTGACCAGGAATCATCCATGCTGTTTGGCAGTTGCAGCTTTTTCCATGACAACACTTACCTTTTGGTCACTGTGATGATGGGGGTTTAGACCCCATTGCCACAATGTTCAAAATGTGCTTCAGCTATGGACCCCACACTTACATTTTGGTCACTGTGATGATGGGGGTTTAGACCCCATTGCCACAATGTTCAAAATGTGCTTCAGCTATGGACCCCACACTTACCTTTTGGTCACTGCGATGATGGGGGTTTAGACCCCATTGCCACAATGTTCAAAATGTGCTTCAGTTATGGACCCCACACTTACCTTTTGGTCACTGTGATGATGGGGGTTTAGACCCCATTCCCACAGTGGTCATGGTCTGCTTGCATTGTGGAGGCCACACACATTTATGTGTGACACATGTGATAGGGGGTCACATTGTATGTTCAATGTCATGTTCAGTGTTGTAGGCATTTGACACAGACTACACACTCTTGTCATGATGTTGGGGGGGATGTCTTTTTCTGACATTCCTTATGTTGGAGTATGCTGGTTGTGTCATGCATTACCCTCCTATGAGTGGGGATGGTAGTAGTGACAGGCATCCAGGCCCACATGAGTAGGGGTGGTGGTAGTGGTAGGCATCCAGGCCCCCCTGAGTAGGGGTGGTGGTAATGGTAGGCATCCAGGCCCCCATGAGTAGGGTGGTGGTAGTGGTAGGCATCCAGGCCCCAATGAGTAGGGTGGTGGTAGTGGTAGGCATCCATCCCCCTATGAGTGGGGATGGTAGTAGTGACAAGCATCCAGGCCCACATGAGTAGGGGTGGTGGTAGTGGTAGGCATCCAGGCCCCCATGAGTAGGGGTGGTGTTAGTGGTAGGCATCCATCCCCCTATGAGTGGGGATGGTAGTAGTGACAGGCATCCAGGCCGCCATAAGTAGGGGTGGTGTTAGTGGTAGGCATCCATCCCCCTATGAGTGGGGATGGTAGTAGTGACAGGCATCCAGGCCCACATGAGTAGGGGTGGTGTTAGTGGTAGGCATCCATCCCCCTATGAGTGGGGATGGTAGTAGTGACAGGCATCCAGGCCCACATGAGTAGGGGTGGTGGTAGGCATCCAGGCCCCCATGAGTAGGGGTGGTGGTAGTGGTAGGCATCCAGGCCCCCCTGAGTAGGGGTGGTGGTAGTGGTAGGCATCCAGGCCCCCATGAGTAGGGTGGTGGTAGTGGTAGGCATCCAGGCCCCCATGAGTAGGGGTGGTGGTAGTGGTAGGCATCCAGGCCCCCCTGAGTAGGGGTGGTGGTAGTGGTAGGCATCCAGGCACCGATGAGTAGGGTGGTGGTAGTGGTAGGCATCCATCCCCCTATGAGTGGGGATGGTAGTAGTGACAGGCATCCAGGCCCCCATGAGTAGGGGTGGTGGTAGTGGTAGGCATCCATCCCCCTATGAGTGGGGATGGTAGTAGTGACAGGCATCCAGGCCCCCATGAGTAGGGGTGGTGGTAGTGGTAGGCATCCAGGCCCACATGAGTAGGGGTGGTGGTAGTGGTAGTCATCCAGGCTCCCATGAGTAGGGGTGGTGTTAGTGGTAGGCATCCACCCCCTATGAGTGGGGATGGTAGTAGTGACAGGCATCCAGGCCCCCATGAGTAGGGGTGGTGTTAGTGGTAGGCATCCATCCCCCTATGAGTGGGGATGGTAGTAGTGACAGGCATCCAGGCCCCCATGAGTAGGGGTGGTGTTAGTGGTAGGCATCCATCCCCCTATGAGTGGGGATGGTAGTAGTGACAGGCATCCAGGCCCCCATGAGTAGGGGTGGTGTTAGTGGTAGGCATCCATCCCCCTATGAGTGGGGATGGTAGTAGTGACAGGCATCCAGGCCCCCATGAGTAGGGGTGGTGTTAGTGGTAGGCATCCATCCCCCTATGAGTGGGAATGGTAGTAGTGACAGGCATCCAGGCCCACATGAGTAGGGGTGGTGGTAGTGGTAGCCATCAGGCCCCTATGGGTGTGTATGGCATTGGTGATAGCCATCCCGCCCCTATGGTTCGGCTGTTGCTAGTGTACGTCATTTCTGCATCCCTATGTGTGTGTGACATATGTCGGGTACGTGTTGTTTGTTTGTGTAGTGGGTGTTTGACTTACCGTCTGCGCCGTACGCGTCCGTACCGGTTCCGGTAATAGATGTAGAGTATTGGTAGGACCTGTGCGATGGGATTCATGGTTGGGTCGTCTCGTTCGGGTTTCTCGTGGCTTCGACTCGTACTCGTCGCTGGCTTGTTCGTCTCGTTGCCGTGGATCGTCTTGTGGCGCGAATCGGAGCTTATTTGCAGCTCTCCCGGATGCTCTGACGTGCCGGCGTAGCGACGGGTTCGGCGCGTACGGAAGGCGCATCGTACTAGTCCGGCCGGAAGGTGCTGTATATTTACTTCCGTGCGACTCGATTCGGCGTTTACGGATCCGGCTCGGGCGGGGAACAGGAGCTGGAATGGGTACGTACGGCTGGGTCGGAATCTGAGCAGTTATGCGCATCGTACTTGCTCGTTCGGACGACTGTTCGAATCGGTCTGGAAACACGCGTTCGGCTTGTTTTTTTTCCGGACGAATAGTGTTAGGTGCGCTTCCGGCCGAGATCGGAATCAGCCCCTAGATGTTTGAAGATTGGATGTTTCCTTCATGACTTTAATATCATCAGGCACCAATTTTTCATTTGCTTATCATCTCTAACTGACAGAATGAATACGGGTACTACCTAGTCTGTCTTCTCCCTTTCTCCGTTTTTCTGAACACTAATACTAGGCACACACGCGCGCTCTAGTGTTACATTCCAGCCCCTCCCACGTGACCGGCAGCGCGTACTTACTCGCGTCTGCCCAGAGCCTTAGCGTTACAGCCTGACTCCTGCCGGCTTCGTGGACTGAGCCCCAGCGACTTAGCCAGACTCCCGCTGGCTTTGTGGATTCGTTCCCACCTTTGCAGATTAAACCTAGTAAGTGCTCCCTACAGAATCCTGTGCCAAAAGGCGCGACAACATCACACCTCAACATTCTCAACGACCAGCCACATCGGCGATAAAAACACAAAACAGGCGATAAGGCGCGTTAGCACCAGGAAATCTACACCTGCTCTGACCTGGTGCAAAGTCGGACGGCAGCCTGCAAACCAAAAGGGAGCACAGCCCAGGGCTACATCGGAAGGGCAACTGATGCCATGGAGCCACCCATCATGCGGCCCAGACACCCAAGAGGGCCACAACACCTACAGCCACCACCCCCAGGACCACCCCTCCCTGGCATCCCCCCGACCAAAGACATGCCACATCAGCCACATCAGCCACACCTAAACATGTACAAAATATTCCGCTTGATGTAGCACAATCACAACTGGTGACATGCATGTGTCGTCACAGAAATGAGCAGCACACATTCACTTTCGAAGCAACAAATGAAACTTTATTAAAATGAACACCGAAATGAAATGAAGACACATGGCCGCTCCCCTCGGGACAATACGTAGGTCACAGCCTGTAAGACAAAAAACATGATGAGAAGGTGTGTCCTGCGCACATCAGAGAGAGAGCGAAGGAGAGAGAGAGGAAGAGAGGGAGGGAGAGAGAGAGGAAGAGAGAGAGAGAGAAGAGGAGAGAGAGGAAGAGAGGGAGAGAGAGAGAAGAGGGGAGAGAGAGAGGAAGAGAGGGAGAGAGAGAGAGAGTGCCGCCCCTGCGCACCCAGGCCACACTGCTCACCTGCTGCCACCGGTGTGTCTCCAACCATGTGCCGGTATGTATAGCAGGACACCAGGTCACACATCTGAGTCAGAGCCGTCAGCTGAAACAGAGTCCAGATACATGACTGGCACAGTACACACACTTGCACAAGACAACATCGCCTGCCTGCCCATGCACACCCAGGCAGAGGCACCCCAACCCCTCCAGCCGCCCATCGGAGCATGCCCGCCCATGCACACCCAGGCCTCAATGCTCACCTTCCGCCACCGGCACATAGACAGGAGGTCCCACCCGTGCCGCTGCAAGCCACAAGCCCGGGGCCCGCGGACATCGAACCCTCCACCTCATGCAGCCCCGCTCCGCAGGCCACCAGGTCTCACGTTTGGTGCTGGGTCTTGATTACTCCATGGCATAGGACATACCAGTGCACCCGGCACCATCACAGGCTGCACACCCGCTCAGCCCAATGGGTGCCACCAACTCTGGTGGCCACGTGGTGGTAGGCCCGCGCTGCCCGCTGGCTCTGGCCTACACTGAGGTCCAGCAGGGCACACAAAACCTGATCTGTCCGGACCGCCGGGACGGGGCATCATCGCAGGCTGCACACCCGCTCAGCAGCTTAAGGTGCCACTGACTCAGTGCACCCAAAGTCACCATCCCGTGGCGGGGTGCCTGTGCCGTCCGCAAGGCCCCGTGTGCCACTAACCCTGTGCAACCCCAGTCTGCGCCACGTGGTGGTAGGCCCGTGCCGTCCACAAGGCCTCGTGTGCCACTAACCCTGTGCAACCCCAGTCTGCGCCACGTGGCGGTAGGCCCGTGCCATCCACAAGGCCTCGTGTGCCACTAACCCTGTGCACAAAAACTCATGGGCCCTTAATGATTGAGAACCGTGGAGCGTCCGTCATCCAGTCACCACCGGCAGAGGGGAATGTGACGTCGTCGGCCCCTTATGTTGGCGGAGTCACATGGCCTGTGACGCCTGTGCCGGATGGGTGTGGTGTGCGTGCAAACCTGCCCTCAGGGAGTGGCTGTGACATGCTGACAACTAGACCAGTGACCTGCACACCACCAGCGAGTACGCCTGCGACGGGTAGCAATGAGGGCCCCCCCTCGGAGCGTTAGCGGAGTGGTCTGGCCTGCCGTACGCTGGACCAGCGCAGGCCTTGCAACAATGACTCGTGGGCTCTGGGCGTGGTTCAGTCCATGTCCGGACAAGGAAGTGACTAATGCGTGTGTCCCTGTTGTAGTGTTCACGGGACCCGGTACACAAAATGCAATGTAGCACCCTCTGACTGGCATCCCACAGGATGAACATCATTGACGCAAAGGAAGTCACTGCCCCTACATTCATCCACACATTCACACATGAATGATGAAAGACATGACACAGCAGTGCATCACTGGATGTTTATTGCACATCCAGTGCAGTTATGCAGCTGGAGCGGTACAGGGCAATGCCGAGCACACTACACAATATGGGCACGTGGAGGGCCAGCCAGAGTCCATCCGGGGATGACATGTACTGCGGAAGAGGAAGGGTACAGTCCGCAGTCTGGTTGCCGTGTCATTGGTCGTCCAACAGGATGTGGCAGTCCATGTCGCTGTCCAAGGTGAGTGCATCGGAGTGTATCGGGGGTCAGTGGAAGGTCATGAGGCCATGTGCGGGACCAAGCAGAAACAGGCCAGGTGGCGGAAATGTATGCTAGTGCCTCCTTCTGAGAGCCAACCCATCCACGTCCTCATCCTCGGATGTGTGCTCTGCCCCACCTGTGGGTGTTGCAGTACCGATGGGGCACTGTGTGCCACTGACACATCAGGTGCCTGAGTGGATACGCCTGCCACACTGGGAGGTACTAACACACGAGGGGCGGAGATGTGGATGGTGTAGGGGCAGCCGCATTCATCAGCTACACGCCTTGTGGCAGCAATGCCATGATGAAGTACTGCAGGGGATGGTAGATCCCTGCTACATTTAGATGGTGTGCAGCGGTGGCTGCCATCCTTTCCGCCTCCATCCGCACCATGTCCTCCATGAGCCTCCGCATGTGTGCCAGCTCACGCCTGGCATCGCTGGAGGCACTCTGAGCAGACAGGTCTTCTTCTCTCCGCGTCATGACTCCAGCGACGTCAGTCAGGGCTGGTTGGAGACCATGGGGCGGATGTAGACACCCATGGATGGCATCCAGTTTGGTAGCCATGAGGTCAAACCCCACCCGCACCTGCTCAGCCGTCTCCCTCTGGCCCTCCAGCACACGGTGTTGGAAGGCCATTTGTTGTTCCTGGGGGTCTTGGGAGAGTACCGGGGCTGTGGGTGCCTCCTGCTGGGTGGTTTGGGTGGTGGGTGGGGTCTCATCGATGTGGCTGGGCTGCCCTGATCCTGGAGGTGAGTGGCGGATGAGGTCAATGATGTCTTGGATGGTTTGGGTGTCGATGCTGGTGTTGTCCTCCTCGTCATCAGTGAAGAGTGGCTGGGACTGCTCTGCAGGAGGTGTTGACGATGCCCCTGCGATGTGAAGGGGAGATGGTGTATTACAATATGTCCACATGTATGTATCCGCATGGTACATGTTGACATTCAGACAGCATGGCATTGTACATTGTGACAGTCTGTGGGTCTGGGCGAGGACCCGGGGTCATTGTGGGTGTGCACTGTGCCCTTCTTGCTTGTGCATGTGTGTCATTGTGGCCATCTCCCCCAAACCCCAGTACCTGGTGGTCACTCACCCTGTTGCGGTTGTGTTGTGTCCTGTCGAGCAGTGTCCGGTCCCCCGACTCCAGCCACAGTCTCCACACTGATGACTGTCGACACCAGCTCCTCCATGTCATCCAGCTCCAGCTGTGGCGCTGGGCCCCCACCTCCGGTCTGCGTTGCTGCCTTCTGGTTGGCGGTGAGTTTCTCCTTGGTCTTCCGCTTGATGTCATTCCATCGCCTCTTGACCTCGTCCATTGTCCGCTTGTGCTCTCCGACGGCATTCACCTTGTGGATGATGTCCCGCCATATTCCAGTTTTGGTGCCCAATGACACGTTGGAGGTGACGAAGAGTTGTTGATGGTGTTCCATCACCTCCGTGACTATGATCCTGTTCGCCTGCGGACTGAACTTGGTCTTCCTTGTCTTCTTGTCCGTGCCCTTTCCTGTCCCCGAGGTTCCAGGCTGGTTGTCCGGGGTGCTTGTGGGGTCGCGCTCGTCCTCTGCGCCTGCTCCGGCTGCCTCCATGGTGCTTGGGTGTTGGTCAGTTTGTGTGTGGGTGTTTTTCTACTTTTATGGTGATTTTTGGCGCCTGCCAGGTGTGTGTTGCAGGCCTGGCGCTGCTTGTCGCTGATTTCCTCATCGCGCTTTGGCCCATCGCGTGTTTTTTGGTGTTGTGGTTTGTGTTTTTATCTCCATCGTGGTGGTTGTATCGCGGACATTGTTCGCGGTTTCGGCAGACTTTCGCTTGCTACCGCCTTGTTGTGAATTCCACGTTGACACAGGATTATTTTCCCGCGATAGGCTGCGATATTGAAAGTTGCGTTACGCTACTCTTGCGGTAGTTATCGCACGTTCTTGTGAATATACCCCACTGTTGTTTGTTACAGATTATTGCCCTAGTCTCCTTGGGGTATATGGGCTACCTCCTGTATTCTGATACTGCTAAGTGTAAACCCAAGCAGCCTTGCACCATGGTGCAATGGTGCCTGAGTTACTTGGAGGATTGTTTTTGTGCACGAAGGTATCCCTTCCTGCACAAAATCATTTGTGGTTCAAAATGCAGCACACATGGAATGAGGAAGTAACAAAAAGAAATAAATATATTGCTCTTTGTTACACCTCTGCTGGGTAAGCACACCATTTTGTCGCAATCCCAGCTTTACAAGTCTTTGTAAATCTAGGTTTATGTCAAAATACATGGAAACAAAGCATGGGAATGCCCTTGCCCTACCCATGTAACACCTACCTGATGCAAAGTAACACAAGACAGTCTTTGAGGAGCATTATTTTGTGTTTACTAAGCCATGCAAAGCCACACAAATTTACTATGCGTGGCTTAGGAAATGTAACAAAGGATTTTTCATCAAAGCCAATGCAAAATCTTAATAAATTGGGGCCTATGTGTCTTGCTTAGAAGACAAATGGATTTATTAAGAAGAAAATCTACACAAAGGTCCATAAAACTCTGGGTAATATATATTGGTGATATCTTCCTATGTTTGAAGAGGCTCAATAGGAACTTATACAGTTACAGAATGGATAAGGAAAATTAAAAATAGGCTACACATAAAAACAACAGATAAGAATACATTGACACACTTTAAAAGCTACCATTGTAGAAACTTAAAAGAAAATGTATCATGTGGATAATTCTTAAGGATTTGGAAACAATTGCACTAGGTATGAGTACATTGAAAACTCTAATATCCGATTCAACAATATGACAGAAAGAAGATACCCCAAGAAAGTCACTGAAAAGAGCTTTTTCACACAAAAGGAATCACACTTAATACCAAAAGAGAAAGTATGATCAATTCCATAACATGACTGACGACCTATGGTCCATTGTCTAATTATACACAAATTGATGACAAGGAAAAATTGGAAAATGTTATACCCATTTTAAACACCTCTATTCTCCTTTAAAAAACTGAAACACCCAAAGAGAAATTCCAGTAAGATCTAACAGAGACTCCACATCAAAAGTCATTACTCATATATTGGGACACCAACAAATCACTGTACACCATAAATGTGATTAGTGCAGCATATGTGAACTGGCAGACATTACGAAAAAAAGTGAAATGAATGGAAATAGACTTACACAATGGCAAATCTTAAATTTCAATTGCAAAAATGTTACCTTTGCAGTTACATGACATGCAAAAGAGACACAGTGATAAACTTTTAAGAAATAAAAAAATGTATGATTCAACACATGCCAAGTATCGGATATAAAACACCTAAGGCCCCAATGGACAATCACTGTGTAGAAATGCAAAACACTCCAGAACAAATGATCTGGACAGTGCTGACAAAATAAGTGCATGACCCAAGAGGTGGCTCACTTGAGCAAAGATTATCCACATTAGAATAAAAATACATTGAAATATGTCAGACCGTAGTCAATACACTCAATGGGTTAAACAAAAAGTACAACTTGATGAAAAAGGATGGAGATAAATGGTGCAAGATAGATGACAATGAGAACAATAAGGTTGTGATAATCATAATGTTTAGTTCCTATATAGATTCAATATACAGGACTCAAATTGAGGAGGAGATACTGGTAAGAACTGTTTCGATGAAACCTATGCTTTATAAATGTAGAAGGATGCATTTTATCTACTAATAATTTCAAAGAACAAAGATTATCAGGTTGCATGTAACAAGCAATGTTGATGAATATGCCTATGAAGAACGATGCAATAATGAAATAGTAGAAATGAAATGCTAATTCAGTTAAGTTCAGTTCATAAAACTTTATTTGGCATTACTGCCATAAAAGCACATCAAAAACTAAGAGAAAAATATTTCTGGATATACAATAATATAAAAGCAAGAAAAGCAAGTATGATAAAAATTACTACAATTCCTAAAATTCATTCAGTAACAGTGCAATAAGCATAGTCCAACCATATTCCTTAACCCTCTACAAAATTTGCTGGTTAAACTACATCTAGCTTGCAAATCTAAAAACAAATGCAGTCAACAGGGGCTACCCTTGGGCAACCCTTCAGATGGTTAACCTTTTTTGCCTGATCCTCCATATACTTAACAACTAAAATGTGACGGCAAAAAAATAAATTGACTGGCATCACTTCTCAGGATCCTAATCGCTGTTCTGCAGTCCCTGATTCCCAGGTTAAGGCATAGCAGTAGATTCCACTTCCTTCTGTACCCATGGTAAATCGGACAAAAAATTACAATGTGTTCTATGGATCTGATAACCTGGGGACAGAAGGGACAAAACCCATCAGACTCTTTGGGAGCACGCAGCCATTTTGCCGTAACTGAACAGAGTGGCAAGGTCCCTACCCGAAATTTCTTATATAAATGTTTTGGATACAGGAGGCTCAATCTCGTCCAAATATTTATCTATAATGTAATCATCTTTGAACTTAAGGAAGGAAGTCGTGAGGGAACCCTCTTTTGAGACCCTTATGGCTTCTGCAGGGGTGGACCAGAGGTTCCCACACTCCTTCTTGGTCAATCGATGTTTTACAATCCTGAGCCAGGGGATGCTTTAAGCCCCAGGTAGCCCCAGAACATCCTCCAAACCCTGTCGGAATGGCTGTAGTTTTAAGGTCGCACAAATCCTATGCCAATACAATATCAGTCTAAGACCCACTTTATCGGAAAGAGATCTGAGGCCCAAGTCAAGCCACAGGGGAATAAGCGGAGAACTGACAGGGAGGTTGCTAAGGAGACGCAATAAACAATTTTCGATTATGTCCAGGCTGCTTACATCTTTATGACCTCCGAGCTCACCTACCATAGACGGTCACCACAAGTCTTGAAGATTATACATTTGGAGGGCTGGGGATACAGGACAAAATGAAGAACCTTGTTGTGACCTCACAATACACCCTGTATATTTTTCCAGCTTGAGCCTACACTTTTGGATGTGGGGTAACCAGTCAGACTGCTCTGTGAGTGTGACCCTCATGTAATCAAATACATGATTCTCTCCAGAGAGACACCCTTTAAAGTTGGGTGGGAACAAACTGACGGGCAGGGGTTAAAAAACAGGGGGCTTATTTACAAGCCCAGTGCGCTGCCAAAATGTCACTTTTCATGACTGAGCTTACCCATATCTACGAGGCCACCTAAAGCCACCCTATATGGCTTTTCATGGCCTCGTAGATATGGTGTGACCTGATGCAGCACAAGTTGCTGCGTTGCCTCACACTGCGATGGGGAGGCATGCATGGCGTTACGATGGGTGTTCCCACGTAACACCCATAGCATTTGACACATTCCTAGATTTACAACATGCTGTAAAGAAAAACAACCTGATTTCAATGCAGACACCCTTACACCATGGTGCAAGGGTGCTTGCATTGGTGCCATAGGAGCGCCAGTGCAGTAAAAGAGGACAGGAATGCGCCGTATCTCATATATACGGTGCATTCCTGCCCTTTTCCATCGACGTAGGGCAGAGCAGCAGGAAGGCTTGCGACACTACCCTACACCATAACTTTGTAAATGAGGCCCCATGTACTTAGTTTTATTGAGAATAATCTCCAGGCCCCTCTGCTTGCAAAAGATCCCAAACTGATCCAGGAGCGTCTGTACCCCCATCAGAGATTTCAAAATCAAAAAAGTATTGTCTGAAAACAGAAGTGCCTGGACCTTCTCAATGGCTAGACTTGGGGCATCATTCTTACACAACCCAAAATGGAACACTAAATCATTAATGTATAAAAGAAATAAGGTTGGGGTCTAGCACACACACTTGCCTCACACCCGATTGTCTGGGACAGAGGATGTCAGTTCACCCTGGGGTCCACATCTGTCCTGAGCGAAATTATTTGTGTGAAGCCTAATAACATCAAGGAGATACTTGAAGACAAAACACCTGATCAATAGTGCGAATACCATCCCTAAAGCATACTTGTAATGGAGATAACGTTCCCACATCTGCCAGGCAGTTCTGCAACCTTTCCAATATGACCTGCCTACATTTTTTCTGGGAGCTATCGATAAGGCAAATGGGCATATAGTTAGTTGGAAGTGACCTAGAGCCTTTTTCAAGATCAGGATTATCTCTGCTCCGGCCCAAGATGGAGGCATGGGGGAACCGCTCAGTATGGCATTAAAAAAACATGTGAAGTAGGGGCTCCAGATATCCTTTTCAGCCTTAAAGAGGTCCCCAAGGATCTTATCTAGCCCAGGTGCTTTGTTAGGGTATTCCAATCTATTGCTTCATTAATTTCACCAATGGATATAGGCCAAGCTTCTAGGGCGTACCGCCCAGGGGTGGAGGTGCCTGAAGAAGCACTAGCTATAATATTACCCCCATCAGGGACCAGTGACCCAACTATCTCACACTAAGAGGGATCTGCACCTGCATCTCAAGGTTACAGTTTAGAAAAGTTATCAGCTCAGGCAGCTGCAGAGATGTTGCTGTCAATTGGTGAATTGACTTCAGCACCACCATTTGAAGGGATGCTGCAAAAGAAACAATGGTGCCTTCTTTTATCAGCAGTTAGCATGGCGTTCCATTTTGCATATTCCCAATCTCTTTTAGCACTTAATATAGCAGCTTTGTAAGAGAACCTGGCTTCCTGGATCAAATTCCAGTTCCCATCTTTGATAGCGATGGAAAGGGCTCGCCTTGCAATTCTACCTGATTTGGAGTACCAGGATGCCTATTTTTTCCTCTTGGGAAGGGTACTGGACTCCACCAAGAACACATTCCTGATTGAGGCAAATATAGTATTATGAATATTACTAAATGTTGTCAGGGAGTCAGATTGCAACAGGTTAGCTACCTCAGCCTGCAAAGCTTCCAGGCCAGTGGCAACCACCTCATAAACCTGCCTCAGAACTGATGGGTAATCTGCCACAGAGCTCCACTTCAGCCTACAGCGATTGCAAGTAGGGGTGAGCCTTCTATCAAAGGGTTCAGTGTGGGACCTGGAAATATTACAGCCCAGCAATCTCAATGTAAGATCCAGAGCTTTATGATCACTATCAAATCGAGGTATCATCTGCATGTCAATAATTATGGGCCATAATCTAAAGTCCAACAGGATATAGTCAATAAGGTTAGTCTTAAGCAAGCGGTTGACTGTTTGCCGCCCCTCTCTATCGTACATCAATTTCCCATTGCAAGCTTGCAAGCTTGGAGACCGTTGTTCAAGGTGAAAGAGCTTAGCTGTGAAGCGGCAGCTGTCCACTTCTTAATAGGTGGAGGTGAGAGAGAAGGAACTGACCAGGTTAGGTTCTCTTCACCAACCAAGAATTCAGAATTAGTATTGAGTGACTCAAAGTAACAATTCAAATCACCTGCCACAATTTTAAAATAACCAACCGGGAAATTCATGAAATGAGTACTGATCAGATCAATGATTGTCATTTCAACTCTGCTACCCAATGACCTACAATAAACATTATATATATAATAAAAGACACGAAAGATGAACTGCAGTGTGACACACTGAACAACAGGGGATCCCTTATCGATAACTTTGGTCACATCTAACAAAGTGGTTTTTATTCCTATTGCTAGTCCCCCCCAGAAGGTCGACCTTTCCCAGAGGAAGTTGCAGCCTGACAGAAGTTAGCAATTAGGGGGAAGGCTGAAACAAAACTGGTTGGGGGAGTGTTGGGAACGTGAGCTAAATTCTTGATTGTGCAAACTGCTCATAGCGCCAAACAGACTTACTCGCTGGTCTTCACTACTGCCCACAAGACTCGAAGCTCCCTCACTCACCTAAAGGCAAGGGCTGTCCACTGTTAGTGGGGGGCACGCCATAGAATGGTATATTCCTTAAGTTGGGGGCAGCACTTGCATCTGTAGGCCTGGCCTGGCTTGGCCTGGCTAGTGATATGTGGCTGAGCAGGAGCCAGCTGCGCCAACAAGCCTTTAAACATACTGGATAGTTGCAAAATAGTATCTTCTAAACTACGAATCCTGTCCACCAAAGTAGCGACACACGCAGCTACCAGTTATTTAACCTTCTCCAAGATACATTCTCAGTCGATGCTGGAGGCCTCAGAGTTCCCCCCATTGACGGCAGGAAGAATCAGACCAGACTGCAATGAAGTAGGCCCAGCAAACTCATTGGATCTATCAATGGGTCGATCCATGGGCTTTGGTCCAGTGGATGATGCAGAAGCAACCCTTTGCTTTGTTTTTCACTTCCTTTTAGCAGAAGGTCCACAAACACTTGTGTTCATAGGGTCAGGATGCTGTGAAAACTAATTGTGGAAGGTTAAGTAATTTGTTCAATAACCGCAATAGACAACGGGCCACAATTAACAGAGGAGCCTTCATTGGAAGTACCAGAATGGGGAACTGCTAGTCTCAACGCGGGGCTACTAAGCACTTCTCCCAGATCTATAGATAAACACCTCTCTGCCAGGCCAAATTATACCTACTGCACGGGCCAGGAAAGAGTCAAGCATGGTACCACCCAGCGGTTTTCCAGAGACATTGTCTTTGTCCCCAGGCAGCTTCGTTTTGCCCATTATTCCCCTGGATAGCACTCAAAAGAGTTAAGTGGAACAAGCTCATCCAGTAAAACTCACCTGCAGCACTGAATCCTGTGCAAGCTTGGTGTGCTGAAGTGCAGGCAGATGGCCTCACTGTTGAGGTGGTTTCTGGCCCCTTCAGTCCCGGGGAACAGCAGTGCAGCGTACCAATGTATGCAACCAATTGCCGTTTGTAAGATTGGCAGGGCTTGTCAACATCCAGCGATAAAACCAAGGGGGGTGGTCCCTGCCCACCTCATCCTGGAGCTGATTGTCCCCCCTTGGCCCGGGATTGGTCCCGGCGCAGCCCAACTACATCAGACACTGCGAGACTCCGGAATGCGCTTTATATCACCAAACAGCTGGGGATGTGACTCTTCCGGACCAAAAGTGTTCCTGGGACTTGAAATTCACAGCCAAAACTGCTGCTTGCCACTCCCACAATGGGGGGACTCCAGAATGTGCTTCATATTGCCAAATAGCTGTTGGGGTGACTCTGGCCTCCTCTTCCGACCCCCACGTGTTCCTGGGATTAGAAGTCCCCAGCCAAAACTGCTGCTTGCTGCTCCCCTAATACATGGAACTACGGGTTCCATCTGACTGAAAAAGACTATGCACCCTGGAGAAATGGAAATGTTATGATATGAATGTTTTACAAATGTACTTGGATGCAGCTTACCCACCAATAATACAACAAAACACAGAGCCTTTATATAAAGAATATTGTTGATATATATGGATGGAATTTGAAAACATTAATTATATGGTAACAATGAAAAGCTAATGCATGAAAATCATGAGTCCCATCTGACTAAAAACATATCATAGAGCAATTAACATTTTATGAAATTCACCAAAGAAAATTGTTTATTGACAGTACTTGAAATAACATTCTAACTTTATATCCAACTGCCACTTTCCAAGGTTATGAAATATTTAAACAGAACAAATGCCTCACATTAAGGTCAAAGTAGTTGAGAAACCTAACTGCCATATAAATCCAGGCTTTGCATTACAATAGAAGCTGTCAGGTCATACCCCTTATATCACACTAGCAAGAACCACATATTCACTATGTGGTGAAAGAGCAATGGATTTACCGTACCGTAAAATATCACACATTGCTCTATACCCGCCGGCGCATGAATATACTCAGGAACGTAATGCAAAAGATACGGCAATACAAAGTAAGTACAGCACACTAGATTATTCAAAGAATTAGCATTAATTTAAGATAGCGTAGTACTACATGGAAAATAAAAACTACGAGGCAACTCAATACTAGAGAGACCAGTTACACGATGATGTCAATGTTTTGAACTTCAGGGCAGGGTAAAGTCCCTACTAGATGACAGCCATTAAGAAATACACATCTGCACAAAATATCCATCAAACATAGCAAAACGTGTATATCAATGTGAGGTCAACATAGCACACTAGATTAACAACATAGGCATTTAATCACTTAATTAGCAATGGCTTATGAGGAGAAGCATGATTATATTAGGAACAGTAAAGCTTTTGGCAACTTGATATAAGAAAGACATTTTACAAAACTGCGCCCATTGTTTTGAACCACAATGTAATACGTATCGTCATTGCAGTGTAGTGTTCCAGCCATCATGAAATAAATAGTGTAACATTCCATGAGGTAGCAAACCGACCGAGATCGCTGTTAGGGGAAAAGTGGGGATTAGTCACAAAGCCAGCTACTAGTATATTGATTTATGCTATATAATGGGAGTACTTATTTACGGCTTCGCTAAATGACAGCTCAGAGCTAAACGAATGGCCCAAGTCAGCCGACTTGCTCTCCTTGAAGCCCAGGCAACTCGCCTGGAGAGAACTACAGATGGGCCGACTGATGAAATTAAACAAAGACACCTCACACTGCTGAGAGACGAGATCAGAAAAATCTTGCTAGACTCAGCTAAGATGTTGTGGAGGTCCTCTGTTGCCCGGGTCTACTGATGGGGAGACAAAAACGGAAAGATACTACACATATTGGCAACATACCCCCAGGCAAACCGCATAGTCCCGAGATCCAAGACTCCTCCGGGGTCACCCACCGTACGCCATCCACAATAGCCCAAAACTTCGCAGACTATTACTCCAGGCTCTACTCGGCCCATAGGCCCGAGACTTCACTCTCTGAGCTGACTAGCCTGGGACCCACCTTCCCCGGCTCCACCCATCCGAGACGGACAGTCTAGACCTCCCCATTACACAGAAGGAAATAGGCGATGCCATCTCCCTTGTGGCAGCTGGGAAAACACCGGTCCCGGACGGGTTCCCGCAAGAGTACTAAGCCATATACCGGGACACACTACTTCCCCAGCTCCACGACATATTAGAAGAAGTGGCAGAGACCGGGACATTCCCGCCCAAAACAGACTCTGCGACCGTGGTCGTCATACCCAAAACACAACCTCCCTCACCTTCTTGCACAGACTACCACCTAATCTCACTCATAAACACAGAGGTCAAGATCTACGCTACGATCCTGACCCAACACCTGAGGCCACTCCTCTGTAAACTAGTCCACCCAGATCAATGCGGCTTCATGCCGGCACGCAGCACAAGGCACTGCCTTCGGTGCCTCCACTTGGCCCTAGTAAATCGTCACTCGATTACCCCCTACCTAGCACTCCTGCTAGTTGACTTTGAAAAAGCCTTTGATACGGTCAACTGGCAGTACCTGGATAGTGTGCTGGACGCACCGGGTCTGGGTCTTCAATTCCGTCGCTTGTCCGGGCGCTTTATTCCAGACCGTAGGCAAGAGTTCTTATAAATGGGGTTCTCTCGGAGATCTTTCCGATCAGTAGAGGGACGAGGCAGGGATGCCTCCTCTCTCACCTCCTCTTTGCCCTGGTGATGGAGCCCCTTGCCTGCCTTATTAGGGCAGACGATCAGGTACGAGGCTGGAGATGGAAGGGAGCCTAATAGGATAAGATCGCCCTCTATGCGGACGATGTCCTGCTTTTTCTAGCAGACCCGAACAATCTGGGCCCAGATGCCTCCAGATCCTCCGCGCCTTTTAAAAGCATCAGGATTGCACCTAAACCCCACCAAGTCAACCTTAGTACCCCTTCATATATCAAGGGAATGCTTTGACTGGCAGTCTACCATCCCTATACGGCAGCAATCGTTCAAATACCTGGGGATTTGGGTTGCGTTACTCCCAGACCTGGCATGGTCACTTAACATCACCCCACTGGTCAAGAATGCTAAGGAGGATCTCCGAAGATGGCAAAATCTGCCACTCAACCCCCTAGGGAGAATAGCCCTATTTAAAATGATGATTCTCCCCGCTTTCTGTACATTATCCAGATCACACCGTTTCACTTTCCACGCAGCTGGTTCAGGGAACTAGATAGTATAGCCGCAAGATTTCTCCGGAGAGGTTTGAGGCCCCGTCTGGCTCTCGCCCACTGCCAGATCCCATCCTTTGGCGGAGGCATGGGTATGACCAACCTTTATTTATACTACCTAGCAACTCGACTGCTCGTTCTGCATGATTGGTTTAACGGGGCGGTCTGACCTAGCGTACAGAGTCGAGCTGGAGGAGCTGGGACTGACACGGATCCAGACAATGATGTATGGAGGCCCAATATCCATTGACCTACCGGGAGTGACTCGAGCAGTCCTGATGGCCTGGTGCTCAGCTTTACGCTACACAAACTGGGACAATAAGCTGACACACCAAACGCCCCTCTGGCAGTGTGCCTGGCTTAGGGATGTAGGGGCTCTTGAAGGTTTCATAGGCATCTTGCAACTGGGAGACGTATAGGTAGGGGATCATCTACGATCATTTCAAGACCTACAGACGCGCTACGCCCTCCACCCGTCACAATTCTACTAATATCTGCAGCTCTGCCATGCTCTTAACGCACACATACCAACAGGCACAACACTGCCAGAGTTCAGCCCAATGAAAGCACAGATCATGATGGGAGACCAAGGGAAAGGAGGGATCTCAAGAATATATCGCTCCCTGACCAATAATAGTCCAACAACACTCGACACACTCAGAATCCGGTGGGAGGCATGGCTGGGCCTGTTAGACAACAAGGACTGGCAGGACACCTTGATGGCTCCCAAAATCATTACTACCTCAGCCAAGCTCCGCCTGGTCCAGTTGTTCTACCTCCACTGTGCATACCTCACCCCTAGTCGCCTCTATCGGGCAGGCCTAAGAACCACTCTATCTTGCACACAATGTGGGCTAGAACCAGCAGACTTTTACCATATAGTATGGACGTGCCCACGTCTCACCCAATACTGGGAGGTGCTGGTAGCTGAGCTGACGGACATCCTGGGCTGGGAGGTGCCACTCAAACCCTTGAACCTACTACTAGGGATTATGGATGGCCTGGATGGGACCAGGGCAGATAAGCTCTTTCTGGGCACTGCCATTGTGGTGGCCAAGTGGGACATTGCTGCTGCATGGAAGAATCCCTCTCCCCCTACTGTAACCAAATGGCGCACAGGCGTAGACTGGTGCGCGGCGCAGTAGAAACCACTGTACGAGGCCAGGGGATGTCCAGCCAAACATGGGAGGGTCTGGGGCAAATGGTTGGGCCACGTTGAATAACAAAATCACCCTTACCCCTCCGGGGATCGAGTTTGTGTACGTCACAAGAGACGGGTGCGAGACATAAGTGTGCTGCCGCTTATTTTAGGGATGACAGTTATTTAATGTATCATGCTCGATATGGTGTTTCAGTGCTGTATTTATCATTACTGTTTTTAAAAATCAACAAAATTGGTTATCAAAAAAAAAATAGGGGAGTACTACCTGTAAACATTTGTACATTTATTAGTACATTCTTAAATAGAGTTTGTGTATTAGGAATATCACTGGTGCTATAATCTTAGTGTACTGGTTCCCACCAGTATATTGATTAATAATACAAATTAACAGTACTGAGATGTAACCCAAAAATCACACAATGCACATTATTTCATAGTTTTATGTTCTTACTCTTCTTTATTGGATCACTTGTTGTGTACAGTAAACATAATCTACAGCCAACACGTGTTTCGCGCACATTGCGCTTATTCAGGGCTTAAGAAAAATACTTTAGTCTCTCTGTACATCTATTCCATGAATTACTCAGATATGTCTTCTGGCCTTGGGATATGACAATCTTCCTTAAAAATAATTTCTCTAATAAGGGGATATGATCACTTCTTCCTTCTAATTGGATCATAGAAATGTAATATTTAGAATCTCCATAGCCCTCTTCATATCGTATCCAGTCAACTGGTTTCAGATGTAATACCACAGCAAGCATCTGAATTAGTTGCCCCTTCTTGGTCATTCAACCCCCATGATACGGTATCTGCGTCTTTCATCAATAACATCCTCCCTCCTTCACAATTCCATGTGATATGATGACTTCACCATCGTACACACGGAATCTATCATCTGCACCAACACTAAAGACTAAGCCATGACAATCATGGAACACCTGAACTTCCAGCTCCACACCGACCACAAAACTACCATCAAAGGCACCCTCCACATACAGAAGTCAAGGACCACGAACTGGCCTCTGCGACAACGTGACAGAATTCATCACCCTGTTCGCCATCGAATCTGAACACTACGTCTTCCTGGGAGATCTCCACTTCCACCTGCGTGACCCCACAGACACCAGCTCCAATGACATCCTGGAACAAATGCACAACATCGGCCTCACACAGCTGATCTCAGACCCCACGACAGAGCAGGACCCACGCTGGACCCTATCTCCATATCCAGCAACAGAGTCAGATACAGCCACACCAAGGAACTCACCTGGCCCGACCATTCCATCATCCACTTCACCATCGTTGGACCACCCTGTGCCATCCCCAACCACCACAGGTCCCCCTTCTGCAGTTGGACCAAAGTCACACAGCACCAATTGACTGATGCCCTCAGCATCACCCAGCCGAATGTCTCCATCAACCTAAACTGGGCAGTAGAGAACTTCAATGCCTGGATCACCAGTGCCGCCGACCGGATCGCCCCCACCAAACCAGCCAAAACGCACAGATCAACCAAACAAGCCAGCTGGTACACCCCAGAACTAAGCACGCTAAAACGCAGATGCAAATTACAAGAAAGGAGATGGCACTCCAGCAGAAACAACACTGAGTGAGCCACTTTCAAGTCTGCCCTCAACAACTACCACCACCAACCTAAAGTTGTGAAAAAGGAAGCCCTGACAAACCGCATCGAGGCCAACGCCAACCTGACCAAAGAACTGTTTACCAACGTCAGAGAGTTCACCTGCCCATCAGCCACTGAAAACTCGATCCCCTCCTCACAGGATCTCTGCAATGCTCTTGCAGACCACTTACACAGCAAGTTAGCCACGATATACAGAAACTTCAATCCCCAACCTACCGACCTCCTCAGCCTCCCCACTCCCATGACGACAGCCACCTACTACCTGCTCAACACATGGGAACAACTCAGCACACCGAACACTACTGCCTTAATTAACTCAATCCACTCCGGAGCACCCTCTGACCCATGCCTTCAACATGGGAAGCGACGATATCAGCCACCAGTTCACCACCTTCCTCAATGCCTCCATCGCCGCAGTAACCTTTCCCGATGCCTGTAAACACTCAGAGGTCAGACCCTTCCTCAAGAAAACCTCCACAGACCCCAGCGATCTGCAAAACTACTGCCTCATCTCACTGATTCCCTTTCTCAGCAAAGTCCTGGAGAAGGCCATCAACCTCCAACTCACTGAACACCTGGAGAGAAACAACCTGCTTGACCGCTCCGAATCAGGTTTCAGAGCCAACCACAGCACTGAGACAGCCCTGATCGCCGTGACAGACATCTGCACCCTACTCAACAGAGGAGAATCGACTCCCTCTTATCCTTCTCCCTATCTCCGAAGACTTCGACACCATCTGCCACCACACACTCATCAAACGACTGTACCAGATCGAAATCAAAGATAAAGCTCTCAGATGGATGGCATCATTTCTCATGGGGTGCACCCAGAGAATCAGACTCCCTCCCTTCAAAGTTAATAGGTTAGCATTATATGCTGTGATGATCCCCGATAAACCCAAAAGGCATGTTTTACTTGAAGTGATAAACTCTATATTCTGATGTGTTTTCTGGTAGGGGTTGCAGGGTACTGTGATTTTGGGGGTTGGGACTCTTTAGGGGTCAAATAGGGCTCTAGAGCGTTACCAAGGTAATTTCAATCTGCCTGATGTATATATTTGCAAATTAATGCATATTATTTAGTAGTGTGTGTGTACGTAATAAATGTACTTTTACTTTTCTAAAGAAAACGCACTGACTGGTCAATCATTTACAGAGTGTTGTTATTGTGTGTCAATGAGTGGTGATTACTAGCCCACACTATCTCCCCTGCACTGCTTTGTGCTTGGTTCCCAGCAAGGGGATATTGTGGACCTATTACCTGCACAGGCCTCACATCCTGCACAACTAATAACCCAATTTCTTACAATGACCAAAACCTCCTCAGAGCCTTGGGGAGTGGGCATTCCTGGGGTGAAATGTCTTGAAAATTAGGTAAATGATAACAAAATTGTGGTTTTGTGATTATTCACAAAATCTTGAGAGGAAAATTCCCCCCTGAATAAGGTCAGAGATGTATTCCTGTCAAGAGCACGAGTCAGTTCATTTTCAGGAAATAAATGATGAGGGAATACCGCCAAAATGTTAAAAATGTAGGGTTATGAATTTTTACACTAGAAAATTATATATGCTATGGAGAAAAAACAAAAAAGTGCAAAAAACATTTGTTAAGCAGTTGCACGGTTACACCCACAACATTTTACAACTATATGTGCTCAAGTATGTGAGTAATCTTAAAAACCTGTAAATGTCACAGCTTTGCAGAGAATTCCTGGAACATTTTGTCAATTCCAAAAATAATCATACAGTTACTCCAAACATAGAGGAAAACCTATCAATTGAAATTGGCAAATATCTTTTTTTAAAAAGGGCGAGGTGCAACTGCAATGGAAAACTCATTGTGTCAAAAATGGTTATGCGTTTTTGTTTTATGCCAATGACTTGACATTCCTGCTTGTATAATTCCATCAGTTTTTGTGGTGCTTCATTCCCCTTCTTACCATGGAAAGGTAGGTTGCTCTGCCTTGGCATAAATAAATCCCCAACTACTTCCAAGGTGAGATGAAGTTTGAAAGGAGGTTGAGAATACCCCAAAACTCGCTGGTTTTTAAGTGCCCCCAAACTTTCCAGAGAAACTTCATACAGGAGCACCCACTCCCCCACCCTCGAATGGGGCTTACTCATATAGCAGGGTGATATCATGTGTGAGTAAAAGGGTTGATTATCGCAGGTAGAGCGTCTTTTCGCCCAGCTTTATTTCCAGCTTTACCGCCACAAGGAATTTTGCATTGAGATGATTATCGAATAAACAATGCTTATCATATGTGTGTCTTTAGCAATTCAGATATTTTCCTCTATACACTATAGGGTAATGTTGGCCATTATGTATCAGAGGTAAGCACTTTAGAAAAAATGTTTTTATATGTGTACCATTCCTTTAGGTATGAAATTATTTATATCTGTTATGCTCAGTGTTTAAGAATTACTATTATAAAAGCTCAACATTACTTTTAAAGCCTGATAGACCGGAGACTTCTTCATATAAATCATCTACGATACAGATATCAAACTACAATTATTTGACAGTTATGGAATGAAAACAAACATACATATGAGAATAATATGCATCTTTAGACAGCTCCAAAAATGTATGAAATTCATAAAAATTAAGGGGCTTATTTATGAGCCCCTTGCAACACTTTTGCGCCGCCATTGCGTCACTTTTTGTGACGCAGCGGTGGCATAAACAATGCGCCACGTTGCGGCATATTTACAAAGTGACGCATCTAGGCAGATGCGTCACTTTGTAAAGCCCTGCATCAGGTATAATGTATGCAGGGTGGGCGTTCTGACACAAGAAAGTCTCTTAGAAGTGGCTCAGTGTAATCTTTCAGATTTCACTGCACCACTTTTAGGACACAACTGCGTCAAATCCTTACGCCTGCATCATGGCAGGCGTAAGGGTGACGCAGTGCTATAATCATAACCCTCCCCCCTGCATGGCTGGAGTTGCGTCACGCTTTCGACAATACTCCAGCAATGCGTCAGTTTGGCGCCGACAGGTACGTCAGTAATACTGAGGTATCTGTAATTCCTTGAGACATGATGCGTCATACTGTAAATATGACGCAGCCATCATGTCGGAAGGAGGGCGCAGTGAAAACTGTTGCATCGCTGTTTTCACGTAGCGATGCGACAGTTTTCATAAATAAGGCCCTAAATGTATACTTTATAGTCTTTGCTCGTTTTCCTATAAACTGTCGTTTATCTCAAGCATACTGCACTATACCAAAATTTGCTCTTTAAAAAAATGCATATATACTAAACATTCAAAGTATTTTCTGTTTAAATCGAATACAGTTACTGTGATATTGATATACATATTATTCTAAGCATTCAAAACAGGTACCAGGAAAACTGCTATTTGAATTCCAGGGTGAAAGTTTCTTTTAAGAAAGGTAAAACATTATAGTACATTAGGTCACAGAAGTTCCAAAACATTTCTAACGTTCAAGCTTGGCGTTTCTTATACCATCTTGTATATTTTTAAAGGTGCATGCACAAGCAAGGTCAGAGTACTTCATCTGAATCCTGACTAGTAAAAACATTTGACGGGAACTTGTTTCTCCGACTAAACTTTTGATCGCATTCTGACATTATATATCAAAATCACAGAATCCAAACCGACCAGTTCTAAAGTATATCCTTACAGATACAATGATCTTGTTTCTGTTTAATATTAATTATCCTGAACATAATATTGTTTACGCAGTTTAATATGCACCCAAGGGACTTGGGGGCATATTATCAAGGGCTTTATCGCCGCTTTAGCGGCACTTTTTGCCGCTAAAGCGGCGATAATTTTATCGCCCTATTAGCAAGCTGTCGCTAACAGGCGTTAGCGACAGCTTTCAGGCGTTAGAGGCTGCGTTTTCCATCGCCTTGCATGTCAGCGATAATTATCGCTAATGACATGCAAGGAAGGCGTTCCTACTAAAAGCGACTGAATACAGTCGCTAACACCACTACCCCTATTAGCAAGGCAGGCGAAGCGATAAAATAATTCGCGCTAAGCGCGTTTATCGCTAGATTTTAACACCTGCTAGTGAGGATGACTTACCTGTTTGTAGTATAGGAGGTGGATTCTAATGCTGAATCCACCTTAGCGTTAATGCCAGAATATCGCTGGTTTTCCAGCGATATTCTCGCATTATGCCGCTATCGCTGGAATAATCATCGCCATAGCGCTAATTGTTGCTAATACAGCGTTAGCGTGGCGATATATTCCAGCGATAGCTGGCGATAGAATATTTCGCGCTAAGCGCGCTCTGCGATATTTATCGCATTTTGTTGCTAATATGGCCCTTGATTTATTAAAACAGCTATATCTCCCTCAATTTATGACATAATCCCTTTGCAAGGATGTTAGTAAATAATGTTTACATTTATAAACAAAGCTGATGTGAACCGACTAGTTTGTAGTTTGCCTTCATTTTACAATGTGACAGATGTACTAATCAGTCGCAAAATACACATTTATAGGAGGTTCCAAAGACTACGCCTCATTAATACATATTAGACAGGAGGTATTTTGCAATCATCTATGAAAGCCTGCAAATGGGATGATGGAAGTATGGGAAGGACCCAGACCTTTGTCAAAAGCTAACCATTTTAAAACACCAACAAACCACACCTTAAGAATAACCATGTGCATATCCAATAATTACTATCAGTATAGCATTTCAAATTTTCATTACCAACAAACAAAAAAGTATTGAAAATAAACATAACGTGTCAGTGTATTTTTTTTGTACATATTCAGGCCACACAAAATGCAGCAATAGAACCAGCCCCTAGAAGGACCAGCACTCCCAGCTGTAGAGCAAAGGCACTAGCCTTGGGAATGCCTAATATATCTGAAAATCCTGGGTGCTCAACTGTAATGACCCCAGAAACACAGGGTCACTGTTTGCTTCAAAATGACTTGGGGGATCTGCTATGCCTTCTGCAGGCCTCCACAACACCGTTGGTGGTGCCACTGCCCATTGTGGGGCTACCGCAGGGCAGAAGAAGTCCAGCAAGGCATTATGGGGACCCCCAGCTGGGAAGCTTGAATAAATAACGAGTGGCTCTGGATACATTTCTAACTGTCATTGTTAGAAATGGGATTCTTGGTAGGCTAGGGCGCGGGCCAAAGCCAGGCAAAGACCACCACTCTAGTCAGGATAAGGGAGTTACACTTCTAAAATAACCCCTGCTCACCCCCTTGGTAGCTTGGCACGAGCAGCCAGGCCTATCTTAGAAGCAGTGTGTAAAGCGTTTGCACATAACCAAAAAATACAGTGTACGCACTACAAAAGGACACCACACCAGTTTAGAAAAATATCCAATATTTTTATATAATTAAAACAAGACCAAAAACGATAAAGAACCACAATACTATACTTAAAAGTTCACAATTCAAAAATACGCTGATTAAAAAGAGTTCCTTGTGTGGATAGCGCCGTCCGGGCTACCACAGCGTCGTGAACACACAAATCCGAAACAGTTCTGGCTGACCGCTGGGTTGCAGGCCAGCTACGGTGTCGGGAAGACCCGCAAACAGTACCTTTCAGAGATGCAGGGCGATGGGGCCCTCCAAGTCACACGCGTTGCAGGTCGATCTCCTCTCTGATGGAGTCAGGAGCGCTGGCGTCGGCAGGCGTCGGGTGCTGCGGTGCGAAGTGCAGCGGTGCGGCGTGCGGTGCCCTCAGGTCACGGTGCGAGCAGCGGCTCGGTGGCGGCGTCAGATGGCGTCGTCGGTGAGACCAGGGTCGCGGAGCGAGATGAAGGCGGTGCTCGTCACGGTGCTGGCAGATCACGGTGCAAGCAGCGGCGGCATCGTTGCTGAAGCACTGTCGTCGGCTGATGAACTGGAGTCGATGGCGCCGGCGTCGGTAGGCCAAGGCTGCGGTGTGGGATGAGGGCGGTGCGTCGTGTAACTTACGAGCGGTGCCCCCGAACCACGGTGCAAGCAGCGGCGTCGATCTCGGTGGGAAGTGGCGGCGTCAGGCAGGCCAAGGCGTCCTCATGAAGCCAGGCGGTGTGGAGTGCGGTGCCCACAGGTCGCGGTGCAAGCAGCGGCTCGGTGGTGGCGTCAACAGGCGTCGTCGGTGAGACCAGGGTTGCGTTGCGGCGGTGCCCTCTGCGTTGCCTTCAGGACACGGAGTCGGCAGTGGCGTCGTAGACGTCGTTGAGTTGGTGTTCTTTGGGTTGCAGCACAAAACACACAGTCCCCAGTGCTGCGGGTCGAAGAACTTGAAGTCTAGGGTCGCGGTGCGGTGGTGCCCTCTGCGGTGCCAAAGCTTCGGCGTGAAGCGAGGCGGTGCGGAGTGCCGTGCCCACAGGTCGCGGTGCAAGCAGCGGCTCGGTGGCGGCGTCAACAGGCGTCGTCGGTGAGACCAGGGTTGCGTTGCGGCGGTGCCCTCTGCGTTGCCTTCAGGACACGGAGTCGGCAGTGGCGTCGTAGACGTCGTTGAGTTGGTGTTCTTTGGGTTGCAGCACAAAACACACAGTCCCCAGTGCTGCGGGTCGAAGAACTTGAAGTCTTTGCTGTTCCTGAGACTTCGTGAACAGGGGGCAAGCTCTACCTCAAGCCCTTGGAGAGACTCACAAATTTAGGTTGCAGAAAGTCCAGTCCAGGCCTTTCACTACCCAAGACAAAAGCAGCCACTGCAGGTCAGCCCAGCAAAGCACCCAGCAAAGCAGTCGTTCCTTTTTGAAGCTTCTCCGGCTCTTCTTCTTGGCAGTCTTCTTGTCCAGATGAGTTCTAAAGTTCAGGGGTCTGGGACCCAGCATTTATGTCCAAAATCCTTTGATCTCTTAGGCAGAGAGGGCCTGTGCCCGGTCAGGACCAGTTCTGCCTTCTCTGGTGTGAATTCCTGGCAGGAGGTGGAGACGGCATTTTTCAGAGGCAGAGCAGGCCCTTTGAGGTGCAAGGAAATCTCCTCCCCCTTCCACCATCGTAACCCAGGTCTCTGCAGCCTTTTCCTGACCTACCTAGACCATCTGGCGCCCCTCCTGCTCCCCCAGCCTTCTGTCATCCAAAACCCAGACAGGCAATCCACATTCCAGCAGAGGCACACGGGATGACTGAGCAAGAAAATACCTACTTTCTAAAAGTGGTATTTTCAAACACAGAATGTAAAAATCACCTTCACTAAAAGATGCATCTTTAGATTCTGAGTTCAGGCATACTAAATTCTATTTTCTTACCGAATTCCCTGGGCCAGTTATGTTTATAAGATGTTATAAACAAACCTCCCATTCTATCCTATGGGGAACTGGTAGCCTTGCAATAGTGAAAAACGAAATTGGCTGTAATTCACTATCAGGACATGCCACACACACCAGGGCATGTCCCCCTTTCACTTACACTGCACCCTGCCCACAGGGGTACCTTGGGCCTACCTGAGGGGTGTCTGACATGCAAGAAAAGGGAAGGTTAGGGACCGGCCAGTGTGTGCACTGGCAAAGTCGACATGGCAGTTACAAACTGTGCGCAGACTCTGCAATGGCAGGTCTGAGGTACCTTTTCAGGGCTACTCACGTGGGTGGCACAATCAGTGCTGCAAGCCCACTAGTAGCATTCGATTTACAGGCCCTGGCACACTCAGTGCACTTTACTGGGGACTAACAAGTAAATCAAAGATCCAATTATGGAAACACCAATCCATAACACATTTTACCACAGGAGCACTTGCACTTTACCACTGATCAGCAGTGAGAAAAGTGCGCAGAAACACGAAGCCAGCACATAAGGAGTCAAAAACCGAGAGGTCAGAAAGCAAAAAACTCAGGGGAAACACGCCAAAAGATGCCAAGTCTAACACATGTCCCCTCCAGCTGAAAGTAGGGAGAACTACCCAACCTCCTGGGAGTTCTCTTCACTAAGGCGGAAGAACCTGGACAGACCATCTGCATTGGCGTGTTCTGTGCCAGGGCGGTGTTCCACCGTAAAGTTCATTCCCTGTAGGGAGATGGACCACCTCAGCAGTTTCGGATTCTCACCCCTCATTTGCATCAACCATCTGAGGGGCCTGTGGTCTGTCTGAACCCGGAAGTGAGTCCCAAACAGGTAGGGCCTCAGCTTCTTCAGCGCCCAGACCACAGCGAAAGCTTCCCTTATTATGGCACTCCACTTCTGCTCCCTGGGGAGTAGTCTCCGGCTAAGGAAGACTACAGGCTGGTCTAGGCCCTCTTCGTTCAGTTGTGAGAGCACCGCTCCCACTCCATGCTCTGAAGCGTCAGTCTGCACAACGAATTCCTTGGAGAAGTCGGGTGCCTTGAGCACGGGGGCCGTGCACATGGCGGCCTTCAGGGCATCAAAAGCCTTCTGGCAGGACTCAGTCCAGATCACCTTCTTGGGCTGCTTCCTGGAAGTCAGCTCTGTTAAGGGGGCAACAATGGTGCCATACCCCTTCACAAACCTCCGGTAGTACCCGGTGAGTCCTAGGAAGGCCCTCACCTCTGTCTGGGTCTTGGGGGCTCCCAAGCCAGAATGGTGTCAATCTTGGGTTGTAGGGGTGCCACCTGGCCGCTTCCTACCTGGTGTCCCAAGTACACCACCGAACCCTGTCCGATCTGGCACTTACTGGCCTTGATCGTGAGGCCTGCCCTCCGCAGCGCCTTCAACACTTCACCGAGGTGCTGCAAGTGTTCTTCCCAGCTGGAACTGAACACTGCGATGTCATCCAGGTAGGCGGCACTGAAATCCTCCAGCCCAGCCAACACCTGGTTGACCAACCTCTGGAAGGTGGCAGGGGCATTCTTCAACCCAAAGGGCATCACCCGGAACTGGTAATGTCCTTCTGGGGTTGAAAATGCTGACCTCTCCTTGGCCCCATCGGTTAAGGCGATCTGCCAGTACCCAGACGTTAAATCAAACGTGCTGAGGAACTTGGCAGCTCCCAACCGATCAATGAGCTCATCAGCTCTGGGGATGGGGTGTGCGTCAGTCCTGGTGATGGCATTGAGCCCACGGTAGTCCACACAGAACCGTAGTTCTGGAGCGGCACCGGGTGCAGCAGCCTTTGGGACCAAGACCACTGGGCTGGCCCAAGGACTGTTGGAAGGCTTGATCACCCCTAACGCCAACATCTTAGAGACCTCCTCTTTAATGCTGGCCTTGACCCGGTCAGTCAACCTGTAAATATTGTGTTTCACAGGAGGGCTGTCACCAGTGTCCACGTCATGGGTACACCAGTGAGTGACACCTGGGGTCAGGGAGAACAGGGGGGCAAACTGTCCCAACAACTGGTGACAATCGCTCTGCTGTTCTGGGCTCAGTATAGGGGAGAGGATCACACCTTCCACTGACCCATCGTGCTCCTTGGTAGACAGGAGGTCAGGGAGAGGTTCACTTTCCTCTTCCGTTCCATCATCTGTCGCCAAGAGCATGCTCACTTCGGACCTCTCGAAGTGGGGTTTGAGGCGGTTCACGTGGAGGACCCTCAAAGGGTTCCTTGGAGCCTGCAAATCCACCAGGTAGGTGACGTCACTTTTGCGCTCCACCACCTCAAAGGACCCAGTCCACTTGTCCTGCACGGCACAAGGTTCCACGGGGGCCATGACCCACACTTTCTGCCCAGGTTGAAATTCAACCAGAGTGGCATTCTGGTCATACCGCTTCTTCATTTCTTCCTGGCTTGCTTCCAGGTTCGCCTGAGCGAGTTTCCTGAAGCGGGCAGTTTGGTTTCTGAAGGCCAGCATGTAACTAAACACATCCTGGGGAGTTTTCCTGGGAGCTGCCTCCCACCCTGTGAGAGGTCCTCTCACAGGGTGACCATACAGGAGCTCAAAGGGACTGAACCCAAGAGACTTCTGTGGCACCTCCCTGTACGCAAAGAGAAGGCATGGCAAGAGGACGTCCTACTTACGCCTCATGGGTTCTGTTAGACCCTTAATCATGCCCTTCAAGGTCTGGTTGAATCTCTCCACCAGGCCGTTACCTTGTGGGTGGTAAGGGGTGGTGAATTTGTAGGTTACACCACACTCCTTCCACAGGGATGTCATATACTTGGATATGAAGTTGGTCCCTCTGTCAGAAACCACCTCTCTGGGGAACCCCACGCGGGAAAAGATCCCCATTAACGCCCGGCCCACCACTGGCGCCGTCGTTGTCCTGAGAGGGATTGCCTCCGGGTACCGGGTGGCATGGTCCACCAAGACCAGGATGTACCTGTTGCCCAGGGCTGTCTTGGGATCCAGTGGCCCCACAATGTCCATCCCTACCCTTTCAAAGGGTGTTCCAACAACTGGAAAAGGCTGGAGAGGAGCTTTGACCTTCCTCCCACTCTTACCACTTGCCTGGCAAGTTTTGCAAGACCTGCAATGTCCATCTGACTGCCTTCGCATTTGGGGCCAGAAGAAGTGGGTGACAAGCCTGTCAAAGGTCTTGTCCTGCCCCAAATGTCCTGCCAAAGGCACGTCATGAGCCAGACCCAGTAGGAAGGTCCTGAAGCGCTGGGGTACCACCAGCACACTGGCTGACCCAGGCTCAGCGACCTTAGGCTCACTGTACAGGAGACCATTCTCCCAGTAGATCCAATGTGATCCGGACTGATCACCTGCTGCCTGGTCTGCAGCCTGCCGCCGCAGACCCTCCAGAGAAGGGCACTCTTTCTGCTCCTTGCAGAATTCCTCCCTGGTGGGACCCCCTTCTTGCTGCCAATGGGTCAGCTCAGAGATGTCCCCCAGTTCAGCAACCTGTTCCCCGGTAGGCACCAGGGCGTCCCCATCAAGGTCCGCCTCCTCCCGGTCCGTGGGAACTTCAGGGGCCGGTTTCCCGCACCCCTTGCCCTTTCTCTTGGCAGGGACTTGGGCCACTGTTTCAGGCTCCAAGTCCTCTTGATCACCCTTTCTGGCTGCCATAGACAGAGTGGACACGCATGCCCACTCTGGCAACCCAAGCATCTCCAAGTGAGACCTGAGCTCATCATCCTTCCATAAGGACTGCTCCAGGTCGTTACCTAGCAGACAATCTACAGGCATGGAAGGGCTCACAACCACCCTCAAGGGACCTGAGACCCCCCCCGACTCGAAGGGAACCTGCGCCACCAGACACTGGCGCTCTGAATTGTCTACAGCAATTACTTGGTGGAATGCCCCTGGGACTACCTGCTCCTCAGAGACCAGGTGACACCGGACTGAGGTCACATTGGCTCCAGTATCTCTGAGAGCCTCTACCCTTTTCCCATTGATGGTCACCCAGGTGCTGTATTTCTTTGTGTTAGGGGGCACCTGGTGTCCTGGGACCATCTCACTGTCCCCAAGTGAGACGAGGGTCATTTCTGCGGGATCCCCATCCTCCTGTGGGTACTCCTCCTCCCCAAGCGCTACACTAGCCAACACCTTGGACTGCCCACCGGTGGGTGGCTGAGCCCCCTTTGGACACTTGGGGTCCCCCTTCATGTGACCCACCTGGTCACATGCAAAACACCTGCGGGGGCAGGTCTCAGCAGGCTTTCCTGATGAGACCCCTGGCTTCTTATCTCCGGGGGGATGGGAACCTTTACCCTGGGTGTTAATTTGGGGCCCTTTAGAGAACTCCTGTGTTTTACCTTTGTCCCCCACTTTTCTGCTGGGGACCCTGCCCACCTTTGGCTGAGTCTCCCCCAAACGCTTTCTTGTGGACCCTGGTACTCACCCAGCGGTCCGCCTCCATAGCAAGCTTCCTGGGGTCAGTCAGCTTACTATCAACTAGGTGCTGGCGCAGATCTGCAAAACATAGACTAGACAAGTGCGCCCATGCAATCAAATTGTAGAGCCCCTGAAAATCTGTCACATTACTGCCCTTCACCCAGCCATCCAGTGACCGGCAAAACACATCCACACATTCCAACCAAGTGTTGGCATCAGACTTCTTACTGGACCTGAACTGGTCCCTGTACTTTTCAGGAGTAAGACCATACTTAGTGAGAAGGGCGTCCTTCATGTCTGGATAGGTGAGGTGATACCCCTTACCCAAAGCTATTAACGTATCCCTTGCTTCTTCTGGGAAGAGAGGCCACAATCTTGCTCCCCAATTCTCCTCGGGGACCCCATTCATGTGAATTGCTGCCTCGTACCCCTGAAACCACCTTTGTATGTCATCCCCTTTTTGAATTCTTTGCCTACATTTTTAGGGATGTGCACAATTCTGTCTGCCTGTCTTGACGAGTTGCCGCCACCATCTGAACTGGCTCTATTCCTTAGCTCCAGTTCTTTAAGACTTCGCTCATGATCTAAGATCATCTTCCTTTCCTCCATGGCTATTCTTTTATCCTCCCTTTCACTTTCCATCCTGAGTTTCTCCAACTCGAACTAACTTGCTTCCCGCCTGTCCTCCAGCTCCTCTGGGGACAGGCCACTGCTGCCTGGTCGGAAGGGTTCCCCCCCTCCCAACAGCCCATCCACCCTAGGACTAGGCTCCCCCGCCTCTCACTAAGGTCACCAGATTGCCCACTTGCGTCTCTGGCTGCTACCCAGGCCCTCAGCGCCTTTTGTAGCTCGTCCTTCCTAGTGAGGCCTCTGACTTGGACTTTTAGGTTTTTGCAAACGGACTTCAATTCTCTCACAGTGTAGAGCTCCAACCTATCCTCCTCAAAGGCAATGTCCATGGATGCAACGGATGATGCTATTGATTCCGGCATGGTGAAGTAGAAAGTTCACCTGGCAAGATCACAAAAATCGGCCAAAAAGAAAACGGGTTAGTATGTGGTACGTAATGGTCTGCGATATGGTAGTAGTGCACACCAATCACTGTAAGTCAAGTGCAAACGCAAGTCCTATCCTCACCGCTGACAACCAATGTTAGAAATGGGATTCTTGGTAGGCTAGGGCGCGGGCCAAAGCCAGGCAAAGACCACCACTCTAGTCAGGATAAGGGAGTTACACTTCTAAAATAACCCCTGCTCACCCCCTTGGTAGCTTGGCACGAGCAGCCAGAACTATCTTAGAGGCAGTGTGTAAAGCGTTTGCACATAACCAACAGTAATACAGTGTACGCACTACAAAAGGACACCACACCAGTTTAGAAAAATATCCAATATTTTTATATAATTAAAACAAGACAAAAACGATAAAGAACCACAATACTATACTTAAAAGTTCACAATTCAAAAATACGCTGATTAAAAAGAGTTCCTTGTGTGGATAGCGCCGTCCGGGCTACCACAGCGTCGTGAACACACAAATCCAAAACAGTTCTGGCTGACCGCTGGGTTGCAGGCCAGCTACGGTGTCGGGAAGACCCGCAAACAGTACCTTTCAGAGATGCAGGGCGATGGGGCCCTCGAAGTCACACGCGTTGCAGGTCGATCTCCTCTCTGATGGGAGTCAGGAGCGCTGGCGTCGGCAGGCGTCGGGTGCTGCGGTGCGAAGTGCAGCGGTGCAGCGTGCGGTGCCTTCAGGTCGCGGTGCGAGCAGCGGCTCGGTGGCGGCGTCAGATGGCGTCGCCGGTGAGACCAGGGTCGCGGTGCGAGATGAAGGCGGTGCTCGTCACGGTGCTGGCAGATCACGGTGCAAGCAGCGGCGTCGTCGTTGCTGAAGCACTGTCGTCGGCTGACGAACTGGAGTCGATGGCGCCGGCGTCGGTAGGCCAAGGCTGCGGTGTGGGATGAGGGCGGTGCGTCGTGTAACTTACGAGCGGTGCCCCCGAACCACAGTGCAAGCAGCGGCGTCGATCTCGGCGGGAAGTGGCGGCGTCAGGCAGGCCAATGCGTCCTCGTGAAGCCAGGCGGTGCGGAGTGCGGTGCCCACAGGTCGCGGTGCGAGCAGCGGCTCGGTGGCGGCGTCAACAGGCGTCGTCGGTGAGACTAGGGTCGCGGTGCGGTGGTGCCCTCTGCGGTGCCAAAGCTTCGGCGTGAAGCGAGGCGGTGCGGAGTGCCGTGCCCACAGGTCGCGGTGCAAGCAGCGGCTCGGTGGCGGCGTCAACAGGCGTCGTCGGTGAGACCAGGGTTGCGGCGTTGCGGCGGTGCCCTCTGCGTTGCCTTCAGGACACGGAGTCGGCAGTGGCGTCGTAGACGTCGTTGAGTTGGTGTTCTTTGGGTTGCAGCACAAAACACACAGTCCCCAGTGCTGCGGGTCGAAGAACTTGAAGTCTTTGCTGTTCCTGAGACTTCGTGAACAGGGGGCAAGCTCTACCTCAAGCCCTTGGAGAGACTCACAAATTTAGGTTGCAGAAAGTCCAGTCCAGGCCTTTCACTACCCAAGACAAAAGCAGCCACTGCAGGTCAGCCCAGCAAAGCACCCAGCAAAGCAGTCGTTCCTTTTTGAAGCTTCTCCGGCTCTTCTTCTTGGCAGTCTTCTTGTCCAGATGAGTTCTAAAGTTCAGGGGTCTGGGACCCAGCATTTATGTCCAAAAATCCTTTGATCTCTTAGGCAGAGAGGGCCTGTGCCCGGTCAGGACCAGTTCTGCCTTCTCTGGTGTGAATTCCTGGCAGGAGGTGGAGACGGCATTTTTCAGAGGCAGAGCAGGCCCTTTGAGGTGCAAGGAAATCTCCTCCCCTTCCACCATCGTAACCCAGGTCTCTGCAGCCTTTTCCTGACCTACCTAGACCATCTGGCGCCCCTCCTGCTCCCCCAGCCTTCTGTCATCCAAAACCCAGACAGGCAATCCACATTCCAGCAGAGGCACACGGGATGACTGAGCAAGAAAATACCTACTTTCTAAAAGTGGTATTTTCAAACACAGAATGTAAAAATCACCTTCACTAAAAGATGCATCTTTAGATTCTGAGTTCAGGCATACTAAATTCTATTTTCTTACCGAATTCCCTGGGCCAGTTATGTTTATAAGATGTTATAAACAAACCTCCCATTCTATCCTATGGGGAACTGGTAGCCTTGCAATAGTGAAAAACTAAATTGGCTGTAATTCACTATCAGGACATGCCACACACACCAGGGCATGTCCCCCCTTTCACTTACACTGCACCCTGCCCACAGGGGTACCTTGGGCCTACCTGAGGGGTGTCTGACATGCAAGAAAAGGGAAGGTTAG
The DNA here is from genome assembly GCA_963921515.1 of Calotriton arnoldi. NCBI lineage: Eukaryota > Metazoa > Chordata > Amphibia > Caudata > Salamandridae > Calotriton > Calotriton arnoldi. Next base: position 1,681,246 of record CAWUFW010001308.1, read on the forward strand.
GGACCGGCCAGTGTGAGCACTGGCCAAGTCGACATGGCAGTTACAAACTGTGCGCAGACTCTGCAATGGCAGGTCTGAGGTACCTTTTCAGGGCTACTCACGTGGGTGGCACAATCAGTGCTGCAAGCCCACTAGTAGCATTCGATTTACAGGCCCTGGCACACTCAGTGCACTTTACTGGGGACTAACAAGTAAATCAAAGATCCAATCATGGAAACACCAATCCATAACACATTTTACCACAGGAGCACTTGCACTTTACCACTGATCAGCAGTGAGAAAAGTGCGCAGAAACACGAAGCCAGCACATACAGAGTCAAAAACCGAGAGGTCAGAAAGCAAAAAACTCAGGGGAAACACGCCAAAAGATGCCAAGTCTAACAGTCATGCTACACAATTTCCTCCCCCCATTTTTTCTTGTGAGTACCAGGTCCTACCAGGGCACCTCAACTCTCTTGGGTGATGGGACAGTTTGAGAATCTCACCCCCCAGCTGCCCCTGCCTGCTCTTAGTCCAGATGGCATACTCCTCTGACAGCATGGGAGCTGACAGCGTGCTCCTCCCCTACCCACTACATGTGGGCAGTGTGCTTTTGTGTATTGGCTGCCCGGCTCCCCACGGGAAGCAGGTGTGAACTAGCCACCATTGTGTGGAGCGCAATGGCCTATGCAAGGGGTACAGCTTTGGGTTTTTTCCAATTTGCTTTAAATCACATCTTTCCATAAATAGCAAATTCTTTAAAATTATGGGCTCCAATTCCTCAAAGTATGTCATGTAAATAACGCTATTGATGGAGCAGGGTAAATAAAATAATTTTGTACCCCCTTGGAAAATTAATGAACTCTTAATAAATTAATAATACTAACTGTTTGAAGAAGCATGTATTAACCAACAAATGCACCTTTTAGTAAACACTATATAAAGGTAAGATGCAAATTTGTGCAAAATCTAATTTATTTACAATTGTGAAGTTAATTAACCCTAATATTGTGATTTGTGTACTAATTAGAGTGAAATCGCATGATTTATGCTACGTAGTAGATTTGTATTGTGGCAAAGAATACAGATGGTAAGTAAAATGGCTTTAAATGTCGCTTCTGCTAGGTAACACCTAACACTGGTCTTTAGAATGGCGGGTGGTAAACAGAAAGGCTTATTTTCTTTGTTTTAATTTTGGTTGTGTTTGTTCTTATGATAGTTCGTTCGGCCTGTTAGGCCATGCTGCGAAAATGGCTGCTGAAACAGATGAGGTCACGTGAAAAGCCAAAGATGGCCTCTGGGCAGAAGAAATAGAGAAACTAAGTCACGTGGATGCAGCCTGTGCACGGAGTGAGAGATGTCAAGGTCGTACTGACCTACAATAAGGAGGGTGCCAAGAAAGACTCAGCACTTATTCGTGGGAATGGAAGAGAAAGTACTGAGCAACAATGGACTAACTAAATTGTGACCATCAAGATCGCAACAAAATGAATGGAAAGTTGGACTGCTTTTAACCCCGAAGTCATGAGACTCATTGTATGTTTTACTGTCCCCAAAACCAGTTTGAACAAGGATGGCGATGAGGTGACCATCACCACCCCTCAAATGGACCAATTAGCATGATTTTTGCCCCTAAGGATTGCAACTTTTTGTGTAGTAAGCTAGAAAGTAGGGTATAAGAGGGTCTACTCTTATGTGGGGTGGGCTGCTGCTGCTGCTGTGGTCGCTGCTATTGATGCTACTGCTGCTGTTGGTGTTCTGCTGCCATACCGCCTCTTTATTTTCCATTTTTTTCACCTCAATCCTACGAAAAGACTTTGTCATTTTTGGACTTCGAACTTGACTGGGGAAGGAACGAGATCGTTGCGGGAATTCTGCACGGGAGGTTCGTCCGAGGAGGTTAACGGGACAGTCAGTCAGTTTGGGAGTTCTATTCTGTGATCTGCGGTTTATCTTCTTTTTGGTGAACCATTCCTATCCGCATCCTAAGACTATGGGTAATGCATAATTTTCTATTCTTTATTAGACTTTTCATAAAAATGTTATTGATATATTAAAAGTGATTAATAAACAAAGAATTTCACCCATGCAATTGAGAATTTAGATAAAATTACATTCTAACTTAAAATGAGTCTGTGGTTCTTTAGTTCATTTATAAGTTTTAAAAGTTAAAAGGTTTTAAGTGTGATTGAGCTGGTCTTAATCACCATCAACTTATTCTACTAGTTGGTCCATCGACCAAAGAGCGGAGTACCTTGATGTTTAGAACTGACAGGATCAAAAGTTAATGTATATGATGTCTGAGGTATTATTCTGTCAAATTTAACAAGGTATCCCGTTTGTCCAGCAACACATTTCTCCTTGGTGTGTAATCCAGTGAATGAATGAATGTATGATATGCGGTATCATGGGCCCCACCGACAAAAGGTTTAATAGACAATTGGTTACATGAATGTTTTATCTGGATTCGTGTCCTAAGGAGAAATTTATATTAGCCGCGCTGGATCACTATCATCTATTGACATCATATTTGCAGTATCTCCTATTTGTATGTCCCAGTCTGACACTGCTACTCTTACCTACACTCTGGCGTCTTCAATGCAATTGCAAGTGGGAGTTGCAAAAAGGGAAAACACCACGTCCTGCCTTTCACTAGAGTTCAAATGTCAGACAATACTCAGCATTCTCTGATCTCTAACAGTTGCTTATTCAAACAGCAGTTTAATCCAATTTAAGGTATTGCCTTCTCCAACTCTTTGTCTATGCCAACAACCATCCATAGTCCCAATTTATCGTGTTGAATGGCGTGTTCCTGCAAGGCATGAAACACATAGGTAATTGTGGATCAAATTCTCTGTTACACGGGTTAATATGTTTACCATTGTTTTTACTTAACATTTTGATATTTCTGTTAATCAGAGGTAACAAACAGCATGAAATTACCTCTGTGGGTCCCTATAAGGTGTTGGTATCAAGATAATCAATGCTTCCTCCTCCATAGTAGTTGACAATTGCTGCTGCATCTCATATGCTTCAAGAAATACCTCCAGCGATTTTCCTGAGAGAATCTTGGTGAAGGACTGATAAAGATCAGTAGGAAAGCAACCTGTGGCTCCCTGGGGTTTCCTCACCTACATATCAATTATAGCTGTAGGTATATCCCATCTAGTAAGTGGGGCAGCTAGCATATCCTCTTTTGTCAATCTAGAAAGGTGATCCCCTCAAGGAGTCCCTGAATCTGCTGTGTTATCTATCATATTTGGTTGCGATTTATAAACCCCTACTAGATGGCGCAACATGATGTAGTAATTCCCCCTTGGGACACAATGTTTTTTTCTCTATCCCCGTTAAGATACAGTATATTTTTCCGGTGGATTTTCGTTTTTTTAACAGCCATGTCAAGAGACATGCCACCTTATCCTCTTTTCTGCAAAGGCACTTCATGTATGTTGTGTTCATAAACCCATCAAGTGCATCGGATGAGTTCCCATGCCAGCTTAAGTGTCTTCATCTCTGCCATCCATTCTGCGTTCAGCACATCTTTTTCCACTATTTTAAATCTCCTCTCCAGATCTCTCCATATCACTTCAAATTTTGAAAAATATTTGGGCCATGCAATACATAAAATGTCCTCGCAACACTACCTTAGATTAAGTTATATATTCAGTTTTTGTGCTTAACACAGCTTACAAATCAAATATATATGGAATAAATGTAATTATGACTATGTGTCATGTTGATTGCCAAAACATAAAACTGAAAAAAACCGTTATCTTATTTGTCAATATTTTCAATAAACAACAGTATCATTTAAAACAAAGCATTCCCTTAACCAGTTCGGTGCGCATGATGGCATGGTTCCATCATGCGCCACGGTGCTCGTGTGACGCGGATGAAAACATTCTATCCTCTGCACAAGACCACCAAATCCCTCTGCTGTAAACAGCAGAGGGATTTTTGTAATTTTTCTTTTCAGCCTCTGGAGCCGGGGAAGAGCTTCCCCAACCTCCCGAGGTGGGACAGAAAGCCCAATAGTAACCGGGGATTTATTTTATTACATAGGGGTGGCGGCTGCCCAAAATGGGCATGCTAATGCCCCCACCTCCCAAACACAAAAGGGACAGTCTTTCTGCCCTTAGGGGCAGATGGGAGTTATTACCCCAATCTGCCCCCCCAGAGAGGGCAGAATGCCCACTAGACACCATGGATTTTTTTTTATAAAAGAGAGGGTGGGGGCAGCCCAGAATGGGCATGCCAATGCTCCCACCCCCCAAAAAATGGGCGCAGTCTTTCTTCCCCCATGGGCATATAGGGGCGATAGCTGGGTGGTAGGAAATTTGTGTCAGTCCAGTGATCCCACAACTTTCCCACTGTCAAGGTCAGTGGTTACTCACTATGCCGACACTCCCAGGAGCAGAACGATGAGATTTTCCTGATTCCACCACTGGTTTTCCCACAGCCACCAACTCAGAAATAACTAGCGGCCGTGCGAACCCCGTCGGGGGAAAGGGGAATGGGACAGAGAAGAGACTGCCTGGCCTTTGGCGCTTCCACTCTACTTCCTTCTTACTTCTGCGTTCCGTTCTGTTCTTTTCTTACACCCTCTCTATCTTCTCGCATTAGTGGAAATCACTGTAACAGAAAAGCACAACGTTACTAATTCCCTTCTACTCCCCTCCTCTCTCCCTCCACCTCCTACTCTCTCCCTCTGGCTCTCTCCTTACCCAGAGTGCCTATGGCTTTTGCTCCTCTTCTATTCTTTCAAATGAGTCTTTATTCTTCAGAGTCCTGTATTACAAACGATACTTTAGTATTCTTAACCGCTATTGACTTTCTTATTTTTTCACAATCATTCCTTTACTCTCTCACACACTCTCTGCCTTACTTTCTCTTCATCGGTAATTCGTCTTTGTTTTTCTCCGTAGATATCTTCTGAAGCCTACGCCATCAACTGGACGACGAAGGGAAATCAGGAACTGAGATTCCGGTTGGTGAGTATGGTGTAATTCTTATTTACTCTTCTTTTCGTTTTTCTATTAATTCCTAACATAGTATTTTTTCCTAAGTTTAATAACTTAACTAACTAACTAACGCTCTACCCTACGCCTAAGCCTTGCTCCAAAACTACTCTATTTCTATCTAACTGGAAGCCTTTAGAAAAGCAACTTGACCCTAAAATTCCGTTGGTGAAGTGCGCGGTTCTACAATCAACCGGTGCACTTCACAGCTGGTCCAGACCCCGCGCTCGTGTCCAGGAGCGCAAGACTAGACCGGCCACTGCCTCTGCTGTCCTCCCTGTTGGGAGTACAGGGAGAAATGCCCGGTTGCGCGCAACGATCACCCGCAACCTTTTGCGAGCGGGTGATCTTTTTAAAACCGGCTCATTCAAAGATACGGAGGAGCATTGGAGAGTCTTTGTTCCTCTTTTCTGTACCCTGACACCCACACAGAAATGTGAGGAAAAGGTCATTTGTTTAGATACATTTAATGTTTGCAGGGGTTCTGGGTAAGAAAGCTTTGGGGGATCCACATAAGCCACAACCCCCCGGACTCCCCTGGGTGTCTAGTTTTCAGAAATGTCCGGGTTTGGTAGGTTTCCATAGATAGCTGCATAGCCCGGAACTAAAACGCAGGAGCCTCCTTTGCAAAAACAGGTTGATTTGTGATAGAGAGGGGGGCACCTGGGTTTTTTTTCTCAGACTCGGCGGCCATCTAGGGAAAACTACCAAACCGACATTTCTGAAACTAGACACCCGGGAGACTCCAGGGAGGTGTGGCATGCATGGATCTCCCAACGTTTTCTTACTCAGAATCCCCTGCAAACATCAAATTTAGCTAAAAACAGAAACTTTTGCTCACATTTCTGTGTGAGAAAGTTGTGGGATCACCGGGCTGACACAAATGTTTTACCACCCAGCGTTCCCCCAGATCTTCCGATAAAAATGGTACCACACTTGTGTGCGTTGACCATGTGCCTGCGACAGGGAAGTGCCCAAAACATATTATGGAGACATCAAAATTATCCATCAGAAAACAACCTGGTTTTGCAATAGGGGCACCTGCGTTTTTTGTCCCGGGCTTGACGGCCATCTAGGGAAATCTACGAAACCCAGACATTTCTGAAAACTAGACACCTGGGAGAGTCCAGGGAGGTATGGCTTGCATAAGAATCCCTTGCAAACATCAAATTTAGCCAAAAACATAACATTTTCCTCACATTTCTGTGTGGGAAAGCTGTGGGATCACCGGACTGACATAAATTTCCTACCACCCAGTGTTCCCCCAGGTCTCCCGATAAAAATAGTACCTCACTAGTGTGGGTGGGTCACGTGTCTGCAACAGGGGAGGGCCCAAAATGTATTGTGGAGACATCAATATTTGTTATCACAAAATGACCTTGTTTTGCAACGGGGGCACCTGCGTTTTTGGTCCCGGGTTCGGCAGCCATCTAGGGAAACCTACCAAGCCCAGGCATTTTTGAAAACTAGACATCCGGGGGATTCGAGGGAGATGTGGCTTGCATGGTTCTCCCAACGTTTTCTTACCCAGAATCCCCTGCAAACATCAAATTTAGCTAAAAACAAAAGCTTTTCCTTACATTTCTGTGTGGGAAAGTTGTGGGATCACCAGGCTGACACAAATTTTCTACCACCCAGCATTCCCCCAGGTCTTCCGATCAAAATGGTACCGCACTTGTGTGGGTGGACCATGTGCCTGTGATAGGAAAGTGCCCAAAACATATTGTGGAGACATCAAAATTATCCATCACAAAACAACCTGGTTTTGAAATGGGGGTACCTGCGTTTTTGGTCCCGGGCTTGGCGGCCAATTAGGGAAACCTACCAAACCCAGACATTTCGGAAACCTAGACACCCGGGAGAGTCCAGGGAGGAGTGGCTTGCATAAGAATCCCTTGCAAACATCAAATGTAGCTAAAAACAAAACATTTTCCTCACATTTCTGTGTGGGAAAGCTGTGGGCCCACAGGGCTGACACAAATGTCCTACCACCCAGTGTTACCCCAGGTCTCCCGATAAAAATAGTACCTCACTAGTGTGGGTGGGCCACGTGTCTGCAACAGGGAAGGGCCCAAAACATATGGTGGAGACATCAAAATTATCTATCATAAAACGACCTTGTTTTGCAAAGAGGGCACTTGCGCTTTTGGTCCCGGGCTCGTCAGCCATCTAGAGAAAGCTACCAAACCCAGGCATTTCTGAAAACTAGACACCCGGGGGAGTCGAGGGAGATGTGGCTTGTGTGGAATCCTCAAAGTTTTCTTACCCAGAATCCCCTGCAAACCTCAAATTTTGATGAACAGAAATCACATTTTTCTCACATTGCTGTGTGGGAAAGTTCTGGTATCACCAGGCTGACACAAATTTCCTCTCACCCAGCGTTCCCCCAGGTCTCCTGATAAAAATGGTACCTCACATGTGTGGGTGGGCTAAGTGCCTGCTACAGGGAAAGGCCTAAAACATATTGTGGAGACATCAAAATTGTTTATCACACAATGACCTGGTTTTGCAAGGGGGGACCAGTATTTTTGGTCCCAGTCTCGGCGGCCATCTAGGGAAACCTACCAAACCCAGACATTTCTAAAAAGTAGACACCAGGGGGAGTCCAGGGATGTGTGGCTTGCATGGATGCACCAGCGTTTTCATGCCCAGAATTCCCTGCAAACCTCAAATTCACCTAACAAATCTAATTTTTCTCACATTTCTGTGTGGGATCACCACAGCGGCACAAATTTCCTTCCACCCAGCATTCCCCTCAGTCTCCAGAGTAAAATGATACCTCACTTGTGTGGGTGGGCCAAGGTCCTGCGACCGGGAAGGGCCAAAAACATAGAGGTTGAGGGAATAGCACAGCGAGCCCAAATCGCTATATTTGTTTTTATATAAATATTTAGGCTGACTCTGCATTGGACACCTAAACAAGTGAGAGATCATTTTTATCGGGAGACCAAGGGGAACACTGGGGGTAGAAACTTTGCACTGGTGCGGTGATCCCAGGCAGAAATGCAAAGAAAATTTGATTTTCTTTTAGCTAATTTTGAGGTTTGCAGGGGACTCTGGGTAGGAAAACATTGTGGGATCCATGCAAGCCACACCTCCCTGGACTCCCCCGGATGCCTAGTTTTCAGAAATGTCTGAATTTGGTAGGTTTCCCTCGAAGGCTTCCGAGCCCGGGACCAAACAAGTAGGTGCCATCCTTGCAAAACCAGGTCGTTTTGTGATAGATAATTCTTATATCAACACACTGGGCCTTATTTACAAGCCCCTTGCGCCACTTTTACGTCATTTTTAACATGGGAAAAGTGACGTACGGGTGGCGCAAGGGGCTTGTAAATATGCCCCACTATGTTTTGGGCCCTTGCCTGTCGCGGGTACTTGGCACACCCACACAAGTCAGGTAGCATTTTTATCGGGAGATCTGGGGGAATGCTGGGTGGCAGGAAATGTGTGTCAGCCTGGTGATCCCACAACTTTCCCACAGAGAAATGTGAGGAAAATGTGTTTTATTTTAGCTATGTTTGAGGTTTTCAGGGGATTCTGGATAGGAAAACGTTGGGAGATCCACCCAAGCAGCATCTTCCTGGCAAACCCCAGGTGTCTAGTTTTCAGAAATTTCTGGTTTTGGTAGGTTTCCCTAGATGCCTGCCCAGCCCGGGAACGAAAAACGCAGATGACTCCCTCACAAAAACCAAGTCATTTTGTGATCGATAATTTTGAAGTCTCCAGAGTACATTCTAGACCATTTCCTGTTGTGGACACTAGGTCTACCCAGACAAGTGTGGTACCATTTTTATCTGGATACTTGGGGAATGCTGGGTGGGTGGAAGTTTGTGGCGCCCCATAGACTCCAGAACTTTCCATCACGAAATGTGAGGAAAATTTGTTTCTGTCACAAAATCAACTGAAAGAAATCCAATCTCCCAGAAATCGGGGAGAAAATAAATAGGCCATTATTATCATGACAAGATTTATACATTATCATACTTGTATGAGCTTATCTCCTTTTTGAAGTTCAACCATCAATGCCTAGCCTGCACCACCAATTATCTGCTCTCCATCTGGTGTTAATCAGTTATCTCTCTGCATTAGAATTTGTCTCTTACTTGTTCACAAAATCCAGGTGGGCCAAGGGCCTAGAATGGGAAGGGCCAAAAACATAGGGATTGAAGAGACAGCACAGCAAACTCTAAGCGCTATATTTTTTTCAAAATATATTTTGAGGCGATTCTGCATTGGACACCCACACAAGTGAGGTATCATTTTTATTGGGAGACCAAGGGGAATGCTGGGTGGTAAGACATTTGTGCCGGTGCAGTGATCCCACACAGAAATGTAAGGAACATTTGATTTTGTTTTAGCTAAATTTGAAGTTGCAGGGGATTCTGGGTAACAAAACATTGGGGGATCCATGCAAGCCACACATCCCTGGACTCTCCCAGGTGTCTAGTTTTCAGAAATGTGTGGGTTTGGTAGGTTTTAATAGATGGCCACTGAGCCCGGGACCAAAACCGCATGTGCCCCCTTGCAAAACCAGGTAGTTTTGTGATAGATAATTTTGATGTCTCCACAATACGTTTTAAGCCCTTCTCTGTTACGGGTACTTGGCCCACCCACACAAGTGAGGCACCATTTTTATCAGGAGACCTGGGGGAACGCTTGGTGGTAGAAAATTTGTGTCAGCCTGGTGATCCCACAACTTTCCCACATAGAAATGTGAGAACAATTTGATTTTTTCAGCAAAATATTAGGTTTGCAGGGGATTCTGGGTAAGAAAACATTGGGGGATCCACGCAAGTTACACCTCCCTGGACTCCCACTGGTGTCTAGTTTTCAGAAATGTCTGGGATGGGTAGGTTTCCCTAGATGACCGCCGAGCCCGGGATCAAAAACTCAGGTGACTCCATCGCAAAACAAGGTATTTTTGTAATCCATAATTTTGAAGTCTCCACAGTACGTTTTGGGCCATTTCCTGCCTTGGGCACTAGGCCTACCCACACAAGTGAGGTACCATTTTTTTGGAGAGACTTGAGGGAATGCTCAGTTGGTAGAAGTTTGTTGCTCCCCTTAGATTCCAGAACTTTCAATCCCAGAAATGTGAGGGAAATGTGTTTTATTTTTACAAAGTTTGAGGTTTGCAAGGGATTCTGGGTAACAGAACCTGGTGAGAGCCACACAAGACACCCCATTCTAGATTCCCCTGGATGTCTAGTTTTAAAAAATGTACAAGCTTGCTAGGATTCCCTAGGTGCTGGATGAGCTAGGGTCCGAAATCCCCAACTAAGCACATTGCAAAAAAGGGTCTGTTTTCACTGGAAAAATTTGGTGTGTCCAGATTGCGTTTTGGGCCATTTCCTGTCACAGGCACTAGGCCTATCCACACAAGTGAGGTACCATTTTTATCAGGAGACCTTGGGGAATGCTGGGTGGTGGAAGCTTGTGATTCCCCACAGATTCCAGAACTTTGCATCACAGAAATGTGAGGAAAATGTGTTTTTTCTTTACAAAGTTTGAGGTTTGCAAGGGATTCTGGGTAACAGAACCTGGTGAGAGCCACACAAGACACCCCATCCTAGATTCCCCTGGATGTCTAGTTTTAAAAAATGTACAAGCTTGCTAGGATTCCCTAGGTGCTGGCTGAGCTAGGGTCCGAAATCCCCAACTAAGCACATTCCAAAAAAGGGTCTGTTTTCACTGGAAAAATGTGGTGTGTCCAGATTGCGTTTTGGGCCATTTCCTATCACAGGCACTCGGCCTACCCACACAAGTGAGGTACCATTTTTATCAGGAGACCAGGGGGAATGCTTGGTGGGTGGAAGCCTGTGGCTCCACGCAGATTCCAAAACATTCCCTCACAGAAATGTGAGGAAAATGTGTTTTTTGTTTACAATGTTTGAGGTTTGCAAGGGATTCTGGGTAACAGAACTTGCTGAGAGCCACACAAGTCACCCAATCCTGGATTCCCCCCCTGGGTGTCCAGTTTAAAAAAATTTAGAGGCTTGCTAGGATTCCCTAGGCGTCGGCAGAGCTAGGGTCCAAAATCCACAGCTAGGCACATTGCAAAAAAAGGGTCAGTTTTCACTGGATAAATGTGATGTGTCCATGTTGCATTTTGGGCCATTTCCTGTTGCGGGCACAAAGCATACCCATACAAGTGAGGCATCATTTTTATTGAGAGACCTGGGGGAATGCTGGATGGGTGGAAGTTTGCGACTCTCCACAGATTCTAGAACTTTCCATCACAGAAATGTGGGGGAAAAAATGTTGTTGTTTTTTTACAAAGTTTGAGTATTGCCAGGGATCCTCAGTAACAGAACCTAGTGAGAGCCACACATGTCACCCCATCCTGGATTCCCCAGGGTGTCTAGTTTTAAAAAATGTATAGGTTTGCTAGGTTTCCCTATGTGCCGGCTGAGCTAGGGTCCAAAATCCAAAATCCACAGCTAGGCACATTGCTAAAAAAGGGTCAGTTTCACTGGATAAATGTGATGTGTCCAAGTTGCATTTTGGGCCGTTTCCTGCCTGCCCACACAAGTGAGGTACCATTTTTATCAAGAGACTTAGTGGAAGACAGAATAGTAGTACAAGTGCTATTATCCACTGACTTTCTATGTATTTCTGCCTTCCAAATGTAAGCCACTGTGTAGTAACGAAGTCATTTTGAAAAATGCCCCTCTAATTCACATGCTAGTATGGGTACCCACAAAATTAGAGATGTGCAGATAGCCACAGCTTCTAAACTCCTTATTGTGTTCCCATTTCGTAAATACATAAGTTTCCTTGATACCTATTTTTCACTCTTTATATTTTACCAAATTAATTGCTGTATGCCCGGTGCACAATGAAAAACCATTGCAAGGTGCAGCTCAGCTATTGGCTCTGAGTACCTCGGGTTCTTGGTGAACCTACAAGTCCTATATACTTCCACAACCAAAAGGGTCCAGCAGATGTAGCGGTATATTGTTTTAAAAAATCTGCCATACTTAAGAGAAGTTACAGGGGAAAACGTAGGCACAAATGGCTGCTTTCTTTCAACTCAATTTCAATATTTTTTTAATTCAACTGTTAGTTTCTATAGGAAAACCTTGAAGGATCTATGCAAAGAGCCCCTTTTTTAATTCAGAATTTTGTCTACTTTTCAGAAATGTATTGATTTCCTGGATTCGTTATTGATTTTACACCCATTTATACCACTAACTGGATGGAGGTTGAAAGCACAAAAATAGGAGAAAAGGCTATGTCCCAGTAAAATTCCCAAAACTGTGTAGAAAATATTGGTTTTCTGACAAAAGTCTGCCTGTTCATGAAATCTGGGAAGATGGTTATTTTAGCACTGCAAGCCCCTTGTTGATACCATTTTCAGGGGAAAAAACAGACGCTTTATACAGCAGCACTAATTACCCCCCAAAAACTAAATAAAGCTGTATTTTGGCTAATTGCTCGGTCCCCTCCAGAGTAATCCACGAACTATGGGCACCTTTAGAATCCTCAGGATGTTGGAAGAAAAGGACACAAATCTGGCATGGATAACTTATGTGGACAAAAAGTTACAGGGGCCTAAGTACTAACTACCCCAAATAGCCAAAAAAAAAGGCTTAGCACAGGGGGGAAAAGGCCTAGCAGCGAAGGGGTTAAATGGGATTTTCATCCATGGTTTCTACTCCTGTTGTATCCCCGTTGTGTCCAAAGTATTGGTATCCAGTGTCTTGTATCCCAGTCCAAAAACACAGGTCTTGGAGCGTTTCCACCCAAAAGAGTCACAAGGATATTTTAATTCTAGTATGTATGCCTGTGTAAACCACCTTAGGTAGAGAGTGATTTGAGAAAAATCTAGGGCTATAAACAGCACTGTTGTCCCAGTTTAACCAGCCTATCCTGCTTTGAGTGTCATGAGTTGGCAGCTAACAGAAATACATTCTGTCACTGCGGTGGTGAACTCTCCATATATTGACCATACCCTTTCCCGCAACAACTTTATTAAGTGCCTCTGTCGTTACAGGCTTAGGGTCTGTTCGAAATTAGGTTGTAGGTTGACTGGGGTATGAGCCCTAGTAAAGCAGCAACCACACTCCTAAACTGGGACATAGTCAAAAGTTCAGGTCGACCACAATTAAGCACTGGCCAATCCATGCAGCAGTGGTGATGCGTAGGTGCCGATCCATGCAGTAGAGGTGATGCTCCAGTTCTGATCTATGCAGCAGAGGCGAAGTGTCGGTTCTGATCCATGCAGTAGATGCAATCCATTGGTTTGGCAGCGGATGCGTTGGTTCTGTTGAAACAAGCACCTTAGACCCACTTCCAAGGGTCCAGGACTGGGTGGCACCACTTGGCAGGGCAGATACGCATATGGTGTCCAGGAGCAGAAGCAGGGTGGTTGGAAGTCTTTTATGTCTCTGAGACTTGAGATCAGGAGGCTAGTCAGCCAGCCCTTGGAGTCACTCTGGGTTCAAGTGATGCAGTTCCACTCCTTCTCAGCCAGGCAGGGGAACAGCAGCAGGACAGCACATCAAGGCAAGAGTCCAGCAAAGCAGCAGTCCAGCAGTGTGGTAGTTATTCGGCAGCAAAGCAGTCGTTCTTCCTGGCAGAGTCTTCACAGGTCCAGAAGAGTACTGAAGTGGAGGTGCCAGATGTCCAGTACTTATACCTAGTGGTGCCTTTGAAGTGTGGGAGACTTCAAACACAGACCTCTGAATTGCACAGAGGTCTTTCCTTCCTGCCCTGGCTCCAGACTCACTACAGGGGTGTTTACAGCCCTTTGTGTGGGGACAGGATACAGCCTATTCAGGTATAAGCGAGGCTTGGTCTAGCTCCTCTCTTGTATCCTGCCTGGACGGCCCATCAAATCACACTTAAGCTCCCATTGTGTGTAGCTGTCCAGGGGGAATACACAAAGCCCAACTGTCACCCACCCCAGACATATGATCAGAGACAGACAGCAGGCACCAGATGGCTAAAGTAAGAAAATGCCAACTTTCTAAAATTGGCATTTTTAGATTTTGCAATTCAAAACCCGACTATACCATAAGTTGTGATTTGAAATTGTGATTCCAGAGACACCAAACTTAAAAAGTCCATCTCTTCACAATTGGGAATTACACTTGGACAATGGAATAAGGTAATGTCAATATTATCCTATGGGAGAGATAAGACTTGCAGTAGTGAAATCGAGTTTGAGAGTTTTTCACTACCAGGACATGTAAAACTTAAATGTACAAGTCCAGCCTTTTAAATGCATTGCACCCTAACCCCTGGGTTGCCCAGGGCGTACCTTAGGGGTGACTGATATGTATAAAAAGAGAAGGTTTGGGCCTGGCAAGAGGTTTATCTTGTCAGGTCGAAATAGCAGTGTAAACTGAACACACAGGCTCTGCAATGGCAGGCCTGAGCAATAGTTAGAGAGCTACCTAATTGGGTAGCAGAATAAGTGCTGCAGCCAACTAGCAGCATTTAATCAACACATCCTGGGCACATGGAGTGCACTTACCTAGGGACTTCTAAGTAAATTAAATATGCCAATTGGGGATGAACCAATATAACCATTTTAGGGAGAGAGTATATGCACTTTAGCACTGGTCAGCAGTGGTAAAGGGCTCAGAGTCCTAAGGCCATGAAAAACGAGGTGAGACAAAGTGGAGGATTAAGGCAAAACGTTGGTGGGAAGATCACCCTAACGTTGCAAGGTCTAACAGGGTACAATTTAGAGTTTGTTAGATGGAACTCTCTTTTTTTTGTCCTCATTTGTGCAATAAACGTCTCGGAAGAGATCAGGGGTCCTGCGTTCTCTCTGAATCGGCTTGTATGTCTTTTTTGCGGGTCCCCTATCTTCCTGTCCCATAGGGTCTAAAGAGGGATAACTCTGGAGTCTCCAGCTCCAAATCCCTATGTACGGGGTTATTGCTATATCGCGTAATCATTGGACTTCCCTTAATCTGCCCTCAAATCCCAGCGCTAAATTGTCGCTCCCACATATCCCAAAATCCATACCTTTTGTTTTGCACCCTACTCCGATCCAGTTCCCATATCTTTTGGACCGAGGCCAGCCACTCACCTCTCGTAGGAGGACTTTTAATTACCCACTTAATACATATCTCCCGCCTGGCTAGCAGTACTACAACAAATAGCAAGTTTTGCATTTGTTGCTTAACTTCGCCCTTATCCCATCTTCACTTACAACCCCAAACAGAACTAAACTTATGCTTACCTCCAGCTTTTTACCCAGCACTTCTAAAAGAACCTTACCCACATCTTGCCTAAATGCCTGGAGTTATGAACATTGCCGAAACATGTGTATGTCATTATCCTCTTTCTCTCCACACTTCACAGCACTTCACCGTGCCACATGTGCACACATGCACATTTTTAGGGGTGCAACAGGGTGTCCTTTTGACACCCTTGCACCCTTGAAATTGGATTCGCAATTTGCGAGTACCTAATGGGTACTCGCAAATTGCGAATGTCTTCCCATTCATTCCTATGGGCCTCTAGGCCCATAGGAATGAATGGGAAGGTATTCCTTAATTGCGACTCGCAATTTGCGAGTCGCAATTAAGGAATGTCAGGGAATCGCAAAATATTTGCAAATTTTTATTTACATCTTGTTTTGCGATTCTCAAATAGCGATTCTCTAACAATCTATTTTTGTGAATCGCAAAACGATTGTTTGATACATATGGCCCTAAGTAAATTATTTTTCCTGAGAGGAGCTGCACTGATGACATACAACAAAGTAGACATCGATACTGCCAGAGGTTTTGTACATCCAGCAACGGCAGATAATTTCCCCATATCTCTGTAGGCAAGGTAAACTCATCTTCCTCGGCAAGTATTAGCATCCAATACCAACATGAGATCTCCTTCTTCTGTATTGAGCCACCAAGTAGCTTAGCTTCCAGCTCGCCATTCCCTTCACCGTCCTTCTCCAGTGATTTTGTCCAACTTGCCAATTGGTAGTTGTTAGAACTGGGGGTCTCTAGTTGGCAGAGGTAGGTACCTTTGTCCAAATAGGGACCCTTGCTTCTAGTCAGGGTAAGGGGGATACACTACTAAAATAACCCCTGCTCACCCACTCGGTAGCTTGGCACGAGCAGGCAGGCTTATCTCAGAGGCAGTGTGTAAAGCATTTGTGAACACATACAGTAATATAGTGACACCACTACAGATGGACACCACACAGGTTGTATATCAAAAATAAGTATTTTTTATACAGACTTAACACAAGACCACAAACGACAAAAATCCACAATACTGTACTTGAAAATGGTAGAAATAGCTTGGTTCTCTTTAGATGGTAAATGCGACACTTATTGTTCAATGTACCTTTGGATGCGTAACGCTATACAACGAACGTGTTGCAGGGAAGGTGATGCGCCGGTTCCTTACACGCAAGAACGGTGATGCGTCGGTTCCCTACTGCGCAGGGGACGGTGATGCGTCGGTTCTTCTCGGCGTGGGGAGGTGACGCGTCGGTTTCTTACTGCGCTTCTGTGGCGATGCGACCAGCAGCGCCGTGATGCGATGACGATCCGATGCAATACAACAAAAATGGCGTCTTCGCCTTGATGCGACAACTACGAGGCGATGCGTGCACGCCCGGAGGCCGTGCGGCGACTCTGCGAATCTTCTGAGCCGCGACAGGCCCTGCGACATGCTTCTCCAGTGATGCGATGGCGTCTGCTGCAACGGCGACACACTTCTCCGGCGATGCGAGGCGCTTCGGGGATGCGATGCGACAGCGGCGGCACCCTTACTCAGTGATGCGACGACAGCGGCTGCGGCGGCGACATGCTTCTCCGGTGATGCGACAGTGGCTGCTGCGACGGCGACACTCTTCTCCGGTGATGCGAGGCGCTTCGGTGTTGCAATGCGGCAGCGGCGACACCCTTACTCAGTGATGCCACGACAGCGGCTGCGGCGGCGTCACGCTTCTTCTCCGTGAGTCGCGCTTCCAGCTCCCTGCGACACGCAGTCCTTCAGAAGGCCCAGCACAACAGCAGGCACTTCAAATTCCCAGCAAGGGAATTCAGGGGAGCTGGTTGGTGAAGTCTGTTGTCCCTGAGACTTCAGCAGGAGGCAAGCTCAATCTTCAAGCTCTTGGAGATCCTTTACAAGTTGATGAAGGTAGCACAAAGTTCCTTTCTCCTTTCTTTGGCAGTCAGGCAACCACTGCAGGCCAATCCCCCAAACAGCACTCAGCTTAGGGATAGTCTCCTCCTTCAGTTTCTCTCTGGCTCCTCTCCTCAGCAAAGGTTCTTCTTGTTTCCCAAAAGTGATCTAAAGTTCTGGGGTCTGGGTCCCCCTTTGATACTCATATTCTCTTTGTTCTCTGAAGGCAGAGAGGCATTTGCCTAGTCCAAACCAGTTCTGGAGCACTTTGTTTACAGGACTCCTTCTTTCCTTTGACAGTGTGGGCCAGGGACATCAGACACACCACAGGAGGTGGAGCCAGCATTGTGGAGGGAAGGCACAGCCCTATTCAGGTCCCAGATGCAACTCCTCCCACCACTCTACATGGAGATCTCTCTATTCAGCCCTGTGCTGACTCACCCTGTCTCCTGGAATCCCCCAGCCCCTGTCACTCAAACTCCAGACAAGGAATACACAACCTAGCAGAGGCAGGCTTGGATAGTTAGGCAAGAAAATACCTACTTTCTAAAAGTGGTATTTCCAAAGACAGAATGTTAAAACCAACTTCACTAAAAGATGTATTTTATCATTCTGAGTTCAGGCATACTAAATTCGTTTTTCTACCATGTTCCCTGGGTCAGTTAGGATTATAAGATGTTATAATCAAACTGCCCATTCTGGCCTATGGGGAACAGGTAGCCTTGCAATAGTGAAAAACGAAAATGGCTGTAATTCACTATTAGGACATGCCACACACACCAGGGCATGTCCTACCTTATACTTACAATGCACCCTGCCCTTGGGCCTACCATAGGGGTGTCTGATATGAAAAAAGGGAAGGTTTAGGGACTGGCAAGTGGGTGCACTTGCCCAGTCAACATGGCAGTACCAGACTGCACACAGGCTCTGCAATGGCAGGCCTGAGACACACTTTACAAGCTGCTCCGGTGGGTGGCACAACCAGTGCTGCAAGCCCACCAGAAGCATTTGATTTACAAGCCCTGGGCACACGCAGTGCACTGTACTAGGGTCTGACAAGTAAACCAAACCAGCCAATCATGGAGTCACTAATCCATACATCAATTTACCATAGGGAGCACTTGCACTGTGGCACTGAATAGCAGTGGCTCAGTGCCCAAAGCATCTATAACCAGCAAAAACACATGAGGCAACAGCAAAAAATGGAACGGAGACCCACGCCAATGGTGCCAGGTCTAACACGTGTCCCTTCCAGCTGAAATGTGGGGAGAACTACCCTACCTCCTGGGAATTCTCATCACTAAGGCGGAAAAATCTGGACAGACCATCAGCATTGGCGTGTTCTGTACCAGGGCGGTGTTCCACTGTGAAATCCATCCCCTGTAGGGAAATGGACCACCTCAACAGCTTTGGATTCTCACCCCTCATCTGCATCAACCATCTGAGGGGCCTGTGGTCTGTCTGAACCCGGAAGTGAGTCCCAAACAAGTATGGTCTCAACTTCTTCAGTGCCCAGACCACAGCAAATGCCTCACGCTCAATCGCACTCCACCTCTTTTCCATGGAAGTAACCTCCGACTGATGAAGGCTACAGGTTGGTCTAGGCCCTCCTCATTTATCTGTGACAAAACAGCCCCCACACCATGCTCTGAAGCGTCTGTTTGAACGATAAACTCTTTTGAGAAGTTGGGTGCCAGGAGCACGGGCGCCGTGCACATGGCAGTTTTCAGGGCCTCAAAAGATTTCTGACAGGTGTCAGTCCAAATCACTTTCTTGGGCTGCTTCCTGGAAGTCAGCTCTGTCAAGGGGGCAACGATGCTGCCATACCCCTTGACAAACCTCCTGTAATACCCGGTGAGTCCTAAAAAGGCTCTCACCTCTGTCTGGGTCTTGGGGGGTTCCCAAGCCAGGATGGTCTCAATCTTGGGCTGCAGGGGCGCCACCTGGCCGCTCCCAAACTGGTGTCCCAAGTACACCACGGAACCCTGCCCGATATGGCACTTACTCGCCTTGATTGTGAGGCCTGCCCTCCGCAGCGCCATCAACACTTCCCAGAGGTGGCGCAGATGTTCTTCCCAACTGGCGCTGATCACTGCAATGTCATCCAGGTAGGCGGCACTGAACTCTTCCAGTCCAGCCAACACCTGGTTGACCAACCTCTGAAAGGTGGCAGGGGCATTCTTCATCCCAAAGGGCATAACCCTGAACTGGTAATGCCCATCTGGTGTGGAGAATGCTGACCTCTCTCTTGCCCCATCAGTCAAGACGATCTGCCAGTACCCAGACGTTAAGTCAAACGTGCTGAGGTACCGAGCAGCCCCTAACTGATCGATGAGCTCATCAGCTCTGGGGATGGGGTGCGCATCAGTCCTCGTGACTGAATTGAGCCCTCGGTAGTCCACACAGAACCGGAGTTCTGGCGTGGCACCCGGTGCGGCAGCCTTTGGGACCAAGACCACTGGGCTTGCCCAAGGACTGTTAGAGGACTCAATCACCCCTAACGCAAGCATCTTGGAGACCTCCTCCTTGATGCAAGCTCTCACCCTGTCAGTTACCCTGTAAGTTTTGTGCTTAACAGGAGGACTATCTCCAGTGTCCACATCATGGATGCACCAATCAGTGACACTGGGAATCAGGGAGAACAGATCAGAAAACTGTCCCAGCAACTGGTGACAGTCATTCTGTTGCTCAGGGGTCAGGGTGGAAGAGAGGTTCACACCATCCACTGACCCATCTCGCTCTGTCGCCGACAGGAGGTCAGGAAGAGGCTCAGTCTCCTCCTCCATTCCAGCATCTGTCGCTAAGAGCATGCCCACCTCGGACCTCTCCAAGTGGGGCTTCAGGCGGTTGACATGCAGGACCCGCAAGGGGTTCCTGGGAGACCGCAAGTCCACCAAGTAGGTAACAGGACTTTTGCGCTCCACCACCTCAAATGGTCCGGTCCACTTATCCTGGAGTGCGCAGGGCTCCACTGGGGCCATGACCCACACTTTCTGACCAGGCTGAAGCTCAACCAGAGTGGCATTTTGGTCGTACCACCGCTTCATCTCCTCCTGGCTGGCTTCCAGATTCACCTCAGCGAGTTGTCTGAAACGCCTAGTCTGGTTCCTGAAGGCCAGCATGTAGCGATATACATCCTGGGGAGGTTTCCTGGGAGATTGCTCCCAGCCTTCCTTGACCAAACTCAGAGGTCCTCTCACTGGGTGACCATAGAGAAGCTCAAAGGGGCTGAACCCTAGAGATTTCTGTGGCACCTCCCGGTATGCTAAGAGAAGTCATGGTAAGAGGACGTCCCACTTACGCCTCATGGGTTCTTCCAGACCCAGAATCATGCCCTTGAGGGTCTGGTTGAACCTTTCAACCAGCCCATTACCTTGGGGGTGGTAAGGAGTGGTGAACTTGTATGTTACACCGCACTCCTGCCACAGGGACTTCATATACTTGGAAATGAAGTTTGTATCTCGGTCAGACACCACCTCTCTAGGGAACCCCACACGGGAGAAAATTCCCATCAGTGCCCGTCCCACCACGGGGGCCGTCACTGTCCTGAGAGGGATGGCTTCCGGGTACCGGGTGGCATGGTCCACCAAGACCAGGATGAACCTGTTGCCCATGGCTGTCTTGGGGTCCAGTGGCCCCACAATGTCAATACCCACCCGTTCAAAGGGGGTTCTGACCACAGGGAATGGCTGGAGAGGAGCCTTTTGCTTCCTCCCACTCTTTCCACTTGCCTGGCAAGTCTGACAGGTCATGCAATGAGTGTCTGAACTCTTGCGCATTTGGGGCCAATAAAAGTGGGTGACAAGCCTCTCAAAGGTCTTGTCCTGCCCCAAATGTCCTGCTAACGGCACATCATGAGCCAGCCCAGTAGGAATGCTCTGAAGTGCTGGGGTACCACCAGCACACGGGCTGACCCAGGCTCAGAAACCTTAGGCTCACTATACAGGAGACAATTCTCCCAGTAGATCCAATGTGATCCAGACTGATCACCTGCTGCCTGGTTTGCAGCCTGCTGCCGCAAACCCACAAGAGAAGGGCACTTCTTCTGCTCCTCGCAGAACTCTTCCCAGGAGGGTCCTCCTTCCTGCTGCCAATGGGTCAGCTCAGGCAGGTCCCCCAGTTCAGCCACCTGTTCCCCTGTAGGCTCCAGGGCATCCCCCTCAGGGTCTACCTCCTCCTGGACCGTGGGAACTTCGGGGGCCGGTTTCCCGCGCCTCCTGCCTCTTCTCTTTAAGGCAGGCACCTGGGCCACTCTTTCAGGATCCAGGTCCTCTTGAACACCCTTACTGGCTGCCATGGACCGTGTGGTCACACACGCCCAGTCAGGCAAACCCAACATCTCCAAATGAGCACTTTGCTCCACCTTGGCCCAAGGGGAGCTCTCCAAATCGTTACCCAACAGACAATCAACAGGCATGGCAGGCCTCACAGCTACTTGAAGAGTACCAGAGACCCCCCCCCACTCAAAGGGAACCTGAGCTACCTTGCAGTGGCTCTCTGTGTTGTCAGCGGCAACAACTGGGTAAAATGCATTTGGGACCACCTGCTCTTCAGACACCAGGTGACACTTGACACCTGTCACACTGGCTCCGGTGTCTCTCAGAGCCTCAACTCTATGGCCATTAATGGTCACCCACTGCCTGTACTTCTTAGTGTTATCAGGCAGCTGGGTCCTGGGGACCATCTCACAGTCTCCTAAAGAGTCAAGGGACATCTCTGCGGGACCCCACCCACCTTGGACACCCATCTCCTCCCCCAGAGCTATACTCGCCATCTGCCGGGGTGGTGCACCAGGGGGTGCTGTCTTCTCATACTGTGGGCACTGGGGATCAATAGACCTATGGCCCACTTCACCACACTTGAAGCACCTCAGGGGTCCCCTAGGAACAGGTCTACCTGTTGGGGCCCCGGGCTTCTTCTCAGGGGGAGGCTGGGAACCTTTCCCTTGGGGATAACTTTGGGGCCCTTTCTGGAACTCCCTCTGTTTACACCCTTGTCCCCCCCACTCTTCTGCTGGGGACCCTGCCCACCCTTGGCGGAGTCTCCCACGTGACCCTTGTGGACCCGGGTGCTCACCCAGCGGTCTGCCTCCTCAGCAAGCTTCCTAGGGTTAGTCAGCCTACTATCAATCAGGTGCTGGCGTAGCTCTGGCAAACAATTACTTGACAAGTGCTCCCATGCAATTAAATCAAAGAGCGCCTCAAAATCATTTACTTTGCTACCCTTCACCCAACCATCCAATGCTCTGCAGAAAAAAGTGACATATTCTACCCAGGTACTGCCCTCTATCTTTTTGCAATTCCTAAATCTCTGTCTATACAGTTCAGGAGTCAACCCATACCTGGACCTCAATGCTTCTTTCATGTGGCTATAAGAATTGTGGACCTCAGAAGGCAAGTCTAACAAGGTTTCCCGCCCCTCACTAAGGAACCGCCCCCCACAACCCCGCTCCCCAATCCTTCTCAGGGACCCGGTGGGAGCTCATGGCTACCTCATAGGCCTTGAACCACTGCCCAATATCATCATTCTTATAAAATTCTTTAACCACATCCTTAGGTATATACACCCTTGCTTCAACAGGCATGGACGGTGTGCTGCCACCAGAGGGAGTAATCTCTAAGCTCCTAGCTTTCAACTCCAACTCCCTCAAACTTCTCTCATGCTCCAATTGCATCCTCTTTTCCTCTAGGGCCAATTTCCTATTCTCCAACTCCAACTGCCCACCCATCTTGAGCTTGGCCAGCTCCATTTCGTGCATCCTATTTTCCTCCCTGTCCTCCAGCTCTTCTGGGGAAAGGCCCTTGGCAGAAACACTGCTACCTGCTGGGGAAGCTACTCTCCTCTCCCCTGGACCCACTGGCCCTTCCAGCTGCTCATCTGCATTTTCAGCCCCCTCCTCTTGCTCAGGGGTGCTCCTTGCTTCCACCCAGGCCCTCAGCACCTTTTGGAACTCATCCTTCTTGGTGAGCCCGGTCATAGCAACTTTAAATTTCCTGCAGAAGTGCTTCAGCTGACTCACATTGTAGCTTTCTAGTTTCTCCTCTTCAAAATCAAAATCAACAGATGCAATGGACGCTGTTTTGCTCATGGTGACTAAACTGGGCAGTTCTTGGCAAAAATAGAAAATCCCAGGAAAACAATGTACCAAAAGTAGGTGGTTGCGTTTTGGTCTGCACTCACTAGTAGTGTTCACCAATCACTGTATATGAGTCACAAATGCAAGTCCAGAATCCCACCGCTGCCACCAATGTTAGAACTGGGGGTCTCTAGTTGGCAGAGGTAGGTACCTTTGTCCAAATAGGGACCCTTGCTTCTAGTCAAGGTAAGGGGGATACACTACTAAAATAACCCCTGCTCACCCCCTTGGTAGCTTGGCACGAGCAGGCAGGCTTATCTCAGAGGCAGTGTGTAAAGCATTTGTGAACACATACAGTAATATAGTGACAACACTACAGATGGACACCACACAGGTTGTATATCAAAAATAAGTATTTTTTATATAGCCTTAACACAAGACCACAAACGACAAAAATCCACAATACTGTACTTGAAAATGGTAGAAATAGCTTAGTTCTCTTTAGATGGTAAATGCGACACTTATTGTTCAATGTACCTTTGGATGCGTAACGCTATACAACGAACGTGTTGCAGGGAAGGTGATGCGTCGGTTCCTTACACGCAAGAACGGTGATGCGTTGGTTCCCTACTGCTGCGCAGGGGACGGTGATGCGTCGGTTCTTCTCGGCGTGGGGAGGTGACGCGTCGGTTTCTTACTGCACTTCCGTGGTGATGCGACCAGCAGCGCTGTGATGCGATGACGATCCGATGCAATGCAACAAAAATGGCGTCTTCTCCTTGATGCGACAACTACGAGGCGATGCGTGCACGCCCGGCGGCCGTGCGGCGACTCTGCGAATCTTCTGAGCCGCGACAGGCCCTCCGACACGCTTCTCCGGTGATGCGACAGCGTCTGCTGCGACGGCGACACTCTTCTCCGGCGATGCGAGGCGCTTTGGTGATGCGATGCGACAGCGGTGGCACCCTTACTCAGTGATGCGATGACAGCGGCTGCGGCGGCGACACGCTTCTCCGATGATGCGAGGGCGTCTGCTGCGATGGCGACACTCTTCTCCGGTGATGTGAGACGCTTCGGTGATGCGATGCGACAGCGGCGGCACCCTTACTCAGTGATGCGACGCCAGAAGCTGCGGCGGCGTCACTCTTCTTCTCCGTGGGTCGCGCTTCCAGCTCCCTGCGACACGCAGTCCTTCAGAAGGCCCAGCACAACAGCAGGCACTTCAAATTCCCAGCAAGGGAATTCAGGGGAGCTGGTTGGTGAAGTCTGTTGTCCCTGAGACTTCAGCAGGAGGCAAGCTCAATCTTCAAGCTCTTGGAGATCCTTTACAAGTTGATGAAAGTAGCACAAAGTTCCTTTCTCCTTTCTTTGGCAGTCAGGCAACCGCTGCAGGCCAATCCCCCAAACAGCACTCAGCTTAGGGATAGTCTCCTCCTTCAGTTTCTCTCTGGTTCCTCTCCTCAGCAAAGGTTCTTCGTGTTGCCCAAAAGTGATCTAAAGTTCTGGGGTCTGGGTCCCCCTTTTATACTCATATTCTCTTTGTTCTCTGAAGGCAGAGAGGCCTTTGCCTAGTCCAAACCAGTTCTGGTCAGTTCTGGAGCACTTTGTTTACAAGACTCCTTCTTTCCTTTGACAGTGTGGGCCAGGGACATCAGACACACCACAGGAGGTGGAGCCAGCATTGTGGAGGGAAGGCACAGCCCTATTCAGGTCCCAGGTGCAACTCCTCCCACCACTCTACATGGAGATCTCTCTATTCAGCCCTGTGCTGACGCACCCTGTCTCCTGGAATCCCCCAGCCCCTGTCACTCAAACTCCAGACAAGGAATACACAACCTAGCAGAGGCAGGCTTGGATAGTTAGGCAAGAAAATACCTACTTTCTAAAAGTGGTATTTCCAAAGACAGAATGTTAAAGCCAACTTCACTAAAAGATGTATTTTATCATTCTGAGTTCAGGCATACTAAATTCGTTTTTCTACCATGTTCCCTGGGTCAGTTAGGATTATAAGATGTTATAATCAAACTGCCCATTCTGGCCTATGGGGAACAGGTAGCCTTGCAATAGTGAAAAATGAAAATGGTTGTAATTCACTATTAGGACATGCCACACACACCAGGGCATGTCCTACCTTATACTTACAATAAACCATGCCCTTGGGCCTACCATAGGGGTGTCTGATATGAAAAAAGGGAAGGTTCAGGGACTGGCAAGTGGGTGCACTTGCCCGGTCAACATGGCAGTACCAGACTGCACACAGGCTCTGAAATGGCAGGCCTGAGACACACTTTACAAGCTGCTCCGGTGGGTGGCACAACCAGTGCTGCAAGCCCACCAGCAGCATTTGATTTACAAGCCCTGGACACATGCAGTGCACTGTACTAGGGTCTGACAAGTAAACCAAACCAGCCAATCATGGAGTCACTAATCCATACATCAATTTACCATAGGGAGCACTTGCACTGTGGCACTGAATAGCAGTGGCACAGTGCCCAAAACATCTATAACCAGCAAAAACACATGAGGCAACAGCAAAAAATGGAAGGGAGACCCACGCTAATGGTGCCAGGTCTAACAGTAGTACTTGAATCTGAAGAGAGTACCATTGGTTATTAGTGACATATGTTCCCAATCTACTAAGGTATTTTCTTTAAGCAACTGACCCATCTCATTATTCCCCCCTCAATAAGAGGGTTTGAGAGTTTGTCTTTCAGACATTGTGGTGTTCCTGGGGACGCCCATATTGGAGCATGGTCACTGTAGAATGGTATTTTTAAAGATTTTCTGATTTGGAGCCAAAGTTTACATGGCGATAATAGTATATTCAGTTTCACGTTTTAAAAAGAAAATTGGATGTCCAAACTTATAGAGGTAAAAGTTGCCATCCACCCGTGTCATAGCTTGAAGATACGGGCATATGACGGAAGTTCTCGAAGAAGCGGTCTCATATTTTTAAATTGGAATGCTCTATCATGTTGAAAAATGTCTGGACTTGCAATTCCTACCTGTTCTTTTTTCCTTCGAGTTTCTTCCAAGCTATTCTTGTCGCTTTGGAGGCCCATATAAAGCTATTTAGTTCTCCTTGTAATTTCCTGAACCAGTTTCGTTTGAATTCTAGAGGTATTGTGTTGAATAGAAAAGTACATTTCGGTAAAATTGTGGGGCATATTAGCAAGACCCACGTTAAAATTATCGCCGTTTTAGCGGCAGGAAACTGCCGCTAAAACGGCGATAATGGGCTTGCTAATATGCGTTATGGAATTCCAATAGAAGCCCAGGTTAGATGTGCAGGACATCTAACCTGGGCTTCTATTGGAATTCCATAACGCATATTAGCAAGCCCATTATCGCCGTTTAGCGGCAGTTTCCTGCCGCTAAAACGGCGATAATTTTAACGTGGGTCTTGCTAATATGCCCCGTGTCATCTTTAAAATATTAGCTCATCGTAGAAATGAATGTGGAAGTCCTGCCCACACTTTTAACAGTTTCCTAGTCTCCATTACCGCTTTATCAAAATTCAAGTGCGCTACTACATCAATATCCTTCATTACAATAACGCTGAGGTATCTTAACCTCTCTTTTAGTAAGGTGTTATTACTTTGGGAATTCTATTCCATAATTTAATTTATTTGCCGGTTGACTTGATAACCTGAAATCTCCCCAAATTTGTCTAGGGTATCTGATATTAATGGAAATTATAGTGACAGATTGTTTGTGAATATCATTAAGTCATCTGCGTGTAAGGCAACTTTCTTCTCCCAGACCTGATTCTCAAAAGGGGAGATCTGTTGGTTGGCTCTAATTTTACTGGCAAGTGGTTCGATAAATAAATCAAAGAGGAGGGGGGAAAGTGGGCAGCCCTGTTGTGTGCCCTTGAATATAGTTATCTTTCCTGTAAGATTGCTATTAACCAATATCCTAGCAGTAGGATTTTATAAAGTGATTTTAAGGCCCCCAAAAACACCTCCGCTAAGTCATACTGTTCTATGAATCTATGCAAAAAAGGCCAGCTCACCCAGTAAAATGCCTTTGCTGCTTCAAAAGTAAGTACAGACAAGGGGGACCGTCCCTGTATTGCCATGTCTATTGCGCCAAACACTTCATGTGTCAACTCGAACATCTGCATGCCTTTAATAAATCCTTTTTGGTCTGGGTGTACCAACTGGTCTGCCACCCTCCCCAGTCTACCGGCTAAGATCTGAGTGTACATTTTGTAATCGCTGTTTAGCAATGAGATAAGCCTATAAGACTTACTACACTTTGGGTCTTTTCCTGGTTTCAGCAGAATACAAATAGCTGTCTCCTCCTATGACTTCCGCAAATCTAGCCCTTTTAAAAATCTAAATTCAATAAATTGGTCAAAAATGGGGCAGCCTCCTTTTCTAAGGACAGATAGATCTCATTTGGTAGTGCATCTGGCCCAGCTGCTTTTCCTCTTTTTAGTTTCTCTATCGCACCTATCACCTCCTCAATTGTTATTTCTGAGTTTAGAGCTTTCTTCTGTTCATACGACAGTATGGGGATTGCCATACTCTCGAGATAAGAGTCAATTTGATCTTACGTTGCAACTGTATCCTCTGTATACAGACCCTGAAAAAAATTAACTAATGCATTCTCGATCTCTATCATTTGTACTAGGAATTCTCTGTACCGCCAACCGAATTGTTGGAATCCTGTTCTGTCTTTGTTCTATTTTACGTTTCCAGGATAGCCATTTCCCCCATCCCTCTCCGTACTCATAGTGCAAGAATTTACTCGCCTCCCATTTCTTCTGGACTATTGTTCACAGGCTATTAGCCAGCTCTTTCTTTTTCTCTTTTGTTTCTAAATCGATCTTACTTGCATCCTGAGGGCTATGTCTTTGTTCTGCCAACCTGTACAGCTGTTTTAATCTGTTCTCTAATAGATTTATTTTAATCCAGATTTTTTATTCTTATAAACTGCTATGCTAATCAACCTCCCCCTACTAACTGCTTTGTATGCATCCCATATCACTTGGAAGGAGGTATCAGCTGTGTTTAGACAAAAGCAATCCTTAGTTACCTCTCTCAGATTAATCACTACCTGTTGGTCCAAGAGCAAGGTTCGATCCAAAGTCCACTTTGAAAAGGCGCCTTCCTTGTCTATTGTTAGTTTCAATCGAACCGCTGAATGATCTGACAAATGAGCTGGCAGATATTCCACTTTTCTGACTTTTTTACTTTCTCCCATCTCAACTAAAAAGTAATCTATCCTGGAGGCATGCCCATATTTCTTATTTCTAAACGTAAACGTAAGCTCCTTCTCCTCTTTTACTCTCCAAACATCCACCAACCCAAAATCTTCCATACAGCGTTTCAGTCCCGCCCTCATTTTAAGTAAATTTGGCTCTGAGCATGTTTCCCTACTGGGCCACCTATCTTCCTTTGGATCTAATAACAGATTGAAATCTCCTGCCAAAATTATAGGTGCTGTAGAATCCAAATGTTGACTACAGAGGGACTGCAGGGGGATAGGATCATCTACGTTAGGGCAGTAAAATCCTGCAAGCACGTACATTTTCCCTAAAATTTAAATTTTGCCATGATCCAACTCCCTTTAGAATCTCTGTGAACTTTTTCTACTGACGCTTTGACAGATTTCTTAAATATGATAGCCACCCCAATGACACAGCATGCCTGACTAGTGCAAACATAGGCATCTACCCAGCTTTGCTTTTTCATTATTTTCCCCCATTCTGCTTTTAACAAATGTGTCTCCTGAAGGATAATAATTTAGCTGTCAATCATTCTTAAGTACTCCATTATCTTCTGCCTCCTACCCCTGAGACCATTCACATTCCAGGATAAAATGTTAACCGACATATAATTTGTTATGTTGACACTGATCACCCCCTGACCCTTCCCACATCTGAATCTTTTTCCACAAATTTGGACAATTTTTTTTTTATTTTCTCCCTATATGCGCTCCCATAACCCATGTGCATATACCAAAACATTTTGTGCACCCCCACCTCCCCCTACCTGGAGAACCCTCTCTACCTTCTTTGGGTGAAACATGTTCACCCCTTTGAGATCCCTTTACTCTAGCCTACAGTTTTACTTGTTTTGTTGCAATTTAATCTGATTTATTAATGACTCCACTTCTTTTCTTTTGGTTCTCTTATGTTGTGCATCTGATTTTTCCACATAATCCTCAAGGAGGCTGGAAAGTGCATCTGTGCAGTCGCCCCCAGGGACCTTAGCTCCTAAATATGTTGTCCTATTTCCCATTGCCTGCCCTGAGTGGCCTTTGAGATATCCGAGCGAATTCTGAGTGACCAATCTCCTTTATTATATTTACCAATTTGAGTGCTTCGTTCAGAATCCTCCCTTTTAAAGTACAGGTCTTAAAATTAAGTAGGATTCTTTGCAGATTTTTCCTCATCCCCACCTTTCTTAACGGGTCCAGATGCACCCTCTGAATGTCCTCCTCCAATAGTGTTGGCTCCAGCCCAGGGATAAATTCATTAAGGAGGCCCACCACAAAGCTTTTGATATTCTCCCCTTCCATTCCCTCTGGAATATTCAACATTCTTAAGTTGTTTCTTCTCGCATTGTTTTATTTAAAGTTTCAATCTTGTCCCTAAGACCCTTTTCCTTTGCTTTCATGTCCTGTATTTCTACACGATTCACGTCTACTTCTCTGCTCAAGTCCTCCAAAGAAGCTTCAACCGCCTCACATGTCCCCTGGGTTTTACCCTGATTTCTTTCTGAGGTTGCAAAATTCAATCTTATCTCTGAGATTAAGAATTCTATAAATGTTTCTACCTCAGTATGTTCGGCCTGCGCCATGGTGTTTCACGACCCACCTTGTGTGCCAGCACAAGGTCCGCTTTGTCTTTGTTCCCCCTGAGATACGGAGGTTGAT
Organism: Calotriton arnoldi; assembly: GCA_963921515.1. NCBI lineage: Eukaryota > Metazoa > Chordata > Amphibia > Caudata > Salamandridae > Calotriton > Calotriton arnoldi. The sequence goes on from CAWUFW010001308.1 coordinate 1,711,306, forward strand.
ATTACCTCTGGGTCTTCTGTGGTTAGGATTTGGAATCTACTACTAACTGAGATTCCCTCTCCTGTCATGTTATCCCCCTCCAATGACATAACTATTGTCTCTTTGGGTTTAGCTACGTCTCTTATACTGGTGTCCGGGTACGGCTGCTTAGCCTGGACTTTGAAGAAAGAACGTAATGAGGGAGTAATTTTTATTTTGGTACCTGTATTCCTTCTTCTAGATGACAAAACAGGAGGCGGTTCAGGGTACAGAGCTTGACTCCCCTTCTGGTTATGTGTTGCATGTACCAATATTCGGCTTATCTTTTGACCTGAGGTGATGGGGGCCCTAAATTTCTGTTCCTCAGACAATAACTTGTCCCGCGCTTGTTGACAGAGAAAATTTACCTATCTTTTATTTTTGGCAGTTTGACATAGAGCAAACCTTGCCCAAGGAGATGTGGCCACTAGGCCACATTGCCTCCCGTATTTTTAAACATGTACTTAGAAACATATTTCCCTCCCCCCATCAACTAACGACATTGTCATTAGTGAACTAAAAGGCAAGTGTTTTGTGATGCGCACCCTATATGTGGCCTAGATTCTTTTTATGCATGAAGCAACATTATAGTTTATTTATTCAAACTCAAGAAATGTTTGTACAGCGCACATCCCAAACTCAGATATTTGAAGTTGTTCTTGTGTGATAATGGAAGAAAAGGAGGTTCACTTAGATAAAAATATTTGCAGAGAGTCCTGCAGTTTGATTAAGTCGGGAAGCCTGAATAAATCCCAGGTTTTCTAGTTTCACACTGTGCAATTCACCCATTAGATGGGTATGAATGCAAATAGGCTTTACTGTATTGGTTTTCTTTGTTAAAACCTTTCAAAATATTAGATGGATATTTTTTACCACTGTTTTACATCATAGTTTAATGCTTTGTCTTTCTTAGTACATGAGGTTAAAGTGTGGGTTGCAGTCAGAAGCCACAGGAAAGCTCGAATTGCTTTAGGCTTGACGGTCAAAGAAGACCTTGAGCTGAGCAAGTCATATGGCTCACACCTGTAGTGAGTTGCCCACCCTCTAGATTTATCTTTTTTAGTAAATGTTTGAGATATTTGTGATGTAAAACCCCCTAATGCCTGAACCCACCTGACAAAATTTAACTCATACTATTTGTTGTCTTGCCCAGTCATAATCAAAGACTTTTTTATTCCCAACCACTTTCTTAATTAACCAGTCACAACTGCAAAGTATAACGTATTTATGCAGCACTTAAACAGTAATAGAGTGAAAATATAACACAATAAAGATCCCAAAGTGATTAAGATGAAATGAAGACTTTCATATTAAATGAAATTGTTCAAAAAAACAAAAACCCAATTTGGAGAAATGGAGATATAGATTTTTAAATTTTTCATTAGAAATAGCATCAAAAGCACAAAGGGGCACATGCATCAAGCTAGGCAATTGCGATTCCTTAATAGCGATTACTAAGGAATCGCTACTAAGGAATCGCAATTGCCTATGCATGTAGGTTTTGCAAAAATATTTGCAATTCCTACACATTCCTTAATTGCGAATCGCAAATTGTGATTCGCAATTAAGGAATGCCTTCCCATTCATTCCTATGGGCCTAGAGGCCCATAGGAATGAATGGGAAGCCATTCGCAATTTGCGAGTACCAAAGAGGTACTCGCAAATTGCGAATGCAATTTGAAGGGTGCTAGGGGGCCTTAAAGGCCACCCTGCTGCACCCTCAGATTTGGCGAACCGGCCAGTTTGCGATCGGTATTTAGGTTGATGCATGTGCCCCAAAGTGTCTAACGATGGTATCTGGCCAACTGCAATGGAGCATGAGTCGGATACAAGGACAGGTCTGTCCCAGTGGAAAGTCTGCCTTATGACTTAGAACTTTTATGAAGAAAAAGTGGCCATCATTGGTGGGGCAAGCTGCAAGCTGGATCTGAAGCAAGACTCGATGATCGCGGCTTGCTAAAGGGTGATGTCCCGGTGCAGCCGTTGACAAAGGTGGAAAAGCTCAGAGTGGGCGAAGCCTGAAGTCTGTGCCCAATAAGACCTCAATGTAGATCTGATGCTGTTATTTTAGCTTAGAAACACTTCTGGAAGTCAGATCTCCTTCAACGGGGCAAACCAGCAAGTCAAAGGTCCAGGACCTGGGGGCACCACTTGGGGGGGGGGGGGACTTACTCCAGCAGAGGCCAGCGACAGGGTCCAGGGCAGGTCCAGTTGGAATTGGTCGGCTGGGCAGCTTCAGGGAAAGAGACCTGGGGAAGCTTGTTGTTTCCCTCTAGCTCAAACAGAAAGTCAGCCAGCTGACACTTGCAGTCACTCTGGGGTCCCAGGTCTAAGGCCAACAGGTCCATTCTCCCTCTGGATTCAGAAAGCAGTGCAGTCCTTCTTCTGATTTGGCACATGACCAGGAATGTTATGAGGACAGGTCTGAGGGGTCCACTTTTATACTTAATGCCAGCCTGTGATTTGATGGCAAGCCTTTCTCCACCCACTAAACCATTTCTTTTCAGTTCCTCCCCTCTCACTGGGTTTGGAGCCAGCCTGACCAGAGAGACAAAAGAGAGGCCGGACCAAGTTTGAGCTTCAACTAGTAGTCACAATGTAGACATCCTTTGAATCTCAGGACGGGGCTAGGACTTTACCGACATCCCGAGGCTCTTTATCCACTGTCTGGGAGCAATACACATCTCACCACAGGGGAGCCATAAGGGGTCAGGTGACAGTCGGACACTGCCAGGAAAGCCTTTTGCTTTTAGGCAGGAAATGACAACTTTCTAAAAATGTAATTTCCAAAGTAGGAATATTAGTTACCGACTTGACCATTACGTTGGATTTTAAATTACTATTACAATGATGAATCACTTTTCAAACTCAATTTAGCACTTATTAAATGTAACAGTGTAAACCAGTGTTAACTCATGGCAGAGTCAACCTGGCCACAGTAAAAGTGACTTCAGGGGTTTTCACTGCCAGGAACTTTGAAAACATTTACCATACATGCCCTACTTTTGAAATACTATGCACCATGCCCTATGAATTTTTAAGACTTACCTTGGGATGACTTATTAGTATTGAAGAGGAAGGTTTAAGCCTGCAGGTGAAAATGGCAGTATAAAACTGGACATCGCAGCTGTACAGTAAGAACTGGAAACATGTTTTACTGTGCTACTTTAGTGTGTGGCACAAAGAGTGCTGCAGTCAACTAGTAGCATTTAATTTGCAGGCCTTGAGCACAGGTGGTACCATATAATAGGTACTAATAAGCAAAGTAAATGTGTCAATCAGGTGTATACCCATTTTAACATGTTTGAAAGGGTGGACACAAACCCTTTACCACTGGTTAGCCTGTTATATTCCATATAGGTACCCTATATAGGCGCAGGTAGCATCGCAACCTTTCACCTACATCCATCCCTACATTACATACATAGCGGTTCTTAGGCACTGACCTTTTACCTAGATATGACACTGCATTCAGAACGCGGGTTTTTCCCTGGTTCGATTCTCATACATTATGCATGAGGCTTCTTGGTAGCACAGCAGGACTAACAGTAGGATTACCATCTCCTGTATAATATCTCTCTATAAAGTTCAGGCCCAACGTCATCCTTTAGGCCAACACAGTAACACAGCAAGGTAGGACCCCTGGGGAGACCTATGGGTATATATACAGCACATCTTGCTTAGGAAGATAGAGGAGACCGTGACTTCCCGGCTGACACACTGACCAGAGGCGCTGGGGTTCCTGCATGCAGACGCTCCAGCTAGCAGTGGTCTAACATCCCTCGCGGGTGTCCAACTCGAGACCAGGATGGGGTCCCACATTCTCTAATTCTCAGGTAATGGGGTGGACTAGATCCTAGAGGGATTATTGGCATAACACCTACATAGATGCTAGGTACATCTAGTTAGGGAGACATCGTAGGAGTATGCATGTTTATCATGTGTTTTATGTACATGTATATATTCATGATTTCTGCAAGATGGTAGAACTATACCATCCCTTTACTTTCATAGTATTGCTAATCATATATCTCTGCTACTGTCTAACGGTTGTTGCAGCTCATCTATTCTACACTAGAATAACAACTGTTCAATAAATACTTATTGAAACGCCCGACTGTTTATTCTGTGTATCTCTCTGAGACAAACTAAGTGAGCATGAGTGACTGAGCGAAAAGTAGTATATTGTTTCCACGATCCTGGGAGATCAGGGTTGTCATGTTCTGAGGTTGCCAGAATCTATTCTCTCCCCGATAAGAGGAGATTATAGTGGCACTGTGAGCTAGCTAATACAGACAGGCTAACGTATCCGGTGGGGGTGCACGGAATCCGTCCGCCACCAATCCCACAGTTTATGTTATCCAAACGCGCAGATCCTGTATAGGTATTATAGGAACTACACAACATGGTTGGGTACTTATTTAACAGTAGAATCTGAGTAGTGCTATTCTCAGAGACCCCTACTCACAAAACACCAGAGCCGTCTGGAGTGGGTGGGCACAAACTCCGCCACAGATGGGTAGGCGAGAAATCCTATTTATTGTCTGTTGGTTAATCAAGCTTGAAGGACACATTGTTCCTAAATTGTGAAAAAACACCTGATATTAGTGCCCTTGAAAAACCTCTTCTTTAAAAAAAATGACTGAGGACAGAAATAACGAAGAATTAGACCCAATGCAACAAAACCTGCCCCTCACAGACAAGGACGATACAGACGCAACACAAATTGCACCAAACTTTAGAAATACAGTCACCCTGAAGCTACTAGCGCATGGTTTATCAGCTAGGGGTGGCATAGTAGCTTTCGTGATTGAGGCACATGAATCAAACAAAACAGAGGTGTTTTATTCGTGGGTTACATTCCCAGCAGCAAATGCAAGAACAAAAACATTTCACTCCTACACAGAAGGAGATGCACCAGCGGAATATTATTGTTCGAGGATATAGAGGTTCCGCTCACATACAAGGAACATTTATACTGGTTTAAAGGCGCCCTACCCCACATAAGAAGAAGAGTGAGACTCGGTCCGCTCAGAAGAGAAGGGGCAACATGGCCGATATTAGAGGCCTACACATCACATCCTGACATTGACACAATGCCACCAGGAGACTTACTCATAAAACATAAAGAAACTTGACGCAATTCGTCATGAGGACACTTACAGTCCAACCAGCAATAGTTGCAACTAATGGAACTCAAATTCAGGGTACAGCAACTAAAATTACACCACAAACATTACACGCAGTGATGGGTAAAATGCCCACAAAACGTAAACAAATACCATTCTGGGTAGCTCAGAAAATAACGCAGATAGAGGCAGTATTCCCGAATACTACCCGTATGAAAAACACAGAATGCTAACAATCTGAATGCCCATGGGGATAACATCACAATTAGAGGATTGTACCACTTGGAGTACAGTCTTTGCTGCAATATATACCAGAACTCATGGTATCCCGTCATTAGCAGTAGTACCTGATGTATTGAGACAGATACAAAATGAGTACGGAGCAGAACCTGCCCTAAACTTATGGATGAAGTTACTAGGTAACTATGCCCAGGTATCAGCCATAATACTAGCTAACATTAAGGGGGAAGCAGCTTCAGTGGCCATCCGCCAACGCCTGAGGGAGTTCAATCCTTTAGAACAGGAACACGAACTACCCAAAATAATTGAAACTGCGTTTGCAGAATTAGGCAGAGACAGTTTGGGTGGGAAAGCTTTAAAGCCACAACTGATGGGCAGTCCTGAAAAGGACGCTTCTAAGCAGACACCTGCCTCCACTAAGAAAAAGTGGGACAATAAAAAACAACAAAATGTTAAAGGAAATAGATCTCAATCCGGAGGTAGATCTCCTCCACAGGAGCCCTCCGAAAAGAGGCACAACCTCAGGAATAGGGAAAATATTAGGAAACCTGACAGGTTTCAGGATACTGATACACGTTCCTCTCATTCCATTCAGAGTTCATCGAAAAACTCCAAGAGGGAAGGACGGTCAGACAGACAAGAAGAGCGTACAAAGTCCAGAGACAAGCAGCACGCTCAAGAGTACACTTCTAAAAAAGAAGAAAAACCAAAGCAAAAGCCACAGTTCAAAAAGAAGAAAGTTACAGGTCTAAAGATCAGACATGCCCAGAATTCTGAGGACTCGACTACTGAACGGGGAATGGGCTCTGACAATGCTAGACAGTGTATCAGAAGTAACAATAGCTCGCCAGAACCTGATGGAATTTCTGGTGGCAGCGGACTTGAATGATTATATCATGGTGGAAACACCCGATACTAGGGTAAGAGTCCCACATAAAGTATATGAAATAATGCTCCAAATGGAGGGGGGACAAATGTAGAACAGTGAGAGGTCTCTTTTGGGAGAACCTGACGTTTGGCTATGATATTTTATTTTATATAACAAAACGAGGGAGTGAAGAGGTAGTGTCATGCACGGACACTATGGCGGATACATCCTCCTCTAGTACTTAATAAATAGATCAAAGAAATCCACCACATGGGACTAGCTGTGTTAAGGAAAGTGTATTATTCATCCGGGTATGGATGCACACAGCGTTTGCTTAAATACCCCTCACACACCAAAAGGGCCCTTGGTGTCATGCTTCATCATAGGGGTCTTCCCGTCCCGCTGCGGGACGGGGCGTGCTACGACCTACGACTACGCGGGAGCACTGTTATCAACAATACTATGTGTAGTGATGGGGTAGTGAGACGAGGGGTCGGGAGTGAATATGGGTAAGTGATTTAAAAAGGACCTGGCCTCATGGACTTAAAAGAAACTTTAATAGGTCGTCGAGGCTGGGCCTGTTAAAAAGGTGATGCGGAGATGTCCTGCCAATAATGTGCGGATGCTCCTATAAAGTCAACATGTTTCGAAGCAAAGCTTCTTCATCAGGACTAAGAAGATCCCCTCAGTATCCACTATGTTGAATTTCCCAAATGGGTGTGCTATATACAAAAAGTGATAAAAATGAAAAGTGCATGAATTATATGCACTTTATACGATACCTAATAGTACCATGTAAATGTTAGTCTGAAAGAGAAAGTACAATTAATAGCGCTTTCCCATGCGCAAACGCTCAAAATCTGCAAAAGAAGGAAAGTTAAAAAAGGCGAAAAAAACCCACATGGTGACTGTAGCATGATCTTAGTGCTATCAATACCGTGGTCTATCAGGGTGAAGACCTGTGGAACGAAAAAGCGGAACACACAAGACACACACATAGAACAGAAATCACACACTCTATTTATGTGGCTAGGGTAATTGCTTTAAGGTTCGTGAATATATAATGTCATCAGTCACCAGATAATACATACAATGTAATGTAGGAGAAAATGCTCCTTGAGCCTCTTGTAACGGGTGGGGAAGAATGTCGCCAAACGTAGTTCTGTTAGTAAAATAAGGAAGAGAGATTCGGTATATCTCCAAGTCATGCTCCCAATCCTGAGAACACACTCTCCAGCAGATGTACCTTACAGTGCTGGCGGTGCTCAAATGCCTGTGAACACAAATAAATATATTCCCCAACGGCTATGCCGTACTTACGTTAAGGTCGACTCAATCTCGCCTTGAAATAACGCCAACCCGCGGCTCCGTGATGGAGAAGGAACCGCGGTATGGTACTATTTATACTGCCATTAATTGGCCTAAGTTGTCTGCACCTGCACGAAAAAAACGCCCTTTTTCCCTGGAAGTGAAAGGTACTTCAAGTTCCGGCGGTGTCTAAGCGTAAGGTCAGGTTGTCATGGTGACGTGTATCTATGGGCGGAAGAGGATAAAAAAAGTGTGTTGCTACCAAAGCCAACAGCTAGAGCGCGGCGTTGCGCTGGTTATGTTAATTAAAGGCTGAGGAATTTATTAGTTCAGAAAAACCAAAACCAAAACCAAAACCGGCGCCCGGGTTGGAGTCTGAGCGCCGTGGTATGAAAAAGGATCTCAACACATGAACTTATGTATTAAGGCGATCAGGTCATTAAGTTCCTCATTTAACAAATAACCTATGAGAGGATGTCCCAGAATCTATAAAAAATTGTATTTATACACCTGGGCAAAAAAGGTTCATGTCGCCAAAGCAATATTAAACTGGCGCTGTTGATTTCCTCTAGGAAAAACCTATGCAGATTATAAAGAGATAGTCTTCAAAGTTCAAAGAAATATATTCAAAAAATATATATAAAATCAATCTATCTCATAAGTTTTAAGAAAAGGTCTTCAAAGATCAAAGAGAATAGTTTATATATAGAGTCAATGTAGGGCGCTTCAAAAAACAGTCGTCATAGGTGGTGTCTGGAGAATTCATCATTGAAAAACGTGAGAATTGTAGACTAACGGAACATGCTCGGTGATTAACATTTAAGGAGGTTACATTACGAAAGGTGGGCCCAAGGAATGTCGTCATTAAGGCCACTGATGTTGGTCCCCAAACGGATCACCCATCTTTGTTCTTTTTCAAATAGATCTCTCTCATTACGGATTTGTTCAATAATGGTCCATTTCAAATCATCCACAGTATGGGTCATGGTCAGATAGTGGTTCGCCATTTTAGTCGTACTTTTCTTGCAGCGTACATTACTCTTATGTTCGCTAATACGGACTCTCACTGGTCTTGAAGTCATGCCGATATATTCCAGTCTGCATGGGCACGTGATGATGTACACCACGTTTTTGCTATTACAGTTTGTAAATTTTCTTTGCTCCCAGACCTCTCCATTAGTGACCGTGATATTTCTGCTTCTCTTGGTAAGGTTACATGTGCTGCAATTCCCGCAAGGGTAATGTCCCTGTAAGGGTGCGAGGTTCAGATAAGGTGGACCCCTCTCCTGAATTGGTCGTGGTCTTGTATGAACCAGGATATCCCTTAAATGTTTACCTCTTTTGTGGGAGAACATTGGTTTAGGAAAATTGAGTTTGCCACAATTTAGTATTCTCCAATGTTTATTTATTATTTTAGATACTTGGTTTGAATGGCTACTGAAGGTGGTTACACAGATAGGTCTCGTTTGCTGTTCTTTTGGGGGATGATTTTCCAGAAGGGCGTCCCTATTGTTGTTCCTTGCTCGCTTGAGCCCTTTCTTCACGATACGTTCTGGGTAATTACGTTTCAGTAGTTTGTCTTCCAGATCAGTGGCCTGTATCTTAAAATCAAAGATTTCAGAGCAGTTTCGTCGTGACCCATACTGTGGATGATTTGAAATAGACCATTATTGAACAAATCCGTAATGAGAGAGATCTATTTGAAAAAGAACAAAGATGGGTGTTCCGTTTGGGGACCAACATCAGTGGCCTTAATGACGACATTCCTTGGGCCCACCTTTCGTAATGTAACCTCCTTAAATGTTAATCACCGAGCATGTTCCGTTAGTCTACAATTCTCACGTTTTTCAATGATGAATTCTCCAGACACCACCTATGACGACTGTTTTTTGAAGCGCCCTACATTGACTCTATATATAAACTATTCTCTTTGATCTTTGAAGACCTTTTCTTAAAACTTATGAGATAGATTGATTTTATATATATTTTTTGAATATATTTCTTTGAACTTTGAAGACTATCTCTTTATAATCTGCATAGGTTTTTCCTAGAGGAAATCAACAGCGCCAGTTTAATATTGCTTTGGCGACATGAACCTTTTTTGCCCAGGTGTATAAATACCATTTTTTATAGATTCTGGGACATCCTCTCATAGGTTATTTGTTAAATGAGGAACTTAATGACCTGATCGCCTTAATACATAAGTTCATGTGTTGAGATCCTTTTTCATACCACGGCGCTCAGACTCCAACCCGGGCGCCGGTTTTGGTTTTGGTTTTGTTTTTTCTGAACTAATAAATTCCTCAGCCTTTAATTAACATAACCAGCGCAACGCCGCGCTCTAGCTGTTGGCTTTGGTAGCAACACACTTTTTTTTATCCTCTTCCGCCCATAGATACGCGTCACCATGACAACCTGACCTTACGCTTAGACACCGCCGGAACTTGAAATACCTTTCACTTCCAGGGAAAAAGGGCGTTTTTTTCGTGCAGGTGCAGACAACTTAGGCCAATTAATGGCAGTATAAATAGTACCGTACCGCGGTTCCTTCTCCATCACGGAGCCGCGGGTTGGCGTTATTTCAAGGCGAGATTGAGTCGACCTTAACGTAAGTACGGCATAGCCGTTGGGGAATATATTTATTTGTGTTCACAGGCATTTGAGCACTGCCAGCACTGTAAGGTACATCTGCTGGAGAGTGTGTTCTCAGGATTGGGAGCATGACTTGGAGATATACCGAATCTCTCTTCCTTATTTTACTAACAGAACTACGTTTGGCGACATTCTTCCCCACCCGTTACAAGAGGCTCAAGGAGCATTTTCTCCTACATTACATAGTATGTATTATCTGGTGACTGATGACATTATATATTCACGAACCTTAAAGCAATTACCCTAGCCACATAAATAGAGTGTGTGATTTCTGTTCTATGTGTGTGTCTTGTGTGCTCTGCTTTTTCGTTCCACAGGTCTTCACCCTGATAGACCACGGTATTGATAGCACTAAGATCACGCTACAGTCACCAGGTGGTTTTTTTCGCCTTTTTAACTTTCCTTCTTTTGCAGATCTTGAGCGTTTGCGCATGGGAAAGCGCTATTAATTGTACTTTCTCTTTCAGACTAACATTTACATGGTACTATTAGGTATCGTATAAAGTGCATATAATTCATGCACTTTTCATTTTTATCACTTTTTGTATATAGCACACCCATTTGGGAAATTCAACATAGTGGATACTGAGGGATCTTCTTAGTCCTGATGAAGAAGCTTTGCTTCGAAACATGTTGACTTTATAGGAGCATCCGCACATTATTGGCAGGACATCTCCGCATCACCTTTTTAACAGGCCCAGCCTCGACGACCTATTAAAGTTTCTTTTAAGTCCATGAGGCCAGGTCCTTTTAAATCACTTACCCATATTCACTCCCGACCCCTCCTCTCACTACCCCATCACTACACATAGTATTGTTGATAACAGTGCTCCCGCGTAGTCGTAGGTCGTAGCACGCCCCGTCCCGCAGCGGGACGGGAAGACCCCTATGATGAAGCATGACACCAAGGGCCCTTTTGGTGTGTGAGGGGTATTTAAGCAAACGCTGTGTGCATCCATACCCGGATGAATAATACACTTTCCTTAACACAGCTAGTCCCATGTGGTGGATTTCTTTGATCTATTTATTATGATATTTTATTAGCTGAACAAGATTGGCTGCCAGCATTCGTCATGGATTGCCCTAAAGGAGAAACGGTAATTCTTCCGGCCTTCTCAGACCATATTCCCAGGCATTAGCAACACACATATGCGCAGGAGTGGGGGGTAGCCCAGGCTCCGGCATTATACAAAAACCATGTTGGATGGGATGAGGATTCCACCCACCACATAATTCCTATAAAAAATACTCCAACTGCACAGAGACAGTATCCAATAAAGCAAGAAGCTAAAAAACAGGTCGGGAGATCTTAGATCAACTTGAATATCAAGGGGTGATTGAAACTTGCACCTCTCAAATGAACAATCCTTTTTTCCTGTCATGAAACCTGACAATTCATATCGTCTAGTTTTAGATTACAGACATTTAAACACTTGCACTAAGACATTTGCAGTCCAAAATGCACACAGTGCCGCATTAATGAATAACATTGTGCGGAAAAAATATAAAACAACACTTGATATCTCAAATGGATTTTTCTGCCAAAATATAGCGCCTGAAAGCAGGCATCTAACAGCCTTCTCAGCGCTAGGGACCCAGCGTCAATTTTGTCGACTCCCCCAGGGGTATAAGAACAGCCTGGGGTTGTTTTCGGCCCGAGTAACTGAGTTACCTCAAAATTTGGATGAAGAGGCATTGTCCTATGTGGATGATATTTATCTAACGGACGATGACCTAGAGGAAGACTTGAACAGAGTGAATACCATTATTTTGGGATTTGCATCTGAGGGCTACAAATTCAACTTTAAAAAAGGAAAATTGCCCACCTCATTGTCATATTTTTAGGATATGAGCTTTCAAGTGAAGGGAAATGCCTGGCAGCTAATTTTTTAGAAAAATGCGCGCTGCTCCAACCTCCAAAATCATTGAAAAATGTACAGTCAATTCTGGGATTTCTAAATTTTGGTAGAACATACAGTTTGGATTACGCAGAAAGTAAAACCTTTCTACAATTTAATAAAACCTGATTTTTCAGTAAAACAATGGACACACGAACATACAGATACACTTCGTTCCTTACAAGCTGACATGATAGCTTCCAAACACTTACAGACATGCGTAAACGTACGCAACCTGGTGATCCGTATAGTTGCGGGTCAATCTGGGTACACCTATCTAACATATAATGAAGGTGAGACAGTACCAATTGCATACAAATAACATTTGTACACAAATGCTGAGATGCGCTTCGCATCTACAGAAAAGATTCTGACAGCAGTACAGACCGCTGTAGTGAGAGAAAGAGCACTGGCTCAGGGGAAACGAATAATAGTAGTAACTCCGTTTCCAGCCTTAGAGGCTGCGACAAAGGCAAGCATTCCTAATGCTAAAGCTTTACATCCGAGATGGATACAATGGGCTAATTCTCTCACTGCAACAGACGTAGAATACAGGTACGACACAAATTTAAAGACACAAGCATTCCTGCAATACGAACAAGAATATCCTCTTCCAAACGAAATAATGCCTCTAGATCAGTATGAATATATCATTTACACTGACGGATCTGCTCAACCGGCCATAGGGAGTAAGCAACAATATAGCGCAGCATGTGCAATCGTTAAAGGTCGCATGCGGGATGGAAAGTTCCACCCGAGTTGCACAAAGACGCAGTCCCTAGGAGACTGCACGGCACAGCTGGCAGATTTAAATTGCGCTGGTACTGGCACTGGTAAATACGGATCGGGAATTCCCCACACTAATTGTGTGTGATTCCTTTTACTGTGTGCAGTCATACAATGAATATTTGCAGTACTGGGTTCAAAAAGGGTTCAAAGATGCAAAAGGTGGCACAATTAAGCATAAAATGCTATGGGAACAGGTAGTGGAGTTGAAAACCGAACTACCGAGGGCTCACGTGATACATACACTGAGTCATCAGCGTGATGGCGTTCACGTTGAAGGGAATTCATTGGTTGATGAAGCCGCAAAGGGGGCTGTACACACGGCTTCCATAGCTGCAATCACTCGTTCTAAAACGAAAATAGACGGTGAGATTATGGTAGCTATTAATGCAACCCGCAAAAACAGCGGAGCAGTACCAAAAAGGTTTTCACTCAAGTACTCCTACAAGTTAGATGCCAATAGCATTCCATTTGCTCAGATTCCTGGAGTGGGGGATAGAGTAATTCCAAACATGAATCGTAGGTTGGGTTTAATTCTAGCAGCACACGAAGAGATTGCTTCTGTACATGCAGGAGCTGCGGCAAGTTTCTTTTTTGAAACAAAGCTATTGGTGGCCAGGATTAACAAAGCAGACCAAAGACTTCGTCTTAAATTGCGATATCTGTCAACAGATAAATGGAGTCGCCGTAGCTCGCCCAGCACAGGTCCAATTATTAGACATCATCAGAATGACCATTCGCATGCACTTACCTGGACCACTGCGGCCCCTTAAAATGTGATGGGGCTGACAAGTATATCATGGTTGCAGTGGATTCCTGCTCGAGATTCCTATGGGTGTGGCCCCAGCGCTCAGCTGACGCTCAAACTGTTATAAAATATTTTCGAGTCTTCATAGGGACATACGCAATTGGCACATTACATTCTGACCAGGGCCCTGCGTTTAGCTCTAGGACTTACAAGGAGACCATGCGAGGATTGGGTGTAGCATTGCGGTACTCATCTCCGTACCATCCTGAGGGAAATTCAGAAGTGGAGAGAAAAAACCTAGACTTAAAGCAATCTTTAACAGCTAGAGTATTAGGCACGGGTGAAAGTTGGGTAAAACATCTGTATGGAGTCCAGCGTGCTCTTAACAATATGCCAAGAAGTTCTCTAGGGGGTGTCACTCCATATGAGGTCCTATTTGGGACAAGAATGTGGGTACCTGATCTTGATTGTGAAGGCGCAGTGGCGGATGAAAAATCGTTTGACATCCATGATCGTTTGGCTGTTTTTCAGGATCTAAATGAATCCAGGACACAACAAAGTAATGTCCATCTGAAGCAGACCGCCACTGGGGAAGTTAAATCAGTCACGGCAAGACCTGTCTGGATCCCAAAAGTCGGGGATCTGGTCAGAGAGAAAATAGCGGACAAAAAAGAATTTTGGCCATCATACAGAGAGCCTGTACCGGTCCTAGCAATTGAAGGAACCAGAACTGTACTTCTACGGCTTCTTGCTGGAAAAAAGGAGAAAAGATTTGTCTCAATTGACCTAATCAAACCACACTATGTGGCCGATACTAAGCAGTAGGCCACATGGACTCCAAAGTAGCAGACGCCCTCCTCTCGCTACAATCCAAGAAGTTCAAACGGAAAGACTCATCACGTTCGAAGAGCCTCCAACACGGAATGAAGGACTATGCAACAATGCTATGGAACTCGTTCCTCTTGAACCTGAAGTTCAAATTCAAAATCAAACTCAAAATCAAAGACAATTCGCTATTAGACCAAATACAGATGTCTACGTCAACATGCCTCGACAAGAGCAAACCACGATTTCAACAAATCCTGATGCAATTCCAACAATTAATCGAACTGCTTCTGGCTACTTCATAAACTTTGATACGTTTTCTTTGGATCCAAGTGAACCGGAAACGACGCCAGCCAAAAAATCACGCAAACAGCAAGTTACAGGCTTTATGCACTTTCTTAAAAAGACTTACCTGGTGTCACCCTGGGTAGAACTATGGATAATCACTGGGATACTTTTCTTTCTATTCTGGGTAGGCTTGATAATAGTTTTTATTATGCTTGTTAATGGGAAATACATTCGACAAAGCTCTGCAGCCCAAAAGGTGACTTACTTTTAAAACCACACCAATCATCTCATCGAGAACAAAGAGACTTGTCATCAGTGAACATTACAGCAGTTCCTATACCGGATGGTATAGTGTGGGACAAGGTTGATTTCGATATATTTGGTCCGACTGAAATTTTAAGAATCCCTCATTTATTTAAAATATCATTGAGTGATATCATTACCTCAAGTACATTTTCCGATGATTGGAATTTTGAAACTGTTAATAACATGTTATCTGATTTGGAAAAATCTGCTGCATTTTCTAATAGTGAAACATTGGAAAGCACATCAGATTTCGAGAGTATGTATTGTTATCAACATTATGGTCATCATTTTCTGCATAAATCTGCAAATCCTAGAAATGTGTTCGCATACCACCAGTGGGAACATTGTCCAGCACCACCAAAAGGTAGTTCAAAAACATTTACACAGAAATTTCCATATTTTTCAGGGTTTAATATGTCTATGTCAAACCCAGCCTCATACTATTATAATGTTGCACCAACATCAGTACAGAAAAATATGTTGACAAACACCAAACAGATTTACTCTGCTTCCTTTATTGCCCAGTTGTCCGAACAAGGTTTTGACTTGTGGAAAGACACCATAGACCTAAAATCAGTCTGGGGTAGTAGGGAATGGCAGGTACAGGGGACAGAAGCTTTGTTTAGAGCATGCCTCATCCCTCAACAAATCATGTTTTTGAACGAGACAGTGCAACAGACGTTTTGCCTTGGACTAGCCAAGAGCAAGGACTTGAACACACCTTGGGTGCCGACTGCATCACACACCGAGGGCAACATAACATCACAGGAAGAAATTACAGTAGATGACATTATACAATACAACAGATCAGACCCCGATTGGAAAAAATGGTTGATTTGGCCCACAGACACTAATAGTTGTCAAGCAAGATTCAGGGGTAAAATCGAAGGGTTTAGTATCCATAGGCCAGATCCACGTTACGTACAGAGACAACATCCAGGGGTAGTGACATCCTACAGTGTTGGGAAGTTGTGCCTCGATTGGCTAAAAACCTCAACACTCACACAGGTGAAACAACACTTATCCTTACTGTCGCAGGATGTGGATCTTAGGGATTTTCTAATGGGTCCCAGGAAGCCACGTCACAAACGTTTCTATTATGCTGTCTACAATGAAATTTGGAAAATATCACAACCAGAGGCCGCAGAGAGACTATGGGAAATAGACCGTATAAATCTAGAAAAATCTCTAGCAGTGGTAGACAATGGGTTAACTAAATTGACCTTTTGAAGTTAAATCCCTAGGCAAAGAAAAAGGTCAGACTCTAATCACTGACTCAAGCAAAACCAAACATAATATAAAATACTCAGTGTCACTAGCGAATGTATTAAAATCTCATCATTTTATTCTTGTCTTTTATTTAAAAACATAGATAGAAATACACATGACATATACATACGAAACATATTAGACATATATGTCACAATTAAACAACATCTAAATGACCAATCAACAA
Organism: Calotriton arnoldi; assembly: GCA_963921515.1. Classification (NCBI taxonomy): domain Eukaryota; kingdom Metazoa; phylum Chordata; class Amphibia; order Caudata; family Salamandridae; genus Calotriton; species Calotriton arnoldi. The sequence continues at coordinate 1,727,828 of CAWUFW010001308.1, forward strand.
TATACACAAAACATCATAATTAAATGAATATTTAATAATGACAAAGGACCAACGGCAAATGAAAAAACAAACAAAGACAGTGGCTATGCGATGGTTCTTCGACGCGCGTTTCGGCGCAAACAGCGCCTTCATCAGGAGAGCCACAAACAAATTCCTACAAATATAATTAAAGCTGTATCAATAAATTAAAATGAAAACTAGGACACTAAGTTAAATAATACAAACATATCGCGACATTTGATAGATGCAATCAGTTACATACCTTCACCATAAATTTAATAAATCAACTTGTATATATCATAAACTGTTATATACCTTAACATTTATTACACCAAGAATTACAGAAAGGGAGATCAAATGATAACAGTGACAAGTCAGAATAACTTCGAAAAGTAATCTGTGCCTCCGTGATAAATGTGATTTATCTGATCATCTGTCCCTGCAATTTGGGCTATGTGGGGGAGACATCTCGTGCCATTGCTACACGTCTGACTGAACACCGTTCAGCCATTCGCACTTCAAAATTGAATGCTCCCATTGTTAAACACTTTCTAGACTGTGGTCATACAGTGAATGACATCAAATGGCTTATCCTTGAAAAAATAGAGGATGTAAATATTGACAGAAGCGATGAAATAAGAAGAAAAAGAGAAGTTTTCTGGATATTTACTTTAAATACATTTAAACGAGGTTTAAATAGTGACTTACCTTGGGAGAATGCCATCCTGTTTAACAGTTTTTAGATTGTATCTACCATTACTATACTTCTCTCTCATTGAGTATCCTAAATCTACAGTAGACCCTAAATCCATTGTTCCCTACTTTTTCAGCTAGGACTTGTTCTACACTAGCGGTTCCGTGCTTTGGGAACCCCCTTTTGGCTCTATCTGGAATCAGCCGCAATCTTTGCGGTTTGAATCTCCAGTGAGGCATCAGGTTTGAATCATTATTTTTTGCTTTCTATATATATATAGAGATATCCTTACCATTTACGACTTATCTACTTAGTAAACATATATTCTGATTATTTGGATTTTTCACGGACAATTTCAAGTGAGCTAGCGATCAGAATTTTCTCCTCCTCATTAAGCAGGAGTCTGTTTTCTATTTTCTTTTACCATTCGCCCACGTGATACTTCATGTGACTACCATTGCGGGATTTAAACTCAGGAAATGCCGGGTTTAGCGTTTCTCTTCCGAGTGAAATGCATCTCTGACTGCCATCATCGCGTCGATTACCCGGTAAGAACTAAACCAACGCCCTTAGACTTAAACTATTTTGTAGTGCCAATACATCACATTTATTCTTATCAATGTTATATATTCTTTTACGTTATTTTTGCAGTAAGGTACATTAATCATTGTACCACAGCCAGTAAGGATTCATCATTTCGAATTCTTCATCATCCTCTTTTCGATAATCGACAATCCTTCCTCGGTGCTTTCATTCGAACACCGCATGTTGTGCTGTGGAAATATTGTTTCTCAGTACGGGTAAGAGCCGTTTGACTCCTCTCATTTTTAAAGAATTAGATTAGCTCTACCATAATTTTCTTTAAAACTGTTTATGTCTATTCTGTATAGGGCACGCCTATCCCTGGACTTTATCACGCAAAGATTGATGTTTGCATATTCCATATATTTTAAACGTTCATCTCCATTGAGCAGTTCCTCCTCTTTTCATGAAGTCCTATTCGCAGGTAATTAAGAAGTCAGAAAGTTATCAAAGCTAGAGAATGTCACAATGAGTTTAGTAAATATTGTTGTCAACCAGTGAGCGCTTTCTCTTTCCGCTAAGAGATATATTATAATAAATAAACTTCATTATTCTAGAAGTTCGGCTACCTATGATGCGGATCATGATTTTTAAGCACTCGTCATTTACTTTAGCTTTATAATATATTCTTTTTTAATTAGTTTGTGACCATAAATCAGGTTTCCCTTGATAAATGTGATATGCTCCTATTATAGATTTGAGCTGAAACGTCGGTAACCTGACATCGGTTAAAGGTTACCCTACCACTTTTCAACCAAGTAAGCATTAAATACTACCGGTTGTGTGGACACAGTCGCTCGTTTTTCATCACGGGTGTATTATTTAATCCTGAGAAACTATGGCTGATTGATCATCTTATATCCTCAGTCCATGTATTTTCTTGTTTCACTTTTTTCTTTTTCTTTCCTTTTTTTCTATTTTTCTCTTCTCTTTCTTTCTTTTTTTCTTTTTCTTGTTATCATTTCAACATTAGGTGTTTATGGGCTTTTTTCTATCACGGAGGCACAGATTACTTTTCGAAGTTATTCTGACTTGTCACTGTTATCATTTGATCTCCCTTTCTGTAATTCTTGGCGTAATAAATGTTAAGGTATATAACAGTTTATGATATATACAAGTTGATTTATTAAATTTATGGTGAAGGTATGTAACTGATTGCATCTATCAAATGTCGCGATATGTTTGTATTATTTAACTTAGTGTCCTAGTTTTCATTTTAATTTATTGATACAGCTTTAATTATATTTGTAGGAATTTGTTTGTGGCTCTCCTGATGAAGGCGCTGTTTGCGCCGAAACGCGCGTCGAAGAACCATCGCATAGCCACTGTCTTTGTTTGTTTTTCATTTGCCGTTGGTCCTTTGTCATTATTAAATATTCATTTAATTATGATGTTTTGTGTATATTGTTGATTGGTCATTTAGATGTTGTTTAATTGTGACATATATGTCTAATATGTTTCGTATGTATATGTCATGTGTATTTCTATCTATGTTTTTAAATAAAAGACAAGAATAAAATGATGAGATTTTAATACATTCGCTAGTGACACTGAGTATTTTATATTATGTTTGGTTTTGCTTGAGTCAGTGATTAGAGTCTGACCTTTTTCTTTGCCTAGGGATTTAACTTCAAAAGTATTATTGCCCTGTCCTAGGAATTGGAAGTACCTACAGGGGGTCCTTATTATTCACATTGTTAACTAAATTGACCTCCAGGATATATTCCTTAGGCAACATTGTATCTTCTGTGATAGACATACTAGAACAAGATTTGGCCATATTACAACACGGGCAATCACAGTTACGTTCGATTATGTTGTTAAGCTGGACGCTGCAATCTTTGCCTTGCAGGCTACGTGCCTTGGTGTTTTATCAACAGCACGTCTCTGTTTTCTGAATATAATCTAACAGATAAACAGATAGAAATGGCACAAAGGGGAGCAATATATACAATGCTGCGTTTTGAAAAACTGGTTAGATTACCATTCACAGTGGCAGAATCACCGTCTACAGAATGGCTAATCCATGGCCACATAACTCTACCGGTCACTACTTTTCAGTTTCAATATTGCCTTGAACAAAAGCAGGCAGGCAGATATGAAGAAATGGGTAAGGAATACATTAAGGAATCTTGGGAATTACCATACAGATTTCGATGCCGGAGTGGAGATCGAGAAGTGTTTCTGAGCGGTACAAACTGCGAAAATGCTTTAAGTGGATCACTCATATGCCAGGATATTATGTTGCATGGAGCTTGTAATGGTTCTGTAGCAAACCTGTCCTGTCATTTGAAGGGTGCCCCGGCTGCAGTGATTACTCCAGCATTCAGGCTACTTTCAAATGGGAGTTACTTGATGCTGAACGGTCAAGGCTGCAGTGGCATGCTCCCGGGCATCGCATATCTGGTAACCGTGAGCTCTGGGGTTACTTGTTGTATGCAAGTATTGTTTCCACCGACCCATACAGTCAGGGAGGCGCCGTTATGGCCTTCACTGAATGTTTCCTTAATGTGGTTTGATACTCTAAGCAGAATGAAAGCTATGCTTCTACAGAAGTCTGTGCCCTTAAACCTCCGCTCAAGAGACTTTTGATCTCCAGATCGCAAGGTCTTCGGCAGAGATACAGGCGCTCATTCATACAAACTGCCCTTTCCATTTCGCAGAAATGGTAAATCGTATCTTTAGCATGTCTGATAAGACGGGCATTGTCCACCTATTTAAGACCATAGGTTCTGGACATCTGAGCACCTTTCAGACGGTACTTGGAGTTATACCAAACTTCATGCACTCCGTATTCGGAAGCATCTTTGGAGGACTTCCGCTGATCCTGTTTCTAATAGCAGGTATCCTGATTGTTTTCTATTTGCTACGCAATGGACGTCCCAGTCACCAAGGCGATGGAAAGAACACTCCTGGAGCGTAAATACCGTGACCGCATTGTACAACTTCTAGGCACGCCTCGCCTAAGAGAACTAAGTGAATCTTGGTTCCTGTCATTTCGACCGGTCTAGATAGACTGCATCTTACCAGTCCTCTGATGCCTGTTCTGCGGAGAAGAATGTGTGTTAGACCTTTGTTTGACACTACCATCATGTGCGCCACCGGACGTGAATGCTTTACTGGACCCGATAATGGTCCATGTTCTGCAGTGTCCTCAGCGTATTCCAATGTTGATGGCGGCATTCCTTGAGCCACCACAGGTAGTAACTGCACCTGCTGGTCTGAACACCGGCTCCTCCTCTGACACCCAGGCTTTGGACGGCGCACAGGCTGCCCCAGCACCGGCTGCGGACAGCGTGGAACATATGTGCTCAATTGACGTGCTCTGCAAGGTGCTACAGGGGTCGTGTACTGCGGAAGCAAGCAACGAAAATGTTGCATCTACCAGCCAGGACACATAAACATTTGAACTCATTTGGCTCGTCGTCTGCTGGGAAACAGTTGCTCTTTTTTAAACAAGCTCAAATTTGGAACTATGGAACTAAATTGACATTGCTTTCATTTTTTGGGCATACATGGCTTTATAATGCTTATAGTGATCCGGACTATACCAACAGACATTTTAGAGCTGGGGCTTGCAAACTTTTTGAAAACGTTTTTAAGTTTAAAAAAAAAAAAAAAATTGAAGTTTTTACACATTGTAGTTCAAAAGATGTTTTTATAAACTTTGTGCGTACCACTATCTAGTAATGTTAGTAGTATAGTAATAGGTTACATATGTTGTCCATTCGGAAGAGGAGTGGGTGTTATACACCATATAGGTACCCTATATAGGCACAGGTAGCATCTCAACCTTTCACCTACATCCGTCCCTACATTACATACATAACGGTTCTTAGGCACTGACCTTTTTCCTAGATATGACACTGCATTCAGAACGCAGGTTTTTCCCTGGTTCGATTCTCATACATTATGCATGAGGCTTCTTGGAAGCACAGCAGGACTAACAGTACAAATAGGATTACCATCTCCTGTATAATATCTCTGTATAAAGTTCAGGCCCAATGTCATCCTTTAGGCCGACACAGTAACACAGCAAGGTAGGACCCTTGGGGAGACCTATGGGTATATATACAGCACATCTTGCTTAGGAAGATAGAGGAGACCGTGACTTCCCGGCTGACACACTGACCAGCGACGCTGAGGTTCCTGCATGGAGACGCTCCAGCTAGCAGTGGTCTAACATCCCTCACGGGGTGTCCAACTCGAGACCAGGACGGGGTCCCACATTCTCTAATTCTCAGGTAATGGGGTGGACTAGATCATAGAGGAATTCTTGGCATAACACCTACATAGATGCTAGGTACATTTAGGTACATCTAGTTAGGGAGACATCGTAGGAGTACGCACTTTTATCATGTGTTTTATGTACATGTATATATTCATGATTTCTGCAAGATGGTAGAACTATACCATCCCTTTACTTTCATAGTATTGCTTATCATATATCTCTGCCACTGTCTAACGGTTGTTGCAGCTCATCTATTCTACACTAGAATAACAACTGCTCAATAAATACTTATTGAAACGCCCGACTGTTTATTCTGTGTATCTCTCTGAGACAAACTAAGTGAGCACGAGTGACTGAGCGAAAAGTAGTATATTGTTTCCACGATCCTGGGGGATCAGGGTTGTTATGTTCCGAGGTTGCCAGAATCTATTCTCTCCCCGATAAGAGGAGATTATAGTGGCACTGTGAGCTAGCTAATATAGACAGGCTAACGTATCCGGTGAGGGTGCACGGAATCCGTCCGCCACCAATCCCACAGTTTATGTTATCCAAACGCGCAGATCCTGTATAGGTAATATAGGAACTACACGACAAGCCGGGTGGAAGTTCACAGAGTTATATAGCCAACAAATATAGTCAATAAAAGTTAAATAAAATCCGGGGTAACCCTGCAGAAAGAGAACATTTCTAACATGAGACATATGAAAACATCTTACTTCTCTAGATTTCTGTACAAACAACTGCAAGAGAATGAAGTACTCTAATAAACACACTTCTTACAACTATTCTCATGCTTGGACATCCAACTTGAATTCCTTAAATTTGGCGTCAATCACATTCATCCGAAATATTGACTATGAATGATTTAACAAAATAGAAAACAGGGTAAATCCCTTTGGTAAGCCACCTTGAGTACTTTCTCTGCTCACCCCCTGCAAAAACACAAATCACCCCAATAATTCTAATTCTTCTCCCAAGAGTGAAAATGGCCTCTCCAAGGCCATAAAATAGCATATGGCATATTCACCAGCTAGGGCGCTTTAGCAAGAGTGCCCTACTTCTGACAATGCGTCTCATCACAGCTGTAAGCAAATTCATAGAAATATGCCTTGCACCTCCTCTTGCATTCTCCATATTGCAATTATACAGCACACTTTAAAAATTGCATCTAATTTAAATGTTCATATTCATCCTTATATCTGACTCCACTTCTCATTTTAGACAAGCAAGTAGTGCCCATTATTGCTTCTTGAGGTCCACTGTAGTCTCTCGCCATAAACTATTTCATTTTTTTGGGTCTCTGTTTTGCTGCCATGTCACCACGGTCCCATTCTGCAGCATCTCCTCTGTATCCAGGGTGCCACATTCTTAAATGACAATGCTATTGTCCAACTGGTGTTAACCTTGCAAGTTTGGTTCAAATGAGGTCCCTCACAAGCCCCTTGCTGTTGGTGCTACTCATAGCTGACAATGAAAATCATATTTACTGCCCATTAGCATGGTTCAATCTTAAATTTCCAGTCATTCTTGGAGTTCATTGGAATCTGAGAAGAAGTGTGACTTGCAGCAATGCATTATTCATAGCTTTGTGTGATACATTAACAAGAATAGGGCCCTCAGCTTCTGCTTCACCTCATAAAATTATGTATAGAGATTTTGGACATTCTTTTTATAATTTGGAAGAATTGGTATTGGCAGTTGCCATGTCAAGGAGCCCCATTCTCTTGAATATATTGTAGTGTGATATACTTTTCACTGTAGTTCATCATTAACTTGATTATGGCTCTATGTCCCACTCAGGGTGGTGAGGTCAAAGCTCCTAATGAGTCCTCTCAATTGAGAAATCTATATATATATTACAGAGTGACAGTATTTATAGTTAGGATTTCGATGCAGGAGAAAGGAATCCCGAATTTTAGATTGGTAATAACGTTGTCAAAGTTTGAAGAATCTCTACAAAACTTTACCTACCTATTCCTTTTCTACATTGACTGATGCTGCAAAGTTTCATGATGTTTAGTTAAGGGAGTACAAAGAAAAAAGTAGGCTTCCCAAAACACGTTTTTCAACCACTGCATTTTCCATAGACTTTTTAGACCGGCGTAAGGGCAAAATGGCTGAACGGATTTCCATGAAATTTGGCAGGGATATAGTTTATGGTGGCTCCCAGACTCCCCTAGCCAATACCAATGCTGTGTTACAGTAGCCTTGTGATTGGTCTGAGCGCAGAGGTTCAGCGCACAGAAAGGGGCTGGGAGGCTGCGCATGTTCTTCACCCAGGCTGTGCAATACAGCCGATGGAGAACATTCAAAGTGCGCATGATGGTTTGGTCGGCCCAAGACGGCCTGCCAAACCGTCATGCACACTTAAGAGAGTGCCCACCACTCCTCCCCCTGTTCCTGTCACAGCCCAGCCCCACCCAGTCCCTAACCAGCTGAGCCTCGAAGGAAAAATAAAATGATAATAACATTGCCTTACTATAGTAATTTACTTTTTCTTTATTTAACTGCTCACAGAGCAGTGGGGCTACGTTCCTCCGCCTTAGAGGAGGAGCCACAGCTGCTCTATGCCATGAAACTGTGTGCCACAAATATCTATGCAACGACACTCCATGCCTCAATACTCGATGCAATGACATTGCACTGTACGACACTTCACTCTACACCACTCCAATCTATGCTACTCCATTGTACTCCATTGTATGACATGCTACTTCACTCTATGAAATGCCAGTCGCTCTACGACATACCATTCCACCGTACGACACTTTACTCCACTCTACGACACTCATGCCATAGCCACTGTACAAAACTCAACTTCAGTCTACGACATGCCACTCCACTCTACGGCACTCCGCTTTACACACCTGCACTCTAAGATACTCTATTACACACCACTCTATGATACACCTCTCAACTCTACTCAATAGCATGCAACTACACTTTACGCCACTCCAGTCTACGCTTTGACATGTCACCCCCAATCTACTCTACCCCAATCTACTTCACTACCCTCTAAGATACTCAACTATATGCCTCTCCAATGTACACCATGGCATTCTATGGCACAACACTCTACATTACAACATTCTGCGCCATGACACTCTACGACACAACAGTCAACGACACTCCATTTAATGGCACTCCACTCTATGGCACTGCACTCTACGACACTACTCTCTAGGAGACTACACTCTCCTCCACTGTACTCTTCGATACTCAATTCAACAACACTACACTCTATGATTTTAAAGACAATTTTATTTAAAACATCATTGAAATTGAATGAAAAAAAGCAAAGGTTGAGGATAAATTATAGTTAGGAAAACTGTATTAATAATGTGCATACTAAACCAACTTAAACTACGCAAACATTAGAAATTCTAAAGTTACAATTATAACTTTAAGTTACAATTTCTGCTGCACGCAAAACTTACTATGACTCACACACCTCTGTACACATTGTTGTGGATGCTCTAGCCAGACTACATGAACTGTAACTCACCCTGCTACCCTTCCAGTAAAAAACACCTATGGTAGACTCATGCAGACACCTGTGTACTATGGTGCAAAAGTGTGTGGCGCATGGCTGCTTGATCGTGGGTCGGTGCTAGGGAGAGAGGCAGTAGCAGCTCCTGGTGGGAGTGCTGCCGGGCGGTGACGTGGGGCGGGGGAGGGGCAGGGTGGGGGTAGTAAACTCTGGAATGCGGCCCAAAAGAGGTAAGTAAACAAATAAATAAATAAAACGAAATTTGTTGCGCGCGCTGCATCGCATTTGAAATAAATAAAACGAAATTCGTTGCGCGCGCTGCATCGCATTTGGCGATGCAGCGTGCGCAACGAATTTCGTTTTATTTATTTATTTGTTTACTTACCTCTTTTGGGCCGTATTCCAGAGTTTACTACGCCCCACACTGCCCCTCCCCCGCCCCACGTCACCGCCCGGCAGCACTCCCACCAGGAGCCGCTACTGGAGAGAGGAGGAGAGTGCCATATCTCTATAGATATAGCGCTTTCCTGCTCTCTCCCTGTCACACAAGGCAGTGTAGCAACTTTGGGTGCTGCACTTCTTTCCGTGAAAGTTTTTTTAATGTGGGCCTAAATCTCAGTTTATATTTTTATAAAAGCGGGAATTTAAAATGATTTCAGTGGCGATCCTTCTGTTTCTAAATTCCTTCCTAGTTTCTATCGCATGAACATAACATGATTTTTTTTCCGACTATAATATGGCCCTGAACTCAAAAAAAGACATGGTTGTTGTTTTGCCCATGTTTTAGAAATGACAGGGTCAATGGTTCGGTTGTTCAGATACATTTACTGAGCCCAGCTCCCTTCGCTATCAGCAGTGAACTAGATTTCAAATCACAAGGTATCCGATAGTACAAATGACATCCGCACTCCAGCGCGGCACATTGTACAAGTTAGAATATGCTGCTTTCAGCTCATTATCCTAACAGCAGAAAAGTGCTCCATTTGTATTGTATGGGCAGATTGTTTGAACTAGAGGCACTGGACAAAATGTCTTCTTCTTCCTTTTACATTCAAGGAACATACAGCCTTTACAAAAGGGCATAACAATCATACCAGCCAATTAACTGTGCTGTCCTCAGCTTTGTAGGCTACGTAGTATCAAACAAATGGGCGCTGTGTGGGGGAGAGAAAAAGCCTTTTTAAAGATTTCACTTGTGTCCATTCTAAGCAATTGTCACCGAAACAATGAATGCGGGGAGCAGAGTCTTTATGCTTCTACAAATGTAGAATGTAAAAAGGGGGCCTTTGCATGAAATGATGGACAGAGTGTACTACCCTTTCAGTAGATACATTTGTAGAAGCATACATACTTTTCTGCTGTTAGGATAATGTGTCTACTGGAAGGGTAGTACAATCTTGGGGACATATTCACAACGAAGTGGCGGAGTGAGGCGTTAGCCTCCTTGGCTTAACGCAGCGCTCCGCCACTTCAGAAACACAGGGCTGTCCCATATTTACAACAATATGGTGCAACCCTTTGTTTCCTATGTAAGAACAAGGTACCCCCTAAATTAAGTTTTAAGGTCCAAGAGTACAGGGGGAAATAACAATTAACAATAAGCAACCCTTTGTTTTCCCCTGCTCTGGCGCTAAATTTAGCAGTCTAGCGCCAACGCAAGTACCCTTGCACCATAGTGCAAGGGTGTCTGCGTTGAGGGGAAGATTGTTTATGTGCAGGAAGGGACACCTTCCTGCACATAAACAATCGTTAAATGGTGTTTTGTCACTTCTATGTGTGCTGTTTAATGCAGGACACAGAGAACTTACAAAATGTCATTTTTTATAAAGATTGGTTATGTGCAGGAAGGGTCACCTGCACATAAATAATAAATGGGCTTTTGCTGTTTCTGTGTGTGCTGCACAACGGCAGCACACATAGAAACAGCAACAACTGGGAGAAATAAAGAATTTCTCCTCGTTTCACCTGTTTAAGACCAGGTTTTCCCAGGTCATAATTTTGGCACTGCAAACACAAGGAGATGATGGACAGAGCGCTGAAACTTCAGACACTCACCCTCAGTCACAGATCTGGGTTGAATCCATCATCGTTCCTTAGCTCACTTCGCCACCCCAGTTCAGACCCAGCTATATGCAAATCAGTCTTGACCCTGTGCTTCATGGGAACAGTCCAGCCCGAACTGCCAAGCCATGTCTTCCCTGGACCGGAAACAAGCATCCTGGAACCGGTTTTGGGCTAACAGCCCTCATCAGCCAGGCTAGCTTGAATCCAGTGGCAAAGTGAGCAAGGGACCCACGTCTGGGCATACCCTGCCAACTTAGGGCGAACAAAGCAAACACAAGGAGATGATGGATGAAGCGCTAAAACTTTTCAGACACTCACCCCCAGTCACAGATCTGGGTTGAATTCATCATCGTTCTTTAGCTCACTTCGCCACCCCAGTTCAGACCCAGCTATATGCAAATCAGTCTTGACCCTGTGCTTCATGGGAACAGTCCAGCCCATTCCACCAAAGCCTTTCTCTGGAGAACATCCCAAGGAAGTGGAGGGAAAAGTGACAAACTCGATCCAGTAACCGTGTTCCAGGACACTCAGCACCAACTTGTCTGAAGTCACCAAGACACCAGGAAATGATGCAGCCTCCCAGCAACCTCTGGTGTCACACCAGCTCGCACCTCGATGGTGCATAGTCAGGAACGCTGGGTATCGGAGGCTGTCTCCTCTGGAATTTACCCTGAAACCAACCCTTGCCTTGACCCTTCTGACCCTTGAAGGCAAACCGCTGCCAACGGGAAGGCTGACGAAAGGACTTAGCCAAAGAGAAGAATGGCTGCTTCTGCTGTTGCTGCTTCCTAAAGGAAAAGGAATGTTTCTGCTGTTTGAAAACCTTATGCAACTTCTCCAGCCCCTTGCCAAAAAGTCTCAGACCTGTAAACGGCAACCTCAAAGCCAACACCTTCTGTGCAGCATTCGTGTTCCATCCTTTAAGCAACAGATTGCGCCGGGCCGCAATGGAAGCACCATAGGACAAAGCGGATGCCCTGCAGAATCAAATGCAATGTTCGAAAGGAATTCAGTCTGGTGCTCCATAGATTGCGATAACTCAGGACAATGCCCACCTTCTAGCACTGTAGCGAACAACGTTTTGAAGTCAGACAACAGCGACTGGTCAATATACTCTCCATAAATAGCAGAACAAATGGCTAGGAGAGACCCTGCTTAGGCCTTCTTCGAAGAGGAGTCAATCTTTTTATCAGCAGCCTCCTTAAGGACATTATCCTCTGCCACTGAAGGGCGCCCCACCAGACTGGCTACAATAGAGACCACATGGCCCGATTCAGGAATCGAATCTTTCATATCCCTCAAAGCATAAAGCTTGGACATGAAGCGAGGCATAAGAATACGCTCAGGATCCTTCCACTCACTCAAGAGAACGTCCATCACAAAGGGATGAATGTGCAGGGCCCGAGTAGAATGCGTCAGAAATTGCGGCAATGCCAAGCCCTTAGAAATGCTGGCCACCTCCTCATCAGGAAACCCCATGTTTTCACTCACATGGGAAAGAATGTCTGGCAACATGTCCGTAGAGATGTACTTCCCTCTAAGTTCCAGGGAATTCACAGAGGAGTCCTCAGAAGAATCCAAGCTGGAAATGTCTGAAAACAGCTCAGGTCCACCACCAACCTGAGGGCCAGGCTTCATCTTCTTGACAGAAGCCAAGGTCTCGAAAATAAGCTGCTTAAGCCTCCCCTCGTCATCCAACTTCCTAGTCTTAGGGGGAAAAGCAGCCACCAAACTCCCCACTGAAGAAGAAGTTGAAGATGAGGGCGAACAATGCCTCCTCTTCCCAGCATATTTCCCCATAGTGCAGCCAGCAGAGAGATACCACCATGGCAAGAACAGCACAAAGAGAGCCCACAAACCGGCTCACCAACTGATATAGGTGGCCGAGAAAATGCAATAAAAACTGTATCTGACATGATCAGTGCGTGATTGACAGGATATACCACATAAGAAAGCTGTCAAAATACCACCCGGCTCGAGGCGGAAACCACAGAGGGTGCCTTCACGCACTGTCATGGGCAGCAATGCCCAACCCAGCCTCATCGCCACTGACCTGCCACCTGCAGATGCAGCCTGACAAGAGGTAAGCCCACAACAGCCTTACTGCGAGCCAAGTTCCTCCATTCCCTCCCCCCCTGCAAATAAGGTGTGGAGTTGAGGCAGGCATCACAAGACGGAAGGAAAACCTGTTCGGTGTAGCAGAATGGAGTGCCTTTCTCCCCCCTGACCACACGACAACCAAGTGAGCACCCCACAGGGAGACCTAGGGCACACCAACACGCTGATTATGCGGGACACCACCCCACACAACGAAACAGCAGGAGGGCACACTGGGAGAACCCACCAGCCCAGCCGGCAGTTCTACCCAGTAAAAATAGGAGGAAGCGCATACCTGGTGTCGCAGGAGACCACCACGGCGTCTTCCCTACCACGCTGGTCACGGCCACTCTGCAAAGCCCAGCAGAGAGAGAAAGCCAGCAAAGTCAGTGGAGGTAAAAGCCCAGCAGCTAACTCAGCACCCCCCTTATCCCATCGGAGACAGGAAACAAAACAGGAAGTGCTACGGTATGGCTATTGTGTTATAGCCCTTAGCAGGACGGTGGGTGGGGTTAGCAAGCGTCTCCTGTTTTGTTTCCTGCCTGTGATTGGATACTATCTCATTAGTTATGACTGGGTCGAGGACGAGGGACGTAGAGGTAATGTCTGTTTAGTTAGTATATTGGCTGTTTAGTACTCTGATTTAATAATGCACTTTGGATATCTTATGTCCTTAAGCCCTGCCCACATCTATTCATGATTTGGGAAGTTGCACCTTTCCACATCCGCCATTTTGTAATTTGTCACTTCAATATATAGCTAGCCTGCAAAAATAAGATATTAGTGGAAATTTGCGACCTAAGGTGAACAATGTATGCAGCTAATTGCTCTTATTTTCACATAACCCTCTGCCCTCTTGTGATCAGTAACTTGTAAAGCATCCCTATAATCATTAATTTGGTGTTACTCGAACCAATTGCTTACCCAAATATATATAAAGAGGTAATAATCAAAAATGTGCCAATAAAAGATGGATATGAGGCATTTGTTTTACTATTGAAATTTCAAGGAACTTTAATGTAAGCTGTGTAACAAAGCATATTAAGATTGAAACAAGCACCAGTACTTAAGCATCTTATGCCCATCAATACCACACCATGGGAACAAGCCTTACAAACATTGTCAGAATATCGTCTTACCTAAATATCGTTCAATAAATACAGTTAACAGAAATACTAAGCCATTGAAGGTAATAATGAAAAATCTGCACTCAAAGAGATAGTATTTTTGGAAACAATATTTAAGATATGACATTTATGTCAAGTAATAATTTTGTGTTCAATAATCTGACAGACAACCTGTTTTTGACCAATGACAAGGTGGATGAGAGGAAGAGATGTTTTCACTTGGCAGGCTGTTGCAGTTGTCTTTTTCTGCAAGGGCGAGGGTGGCAAGCTCAGAAACGGTCTTTGACCAAAAGTTCCTTTGTAGAAAATGTGAACAATTTCATGTAGATTTACAATTTCAATACTCAAGTGAGCAGAAATCTCATTATGCAAAACCATGTACCAATATAGAGAAATCACCTCTAGCAAATGAGTGATATTGTGAATAGGGAAAGCATGACGGCAATCAAGGTTTGCTTGTTGCCTCCAACAGAACAATATAATTTTACTAAAGATTTTTTTTTAAACGAGACTGGCATGTAAAGAAGAAAAACCTTTACATATATGCTGTGCTCAAGCTTCTGCAACTCCCTGGCCAGCAGAACCAAAAGAGGCAAACCAAATAATTTGTTTATTTATTTTGAACATACACTTGAAAAAATTGGGTCAAACATCAAGGAACCGATTATGATGCGGCCCGGAAAGGCTCCCACCAACGGTCACAGCCTTCGGGGCTGCATCATAATCGGCCCCTCAGTTTACTTTCCGACTGCCACATTACAATGCTGGCAGTCGGAAACTAAACCGGCTGGTCATTCTGGCTGGCTTCCGATGGGCTCAAGGAGCCTGTCAGCCAGTCAGAACCGGCTCGTAATCCCAAAGGGTGGGCCTTTCGGCCCTTGTGATTACAATCCATGGTTTCTGGCATGCTTTCCATGTCGGCCTCATGGAAACCATGTTGGAAAGCGTATTTAGAGGCCCCCAGCAGGGTCCCCTTGTGTGTGCGACCTCCGGTTGGGGGCCAAGGGGGCACCTATGGTGCTCCCCTGTTGATCCCTGCACCCCATGGCAGGCACCTTGAAGTGCCTGCCATAGGGTGCAGCGATCAACAGCAACTCCCATTTTCCTATGGGAGCATGTATTACGGCCGGTTTATGGCTGTAATGCATGCTCCCATAGGGAAATGTAAAAATGCGACCAAACTGTGTTCAGTTGCATCCTAATTAGGCAGTCGGGATCGCCGACCAGAGGTCGATTGGTCCCAGGACCGAGATGATGTTGGGCGGACTTAAGTCCGCCCGACATCGTAATTAGGCCCCTATATATACACAGGTAGGTGTTTGCGAGTATCTCACATAAGGGGAGGGTCTCATTGGAGTGTTATCCATCTAATCTAGCCGTACTACTCCACTATACTTGAACTCACACCATGTACAGGGGTGGAGATATGGGATAAAGAGGAGTGGAAAGCACTGATGTGTTAAGACGAGAAACCTCATTCCCCAAGGGTGACATGCTTCATCATTGGGTCCCCTCTTCACACTGGGACCGCAAGGTACCCAGTGTGGGATACAACTCTCCTGTGGGAGAGGAGTGGGTTGTCACTAGCACTACAAGCTCTACTTCCTGTGTGGGGAGGGAGGGGCAGAGTGCAACAAAAACTGAATAAAACTATCTCTTTATGGATGAAAACAAGCCTTTATTCTGGTACCCCCAAAGGATAGGGTTAAAAAACAAACTAAGTGAAGTAGGGATATGGCTATTACGCTATTCTGTGGTCAACATGTTTCTGCCTTATTAGACTGAAAAAGTTAATGGCATTCTTCGGGACCAAAGCTATTTGTCACTCTGCTGTTTAAGATAATTGAAAATAACAAAAAAGGCCATACTTTCACAGTATTGGTAAATCTCGTGGCACCATCATCTTGTAAGGTCCACTAGATGCTGAAAATAAAATAAACACAACAATGTAAACAGTCTTGATGTAAATATAACCCCAGTGTCCATCATCAGAACGGCAAACCAAATGTGAAGTGAAACTGTGTTGCCCGTGAGAAGGGTCTATTCGACCTTACCATCAAAAATGAGTCATGGTCTGCTCAACCATCATCGGTCCTTTCAGGGCGGGTCAGAGCTAAATTTGTGTATCAAGATAACAGAAGTCAACAAGTTAGAAAAAAAGTTAGAAAAACGAGAGGACTTCGTGATAATTTGCCATTCGGGCAGTTTCTACGCATCAGGAGAAACTGTTCCTTGAAAGATGACTACTTCAATGAGTCAGAAGACCTCATTAATCGTCTTTTGGAGCGTGGATACCCTAAAAGGTTGGTTAAGAAAGCAAGGAAGAGGGCGTGGTATTAAGACAGAGAAGCGTTACTCACACCAAAACCACGACCGATGAATACAGAAAGAATGATATGTGTGACAACATACTGCACACGCAGTAATGAAATTAAGAGAATTATTGATGGGCATTGGAAACTGGTCTCAGACGACCTAGAGATTCCGGATCCACCAATGCATTCGTTCAAAAAAGCAAGGAACATCAGAGACCATGTGGTTCGATCCCTACTGGACACGCCAAAACAACCAACCTTACAGACAATGTGGGGACTTCCAGAAATAGTGGGCCATTTTAAATGCGCGCACTGTAAAGCGTGCAAAATGACCATCGAAACCAAGACATTCTGCTATAAACACCATAAAGTAGACCTTAAGGTACACACCAATTGTAACTAAACAGATGTGATATATGCCATTCTCTGTCCCTGTAACGAGTTATATATAGGTCAAACTAGGCAGAAAGTAAAGACCAGGATTCTGCAACACTGTAGCAGGATACGATGTAACACAGTAGGAGCACCCCTGGTAGAACATGTCATTGTAAAGACACACAGACCAGAATCAATCAGATGGCTGGTTCTGGAAAAAGTATCCCTAGGCGTAAGGGGTGGGGATATTAGCACCATTCTGAATATAAGAGAATGTAAGTGGATGTGCGCTTTAGACACTGTGAATAATGGCCTGAACGAGCTTGATGGCACCAATGCACAACTTTCCATCCTTAACACGGATAAATCTGTATTTACCACTGTGCAACTGTCTTTTCCCAATGCCAGGATGTAATACACACAGAAAATAGGATGAGTTTGACTCTTTAAGCAGTATGTGTTAATTGTCATTTGTTTCGCTGACTTTCACCAACAATGTGCATATATAGACAAGATGTATGTATATTCTGCTCGTGTACAAAATGTCAACTATGTACTTCTTAGACGCATTATCACTCTATTCAAGTATGGAAACCATATAGCTATTGGACGCCATGTATCACCTAGATTGTATGCCAAGAATAGTCTATCCAGCTCCTCTACAGACTGTCATGCCATGTACCTTTTAGACGCTCTATCAGGAAACCTTAAAGTTATTGATTGCCATTTGTCAGCTATATTATATGCCGCTAAGTGTATTTGGTATTTGAGTTTGTATTTATAATACAGTCATAGCTGTCTATGGATATGATGCAAGACCACTAAGTTTCTACCCACAATGCCAACCATGCATCTTGAAAGCGTTTTTAATACCACAGTTGAATATGAAAACTTTTCAAATATTGGCGACCATCTGATACATATATTACAGACTATGCATATTATATACGACATGGGATGTCCGCAGGCCATGTATAGGCCAAATATAACAAAGATTATTCACCTTCTCTGCCAAATTGACCACATGGCTAGGTCCATTTCCCTTCCCTTTTCAAAGTGTCCTTGACATAATCGAAGCCTTAATTTCATGAGCCCCAGTTGACATCTTTACATCTTCCTAACAAATGTCTCTTTTAAGCACACCCGCGCTTGTACGACCGGCCATCGGTAATCGCTGGAGAATGAGCTGAGCTACGTGCATGCACTGAGCGGCTGCACCCAGCGTGCACGTACACCGCTCGCGTCTTTAAGACGCTGTAATTGACAACACGGTCCCACTCTGACCAGAGTACTGGAGACGTTACCAACTAGTACAAGAGGTATGTCATGCCCCGGGACTTGTCCCCGCCGGTACCTACCCGTAGCCCTTTCTAGTACTTATATAATACACTATATTATTCTCTCACTCTGAGGCTCCTTGCATAGGAATTTTTTTAAATAACGCTAATGCTTTTTAGAACGGGCCGTGTCAACTTGTCTCCCTAGAAGTTTAGCATCATGTAGTTGCAGTACATGTCATTTTCGTGTGTTTTAAGGTTGTTCACAGTCGCATTCGGTTGAGCATTTCATGAATGAGCTGGTTTGTCCTGTAAATTCCTATTGTTAACGTTTGAATTGCCCATGTGCATATTTCATATTCACTGGCTCATTCAATGTGTATGCGTACTTCTCAACTTGGGAATGTTCCCCATGCATTTATACATAAGTTTGGGAACATTTTTGGTAGTTACTGATTATGCCCCAATTAGGGAGTTATTCCCCCACGTTTATGTCTATAAACCATCATGTCTTACCACCCAGACATTATCATTGTCCTTCCTTTCCCCCATTTTTGACAGATTTAATCCTGTACTGTGAGGGATGTTATAACCCACAAGCTTTAATTCAGATGTTTGGCGCGTGCACTTTTGGCCGCATATTCTCTCCGTTCATAGTAAGTGATGCTGCATAGTTGCCGCACACCTTACTGCCCGAGTTTATTTAGAGCAGTTCGTATTTTTACTGTGTTTTTCTCTGTCCTCAGGAGCTTCTTTGAGCCCCCTCTTCTTCAACTATACAGCCTGAATCACTGAGCTGTTATTTTAAGTAGGTAAATTTCACTCCTTTCTTAAGGAACATTCACAACTAGCTATGTTGCAATCTCCCCTTAACACGGAGTATCCGATTGCCTCTAGGTGCTCTCACCAAGTCCTGATGAAGACCCCAATCTAAGGATCCAATCACCTTGAACACATAAAGGGGTCGAAACGTTGACTGTTAACATTACCATACAAGCACTGATGACTGTAATTCATTAAACAGTGTTCCTAAATGCTATGTATATCTAGTGGAACAAGTGACCTTTAACAGGCCGGATGGGTCTTGCCATGTAACATCTGATTTATATATGTCACTATACCTTTCCTTTGTCCTTTACCCACTCACTAAGAACCCAACACTCCTACCCATCCTTCCCTTACACTAGAGCACTTTTTGATTACTTATGTATTTATGATGCTAGAGCAACTTGATTGCCTAAACAAAAGCGTTTAATGCTTTGAAAAATAAATTGCATGAAATGCAGAGTATGCTTAAATTGACGTTGTGAATGTCATTTATTCTTTTTCTAAAAAGTGTTGCTACTGTGACCATTTGTTTTCTATACTGTCATATTTTCCCGGATCTGGTAGCATTTCGGGTTACCCCATTGATACATAATACAGTTTAGAAGCCCTCCAGATAAGGTCTTTAGGGTATTGGCGTGCTAACAGATTTTCACTCAAATTATCAGCATGTTGTTTGTACTTATGTATATCTGTGCAATTTCTTCGCAATCTAAGAAACTGACCCACAGGAAAGTTTTCGCATAAGGCCCCAGGATGGTAGCTCTTATAAATAAGTAGCGAGTTTCGTGCCATGAGTTTTGGGTACAATTCAGTGTAAATTTTGCCTTCCTTAGGATAAAGAAGAAGGTCAAGGAATGGAAGTTGTCTTTTGCTGTATTCACATGTGAATTTTAGGTTAGCATTGAGAGTATTAAGCCATATTGAAAAAGTGTCCAGAGATATGGGGTCTCCCTCCCAGATTACCAAGATGTCATCAATATAGCTCTTCCATAGTTTTAGGTTCACCTGGAAGGGATTGTCCTCCCGGTAAATGTATGTAGTCTCAAACCAATGCATGTATAAATTTGCCAATGCTGGAACACAGGTACTGTCCATTGATGTGCCAGTCACTTGCCAATACAATTGATCTTCAAAGGAGAAAAAATTCTCTTTCATTGCAAGCATGGCACATTCCATGATGAATGAAATAGGAGTGCGATCATCTCGAGGATGTTGTTCTGTTTAATCGTACTCAATGGGTCGTCCTGCGGAATATTTGTATATAAAGCTTCCAGATAGCACGTGACCAATAAATGTTTGTCAGGATCAAAATCAACCATACTAAGAAACGACAGGACATGTTTAGTATCCTGCAGATTAGATGGCATCTCTGCTACAAGCGGTCGGAGGAAACAGTCCACAAACTGAGACAGAGGTTCTAGTACTGAACCGATGTTGGAGACAATAGGTCTACCTGGTGGTGGTCTCTATGCTTTATGGATTTTGGGAAGGATGTAAAATGCAGGAGTTCTCGGATGTTTTTTAATGAGAAAATCAACTTCACCCTTGGTAATCCAATCTGATTCCTTTCCTCTGATTCCTAAGGCTGAATTCTCCCTCTGTAATCTTCGTGTGGGGTCCCGCTCTGTAGTTCTGTAGTATTTCATATCAGTCAATTGTCGCAGACACTCTGTACGGTAAGTTATGGTGTCCAGAATCACAGTTGCCCCACCCTTATCTGCTGGTTTAATAATGATTGTGGTATCAGAGCCAAGTTCTTCCAGACTGAGTTTCTCCTCTTTGGTTGGATTAAAAAAAGGTTGTGTAGCTTGACTCTTGTGGGCTTCAAAATCTTTTAGTACTGCCTTTTCAAAGGTAGCTACCTCTGAAGGCACTTGTTGGAGGGAAGGGAGAAATTTGGCCTCCTTTTTAAGGCCTGTACTTGGATTTGTATCTGGATTTGTATCAACTGCATTCGTATTCTGTTTCTCAAAGAAAAAGGATATCCTTATCTTCCGAAAAAATTCGGCTAGCTCCTCGTGTGTTGTAAAATGATCACCTAAATGAGTTGGAGCAAAACCTAGGCATTTGTCCAAGACTCTGATTTCCATGCTGGTCAAGATTTTACTACACAAATTAACTCCAAGGTCGTCGTTTCGCTTGTAGATGCCATCGGGTCCTGTGTCATGCTCCTGGTGATGTGTTGTTCCAATGTCGGATCGCATTGTACATGAGGTCTTTGTTGATCCATACGGTTCTTATTTGTACGGCCTCTGTTTACTCTTCCCCGACCTCTTTGGCCATGGTCCTGTCCCAAAAAAGGTTGGTATCCATGGCCGCCGTAGGGGACAGTGTGGAAAGGATGTGGTGGAAAACCCCAAGGTTGGGGGGCCACCAAGGTGTTTGCTGTGGAAATAAGTGTGGTCCTCCTCGTCCTCTTGCTGTCCATGTTTTATTCCTGGATGAGCTATCAGGATCACTTGATGTCGAGTCATTGGAGTCACTCCACTCATCCAAGTTAGATGTCCATTCATCCGTGTCACGGAGCTAGCCTCTTGCTCCTCTTCGATTGTTGAGCTTGGTAATCCTCAGATGTATACGGGCATACTTTTTCAAGGGAAAACCTTTCTAGGTCTTTCTTAAGTTTGTTTACTTATACCAGATACGATCTTCTGTGGTCTCATTGACAGTTCTAGTTATCTCTTCTAGTTTCTTCTTATATGCTGTAACTTGGATAGAACATTTAAGTTGGTTCTCTGGAGTCAATAAGATCAACCAATCTCTCGTGCACTTCCAGGCAATTTTAGACAAATTCATTTTAAAGACTTTATTGTCCAGAAAACATTTGGGGGCATTAGAAACAATCAGTCCTTGTGGGGCAATGTTCCCTCTCAAATACTGGGTGAAAAAATGGTTGGAGCCTTCCTGGCCGCATCGTAATTGGCCCCTCAATTTACTTTCCAACAGCCACATTACAATGCTGGCAGTTGGAAACTAAACTAGCCCGTCATTCCGGCTGGCTTCCGACGGGCTCAAGGAGCCTGCGGCCAGTCGGAACCGACTCGTAATCCCAAAGGGTGGGCCTTACGGCCCTTGGGATTACGATGCATGGTTTCCAGCATGGTTTCCATGCCGGCCTGTCTGACATGAAAACCATGTCGGAAAGCGTATTTGGGGGCCCTAAGCAAGGCCCCTTTGTGTGTGCGACCTCCGGTTGGGGGCCGAGGGGGCACCTTGAGGTGCCTGCCATGGGGTGCAGCGATCAACAGCAAATCCCATTTCCCTATGGGAGCATGTATTATGGCGGGTTTATGGCCGTAATGCATGCTCCCATAGGGAAATCTAGGAATGTGACCAAACTGTGTTCAGTCGCATCCTAATTAGGCGGTCGGGAACGCCGACCAGAGGTTGGTCGGTCACAGGACAGAGACGGTGTTGGGCATCGTAATTAGGCCTTATGTATACTCAGGCAGGTATTTGCGAGTGCAAGGATTTCTATCTAAACTAAACATCACAGTTTAAAGAATTCAAAATATAAGGTTCAAACTATGGTGTTAAAAGGGAATCATTGTGTAGCTAATTACTAAAGAAATGTTCATGAAAATTCATATAGGACACATTCAGAAAAATAGATACAGAAGTGAGTTGGACAGAATCCAAACTTTAAAGGAGTCAGAGCATTAGGAGGGTCAAAAAATGTTAAGACTTGGCCGGTCATGGACACCGTTAATATTCTGTAGGGAATGGGAACAAGTTGAAAATGTTTTAAGTACTAGGTGTCTTTTTATGTGGAACTGGGGCTGACGTTTTTGAATCCTCAATCAGGAACGAACCGCACTGTGATGTAATTTGTTTTTAAATGACAGCAATATACGCTAATAGTGTTTTGGGGTGTTAGTTTTCTTGTTGTTGTCAGGCACATGAGACTTTTTTCTGCATTTCAAGCATTTTTCCATGGATGTAAAACACAAGTTTCGGTGTGTGAATCTTTTTCCTGTAAAACTGAATATATTTAACAGTTTGCAATAAGGATCTTAGGGGCATATTCACAACAGAATGTCAGAGCACGGTGTTACGTCGCAATCCAACATTCTGAAAATGCTGCGGTGCACCTTATTTACAATAATACGACGCACCCCTGCATTTTCCCTAGCGCTGGTGCTAGATTTAGCTGCCTAGGCGCTGCAGGTACAGGTAAGAGCGGTGGGGCGGGCGGGGTAGGGGGGGAAGTCACCGAGTGGGTGATGCGGTGAGTGCAAGGTAAGTGGTTTTATTTATTTATTTTTCATAGCCCGTCATATGTCGACTACCCCCTCGCCTCGCCTCACCGTTCTTACCTGTACCAGCCGCGCCTGGTTGCAGGGAATGATTGTTCATGTGCAGGAAGGTGTTCCTTCCTGCACATAAACAATCACTAATGGTGATTTTCTAACTTCTATATGTGCTGCAGAATGCAGCACATATAGAAGTTGTAACTCGTCATTATTTAATGATTGTTTATGTGCAGGAAGGGATACCTTCCTGCACATGAACAATCACTATTGGGGATTTGCTTTTTCTGTGTGTGCTGCAGAATGCAGCACACATAGAAAACAGCAAAAACGAGGAGAAATTAATAATTTCTCTTTGTTGCGCCAGTTTAAGACCAGGTTTTCCCAGGTCTTATTTTTGGCGCTGCCCCATATTTACATCAGCCTTGTAAATAGAGGGCAGTGTCAGAAAGCAATGGGTGTTGCGGCGAAACGCCCACTGCAACACCCATTGCCCATCCCTTTCAAGCTAAGTGCTGCGTTAATAGGGGCATTATTTACAAGGTCGCTGTAAGCCACGTTAAGTGGCTTAACTTAACGCCGCATTGTTAATAAGGCAAAGGGGTTATTGCTACCAAAACGTCAAAAAAAGTGACGTTCTGGTGGCAATAACCCCTTGTAAATATTCCCCTTAGTTTCATTACTGGATGGATGGCTGACTACACAGATGGAGCACATTCCCCTCAATGTTGGTCAAGCTTCTCTTTTCTTATTTTTAGGGGCCCTTGAAAGCAGTGAAGACTGGATTCCAGGGGTCACATTTGAAATTCATTTGAACTGCATATACAATGGTTTTGTGAAGTCCTTGCACCTTCTTCGCCTATATTTGTTTTAACATTTTACTATCAACCATCATTTTGCAAAAAGTCAAATATTTCCAGACATACTCATGAACCGCCAGTCACATTCCAAGATGGCAGCTTGCAGACAATCCATCTTCAGGACTTCAGTCAGAAATGTGTATTTGGACATTTCATTTTCTTTGTTTCTCTACAAAGAAAAAATGCTCCTCCTTCGTTTCTTCTTTTTTCCATCCCTGGAAACTCATTTTCTCCTAGACTTTCCAGGAGTAAAAGATGAGGGCTGGAATTATTTGAAAATGCTTGGGAATACCGAAAATATTATAGATTTGTGGGAATGCCCACCCTCCTACCCATTCGCTTAGAATATATACTTCTTCAGAAATGCATTTCAATAAAATATTGTCAGCATTTATCTGTCCAAGTTATAGTCAGAAAAGTCTACAAATCTTCATCATTCGAATGTGGATTTTAGAACGTCTACCTAAAATAAATGTTTCACACATGTAATTGTATCATACATGTACAAAACACTTCGGGGGATATTCACAAGAACGTGCGACAATCATCGGCAAAATGGGTTAACGCAATTCCACATATCGCCGTCCATCCCGGGAAAATAATTCTGTGTTAACGCCCCATTCTCAACACGGCGGTAACATGCAATAGTGACCTGATAACGCCTCAAATGTCCGCGATAAAATCCCCGGCACGGCGATAAAAATCTAAAGCGACAAGCAGCGCCAGGCCTGCAAGTCCCACAAGTCAGGCGGGAAAAACCACGACAAAAGCGCCAACAAAAAATACAAACAAAACACAAACAACTGCGAAGCACCATGAAGGTAGCCGGAGCGATTACAGAGGACAACCAGAACCCCACAAGCCCCACGGAGGACCAGCCTGGGACCTCGGGGTCAGGGAAGGGCAAGGAGAAGAAGAAGAGGAAGACGCCTCACAGTACGCAGGAAAACCAGATCCCCATGACGGAGGTCATAGAACACCACCACCAACTGTGCATCACCTCCACTGTGTCATTGGCAACTAAAAACACAATATGGCAGTCCATATTGGCCAAGGTGAATGTAGTCGGAGTGAAGAGAAGAGAAGTGGACGACTGCAAGAAGCGCTGGACTGATGTGAAGCGCAAAACCAAGCTGAAACCCGCAGCCAACCTGAAAGCAGCAATACAGACTGGATGTGGGAGTCCAGCGACACACCAGGAGCTGGATGAGATGGAGGGAATGGTGACCTTAGTCATCATTGGGGAGACGGTGGCAGGAGTTGGGGGACCGGACACTGCACAACATGACCTGAGCCAACAGCAACAGGGTGAGTAACGACCAGGGACTGGGGGGACGGGGGAGATGGGCACAATGGCACACATGCACAATTAAGTATAGCACATCTGCAGACAAACCATGCCCAAGAGTTACAACTCCCACCAAGAGCCCAAGTTACCCAAGTCTGAAACATCTCAGCACTGTATGAGCACAGAAGTGAAAGGCACACCGCCTGAAAGGGATAAGGGCCAGCCAAATCAGAGCTGAAGGGGCAACACACCCACAATGCTGTACACACACATAAGAATCAGAGCACCTCAACATTGATAACAATGTGGTACAAACTGCAACACTTTCACAACAGAACAGAGGACACAACTGCCGCCGCTTGTGTGTAGAAAATGGCCATTCGCATTTGGCATAGCAGGAAACTGTGAGATGACAATGTACAAGTACAACCTCACATCCCTGATGGTGTAGAAATGTCAACTGTCCCGCATCACATAGGCATCTCCTCACAAACAGTCACAATGTACATTGTCATGCAGTCTGCAAGTAAACTTGTCCAATGCGTAAACATACATGTGAACACAATGTCAATCTGCATCTCCCCTTCACATTGCAGAGGGAGAATCAACACCTCCTGCAGAGCAGACCCAACAACTCAGCACTGATGATGAAGAGGATCTCCCCAACATCGACACCGAAGCCTTCCAACAGCCCATGGACAGCTTCGGCACCCCACCTCCAGGAGCAGTGCAGCCCAGCTGCATCGAGGAGACCCCACCCCTGCACAGACCACACAGCAGGAAGCACCCACCACCACTGCTGTCTCCCAGGACTCCCACGACCAACACATGGCATTCCAATGCCGTGTGTTAGGGTGCCAGGAGAAGATGGCTGATTAGCTGCGGGTGGGGTTCGACCTCATGGCAGCCAAACTAGATGCCATACGTGGGTGTCTATGTCCCATCAGGGACCACTTACAGTCCCTAACGGATACCCACTGTCCGCTCCATGTTCTCCAACAATCCATGGCTGACATCGCTGGAGTCATGACTCTGAGCCAAGAACAACTGTCCAGTCAGAGTGGCTCCAGAGATGCCAGCTGGGAGTTGGGACACATGCAGAGAATCATGTTGAACATGGAGCGGATGCAGGCAGAAAGAATGTTTGCCACGGCTGCACACCAGCGAGATGTAGCTGTGATCTTCCATGCCCTGCAGAGCCTCGTCATGGCATTGCCGCCACAAAGCCTGGCGCGGATGAATGCTGCTGCTACTACTCCATCCACATCTCCGCCCCCTGAAGTGTCAGTGCCACACAGTGATGCAGACTAAACACCACCACCCACATGTGAGGCACCTGACACATCAGAGGACGAAGATGATGATGAATCTGGCACTGTGGTAAGAATGAAGTGGTAGCATTCATCTCCGCCATATGGCCTGTTTCAGCTTGGTTCTGCCCTCTGCATCATGCCCTGGATTAACACCTTCCACTGTCCCCCGATACACTCAGCGACACTCACCTTGGACCTCGACAGGGACTGCCATATTTGGTTTGGTTACCAATGACACAGCAATCACACTGCGGACCGAAGTCTGCCTCTTCCGATGAACTTGTCAATCCCTAATGGATGGGGCAACAATGTAAAGTGGGGTGTACATGGCCCTGTACTGCTCCAGCTTCAACACTCCACTGAATGCGAATAAAAAATTCTGATTCACACAGATGTGTCGTGGCTATGACCAATCAAGTATGAAAGTATGGATGAAATGTAGGGACAGTGATTCCACAAAAAGGTACTCCCTGGGTGATGCTACCAATGCGAATGTCTGGCGTGACCCAGATAGGCAGTGAGACACACATTGTCATTCAAATCAACACTTATCACAGTTGAATACAAGTGAAGGTGCGTAGACTTTATTAGCATATGCATGTCAGTATGGGCAAGAGAAGTGCCACAACATGCAGACCAATGCAGCAGTATGTCAGGAATATGAGGAACGTTGCCAAGCGCCGCTGTCCACTCCGGGGGAGTGCCTCACCCTTCAGAGGTGTGTGTCAACCCGCGTTGTTGTCCGCTCATGTATTCGGAGTCCAGGCGAATGGAGCCATGTCCACTGTTGTCGTGGGATATGTGACCAGATCTCCAAGATGCAACAAGGTGTTGGGACATGTGCAATGAGTTCCAATCTGTTATGGCTGCAGGTACGTAGTTACTCGTCCATGAAAGCGATTGCAGCTCCATAGGCTATCATTTCCAACATGAGGTCGTTGTCGACTTCATCAAACAGGACGGCGAGGCGATCCATTAGCAGGTCCGGACAGATGTGCTGCGTCCACCCCCTTTCGCCAATTAGCACTACAGCCCAATAGGGGAGCGGTTCAATGTGGTCACTGCACACGAGGAGTTGTGCAATCTCCCAGGTCCAGCTGCCAGCATGCATGCCAAGTATCAAGGCATCCCATAAACGGGTATCACGGTGACACTCCTGGTCGTGGGCCAACAGGGGGCGCACACACATGTCAAGATCCAGTTCAGCTACCGTCAGACATCCATGGGCCGCTCGAATATGCACGATCGACAATGCAACACAGGCCGAACGCAGGTGACATTGGCAAGGTGGAAGCTTAGTCAATGGCAGTGCCCCAAGTAAACGCAGCATACGTGCACGGTGCAGTTCCACCTGACAGGGGTTGTGCAAGTGTCCGGGATGTTCTGCCATTGCGTCAGTGGCTCTGGTTGAAGCGGCACTGTTCTGACCTGCGCCAGTTCTGTGGATGAAATGCCACAGCTCGGATCAATGGGTTGTTTTAGTGTGCAACGGTTGTATGCCTGGGATGGTGTGGGAGTAAGTGTGAAGGCCATTCCATGCAAGATAACTTCGAGCAAGAACTTCTGTGTGTGGGGTGTGCATACGTTGGTCTTTCGTTGGGCTGTGCGTAGTGTGGGAGTCGTCATCAGCTACTCTAGTATCTGTCAGAGGGTGCCGGGCACATGCAATTTCGAGGTCGGAGGTGCAGATGTGCTTCCGCCTGATAGTCCAGACAAAGGAGCTTTCATCCCTAATGTTAGTTTCTCATCTGCTTGCAGTCAGGAAATGTGAAGTGGCTTGTTGGGGGTGGGGTGGGATGTGTGCGACTTTGGGATTCAAGTTTGACATGTCTTGCATGTGGCAAATGAGCGGCATCACTGTGTGTTACTTTGCCTCACAGCTGCTCCTCCCTCCCCCGAGCCAATTTATCTGTGTGCGCTGCGCGGTTGCATCACTTGCACTCCTACGGCACACCATTGTCATGCCTGTCTGCCCATGTGCACAAGCCTGACAACGACACTGTGATGTTGGCCGTTGGAGGTGGGCGGCCACATGAGTGTAGACCTGTGGGAAGGATATGGCGGACACACATGTAGGGTTCATGTCTGGCTGAACTCGAGCTGCGATTAAGGCTAGGCATTTGGCTCATGCTGCGGCAATACAGATGCACGCAACACTTGGCATGTATGACCCAAGACCCCGAGCGGTCTTGCGCTCCTTCATTTCCCCGTTCGTGCGAGCCCACCCTCTGGGGGCATGCTACATTGCAACATTGTCGATTGCGGACTGGGTGGCGCCGACACTATAACAGTGACACACTCATTAGTTACTTCCTTGTCCAGGCCAGGACTGAACCACGCCCAGAGCCACGGGCAAATCCTTCACACCCCTATGCTGGCTTGGCGTACGCCGGCCCAGGCCACTCCGCTTACGCTTACAGGGGACGACGACACAGCTACATGACCGGGGTCTTCCCCACTGCCTGTGGTGGTATGGTTGCGTCCACTGTCCACAACACTACACACACCATCAGTATATGCCCACATGGACATGTCTGTGCTCTGCATACTAAAGTCAGTCCAGCACATCACCTCCACACTTGGCATTGTGTACATTCTTATTGATGGGTCACTTGTCTCCTTAGCACATACTTGGTTCCCACCTCTCCCCACATTCTGCAATTGTGTGGCTGAGGGGCCATGCAGTTTTCGGGAGGTCAGCTGTCTTGTTCTGCGCTGCCTTGGTGGTAGTCCGGGGGGAGCAGGGGGGGGCCTGGGGTTGGTGGTGGGGGTGGGTGTTGTGGCCCTCTTGGGTCTCCGTGCTGCATGGTCAGTGGCTCCATGACATGTGTTGGTCTTCAGATGTGGCTCTGGGCTGGGATCCCTTTCATGCTGCAGGTTGTCATCCTGCTTTGCATCAGTAAAAGGCAGGAGTTTAATCCCTGCTGCTAACGCACCTTATCGCCTGTTTTTGGGTCACAGTGCAGATCTGGCTGGTCGTTGAGAATATCACGGAGTGGTGTTTTCGTGTGTTTTTGCACGGGAACGCCTACTCTGCATATCATTAGTGTTAGTTGTCGCTCTCATCTGTGGCGATGTTTTTTGCGGCAGCTATCGCTGGAAAACTGGACGATATCGGCAGTTTGCACCAGCTTGAGAATAGGGCGATAAATCTATCGCCACTTTTGCGGCGCTGAAGTGCCGATAAATCGGCAATGAGTCCTTGAGAATATGCCCCTTTGTGATTTGACGGCTAGTATTTTGTCCCTTATTTCATTGACTCCATGCTTGATCCTCTTCTCTTATCCCTTTTTTGTGGTACACCTTACTTTCGGATCGCCTTACCTAAGATCTAAACGTGTGAATACACCATCAACAAATTACCAGGTCAAATTGCTCCTTTTATATTTATTATACATTTTTCTAAATGTTTGTATTCATTAGAAGCTGAATGCAGTTTTTATTGCACCTAGTATATACCGGGTGTGGTAAAAACTCAAAAGTCATTATTCCCATATGTACGCTAACAGGAGTTAAAGCATATATCAGTAGTTATTTGGCCACTCATAGTAAGGGCATTAGGTGTTTAAGGGACAATTCAAGAGGTAATTCTCTAATCATTTTGGCAGTGGATTGTTAGTGTAGATGCTTCGTGTTTTCCAAATTGTTTCTAACAATTATCTCACATATTTAACTGTCACATTGTTATATTGTATTTCAGAATTAGCTATTATGAATTTATAATTCCAGTCACCTAGTGGAATGAGTTTGAAGAGCTTGTTTTCCCTTAAGGTACAGTGCAACAGCTCAAGGGACAATATAAAAAGAAGAGGGGAAGCCGACATCCAAATCTGGTTCCCTGGTTCAAAACAAAGGCCCCGAGTTACAGATTTTGCTATTAGTTGGTGTTACCTCTTTTTGCAGAACTCCGGGTTTACTACAGAATTCCAAGAAAGGAATTTACATCAGGAATTCCGAAGAAAGCCAATAGTACTGCAAGAGCAAGTCCAGCAACATCTTTGTGAATCGGGTTCAAAGTATTCTGATGTCAGTCCATTAGCGTTAATAGAGGCTCTGGAGCTTTGGTACAGTGTCATTACTTTAGTGGTGAAATCCTCACCAAAATTCAATCCAAGCAATATCAATTCGAGACATTTCCAAGGTAATTCATTAAATGCTTTCTGGACTCGGATTATGATTAAAAATGTCAGCAAATCTATAGAGGCAACATTATCTGGTACACTACCAGAAAGCCTTGTATTATGACTGCACAGCTTCTGGTTTAAAAACCCAGATTTAGACATGCGTATTCATTTACCTATGCAATTTTGAGGCTTATTTTCAAGTATCAAAGTGTTAAATTGATTGACAGAGACTAGATAGGTCGAGGTCTTTATTTTCTTTGGAAAGTACAGCAGCAGTTCCTCCGCTATGGTGGCGGAGCGTCGCCCCCTGCCAGCAGCGTAAAAAAACTCAAAAAGAACCAATAATAAACTCTGATGTTTCCAGGCTGAGTCTTGGGGGCGGGGCTAGGGGGATGAGATGCAGAAGGATGGGTGGGCACTGCTATCAGTGCTCATGATGGTTTGGCCGGCCGTCTCAGGCCGGACAAACCGTTATGCGTACTGAGGCTCTCTCCAAACCAGCTGTTTGCTGGGTTGGAGACAGCGAAGAACAGGCTCCCAGTCTCCCTCGGAGCGCAAATCCTCGGCGCTCAGGCCTATCCTGAAGCTGCTCTCAGGATTTGCCACAGGGGAGGCTGGGAGCCTATGCCTGCAGTGGAGACACCAGAGGAGGAGAAGACCGGGTATGCGGCGGGCTGCAGGCAGCAGGGACTTTTTTTTCTTTTTGTCCCTTTTGTTGTAGTTGTTGTTGTTGTGTATTCCCTCCCCTCCCCCCCCCCCCTGCCCGCACCTCTCCTCCGATACCGGCTGCTGCTGGGAAAGTAATACAATAGATGCTAATGTAGCAAATGCTGATATTCACCTAAATCAGAAAAATAATTATATAATCCTCCTGATTTGGAGAGTGAAATACAACATTTTATATAGAATTATTTGGGTAGGCCTTAAGGACCTGACACCTCCCCCCGTGGCTGTTGTTTAATGGAGTTCACCATTTCTGGAGTCTTTGTGAAAATGTCAACTTTCTTTTATTAAAGTCTTAAGTCTAAGAAGATGAATATGATTTTTGATTTAAATACTCATTTATTCTCACTGGAGCCTAACAAAGGTTGGACAATAAAGGAATAGGGAGCATGATAATTACATAATAGTATTGAAGAATCTGTAATATTGTTACTTGTCTAGTGGTGGCATTACTTACTCTATTTCTGAGTGTTGAAATATTGGATTTGGACATTTTGGCATATATTTAATTAGTTGGAATTCTTCCACTCCATAGCTTCCTCATATGAGATGTTTTCTGTTTCATTATAGTTTGGGTTTAGGACTGTGTAAGTAATTTTATTTCTTTGATTTGTTTCTCTAGATTACTTATTATGATTCTACATTCCTTGTTATCAGAAGGGTCTACTCCAAAACATATATGGCTAATGGTGGCCTTCATTGCATGCCATAGAATGTTTTGATCCTGAACACCATCCGATTTTCAGTAATCACATCCTCAATGTCGTTTACGTGTTTTTGGTTGTTAAGTAAATCTTCATTTAATACTCATACATTTTATTTAGAGGAATTTCTGGAGACTTCCAAAACTAATTTATTGCAGGAGTGATCAAAACTCTATTTGCGGTCTATTTCAGATTCTTCTACAGATTAGAGTGATTTTGTGTTGCAAATTGATGACTGATTTGAGAATAAGATTGATTTGGAAATAAAATAAAATGAATTCATGCTTTGTAGCTAGCAAAACTTGCTAAGGGCCCCTGAAATGTAAATGTTTGCACAGTGTCAGTAGATATTTGTGAACGTTAGACGATATAGAGTGCTGTGGTCTTATTTGTCAAGGATTGCATCAAGTATCAAGCTGAAACTTCCTCCTATTATATGTTTTGGTTTAGGTATATCTCTAAGTGATCATCCCAGAAATTCAGGAAGTCCAGGGTTAATCTATTCATGTTGAATAACAAGATCTCTTCCGAACCATCACTGAAAAGATCCGTAAACCATCTACCTCATCAGTAAATTTGTTTGGGAAAATCAGTAGAGGTATTTGTGTATTTCATGATCGCCCTCTGATTGTGATATTTTCAAATGTATCTTTTGGTAATTACAATAATTACTCCAATTTTTTAACTACATGTAAATGAACAATTTGCACAACACAGTCTGCTTAAGTTGTAAAAACTTCATTGCTCACATTTCTTTTGAGATAATTCTGTCTACAGTCAAGTTGCTACAATACTGTAAAACATTCCAAATTTTACAAGGTGCTTTAATCTCTTGGTGTGCATTGAAAGGAGAATAGATTTCCCAATAATTACTATCTGAAAACACCATAGTTACAGAATTTTTCTTATGACTAACACCAAACATTAATAAGAAAAGAAAGAAAGAAAGAGAAAGAAGGAAAAAGGAAGGAAAGAAGGAAGGAAGAAAGAAAGGAAGAAAGGAAGGAAGAAAAAAAGAAAGAATCTACCTAAACATTGCTGAAAAATGAAGTTAACGAAGTGTAATCTGTACATTGAAAAATAACATACATAGCCTATTAAAGCACAATGGATTTTGGTACATTTCTTAGACAATCAGCTGGAAATACGTACAACATCATGAGTATTTGATCAATTATAAGTAACACTTTGCACATTAGATGGGCCACATAATGTTTTTATAAACATTATGCATTTCCTCAGTGTGTATATAGTCATATAAAAAAAAAACCTCAGGGGTTGCTAATACTCAAAATATAGTCAGTAAGGATTCCTGCTCCTAGAATGTCAATCTTCCTAGTGTAAGTTATATGGAAGATTGCTGCAAGGGAAGATATTGTACATAGTAATCTTGAGAACTGCATACCTGTAGCTGTTTGCCAAAACATATTCTAAATCAGCCCCACCTATTTTTGAAATTACAGTAAATCACTGTATATTACTGGGTAATAGTGAATATTTAATGCTTTTACAAACTATAGCACTGGATGTCATTCTACCTTCCCTGAAGTGAAAACTTCTGGAGCTACTCATCTTTGACATGTGAAACAGAAGTACTTTTCAACCAGCATTCTTCCCCCTCCTTCAATGGGATTGAAAGTACACATATTGACAGTCAAACAAGACACCCTTGTTGGGTTGTGCACAGAGACTTATACGTCTAAATATAATATGTATTTTAATTTGCACCTATGTTTATGGTAAGATTATGAGTTATTGTTTGTTATATCAGGCGCCCATTTTCTCCTTTTTTCATTGGCCCAAATCACACAATGCACATATCTTAACGGCCTAAAAATCATTTCTCTCAGATAAGGACTATGTTAATTATATGTAATGGCCTTCTATGAGCTCTCTCTATTTCAAAGTGCGTAGTATTGCCTAAATTAAGAACTACTTTCATATTTGCTTCTAGAAACTCCAACCACAAGTTTTCTTCCTTTTCACTATTTTCTGTAAGGACAAAAATATCCCTCACTGATTTCCGCTTTCAGACTCAGCGATTCACTTTTATGTGTCCTCCAAGTTGCTTATTCTTGCTTCAGCCTCAGTGACTCTCAGAGGGAGATTTCCCTTTTTAGTCAACATTTCTGTTATGTCTGTGTGAATTAGATCCATATTATTTTATGTCATCTGACCTTTCAATGAGTCCAGCTCCCTCATGACTGTGTCCAGATTAGTATGTGTCTCTGTTTTTTTAATCTTAAAGGAGGTAGCACAGAATCAACTTTCATTCTTTCAATGCTTTTTGATTTGGTGTCTTTCATTTTGCCTTTAGCATTATTGCTAAACAAGCCAACTTTTTCTCCAGACAAATTCAACACAATTCAGCAAAGTAAGTGGTCAGAGTTAGATTTTGAAAGGCTTTTTTCTTTAGTTATATTAGTCTATTGTAAAGTTTGTGAATGTGTATTCAAATGACCTTTGGTGACAGTCTGACCTTTAGTAGTATTCCGTGCTTTAAATCATGGAGGACATATTGCATGTCTGTGGCAATTTACTTCTCCAAAAGACATGCTTAAGTGAGAACTCATTTGCAAAGTCAGCTCATTTATCTTTCTGGAGTGAAATGGAATATCAATTTGAGCCTCCAAGTAAGCAAAAATAAGTAGCACAATAGAAACTCAAACTTTACTGACAAGATGGCACACACCTCAGTTCAAGCATTTTCAGTTTTACATATCTCTCTGTCAAACCATTACTGTGCCCTTTCCTTGCAAGATCCTTCTAGATTTGTCAAATGCATTGTTTGTTGACAGTAGCTGTGATCCTCTGCCCCCAAAATCATCTTATCCTCCTCCAACAGGCTCTGCATCATTGCATACCCCCCATGCATGTCCTCTTTTGTGTCACTGACTTTACAGAATGCTATAGCTCACACATTCCTCTCTTTGCTTCACATTTTTGTTCGATGTTACTGTGGATATCCTTCATTTTACTTTCTGGTAACTGGAGTGCTTGTGTTGGAGAGAACAGCATATGACGGGAGCCATCTACTTCAGCACCAAGCCACACACAGAGAGCTTCTTAGTTCACTCTGCATTATGATATCTTCTCATATAGCATCTTACAGCCAAAAATATGTGAATTATTAGCAATCCCTCTTCTCTTTTAACTATGACCTGTGCATGTTTCCACATTTAATGAACCCTTGTGTATGAGCCTACTTCTGTTGCCATGGTACATGCTCTCGACTTTGATAATCCTAATTGTTGGCCTCATTGTTTGATAAGGGTATGTTTTGAATTGGTATAACATAGTTTTATACGTGTAGTGGTGTACCACTAACATAATAGTTTTAGTGTCCGCTAATTTGTATTGCAATGTGACAGTTAGTACACACTTGGCATTACTTTACTGCTAATTGTTTTCACAAGTGTTGGTGAGTTTTATGAATTTAGAATTTGCACCTAGTACCTAGCTACATGTGCACTACTAACTGAATATTTGTGTATTCAATAAATTGCTGCTAAACATTAGTGGGTGTGCTTCTAAGAAAGGAGAGGGTGTGAAGTAACAAAGCTCTCTCCCTGCAAGTTCTCCTGTAGGGTGTTGCTTACATTTAGAACATACTTCAATATTTGATAGGATTCACAAATGATCCAGAGAGAATTTAAGAGACTCTAAGACAGTTTTAATTTCCATGAGCACATACGTGTGTATTTTCTTGCTCCATCGATAAACCACTTCCTCTAAACCACTTCCTTTATATCCCCATTTAATATAGGACATTGAGATTGTTTTAAAAAATACCAGGTGCATTGCAATTCAATGCACACTACTTAAACTTCAAACCCTGGTTCTAGTTAAGAAGTCCAAATCATGTGAACTTCTTGAATTTAAAAGCATTTTTAGTCATCATAAAGTCCATAAATCAAATCTTGGTTTTAAAATATGTTTACAGAGATTCATACTGGAGTTCATTGATGGTATATGGAATAACACAGTTCTAGAGAAATAACCATAATTTAGATTAAACTCATTCTTATATTTCATTGTACAATTCAATGTACAGAGTTTTACCTTTTCAATGTGTAAGTCATTTTAACAAACAAAAAAATCTAAAGACTCTTTCCCTATGTGAGGACGCACCAACAATATGGTGGCAAAACAAACAGCAACATAAAATCGAAAAATATCACATATATGCAATAGTTAACACTTTCAAATTAATTTTGAACAGAATATGCAGTGTTGAATTTGTACATTTCTTAAAAGATTAAAGGTAGTAAAACTGAATGTTCTACAATAGTTTATCTCAATTCACTTTGCTATCAAATAATTTCTTAAGAGACTGTGTCAAAAACACAAATAAGGGTAGAATTTGCCCATTACAGGAAGAGTAGATTATGTAGACTAAAGTAGATTTTTATCTCACCACATCAATGTACCTCAAACCACTAGTACACTCATCACTTCATAAATTAATCCAGAGCATCCTCCTTATAATGTAGCACTTTCCAAAAGAGGTACAATGAGATGAGAAAATCCCATTTCTGTAGCTGTACCTTTGCTTGGTCACCTATAGAACTCGGATGGTAACTGAATGTTGGGCACACTGCATGCCAGCGTGATCCTGCCTTAGAGCCATATACCCCTTACCTAAATAGAAATAGTAAATTTTTATATTTCAAAAAGCCATTTTCCCTCTGTTCAGTTACAGTTCTGAAGGAATCCATTCACAACAGTGATCATCAAGAAAATGAAGGGCACATTTTTTTCTTTTCTAGTCACAAATATGTTTATTATGTTTTCACATAAAGGCTGAATCAGGCCAACATGTGTTTCATGATGGTACATCGCTTCTTCAGAGCCACAGAAAAGTAAAATGTGTCACCAAAAGCAAATTGGTCATATAGGAATCTATTTATAAAAAACTATACATATTTCAAGCAAAGCTTCATATCAATCGTAACCTTGTCTCAAAAACATATTAACTAAACCTAAAATAATGAAGAAACTTCATTAATAAATATTGACACTAATTCATATACAAATTGTGTACATTCAAAGGTTCCTCTATCAAAAATAGCAACTTCAATATTCTATGCTGTATCTTCTATCATCACTTATTTTGTTTCCTTTAATGAAATATTTGTCACTACTGAATTAAAAGGCTCGCTATAATTTGATCTTCAACTAAGTTCTTCTTGTATTTGTTTGGATTTCATTTAACCGGCCAGAAGAACCATAGTTCTCGCAGGCGCGGCCGTCACAGGTAGGAGCGGTGGGGACAGGCGACGGGATAAGTAAAATTAAATAAAATATATATAAAACCGCTTACCTTGCGCTCACTTGCAGCGATGCGGCGACTGCAAGGTAAGTGCGTTTATTTGTTTTTGTATTTTATTTTACCAATCCTGTCGTCTGTCAACTCCCCCCGCCCCAAGGTCCCACCGCTCTTACCTTTGCCAGCCGTGCCTTGAGTTCTCGTTCATAGTTTTGGTAATTGCCAATGGATATGAAGGGTGATCATTAAAAAACTCTCATGTGGGTACTATATTTCTAGATCTTGTCCTTTGCTATACGGTTCAATTGTGTAGTCACCATGCCAAATTAAATGAACTATATAGATTTGTCCACCAAGTTAGATAGATTCCAAAGAGGTTGGATAGAGGATTTTCCATGGTTGAGGCTGTAAAGAGAGAGAACTTATGATTATCTAGCATGATCCCTTGAATTGTCTGCTTGACTGTAGACTATTTTGATCTTCACTGAAGAAAAATACCTGAATGTTTTCTGTTTATACTTGTGTTTATTTTTAGTGGTCCACCAAATGGGTAAATGTGTGTGGTCTGATTTACCTGGTATAAAATGTGCCCACAAAAGCTCCTCAATACCACATCAACATTACCACTGACAGTGCTAGAAACAGCTTTAGGAGTAATTACAGAAATTTTGTACATAAAAATAATAATAAAATAATAATACACAGAGGGGCTTTTGGTCATCCACTTTCAACTAGTGCTTGCCCTAAGTGTCATTCACATTCTGCATCTTTTCGTAGGAATCAAACATCAAGTGGGGCAATTATTCTTTGCCCTTCAGCTATTGCTCTGAAATGTCAGTCACATTTTGGTTCCACCCACAGGCTAGCCATTCAGTGTGTCTGAATGCACATAAAGAGGAAGAGGAGACCATCTCCAGCTACTGCCATAATCTACTGCACAATAGCCCTCCGTGTTTTTGTGGTGTATGGGTTGCTAGTGGTGAGGCCGAGACAGCAAAATAGTCTCTTACATGAGCATGGCAGCATACAAAAACTAACACCTGAATGTAATTCAATGATATTGACATGTCATCTTTATGAAATGCTTTGTCTGTGTTCCATTCCAGCGCATAGACAATGCTTTCCAGAAAGATGTAAGGTATAAACTTTAGGAATTGCAAATAAAGAAGATTTTGCTAATAGGATTGGATTACGGTGGCTCAATGACAATGGACTGATATGAACTAATATATATTTTGTAAACAGACCATTAGGTACTGGCATTAGAGGAGCAGGCACTTGGCTATGTACTCCTAAACCCCAATCTGTGCACCATACATAAAGGCAACTGTAAGGAAAGACCTCTTTTTGAATGATCACCCTCAAATGTTTCGAATGATGCTGCTAGGTTTCCACTCTGTTGCACTGGGGCCCTGTTAACAAGGCCCCAGTGTGTGTGCTCTGACCCCACCTATTGTGCCACCACTAAAGTGACAAAGTAAAAGCATGTTTTCATGCCGGCCTCTGCACTGAGTGTGTAGTTTTAAAACTGCAAATTTGTTCTGGCAAAATAAACCTTTTGACAGTCTTAAACTTTCCTTTTAATACTGGTAGGTCACCCTAAGGAAGGCCCTATATGCCCATAAAACAGGGTGCATGGTAAGTAAAAGGCAGGATATCTGTTCTTAAGTTGTGCATGTCTAGGCAGTGAAAAATCTCCAAAGCCGTTTTTCACTGTGGAAAGGCTGGCTCTCCAATAGAAATGCACTAGGCTACATTATACACCCTTATTATGTATAACTTCAATTTAGGAATAGCTAGAACCATGGTTCAAGGACTTGGTGCAGCGCAAAGTTGGCCACTCTTTACACATCACAGATAAACCTGATAATTATAATGTGACATATAAAAGTGCACGTTCATCTTGCACATGATTCTCGCACGACACCATGAAGTGTGCACACGTTATGCCTGACAACACTATTATGGAGACTCTTTGCTACAGAATTTAGTGTTGCACATACAAAGTCTTCTAATGCCAAAGAGAATGTTCTTTAAGCAACTAATCTCGGTCAGAGGATTGATGGAGTATCGCTGGTGCGGAGATGACTTTTAGCAGCAAAGGAGTGTGAGTATTAATAGGGTTGCTCGTTGCCATGGCTTATGCTTAGATTGTGGTGTTTTGAAATGGCAGTATGGTGTTATGCGAAGTTGATATAAGTTGATGTGCAAATGTGGCTTCTAATGCAGAGAGGTTGAAGTGGTTATCGGGTCCATAATGGCCTAAAATCTCGTAACATACACACCTATGTGGTGGTCACAGTGTAGAAGACATGGGTGTAGTTGTCTGCTGTGTTGTGGTGTTTGTCGTGAGACATCATTGACAGCATTTTTAAGTAAGGACTTTACTTTGTGTGATAGTGAGATGTGGTTGGTATAGTTTGTCCCAGTGCACAGTGAGTAACAGTATTATGAGATCTCGCTGGTCGAGGTTTTACTTGAAGTTACATTTGTGTGTATGAAGAATCTTTACCTCTTTAGTGGAGCAGACAAACTTAGCTGTGAAATCACTTGCATTGTTTTGGTGATTTGCTTAGAGAACACGTTTGAGAGGAAATTGTAAAGGAGGCTGAGCTGCTGCAAGAAGTAACATTGATGTCGCAGTGTGCCACGCTGGTATAGGTCGGTTGGTGTAAAGCTGTGCTGGGATTATTTGAATACGTCATAGAGAGTCACATTGGCATTGGTAGGGCTGCAGAATAGGAAGGATTGTGGGTGAAATTCATTCCCTGGTTAAATCTAAAGTCATTTGTGAATGTTGTACTGAATCACATGAATCACAGGAAAATGACATTTTTAGAAGCCATTCAACACATAGTAAGGGGAGATGTGGCTATACCTATTAGAGAAGAAGAGACACCACCTGAGGGTACGCCAGGTTGCATTGTGGTGACTGATGAGGGTTTTCACACATCTTTGGCTCACACAATGACATAAGATAATTGAGATAGATGGTGCCTTAGAGTTTCCCCAATATGGACTTTTTAATGTGAGGATTATTGAAAATTTAAGTAGGAAATTGTATGAAATGAAATCACCTCCTAAACCTTCTCAATATGAAGCACTTAATGCTTGGGAACATGTTGCCCATCTTAGAGAGAGAGAAAAATATCAAGGTAGAGTCACGAGAGCTATGCACATTTGTGCCAATGCTAGATAGGATACATAACATAAAGCTTCAATCAATCTATCAATCAAGAAAGTGGCTTGTAAAGCCCGACTACTCCACCCATAAGGGTCTCAAGGCACTGGGGGAGGGGGGGACTGCAGATCTGTCGCAAGGCACTGTGGGTCAGTCGAAGAGCCAAGTCTTGAGATCCTTCCTGAATTGGAGCAGTGACGGTGATTGCCTTAGAGTGAGAGGCAGGGTGTTCCAGGTATTCGCTGCGAGGTTGGAAAAGGATCTTCCCCCGGCCGTGGTCTTGCAGATATGTGGGATGGCGGGCAGGACCAGTTGGGCAGAGTGGAGGTCTCTGGTGGGTGGAATGAGAGCCGGTGATTGAGGTATGCAGGTACTGTGTCATGTAGGGCTTTGTAGGCTTGTGTGAGGAGCTTAAAGGTGATTTGTTGTTGCCTGGGAGCCAGTGGAGGTCTCTCAGGTGGTTGGTGATGTGGCTGTGGCGGGGGATGTTGAGGATGAGTCTGCCGGAGGCGTTCTGCATGCTTTGCAGTTTCTTGAGTAGTTTCTGGGTGATGTTGGCATAGAGTGTGTTGCGGTAGTCGAGTCTGCTGCTGATGAGAACGTGGGTGACTGGCCTTCTGGACTTGGTGGGGATCCACTTGAAGATTTTTTGGAGCAAGTGTAGCGTGTGGAAGCAGGATGATGAGATGGCATTGATCTGGTGGTTTATGGTGAGCGAGGAGTCTAAGATGATGCCAAGATTTTGTGCATGGTCTGTGGGTGTGGAGTGAGGTCCAAGATCTGCGGGCCACTAGGAGACGTTCAAGTGGAGGGGGTGGAGCCCAGGATGAAGACTTCAGTCTTCTCTGAGTTTAGCTTGAGGCAGCTGTCCTTCATCCAGGTGGCAACAGTCTTCATCCCATTGTGCAAGTTGCTCTTGGTGACTGGGGGTTCGTTGGTGAGGGAGAGGATCAGCTGGATGTCATTGGCATAGGATACGATGTTGAGTCCGTGCTTCCTGACAATGGCTGCGAGCGGGGCCATGTAGATATTGAAGAGAGTGGGGCTCAGGGAGGAACCCCTGAGGCACTCCGCAGCTGATTTCTGTGGTTTCCAAGTGGAATGGTGGTAGCCTGACTCTCTGTATTCGGCCTGTGAGGAAGGATCGGATCTATTCCAGGACATTTTTGTGGATGCCGGAGTCATGGAATCTTGGGCATTGCGATGTGATGGGAGACGGTGTTGAAGGCGGCCGAGAGGTCCAGGAGTATGAGGGCTGCAGATTTGCCTCGGTCGAGGAGGGTGCATACATCGTTTGTGGTGGCGAGGAGGGCGGTCTCCGTACTGTGATTGCTTCAGAAGCCAGGTTGAGAGTGGTCAAGAATGTGGTTTGCTTTGATGAACTCAGAAAGTTGGGCGTTGATTGCCTTCTCGATGACCTTGGCTGGAAAGGAGAGCAGAGAGATGGATCTGAAGGTCTTGAGGTCCTTTGGGTCAGCAGAGGGTTTCTTCAGCAAGGGGTTGATCTCTGCGTTTTTCCACTGTTCCGGGAATGTGGAGGATTTGATGGAGCAGTTGATCATGCAGCAGAGTTAGGGGGCGATAGAGGTGCAGGCTCTGTTGAAGATGTGGTGCGAGCAGGGGTCTGAGAGTGATCCTGAGTGAAAACTCTTCATGAACTTGAGGGTGTCGTCAATGGTGAGGGGAGCCCAATTGATCCGGGTCTGCTGGGGTCTGGTGTCGTTGGGTGCGGTGGTTGCGAGGGTCTTGGGTACTGAGGTCGTTGAAGCTGTCCTAGATCTCCTTAATCTTGTGGTGGAAGAAGGTGCTGAGGTTGCTGTAGAAGTCTTGGGAGGGTGGGATGTCTGCTGTCCCTGTGCTGGGTTTGGCAAATTCTTTGACCATGGCAAAAAGTTCCTTGCTATTGTGTGTGCTATTGTTGATCCTTTCTTGTGGGCCTCTTTCTTTGTTGTTTCGATGAGGTGGTGATGTGCAGTGACAGCGGCTTTGAAGGCTGAGCGGTCTTCCAGTCTTGCTGCTACTCCATCTCTTTTCGAGCTTGGAGATCTGATATCATTGAGGGAACTAAATTATATCCTGTATTGACAGTTGACGGGGAAGAGAAGGAGAAATGTAATGAAAAGAAAAAACATTTGGAAACAGACGAGACAGGAAAGAATAATACCGAGGATAGCGACAGTGACTTAGATGAAGACTTTGTGACTGAATCATTGCCCACCTCCATATAATAAAACGGACTTTGTAGTGTCTCTGTTGGTGGAACTATTGATATGCCTTCTGCACCCATGGACCCATGGAGGTGGACTCGAATTCAGTAGGAGATAATTCAGCAATGAGAATTCCCTCTACTTCACATGCTTTAAATGCCGCATATTGCTATTGGTCCTGTGGTCCCGCTATATAAGCCTGGATATTTTATGCATTCTTTGGCTGTCCCTACTGGGACCAAGGCCACAGCTGATAATTTGGCAAATTCAATGATGATACAGGTTCTTCAGACACCTGTGGTCCTGACGCAAGTGATCACGTCAGGTGTTCTAGATGCGATTTCAACTGCGAATCAAACTGGGATTGATTGGTCTAGAAGGTTTGCTCAGGGACCGTCACTCTTTATCACACCCAATTAGACTGCCCCGCAGATGATGAATTACAATACTCCTAAAACGGAAGTGCCTATGGGAATGCCAACTTCTGATATGATCCTTTTAAATTTACAGCTGCCTCAAGAACCAATACCGACAGTGTAGAAATAATCTTAAACACCCCTGCCGAACAATCAAGTCCGATGGCTCACGAACTGGATGACTGGTTCCAATACATAGATATTCAGACAAATAACAGGAATACTGGAACAAATGAAGGAACTACTGCACAAACTCCAGAAAGAGACAGAAGTCATGGATGTGGCTAGATTGAAAATAGACATGGAAGATTTAATAGTGAGAGCTCTTAGCCTGACCCAATGAGAGGTTTACCAGGATGATAAACTATTATTTCTTTGTAAAGACATTACGAGACATGCATTACATACTCATGATAGGCTTTCCGAACCAGAAAAGAAACATAGGATTTATATTCAGAAATCTAAAGTCCTACAGAGAAGCTGTAGAGTTGGTTTCAGTGACTGAGACATTGCAAATATTTACCCATCTGGAATGAAACTACAG
Organism: Calotriton arnoldi; assembly: GCA_963921515.1. NCBI lineage: Eukaryota > Metazoa > Chordata > Amphibia > Caudata > Salamandridae > Calotriton > Calotriton arnoldi. Next base: position 1,771,787 of record CAWUFW010001308.1, read on the forward strand.
ATCATAGATTTAATACCCTATGGGCCAGATGTACGACCCACCAATTTGCGAGTCGCAAATTGCATCGCATTTGCGACTCACAATTTGCGACTCGCAAATCGGGATGCACAACAGTGTCTGAGACACTGTTTGCGATTCCTAATGGGGTCGCAAATTGCATGCCTCATGCATATTAATGAGGCTGTCACAATTTGCGACCCCATTGGGAATGGCTGGCACACCCAGGGATGGTGGCCTGCTGGGGTCAGCAGACCACCATGTCTGGGACTGCTATTAAATAAACCAGTTTTTTTTTTAAAATGCAGCCTGTTTTCCTTAAAGGAAAACGGGATGCATTTAAAAAATTTAAATGAAACTTTTCAGTTTCATTTTTTAAGGGCAGGCAGTGGTCCCTGGGACCCCTCCAAACCTCCCAACAGCCAGGATGACCAGCCAGAGTCCCAGGGAAAGAGAAAATGCAGAATCAGGGCCTCATTTATGAAAAGTGGCGCATCACTGGGGAAAAACAGTGATGCAGCACTTTTCATTGCACCATCCCTGTGACACCATGGCTGCCGATGCCTGGAAGTGCAGACAGTCCCCGGGACCTCGAGGCCATGCTGGGCCTACGCCTGAGACCCAGAGTGGGAGGCACCGGTGCTGTGTAGTTACTGTGGCATGACGGTGGTGGCGGGCCGCGTCGGGCCCGAGCCTGTGGGCCGCGGCGGTATAGAGTGAGGCGTCTGCGATCGCCCTTACCTGTGAAGGAAGTGGCCCGAAAAGGGCCACCCGGGTTATCTACAACCTCCTAATCGCCTTCCACCAAATGAAGAGTTGGTCAGACAGTAGAGAATACAAACAGTTGTTTATTAGGAATACTCTGCAGAGGAGTCCAATCTGACCTGCACCCTAAGATGTCTGCCGAGGGACTAGCCCCCCAACAGTCTGCAACGCATAATCATTCCTTCCAAGGACCTCTCAACCACGCCCACAATGGAAAGTTACCGGCTTAGGCCGAACATGAACAAAGGAGGCACAGAAGGATGGGCTACCACCTGCTAGATGGGTACACGCTATCACTATCTCAAGGTTGCCGTGCTGAGTTTCGGCATCTCCTAACGTGGGAGCAGAGCTACACACAAGGATAGGTATGCGAGGGCAGAATGGCCTATTCATTAGTAAGTCAGAAGGCAACCTTGAACAGAAAAGAAAATAATAACTGAATACATTGTTCTGATGAGGCAAGCAATACGAATAATGAGGTCTAGTACAGACACAGCCTAATAGGGATTACGAAATTCAAAATGGAGTCACACTCGCTAACAGAAGCTCGCACATTGCAGGGATAACTCAGTGGGTTGCATAACGTGGATACGAATGGTGTCTAATTTAGCCGCACACTGCTAACCTAATATAACGTACAACAAGTGTATAGCGAGGATGGGATTTTCAAACCTAACACCTGGTGGTGAAGTCTTGCAGGTCGCATGGAGACACATTGCTGACCTGTGTGAGAAGACCTGGTGCCCCTTGGAGCTGTGATTGGTAGAGGCACTCCTGCGCACCGATGTGAGGAAGTCTGCATTGCATAACACGCGCCACCACTACACCGGGGTGCACGGAGAAGATTGCCGATGGTGGGCCGCGCCTCTCTGCATCACAGGCCGGAGGAGGTAGCGCTGCCCGGATGCTGTGGAGGGTGAGGCCCCTGAGCTGCGCCGAACTTTTGTGATGGGAGAACCGCGACTTTGTGCCTAAGAGGGACCTGCTGCATCTGAAGGTTCCCCAGCGGACTCGGAGGCAACTGCTGTACCCAGGCTTGTGAAATCCAGGCTGGCTGAGGCTCCGGCTTGCTGAGTCGCAGATACGGAGAGAGCGTGGCGGATTGAGCCCCGGTGTCGATGTCCAGGTGAGGAGAAGGTGGGACAGGGACTGTTGGGCCCAGGCCTAACGCCTGTGGGTGGTGCACACCATGCCCTGAGCAATCTCTACACTGCAGCGAACCCACATCGATGAGGACACCGCACAAGACTGGTGGGGGACTCCACTAACTGGCTCAAGTCACTGATATCGGCTGTTGGTGGCGGGTGCCAGGGGCATGGTTTGGGCCCAGGCCCTTGGGCACGAACCTTGATCCGTCCTTACTCACTGGGGCACTGGGGAGCACGGAATCTGTTCGTCACTGTTAGATCCGAGGAGGTGACCAGGTGGTGCTGCCTTTCCTCTCCCCCTCTTAGCACGTGTTTGGGGGATTTCCTTCGGTGCCAGCCGAGTGAAGATTCCTGGCTAGCATACACCTGACTGTAATAGAGGGGCCGGGTGACCACACTGCACTGCACCGCATGTCATACATAGTGCCTGGGCATCTGGCGCAATGATGGGCCACCTGCACATGGGAGCGGCGTCTACACCTGGCCGCTCCTCGGTGTCAGTGGACCGAGTGGCTGGGGGTCGATGGCCGCCGGGGTAGGTGACAGCAGACACCCTGGACTCCAAACTGTGTTTGCTTTGTTCACCTTAAGTTGGCGGGGAATGACCAGACGTGGGTCCCTTGCTCAATTTGCCACTGGATTCAAGCTAGCCTGGCTGATGAGGGGTGTTAACCCAAAACCGGTCCCAGGAAGCTTATTTCCGGTCCAGGGAAGACCTGACTTGGCAGTTCGGGCTAGACTGTTCCCATGAGTAACAGGGTCAAGACTGATTTGCATATGGCTGGGTTTGAACTGGGGTAGTGAAGTGAGCTAAAGAATGATGATGGATTCATCCCAGATCTGTGACTGAGGGTGAGTGTCTGAAAAGGTTCAGAGCTCCGTCTATCATTTCATTGTGTTTGCTCGGTATATAATAGGGCAGGGGGGTTTAGAGGCCCAGTAAATTTTCTGTAGTGGAGTGTGCACTACTGTGTTGCCTGCTGTCATTTTTAAAGACAGCCCTGCTTTGCAGACTGTCTTTAAAAGTAAATTATGTGCAAATTAGGCTTTAGAATTAAAGGCACCTCCAAAGTGGTAACCTACCTTATTTTTACCTATAAGTCACCCACAAGGCCTCCCCTAGGTGCTCAATTAACTCCATATGCTAACATTGGAATATGTTATTTAAGTATACTTACTGCTCAGAAGGGGCTAAAAATGTAATTCAAGGACTTAAAAGATTGGCAATGATAAATCCAGCAACTTGTCATGGTTGAATTTATCATAACTAGTAAGGAAAAGACATTCTAGGACTTTCTTTTCTGTGAACCAAACTCCAGCCTTCTAGCAGCCCTTCCTGATTGGTCAGCCTTAACAGGCTTAGCCAAGCTGCTTTGATGAGGTGATTAAGTGGCCTGCATAGAACAGAGGTTATCTGGTGGGGGGAGCTCTGCAGCTGCAGATAATAGTCCAGGTCCGGCACCCCAAGCCAGATAGAGGCCCAGGAATGGAATTTACAGGAGGTGGAGGGGGAGTGCTAATGAAAATGAGCCACACCAGTAGGTTGGCTTAACCAGCTCTTACTCCAAAGGAGAGAAACTCTCCATCTTGAATTTTAAAGTGCAGTGCTTTGTGGGAAAAGAATATGCCACACTTTGGAGGAAGCTGTCATGCTTTTGGGTGGCACCCTGCACCTCAATGGACAGGGGTGCCCCCCTGCTTGTCACCCCAGATCATTGAATACATTTGTGAGAGCTGCATAGCAACTCGGATTTGCTGCCTGAACTTACACGGAAAAGAAGGACTGCCCTGCTGGAACCCTGGTCTGCAGCACACAGAATTTCTCCCTGAAGGATTGCACGCTTGGAACTAGAGCCCTGAGGACTTTGCAGTGCTTCAAAAAAGATTAAGGAGTGGAGTCCCTGAAAGCAGCAGATTAACAGAGCTTCCCTGCACCATCTCCATCAAGAAGTCCCCAGCCTGTAGTGCGTCCAGTGGACATTTAAGTATTTGGCCACGTGCATTGTGGGAATTGTAGTCACAAACTTCCAAGGACCACCTTTGAGCTTCTAGACCCTTGGATACGTGTTTTGACCACTTTGAACCCTCAAAAGGAACTTCAGAAAGAAATTCCAGAAGTTTGGAGAAGTTTGTAACAACAGCGATGGGGATTACTTGAGGTGGACAGGCAGGGTGTTCCAGGTCTTAGCGGCGAGATGGGAGAAGGATGTTCCTCCGGGTCTGGTCTTGTGGATCCGTAGGACGGTGGCCAGGGCCAGTTGGGTGGGGTGCAAGAGTCTGGTGGATACGTGGCATGAGAGGCAGTGGTTCAGATACGCTGATCCTGCATCACGGAGAGCTTTGTAGGCATGTGTGAGGAGCTTGAACGTGATTCTTTTGTTGACTTGGAGCCAGTGGAGTTCTCAAAAGTGTTTGGTGAGGTGGCTGCAGCGGGGGATGTTGAGGACCAGTCTGGCTGCGGTGTTTTGAACGTTCTGTAGTTTCCTGAGAAGTTTCTGGGTGACGCCGGATTAGAGTGCGTTGCCATAGTCGAGTCTGCTGGTGATGAGTGTGTGGGTGACCATCTTTCTGGATTCTGTGGGGATCCATCTGAATGTCTTTTGAAGCAGGCAGAGCATGTGGAAGCAAGATGAGGATACGGCATTGATCTGGCGGTTCATTGTGAATGAGGAGTCCAGTATGATGCTGGGGTTATGTGTGTGGTCTGCGGGGGTGGGGTGGGTTCCCAGTACGGCGGGCCATGAGGAGTCATTCCAGTCTGAAGGGGTGGGTCCCCGGATGAGTATTTTAGTCTTGTCTGAGTTGAGTGTGAGGCAGCTATCTTTCATCCAGGTGGCAACGGCCTTCATCCCGCTGTGGAAGTTGATTCTGGTGGCTGAGAGTTCATTGGTGAGGGAGAGGATCAGCTGGGTGTCATCGGTGTAGGAGACAATGTTGAGTCCAAGGTTCCTGATGATGGCAGCGAGGCGGGCCATGTAGATGTTGAAGAGTGTAGGGCTCAGGGAGGGGCTGCAGCTGATCTCTGTAGTTCCTGAGAGGAAAGGAGGTAGTCTGACTCGCTGTGCTCAGCTGGTAAGGAAGGAGTAGATCGAGTCCAGGGCTTTTTCGTGGATGCCATTGTCGTAGAGTCTCATGATTAGGGTGCGGTGGGAGACAGTATCGAAGGCGGCCGAGCGGTCCAGTAGGATGAGGGCTGCAGTTTTGTCTTGTTCTAGGAGGGAGCGGATGTCATCCGTGGCAGTGAGGAGTGCGGTCTCAGTGCTGTGGTTACTTCTAAAGCCGGATTGAGAGATGTCCAGGATGTGGTTCCCTTCGATGAACTTGGAGAGTTGGGCATTGATGGCCTTCTCGATGACCTTGGTTGGGAAGTAGAGCAGGGAGATGGGTCTGAAGTTCTTAAGGCCAGTCAAGTCAGCAGATGGCTTCTTTAGCAGGGGATTGACCTTGGCGTGTTGCCAGTTGTCGAGGAAGGTGGTGGTTTTAATGGAGCAGTTGATGGTGCATCGAAGCTCGGGGACGAAGGAGGTGGCTGCTCTGTGGAAGATGTGGTGCAGGCAAGGGTCCGAGGGGGCTCCAGAGTGGATGCTCTTCATGGTCTTGAGTGTGTCATCTGTGGTGAGTGAAGCTGTCGTAGATCTGCCTGATCTTGTGGTGGAAGAAGGTGCTGAGTTTGTTGCAGAGGTCTTGGGAGGGTGGCAGAGTTCTTTGCTGTTGTGTGCGTTGGCGGTTGATTCTGTCATGGAGGCCCGTTTTCTTTGTGGTTTTGAGGAGGAGGTGATGTGCATTGACGGCAGTTTTTAAGTATGCGTGGGTTTCTGGGATTTTGTTGGTCCTCCATCTCTTATCGAGTCGTCTACAGGTGTGTCTAGACTAATGAAGGTTTGGAGTGAACCAGCTGGCTCTCTTGGAGTGTAGCTTGCTGGGTGCCTTCTTGAGGGGTGCCGGAGTGTCAGCTCAGTTGGAGATTTATCAGTGGAGGTTGCGTGCTGAGGTGTTAGTGTCTGCTGATGTCGGCAGTGTGGTAGTGCTGAAGAAGGTGGTGAGATGTTCTTCAGTGACCTTGTTCCAGCTACAACAGGGGGGTGAGAGCAGCAGTGTATGGTGGTGTACAGTGGAAGTGGTGAAGGCGAAGTGCACACAGTGGTGGTCGGTCCAGAGGAGTTTGGTGGTGTGGCTGTAGGTGATGTTTCCCCTGCCGGAGAAGACGGGAACGAGCGTGTGTCCCGCTGCGTGGGTCGGTGACTAGCTGCTTGAGTCCGATGTTGGAGAGGTTCTCCAGAAAGGATACGGTGTTCTGGTCATTGGGGCTGTCCAGTTGAAAGTGAGGTCACTGAGTAGGACATAATCAGTGGATGCGAGAGCCTGAGGTGCGATGAGGTCGATGTTGGCATCGGTGAAGGGTGGGCTGGGGCCGTGAGGCCTGTAGACGAGGGTGCCGTGGAGCGTGGTATTGAGGTTGGTCTGGATCTGGAAGTGGAGGCATTCTATGGTTGTCATTGGGTCGTACGAGTGAGTGGTCAGGTGGAGGGTGTTCTTGTGGATGATGGGGATGCCTCCTCCTGGTCAGTCGGCGTGGTCCTTGCGGGTCATTTTGTAGCCGTCAGTGATGGCGGTGGCAATGTCCGGGCCAGAGCTGGGGTTAGTGCAGGATTCCGTGAGGAAGGCGATGTCGGGAGAGGCGGCACCGAGAAGGTCCCAGATTTCTATGGTGTGTTTGTGGAGGGACCGTATGTTGGGAAGGATGCAGCTGAGCCGGTCGGGTGTACTGTTGGTTGGATGGGCGGCAAGTGGAGCTGGCATGTGGAGGTGGGCAAGGGTATAGCTGCAGTTTCGGCAGGAGAAGGGTCCTTGGGTGTTCTTCAGTGACGTAAGGAGGCCGGTGGCATGGCGTCCTGTGTTGAGGCAGGTGAGGAGGGTGCTGGCTTCGTACCAGTGGGAGGGCCGAGAACCAGGGTCCGTGGCACTGGGCGTGGTATAGGCACAGGCGGGCACAGACGGGCGCAGATGGGCTTGCCATCAGCACGGCTGCACAGCGGCCGCCATTAAGTAGTGTGCAGGGGGCTGGACAGCTGGGAGGCGGGAAACACGGGGAGCGGGAAAGAGTCACTGGAAGAGGGGGGGCGCGGGGATCACAGGGGCAGGGGCAAGGGCAGCAAAGCAAGGATCAAGAGCAGAGAAAAGTGCAAAAAGTGCAAAAAAGGGACAGACAGAAGGCTAGGAGCAGGAAAAAGGCAGAAGCAGAAAAAAAGGCAAAAAGCAGAAAAAGCAGAAAAAAGAGAGACAGACGGGCAGCACGTCAGCATAGCAGTGACTCTCTACCACTAGATCACCAGGGATAAGGCGCAGGTGGGAGCCTGCAGGTGGAGGAGGGCATCGAACTCCTGAGCAGAGGGTCAGCAGCAGCAACGGGTGCAGCAGCTAACAGGCGGTGCTTTGGAGGGAAGGGAGCAGTCCACTAGTAACAGTCAGTGGACTGCACCTTCACCGTGCAGTGGCCGCCATTAAGTAGGTACTGGGGGGCTGGACAGCTGTAAGGCGGGAAATGCGGGAAGCGGGAAAGAGTGACTGGAGGGGGCGGGACCACAGCGGATTGCAGGGGCAAGAGCAACAAAGCAAGAGCATAGAAAAGTGGAAAAAAGGGACAGAAAGAAAGCAAGGAGCAGGAAAAAGGCAAAAGCAGAAAAAAAGACAAAAGTTGAAGAATCAGGAAAAAAGAGAGACAGAAGGGCAGCCTAGCAACAGAGCAGTCACGCTCTACCACTAGACAACCAGGGATGAGGCGCAGGTGGGGGCCTGAAGGTGGAGGAGGGCAGGGGTGTGGAATTTAATAAAATATCTACTTGTCCATGGGACAGGTAGCTTCATAAATCTACTTGTCCTGTACAAAATCCACTTGTCCCTTTGGTGCCATCATGTAGTGCACCGTCAAATAATGTCAGCACTCATTATAGAAGAGCTCGAATAATAGCCTCTCTGGTTATGTCAGGCTCATAGTATAGAAGGATTTGAATACTAGTGATTTCCTTATTTTGCCTCTTTTCTGCAGATCTACCCATTCATCCTTTCATTCACCCACTGATATCTAGCATTTCACCTTTACATTGGCTTCCATTCATTCTTTCATCAGCCTTTCACCATTCTGTTTGTCAATCCATCCATCCGCCCATCCATATCCAAATCTACTCATCCATCCCCAAACATATCCATCTATCCATCTCAGCCATCTGTCCATCCTTTCGCTCACCCATTCTTCCGCTCATCCATCAATTTACCCTTTCACTCTTCCATTCTTCTGCTCATCCATCAATTTACCCTTTCACTCATCCATCCTTTCGCTTACTTATCCATCCACCCTGCAACCCATCTATCTTTTCACCCTTTCCTTCATCAACACATCCATCGTCCATCCACCATCCCTGTCACTCATCCATCCTTTCACTCATTCATCCATCTAGCAAGCCACACTTACACTCATATACTCACTCATCTATCCACCCTTTCACCCACACATCCAACCTTTCACTCACTCACCCTTACACGTTAAATATGGGCCTTTGTCTGCTTAGCTGCAGACAGAAGAGGCTCATCAAGAGCTCCACCCCCGCTGTAGCTGCTAAAGCGAGTGGTTCACAACGCCCTTGGGGCCAAACCTATCCTTCCAGCTCCAAATCTATCATTCAAACTCATCCATCCCTCCTTCCACTCATCCATCCACTTTCACCCCTCCATTCACCCCTTCACTCATATCCATCCACTCTTTCACTCATCCCTCCATCCAGCCATCCTTTTGCTCTTCCATCTTTCACCCCTCCATCCTCCTTTCCACTCATATCCATCCACCCTTTCACTCATCCCTCCATCCATATGCTCTTCCGTCTTTCACCCCATCCATCCTCCTTTTCACCCGTATCCATCCACCCTTTCACTCATCCCTCCATCCACCGTTTCACTCAACTATCCACCCATCAATCTATCCATCCTTCCACCCATCAATCTATCCATCCATCCTTCCACCCATCTATCCATCCTTCCACCCAGCCATCCAACCACCCACCCACCCACTCCATCAGCCATTCATCCACTCTCTCTCATCCATCAATCCACCCTTTTATTCAACCATCCATCCTTTCGCTCATCCATCCATTCTTTTTCACTCATCCATCCTTACATCCATCCTTTCACTCATCCACTTTCACCCCATCCATCAATTCATTCACCCTTGCACTCATCCATCCTTACATCCATCCTTTCACTCATTCATCCATGTATATATCCATCCACCCTTTCATGTCAATTATGATCCTTTGTCTGGACCTGCAGAAAGAAGAGGCCCATTAAGAACTCCACAGCTGCTGTAGCTGCTACAGCGGCGTGTTCAGATGCCCCTGGTGCATGCACAAAGTGAGACGAGAGTTCCAGTGCAAGGAGAGAAATGAGGGTGCGCCTGAGGATTGCATGAATTCCCCATGGGGAAACTAATGAACTTTAATGTAAACCCTGGATGAGGTAAGATATGAGAGGCCAAGGGGATCGGGTCAGGGCAGTCAGGGGGCAGCAGAGGGGGTGGGATGGGGTTAGCAAGCACAGGCACCGGGTGAAGCATAAGGTGTACAGGCAAAGCAAAGTGCAAAGGAGGGTTGTGCAGGGGCTGCATGAGAAGGGAAAGCATGGGCTTTACTGTAGGCCCCCGGAGGTGAGGGTGAGGAGGGATCTTGGGGCCGATTTGAGGCTCAAGGGTGAAGCACAGAATAAAAGGCAGGGGGTCACAAGGTTAAAGTCAGAGCAGGAGCCAAGGGGCCCTTAAGGCAGCCTCTTACATTCCAGTGATGTGAGTGTTCTGGAGCTGCGTCTCGTGCTCGAAGAAAATGAAAGGACCAGAGGAGGGCAGCCACACAAGAGCCTCGGGAGAAAGCAAAAAGACTCTTACCTGACAGTGCTGTGGATGTTTTATATGGAGCTGCAACTTTGAGCTCCGCTCCATCATGTTATTGTTCTGCTCTGGGGAAATTAAAGTGTAAGCCCCAGCTTTTGCATTGACCCTTTCACTGCCAATAAACTGCTCAGAGCTCCTTATTAACTGGCTGCAACCAAAAGGGTTGAACAGCTGTGTATCGGATTACCGTAAGACTGTCTACTTGTCCTTTGGACAAGTCAGAAATTAAAACCTCTTGCCCTTGTAAGAAATCTAGATGTCTCGGGCGTCGGGAGATAGGAATTCCCCACCCCTGAGGAGGGGCTCGAATTCCTGACCAGAGGGTCAGCAGCAGCAACGGGGGCAGCAGCTACCAGGCGGTGCTGTGCATGGAAGGAGCAGTCCACTAGTAAGGTCAGTGCTGCTGTTGAGTAGACAAGCCACAGCATCTGTAACTCTACACACTCTCTCCATCCCAACCACCTTCCCCTTGGGATTTGCCACCAGAGCAGTGTCTCCTCCTGTAAATCGAAGGCAAGTCTCAGAAGGATTCAGGAACAAGCGTCGCCGCCCCATTGGAATCATCTGGGATCCAAATAGGTGGCTTATGACGGGTAGCAAATCAGATAAAGAGGTGAGGGTTCTGGTGGTCAAGGGACTTATCAAAGACCGTTTCTGTACTATTGTCATGGTTTATGCCCTAACTCAGGTCAATATGAGTTCCTCCTTTCCTCCCTCTTCCTACTGGGTGAATGCACTGAGGGAGATATTATATTGGTGGGGGATTTTAATTTAATATGGGACCCTAACTTGGACAGTACCCATCCCCACAGGTCGCAAGCCAGAATATCTACTAAAGCTACAAAATCAACATTTTGCCAACTAGGCTTACTAGACGCCTGGAGGGATCTGAATCCTACCACAGCGATTATACCTTCTTTTCCCATTACCATAGGACCTATCTAGACTTGATCACGTTTTCATTAGCCAGCGCCTATGCCACACTATTTTAAATACCACTATACATCCTATTGCTCTCTCAGATCATGCCCCAGTGGGAGTAATATTGGACTGGCACACCCCGAGCTCTACCTTCCGTAAATGGTTCTTCCCTAAAATGCTTACGTGTGAACGTCTCTTCCGAGATGAACTCGTAAAACAATTAGATAATATTTCCAACTGAATAAACCCCGAGACACCACTCACAAAGTGACATGCGAAGCCTTTAAGATAGTTATCTGAGGGATAAGTATATCCCTAATGACTACACTGACCCAACAAAAAATCAAGGAACAACAAGCAATAGAAGCAGAACTTCTCCAAGCTGAAAGAGTCGAAAAGGCCACACCCACCCTTACCCTTCAGAGAAAGGTTACTGCTCTAAGGGCAATGTTCAAAGCTATATACACCAATAGGGCAGATTTGACCCTTCTACACCTTAAAAAGACCACCTATGAACATTGCAACAAGATAGGTTCCCTACTAACAAGACAATTGAGAATCAAGCAAGAAAAAAATACATATGTCAGATACAAGAAGAGTTCGGGGTAGTTCAACGTAAAGAGGAAGGTAAAGCTCCGGCATTTCAAAACTTCTACAAACAACTCTATACCTCAGACCCTACAGACAAAGGGGAACAGCTAGCCTATCTAGATGATGTTAACCTACCACAAATCTCCCCAGCCCTCAATGAAACCTTAAGCAGTTCCATAACAAGAGAAGAGGTACAATCTGCAAAAGAATCCCTCAAGCTACATAAAGCACCCGGCCCTGACGGATTCACTGCACAATTTTATAAGGTCTTCAGTTCAGACCTAGTGCCTCACTTGACGGACCTCTTTAACCATATAGCAAACTCAAAAGCTGTGACTCCCTTGATGGGAGAAGCCCTGATTTCTGTCATCCCAAAGCCAGGAAAAAACCCTCAATTCTGCGCATCTTATTGGCCAATTGCTTTACTTAACCTTGAAGCTAAATTATACACTAAACTCTTAGCCAATAGACAGGACGACATCATACCGGAATTGATCCACCCAGATCAATCTGGCTTTATTAAAGAGAGACAAACCATGACAACTTATGAAAAGTGGTCCACTTGGTAGGGAAAGCTACTAAGAAGAACATCCTGGTGATTTTACTGGCGTTAGACGCAGAGAAAGCTTTCAACCGAGTGGACTGGTTGCATGCCTTTGCTCTACGGTACAGGTGAGTCTTTCGATCTAACTCGGGGAATGAGACAGGGGTGCCCCCTCTCTCCTTTGCACTTCGCCCAAAACATTGAACCCTTAGCTGCAAAGATACGGGCTACACCCTCTAATCATGGCCTCTCCTTTAGCTCAGTTGAACACAAAATATCTTTGTTTGCTGATGATATCCTATTTTCCCTTACCTCTCTCCAGTCATCCCTTCAAGCCCTGCAGGCTGAACTTCAGCACTATGAATCTGTAGCTGGTTTCCGTATTAATCTTCATGAATCCTTTTTGCTCAATTTAACCGTTCCACCAGTAGAAATGGCAGAGATAGTGTCCACCTCCCCTTCCAATGGGTTAAAGAGAAATTACTTATTTAGGGATAAAGATCACACCTGAAGTGACTGATCTACTTAAAGTGAACTACCCTCCCCTGTTACGGCAACTAAAAACAGACTTAAAGCGGTGGGCTCCTTTATATTTAACTTGGCTAGGCTGCATTAGTGCAAATAAAATGATTGTGCTTCAACGCATACTATACCTCTTCCAGGGGCTCCCCATTGAGGTGGATAGAGACTTCTTTTCTACTAACCACTCAATGATAACGAAGCTCATCTGGCAGACTCGTAGTGCCCGGCTTTCATATAAACTATTGATGCTCCCTAGAGATGCTGGTGGCCTAGCCCTGCCAGACTTGCTATCCTACTATATAGCAGCTCAACTCTGAGTTATATCTGAATAGTCCCTTACGGAATCAGACAAGCACTTGCTGCATATGGATAGGGAGATAGTAGGCAGGGCAATTTAGGATGTCTTGTGGAAACCCAAACCTGATCGTCAACACAATGCCTACTTAAGCACTCCGACTGCCACCACGTTGAAAGTTTGGGATAATGTAACTTAATGAAATAGAATGGCGACTTTCCCTTCTCCATACACACCTATCCACTCTAACATGGCCTTCCAGCCAGCATTGCTACCAGGCCCTTTTGACATATGGCGAGAAAACAGATGCCTTACTGTTTCAGATTGATTTCATGGGTGGGGCATACTGACATTTGAGAACTGCTGCCGTAACTTTAATTTACCCACATCAGAAATGTATCACTACACTCAAATAAAGCACTGGGTTTTACAGCCAGCTATAAGATTAGCTGCCACCAGAGACCCTCTTCCTATAGAAGAATGTGTCCGAAGAGCAGGGACAACTTGTGTCTGTATCTCCTTTCCATATTCACTCCTGATGCCCACCACTTGCACCCCCACTCCCAGCCACATCTCGCTCTGGGATCAAACACTGGGGGTACTTATCGATGCTAAGCAGTGGCACACTCTTTGGCACAACATCTCCAGATTTAACAGCTCATTGGGTCAACTTGAAGCACACTACAATGTGCTTTATGATTGTCATTTACAAGCAGCAAAACTCCAGAAAATATTCCCAAACACATCAGATCGCTGCTGGAGAGGTTGTGGGCTGTTGGGCGATTTTCAACATATCTGGTGGGACTGTCCGACCATTCAACCCTATTGGACCAAAATCCTGGGATATCCAGTCCCCTGTACCCCAGAACTTGCCCTATTAGGTCTCAGGGCCCCATCCCTCAAATATCACACACCAGGAGATTTTTCTATCATTTGGATCTGTTTGGGAGTGGCCAAGATAGCCTTAGCCCCAGCTTGGAAGAAACCAGAGGCCCCCTCCATATCGCAATGGCATGCTCGCCTCTGGCACACCCTCACAATGGAACCTATGGCTGACATTCTGGCAGATCCATGAAGATTTTTGATTATCTATGGGGTCACCTGGTAAAATTCCTTTCACAAGGCCTCCCGCTTTTTTCATGCCTCACCCTCTCAAGGACACTTCGCCTCTTCCAGACATAGCAATTCCACATCTCATGTCTTTCTTGAAACATATTCAGTCATATCACGAGACTGTCTGCCAGATCGAACCCCTTCCCTAAGCTAATCATCTCCAGTGCTCCAACCATGCATGTTATGACATTTTTTCTTATATTCCTTACTTGTTTAATATGTTCTTGTTTTAAGAGAAACTGGGCACTTCTTTTTGTCATAGGTGCTTTACCTGAATGATGATGTTGTATCAATATTCATCTTTGACACATGTTTCGAAATGTGACCATGACTTACTTGTTTTGAAACTGACCCTGCTATTAACCTCCGACTCTGATGATGGCCTTATGTGATATTGACAATGTCATGTATTACTCTGTGCCTATGAAAAGCAATAAAGACAGTTTGACAATAAAAAATAATTTGGGGTATATGTTACTCTGTCACCATTGTGTACACATTCCAGTCTCTGTTTCTACAAAAAATGTATGCCTATCACAAGTTTTGTACAACACACACAGTAGCTCACATACACATTTGTGAAGAAGTAAAACATTATGCAAATCTGTCGCTTTCACCATGTATGAAATGGTAAATCTGATGCAAAACACAATAGGGATATGTGTAGACTCCATTATGTAGCCATTGATTCTGATGTGACTAGTGATTTTGGCACACATGCTCACCCTTGTTTCTGTAAAATCCCAACTTACCAATGTGACGTTTGGAACATCCACTGTATATTAAGGGCCTCATTTATGAGACTCCTTGCGCCTCCGGAACGTCACTTTTTGTGACGTTCCGTGGCGCAGAAGCCTGCGTGATATTTATCAGGCAGCACTAAGTCACTTTTTTTGGCTTAATGCTGCCTGGTAAATATCAGTCCCTTTAACGCAGTGTTCTGCGTTAAAGGGGCGTGCAATGGGTGTTGCTAGGGGCATTCCCAGCAACATCCATGGCCTTTTGACACTGCCCCAGATTTACGAGAAATCGTAAATCTGAGGCAGCGCCAAAAGCTTACGCCTCCCCAGGGGTGGCGTAAGGGAGGCACAACGAGGAGAATTATCTTTATTTCTCCTCGATTTCCTTTTTCTATGTGTGCTGAATTCTGCAGCACACATAGAAAGAGGAAAAAGCCTCTTGTGATTATTTTTGTACAGAAAGGTTTCCCTTCCTGTACAAAAATAATCATCCCCGCAACGCAGGCACCCTTGCACCATGGTGCAAAGGTGCCTGCGTTGGCGCACGGCAGCCCATTGTGCGCCAGCGCAGGGGAAAAGGACAGGAATGCGCTGTATCTTATAGATACGGCGCATTCCTGCCCTTTTCTTTTGCCGGAGGGAAGCGAAGCAGGAAGGCCTGCTGCGCTTCCCTACGGCAAAACCTCATAAATGAGGCCCTAAATGCATAGTACGCTATGCCGCATTTAATAGGTCTACCATTACATCTTCCACAATAGTGAAGGAGCATCACACTTGACACAACAAAGACAAGTGGCTTGTTTGTTACAACTGTTCCTTGTGACATCAAACAACCTGATGTATATGTGTAGTTTAGGCAGCCATGTGTCTGCTCAGAACAGTCCTTTGGAAGTGAACAGGAATCATGTGGGATCCTTGCCAACAAATTCATGGACAAAGCACATCATAATACATATTTTTCTAAACTTACACCTTCAGTAACTTTTCTTGTGTGTTAGACCTGGGTCACCCTTATTGTTGATGGGAAAAATGCTCGCTGTAACAAAAAGATTAGTCAAATAACATCTGAAACTCAAAGAAGAACTTACCCCCATGTTGTTGCTGTTGGGCTCTCAGCAGCCCATAAAGCTGGGGATAGGCCACTGCAAGTATGAGGGCCTTTAGGAGGGTCAGAGTGTGGCACATACACTTCCCTCTGTGGGAGGACTGACCCAGCTGGACTTCAGCTGACTTTCGGGTCCAGCATCGTAGGTCCTCCCACCTCTTTCTGGAATGGAGGCTGCGCTGCATGTAGAACCCCAGGGCCTGCAAATTGTTCGTGATGGCCTTCCTGATATCCTCCTTCTGATGGACATTGACATGTACGGATACAAGAAATGAAAGAAAAATAATGGTTTTGTGACTTCTTGTTTGTCTGTATTGATGTAACACAATTTTATTACATATATCACAAGCATGACTCATAAGTAACCATTCAACATGTGTATTTCCACATGCTGACCAAAACAAATATGTTACTACACACTTTTGTAGTGGCCTGTTGACTACCCTCATCCCTTGTAATGTCCTAAATTCAATAATCCAGGCCAGTGACATCATCGCGGCATGTGGGCCCCTACATTTTCTGTGACAAGACCTACTTCAGATCAGTACAAAACATTGTGAACTACTGAAGGCTAAAGAACATGTGCATTGTTACCAGACACCCTCATGGCCAGCTTCATTGACTTGATGGCTAATTCCATAGAGACAGATACTATAGTTTCTACTACATACTATGACTAATGGCACTATGGAAGGACTGCCTTGTGTGTCAGTGAGAGCATGGTCTTTGGGGATGTATGGACATGTGTATGTATGAATGGGATGTCATTTATGGGTGACAGAGTTTGTCTGGTAAGTACTTGCAGCACAAGACACACTTTCTGCCATATGTGGCAACGTTACATGGATGACACAAACATACAATTGTATGTCCTTTTGAATTTGGGAGATTAAAAGTGCAGAGAAATAATCGATCAAACACTTCATATCATGGTACAGTTTTTTGCAGCTTAAAATTCTCCCATGATAAAAAGGGCAATATCTTGCATAAATGCTTATGGGACAATGTATATTGGCCAACGGGAGCAAGGGCCCTGTAGTTTGGACATGAAACACTTTGAAATGGGAGTATATTAAAATGAAGTGTTAGGTCAAGAAGTTAGGTAACTCTCCATTTCAATTGTCCTCCATTTCAAATCACTCAGGGGCATATTTTTGCCCACACCTCCAAATCTGAATTGACAAGGAAACTTTTTCATGACAGATATACCTGAGCTCTTCAGTTATTTGTTCCTGTGACTCAGCCCCAACCTGGCCCATGATTCTGACTGAGCAGTGCTCATTGTCAGTCCCTGCTATCTGCAGTCTGATGATCATGATGACATATGAACACAGCCTTCTCTTAACCTTTATATAAAAGAAGGGCATGGTGCCCATCTAATAACTGACCTCAAGGTTGTGTGCTACTCTGAAGGGTTCTGGGAGCCTCTTGTAGCTCTAAATCAACTGTTTGGAGCCCCTAATCTAGGCTGAGTAATTAGTGGGACGATACACATAGCTAACATCATATTCATGTGGTTTGTACAGAAAACATATGTATGTACAGTTGTAAAGACTATGTAATGTGTTTTCTAATTTACATGATGTGAGATTTCTACATTTCACATGTAATTGAAACATATACATAGATATATCTCTACATACAGACCAAATAGAATCTAGGCCTGTAAACACACAATACATACTAATGTTGTTGTGCGGTGCTTGCAAATCCCCAACATCATTGTCCTATGTATGGGAACAAAATATATGGCACTTCACATCAATCACTACACTATACTCAGGAACTCAAAGAGACAATGAAGCCTGTGTTAATGGAAAAGATTCAAATATACATTTTAAACATGTACCTGTTCTTCTGGT
The DNA here is from genome assembly GCA_963921515.1 of Calotriton arnoldi. Lineage (NCBI taxonomy): Eukaryota > Metazoa > Chordata > Amphibia > Caudata > Salamandridae > Calotriton > Calotriton arnoldi. The sequence goes on from CAWUFW010001308.1 coordinate 1,789,323, forward strand.
GAGCAATAGAGCGGTCCATACAGGAAGAGGACCTCCTGTGCTAGTACATCCCGCTCCTCTGGTGAGAAGGCAGGGGCCCTCTCACTTGCTCGACCTGGCATTGTTGCTCCCAGAAGTCACAAAGAGCAGCAAAAGTGGAGGAAGTCTTGATGGCTGCAGTGTTAGGAGGCAAGTGAGCTTTTTTCACACCGCTGAGTACATATACGTGATGTACGTGATCGTCAGCAGAGACAGACACAGCCTTTAGCCTTCGTATGTTGTTTTCACACATGTTAGTTTATGGCTGTGTCTTTCGTGGAGTTGAACACCCACCAGTGCTTAATTTGTGCCAGTGGTTTCCGGTGCTTAGCACCAGCACTTATTTATTAGAGCCGGGTCTACCTGCGTACCACTGCCAACTCACATCAATGACTGCGTGTGTGTCCAGTCACACAATATGATCGACTATTGACACTCTGTCTCCCCAGTGAAGAGTGCTTAGCTGATAACAAATCCTTGCTGCCCTTCAGCCAGTGTTGCTGATGGACGGGCCACTGATTGGGCTGGATTTGGTGTTGTGGGGCTGCTGCGGCAGCATGTTTAATGTAACCTTTTTAAAATTCCACGGCGTCCCCGCCCTATCATCATGAGCACACTGCGCATGAGTCAACGCACCGGCAAAGGCAGTCTGTTCGGCATGACGACGGGCGGCACTGTAATTTGAAACAGCGTGTCATTGTGAAATGTGCAGCAGAGCAGCATTAGGCCTCTTAATAAAGGCAGTAACCAGTCCACTCTGTAACTGCAGTAAGTAGTAACCACCAACGCTGCTTTTCAGTTTGAGTGTGGTCACAGCAGCGTAGTTGTTTTGGTTGGTAAACCAGGTATTAAGCCAAGCCAAGTACATTACGCAGTGACCGTGAGTCAGTGACTCCGACTCTGAGCAATCATGCCCCCGGAGCCGGGCACCGTGTGCAGTGAAATCCCCCCAGTCCAGGGCGGGCTGGTTTTGTTACTGGGGCCTATTTATTTTACCAAAATTGGCCCACAGTAACAAAATTAGAAGTCCACTTTTACAGTTGTGCTGCCTTTGGGTCTTACAGTGTCCTCTCAGGCGGCCTTGTCAGTCACTGCCTCTGGGCCTTGTTTTCCCATCTGATTCATTATATGCAAGTCTTCTGCGGCTAGAGTTAGACATGCTGCATCTCCTGGTGATGGTCTGCCATATGTTGAGTACATTTGCCGATAAACACCTCCATATTTTCTTCAGTGGGGCATGCTTTCTTTTCACTAGTGAGCTTTTGGCTCGCCCAGTGGTCAAAGAGGGCGGGATCGGCAGGGCAGGGCCCCTTCTTCTTTAATTTAATCGAATCTGTTCCCCTACTTGTTTATTTTATAAATGCGTCCTAGGATGGCAGAAATGGCTAAGGCCTATAGATAAGGCTTTGCTGTTCGTGGCCGTTCGGGGACGGGCAGCGAAGGAAAAGGACTTTGGGGCATATTATCAAGAAACGGCATTACAATTATCGCCGCTTTAGTGGCAGAAAACTGCCGCTAAAGCGGCGATAATGGGCTTGATAATATGCCCTTGAGAATTCCAATAGAAGCCCATGTTCTGGTGTCAACATGGGCTTCTATTGGAATTCTCAAGGGCATATTATCAAGCCCATTATCGCAGTTTTAGCGGCAGTTTTCTGCCGCTAAAGCAGCGATAATTTTAACGCCGTTCTTGTTAATATGCCCCTCTGTCTCTTCCTTCCTGCCCAGAGAAGACAAGGACAGTGTCCACTTCTCCTGCTCTGCCGCTGTCAGCTGCCCCCCTTTTCTCTCTTTATTTCTCTTATTCCCTCTCTTTCTGTCTCTGTCTCGCTCCTCCTCACTTGCTGAAAACCGTGACTTCATGACACCGTGCTTACCCTCTTGTTCCTCTCCTTTCCTTTATTTGTTCCCCTGTGAAATGGATCCAAAAAGAGAAACCCTTTGCTGGAAATGTCTTTTTCTGACATGTTTCTATGTCAAAGTGTAGCCTCTGGACAGAGAGAAATAAAAGGTTCAAAATATGAAAGAAAAAAATGAAGCCAAACACATTAGCACCACTTTACAGAGTTTGCCTGTGAAGCACTACTTTTGTTTTTTTGTCTTTTATTTAACAGCATTGTTTTCCACGGGTGGGGAAGTGCACCATTCCTGGAGGTACTGCAATACCTGCTTGATGGCCAAAGCTTAATTCAGCTATATAAGAAAAGACCTGTGTGTGTGTGTGTAAGGTGTGTGTATGAGGGTAGGTCCAGGTGTGTGTGTGTGAGGATAGATGCACATGTGTGTATGAGGGTAGGTCCATGTGTGTTTGTATTTGAGAGTGAGTCCATGTGTGTGTATGAGGAAAAACAGACATGTGTAGGCAGAAGGTCCAAGTATAAACGCCCACATGTGTGTGAGGAAGGCCCAAATACGGCACTGGTGAAACTTATCCACAACAACAACCAATCATGTTACATGATAGCAATAAAAAAGAAATGCACCAGCTAGGAGTGGTAGGGGGAGGAAGTGGTTACTGTCAATCGCTTTTAAAACTCCCTACCTGATGCTGCTGCTACTCCCGTATTTTATCCTGGTTATTCCTTGTTTTTATTGCAGGGCTAAAATTGATCATGTTTCACTGTATTTGCCACATTGGGCTTCTGCGCTGTCACGACCAGGCTGAGCTCTGATTGGTTGTACCTTATCCAATCAGGTGCTCGACCTGGAGGAGCCAGTTGTACCCCCGGCCATTTTTATGCCTGCCGTGGCACGGACGCGCAGCCCTGTCAATCGGTTTTAAAACTTCCTACCTGACGCTGCTGCTACTCCTGTATTTTATCCTGGTTATTCCTGGTTTTTATTGCGGGGTTGAAATTGATCGTGTTTCACTGTATTTGCCACATTGGGCTTCCACGCTGTCACGGCCAGGCTGAGCCCTAATTGGCTGTGCCTTATCCAATCAGGTGCTCGACCGGGAGGAGCCAGTTGTGCCCCTTGGCCATTTTATGCCTGCCGTGGCGCGGACGCGCAGCGCTGTCAATCGCTTTTAAAACTCCCTACCTGACGCTGCTGCTACTCCCATATTTTATCTTGGCTATTCCTGGTTTTTATTGTGGGTTTCTGAAATTGATCGTGTTTCACTGTATTTGCCACATTGGGCTTCCGGGCTGTCACAGCCAGGCTGAGCCCTGATTGGTTGTACCTTAATCAATCAGGTGCTCGACCGGGAGGAGCCAGTTGTGCCCCCCTGCCATTTTATGCCTGCCATGGCGCGGACGCGCCACTCGGCGTGCCAAAGGCAAGCCCGTCTGCGCCCGTCCGCGCCTGGACGACGCCAGACGCCTGGCATGCTGCTGGTTTTTCCCGCACTACACAGGCGTATTAACATGATTACCTTGTAACTACTGGCAAAGAGGTAAGTCTGTGTGCTCACCGACTCTGTGGCCCGGTGGTGGGCTTCTTTTGCTGTTTGCAATGCGGCTTTAGCCCTTTGGCAGCCACGCAACACACATCTCCTTCTTTGCATGCTGTTAAGCTTCTGAGCCTGAACTGCCACTTCCTAGTGAAGCACTTTGCTGAAGTGTTTGACCTTATCCATGATGAGGCCCCGGATGTCCTCTTTCTCACGGAGACATGGCTCACTGCCAGCACCGTGGCAGAGCTGGGTCTGGCCCTACCTCAGGGCTATAATATTATGACACTCAACAGAGGGGCCCGGGGTGGTGGTATTGCTATCATCTTTAAGACTGGCTACATCTGCACCCTGACTATAGAGGCCTTAGTGGGCTGTGAATGTGCACTCTTTAATTCCTCTTCAATGCCAATTTCACTCTATCCGGGCTCCTGATCTATCGTCCCCCATCACACTCAAAAGATTTCAGGGATGCCCCCATCACTGTGTCGGGCCTACTAGCCATTAGATCGGCCAACTTTAGCATTATCGGAGACCTTAACCTGCATTTAGAAGCTAGTAAAGACTGTGAGATAGGCAATTTGTTAGCCCATCTCGCCGCCTTCCAACTCACGCAGCGTGTCCCCAGCTGTAGTCACTCAGCTGGGCATTTGCTGGACCCTATCTTCTCCAACCTACCTGCTCTCACAGTCAACACGCCGCTCCCTATGAGTTGGTCTGACCACTACCTGATCTCCATTGCATTACAGGGAGTAGGACCTCCCCAGGACAACACTCATAAATCTATCTTAAAGCGCTCCTGGCATAAATTGGATACCGAGCAGTTCCGTGCCCTCCTTCTGAGTCAAACCCCTAGCCTCCCGGACAACCCAGACAGGGCTGATGGTATTCTATCTGATTGGCTCACAAACTCTCTCGACACCTTTATCCCTGTTAGATGGTCCCAGAGCCTCAGAACCCAGTCGAGCCCGTGGTACAACGAGAATCTGGCCACGGCCCGGAAAACGTGTAAAATCTTGGAACGGGCATGGAGACGAGACTATGATTTAGCCCTGAAAAAGCAATACCGAGCAGCCATCAAGAGCTACAATAAGGCCATCCAGAAGGAAAGAGCTGCATATTTTGCAGATAAAATCAGAAACAGCAGTAACCCTGCAAAATGTATCTTTGCCCTGCTTAAAGATTTAAAAACCTCAGGGCAACCGGCAACGTCTCCTCCTTCCTCTAGTCAGCAATGTGAAGGTTGATGACATCTATAAGACTTTCCCCCACACTCTGATTAGTATAGGTCCTCCCCCTCAGCTTAGTGCTTCCCCTATACTCTCTGTCTTTCCGGAGCTCTCTCAAGAAGCTATGTGCAACATCTGCAAGAAACTTAAAACAGGATCCCCAGCGGACCCTCTCAAACCTGAGCTCTTTCAGGAAATTTCTACCCCAGCTTCTCGCTCCTTTCTGCAATCTCATTAATCTTTCTATGACCTCTGCAGTAGTCCCCCTGGCCTGGAAACATGCCATGGTGGTACCTTTGCTAAAAAAAAAACCATGCTGGATGCCTCTAAACCGGAGAATTTTCACCCCATCTCTCTCCTCCCGTTGGTATCTAAAATCACCGAAGCCTACATTAACTCCATCCTCACGGCATTCATCGAAGATAACAACCTGTTGGACCCCTCCCAAAACGGCTTCCGTCCACGTCACAGCACTGAAACTGCCCTCCTGACTGTAACAGAACATCTGAGGTGCTCTCTGGATGTTGGACGGACCTCAGCTCTGATTCTATTGGACCTCAGCGCTGCATTCGATACAGTATCCCATCAGATCTTATTGCAGTGCCTGGAGGCTATTGGCATCGGCGGCCCGGCCCTGGGCTGGCTCACCTCCTTTTTATCTGAGACGTCCTTCCAAGTATCTGTGTCCCCCTATTGCTCTCAGGTGCATACCGTACGCCAGGGGGCTCCTCAGGGCACTGCCCTGAGCCCTACTTTATTTAACATCTACGTCCAACCCCTGGCAGCAGTAGCCAGGAATAGAGGATTAACTGTGGTATCCTATGCGGATTACACACAGTTGGTGGTTGCACTATCTGACGACTCAGGGCAGGATGTGCTTAAATTCAATGACGATTTAACAGCTATCGCTGACTGGATGACCACCAACTGTCTCCAACTTAACGCCAGTAAATCCGAGATCTTGCTGGTGGGTAAAGATGCGCATCTGTGGAGTGAGCTTTGGTGGCCTTCCACTCTGGGCATCCCACCTGTCCCGAAGCAGACAGTTAAAAATCTTGGAGTATGGGTAGACACCGCCCTAACCTTTCAGGCTCAAATGAAAGCGGTAGCCGGTGTCTGTTTTGGGCTTCTACGTGGTCTCAAACCCGTACTGGTGTTCTTTGATCCTAATATCCGACAGGTGATCATCCAGGCCACCATTCTATCCAGGTTGGACTATGCTAGCTTCCTCTATCTTGGGGCGAACAGAGTAGAGGTACTCCGCCTTCAAATGGCACAAAATGCTGCGGTTCAGATGCTCCTGGGTTTGCCAAGAACATGCTCCACCTCTGATTCCATCCGCAGATTACATTGGCTCCCGGTGGGGAAACGCATCCAATTTAAAACTCTCTGCATCTCGTACAGAATTATGAAGTCTCAATCTCCTGATATCCTAGCTAATCTCCTTGTACCGTATATACCCACCCGCCAGATATGTTCTATGGGCCAGCACCTGGCGGTAGTTCCCCGATTCAAAAGAGCACGAGCAGGAGGGCGCTCCTTCCATGCTATCGCCCCTAAGCTGTGGAACTCCCTCCCTGTGAGCATCTGAAGTATTCAAAGCTACGTATCTTTCCGCAAAGCCATAAAAACCTATCTTTTCTCCAGATAATTCATCTGTGTATGCGCTCACTGGTCTGCCTTTGACAGTTGTATCTAGCGCTGGGACACCCCTTTGCTGGGGCAGCTGTGCGCTCTATGAAATTTATAACATAACATAACTGAATACACATGGATCTGCTTGAAAGGCAATGAAAAAGTAGTATGTGAATAAAAGGCACAACAAATAATGTACTTGAGCAAAATAGGCCTATGCCTCGGAACGCAAGGGAGCGGTATCCATCTTGAAGGTCTGAGGCCATCTGAGAAGAGTAGAGAGAGCTGCACTCCAGGACCAGGGTACCACACTCTGGTTTGTGGGTCAGAGGCTGGGTGGGTCTCATATTCACTGGAGTTCAGGGGAATGTGAAGATGGTCCCTGGAGAGGCACATGGATAAAACCGTTAGGTCAGAAGGAGAATTGTGTATTGCATTTAAATAGGGCTCCATTAACAAGTGTAAAACTGACAAAATAATGAAGTAATACTATCATAAAATGTGCCTCATTATGCTGCATGATTTGCCTTTTTTTCCAGCATAATTTTCTCAACCCTGCCGCATAATTTGACCTTTCCCTGATGCATAATTCCAGTGGCCCTGCCTATAGGCGTTGCAAAATGCTACAGGCAGGACATATGGTCCAGGAGTTTTTCCCATTGCTAATTCGTTTATTGCCTACTGAAGCTTGAATCCATCATGGGCATTTTCAGAGTTTCTTGCTTCTCTGGAGGGAATCCTGTCAGGTTCACTCTATCCAATCCAGTTAGGAGTTGAGTTCTTCAGGTGATTCAGGACCCTGTGCTCCATATAGTTCAGTGTAAAAGCCTAAAAAGGCTGTTTATGCTGTTTTGTGCAGTTAATGGCCTATCACAGGTATGTGTCATTTGTGTGATGCTCATTTTGGGTTTAAACATCCATGCAAGTAATTTGCCTGATTTATCTCCCTCATAGTCTGTGGATTAGGTTTTCAGTATATATGAGGCAGCACAGATTTGTCACCAGCACTGCATGTTCCTGCCCGCCAACTTTGAATATTGCTGGCTGAGAGGGTCATGTATTGGCACCTGTTCTAGGTCATTTAGTGTTTTATCTGGTGTTGTCATTACCCTAACCATCGTTATCCTGGCACCACCCGGAACACCACACCAAATTAATGTTAAGTACCATAGCCACCACTAAGAAGGCTTCCCATTTGATTAGCATGCTAGTAGTAGCTGACCTCTCGTTTTCCTAGGAGTGTTGAATGATGTCTCTCAGTGTTTCCTTAAATATTTGGTCCTCAAAAATGGTGCCTTGCAATTTCCAAGTCAGAAAAGACTTCATATCCATTGAGAGGGGATTTTGGTCTGATAGAGTTTTGGCTAGGTATTATGTGTTTGATAGAAGTGTCTGGAGGGAGTTGGAGCCAATAGAGAAGGGGGTGGGGCCAGTGGAGGAAGTGGGTGGAGCCAGTAGAGGAAGTAGGTGTGGCCTCCAATAAACATTTTAGCACCTGCACTTCCCATTTCACAAATTAAGCACTGACACCCACTACGTGGTCAGCTTCCGCCGTGGACTTCTGAGTGCAAATGTCCTGATGCTGAGGTCTGATGGCTGCCATTTTAGAAGGTCAAATAATGTGTTTGTGACCGTTAAGTGCGTCACCACATCTCAAAATGGTGGCTACTTTGTTTACATATGCAAATTTTGAAAGACACTCAAAGTCAAAGCAAGCTTTATTCGGTTAAAAAAAAATAAAACCATAAAAGCATCCTAAAAGCAGAACATTTTCACATTTCGTTCCAGGGGAATACAATAAAGTGCATTAAGTTCCAATTGCGAATTTAATAAACATTATACATAAGGTGTCATGTGCAGGATATACAACCTTAAAAACATCCTAAAGCGTGATATTTTCATGTCACATCTAAAAAGAGTACAATTAAATTCATTTGGGTTTCAAATAGCAAAATAGCGATAAACATTATGTATAAAGTGTCATGTGCAAAATAGATAATCTAAAGCATAACTCATATCCAGAATATCAATTATCAATAAGTGTCCTATCTTCTTCATATGTAAGGGCCTCAAGGTATGAATTGTTTTTCCTTATTCTAATCGCCTTCTGGATATAAACCGCCACTGCATTACAAACTCTAATATTTGCAAGATTACAGATGTACTCAAAAGCAATGTTGTATGTAAACAGTCTCTCCTTTAAAAACAGTGTGCGTAATATACTCTTCCTTAAGTCTCTGTAAAAGCCACAAAATAGAATAAAATGCAAGGTTGTCTGATCTGATTTTCCATCACATGGACACTTTGGGAGATTTCCTGTCCATTTCCCTATGGATGGAAACGCAATTAGAAAATGGGCTATTCCCATTCTTAATCTAGTAAAATAAAATCTGTGCCTGGTATTTGTAACCTGAATTAAATAATATTGTATCCCTGTCCCCAGAATCCTGTCATTATATGCCTTAATCATCTTTTTTGCGTTAACCTCAACTTCCCTTAGTCTATTCCGTGATGCTATAATGGCAGTTTTCAAATCCTTTTTGTTGTACTCAAGTATTTGGGGGGGATTAATAAAAACAACATTTTCAGCACATTCATTTAAAAGCTTGTTAATATATATCAGCCATGGAATCTTTTTCCCATGTTCTAGTGCAAAGCAATCCTTTATAATGTCCTGGGTAAATTTTGTACCCTCCTTGCTCCATATTCCATACCAGGTATTTAAACTTGCCTGACTAATAAAATCCTTAATATAAGGGGGCACCCAACTCTTTGTGTATATTATATATGGGGTTGATTTAGGATCAGCTAACAATCTCCGTAAAAAATTATTTTCTTGAGCCTGGAGAATGGAATGGTTTGTTGCTCCCCATAGCGCAGCACCATAACATGTACCTGATAGACAATTACTTCTATACAATGCCATAATTTCTGCCATAATTTCTCTAATGGGTTTATTACCTATTTTCCTAGAAAATCTAAAAATTGCTTCTATGATCCGGTTACATTTTAGTTTATATTGTTCAATATGGGCTCCCCAGTATCCATTTGCTGTAAATGTTAGGCCTAAATAAACAAAAGAGTTTGTTGTTGCAATAGGGACATTATTTATGTGTTGGGTCCTTGTCTTAATTTTTCCCCCCCTCACACCATCGTGAAGGTTTTTTTCAAATTTAATATCAAACCCTTTTCCTGCATGTAATCTGCAAATTTCTTGATTAGAGACTGCAACCCGTTTGCAGTCCTTGATAAAAGAACTGCGTCGTCCGCATAGAGCAGAGTGGGTATATCACGTTTACCTGCTCTAGAGACATCAGCATTTGATTTTTGCAAAGTTTCGTCTACTCCATTAATATATAGGGAGAAAAGGAGTGGGGCGAGTACACAACCCTGCCTGATTCCCCGTGTTACCCGGAAAGTGGTTATGCATTCTCCTTCTATTCCATAACGAACTCTAGTGCTCAATTGACTGTATATGTGTGAAAGATATACAATGATGTCATTTGGTGCTCCCATGTGAGTCAATGTTTGCCATATCTTCGCATGGTTCACCAAATCGAAGGCACTAAAGGTCGATGAAACAAAGATGTAGATGGCCCTTTTTAACGGATGTATATTTGCTGATTATAAGATGTAAATTTACGCACTGTTCAATTGTCCCTATCTCTCTTCTAAAGCCATACTGAGAATCAGTAAGAATTTTATTTTCGTCTGCCCATGTTTCCAGCCTCTCCAGGAGGATTCTGCCCATCAGTTTGGAGGTTGTGTCGAGAAGGGAGATCGGGCGATAACATTTAGCGTTACTTCTTTCGCCCTTTTTAAAAATTGGCACGATAATGCTCTCCATCCAGGTGCTTGGCACCAGGCCACCCGATATAGTATTAAATACTTTTTGTAAGACGGGGGCCTAAAGATCTGTATCAGTTTTGAAAATATCTATAGGAACCCCATCGGGCTGGGTGCCTTTCCATTTTTACATCTATCCAGGGCTAGTGCAACCTCCTCCAAAGTGATAAAAGCTAGATTAGGGGATTCGAAGGTGATAAAATCTGTACTTTCTATGGGTGTCAAGATAACATTAGAGTTAATATTTTCTGCCAAAATTGGGTTCTCGTCTTGTGGGTTAAAAACCTGACTAAAATAGCTTACCCACTCTGACGGCTGTACCAGGCTCTCAATTTTAGCTGCGGTGTGATCTTTAAAGTAAGGATGGTTAATCGTCTTCCAAAATAAGGAAGCATCCTTTGTATTTGCAGCTTGTTTAAGTTTTTCCCAGGCTTGATCTTGGATATCCCTTTTCCTTTTTATGATGGACTCTTTATATATCCTCCTCTGGGTACTAATAAGTACACTGTCTCTGGGCCTAGTTTTTAAGGCATGTTTTAAGGATTTATTAGCCTTTGTACATTGGGAATCAAACCAACTAGTTTTCTTCTGAGTGTTCTTTTTACTCTTCCTTTTCAAACCCCCTGATATCGCAGAAGTAATATTACAAAAAGCCCCGATAATCTTATGGTCAGTGGCGTTTCCCTTGATGCAAATCTCCATATCGTTTTTGCAGTCGTGCTTTAGTTTATCTACAAAGTCTTTGGGAGTCACTCCAGACCACTTTATGGTTATCCCATTCTCTCCTTGTGTTGATATAAAGGGTGCTAGACAAGGCCCTTTCTGGAGAGTCTCATTTAGTTTGATGGTTAGAAATAGGGGATGATGGTCACTAAAGCCAGTTTTTATTACCTCCATTTTCACTATTTGATCCACCCCGGATACAGAAGTTAATATGTGATCGATGATTGAAATGTATAAACAAAGATTTCTCTTGGATTACAACTCTAAGAGTCAATCTACCACATTCAACCCTATACAGGACATACAAATGTTGTAAATCCGCTATTGTTTAAAAACCCATGAACCAATTATAAACACAAAAAAGATCTCAAATAAGTATTACAAAAAATTTATTTATTAAAAACACAATCAATGATATAAGACAATAATATAACCAATTATATATAGACAAATAAAAATTTATATTTAAACAAATTCATACATATAACAAATCAATTTCAATATACATGAGAGACAAAAACAAGTGACACATTAAAAATCATCAAAAATACGTTAATTCGATTGAATCTGTTGCATTGAAGTCTATCAATCCTTTTTTAAAATTAGGCTCAAACGTTCCTCAAATTTAACAATAGAAAAAAAAGCGTTGTGCTAAGTATTTTTACGCCACCTTCTTCAGGACTCTTAAAATAAATGTCTCTCCTAGAGTTAGCACAGTGTCATATGTGCCTGAAGTTTGGATGTTCTCTTGTCTCACAAGGTAAAAAACCGCTAAGCGATTAGGCAATCCTGTGCCAATATATCAAAAAGGCTGGCCAGTGTAAACGGAATTCGGCAGCCCTCAAATTGCAACAATCTTGTAACAAGAGACGAGTCAGTCCTCCATGTTTCACATGGTAGAAACCACTAAACAATTAGGCAATCCTGTGCCAATATATCAAAAAGGCTGGCCAGTATAAACGAAATTCGGCAGCCCTCAAATTGCAACAGTCTTTTAACAGGAGGCAAATGAGTCCTCCGTCCACTGTAAAGGGGTTTCGAATCACCCTGAATCCAGCACGTTATATCACGGTATGCCCTCCCAATCTGATCCTTTAAATAATGGATCCACCACGTTGAGGGACATCCGGTACCGCTCCACAATAGGAAGACAGGATGATTGAACCCTGTCCATGGCCTTCATAAGTTGATAGCCGTGGTTGTCCCTTCGGAATAAACTGGTCCAGCAATTCTAAGTTATATTTATACATAGCCCCATTTATAGTTTCATCATAAATGTTATGTGGGAAATGGTGATAGCTTTCACTAAGCTCATTCCCGTATCCACAATATTTTCCGTCTAGAATTCCAAATTTTTTACTATTAAAATCACCAGCCCAATTAAAAAAACAATCACTTCTAGTATTTTTTATAAAAGAATCGAGCTCCTTCTCAAGGGCCAGTATAACTTGATTTCTAGTATTGTCAAATACATTGTTATAGAAATTGATTATTACAAAATACTGTTTATCCACAGATGAAAACCACAGAAATTGAAAGTAAGGTGAGTCAGTATAAGGTTTCTTAAAAATCAATGGATATGTAACGGAGACTAAGACTGTCAAACCCCCTTTAGCTCTTCCATTACGAGAGGGGGATGCTTGCGTATCAATTGTTATGAAGCCATTAATGTGGAAAGATTTCGTGTGCCAAGTTTCTTGTATACAAATGATTTGACAAATACTTAGAAAATCCAACCAAGCTTCCTCACTCGATCTCTTATTAATGCCTGCAATATTCAATGTTACCAACGTCAAGGTCTTAAGATTTAGGTTTTTAATTGGTTTTAATACATGATTTATTTTAGTAAAAGAAGGATTATATTCGGCAACATGCTGTAGTCAATCTAAATTACTACATTTTCTGAGGGGAAAAAAACTAGTTGATGAAATAATTGGTATCGGACTATCCGCCGGTGCTAATCTATGTACAGGATGACTTAGATATTCCATACCTGGTTTATAGAAAAACCTTAGGGGAGCTGGGATAATGACCTCAGTTTGCGACTTTATTGACATTAACCCTCTACTATGTAACTCCTCAAACAAGGATCTAACCATTTCTGGATTCCGAAAAGAAACGACAACACAGTCTCCTTGGCAATCTTTTGGCAGTTTCCCCACCCAGGATACTCTTTCTACCATGTTAATATTTTGGGCCAAAATATTTGAGTTATGGTAGCAGTGTTTGATAAATCAATAAACTGTTTTATTTTTCAAATCACCCCATCCCTCTTTGACCCCATCCCTCAACTCTGGGACATTTTTAAGGACTATGGTATAAGGTGTTGCCTCAGGTGGTAGGTGGAGGGATCTCAGGTGGGTTCTTGCAGTTTGAGAGGGAAGTTGAATTTTGTCCAAGGTTTTGTTCTTTGTTGTCACTTTCGCACTACTGGGATTTGGCGTCCCAAAATTAAGCACCGAGGGGCATATTACCAAGGATGTGCTATAATTATCGCAAAGCGCACTTAGCGCTGTTTTTTTTATCGCCGGCTATCGCTGGATTACATCGTGGAGATAACGCGTTATTATCAACGCTTATCTCCAAGGCGATAGAAAATCCAGCGATAGCGGCGAAACCCAGCAATAGCGCGCAAAATCCAGCGATAAATTCCATGCGCTAATGAAAAGCTTGCTAATAGGCAGGTGAGGACTTAACCATTCTAGTCAATGAGAGGTGGATTGTAAGGTTAAGTCAAGTTTTAAAGAGGTGTTAGATTCCAGCGATAATCGCGGTTAGCGCAAATTATTTTATCGCTTTGCGGGCATTGCTAATAGGGGGAAGTTGTGTTTGCGACTGTTTTCAGTCGCTTTTAGTTGGGAACGCCTACTTTGCATGTCATTAGCGATAATTATCGCTGCCATGCAAAGCGGCAAGAAAACGGCCGCTTTTGCCATAAAGGTGTCGCTAACAGCTGCTTTAGCTATAGCGGCAAAAAGTGGCGATACTGCCATTGATAATATGCCCCCATATGTCCAATTTTTGTGGCCGTAAGTTCCGCTGTGTTACCCCTGCCACCCGATGGTTGTGTTCCCAAAGTACCTGACAAAGTGTAGTAGATGTTTCATTGTATCCAGTCATTTTCCTAGCTGATTTGACATTTAGGCCAGTTATACTGGAGTGATTTTCTGTTGGCATCGAATCTGTGATTAATTTTGAAATCTTAGCTACATCGCTCTTGATTTTTGTTATCTCTGACATCAGATTCCTTTCAATCGAGTCTATTTTCCCATGTAGTTTTTTGAACAGCGTTTCCAGATTGGGCTAATGTTCAATACTTTTGGTATCCCTTGTGCTGTTACTCTGACTCTCGGATAAACATTGGGGCTGTTTACAAAGAGCTTTTGTTTTTACCTTCGGTGGTTGTTTTCTTTTATTTACCGAGGGAATCCTCGAGTCTGTGCTCTATGTGTTCTCTGTTTAAACTGTTAATTCCAGTGGTATTGTAGACACACAAGGCGCTATATTAGTGTTGTGTATTTCGGCTATTATATCCTTTTGTTGTAGGTTTATGTCTGTGCCAAGCTCTAATGTTTTTTCACTCAATACAGGTCCTTCAGTTACTGCCGTTAGAGCTGTTTTAGTAGCTGCAAGATGCTCCTCAACGTTGACAATCTCACTATTAATTAAACCCATAGCGGTATTTAAATAATTTGTTATGGGTGCGCCCAGTCTAGCATTTTTATTTTTGCTCCCCGACACAACAGCTGCGAGTTTACGCTTTCCCATGATTATAAGGATAAATGGGAGCCTCAATAGAGTACCAAATGTACAAACATACAAATATATCTGCTCTTCCAGCGATTTTTTGCGGATCCTGTTTCACAATTTAGGGGGGTGGCCCAGCCCAGCCTCTGTCGGCCGCTGACGGGTGCAGACGGGCCTGCCCTTGGCCCGGGCTTTGCCCGGGCACAGCCCGGGCATGCCCGCGCGTGTCCCGCGCTGCAGGAGACTATGCAGCCCTTTATGCACCTCCGGGCGCGAACACTAGGGCAGAGGTCGTGGTGGCGGTTCCTGCCACGATGGATGTTGGGGGTTGGAGTCCCCCTGGCGTTAGCTGGCGTCCTGCGCTGCGGGAGACTGTGCGGCCCTTTATGCGCCTCCGGGCACGAATACTAGGGCAGAGGTCGCGGTGGCAGATCCTGCCACGATGGATGTTGGGGGTTGGAGTCCCCCTGGCGTTAGCTGGCGTCCCACTCATTTTTAAAACAAATAACATTTATATGCAGTTCATAACTGTGGTCAAATGCGATATTTGTACGCCTCTGTTGACAGTATTTAGGTTTAAAATTTAAAAAAAACTAAATGTAAATAATGTATTAGAAATGTATTATTTACACATCCTTTCTCTTTCAAAATATTGCCAGCTACAAAATGACATTTATGAAGTAAAAATGAACAAAAATATTATCTTAAAATATGTTGTAAAACCATATCTATTTTTTACACAATATTACATTTGTGCTAATAAAATATAATTTATGTGGCAAATGTTTAAAAATGTACACATTTCTTTCAATGCAGACATTTGAACCCTGGGAGAGTGAGTAGATGACAGCTTCAAGTGTTCCGTCCATTTCAAGACCTTGCCACCATGGAAGAACGGGATGTCATCAAAATATTCAGATTGAATAGGTAAACTATAGTGGATTTATTTAATCAGCTGAAGCCAGATGTTCTGCCCACAATAGAAATCCCACGTCTATTACACCAATTTTCAAACTCATGGCAGTACTTCATTATGTGGCCAGAGGATCATTCTAATACACTGTGGCAGTATCTGGTGGGATGTCACAACCAACTTTCAGTGGTGTGCTACAAGACGTCCTTTCTTCAATGATGAGAACATCAACAGCTTCATCCAGTTCACACAACATGAGGATTTTGCGATTGTGAAGAGTGAATTCTATGGTTTGGGTCGCTTACCACATGTGGTTGGAGCCAATATATTAGGCTTGGATTCATAATACTGATTACATTGTAAATTACAGGTTTATGTTTCTTGAACAGAAAATTACTTACTTTTCTTTGCCATGTGACAACCACGTGATCTGCTTATAAACTACACAACTACTCAATTTGTGGGAATTGTAGTTTTTTCTTGGATGTGGTGTAAATCCATCCTTTTGAGTACTGTGATCATTTTGGTACCTGGGTAATGTAGTTCTACACTTAAAAAACACCCATGGTGTTGTCATGCATGATCTATTGTATATCTTATAGGATGTCCCCCATGGTATTTCATCATTCAGTCCTTTATATTGTGTGGATAATAAATAAAAACCCACCACTGTTCTTTTTCAAGAAGAACTCTCTCTATGTCTCTTGATTCTGCTTGAACTTGTTCTAGAACTATCCACCTGAGTTCTTGTATTGTATGACCTTTTAAGGTAATGTTCTGCCATTTTTGTTGTTGCCCATCTGCAATGTACATTGCCTCAATGTTCTCCTATTCTGACTTTTTTTGTCGTCATGCCTATATAATGCAAATCACAGGGGCATGTGATCATATAGATGACTTGTTTTGAGTTACAGTGTGTTTGAGTTAGTGTGTTTGCGTAATTCCCACTTAGTTTGTACTTAGTCCCAGATCTATTTCCTTAGTAGATGTCATCAGATGGCAGACACCGCATTGTCCACAGGGGTAATGACCTTTTATTTCAGGGAGTCTAAAAGAGTTAAGTATAGTGTTTTTTGTGCTCAACATAAGTCTCGGTCTTGTGTGCACTATTGTGTCTTTTATACTTTGTGTGAAAATAGAGGGTAGTCCCATTGTCTAGATCCTATGTTCAGGATTCGTCAGTTGCATATTATAGTTTTCTTGACATAGTCTGAGGCGATGTTATATGTAGTCACACATACTAAGGGATGGTATTATTTTGCCCTTGTAAGAGTCTCTAGCATAGCTTCATGATTTTGGTGTCTAGCTCTCTTCTTATTTTTTTATTATTCTCTCTGGCTAATTGCGCTTTCGAAGGGGCATATTATCAAGAACGGTGTTAAAATTATCGCCGCTTTAGCGGCAGAAAACTGATGCTAAAGCGGCGATAATGGGCTTGATAATATGCCCTTGAGAATTCCAATAGAAGCCCATGTTGACACCAGAACATGGGCTTCTATTGGAATTCTCAAGGGCATATTATCAAGCCCATTATCGCCGCTTTAGCGGCAGTTTTCTGCCGCTAAAGCGGCGATAATTTTAACGCTGTTTCTTGATAATATGCCCCTAAGTTTTTCAGCCAGATCTGCTGCCTGTTAGCATAGCTTCATGATTTTGATGTCTAGCTCTCGTCTCAGTTTTTTGAATTATTATCTCTGGGTAATTGCGCTTTCTAAGTTTTTCAGCCAGATCTGCTGCCTGTTTTTAAAAATTCTTTAGTTGACTGCATTTCCTACGTAGCAGTAGGAACTGACCATACAGCAGGTTTTCTCATAGTGATCTGGGGGGAAAGCTGTCAAACCTCAATAGGTTGTTTTCGGCTGTCGGTTTGGTATATGTGTCAGTTTGTAGTTTCCTATGTTCATGAAAAACAGTTAAATCTAAAAAGGTCAAAGATTTGTTGCTGAGAGTGTGGGTACATTTCAGATACCTGTCTAGTGTGTTTAGCCAATTGATTAAATTTAGTGCAGTTGCACTATCTTATTTCCAGAAGACGAATATGTCACCTATGTATCGTTTTCAAGGTATTGTGTGTGGTCTGTGTGGGTTGTTATCATGGAGAATCATTGTCTTTTCCAAATTGTATACATACAGTCCAGCCACACTGGGAGCAAATGTACTGCCCATCGAAGTTCTGTGAGTTTGCAAGAACAGGGTTCCCTCGACCTCTCAAAAGTTTTTTTGTAAGTGCAAGTCTAGCACATTCCATTACAAAGTTAACTGGGGTCGAGTGAGTCCATTCCTCTGTATCTAGGATTTCTTTAATAACCTCTAAGATTATGTCTTGTGGGAAGCTTGTGTAGAGACATTCTACATCTAGACTGAGCATTAGATTTTCACTCTCGACAAAATCAAGAACTGCAATGTGGACAAGAAAATCTTTTGTGTCTTTAATGTATTCTTGGTTTTCTGTACAATTGGATTCAAAAAATGATCCCAGAATTGTGATAATGGTTCTAGAAGGGACCCTATCCCCGAATCTATCGGTCTACCTGGTGGTGGTCTCGGTTCTTGTGGATTTTTGGGATGGTGTAAAAATACAGCATTTTGGGATTGTTGTTAAATAGTCACCTTCTTGTTTATTTATCCATCCCTCATATTCTGCTTCTTAAATCAGCATATTGATTTCTGCTGTCGATGTGTTGGTTGGATCATTGTTCAGAATGGTATAGTTTCGTTCATCTGCTAATAGCCTCCTGCATTCCATTCAGTGAGCTGAAGTGGTCTGTAGTTCAATGCCACGCCCTTTATTGGATGATTTGATAGTGATTTCTCTGCCATTTTTTAGTTCCTCTAGTGTTGTTCTTTCTGCATTACTCAGATTTTGAAATTTATTTATGGAATTGGTGTCCTTTTATTTAATTTCACTATGGACTGCTTTTTCAAAAGTTATTTCTCAGGGGGTTGGGTGTTGGGGGGCAGAATTTGACTTTTTTTCGTAATCCTGTCCCACATGTGTCACTTGGCTGTTCTTTTTCTCCAAAGTGTGCTTTTAGTTGTAATTTATCAAAAAATACAGCTAGTTCACAATGTAAATGAAACTTGTCAAATCTGGGTGTTGGCACAAATCCTAGGCTTTTATTAAGTACCCTTAGTTGAATGGGTATTAAACTCTTACTTGTCAAATTCGTAACTTGTTCGTTGCTGTACTGCATCCCGTAGGTGTGTCATGCTGCTACAAGCACTTGTGTGTCCTCTGTTTCCCAATGTACCCTGAAATCTTTTCTTCTCCTGCCTCTGCAGCCCTGTCCTCTGCCTAAAAAAGGAGGGCGCTGGTTTGTGAAATGTGTAGGCAATATTGAGTTAAATGGGGGACCACAAGACATGAATTGTTGGGTTTGGCGTTGAAAAGGTGGTGGGACGAAGTGGGGAACTGGTGGGTAGCTGTACTGCTGCCATGACCTGCCCCATGGTCTTCATCTATTTCTTTGTTTATTCCCACATGTTTGTTCTCTGTCACTTCCCCATAAATCAGAATCTGAGGAACAATCATCTGATGAATTTGACCCCGTGTAATCCAAGTTACCCTCTGTTGGTATGCATAATCTGGTGTAGAGTGTGGATATACCTTGGTAAAGACACATTTTTGGACATCTTTCTGTAACTTTTTGACTTTTGACTGGTTAAGTAGTCTTTGCATTCATTAGTTTCTTTATTTATTTCTTCACGTCTCTTTTTAAAAGCTGTGACTGTTGCTCTCATTTCACCTTCCGTTGTTTGTATCTCTACCAGAATCTTGTCTGCCAACCTTTGTGCTGTCTTTATTATTAGGATGAGCCAGTCTCTTGTGCAATGCGATCTGGGCCTATTCTTTTCGAAAGATGGCATCTTCTAAAAAGATTCTGGGTGTTTTATTAACCAATAGTCCCCTAGGAGTGGCGTTCTCTGTCATAATCACCCCATGTAGTATGATTCTCATCCTATTCTTTTTTCGCACTCATGGTTTCCCAGTCCTGGGTTTGAGCAATCATTTGCGCCACATTTATGTCTGATGTAATGAAGGTCCTGCCAATATTTGATTCACATTGTCATCCGTGAAGGATGAACCAAAATTTTCTGCCATATTTGTTGAAGATTCTTTTATCTCTTCTACTGTACCTTTATCTATTTTAAACAATGAGAGGGTGTTAGACCTGGTACCATTGGCGTGGGTCTCCCTTCCATTCTTTCGCTATGCCTCCACTGTTGTTGACATGTTTTTGCTGGTTTAGATGCTTTGGGCACTTTGCCACTGCTAATCAGTGCCAAAGTGCAAGTGCTCCCTCTGATAAATTGATGTATGGATTAGTGACTCCATGATTGGCTTATTTGATTTACTGTCAGACCCTAGTACAGTGCACCGCGTGTGCCCAGGGCCTGTAAATCAAATGCTGCTGGTGGGCTTGCAGCACTGGTTGTGCCACCCACCGGAGCAGCTTGGAAAGCGTGTCTCAGGCCTACCATTGCAGAGCCTGTGTGCAGTCTAGTACTGCCATGTCGACTTGGTAAGTACACCCACTTACAAGTCCCCAAACCTTCCCTTTTCAGCATGTTAGTCACCCCTAAGGTAGGCCTGCGGGCAGGGTGCATTGTATGTAAGAGGTAGGACATGCCCTGGTGTGTGTGGTATGTCCTGATAGTGAATTACAGCCAATTTCGTTTTTCACTATTGCAAGGCTACCTGTCCCCATAGGCCAGAAGGGGCAGTTTGATTATTACATCTTATAATCCTAACTGACCCAGGGAACATGGTAGAAAAACGAATTTAGTATGCCTGAACTCAGAATTATAAAATACATCTTTAAGTGAAGTTGGTTTTAACATTCTGTGTTTGAAAATACCACTTTTAGAAAGTAGGTATTTTCTTGCCTAACCATCCAGCCTTCCTCTGCTAGCTTGTGTATTGTGTGTCTGGGTTTGTGAGTGACAGGGGCTGGGGGACTCCAGGAGACAGGGTGAGTCAGCACAGGGCTGAATAGACCTATCTGCATGTAGCGTGGTGGGAGGAGTAGCACCTGGGCCTGAATAGGGCTGTGCCTGCCTTCCACAATGCTGGCTCCACCTCCTGTGGTGCGTCTCATGTCCCTGGCCCACATTGACAAAGGAAGAAGTTGTGCACTGGCAGAATGCACCCAGAACTGGTTTGGACTAGGTACAGGACCCTCTGCCTTCAGAGGACAAAGGATTTGCTAGTATAAATATTGGGGCCCAGACCCCAAGACTTTAGATCACTTCTGGGAAACAAGAAGAACCTTTGCTGAGGAGAGGAACCAGAGAAACTGAAGGAGGAGACTATCCCTATGCTGTGTGCTGTGTGAGGGATTGGCCTGCAGTGGTTGCCTGATTGCCAAAGAAATGAGAAAGGAACTTTGTGCCTACTTTCATCATCTTGCAGAAAATCTCTGAGGGCTTGAAGATTGAGCTTGCCTCCTGCTGAAGTCTCAGGGATACAAGACTTCACCAACCAGCTCCCCTGAATTCCCTTGCTAGGAATTTGAAGTGCCTACTGTTGTGTTGGGCCTTCTGAGAGACTGCGTGTCGCTGAGAGCTGGAAGCGCGACTCACGAAGAAGAAGCGTGTCGCCGCCGCAGCAGTTGTCGTCGCATCGCTGAGAAGCGTGCCACCGCTGTCGCCATCGCATCACCGAAGCGCCTCGCATCACCGGTGAAGAGTGTCGCCATCGTAGCAGACGCCGTCGCATCATCGGAGAAGCGTGTCGCAGGGCCTGTCGCGGCTCAGAAGATTCATCGAGTCGCCGCACGGCCGTCGGGCGTGCATGCATCGCCCCCTTCGTTGTCGCATCGAGAAGACGCCATTTTGTTTCATTGCACCGGGTCGTCATCGCATCAAGGCGCTGATGGTCACATCGCCACAGAAGCGCAGTAAGAAACCGACGCATCACCTCCCCACGCAGTGAAGAACCAACGCATCACCTCCTCTCCGGTAAGGAACCGATGCATCACCGTCCCCTATGCAGCAGTAGGGAACCGACGCATCACCTCCCCCGGAGCAAGGAACCGACGCATCACCGTTCTTGCATGTAAGGAACCGACGCCTCACCTTCCCTGCAACTCTTTTGTTTGTATTGCGTTACACATCCAAAGGTATATTGAACGTAGAGTGTCGCATTTATCACCTGCATTTGAACTGAACTATTTTCTACCATTGACAGTCATATTTTTCGTATTGTATTGTGGATTTTTGTCGTTTTGGGTCTTGTGTTAAGTCTATATAAAAATACTTATTTTTATACTACAACCTGTGTGGTGTCCATCTGTAGTGTTGTCACTGTATTACTGTATGTATTCACAAATGCTTTACACACTGCCTCTGAGATAAGCCTGCCAGCTCGTGCCAAGCTACCAAGGGGGTGAGCAGGGGTTATTTTAGTAGTGTATCCCCCTTACCCTGACTAGAAGCAAGGGTCCCTATTTGGACAAAGGTACCTACCTCTGCCAACTAGAGACTCCCAGTTCTAACATTGGTGGTCAGCGGTGAGGATTCTGGACTTGCATTTGTGACTCATATACAGTGATTGTGTACACTACTAGTGAGTGCAGACCAAACCCAACCACTTACATTTTGGTAAATTGTTTTTTCCTGGGATTTCTATTTTTTGCCTAGAACTGCCAAGTTTAGTCACCATGAGCAAAACAGCATCCATCGCATCTGTGGATTTAGATTTTGAAGAAGAAAAGCTGGAAAGTTACACTGTAAAACAGCTGAAACACTTCTGCAGGAGATTTAAAGTTGCTATGACCGGTCTCTCCAAGAAGGATGAGTTCCAAAAGGCGCTGAGGGCCTGGGTGGAAGCAAGGAGCACCCCTGAGCATGTGAAAGAGCATGAGGAGGGGGCTGAGGATGCAGGAGGGCAGCTAGATGGGCTATTAGGTCCAGGGGGGAGGAAAGCACCTTCCCCAGCAGGCAGCAGTGTTTCTTCCAAGGGCCTTTCCTCAGGAGAGCTGGAGGACAGGGAGAGAAGTAGGGTGCATGAAATGGAGCTGACCAAGCTTAAGATGGTTGGGCAGTTGGAATTGGAAATTAAGAAATTGGCCCTAGAGGAAAAGAGGATGCAAATGGAGCATGAGAGAAGTTTGAGGGAGTTGGAGTTGAAAGTTAGGAGCTTGGAGATTACTCCCTCTGGTGGCAGCACACCGTCCATGCCTGTTGAAGCAAGGGTGTATATACCTAAAGATGTGGTGAAAGAGTTTTATAAAAATTATGACATTGGGCAATGGTTTAAAGCCTATGAGGTAGCTATGACCTCACACCGGGTCCCTGAGAAAGAGCGGGGTTGTGGGGGCGGTTCCTTAGTGAGGGGCGGGATACCTTATTAGACTTGCCCTCTGAAGTCCACAATTCTTATGGTCATATGAAAGAAGCATTGATGTCCAGGTATGGGTTGACTCCTGAACGATATAGGCAGAGGTTCAGGAATTGCAAAAAGTTGGAGGGCAGTACCTGGGTAGAATATGTGACTTTTTTTTGCAGAGCATTGGATGGTTGGATGAAGGGTAGCAAAGTGAATGATTTTGAAGCGCTCTTTGATTTGTTTGCATGGGAGCACTTGTCAGGAAATTGTTTTCCAGAGCTATGCCAGCACCTTATTGATAGTAGGCTGACTAACCCTAGGAAGCTTGCTGAGGAGGAGGACCGCTGGGTGAGCACCCGGGTCCACAAGGGTCACATGGGAGGCTCCGCCAAAGGTGGGCAGGGTCCCCAGCAGAGGAGTGGGGGGACAAGAGTAAACAGAGGAGTTCCAGAAAGGGCCCCAAAGTAATCCCCAAGGGAACGAAGGGAAGGGTTCCCAGCCTCCCCTGAAAAGAAGCCAGGGGCCCCGACAGATAAGCCTGTTCACAGGGGGCCCAAGACTTGCTTTAAGTGTGGTCAAGTGGGCCACTGCTCCTGGGAGACTAGATGTCCCTTGTATGGAAAATCAGCACCCACTGGTGCACCACCCCGGCAGGTAGCTAGTGTAGCCCTGGGGGAGGAGATGGGTGCCCAAGGTGGGTGGTGTCCCGTAGCAATGTCCTTGGTCTCTTTAGGAGACAGTGAGATGGTCCCCAGGGTCCAACTGCCTGATAACACTAAGAAATACAGGCAGTGGGTACCATCAATGGCCAAAGGGTGGAGGCTCTGAGAGACACCGGAGCCAGTGTGACAGCTGTCAGTTGTCGGCTGGTGTCTGAAGAGCAGGTGATCCCCAATGCATTCTGCCCAGTAGTTGCCGCGGACTTCAGAGTGGCTCATGTTCCCTTTGAGTGGGGGGGGGTCTCAGGTACCTTTCAAGTAGCTGTGAGGCCAGCCATGCCTGTAGACTGTCTGTTGGGCAACGATTTAGAAAGTTTACCTTGGGCAGAGGTGGAGAGAAGGTCTCATCTAGAGATGTTGGGTCTGCCTGAGTGGGCGTGCGCGACCACTCGGTCTATGGCAGCTAGTTGAGGTGCTCAAGAGGACCTGGAGCCTGAGAGGGTAGCCCAGGTGCCTGCCTGGAAGAGAAGAGGCAGGGGGCACGGGAAACTGGCCCCCATAGTTCCCACGGTCCAGGAGGAAGCAGAACCTGATGGGGATGCTCTGTAACCTACAGGGGAGCAAGTGGCCGAACTGGGGGACCTGCCTGAGCTGACCCATTGGCAGCAAGAAGGAGGACCCTCCAGGGAGGAGTTCTGTGAGGAGCAGAACAAGTGCCCTTCTCTTGTGGGTTTGCGGCAACAGGCCACAAACCAGGAAGCAGGTGATCAGTCTGGATCACATTGGATTTACTGGGAGAATGGTCTCCTGTATAGCGAGCCTAAGGTTGCTGAGCCTGGGTCAGCCCGTGTGCTGGTGGTACCCCAGCGCTTCAGAGCCTTCCTACTGAGTTTGGCTCATGATGTGCCTTTAGCAGGACATCTGGGGCAGGGCAAGACCTTTGAAAGGCTTGTCACCCACTTTTATTGGCCCCAGATGCGCAAGAGTTCAGACACTCATTGCAGGACATGTCAGACTTGCCAGGCAAGTGGAAAAAGTGGGAGGAAGCACAAGGCTCCCCTCCAGCCATTCCCTGTGGTCAGCACCCCCTTTGAACAGGTGGGTATTGACATTGTGGGGCCACTGAACCCCAAGACAGCCATGGGCAACAGGTTCATCCAGGTCTTGGTGGACCATGCCACCCGGTACCCGGAAGCCATCCCTCTTCGGACAGTGACGGCCCCCGTGGTGCGACGTGCACTGATGGGGATTTTCTCCCGTGTGGGGTTCCCCAAGGAGGTGGCGAGTGACCGTGGTACAAACTTCATATCCAAGTATATGAAGTCCCTGTGGCAGGAGTGCGGTGTTACCTATAAGTTCACCACTCCTTACCACCCCCAAGGAAATGGGCTGGTTGAGAGATTCAACCAGACCCTGAAGGGCATGATTATGGGCCTGGAAGAACCCATGAGGCGTAAGTGGGACGTCCTCTTGCCATGCCTTCTCTTTGCTTACCGTGAGGTGCCACAGAAGTCCTTAGGGTTCAGTCCCTTTCAACTGCTCTATGGTCACCCGGTAAGAGGACCTCTGAGTTTGGTGAAAGAAGGCTGGGAGAAAGCTCCCAGTAAACCTCCCCAGGATGTATTTAGCTACATGCTGGCCTTTAGAAACCAAACTAGGCGATTCAGACAACTCGCTGAGGCGAATCTTGAAGCCAGCCAGGAGGAGATGAAACGGTGGTATGATCAGAATGCCACTCTGATCGAGTTTCAGCCTGGGCAGAAAGTGTGGGTCATGGCCCCCGTGGAGCCTTGCGCGCTCCAGGATAAGTGGACCTGACCATTTGAGGTGGTGGAGCGCAAGAGTGAGGTCACCTACCTGGTGGACTTGCGATCTCCCAGGAACCCTTTGCGGGTCCTACATGTCAAGCGCCTGAAGCCCCATTTTGAGAGGTCTGAAGTGGGCGTGCTCCTAGCAACGGATGATGGAATGAAAGAGGAGACAGAACCTCTTCCTGACCTCCTGTCTGCAACAGAGCAAGATGGGTCAGTGGAGGGTGTGAACCTCTCTAACTCCCTGACACCTGAGCAGCGGGAAGACTGTCGTCAACTGTTGGGACAGTTTCCTGACCTGTTTTCCCTGACTCCTAGTGTCACTGATTGGTGCGTCCATGATGTAGACACTGGGGACAGTCCTCCTGTCAAGCACAAGACTTACAGAGTGACTGACAGGGTGAGAGCTTGCATCAAGGAGGAGGTCTCCAAGATGTTTGCATTGGGGGTGATTGAGTCCTCTCACAGCCCTTGGGCCAGCCCAGTGGTCTTGGTCCCAAAGGCTGCCGCGCCTGGTGCCACGCCCGAACTCCGGTTCTGTGTGGACTACCGAGGACTAAATTCAGTCACCAGGACTGACGCGCGACCCATCCCCAGAGCTGATGAGCTCATTGATCGGTTAGGGGCTGACCGGTACCTCAGCACATTTGACTTAACGTCTGGGTACTGGCCGATCGCCTTGACTGATGGGGCAAAAGAGAGGTCAGCATTCTCCACACCAGACGGGCACTACCAATTCCGGGTTATGCCCTTTGGGATGAAGAATGCCCCTGCCACCTTTCAGAGGTTGGTCAACCAGGTGTTGGTTGGACTGGAAGATTTCAGTGCCGCCTACCTGGATGACATCGCAGTGTTCAGCGCCAGTTGGGAAGAACATCTGTGCCACCTCTGGGAAGTGTTGATGGCGCTGCGGAGGGCAGGCCTCACGATCAAGGCGAGTAAGTGCCAGATCGGGCAGGGTTCCGTGGTGTACTTGGGACACCAGGTTGGGAGCGGCCAGGTGGCGCCCCTACAGCCCAAGATTGATACCATTCTGGCTTAGGAAGACCCAGACAGAGGTGAGAGCCTTTCTAGGACTCACCGGGTATTACAGGAGATTTGTCAAGGGGTATGGCAGCATCGTTGCCCCCTTGATAGAGCTGACTTCCAGGAAGCAGCCCAAGAGAGTGATTTGGACTGACACCTGTCAGAGAGCTTTTGACGCCTTGAAGACTGCCATGTGCACGGCCCCCGTGCTTCAGGCGCCCAACTTCTCAAAAGAATTTGTTGTTCAAACAGACGCTTCAGAGCATGGTGTAGGGGCTGTTCTGGCACAGTTAAATGAGGAGGGCCTAGACCAACCTGTAGCCTTCATTAGTAGGAGGTTACTTCCACAGGAACAGAGGTGGAGTGCTATTGAGCGTGAGGCATTTGCTGTGGTCTGGGCACTGAAGAAGTTGAGACCATACCTGTTTGGGACTCACTTCCGGGTTCAGACAGACCACAGGCCCCTCAGATGGTTGATGCAGATGAGGGGTGAGAATCCAAAGCTGTTGAGGTGGTCCATTTCCCTACAGGGGATGGACTTTACGGTGGAACACCGCCCTGGTACAGAACACGCCAATGCTGCTGGTTTGTCCAGATTTTTCCGCCTTAGTGATGAGAACTCCCAGGAGGTAGGGTAGTTCTCCCCACATTTCAGCTGGAGGGGACACGTGTTAGACCTGATACCATTGGCGTGGGTCTCCCTTCCATTTTTTCGCTATGCCTCCTCTGTTGTTGACATCTTTTTGCTGGTTTAAATTCTTTGGGCAGTTTGCCACTGCTAATCAGTGCCAAAGTGCAAGTGCTCCCTCTGATAAATTGATGTCTGGATTAGTGACTCCATTATTGGCTTATTTGATTTACTGTCAGACCCTAGTACAGTGCACCGCGTGTGCCCAGGGCCTGTAAATCAAATGCTGCTGGTGGGCTTGCAGCACTGGTTGTGCCACCCACCGGAGCAGCTTGGAAAGCGTGTCTCAGGCCTGCCATTGCAGAGCCTGTGTGCAGTCTAGTACTGCCATGTCGACTTGGTAAGTACACCCACTTTCCAGTCCCCAAACCTTCCCTTTTCGGCATGTTAGTCACCCCTAAGGTAGGCCTGCGGGCAGGGTGCATTGTATGTAAGAGGTAGGACATGCCCTGGTGTGTGTGCCATGTCCTGATAGTGAATTACAGCCAATTTCGTTTTTCACTATTGCAAGGCTACCTGTCCCGATAGGCCAGAATGGGCAGTTTGATTATAACATCTTATAATCCTAACTGACCCAGGGAACATGGTAGAAAAACGAATTTAGTATGCCTGAACTCAGAATGATAAAATACATCTTTTAGTGAAGTTGGTTTTAACATTCTGTGTTTGAAAATACCACTTTTAGAAAGTAGGTATTTTCTTGCCTAACCATCCAGCCTGCCTCTGCTAGCTTGTGTATTGTGTGTCTGGGTTTGTGAGTGACAGGGGCTGGGGGACTCCAGGAGACAGGGCGAGTCAGCACAGGGCTGAATAGACCTATCTGCATGTAGAGTGGTGGGAGGAGTAGCACCTGGGCCTGAATAGGGCTGTGCCTGCCTTCCACAATGCTGGCTCCACCTCCTGTGGTGCGTCTGATGTCCCTGGCCCACATTGACAAAGGAAGAAGTTGTGCACTGGCAGAATGCACCCAGAACTGGTTTGGACTAGGTACAGGACCCTCTGCCTTCAGAGGACAAAGGATTTGCTAGTATAAATATTGGGGCCCAGACCCCAAGACTTTAGATCACTTCTGGGAAACAAAAAGAACTTTTGCTGAGGAGAGGAACCAGAGAAACTGAAGGAGGAGACTATCCCTATGATGTGTGCTGTGTGAGGGATTGGCCTGCAGTGGTTGCCTGATTGCCAAAGAAAGGAGAAAGGAACTTTGTGCCTACTTTCATCATCTTGCAGAAAATCTCCAAGGGCTTGAAGATTGAGCTTGCCTCCTGCTGAAGTCTCAGGGATACAAGACTTCACCAACCAGCTCCCCTGAATTCCCTTGCTGGGAATTTGAAGTGCCTACTGTTGTGTTGGGCCTTCTGAGAGACTGCGTGTCACTGGGAGCTGGAAGCGCAACTCACGAAGAAGAAGCGTGTCGCCGCCGCAGCAGTTGTCGTTGCATCGCCGAGAAGCGTGCCGCCGCTGTCGCCATCGCATCACCAAAGCGCCTCGCATCACCGGAGAAGAGTGTCGCCGTCGCAGCAGACGCCATCGCATCATCGGAGAAGCGCGTCGCAGGGCCTGTCGCGGCTCAGAAGATTCACCGAGTCGCCGTCGGGCGTGCACGCATCGCCCCCTTCATTGTCGCATCGAGAAGAAGACGCCATTTTGTTTCATTGCACCGGGTCGTCATCGCATCAAGGCGCTGCTGGTCGCATCGCCACAGAAGCGCAGTAAGAAACCGACGCATCACCTCCCCACGCAGTGAAGAACCGACGCATCACCTCCTCTCCGGTAAGGAACCGACGCATCACCGTCCCCTACGCAGCAGTAGGGAACCGACACATCACCTCCCCCGGAGCAAGGAACCGACGCATCACCGTTCTTGCGTGTAAGGAACCGATGCCTCACCTTCCCTGCAACTCTTTTGTTTGTATCGCGTTACGCATCCAAAGGTACATTGAACGTAGAGTGTCGCATTTATCACCTGCATTTGAACTGAACTATTTTCTACCATTGACAGTCATATATTTCGTATTGTATTGTGGATTTTTGTCGTTTTGGGTCTTGTGTTAAATCTATATAAAAATACTTATTTTTATACTACAACCTGTGTGGTGTCCATCTGTAGTGTTGTCACTGTATTACTGTATGTATTCACAAATGCTTTACACACTGCCTCTGTGATAAGCCTGCCTGCTCGTGCCAAGCTACCAAGGGGGTGAGCAGGGGTTATTTTAGTAGTGTATCCCCCTTACCCTGACTAGAAGCAAGGGTCCCTATTTGGACAAATGTACCTACCTCTGCCAACTAGAGACCCCCAGTTCTAACAGAGGGTATTTGTGTAGTTTATCGAAATTGTTTTTGAAATCAATTGCCTGAACCTTTTGATCAGAGAATTTTTACACTTGGGTCCTAGTAGATTCACAGGAACCTGAGTTTCTGGGATCGTGGATTCCTTTACTCCTACAGCTCTACGCTGCTCTATATAGGACAACAATTAGGAGGAGTGAGAAGTATGTGCAAGGTTTTAACCTCAACTTCCCTTTTTCGTATACAAAAATACTTAAGGAGGGTTACCTTTTTTGTTGAATCCTATTACTATCCACAAGATAGAATGTTCCAGAAAACTATAATCTCAGCATCCAATAAGAGATTAATGTGATGGCTTGAGTCACCATCAGAGGGGGGATTGGTGCAACTCAATGTTGCCCACTCTTTCTTTACACATCACAGATAAACCTGATAATTATGATGTGACATATAAAAGTGCACGTTCATCTTGCATATGATTCTCACATGACACCATGATGTGTGCACACTTTGTCCCTGACAACACTATTATGGAGACTCTTTGCTGTAGAATTTAGTTTTGCAGATACAAAGTCTGCTAATGTCAAGGAGAATGTTCTTTATGGAACTAATCTAGAAGCTGTTTACACTAAATCGAAGAGTACTGAATAAACAAATGAGCTCGAAATAATAGTAATGATGTTGATTAACTGAGTTACCAACCTGTAATAACAATGTATATGCTTCATATTAATTTAGAGATTTTGAGTAACTCATGTGATACTACGAAAATTAATATTAGTCATGTGTAATTCGTCTCAAACCATTCCTTGCATTTCCATTGCACTTCATGGTTGAACTAATCTGTGTAATGCCAATCTGGTGCAAAACTGTCTTGATAGCATGTATAAAGCTGAATTTCGGATATAGTAGAAACAAAATTGAAATTTTAATGTATGCACATATGCTATACATATGTACTTCCCAATGCAGTTCCACCTCATACTTATTGGTGGTTGGTTAATGCTTTCCATCCTTCACTGCCTGAACTAAATGCACTAATTAATTTATTAAATGTATGTGTTTAAATGCAATTGCATATTAATTATGCATCTTTGAGTTTAATGTGCTAAATTCTGCATTCACTCTAAAGCACTGAAGCTTTACTGATGTTTTCCCATGAGAACTATTGGTCTGCTCGCTTGATTTCTTAAAGGTGTTCTCACCACTCGACTAGCTTAGAATAAGATACTTTGTGCAATAGAGATAGATATATGGCCTGGGAAGAGGCTTTGGAGGTGGCACACGAGAACTCTGAGCTATTAGATTAAAACCATTGTGAACTGTCCTTTGTATAGGAAAGGACAATGTTCCCATGTCCAGTGGGGAATTATTTCCTGATGTTTATAATTGTACCTTGGGAACCGTGGACATCGATCCGCTGACATCAGATGATAATGAGGTCACAAAGTAGGCATCACCTATGGACTGATAAAGTATGATATATCATTCCTGGTATGTTGGAGAGAGATTCCCTTTTTATTCTTCACTCACTGACTGCACCAACTCCGCTTGAGACGAACTTGGCCTTTCCTCACTGGCTGAACTTTCCTTCCTATCTCCCTTGGTAGAAGAGCTTTTGCTTGGACTCCTTGACCAAACCAGAAATCTGCTGATGCCCTACAGATTTTCCCATTGAGCCTTTCCTAGCCCGGTTATGATCTATTTGTCTTCTTTCCTGTGGACTAGGCCTGGGCGGTAACTTCCGCTCCGCTCGCGGAATTTGTGAAATTTTGGCAATTCCGCGTTCCGTGGAAAACACGGAATTGCCAAAAATTCCGCGATCCACGGCGTAGCGGAATTTTTTCCTTGTTTGCGCTTTCAAAATGCGTTTTCGCACGCGCGGGAGCGACTTACCGGGATCTCTGCGTTCACCGACGAGTTTTCCTATCCGTTCGCGTGTGCTACAAGATTTTGGTAGCCGGCCGCGCGATCCTGCGAGAGTGGGCGATCGCGAACACGTCATTCGGACGCGCCATCGGACATCCGCGTTCGCGAACAGGAAACGCGCATCGCGAGCGGACGGGACAAGTAAAACAAGATGGCCGCGCCAATTGGGGACCGCATGGGCAAGTTCGCGAGATATTTCCCCCCAAGCAAGCAAACAGCGTCCCTGAACAGGAAAAACGCATCGCGAACGGGCGGAACAAGCAATTCCGCGTGCTCGCGGAATTCTGAGGAGCTCGCGGAGATTTTTTACCGTTTCGCGGAACTTTGCGTAACGCGACTACGCAAATTCCGCCCACCTCTACTGTGGACTTTGAGAACTCTAGAGCATATGTTCCCTTGGACTTTGTTATGAACGTAGTTTCCAGCTAAGATTGATTCCGAATCTTTGAAGAGTCTTGATTGAGCTTCTGACATGATTCTTTGGGTATTGCTCATACCATTCTTCCTAATTCCTACCGTTGTCCACTGACTTATTTTCTTCTCTGAATTCTGAGTACTCTTGTACCTTATTGTGTGTCTAGAGAATAAAGGTAATGTATAGTAAAGACCACTTGAGAATACTCTCTGGGCCGCAAATACTGATGATCCTGTTCTCAATTGCAGTTGCAGAAGTATTGGTTTGTGTAATCCTTGTTTGCCTAAATTTCTGTAGGAGACTGGGTCTCCCTGTGGCTATTTTGTATTTGTACAGTGTAATCCTGGGAGTGATTTATGTAAATTTGATCACTAATCTGTAATAAATACCCTTGAATTTGGCTCACAATTCCTGGCCCTCATTGTGTAGCTAAATGGTTGCACTGTTAATTGAATATGCAACTCTATCTCTTTCACCCCCTCAGTGCACACAAACAAGATACATCAGAGGACCAAGAGTAAGTAAGGGAGAAAACCAAAACCCCCAAAAGTGGGCCTGGTAAATGCTGGATCAGACTCAAATTAATAGGAATTTAAAATCAAATCTGATGGTCAATGCAGAATTTAAATTACTATTTTGAAAATGCTACTTTTAGAAAGTTGGCATTTCCCTGCGTAACCCCTCTAGTAGTATCTTCAAAGTAAACCGCAACTGTAACCTGGCAGCCTGTTGGGAGGTGTGAATGGGTCCCAGGAAAGAGAACAAAAGCTGACCAGTTACTAGTAGACTTGCTCTGGAATCTACGGGTGGCTTTCCCTGGTGTGAATTCTGACCCCAAGTGTTGTCACTAAGGTCTTGGGGCCATTGGATAAGTGTCAGAGTGTACTCTTCCTGTCTAACCCAAAATGCTGGGACTTGGAAACATTTAAATTTGTCAAAAGAAGCAGAAGCGATCACTGGACACCCGTCCAGCTGTAGCCTCCAACTTCACACTGAAGGTCTGATGGCTACAAGGCTTCCAGCAACCCATCTCGTCCTGCTGCCTTGGCCGCTGACAATTTTCGACTTCCTTTCCAGAAACTAAGTGAGAAGATAAACATTTCCACCGGACTGAACCTGGTATCTGTATCTAACCTGTGCTCCATCGCAGTTAGCCTTTTGCCATTTTGGCTCTAAAAACTCTAAAGCTTTGGAAAATTGTATATCTAATTTCCTTTCATCCAATTTTTGTCATTTTGGGGTATATTTGCTCATTAAAGGTTTCTGTAGGTTTATAAATTAGAGTGGGATTTTTATTTTGTTGTGTTTGCTAAGCTCATGGTTAAATTATTGAAACCTAACTGAACCTAGTAAGGAATCGTACCTTTATTACTTGAAGAGGACTACCATCCACTTCAACAAATAATACACTTTCTCACAGTAGCTATATATAGAACTGTAAATCTATACTTCATAATATATATACTTACCATCACAATATTCTAGTTGTCAATTTTATGATCACAATAATTTTGCCTCTGAATATTTTTGTATTTGATAATTTGGCCTTCAAGCTTCTGCATGAAGATTTGTCATGGTAGGCACATTTTGCTATGTATCTTCCTGCACTCTTGATATTGAGGAGGGCCACAGGCTTCTGATCCTGCTTGCAGAAATAATCATCTTCCTTGCCATCAGGAAGAAACTGAGAGACTCTGAGACCAGAGAGAGCTCAAGAGACCGTGAAACTGTGGGGAGCCTGCCACCCTGCCACTAGAAAGAGCCAGAGAAATCAAGACCAGAAATCTGCTTACCAGAAAGAGCCTAACATGCATATTTATCTGACACCCAGGCAAACCCTAACATAAAGTAAGTCTGATGGGCAAACTCTCAAAGAAAGCCTGACAAACTGTGTAACAGAGATAGTCTGACAGGCCATATAACTCAGCAACACCACTCACCCACCCAGTCTCAGAAACCATTCCCTTAAAATCATGCTCTGACTGATGTTTGGCTGTGGTGTGTGGGGCATTAACATATTACATTTGTGGGATCATGAAGATAGATCTGCTATGTGAGAGAGCCACATAGCCCGAACATTAGTTTCTCATGTGAGGACTGAGCCCATGATTAAGTAAAGTTATCCCTTTAGGGATAGTCTAGGGCCAATGTCTGTTGAACTGAGCATCATGTACTTAGTCTACTGTTTACGGTTTCAGACAGTCAGATTTTTTTTTTTAGGTGTGCATGTGCATCATAATTTTCCATCTATATATATCAAACAACCTACAGCAATTATAACAACCAATACATTCCCCTAAACGTGCCTGGACCAATTGACATTGCCAGCGCCATTTCACCTGTTTGAAGAAATTATGTATTTCCCCTAAGTGCCTTTTCCCTGTCTCTGTGCAATGGCTCTCAGTTTTTAGTGCACAATGGATTACTGGCCATTGTATATTTAGCAGATTAGCTCAAATAAATTCATTTTTTAACTTTGCTTTAATAGAATGGATTCAGATGTTTTCCAACAAAAAAGGTATCCCTCTCTTGTTACTGTTCTCCAGCAACTCCAGAAAAAGAATATGTCTAGTAGCAGTGTAAATAATAGTACCTGTGATTAAAACTCTTGGCAAGTTTTTAACAGAGCTATGTTTGCAAGATTAACAATTAAAGAGTTGATTACATAATATGGAGAGATAGAGAGGACGGCTGTTCTGAGAGGGATCTATAGGAAACCTGTTACAAAAGGTGTGTGATGGGCCGGGACCACAGGTTTGGTGGAGGAGGAGCATCACTGATTAAGGGTAGTGCTCCCACTCCACCAGACTCTAAATGACCTGTCTGAAAGGTTCCAGCCATATTTAGAATCTGCATAATTCAGATTAGGCACATTGCTTATGAATGTCAACCTGTGACTACAAACCTTGCAGTAGTTTTGGAGAAAACCAAAGAGGACACTGACACTTTACGAACACCAATGGGAGAGCTGTTATGTCTAGTCAATGTACTGTTTGGCCTGTTACTAGTGATATTTGCTCACCTTTGTATTTAGCGCCCCGACTGATTGGACATCTGTAAGCAGAGGCGGCAAGTTGAAAAGACAAGGATATAGAAGTAAACACCAGATACTGAAAAGCACACTACATGTAGGCTAGTGCTGCGGATACAATTGTCCTAGTAGGCAAAGGAGGAAAAGACTTTGGGTGATGTTGCACACCCCTAATTTTTGCCTCTTTTGCCTGGTAACATCAGACTGCAAACATGGAAGCTAGGCCTTGGTTTTGCACTAAGCGTCTCTTGGCCAAGGTACTGCTACCCTGGACACGGCAGGAGAATAGAGTCCACATCATTCCCACCCTATGGCTCAGGGAGTCGATGAGGATTCACCTCTGCCCTGCCAGTCATGCATGTGGTATCAGCAAGATAATTTCAGGGACTGCTTTTCTTGTCTAGCCATGCTTGAGCCCCCTTATGAAGTTAATCCTAAATTTTCCCATGGTGCTTGGGGATTCCTGAACTCAAGTAACTTCCCAGAATTCCTAGTACAACCATGAAGTCATGTGGCAGTGCTATGGCAAGTTTCAGGAATGTTCCAGGGCGTGATGGTCTCTGACGGCTGCTGTTTCTACCTGGTGGGAAAGGGAATCAGTATATATTGATATCCACCATCAGTATCCTGCCACAGACCAGTCACCCCTATAAGTAAGAGTAATTTTTTTTGCTGGCTGTGTCAGGTGAATTGTGGGGTTTGGCGAGTTTTGATCTGCATGGAAGGAGATATAGCCTATATGGTTGTATGACGGAACAACAAGTTCCTCAACAACGCCTACCTTAACAACGTGGTCTCTACAACGACTGCGTCTTAACCACAAATTGCTTTACCACGCATTCCTTTATCACGATTTTTTGTGGTAAAAGCATGCTTGGTAAACGCCTATCCGTGGCTAAGCTTACTACCCGCTCCCTCTCCCCCTCAGCCCTAAATACACCCCCCAACCTCCTAGAACCTACCCCGAACCCCTCCACCCCCTAAAAACTAACACGAACCTCCTTACCCCTAAAAACTAACCTGAACCCCTCCCATCCCCTAAAAACTAACACAAACCCCCACCCCCTAAAAACTAAGCCCGAACCCCTCCCACCCCCTAAAAACTAACACTAACCTCCCCACCCCCTAAAAACTATCCCAAACCCCTCCCACCCACTAAAAACGAACACCAACTCCCCCACCCCCTAAAAACTACCCAAACCCCTCTCATCCCCTAAAAACCAACACATACCCCCACCCCCTAGAAACTACTCCGAACCCCTCCCATCCCCTAAAAACTAACACAAACCCTTCTTAATGGCCTGTTCCTGTCTGACACTCCTCTAAACTCCGCCCATCCCAAACACTAGACCGACTTAGCCTTAACCACGCAAATGTGTGGTTAAGGCTAAGTCATCGTTCGGGCAAGTCGTTGTTCGACTTGCGCGACTCCAGAACTCGTTTTTCCGGAGTCGTTGTTCAGGATGTTTCCCAGCCTATATATCACCGCCACAGTATCTAACTTTCAAAGGGCACAGTAGTATAGTGTAGACATTTGAGCATAATTGGCCATTGCGACATAAATAGGTGATGCAACTTTTATTATATTTGTAACTCTCTTTTCTTTTTTGACTTTATTTGAAGACTGATGCAAAAATAGAACTCTTTATTTTGTCCTTGATTTGCGTTTTGTGAATATTAAAAAAAACAATTAACACAATAAAATGTCCATATGTATTACATCTGTAAAGGAAACCATGGCACCTTTTACTGCATTTTCACTTCTGGAGGTAAATCTTTAGTTGACTTGCGTGACCACAAACATTGAAGACTCATGCATTTCTTACATTAACCTACTTTTGTACTGTTATCACAGATGGATAATTTCTGTCATTGCTTGGATCCCTAGCTGCTCATTGTCGGTGCCCCGGCATTCGTAAGACAGCAGAAGTGCTGCTCTTAATGTTCTAGGAGCAGATCTTAATAAAACAGTACATTAAACACCTCCTGTTCCTTCAGAGAAACCTTCTGTTTCCCTCTTTAATGGCTGCCCCACATGACGAGCTCGCTATGCGGAGCCAGGGTGATAAATTCAGTGATCAAACGGATTCTTCCTTCTTGCATTGAAGAAATGCAACAAATGAATACTCTAAAAGTATTAATTGGAAGCTCTTTTTGTGAGTATTGCATGAACAACTTTAACGAAAATCGTATTTTTCTGAAATAAATATCTTTTTACCACGACCGTTTGCAGTTTTCAGAGAATAGATATGTGCTGCAGCTTGATAGATAGACTACAGGGGAAAATATGAAGACGTATGCTGACTACAGCAGATTATCTGAGGTTGCCTTGTCATATTTTTAGGGAAACTACCGAACCATTTACATATGGCTTCAATGAAAGAGCATTTGTCTCATGTGGGCATCCTGAAAATCTGTCCTTGCTCTGGCCCTCGTGGGCCAATTGTGGACCCCACTTGTCTTTGAAAATGGGTTTGCAGTTTCTGTCTATAAAATAATAACGTTCACACTGGTCATCTAAAAAGATGTAACTTGATAAAGCACGTATTCGGAGGAAGGCAGGGTGCCTGTCAACTAGCTCGTCAGCGGATGGCTGTGGCCCCGGCCCTCCAAGCAGAAGCCTGTTGCCATACTTGGAGATGGCTTTATCAGGACTCTGTCTAAATTGAGATATAGGATAAGGCCTAGGCAGGGCCGGACTGGGAACAGAAACCGGCCCTGGCAAACTGCTCGGCCGGCCCCCCTGAGAGAGGAAGGGGGGTGCGGCCGAGCTGTTTGCTAGGGCCGGTTATGGACGATTTTGTTACAGGGGCTGATATTGCCGACCCCCGGTAACAAAAACGGCCCCCTAGGGGCCGAAAACCGGCCCCCACCCTGATGGCCCACCGGGGAAATGCCCGGTGCCTGCTACGGCCAGTCCGGC
Source organism: Calotriton arnoldi (assembly GCA_963921515.1). NCBI lineage: Eukaryota > Metazoa > Chordata > Amphibia > Caudata > Salamandridae > Calotriton > Calotriton arnoldi. Next base: position 1,826,932 of record CAWUFW010001308.1, read on the forward strand.
CCTGGGCCTAGGATGAGTCAAGGTAGTAGACTTGATTCATACAATATCTCTCTCTCTTTCTCTCTCTCTCTCTCTTTGAGATCCCCTCTTTGTACCCTGGGGCCTGATTCATAAAGGTAACATGACACTTTTTTGTAAGTTTATGTCTTTTTGGTATTTCCAGACTATGAGTTAATAGTAAGTTTATGACTGGGGAGCAGGGTCGGACTGGCTGTAGCGGGCACCGGGCGTTTCCCCGGCGGGCCGCCAGGGTGGGGGCCGATTTTGGACTCCTGGGGGGCCGTTTTTATTACAGGGCCGTTTTTGAAGCATAGCTGCAATCTTGGCCCCTGTAACAAAATCGGCCGAAACCGACCCTGGCAAACACCTTGGCCGCACCCACAACCCCCCGGGGGGGCCGGCCGAGCACTTTGCCAGGGTCGGTTTTGGTTCACAATCCGACCATGCTGGGGAGACTCCGCAGGCGGAGCAGAAAATTCTGCACATAAAAAGATATGACAGGCCCATCATTTTATGTGCAGAGTTCTCTGCCATGACTGAAGACTCCACTGTCATAAACATACTAATAACTCGTAGTGTGTGGGTACCAAAAACTTACTTACACAAAAGTGAGACCTTCCATTCTGGTCTGGACAAGTGCAGAGTCCTGTACCAGAGACAAAATCAGTCCAATGCCTCTCTCTATCTACCATTTTTATCCTTCCCTAGAAGGCGACAACAAGCAAATAGTTTCCCATGCTAATTTGCACAGTAGCTCAGGGACGAAGAGGGCCTTAAGCAAGTCTCATCACCAGGAACCTGAGAGGCTGCCATGCCAACCAGGATTAGTATTTTCAAGGTGCATGTCACGCAACAACCTGAGTTAGTTTTTGATTTTCAGAAACAACACCCAAATCAGAAGATTCTTTTAAAAAAACACAAAAACAATGGCCCTGATCTACCGAGTGTGTTTTGTTTTCATGTGCTCCACAAACTTGGCTGTCATGTAGGTTATGGACAGGAAATAAAGGACAGTGGAAAGCCAGCACTAAATAGAGTGGTCCTTCTGACTCACTGATCTGCCATATGTTTGCCGGCAAATGATTTCCCATGTCAGTCGACTGAGGCTCTGCCATGGGCACCATAGAATTCACTCCTACTCTAAATGAAGTGGTGGAAGCATATGCATATGTGGGAGAACCACTGATTTATTGTTGTCTAGAACAGTGTCTCAAATAAATGATTAAATTAGTACAAAAAAGTGACTAAGTCCGAAGGTACAAATCTTCACTGGGTGAAGGCACCAAAAATATCCAGCGGGTCAGGGATCTTCTTAGCGCATGAATTTTGAATTTCTCCCGCTTGGAGCTTTCTCGACAAAAGTCAACAGCTTCACTAGAACCTCATCCAATGGCTATCCAGCCTTGTGGAGCTCTTCTCAGCTACAGCCTACTGCCCTGCCTCTCTGAGGTTTTTGACTTCTAATTCAGAAAGCATAACTTTTGACCCAGATAAACCAGGTTTTGCGCTCCTACTAGTACTTCATCGCAGTTGGCCTTAAATCATGCCTAGTTACCGTCCAAGTGCAACCAGATGACAGAAGTTGGTGCTTGACTCTTTTTTGGGCTAATTTTATTCAAGAATTTAAAAATTCATATCTCTGATTCCTCTGTTTAGATTTTTGTTGTTTTGGTGTCATTTTGTTCATTAAACTATTTTCTATTTTTTATAAATTGGTCTGAGATTTTTATTATATTGTGTTCTTACTTTTTAACCGTGTTGGTGCTTCTAAATGCTTTACACATTTTCTTACATGAAGCCTGTTTGCTCTGCGCCATAGCCACCAGAGTATGAGTTCAGGTTTAGATTAATGAAACCTTTGCTGGACTTAACAAGAATAATAACATTATTACTTGTGTTGGATTACCATCCTCCCCACATAATAATCCACTTTCCTGCACTTAGGTGATATGGCACCGTAATGCTCTCTCCCTTTCACACAATGCAGTGGGGCAACTTTGGTTACTGTGCTGTTTTGCATGAAAAGTTAGCAAACCTGCCTAGCTGTGGATTCCCCAAATGTATCTCTGCAATAGTTCCACTACATGAATAATTATTGAGCACCCTCTATGCTAATATCATGCTGAGATGCTAGAGCATAACTAGATACACGAACAATAGTGTGTTACATGAATGCATAGGCACTGTGAACCAGCTGAAAAACCTTGGTAGTGTTTCAAGTTATGAATGAAAGTTCAAGAGCAGGGCAACAAAAACATTGGAGATAAACCAATACATCTCAGCTTGACTGTGTGCTGCAGCGGTTCGGAGGAGAGAAGGTGAGCACCGTTGAGGGAGGGACATGAGTGGCAGGGGTGACTACATTATTGGACAAGATGTCATTTATGTCTGATCTGAGGCCTATTTAACACATCTTAGGAAAACACATATCTGCATATCATATGATTTTTTTTCAATAGCAACAGCGCTATATAAATATATACATTTATTTATTTATATAAAGTTTTATATATCGCGGACAAGACCCAGGCGGATATCAGAGCGCTTTACAGATGTTCCCGGACCAAAGAGTTAGGCCAGTAGGTCCATAGAAACAACAGTGATAGGCAAGATATTGGAGTAAAAAGAGGAACAAAGTATCATTACATCACAAAAGGATATATATGAGCATATGTGCACAACAAACAAATATTGATGTTGAGAGCAGCAATAGGTCATAGACGAGGTCAAAGTCATAGGATCAAGTGCGAAGTGCATTGTAGCAATGCTACTCAGGGCGAGGCAGTCCGTAGAGGAGGAGCGAGACCTGCTTGTAGCGGGTAAAAAAAAACACAACATACGGTACCAAGTGGGAGTAGGTACATTCAGTCAGTGGCTGTTCATCAATAGATCTTTCACTTCTTTTTTGAAAGAGGCCGTAGAGGGAATCAGTCTGATATCTGGATGCAATGCTCGATTATAGGTTTTCTTCATTTGGAATTTTTGAGGTTTTAGCAGCAGGGTGTTGGATTCCTAGAAGATCTGCAACCACTGGAAAGTTCCAGTTTTTGAGCTAGGTACAAAGGACTGTTATGGTGAAGGGCCTTGTGTGTCATGCAAGCAATTTTAAGATGATTCCTCGCCTCAAGAGGCAGCCAATTTTTGGGATTTTAGATCCAGTGTGATGTGGTTATTTATTCTGGATCCAGTGATGAGCCTAGCAGCTGAATTTAGGGATGCCCTGAGCAGTGCCAACTTGTAGCTGGGTAGCCCACAGTGTGTTGCACTACCATAATGCAACCTGGAAATTTCTAGTGCTTGAACAGCAGACTTGAAGTCATCCAGACGGAGGAAGTGTTTTATCTTTCTTAGGATACTCATGTGGAAGTTAGCTCCTTTGGTGGCTGAGCTAATGTGCTCCAGCAAACGCAAGGCCTTATCAAGTATTATTCCAAGAGACCTTGCAGAGTCAATGATGTGTGGAGTACAGTTGAGAGCTGTTAGGTGTTTCATGTAGTCAACAGTGACGGAACCAGTTTGAATGGAGCGATAAGGAGGAATTCCGTTTTGGATGAGTGTAGCTTGAGATGTAGCGAGGTCAGCCAGTGTTGTGTTTTGAGTAGAGTTGAGTTGAGTGATATGATGTGTTCCGGGGAGGAGATTTTCAGGAAAAGTTGGGTGTCATCCGCATACATGTGATATTGAGTGTTGGATGAATTGAGCTTTTCCTATAGAGGTTCCATGAACAAGTTGAAGAGCGTGAGTGAGAGTTCAGATCCCTGGGAGACCCCCAGTGTGGATGGCATATAGTTGGAGAGGGTTTGATTGACATCAAATCTTTGCGTTCTGTTATTAAGAAAGGAGGCAAACCAGTTTAGCATTGAGCCTGACAGACCCATCCTTCATTCCGGTAAGTCAAGGAGGTTGTCATGTTTGACTGTATCGAAGGCTGAAGAGAGGTCAAGGAGGATAAGAAGGCAGGCTTCGTTCCGATCTAGATTTCTTAGGGCATCATTCACTATGTGAGTAAGAGCGGTTTCAGTACTATGACCCTGACGAAAACCCGAATGGAATTGGTCTAAAAGTTGGAATTGATCAATGTGGTTACATAGTTGGACATGTACACATTTCTCAAGGAGCTTCGATAGAGTTGGAATGCTAGTGATTGGACGGAAGTTATTACGGTCCTCTTGGTCCAAGCTGGGTTTTTTAAGAATGGGCGTAACCTGCCCTGAATTTAGACAATCAGGGATCATACCTTGATGTAAGGAGGCATTTGCTATTTTAGTCCAGAGAGGGACTAAGGACGATTTCATCTCATTGCAGAAACTTGAGGGTAAGGGGTCATTGAAGTTGTTTGAGGGTTTCAAAATAGTAAGCAGGTTGAGAATAGAGATTTCATCAAAGGGAGTGAATGGGTGAACATGGTTATCCCCTTGGGAGATGAACCACATTTTGTCTCTCTTTATGAGGATGATGTGCTCATCTACATTCGAGACATTCGGCAGGGGAGTTGGAGAGAACGAGGTAGACCTGAAGGAATTCCGTGTTGCCTCAGGACTGGGAGTGAACTAGGCTAATTCATGCCTATTTCCCCTCAGCCCAGACTGCCCACCACAGCACTCGATGGTAGATCTTCACCCTATATGCTGGGAGCGACACACATTTCAGTACCTTGACATTCGTATCTACCACAACACGCAGGATTTAATTGATGGCAATCTCACAAGAGCGCCGCCGCCATTCGCCCACAACTGACATTCTGGAGCATTTTGCTGCTCACAGTTCAGGTCCAAGTATCACTGTCTAAGATGCTGATGCTCCCTTATCTTTCATAAGCTTCAACTACAAGGGGATAAGGGAGGGCTGGGAGCCCCCAATTTCCAAAATTATTACTTGACGGCAGAGCTCCAATGGGCATTTCGATGGTTAGCGGGCCGATACCTTAAAAGAGCTGGGATCGCTCACACCAGATCGAGCCCAGCGAATGATCCAAGAGGACTTCTTATTAAAAGGCAAGCTCCCAGAACAGTCCAACAACCTTTTAGGAATAGCACACCCCAGCTACCTTAGAAGTCTGCGGCTGTAACTGGCACTCACACCGTATGTACAGGAGATACACATTAATTCTATCCGTCTCTTAAGGGACCTCCTAGGGGGGGAGGATGTGGAGACATGGGAGGAAATCGTGATGGACACCTTAGAGACCTATTCCAAAACAACACCCTTTTTCCCTTTGTGCAACTGCAGGCAGATCATAATTTACCAATGGGCCGCTTCTTGCCTTATAACATTGTAATGGTCGAAATACAATGCCTCTGTCCAATCACAGATATTGAGCCAGACACACATCCCTTGGTGCATACACTCTACATCATGAGTAACAGGCACAGACTAATTAGATGGTTCAATCTGGCCTACACCCAGCAAGACTCACTGTAGCCCACTCAAAAGGAATGAGAGTGCGACATTGACCACGCCCTGACGCAGAAGGAATGGGATAAGCTCTTAGTGTATCCACGCAAACTTTCCGGCAACACGAATTTTCAATATATTCAGCACAATATACGACAAAGGGCATACCTCACACTGGTGCGTTTACACAAGATATATGGTGCTACCTCGAACTGCCCTAGGTGTGGCACTCACAAGGCTGGTATGGCCCACATGTTTTGGAGTTGGTCAGTGGTAATGACGCTATGGAGGGAGATCACAGACATGCCGACAAATATCATGGGAAGGGCTGGATTGTGTTCCATGGAACTTAGTATTCTGTGACTGTTCAAGTGCAAGAAATCAGGGCACACTACCAACCGCTTTATAGACTTGGCTTTGCTGATTGTCTGAAGGTCCATTGCGATGCATTAGAAGGCCAACAGGCTGCTGTGGCTGCAATATTTCCACGCAGCTACTCTCAAGTGGGGTAAGCCCGAATCGGTGGCCCTCCGACAGTAAGAAGAAGCCCGGGGCCTACGCAGGGTCCCTATTGCACTGGAATGGGCCACTCATAAATTAATTGCAGGCACTCTCGGATGAGATTTAGCCTAAAGCGAGCACTTGACAGACAGGATGACCATTGTGCTCATTTAAACTCATGAATAGATCCCTAGCCTATCTTCTCATCAGATTGCTTGCTTTGAGTAATATGCTCAGAATTAAGTTGAGTATACATGTCATTTTGTCTCCGTATAGTTAGTTATGTTTAGATGAAACAACTTCGGGATTCCCTAATATGGGCTGCAGCGGTGGTTCCTCCTAAGGAGCAGTTGAGCTGTGCCCCGCCACCTGAGACCTGTGACAAACACTGTAAAATATGAGTAATAAATGCCCCATATTTACTGTAGGCTGAGTCCATGTTGCAACTTTGCGGTCCCGTTGTGCAGGAAGTGTAGCCCTCCTCCTGGCACTGATCAGTGAGTGACAGGGGCTGCTCTAAGAATGTGTGCATGTTACTCTGTGCAAGTATTTAGGCACGGCCAAAAAGACATGCACATTTTTTAAATCTGTTAACTGGTGCTGTATTAGACAGCCAGGTGGGCTGTCACCGCAGTCCCCATTCTCCGATGGAGCACTGATGTGCCCTGCCCAGCCAATCCTGAGGCCATTCTCATACACTGTTGAAAGAACCTCTATTTTAAAGAGCAGCATCAGGATTGGCTGGTCAGGGGTAAAGCAAAAGCTGTGGATCCGTGCTCACAAAAGAATGAAGATCAGGCAAATTTGTTCCACCCTGAACAAACAGAGCTTGTGACCATCATAAACACAGAGGGGCGTATTTATAAGCCCCTTGCGCCCCTAGTGCGTCTCTTTTAACATGGGAAAAAGTGACATACTGGTGGCGCAAAGGGAAAAACAGCTCCAGGGTCACCTCAGTATTCATATTTTCTTCGAAAGGGTAGGTGAGACAAAAGTCTTTAATTTTCAGTATAATGATGTGGCGGTCTGTCAATTTTGTAACTGGGGAAAGACGGTTGAGTCCTGGCATCAGCTGAACATTCTGTGGTTCAGGGCAAATCACTTAATCTCCTGTCAAAAAAAAAAAAAAGAATAGGTCCGTGTGAAATGTAACAGGTGCTCATGTAAAGCACTCCAGTGCAATGTCCTTGGGCTGAGTTTGCTCTATATATACAAAACATAGCCATGCTTGCATGGTCCTTGAACTGTGAAACATTCATTTACGCCCGCTACGTTTCCACCTCCCCAGCCATCACCGATAAGCCGGCACAAATACTTACTATATCAACATTATATTTTCATTGTTTCTGTTATGACCCGGCAGTTAAAGTTGTTTCAAAGGTTCAACTGTATGATGTTTAGAACCAATGCCTCCTGATTTGCTGACTCAACACATCCAGACCCTCTTCGGGAACTGTTGATATGATATTGCTAACTGCATGCTTTTGTACCCGATATGCCTCTGTATGTTTATACTAAAATCAATAACACGTGGTTACAAAAAACAATTATGAAAGTACCAATAATCGGAAGGCGAGTGAATTTTATATTTTGTTTCCTCCAGGCATATATGTACCCTTGTTTGGATTTGAAAAGTAAACCTCTAGAAAAAGAGAAATTAACTGTAGAGCTTTGCTTTCAGGTCATTTTTAGATAGAGTTCGGGCTACATGGGGACCTTAACAGTTGCGACTGCCGCCTATCTAAAGTGGTAGTGCAGCCGTGGTTGGGGGGGGGGGGGGGGGCGTAATAAAAAATAAAAAAAGGCTTACCTGCCGCTCTGCTCCCTCTGACTTTGCCGACCCCCTCACTGCTCATCTCGTCGGGCCGGAAGGAGATAGTCCCTCAAGGCACAGGCTCCCCACCCAGTCCAGACGCTGCCCTCATTCTATGAGAGCAGTGCACGGATTGGTCTAAGCGGCCTCGTTTGCCGCTCAGACATTGCATTGGAGCCTGTGGCATTTCTCCAACCTGGCTGTGCAATCCAAGACGGCCGACCAAACCTCTATGCGCAATTAAAATCGCACATTACTCCTCCTTGGCCCCGCCCAATCCTCATGGCGCGGCTCAGACAGCATCAATAAAAGGATAATAATTGTGTTATTCATATTTTATTTATCATCTGCTGGTGCTGGGCTGTGGGGCGACGCACCCCCGCCATTACACAGGAGTCACCCCTGGACCTTAAGAGTGATATTAGAATAAATGTACACCCACAACAATTTACTCACACAAAACAAAAGTCAAAACTCTTAGAAAGCTTCCTATGTTGTGATATGCTTGTCAATATTCTAGATCCTGTCCAAGGGAAGCACATGTGCTGTAGTACAGTTACAAGGTAGTAGTTCTCTGTCTCTGTTTCCAAGTTGTGCTTTTCTGCAGCTCGTCGAGTTAGTCAATGAAAGTCTAGTTAAATGTATTCAACCACTTAAAAACTCGCATGCTGCTGTGCACTGTGTATCCGTGCATGTGCCAGGTTTAAACATCATTTTGGGATTTGATTATAACTTGCTGAGATGTGATGGAAAGATTCTGTTAGGTGTCCAGAACGAGACGTTTCAAAAGTGGAAATTCATAGTTTCCTTATTGCCTCTTACTAAGATTCACATTAGTTCTTTCTCGAAGATTTCATGGTACATAGACTTTTGTTCTACAGCAAAAGAGTATCACGAAAGGAGTAAAACATCGGTCCAAGTAAAAACATGCCTGAAAATTATTCTTCCATTTCAATATTTTCACAGTCTGACATGATAAACCTTGCCCGTGCCATGGCACTTTGTTTTTGTTTGCTCTCAGTCATGCTGCATGGCCGCTCGTTCTGCTTTGCAACCTCTTTAAACAATCATTGGCAAAGCTAATAGGTCTCGCCTCTGTGAGAGCTATTGGTTTATTCTATTTTAGCTGTGTTGTACAGCACTGTGGTTGTATAGTATGTGTTTTAAACTGCTATTAAACAGCCATTATTGTTTTTTTATTTATTAAGGAGTGAGTGATGGTGTAAGTTAAGAATTAAAATCTGAAGAGTGCAGTAGCCTAGAGTGGCGTAGAGTGGAGTGGCGTGGACTGGAGTGGTGCAGTGGCGTAGAGCAGACTGTTGCAGAGTAGAGTGGTGCAAAGGGTAGTGGCGTAGAGCAGAGTGGCATCGAGTGAGTTTCATAGAGTGGTGTTAAGTGTTAAGTGGAGTAGAGTGCAGTGCATAGAGTGGAGTGGTGCGGAGTACAGTGTCATGAGTGCAGTAGCGTAGTTTGGAGTAGTGCAGAGTAGAGTGGCATAGAGGGCAGTGTCGTAGATTGAAGTGTTGTAGATTATAGCAAAGTGGTGAAGAATGCAGTGGTATATAGTGCAGGGCCTAGAGGAATGTAGTCAAAGGCCTATGCTAGAGCCTCAGTCCAACTAATATTTGTTGTTTGGTTTAAGATAAATTGGTGTGTTGATACAAGTATGTAATAGTAATAACTGTTATCTAAAGCGCAGACATTGGTTTTAAAGGACATTTTGTTGGAACTAAAAGAAATTAATGTGTGTATGCCCTCATTAGTAAGACCAGTAAGTGCTCCGCCAGCATCCAATGAGAGGTTGTTAGCTCAAGAGGAACGCGAACATACAACAGTTTATGTCTCAAAAAGGCCAATGTTGGTGAGGAGAAGGAGCAGTGGGTGGGCAATGTGCTGGCGTCTGGATAAACTGAAAGGGAGGAAAAGGAGTCGGGCTTAAAAGTAAGATCATTAGCCCAAACGCTCAGGCAGACTAAAGCTTGTGTGCCAGCTGTACCATCTTTGCCCACCCCGATAAAGAGGCAGCAAGGTTCAAGAGGGGCGGGATCTGAAAAGAAGGGGTTGTTAAGAGTGAGCAAAGGCGAGGGTCTAGCTGGTCCTGTCAACTTACGGAAGTGCACTAGACCAAGGGGAAGTGTATACCCCAGTTGAAGTCCCAAGGAAAAGAGGCCCAGTATTGAGAGAACAGAGAATCCTGAGGCCTCAAGGGATCTAAGAACAGTGACAACTCTAGATAAGGCAAATATTATGCATAGATCATCACGAGTAAAACATGTGTAGCTGGAAGTGTCCTGGAGTGGGAAAAAAGCAAATAAGTGGAAGCCCCTAAACAGGTCAAGTATCCTGACAATATTCTCACACTGCAAGGTACTGGAGGAGGTTGTATCAAGAGACATCGAATATAAAGCCTTTATACAGTGCAAAGCAGATAGAGAGGTAACGAAAGTCTGCTTTACCTCTCCAGTGTTTGTTGATTTGGTATTAGAAGCTAGTGATGAGCTGAATAAATTAGGACTAAGAATAGTGCAGGTAGCTGAGGTGGAAACTTCCCGCTTAAAGTTACCCATGCTGTCAAATCATGCGGGCCTAAGCCAAACACAGCTAAACTTGGTGATTGGGAGAGAGAATTAAATCCACCCTGGCTGGTGGGGATGAATTGCGGAACCCTAAAGGTTACTATACCGTCCCAGGAAAGGGAGTGTTTGACAGATCTGACCCCCGTACGCAATAGGTGTGCGCATCTAAGCGTTCATGGGGAGACTACTTTTTCATGGGAGGGACAGATATATATTGCAATCAACGCACCTGCCGGCTTGGGGTTTGTCTCCTGGAATGTACACGTATTAAAGAATTTAACAAGAACAACAAAGCTTTCACACATATGGGAGGGGAATGAGATAATTTGCTTCCAGGAGACATGGTTGGCGGGTGAGGATTTCCTCCAAAATGGTTCTATGCATTTAATGGAAGATGGAACCAAATTAGGCTCGGGGCGGGTGAAAGGCGGATTAATGACACTGGTATCTACCAAAAGTAGTAAGGGGCAAAAATAATTGAAAAAAGTAGCGATTGAGTTTTAGCCTGTTCACTGGATCTTTATGAGGGCTGTCTGCAACAAAAAAAGCTGATTGTTGTGAATATTTATATAAATCAGGAGGACTCTTGGGAAGAGTCGTGGGAAATGTTTCAGAGGGATCTGGTAGAACTAACAGAGCTCCCGGGGGAATACCCGATCCTCCTCTTAGGGGTCTTTAACCTATGCTTAGATCCAAGGAAGGCTGATCCCGTGGTCTTAGATATGCTAGATTGTTAGGGTATCCCTATCGTAAATTTTCCAAAATGTGATCAGGCCAAGGCTGATAGGAATATGGTGAGCTTTCTAGCAGAATTAGGATTTGTATGCCTAAATGGCTGTTTTAAAGAGGATGACCCAGCAGGCCAAACGTTTTTATATGGGAAACAGCAGTACCCCATTCACTATATGTTTATACGGACATGGTTCTTTGATCTCTGTATAGAATTCAAGGTGTTAAGACTAAAGGGAAGGGATCATTGGGGGCTAAAATTAGACATAGAGGCAGCTCTAATATTGAGGGATCGTGCTATTCCAATGGCACTAGATTTCCCTAAACGTTTAACAACAAGAATTGATGAGAAATATATTGAACAGTTAATGCCGTATCAACGAATCCAGGAGGTGGTCCAAGATAGGGCCGTGGGAGAGCCAAATGGTGTACGGTATGCAAAGACCATTACAGAGGTAGTAAAGCGATTGATACCAGTAGTAAGGGTATGCAATAAGAATACAAAAAAGGATTTGCCATGCCAATTTTCAAACCGACAGTGGTTCGATAAGGAGTGTTTACTTGCTAGGAAAGAGCTATGGAAAATAGGAAGGGCAAGGAGATCAGACGGCCACCTAAAGACAATTGATATCTACCGCTGTAAGAAAAGGGAGTATGAAGCTCTGGTGGTAATAAAGAAGCAGGCTTTATTTCAGTTGAATTGGGATCTGATGGTTAGGTCACTTCAGGAAAAGGACATGAGGAAGTTCTGGAAGTTGGTCCAGAAGGAAGGCTGCACGGCTGCCCCACCGGCAAGCTGTATGGTGTCAGAATCAGATTGGGTAGCTTATTTAACTAATATTGATAAGCCAAGAGAAGCAGTGGTGAGGAAGGACTGGCCAATTCTGGGAATGGAAGTTTTGGAGTCGTTTTTGATCTAATCCATCGCCAAGTTGATAACTTCCCTAAATTTAACTAAGGCAGCTGGACCAGATAATTTGCCAGCTATTGTAAGTAAGTCAAACCCCTTGTGGTGGGCAGGATTTTTCTCCAAAGCCATTATACATAAAACTGAGACTGGGATAATTCCTCTGAATTGGAAGGGTGCTATAATTAAAACCATTCACAAAAAAGGTGCCATGAATGATCCTGGGAATTATCGGCTGATGAGTCTGTTGGGTGTAGGTGCAAAACTGTACTCTAAAGTAATATTAAAGGCTTTAAAGAACTGAATAGAGGGAAATGGAATTATTCCCATGGAGCAGGGAGGGTTTAAAGCTAGACATTCAACAACAGACCATTGTTTCAGTTTATGGGCTCTGGGCCATGAGGCAAAAGAAACAACTGGGAATTTATTCTGTTGTTTTGTTGATTTTAGCTCAGCATTCAATCTGGTTGATCGTAGTATACTTTGGGCTACATTTACGCATCAGGGCATCCCAAATTGCTTAATAGCAATTCTGCAGGAATTGCATACTGGGAACTGGGCCCAAGTGGAGCTTGATCTAGATGGGGCCTTCTCAGGGAGAATCTCTCTGGGAAATGGGTTAAGGCAGGGCTGTGTCCTAGCGCCCACATTATTTTCCTTGTTCTTAGCCGATCTTCTGGGAGAGTTGGCAGCAACTCATTCGTTTTCCCCAAAAATGGGTGATAGACATGTGCCATGCCTACTCTATGCAGATGATTTGGCAATTCTGGATGTGACTCAAGTAGGCCTGCAGAGGAAGTTGATTACATTTAATCATTATTGCAAGGATAATAAATTGAAGGTAAGCATGGGAAAAACAAAAAAATAATCACGTTTGTGAAAAAAGTAAACTGTATAAGTGGCAGTTAGGCAATAGTAGGGTAGAGGTTGTGCCCTCTTATAAATATCTGGGTATGACGTTTACCAGTCAGCTGAGTTGGACCTTGCATAAAGAACTGGTGGAGACGAGGGTACTAGCTACTATAGGGGGACTTGTTTGTTTTAAAAAGGCTCATGGCGGTCCCTCTTGGACTCCCCTTTTAACAGCTTACAACACAATGGTCCCCACACAATGCCTCTGTGGGGCTAAGTTACTAGCCATAAGCATGGAGGGAAGTTGGGAGAGGTGCAAAAGTAAATGTTTGAAAAAATTGTTGGCTCTCCCTAAAGGTGCAATGTCCCAGGCGATAAAATTTGATGGAAATTGGCAGGCCTGGAACTTCTTAGCCTATAAAGCAACTTTGCGATTTTGGGATGAACTTTGGGTCCCAAATACACAGAAGATATCAGTCTTCTGTGCTGTTGAAATAGGAACGAGGGAATTACAGTGGGCGAAGAAGGTAAAGAAAAGATTGGAAGCCATCGCAGGAGCCCTAAAATTAGAATTAAATATAGCTGAGGCCTCCCAACTTTCTAAATCTGAATTAAAAATAGCCTGTAAAAAGAATCCAGGTTGGCTGATTTAAAGTATGTAAGGAACAGACCCTCAGCAAAGCATGTGGTAAATTCATGGGAAAATAATGATACATTTCCGTATTTATCTGCACTTTCAGATGCCCAGTTACGATTAGTACTCTTAAAATTCCGGGTAGAATTAAATATGCGTTATGTAAGAGCTGAGAAATATGAAGCCTTTTTAGTTCAAGAGAACAATTGCACATGTGGATTGCCCTCTCAAAACTCCAATGTACATATGAAGCCATATTTTTATAGGCTTCGTCATTTGATTTTAAAACCTCTTTTTAAAAAGTATAACATAAATTGCCGAAATGGCACACTTGCACTTTTGTTAAAAATTGAATTCTGTGATGTGTCTTGCGCACTGGCAACATTTATTAAAATATTTTTGGATTAGTGTCCTAATTTGTTTACGTGGTAGGGATATGGAGTGGAATTTTGTGGCATGGAGTGGAATTGTGTGGCGTGGGTGGAATTGTGTGGCGTGGGGTGGAACTGTGTGATGTGAAGTGCAAATGCGTCACATGTTGTGTAGTGGAATTATATGGCATGGAGTGGAATCATGTGGCATGTAAAAGAAATATGTTGCATGTAATTGTGTGGCATGGCGTGGAATTGTGTGCTGTGGAACTGTGTTGCATTGAATTGCATTGCATTAATCGGAGTAGTATTATGTGGCATTGTTTCGAATGAAATTATGTTGCATGGAGTGTAGTTGAATTATGTGTCATGAAATGATGTGACTTGAGGTGAAATTATGTGATGTGGAGTAGCATTAGGTGCCATGTACTGGAAGTGTATGGTGTGGCATGCAATTGTGAGACGTGGAATTGTGAGATGTGGAATTCTGTAGTGTGAAATTCTGTTGGGTTGAATGAAGTCGAACTATATGGCATCTAGTAGAATGATGTGGTGTGGGATGAAATCATGCGGAGTGGCGTAGAATTGTGTGACGCTGAGTTTAACTTTGTGACACGGAGTGGAATCGTGTGGTGAGGAGTGGAATTGTGTGGTGCAGTGTGGAGTTATGTGGAGTGGAATTATGTCAGTTAAATAGAATTATGTGGCATGGAGTTGAGTGAAATTATGTGGCATGGAATTATGTGGCATGGAATTACATGCCGTGGTGTCGAATTATGTGGTGCGGGATGACATTATTTGGCATGGAATTGTCTGGAGTGGTGTGGAATTGTGTGGTATGGCATTGTGTGGCATGGAGTGGAATTGTGAGGTGTGGAATTGCATGGAGTGCAATTGTGTGGCATGGAGTGCAATTGTGTGACATGAAGTGCCATTGAGTGAAGTGGAATTTTGTGACATGGTGTGGAATTATGTGGTGCTGTGTGGAAGTATGTGGCATGGAGTGGAATGGAGTTATGTGGCATGGATATAAATTATGTGGCATTGAATTGTGTGGCATGGCGTGATATTGTGTTGCATGGAATTATGTAGCGTGGACTGAGTGGAATTATGTGGAGTGGTTTGGAATTATGTGTCATGGATTGTAGTAGAATTCTGTGGCTTGAAGTTATGTGAAGTGAAATTTTGTGGCATGGAGTGGAATTATGTGCTGTGGAGTGGAATTTTGTGGTTGATTGTGCACTAGTTTAGCTTTATGTGTAAAATTAGAATTGCGATATGACGCGCTAGATAGAAATGAAATATTGTCCCTTAATATCAAGTTCACACTGAAAATTTGACGCTTTGTGGGTTGCAAAAATTATCAAGATATTTTTATATAATATGGGTCGCTATGTGATGGGAACTGTCTGTATGCTGGATTTTATGTCGTTGTTAGTCTAAGAAGCCTAGTTAAAATGTATCTGTATTTTTATTACTCCAATTTGGTCGCAAAACAGGACACTAGGAAAAAACAGAGATGTTGCCAGGATCACACAGGGTGGTCTGGGAAGAAATGCCTGGCAATTAGCATCCAAATTTTCAGAACTTAACCTATTGAGCCCTTATTAATATACATTCCAAAAATCGCCAACAAGTTGTGCAAAGATCGAAAAGGCATACACAGGAATTTGAAGTTCAATTACAAAGCAGTGTCGGATCCTAAAAAATGTGTCCGGTTTGAATTGGCACCAGATGAAAGTTAGAACAGATTCGCAAATACTGAAACTGAATTGCCTGTATTGAAAACAAAATTGTGACTGTAGGGATGGTGAAAGGGCTCCCATTACAAATGCAATGAACACTTGAATTATCAGGTAGCTGCTGATTACACGTCCTGGAACACTGGTGTTTTGTAAATGCAACGGGCGAGGAGGGGTGGAGCTGTTGGTTTAAGTGGAGTCTTGAGTGACACCGAGGGGCAGATTTACAAGCCCCTTCGCGACACTTTTACGCCGTTGTTGCGTCACTTTTGTGACTAGCAGCGGCAGCGTAAACAATGCGCCACGTTGCGACACATTTACAACGTGACGCATCTAGGGAGATGCGTCACGTTGTAAAGCCCTTCGCCACATTATACATGCGTCAGGTATATTGTATGCAGGCTGGGCGTTCCGACGCAAGAAAGCCTCGTAAAAGTGACGCTGTGAAATTTACAAGATTTCACTGCGCCACTTCTACGACGCCACTGCGTCACAACCTTACGCCTGCTTGAAGCAGGCCTAAGGAGTGACGCAGCACAATAGTAATAGGCATTCCTGAGCATTGCTGGAGTTGCGTCTGGCTTGCGACACGACTCCAGCAATGCATTACCTTTACGCCAACAGATGCGTGACGCATCTGTCAATCCTTGCGCCATGGTGCGCCGCATTGTAAATGCAACGGATCAATGGTGGCGCAAGGGTTTTTTTGGGTGACGCAAGTAAACTGACGCATCGCAGAGATGAGTCACTTTCTTCTGCCCCCAAGTCTTTTGGTTACCTTGAGCACACTTCATTGCAAAGCACTCACACCTCTTTGTGCAAGTGTTGTGGGTGTTCCAGGCTGGAGTCTGCTCTGCTGTGAAGGGTATCTTTAATCAAAAATTGTGTATGGTAAGCAGTCTGGTTTTCCTTTTCAACAAGTTATCGAACTTTAAGGACTACAAAGTTCAAAAGAAAGTAAGCTACAAAGATAGCCATCCCTGTAAAAAAACTCCCCAGCCGTGTGCTCCTTCTCAATGTGTCTATGCTGCCTTTATTTGTATTTTTAAAAAAATATCTTTAACCATGTCCGATTTTATTTTCATTATTTTCTGTGTATAGTACGTTCAGAAGTGTGGTATAACACACCATATACAAATTAATTAATGCAGCACTGAAGGGCGGCTGTCAACATACATTTTAAATTATGCTGTCAGAGTTAATTTTATGCTGATAATTAACACAAACTCCTAATCGCGCACTGTGAAAATGATAGTTACAATTTACTGAAAGTTTGAAATTAAATTAGTGCTGATTTTGGAGTGTCAAAAGCAATCTGACCCTTTCCCTTTAGCATTTTTTTTAAATTGCATTTACATTTTTTTTAAATTGCATTTGTTTTCAAATTTAAAACAAAACATTTCGTTAAAAAAAAAAATCCAGAAGAGCTGTAAAACAGCCCCATCAACTGGCAGAGGTGACTATTTTGCCTATGTTTGTAATGAGAAATACAATCCATCTCTTTCCCTGCTGTGAAGGAAAGCTCATTTTCAACAAAACATTCTTCAAAACAATCTCCACAAGCATTGTGCTCTCGCTATTACACAAGCCGTCCTGGTAACCGAGGCGCCTAGGCTGCGTTTGTTTCTCGTAGTGAAAAAAAAAATAAAGGTAGAAACATATTTGAGGATCAGTAGGAATCACTAAAAATGTAAACAAATACAATGCAGGCTATTTCCAAGCTTTAGTAAAGATGCAAAAGCCTGCATAAAGGAAGGTGGCCAAGCTGCATTCACAAACAGATGCGGAAACAAAAGGAAACCAGACAAACAAGCAAAGCCAGAGCATGCATGTCCTGAAGGAAGCACATGCACACAGGGACATCTTCAGGACTTTCGGGGCTCTGGGCCAAAGGTATTTGAGGGGCCCCGTCATTGTCACTATCCCTACCGCTCTCTCTCGCTCACTCTTCTCTCTCCGGTGGTTTAGGCACCCACCCTCTCCTCGATGGCTGGAAGTTTGATCACGGAATGTCTGACCTGCACAGAAAGAACGCTGCTCTTGGAATGGTGCAAGGACACTCAGTATAGGACATCCGTCATCATCTGTGTGCATGGGGAATTGAGCATGGACTGGCTCATCTGGGATTCTAGAACAGTGGGTAAGGAATGTCTGACCATTTGTGCTCAGTGTGTGCTCAGCACTGAATATGGAATATCTGACCATGTGTGCTCAGCACTGAACATGAGAATGTCTGCCAGTGTGGGCTCGGCTCGGAACATGGTCCACCTGATATGAGCTCAGCAGCACTGAACATGGAACGCCTGGCTGTGTGTGCTCTGCACTGAACATGGAATGTCTGACCTCGTATGCTCAGGTCTGAAGTTATGTGTTCGGTACTGAACATGAAATGTCTGATCATGTGTGCTCAGCAGCACTAAACATGCAGGGGCAGATTTACTAGCCCCTTGCGCCACTTTTGCGTTACTTTTCCCATGTTAAAAATGACGCAAAAGTGGCGCAAGGGGCTTGTAAATCTGCCCCCCAATGTCTACCCATTTGTGCTCAACACTTAACATGGGCAGGAAAGAAGGAAGAGTAATGAAGAGTAAGGAATAGAAAGCAAACGGGTAAGAAAAACATTAAAAGAGTTAGAAGAGATAACAGTGAATGTGAGACAAAAAAAGACGAAATGATGTATAATCTAAAAGAAGAAATGTCCTTCACTAATAATTCAAATACAAGAAGTGAGGTTTCAGAGAGGAGGGTGAAAGGCAATGAAAAAGTGATGGTAAACTATTGGGATTATTAAAAAAGAAAAGCAAAGAATGGTGCAGACTGAAAAAAGACTTCAGCAAACAGGGGCGTAGTGTTGAGCGCAGCTCACTGCGGAAATAGAACAGGGCCCCCAGCTGCGAATATTGACAAGAGCTGAGTCCAGTCAGCAGAGGGCTGGGGTGATGCTGACCTCTGTTACTTCTGGAGGGATGCTGGTAGAATAGACTATGGGACAAATGCTGCTGGCAGATATTCGAGGCAGGCTGAGCTGAAAAGGCTGGCAGCAGAGAGTATTCCTGAGTGTGAGGGTGTAAGAGGAGATCCCTCTGCATAAAACGCCACAGGGAGGGAACAGCCAGAGTGATGGAAAATGCGATCTCCCCCGGCCTCCTTCCCTCCCATTTATTCTTCCTGAGTGGCAAACAATACATGCATCCTTAACCCTTTCATGGGCACCCACTTCCAGTACTGCCCCTTCCTGCAGAGCAGTGTCAGCAGTGCATTATCAAGTGTCATCACAGTCAACGTGTCCACATCAGCAGAAACCAGGCATTGATCACACAATAATGCTTCATGTTGTGCGGGCTCTGCTATGCTATGATACGGTCCTGCAACGCCTCCTACTCCTGGAGCCTGGCAAACATGGCGGCAAAAATGTACCCATCGAGGGTATGATGAATGGGAGCAGGAAGTGTCCACTGCACCACACTGAAAACAGCAGTGATAGGAGCAGAAGTGGGGCAGGGCGACGGCAGAGTGGATGGCATGGCGGAAATTGCATCAGCTTATCCGTAGTTGTTTTCCCCACCACTAAAAATCACAAAAGCAAAATCCTGAGGCAAGTCAAAGTAAGAAAATAGTCCCGCCAGAGTAACCTAAATGCCCCTTGGAGAGATGAGACATGCAAGAGGGCCAGTCGCCATGGGCGTGAACCAAACCATGAAAGGAGGGACTAATGTGAACCAATAGCCACACAAAAAGAACCAGATTTACAAAGGCACTGAAAGGAACCAATAAAAAGCCAAGGGCGTGGGAGGGGCGGGATCGATATCTCTAGAGGAAATACAGCATGCCTCACGGAGCAGCGCATGCGTCCTGCTAGGCTCAACCTAAAAACATGGAAAACGCCAATATGTCTAACATAGGCAAGATCTATTGGCTTTGCCAATGCTTGTTTTTAACGTTATGAACACAAACCTTATACTGATGATTATAATAGCTTACAGCACCATGTAAGGGCATTTTCCCAGACATGGTAGAATCACACTACACAGCACTTTTTCCACCAGAGTTGTACCATGTGCAAGTGGTAATATGTGTTTGGGCAATGACGTTTCCAAATGAGGCTCCCCGGGCACTTAGCAAAGAAAGTGACCCCAGACAAGTTGTGACACTGCTCTTAAGGAAGTGAGGGCTGGCAAATGTGGTGGAAGTTGTTGAGACTGGCGCTCTGGGCGCTAATATTTGTTGTGCTTGATATCTTTCATCTGTGTTGTGAATAATCCACGCATGAGAAATGTGAGCCAGGGAGCGGGTGTTTGTTGTGCCAGACACTACAAGGGCAGAAGGTGAATCACCACTTTTGTCTCCTACACCAGTCGGGGCTGGGCAGGCCCCAAACTGAAGCACACAGTTTATATCCGCACAAAGCACAATGGGCCAGATGTACGACCATTAGATATTGCGACTCGCAGTTTGCAAATTTTAGCGACTTACAAACTGCGAGTTGCAATCTCTAATTTACAACAGTGTCTAAAACACTATTTGTGATTACCAAATGGGTCGCAAAGGACCTGTCTAATTAATATTCATGAGGCAGGCTGCATTATGCAACCCATTGGGAATTTGGGAATAGCTGTCACTCACAGGGATGGTGGCCTGCTGGGGGCAGTAGATCACCATGTCTGTGACTACTTTTTAAATAAAGATTTTTTTTCTTTTTTTTTTAAATGCAGCCCATTTTCATTAAAGGAAATGGGGATGCGTTTCAAAAATCAAAATCAAACGCTTCAGTTTAATTTTTTTAAGAGCAGGCGAGTGGTCTGTGGGATCACTGCCTGCTCTTAAATAAAATTTTGGCTGCCAATCACAAATGGAAAGGGGTCCCCTGAGGACCCCTTCCCATTTGTGACTGGCTTACCACCTACTTGAAGTAGTCGGCAAACTGCGATTGTTTTGCGACCGCATTTGCCGATTTCCCATTTGCAACCGCTAAATCTGGCCTTATATGCATTTTTTCTACGCCCACCTCTCTGGAGAGAGCAGCCCTTTAGCAGCAAATCTCCTTCCCTTGGCTGCAACACATAAACACCAGGAGAACGAGGGATCCTGGGGGATTAGCAGAAACTACACAACAATGGCCAGCACCTCTTTGGGGATTAAGTCGGCCTCAAAGTGCACTTCCTTCAGCCCTCCTTCCTCCAGAGACCCTTAGACCACATGTGTCTTGTTTACTGGCTGCAGGATCTTCGCCATTCTGAGCATCACGCCCTCAGCACAGTGGCCTAGGGTGCCAAGTCAAGTGGGGCTTCCAGTTGATGTAAAATTCAGATTTAATAAAAAAAATGGTAGGGTGCCATGGCCTGGTTCACTAAGGGCACAGATAGATTGCTGACAGCTAGTCTAAGAATGACCCTGACGGGGAGGGCTTGGCTTATCTTAACTAAGACATTTCTGAGTCTCTTTGGAACGTCATAAGAGAACAGTAACCAAAACCAAAAAGAAGCAGCATCTCTCACCCTCATTCCTCACCCCAATGACACTAGAGAGCAGATAATACGTCAGTGCCAGCCACCAAACAATAAGTCTTGTCGTGCACTGGCAGCCACCGCGAGGTAAGGCAGGACTTCCTGTAGTGACTTCTGCTCTGACAGAATTTCTGCTCACACCCCTAGACAACAGGGTAAAGTTGGATACCAGGCGGGGAGGGCCTCAGTGGATAAAAAGGAATCTGGGAAATGTGTAGACTGGCCCTTTTTGGACTCTTTTACATTCTGGTTTCATGTTTGTGCAACTCTGACAGACCCCTGGCTTTTCTACTCGACAACACCACTGTGTGTAAAACACATAGCGCCCTCGCCGAGGCTGACACATAAACTAAAGTTCTCAAACACACATTTTTCACAGGCAGTGCTATTTTGGAAGTGTTTTATTTTTTGAGGGAAGATATGTTGGCACTGTTTGGGGCTCATTGATGTAATCTCAAACTTCATTCTACTGCTATGATCTCCAAAATATCCCTTTCTAGACTCCTCCCTCCTCTATCCCTCCTTGATTCACCCCAAACCTCATTTTAATACTATGATCTCCCAAACAGCTCTTCAAAATTCTTCCCTCACCGACCCCTCCTTTGACTCATCCCAAAACTCATTTTACAACTATAATCTCCCTAATCCATTTCTAGAGATTCTTCCCTTCTCCAACTTTCCTTATACCCATCCCAAACCTGATCTTACTAATATGATCTCCCAATTAACACTTTCTAGACTCTTCCCTCTTCTGTTCTCCTATTATCCTTTTCAGTCCAACTAACAGACTCACATGGCCATCGCTCAAATTAACTCAAATTTAGCTATACTAATCCACCATGAATCCTTTTTTGGGCTCTGGAGTAGCGTGCTATTCACCGAAAAGCGATTTGACACCTCATCAGGGGTAGTAAGTGCTATAGAAATACAATTTCAATACAATTCCGCCCCAGTATAACTCTAGGATGACGTTAATTGACCTAGGTTATCCGCAGGATACAGGAGGGTTTATATTAATAGCCTCAAAAGGATACTAATGACTAGTTGGCATCAACTTACATGTAAGCATGTATAATGGTCAATTCAATAGCATTCAGTTTGCACAGTAAATGTCACAGCTTCTTGAACGATGAGCCTCTAGCAGAGTGCCAAGCCATGGCTATAGCTCTTTTAGCCATTCACAATATCAGTTCCATACATTTACTTAGTTGTTCCACTTGAGGAATGAGCCTAGCAGACTGTGTTCTGTGTTGAGAAATGTTGACTTTTGACTACATATGTTTTATTTTTTGGCCAGTGCCTGAATCCGGGACTCCATGATTACACTACAGTCTCAAGGAATGCATATGACATTTTGATTTCCAAATTTGCCCCTTGGACAATTCTTTTGAATTCTTCTGGTGCATTCTTTACATCAATGGTTGTGTTACATGTTCTGATTAGGTAGATGAATTTAGTACGTTTTGGCCTAGCATTCCTAGATAGTATCCAAAGGTATTTCCACATCCATAACCAAAATTCGATCTGGAATAACCTAAATAAGGTCCCATTCCACGTTAACTCCAAAGGCCTGATTTAGAATTTGATACCAACTCAGAATTCTCTTTTATAAGGCGGAATATCTAAATATGGAGGAAATCCCATCAGCTGAATTTCCTCCATTGCAGGGTTAAGTTTACTTCTTTGGTCACTGCCAGAACTCCATTCCATAGGTCCTTCGCCTAACCAACAGAAGTTATCTCCTTTAGTACTACCATCTTTGAGAGCTGCTATGGCTTACTGCCTTATCTATTGAACCATTGCTGCCTAGCAGAAATCTCAAACTCTTCATGTGTCCCACAAAGAACTGGAAACCACAATGTTCACAATCCTTTCCCATTATATAGGGATAACTTATAAAAGTGTGTCAATTTTGCTTCCTTGAATTTTCAAAACCTGTTCAATCAGTACTTTTCTATGGGAAATGACATATGTTTTATTACCATACCACTCAGCATATCTTCCTAGTAAGAACCTTTCGGATGCCCTGAAAGTATTTCTTACAATGGATACGGGAGCATAGAGTGAGTGTGTAGGATAATAGAAGAAATGCTCCGCTATGATTGGATTAAGGACCACCACCCAAATGTCATTGCTGCTTCACCTGAAGAACGAGATATTGCAATGTAAATAATAGACAATGGTCCCAGCTTGGTCACAAATAATATCACAGCCTTGTACTACTCCATATGAATAGATCCAAATTAATCTCAAAAGAACAATTCCCTAAAGAGTTACTAATATTGTATAAAAGAATATCATGTACTATTCTCATCCTTTAAATGTTATTATTAAGATGGATCATGCTGATGCAGAAGATCCTCTAAATAAACAAGTCAGCTGGCCCAATGGGTATATAAATAGTAAAGGGGAAAAAGTCCACCATTGAAGTGATCCACCATGCTAGCCTATTAGTGCAGAAAAAAAAACAGTAAGCAAAGTGTTAGCTTTCAGACAGAACATAGACCTCTTGCCATTTTCCTAAAAGAGACATTGAAGCCCATGGTTTGTCGAACCTATAATATTTATTGCAATTCAGTATAATCAAACAAACATTAAATACATAAAACACATAAAGATGACACACAAAATGCAACATTAAGAGGCCCTCATTATGAGCGGTCCAGTAATTGGTGTGATATTTATCACACCTGATAAAATGTGTCTCTCCTGAACCAGAATCTGTTAGGTGCGATATCACCAGATAATTGCCAGGTTATGGGGAATTGCATGCAGTTTTTAGGTCCAGATGTAAAAAAGCCTTTTTCAGCTCGCAAACAGCCCGATTCAAATGTATAAAGCCCTATTTGTGATTCAGTCAGCGATTACTGAATCGAAAATTGGGTTGTTAGTGTCTATTAGAAAGGGGCATACCAAGAGCGCTCCTTCCTAACAGCGATTCAAACTAGTATGTAGGAATGTTTTGCAACCGGGATGAGGTCACAGATGCCACCAACGTCAAGTTGGTGGTAACCCATTCACAAACAGGACCCCTTTCCCTTTGTGAATGTGGGCACCAACATTTTTTAAGATCAGGAAGTGGTCCCATGGAAACTTAAAATGTTTCTTTTTTAAATGCTTCCCGTTTTCCTTTAAGGAAAACGGGCTGCATTTCAAAATAAAAAAATGCTTTATTTAAAAAGCAGTCACAGACATGGTGGTCTGCTTACCCCAGCGGGCCGCCATCCCTGTGAGTGCAAGCCATTCCCAATGGGTCGCAGAAAGTGACCTGCCTCATGAATATTAACGCACACCACAGCACGAACTCTGCATTTGACGCACGCAATTTCTGACACAAAAAATTTATCAGCGAGCTCCGAAAAAACCTTTGAACAATTTTCCTGTTAACACAATTGGATTCATTTTAAATCGTCGTCCCTTGCAGGGACTGGTGTGATTGGTCCCAATATTAGAGGATCTAATGAAAGAGCTCTCTATAAGGAAATTGACGTATTACCTACGAAACACATAGGAGTGTAGTGTTGTCAACAAGAATAATTTGGAATAGAGCCCTTGAGAAGTCCATGAGGACGAAACGTGTTGGCTGCTGTGGCTACTGTTTTTAAGGAGATTATTTAAAGAAGAAGAATATGAATATGAATAAATAACTTTCTTCAAAACATATTTATTGGAGACGGTGAATTACATGAACTGTGTGTTTGGAATGTCATGCGATTTGTGCTGAACCATTATGAATAACAAGTAACACATTCTGTTGAATAAGGGTGCTGAACCATTAGAATTGCTTTAAAATGAACATGTCTTTTTGGCCGGCCATCTTGCGACAGCCAGTCAGGCATGCACATTTTAAACCTCTCTAACCCAGCTTGGTTAGAGAAAGCAAAGGCCACCAGTGATCTTGTGAGCGCTGATAGAGGCCGCTTCCACCAATCCCATCGCTGCTCTCATGCTGCATGAAAGCAGCGCCAGGATTGGCTTGGGAGTCGGAAGCCTGCTCCTGCCTGTCTCAAGGGGAGAAGGATCGAGGAGGATGTTGCGCTCGTCAAAAAGGTAAGTGGCTTTTTTATTTTTATGTGACCCACCCCACCACCCTCAGGACATGTCAGCTGCCACTGAAACTAATATCAAAAGGTGTTGAAAGTAGGCTTAAAAACAAAAAGTGCCCAACATACCTGTGGAACAATGTCCAGCTGCTTGAATTAGACAAGCCTTTCCTCCCTTATTAAGGAACTCATGAATACTTTTAATGCATCCCTTCCCTAAGTACTCACAAACATACCAGCAAAACTTCATTTTGATATAACTTTCAACAAATCCAGAGAATTGACAATTCACAAATCTCTAACCAATCCTACTCAAGCAAAATCATGGAAAGGAAGGTTGCAAGACAGCTGCCAAAACAGTAGGATTGAATCATCTCCTGCCTGCCTGTGTGAAGTAAGGTTCAGGCCCCCATAAGGAACAATAATCTGCCTTGGCCTGCATTACATAAAAGCTCCTCATCTAAGTAGACAAAGACAAGGACTTAGCTCCGATGCTCCTTGAGTTATCTTCTGCCCACAAAACAGTAGACCATGTAATTCCATTGAAATAAATTAATTGGGTGTGACTGGACCAACCCTGGCATCCAATTAGTACTGTTGCTCCAACTGCAATAACATGTTTTGGATCGTATCAGTGGTTACAGTGGCCACAAATACCAAATAACACAATTAGGTTATTCAAAGCCATCCATGAATAGTGTAAGAAAGTGTGGTACCCAACTCAAGTAATGAACCACTAAATTCACTAAATAATATAGGGCCCGATTCACAAAAGTAATCTGAGACAAAATCCTAACTTTACGACTTTCGGAATTCAAAAAATGCATTTAGGAGTAGTAAAGTTAGGATTTTGTCTTAAGTTTGTCTTAGGTTTTGGTCTTAAGACAAAATCCTAACTTAAGTTTAACTTAATTTTAACTTAAGACCAAAACTTAAGACAAAATCATAAGTTAAACTTAAGTTAGGATTTTGTCCTAAGACCAAAACTTAAGACAAACTTAAGACAAAATCCTAACATTACTACTCCTAAATGCCTTTTGTGAATACCAAAAGTCGTAAAGTTAGGATTTTGTCTCAGATTACTTTTGTGAATCGGGCCCACAGAGCTCAATCTCCTGATATCTTTGGCTCAGTGCAAACAGGCTTAACTAAGAGTCAATGTGTTGAGTATGTATGCAGTACCAAAAAACTAATAAAGTCAAAACAAAAACGCATAAAAAGGAATTAAGCGCCAAGTGTGGTCATCAGGTTGGTACTCAGGAGCAATTTAAAGCCAACAGTGATGGAGCTCATGTCGGCTACAAACACCAAGTTCGACCTGGTTGGAAGTTTTACCTTCGGGCTGAGGGCCAGTTTAGAGTTTGAAACTACCCTCTCTGCCAGACTAGAGGACTGTCGGCTTCCTTTGGAGGCGGGCAGAACTTCAGTATATTGACTACAGAGACTACTCCATCTCTGCTGCCGACATACACCTCTGACGGTCTGACAGAGTAAGGGCTATTAGAAGTTTTGGCATATGTCCATTCCTCCTATTCAGAGTGGGCAAACAAATAGGAAGTTTTCATTGTCCATCACCACTAGGTAAAACTGGGGAGTAAAGGGCAGAGAAAACTTTAAAATTACTACACTCCATGGAGAAAACTTTTATTGCAAGGGGGTCATTGCTTTTGTTATTTTCAAAAAGATTGAAAGTAAGTCTCAGAAGAATTTCAATTAAACCGGATTAATCAACCTAATTTTGGTAATTTTGCATTACACTTTGAGGCAGAATTACCAATAATTACACGATTACTCCTCGCGTAGTTAAGAGTAACTTGGGGGTGACGTAAAGACACAAGGCCCAACTCCATTTTAGGTAGGATGAGGTTCCATTTGATATATTTTTGAAAAATCATCAAAATGTCTGGATTTGACACAGATGTTGTCTGTCCTTGTCTTTCTAAGAGCTGTAAAAGTGTCAAGTCTTTTAGATAGAGACATCAGCAAAACACCTGATGCAACATCAGTCTGGAACAAGTACCTTGTTATCTAAATTTCAAGGTCAAACAAAGAACAATAGCCAAAACAGTGAAGTGTGACTTGTCTTACTTTTACCTTATATGTTTAAACTAATGCGTCTTAGATTAGTATCTTGATGCTTATTGGTTAACTCAAACATTCCTAAGGTAACATTGCAAATTCCATCTGAGTCAAGATACAGTATACAAGTACTGCCACTTGCCCGATTATGAAAAGAGGTTCTTCGCCCAAGATTATCACACAAGATTCTGCCTGAGAAGATTCTGTTTACCAGAGAGACTACTGTGTCACGCTTTCTTCTGAAAGCTGATATCGAGCATATACCTCAGAGGAGTTGATGATGATGCTAAATCAGTGTTTGCCTTTTAAAGGAAATACGCCCTCCTTGACTCCAGATAATTACAGTGTTTGGCTGTAAACAAGGCATGCATTGTGCTAATCCTCCCTAAGAAAAACTAGTTGCAAGTTGACCTACTCTCCATGCTCTACTAGCATAGCTCATAGAAGTGGGTTTTAGAATGGTACGATTTTAGATTACATTTTAATTATGCTAGAAATGTTTATTTTATTTTTGTTGCTTGCAAAGTGGTATATTTTAGATGTGTTAAGCAACAGGGTGCACCTGTTGAAGTAAACATGCTTTTTAGTTACTGTCTTTTTCTTAGCACTTCTTGTGTGTGTGATTGAAGAAACCTAAAAGGAATTGTTTCTGATCACCAGGGTGTCCCTGGATCCCTGTTTAGGGACTTCTAGTAACCCAAAAGCATTGACACCACTTCAACTATGTATTGGGTGGAATTCTGCGGGCTACAAAAACCTGTCTTTCACATTTAAGCTTTGGTGCATTTAACTAAGTTCACTCGTGTCACCTGTGGGTGTGAAAGCAAACCGGACAAGTTGAGCCAAAGACTCCGTTTATGAAACAAGGGGGAAAATCCTATTCGTGTTCTGCTGCATTTTGTGCTGTTTCTTAGCACAAAATGCACCCTCATGTCCATTTTGGATTCAAGGGCCCTTTTTTATGCTAAAAAAATAGTGCTAAATGCCGGTAGTAAGTTGGGGGAAAATCCTACCCAGGAGCATATGTAGTGACCGTGAGTGTCTGCTCGCTCTTGCTTTTTGTGTTCTGTTGCATTTAGTGATATTTCTTAGAGCAAAATACATCCTCGCATCCAAAGGCATTTTTTCTCCAAGAAATAGTGCTGAACGGAGAATTACTCTTCTTGCATAATTCAAACATAATCTCTCTGAATTATTAGGTAATTCCACATGATTATGCTACACAGAACTATGCGAGTTACGCCAACCCCTAATTGAAAGTTTGTCATATGGCTCCATCATGTTGACGGAACTGTCCCTCAAACTTTTAATGCATTGACAGGAAGCACCAAGATAGTGTTTTCTGCCAATGCAAAAGATGTGTGCTAGGCCGGCAGACATCTCTAAATTCGGCAGGTGGATACTCCCTCAGGGCGATGGAGTACTTTACTCCATCACCCTGAAGGTGTAAATCCTGTCCACTGAAAAATCGTGCTCGGTGCATTGTCCGCTAAGTCAAGGTCTGAGTCTCTGAAATGGAAGTTAAATATCCTCAGGGTGGAAAGGCAGCAGACTATACCGAAGAGGGTTCTACAACGTCAGACAGCCACTGGATAAAGTCCAGCTGAAGCCACTGACTTTTGGAGGGAAAGCTCCAAGCACGAAAAATGTGAATTTCACACCAAAGGAAGGTCCCTTACCAGCTGGATACATTTGGCACCTTTGCCCAGTGACGATTTCTACCTTTAGACTTCGTCATTTGTTTGGAGCTCGGATTCTTCTAGCAGCAAGGCTTCCAGCTTTAGCTGATGAGTGCTTCATGAGACTGGATACCTTCTTTCAAAGGTCCCCTTCTGTGGAAAATGTCTGATAGGGAGCAACCTCAATCTTTGACCCAGCAGCGGTGCCACTTCATCTGATCGGCTTGGTAGGTTGGTTCTGGTTGTTTGGAGGTTCTTGAAGCCTAAGGCTTCTAAACTCGGGTTTCAAATGATATGCGGCATACACTTTTACACCAGCTAAGGGTCAATGACATTGGGACAGCACTTGAGGGTCAAAACACAGGACAACACTTGGGTGGTCAAGAGTCACTCTAGTAGAGGCCAGCAGCAGGGTCCACGGCAGGTCCAGTTGGAACTGGTCACCTGGGCATTTGCAGAAAATGCCTTTTGTAGATTGTTGTGTTCCCATAGCTTGAACCTTGGAGTCCACTTCTGTGTACTGGGTAGAAGAGATAGAGTAGGCCCAGGCTTCTAAGCTCGTCTCAGGTCACAGACAGCATGTCTAGTTCTCTTCTTTTCTTCCACAGGTCCAGAAAGTGTTCTGAGTAAGGTTAATCTTTAAAAATTCATATCTTGACTTGTGTTTTGGGGATTTTTGTCATTTGGTCTTGTTTTACTCAGATAAATATTGGCTATTTTTCTAAATGGATGTAGAGTACATTTGCGGTGTCTTCACTGTGTTAATGTGTGTGTGGTTGTGCGCAAATACTTTACACATTGCCTCTGGGGATAAGTCTGACTGCTCTTGTCAAGCTACCAAGGGGGTGAGTGTGAGTTATTCTTAGTGTGTTACTTATTTACCCTAACCAGAGTGAGGGTCTCTATTTGTACAGGGTGCAAACCACTGCCAACTAGAGAACATATTTTTAACATTGGTGGCAGCGGTGAGGATAGGACCTGTTTTTGTGCATTGCATACAGTGATTGGTGTACACCATTTCCATAACTCAGTACCAATATACTGCTTTTCTTTTTTCTGTTTTTTGTATGACAACCCTTTTGAGTTTTAAAAATCATGTCTCAGTCTGGAGAGCCATCAGCTGTACCTTCAGATTTGGAGCTTGAGCAGGAGAGGTTGGAAACCTACATTGTCCCTCAGCTCCAAATATTTTACAGGGATTTCAAGTGTTCTTTTAAAGGCCTCACTAGAAAGGAGGAGCTGCAAAAGGCGTGAGGGCCTGGTTAGCAGCCAGGAAGGCTAGTGAGTACCCAGAGGAGGAGGTTGTGGAGGTGGAAGAGGAGGAACACATTCAACATTGTGATTTGTTGGGAAATCAGAATCTGCCTGGGTGGAATGCACCCTCCATGGCAGAGAGCAGTGCTTCCTCTAAAGGGCTGACCGCACCGGAGTGGAAGGACAGGCGAAAACACAGGAAGCTCCAGGTGGAGCTGGCCAAACTCAATGGGGATGTGGAGAAACAAAAATTGGAGATTGAGAAAGAGAAGCTGGCCTTGGCAATAGACAGGTTGGCTAAGGAGGAAAGAAAATGCTTTTTGTTCAAGAGCTGAGCTTGAAGGAGCTGGATTTGAAGGCCAAGTCCATCACAGATGGTGACAGCATATCTTCAGTGCAAGCTGAGGGAAAGGTACACATACCAAAGAGTGTGGTGAGTGATCATGTGAAGGAAGATGACGTAGATCGGTGGTTCCAGGGCTATGAGTCAGCTTTACACATGGACAGGGTCCCTAGGGGAAATTGGGGGGCAGGTTTCTGGGAGCATTTTGCAGTGGAGGGCAGGAACACCTTGTTGGCATTATGGCCAGCAAACCAGATGAGGTACCCTGTAATGAAGGAAGCCTTAACCAGGAGATATGCTCTCACCCCAGAAGCATACAGGACAAAGTTTAGGGAGAGTCCCAAACTTGGTTCCCAGTCCTGGCTTGAGTGTGTTGTTCCTGTTGCAGAGCACTGGATGGGTGGGTGAAGGGCAATGAAGTAACAGACTATCAGGGGCTGTAGAATTTGATTTCATGGGAGCACTTGCCTATTCTTTGTATTACAGAGCTGCACCAGCACTTGATTAACAGTAAGCTTACCGACCCCAGGAAGTTTGCTCAGGAGGCTGACCACTGGATCAGCACTAAGGTCCACAAAAAGCTGTATGTGGGTGACTCAGACAAAAGTGGACAGGGTGCCCAACAGAAGAAGGAGGGGGGACAAAAGTAATAAGAGTAAGGAGTTCTCTAAAGGGCCCCAAACTAGCTCCCAGGGTAAGGATTCCCAACACATTGTTGAATAGAAGAGTTGGTTCCCTTCAGGAAAGCCTGCAGGGAGGGGACCCCTGAAGTGTTTGCACGTAATTAGGAAGGGCACTTCAAGGTGGATCCCAAGTGTCCCAAGTGGGCACAGCCTCCCATCGGTGGGAAGACACGGGATGGCTTAGGAGCTGGTCCCAGTAAGTGGTGGGGAGCCAGTTTAGATGACCAAATTCCCCTTGGTGACAGCAAGATGGCCCAGAGAACCTTCATGCCTGACAACACTAAGATGTACAGGCAGTGGGTGAACATCAATGGGAGGAGGGTGGAGGCTCTGAGAGACACAGGAGCCAGTATGACAACTGTGTCATCTGGTGTCTGAAGAGCAGGTAGTCCCTAATGTGGTTCACCAAGTAGTTGCTGTAGATAACAGTGAGCACCAAAGTGTGGTGGCTCAGGTTCCCTTTGAATGGGGCGATCCCAGGTTCCTTGAGGGTAGCTGTGAGTCCATCGATGCCTGTTGATTGTCTGCTGGGCAAGGACCTGGAGTATACCGCCTGGAAGGAGGTGGAGCTCAGGTCGCACTTTCGAGATGTTGGGATTGCCAGTGTGGGTGTGCCTGACCTGACGGTCCATGGCAGAGAGTGATCAGAAGGACTGGAAACCGTGGCCCAGGTGCCTGCCAGGATGAGGAGGGGCAAGGAGCGCAGAAAATCCATTCCTGAAATTCACATCATCAGGGAGGACATTGACCCTGAGAGGGGTGCCCTGGAACCTACACAGGAAGATTTGACCAAACTGGGGCACCTGCCTGAGCTACCCCACTGTCAGCAGGAAGGCGGCCCCACCAGGAAGGAATTCTGAATGGTGCAGAAAGAGTGCCCCACTCTTGTGGATCTTCAGAAACAGGCCGAGGACCACGCAGCTGGTAACTCCTCTGGATCTCTTGTGATCTATTGGCAGAATGATCTCCTGTATAGCGAGCCTAAGGTTGCCGAGTCTTGGGCAGCCCATGTGCTGTTGGTATCCCTGCCCTACAGAGTCTTCCTACTGTGTTTGGCTCATGATGGGCCTCCGACAGGTCACTTGGGGCTGGATAAGACCTTTGACAGTCTTGTCATCCACTTCTATTGGCCCCAAATGAGGAATGCCTCAAATGTGTTCTGCAGGTCCTGTCCTAGCTGCCAGGCGACTGGCAAGTCTGTGGGGAGATGCAAGGTTCCCCTACAACCATTTCCTGTCATGAGCACCCCTTTTGAGCAGGTGGGCATTGACATTGTGCAGCCTTTGGTTCCCAAGACAGCCATGGACAACAGGTTCATCCTGGTCTTGTTGGACCATGCCACCCAGTATCCGCCAGCTATCCCTCTGAGGACAGTGACTGCACCCATAGTGACAAGGGCACTGATGGTGATATTTGCCCACGTGGATTTCCCCAAGGAGAAGGTATCTGACCATGGTACCAACTTCATGTCCTTGTACATGAAGGCCATGTGGAAGGCATGTGATGCAACATACAAGTTCACCAGTCCTTACCACCCCTCGAGCAATGGGTTGGTTGAAAGGTTCAACCGTACTGTGAAGGGCACGATCATGGGTCTCTCAGATCCCATGACGCTTAAGTGGGATGTGCTCTTGCTATGCCTCTTACATCCATTCTTGGAGGTACCACAGAAGGGGGTTGGCTTCAGTCCTTTTGAACATCTGTATGGGCACTCTGCGAGAGGACCTCTCAGTTTGGTAAAGGAGGACTGGGAACAAGCTCCTAGGAAGCCACCCCAGGATGTATTCACTTACATGCTAGCTTTCTGAAACAAGACAGCCCACTTCTGGAAACTCGTCCAGGAGAATCTTTAAGATAGCTAGTAGGACATGAAATGTTGGTCTGACAGAATACCACTCTGGTTGAGTTTCAGCTTGGTCAGAAGATGTGGGTGATGGCACCTGTAGAGCCCCATACGCTACAAGACCACTGGTCTGGGCCATTTGAGGTGAAGTAGCGCAAAAGTGATGTCACCGACCTGGTGGACATTCAGACTCCTACGGACCCTTTGAGGGTCCTACACGTGAACCGCCTCAAACCACATTTTGAGAGGTCTGAATTGACCATGCTCTTGGCCACTGATGATGGGATGGAGGGGGAGAGTGAACCTCTTCCTGACCTCCTGTCTTCCAAAGAGCAGGATGGGTCAGTAGAGGATGTGATCCTCTCCCCTACTCTGACCCTAGAACAGCAGATGGACTGTTGCCAGCTGCTGGAACAATTTGCCTCTTTTTTCTCACACATCCCTGGAGTCACCCAATGCTGCACCCATGATATTGACACTGGGGACAGCCTGCCTGTTAAGCACAAGTCTTACAGGCTGTCTCACAGAGTGAAGAACAGCATCGAGGAGGAAGTCTCTAAGATGCTGGAGTTAGGGGTGATTGAGCCCTCCAAGAGTCCTTGGTCCAGTCTAGTGGTTTTGGTCCCCAAGGCTGCCCCACCCGGCATCACGCCTGAACTGCGGTTCTGTGCTGACTACTGTGGGCTCAATGCCATCACCAAGACTGACCCACTCTCCATCCCCTGAGCTGGTGAGCTGATTGATCGGCTTGGAGCTGCCAAGTTGCTCAGCACATTTGATTTAACATCTGGATAATGGAAGATTGCTTTGACCGAGGGGGCACTAGAGAGGTCAGCGTTCTCAATACCAGAAGGGCACTACCAGTTCCATGTCATGCCTTTCGGGTTGAAGAACACCCTTGCCACATTCCAGAGGTTGGTCAAGCAGGTTCTGGCTGGGTTGGAGAACTTCAGTGCCACCTACCTTGACGACATTGCAGTCTTCAGCTCCAGTTCGGAGAACTATTTGCACCACCTCCAGGAGGTGTTGAAGGCCCTGCAGAGTGCAGGCCTCACTATCAAGGCCAGTAAGTGCCAGGTAGGGCAGGGGCCAGTGGTGTATTTAGGACACCAGGTAGGGAGCGACAAGGTGCAGCCCCTACAGTCAAATATTGACACCATTCTGGCTTGGACATCGCCCAAGACCTGGGCAGAAGTGAGAGCCTTTTTAGGTCTCACTGGTTACTACAAGAGGTTCATCAAGGGATATAGCAACATTGTTGCCTCCTTGACAGAGCTGAGTTCCAAGAAGCAGTCCCATCAGGTTATCTGGACAGAGGTGTGCCAGACCGCTTTTGACACCCTGAAGGAGGCCATGTGCATGGCACCTGAGCTTGAGACTTCTCTAAGGAATTTGTGGTACAGACTGATTCCTCAGAGCATGATGTGGGAGCCGTGCTTTCACAGCTAAATGAAGAGGGTCTAGATCAACCTGGAGCCTTCATTAGTAGGAGGTTACTTCCCAGGGAATAGAGGTGGAGTGCAATAGAAAAGGAAGCTTTTGCTGTGGTCTGGGCGCTGAAGACCCTCTTTTTTAGACTAACTTCTGGGTTCAGATGGACCACAGGCCCTTTAGATGGTTAATGCAGATGAGGGCTGGAGAGCAAAATAACTATGGATTATGTGAATGTTTGACAATGTTCAGCATTTGTCCGTCATGTTTTTGTGTTTCATTTTTACCCTAAGTGGGAAGGGTATGCCCGGACGTGAGTCCCATGCTCACTACGCCACTGGTTTCAAGCTAGCTTGGCTGATGAGGGGTGATACCCAGAAACCAGTCCCAGGATACTTGCTTTCTGGTCCAGGGAGGACCTGGCCTGGCAGTTCGGGCTGGACTGTGCCCATAGGGAGCAGAGTCAATGCTGATTTGCACATGGCTTGGTCTAAACTGGAATGGCGTGGTGAGCAAAATAGCAATGGATTAAACCCAGATCTATGACTGGGGGTGAATGCTTGACAATGCTCAGCATTCTTTCCATCATGTTTTTGTGTTGCATTATTAAAGATTCAACATTAGTTAACACATAAGCAATTTTAATCACTCCCTTAATCTACCATACCCTTTTCAGAACGTAGTGAAGAGCATTACTCCACTTCCTGTTCAACACCAGACAAAGTGAATAAGAGATCTCCGGCAAAGAGTCCCCGATACAGACCCCATGAGCTTTGCCGCACCCACCCTGTGAGGAGCAGGGCCCCATGATGAAGCATGCCACTTTGGTAGATGAGGGCTAGTGCATCCTATAAAGGAATCGCCCTTCTGTCTGACCTTCTCAATTTCCATTGACACCAATAAAGTGTTGATGGATACAGGGAACAGCACACCTTAATTCTAGAGGAATAGTTAATGCAGGGAGTGCATGTGCTGAACTGCTCAATCTCCTCTCCATATCCCGCTAGAATTTACGGGTAAGGCCTATCTCTTGTATTGGCTAACACTGGGCTACCTTATTACATGTAATAATTGCTAACTTCAGAAAGGAAGCAGATAGAGATATGCTGTTTACACTCAAATTAATTGAAATTTATAATCCTCTTTAATGGTGAAGTCAGATTTTGAGTTACAAATCTGAAAATGCCACTTTTAGAATCCTAGAATTTTCTTGTCCCAAACAACTATGCCTTTCCACTCATTTACTGGGTCACGGGACTGTAAATGGCTGGGAGCGTATGGTTTTTTGGTTTTGGTTTTGTCCATTACTTCCAGACTGTGAGACAAAGGGTCTTAGCTGTGAACAGGATGGGCCATTCTGGCAGAATAGCTGGGAGGGTCTGTACCCAGTCTAACTAACACTTCAAAGGTCTTTGCGTACAGCACAAACAAAGGAACCTGACACCAGGCCAACCCTGCCTTTTGTCCCCCAAGACAGCTGGAGCCTAGGCCAGGGGAAGGGGAAGAACTGACCAGACTCATTTTGGGATTAGGTCAGGGAATTCCCCATACAAAGGCTAGCACAGGTATAAAAGAGGGCGGCCTCTTTTGTCCCATTTGCCCCGAAACTCTGCCGCTGAGATGACCACCAACATGAAGCTCTAGTGAGACCTCCTCTTTACGCCGACAGTGACCATCTACGATGACTGGAACTACACTTCACACTACAGCAACTAGTGCCCATGATGACAACTAACTCGAATCTCTACTGACGAGCGGACCTTACCGCAGTGACCTATAATAACGCTGGACCTGCTCATCCCACTAAAAGTCTCCGCATTGCAGCCTCCTCTGCTTGTGACTTTCCCCCAGTCTTGTGGAACCAAATGGCCATGAGTGGCACTTTCTGCTTTTAGGTGACATGAGAATCCTAAACTGCTGAGGTGGTCCATCTCCCTACAGGGAATGGGCTTTACGGTGAAACACTACCCTGGAACAGAATACTCTAGCAGTGATGGTCTTTCCAGGTTCCTCCACCTTAGTGATGAGAACTCTCAAGAGGTTGGGTAGCTTTCTCCACTTTCAGCTGGTGGAGCACGTGTTAGACCTAGCACCTTTTACGTGGTTTCCCCTATCTTTTTGGTTCTCACCTCCTGTTTTTGACTGTGTGCTGAATTTCGTTTTTGCTGGCTTTAGGACTTTGGGAACTTTACCACTGCTGACCAGTGCTAAGGTGCAAATGCTCTGGGGTCGATTCCGATTCGGGCCGGAAATTTCTCCGACCGAGCCGGACCCGGAGAGATTTCCGACCGAATCGGACCCGTGCAGTCCGACCGAACGAGTACGATGCGCACGTATGCCATCGGACCCGAGTCGGTCGGACTCCCATTGAAGTCAATGGGAGCCGGTCGCGCAACGCGTACGCGGGCTCCCATTGACTCAATGGGTGCGAGTCGGACAAGTGCGCCCCTACAGAGTCCCCCTGTGTGCGACTCGCGCGGCTACGCGTACAGGGGTCCGACACGGACCCCCAAAGTACGGCTCCGACAGCTCTTTCGAGCCGGAGTGCGCGGCTCGGTCGGACTGCTCGCGGCGCGCATCGTACTCACCCGGCCGGGAAACGTCTCCATTGCGCGGTGCGAGTCGAGTCCGAGCGAGTCGGTCGGTGCGGTTCGAGCCGGGAACGAGTCGGTCGGAGCGGTCGGGATGCCCGGACGAGTCGGTCGGCGATTTCGCATCGTACTCGCTCGTCCGGACGCGCGTACGGATCGGTCGGGAAACAGGGCTCCGAATCGGATCCGGTAAAGCCGAATCCGATTCGGAGCCCTACCGGCCGAGATCGGAATCGGCCCCTCTGTGTCTAAAACCTGATAGTAATTGGTTTCTCCATGATTGACATATTTGAATTACTAGTAAGTCCCTAGTACAGTACAATATATGTGTCTAGGGCTTGTAAATCAAATGCTACTAGTGGGCATGCAGCATTGATTGTGCCACCCACATGAGTAGCCCTGCAAACATGTCTCAGGCCTGCCATTGCAGAGCCTACGTGTGCAGTTTTAAAACTGCTATTTTGACCTGGCAAGTGCACCCACTTAACAATGGAGCCAAAGGAAGAAATTCTTTGGCCCCCGCGAGCACAGCTAAATGAATATATCAACCAACTTAAAACATTCTCAAAAAATGATTTGAACAAACGTGCTATTCATGTTCTATTATATATATTTTAGTTTACACAAAAAACAATATTCTTCAATGACCTAATACATATGCCACTCCTGACAATTTTTCGAAGTAACAATGTGCTGTCGTCATCCATCAAACATTACATAGTTATGATCTCTTGGTTGTACAATATTAATGATGACAAAATTCAATCGCCCAAAGCCCAATGTATTTCAGGATGCACCCCCTTCTTCAGGGGCTGAATAATTGTAATGGCTCCTGAATAGTCTCCACAGTCATAATCTTATAGGTGTGGGAAAACAATATGTTTAACCATAAACCAGCCCTGTGAGAGTGTAAGAGATGACAGGGGATGAGTCAGAGTAAGTGTGATTGGTCATGTAATGTACAGGAAGGTGGATATGTCTAGGTACGTGCAGGACTCAGAGGCCAAATATCATTCACTCCTGGGGTGTTCCATGATGAGAGGGGTGGGCTTTAAGAATACACTAGATCCAGACAAAGGTGTGTGAGGCCTAGTACGAATGTTCTGGAATGTGGCTAATTAAGTGGCCATCCCATCCCACCTGTGGCAGATCCTCCAGTATTAGTGCCCAAGCCTCCGCCCAACTGCCAGGGCGCAACCCACTGTTCGGCTTTATTTTCAGTGCCGTGCTTTCACACAAGGCACATTTTTGGAGCTCCGTTGACCAGCCTCGGATGGAGGGACTGTCCAGTTCTTTCCAGGCCCTTGTCAACAGGTGCCTCGCAAGGATAAATGCCACTTCTGCAAATCTGGTTGTGACTGCCCCTGTCTTAGGTTGGGGAAAGAAACTTGCCAAAGAGGCAGGTTGCTGGAGATGCAGGCAACGAGCGCTCTGTGGCCAGTGTCAGAGCTTCCAGCATCGTTTTCCAGAATGGGCCTAGGATTGGGTACTCTCAGACCATGTGGAGGAATGCAGCATCAGGTTCTCCGCATCTGGGGCAGCACAAGTTCACCAGAGAGGACGTTAGATTGAACCATTTGGGTGTGATATATGCCCAATGAAGTAAGTAATATTGAATTAGTTTACATTGCACATTGTGGGATACCCGAGGGGTATGACCAAGTTAAAGTTATTTAGCCCAGTCTGCCTCTCCAATGGGAGTACCCAGACCTATCACCCACCTCTCACGTATGGGCCGCCAATCTGTCTTAGTTTGTCCCAGTAGCGCCTGGTATAGGAGCGCGACCGCATGTCGCTGCCCATCAGTCTCGCACATGCACTGCAGGCACGGGTGTATCTTAGGCTCAGCCACACCTGCACACCACCAGCTTCAGATTGCCACCTGTAGAGACCCGTGTAAAAAGATGTGTTGTAATGGGACCCCATATTGGTCCAGTGGCTCACCAAACTCCTCCAGGGTATGGTTGATATACAAAACCTCAACCTAGGTAAGGTCAAACGATGGCTATTCTTCCAGCTCTCTCCAGTCCGCCCCATGGAGTATGGCAAGGAGCATAAGCAATGGGCGCTCTCCAGCATAGGGCGTAAGAGTTTGAGACTGCTGTAGCGCTTGTGTCCACGCATGTCAAAGGGACACCAACCGAATGCCCTCCTTCTGCGGTTGAGGGGGGCCCTTAGGCCTCAGCCATAAGGATGCCAAGGTGTCCCCTGGAGGGCAGTTTAGATCCTCTCGCAACTGCTTCCCCACCAATTTAAATGCCAGCGTGCCATCCATTGCAGCTGTGCAGCCAGGTAGTACAATTCAAAGTCAGGGACCACCAAACCACCATCAGACAGGGGCAGCCCAAGCTTCACTAGCACCACTTGTGTGCTGCTAGTGCCCCATATTATTTTCAGGGTTAGAGCATCAATAGCCCTGAACACAGCTCTGGGGATCTTCACAGAAAGGACAGTAGAGAAGTATTATAGCCTAGGAAGGGCAATCATTTATATCAGGGTGATCCTACCCATGACTGGAAGTATTAGCCAAAACTTGATCGATGGGTGCAATGCTGACAGAGACGCCTGTATATTAACCTCAAGAAGTTGGTCCGAAGAGTATTAAAGGCGGAGCCCAAGATATTTGAGCATGGTGAGCGTCCAGAAGCATATCTCCCAGTGCATCCGGGGCTGTCCCCTCCTCTGTTGCTTCAAGTGGGAATGTGCAGGATTTCTCCCAATTGACCTGAAGGTCAGAGAGCGTACCTTACTGTTCAAAGGCAACAAAGGCTCCACTGACATCTGCTGCGGTGCCATGAATGTATAACAGCATATCATCCACGTGTGAAGAGAGAAAGAACAGCTTCCCATTATTGCAGAATCCATGATAGTGTGTGCCTTGTCGGATCACGTTGGCAAGTGGCTCTAAGGATAAGGCGAACAAGAGGGGCAATAAAGTATCTCTGATGAGTACCCCAGTTCACACTGTAGCTATCCGAAATGACAGTGGCTGTTTTACCTCTGGCCGTCAGCTTGGTAATGTCGTCCAGGCAATTAACCCATCACCCAGTCCCATTCCCGTCACGGCTGCAAAAAGAAATTCCAATGATAGGGAGTCAAAAGTCTTCTTGATATCAATGGCCAAAGCCATAGCCAATGGAGGGAGCTTCCCGGAGCAGTCTAAGACCTGCATGAGCCATCGGATATACTGGTAGGTATTACATGCTGGTATAAACCCAGCTTGGTCTGGATGCATGAGGCTACAGAGGTGGGGCAAGAGTCTGTCAGCCAGGATTCGACTAAGAGTCTTGTAGTCTCCATCAATAGAGAGAGGGTATGGTACAAACTCACTCTCTCTGCATCCCTCCCTGGTGTAGGCAAGGCTTTAATCACTACTTCCCCCAAGCTGCCAGGTAGCTCACCAGCTTCTCTAGCCGCATTAAACAGGGCGGTGAGCCTGGAGACCAAGCAACCTGAGTAGGTCTAGAAAACTCAACCAGAAGCCCGCACGCACCTGGTGATTAGCTCCTCGCCAAAGTCTTCATTGCTCCCCTGACCTCCTGCTCTGAGATGGCTTGGCCCAGCTGCTCCACCTCCTGAGCCTGGATGCAGGGCAGTTCCCTGGTCATATAGTCATGGATCAATTATGCTCCACACGCCCCGATGAGTGCATATAGGCTTGTGTAGCAGTCTAAAAAGACTTGATTAATTGCCTTCTGTTAGTCAGCCATGTCATCCTGGGCCATTCTAAAACCTAGAATTTGTGGTCTCCTCTTTTCAGAGTTGGTGAGCCAGGCTGGTAAGCAACCAGTTTTATCCCGTTCATCATGAGCCCTGGAAATGTAGGAGCGATAGTCATATCCCCGCAGTCACTCAACCATAAGTCAGAAAGGATTCTCTCTCTTCAAGCAACCAGTTTTCCTCAAATCGATCTTCCCCATCTCTTTTTCCAGGCACTGAAGAAGGTCCTCCTGCAGTAGGATGTCCACGTGCAGTTGCGCACGTACCCCACTCGCCATTGCAACGCAATGCCCACTCATAATCACCTTAAAGGCTTCCCACTCTAACAAATTGGAGGAGCCAGAACCACCATTCTCTTTGAACTAGTGATTGTTAGACATGTCATCCTTAGGGTGGTCTTCCCCCAAACTTATAGCTTCTTACCTCAATTCTTTTGCTGTATCTTTTTGTTG
This sequence comes from Calotriton arnoldi, assembly GCA_963921515.1. Classification (NCBI taxonomy): domain Eukaryota; kingdom Metazoa; phylum Chordata; class Amphibia; order Caudata; family Salamandridae; genus Calotriton; species Calotriton arnoldi. The sequence goes on from CAWUFW010001308.1 coordinate 1,868,073, forward strand.
GCCTCGGGACTCTGAGCACTTTACCACTGCTGAGCAGTGCTAAAGTGCATGTGCTTCTCCCCTAAACATGGTGATATTGGTGTATACATGATTGGCATATTTAGTTTACTATAAGACCCTTGTAAAATGGTAAACCATATACCCATGGCATATAATGTAAATGCTACTGGTGGGCCTGCAGCAGTGGTTATACCACCCACACAAGTAGCCTTTCAAATCTGTCTCAGGATTGCCATTGAAAGGCCTGTGTGCGCAGTTTACTGCCACTTTGACTTGGAATTTAAAACCACTGGCTAAGCCTTAAACACCCATTTTATCACAGATAAGTCACCCCTAAGGTAGGCCCTAGGTAGCACCAAGGGCAGGGTGCTGTGCAAATAAAAGGTAGAACATGTACTTTTAAGTTTTCCATGTCTTGGTAATGACAAACAGCTAAATTAATTTTTCACTACTGTGAGGCCTAATCCTCTCTTAGGCTAGCATTGGGAATTCCTTAAAACACTTTTAAGAAGTAATTCCTGATTAGAAAGTAGTAGCTGCATCATGTTTCATATCTTTGGAATGGCAATGATAAATCATCTTTACTGGTAAAGTTGGATTTAACGTTACTGTTTTTGAAATGCCATGTTTAGAAAGTGGACCTTTCTCTGTCTTATTGCTCTGTGTCCCTTGCAACCAGTCCCCACTACACATCTGGGGTGGGTGACAGCTACACTTTGTGCATTCCCTCTAGACTACCACAAACAGAGCAAGGGTGGGTGTGACAGAGAACTAATCTGCATTCATCCACATTCTGAAAACTCTTCCAGAGCGGGAAGAGGGAGGAGGAGCTGACACTTACACCTGAATAGGCAGTGTCCTGTGTCCCACACAAAGTATTGATTACCTATCACAGATATTCTGGCAGACAGGGCTGGGATGAAAGGGGACCTGTGCACTTCAAGGGCCTGCTTTGAAGTCACCCCCACTTCGAAGGTACATTTGGGTATATGTACTGGGGCTCTGACTCTACCAAGACTGTACACTACTGAACCTGTGAAGAACTCTGTCAGGAGTAAGACTGCTGTGCCACAAGGATTGCCAATTTGTCTGACTGCTGCTCTAAAGTAACTGCTTCCTGCTTTGCTGAGCTGCCCTGCTGCCTGCTGATCTCTGACCTGCTCAGGACAAGGACTGGACCCATCTCACTTGAACCCAGGGTGACTCCAAGGGCTTGCTGACTTTCCCCCTGTTCTGAAGTCTCAGGGCCATCAAAGACTTTCTTCAACTCTGCAACAGTACCTGGACTCTGCCATCTGTGAGTCTTGCCCTGCCAAGTGGTGCTAATCTAGTCATTGGCCCTTGAAATGAGATTTCTGCTTTCTAGAGCCATCAACATCGATGCAGGGACTACTTTGTGGTGATTGAAACTGACGCACTGCCCTTCGACACTCATGCAGAAGACGATCAACGACATTGCCTTGATGGACTGCATGGCTTGATGACAGCATACAGCATGGCTCAACGACGACGCAGGCCTGCATTGTAAAGAGGTCCGTCGATGAAGCCTTCATTGCCTCTGCAGATCAGCGCCAAGGCTTCACATCCATCCATGGTATCGACTATGATACGGTGCCTCCCCGACTCCTCACATCGAGTCTTAAATGTCAACGCTTGCTCCAACCAAGTTACTTTGTCAGCGGGACCTGTCCTCCATCGCGGTCGGCCTGAACTTTGGATTTACCCAGTCTAGCGAGTAACCTTTAGTGCTATTTACTTTTAAGCACTATTTTTGACTTATTATTTAAAAACTCATAACTCCGGTTCTTCTTATTGGACTTTTGTTGCTTTGGTCTTGATTTTCTCCTAACATTATTCTCTGTTTTTCTAAACCAATGCGGAGTATTTTTGTGGTGTTTTCATTGTGTTATTGTGTGTGTTTGTTGCACAAATACTTTACACATTGCCTCTTTAGATAAGCTTGACTGCTCTGTGCCAAGCTACCAGAGGGTGAGCCCAGGTTATCATCTATTTATTGTGTATCTAGCTTACCCTGACTGGGACTGTGGTCCCTACTTGGACATGGTGCATACCTCTGCCAACTAGAGACCCATTTTCTAACAGTGATCCATGGCCTCCCCCAGTTGTCTAAGCCTACATAAAGCGCATGCATCCCAGAGTAATAGGAGCATTATCTCTGTAGGGGGTATCGGAGCCGCCAAGTGTCTCTCCTGTCAAAATATGTCATTCAGTTGCTAAACACTGTGGTAGTCCTGCAAGTCGGAGCAGTGGGCAGGGGGGATAAGATCTATCCAGGAGCATTTCAGCTACATAGTTAAAGTCTCGCCCTACCAGCAGGAGATAATTAGTGACTCTAGCCAGGACTGGTACCAGGATATCTAGGAATGTGCATTGATCCACATTAGCAGCGTAGAAAAGTAGTGCGACATCTTTCCCATCCAGTTGTCCTGCTAATAGAATATAGCATCCCTCACAGTCAATTGCATCCATGTGAGGGTGAAAGTGGACCCCCAGGCCAAACCATCTGAGTACCCCCCTTGCTAATGCGGGAACGTTGTGTAACACACCCTGCCTATCCATCGTTTATGTAGTGCCATCCCCTCCAGTTTAGTCAGATGCATGTGTTGCAGGAAAGCCACTTGCACCTTCCGCTTCTTAAGAAATGCCTGTATACTATATCATTTATTTGGGGAATTTATCCCCTGAAGATTCCATGTTATGAGTTTTAGTGACGCCATTTTGAAGTTCAAGTGACCACATACGGTGTCCTCCCCAATCCATACCTCTTCCTAATAGTAATGTTCGTACCCCACAGAGCAAAAGGGCAATAAAAGAACAGAGTGAACCATAACATCCCCAGCACCCTCAACCAGGACTGAGAAGTTGAAGCCCCCTGTCCAAACAAGTAGTAACAGTCTGTATGGTGTAACGGGGAAAGAGGACCAGCGTAAGTCCAAAAGGGAGGGAACCCATCCCTCCCAGCCGTGGTACTCAGACTCAAGTCCAGTCTAGTAGGAGAACAACAGTCCCGGTCATCCAGACACTATGGAGCACAGGCCCATTCCACCCCACCTCCTCCCCACAATCCGCCATGCCCAATACCTCCCATTGCGGGATACTCTTCATGGTCAGTACGCAAAGGTCATCAGCCAGGCGAGGAGTCAACGTCAGGTTCTGCTTCTGTACACCAATCGATGCGCCAAAGCTGCTGGTGTCTCCCTCCAAGTTTGAACTGTGCTCAGGAACCAAAAGATCAAGATGGTTTTTGAAATAATGAGACATTTTTTGCCACCAGTTGCACTCTGGTTCTAGCCACCTGCTCCATGAAAGGGAGGTTGCAGGCCTGTCATTTCGGCTCTTTCCTTGATTTTTTTACTCTCCCAGGAACCAGTTGGTGCCTCGCTCTTCATACGTGTGTCAGCTCCCCTAGAGCGGAGTCAGACTCATGCCTCCTCAGGAGTGTTAAAGAAATGGGTGTAGTCCACTTCTACCACCATAAAGTTTAGCCGGGAACAGCAGGGCATATTTCAGGCCCATATTATGAAGTTGGTACTTCACTGCAGTGCTAGAGAAACATTGTTTCTGGACCATAGCAGGTTAATTTGGATGGGCTGTGACAGCAGAATCCTTCACCTTCCAGGAAGCTGTGGTGCGGATTAATTGCAGCATCAGGTCTCTATCAATATAGTTTAACAGCCGTGCCATAATGGGCCTCTGTGATGGCCCCTGGCACGGCGGGTGCCACAAGTTATGATGTGCGCGTTCAATTAGGAAGAAGAGGGGAGTCTTGCCATCCAGCACCGTCTCAGTCAGCCACGTCTCAAGGAATAGCTCCACAGTAGAACCCTACACGTTCTCCGTGATTCCTTATAAGTGAATGTTTTGCACCTGGAACAGCCTCAGCATCTTCCACATGATCCTGCGCATGTTGCATATCCCATTAGAGCTGGTGCACTTGATCCTGCATCTCATGCACCATGGATCGGAGTGCACGGAGAGTCGATTCAGCATCCTCTACTTTCTCAGATAGCTTCTTCTGGTCAGCCCTAAGCAGTGATATCTCTATGGCCACAGTGTTGACCTTAGATTCTAGAGTGGATTTAATCTCTTGAATGGCCAGCAGGATCCGCTCAAACTGACTGAAGTGCTTGTTCAATGTCAGCTCCAAATGATGCAGTGTGTCCTAGTTGGGCACTTGAGTAGGGGTAGCATCATCGTTGTCACCATGAGTGGCGAGCAACATTTTAGCCGATTTCATTTTCATCATCATGGCCTAGATCCCTCACAAAAGGCAGGGACTGATATCACAACCCAGCACCCCTGCAAAGGTTGGGCAGGTTCACAGACAGTCTTGTCCGTGAAGGGGCACAGTGCTCTGTATCGCTATTGATAGGGGGACCATCGCTAGAAGAAACAGGTTGCAGTCAGCATCACTGTCTAAAAGGCCCACAAGTAACCCAACCCATAGTGCATCCCATGGGGGTGCTGTAGGGGGTGAGAACAGTGTGGCACAGTGGGTGGTTGCTGTCAGGAATGAGGAGCGCGGTTCCCTGTATCATAGTCCATCTAGTAGGCAAGAAGTGCTGTGTCCCAGTTGAGAGACGGTGAGGCAGGGCAAAGTGTCCAAAAGTCATTAGGGCAGGCCCAGGGGTCTTACCTCTCCCCACAAGAAGCGCCTGTCTTCAGTCAATGCAGGGTTCAGGGTTGATGCCCTGCCCAGTTTGCGAGATCTCCCCAACAGGCCCCATGTGAAGAGCCCAGTCGTGCCCAGCGTCGAAGGGTCACCGGAAGGGGTTAAAGAGAAAGGCCTCCACTCAGTCCTTGCTCGAGGGCTTAATCGGGTAAGGCAGGGCTCAGAGCCATGGCCCCAGCCAGTTCACAGGCTCCAACCTGCAGATGACAAATCAGGGGAGCCACTTTCCGTAGCCCAACAGCCCAGCAGCCGAGCAGCGCAGAGAGAGTCCATGCCCAGGCTCCATCACTGGTCACAGCACTCCACCCTGCACTGCAAGTCCAGGAAATGGGCAGAGCACCCATATACTATGCAGCAAGTCAGCAGTCAATCGCCCAGAGCTGCAGGACCACGCCCAGCCTCTGAGGCATGGGTTTAAACACAGAGCTGCCTCCCCAGTAGAAGCAGGAATTCTTGGGTTAATCCAATGGGTGGAGACTCACCACCAACTTCAGGTCATGCAGAGGCCCCAGAGAGTGAGGAGGGCACAGGATATTGCAGGAGTACAGTAGGCCTGTCCTGGGAGCACCGGAGTGTATGTCCACTCAAGCCTTGCCTCCCATGTTATGTTATGTTATGTTATGCTATGTTATGTCATGTCATGTTATGGGTTATGCAGATTTGTAGAGTGCACTATCACCCAAGAAGGTACCCTGGCACTGAGGTCGTGAGAGTTGAGCCAAACCTAGGGCCTAATGAGACTACACAAAAAGCCAGGTGTTAAGCTTCTTGCAGGATTCAAGAAGTGAGTAGGAGGCATTTATGTCTAGTGGCAGGTTGGAGAAAATTAATTGCTGGATGTGGTTTTCCATATGTGTGGGATGGGTGCAAGTAGGAGTTCAGCTGTTTGGAGGTGTCTGGAATGTTTGTGAAAGAAGATGTGATTGTTAAGGTATGCTGGACCGGTGTTATTCAGTGCCTTAAATGTGTGGGTAAGGAGTTTGAATTATGCTCGCTTGTGTATGGGGAGCCAGTGTAGCTCCATTAGGTGTTGTGTAATGTGATTGGGGTACAGGAGGATGAGAGTGATTCTGGCTGCCAAGGTCTGAATGGTTTGCAACCTTCTGGTGAGATTTTTGGTGATCCCGTGGTCCAGTTTGCTAGTGACCAGGGTGTGCGTGATGATTTTTCAGGTACTGATGGTGAGCTATTTGAAAATCTTCCTCAGCATGTTTCAGGTATGGAAGCATGATGCGATGATGGGGTTGACTTGGGCAGTCATGCCTATTTTGATAATCCCAAGATTCTGAGCATGGTGGGTGCCAGTCCTAGCTCTGTTGTGCAACAAGTAGAGTCCCACGATGAAGTTTTCATCTCAAAGATCATGTTGCTAGTGCAAGGTGCCTTTGTGAGTGCAGGTGTGACCCTGTGAGTTTTCAGTGAGTGCAGGATGAGTGATGTGCTCATGTAAGTGATCGAGCGCGATATTAGCAAACAGCATTCATACACCAAATACTCACTTGGGCCCATACATTCATACTACGCTAATACTCACGCTGGGTTTTATCAGTTCTTACTCTTTATCAAAATCCCTGCTACCAATTACCTTCCGAATGAAGAGTAATGACTTACCAATGAATCCTTTGCTAATTGGGAAATTTAAAATGAGTGACATTCATTATAGTACATAATCCTGAAATAACCACTGAGTCAGGAAGTTTTAAAATGTTTATCTAAAGATTTAGCAGAGTAAACTACAGAACCACACGGTACTTAATCGCAATACCCAAGATGAAGCATAGAATAACTATTGCTAATCAATGACGGTCCCTCAAAGAAGGAGAGGATAGAGACAGCAGCGCAACTAAAGGTTGCATTATATTTACCTAAGTGCGAGAACCAAACCCCTTGGCCAAGGAGTTGGAAAGAATAGGACCCAGGAAGGATGAAGAGCAAAGACCTCCTCCAGGATCAGGACAGGACCGGTGACCTCTCTACAACGACGCCTGCGTCGTTCCCCTCTCTGATTCTCGACTTCTCCTCGATTCGCCCGTGTCTTCCTTCTAATGGACTCCGCCGCCCCCTCCTCCAGGACCTCTCTGGACAGCGATTCAGTCTGCAATCAATCAGCTTGGCAGTCTGGAGCTAAGAGCTAACTAATTAGTTAATTCTATATCTATTATACCCTTCTACGCCCATGTACCTCCCCTTAATGTTGCTAAAATAGGGGACCACTACTTCTGATTGGACAGGGACAGGGGGTGGATTCTCACACCATATTGATTTGTCTTGTATTTCTGAAGCCTATTGTTTTTAAACTACCGCCCCTTCAATTTAATACATTTGCTTTATTTCCCACCCGTCTCACGACAAAATTGACAATTTATTCATATAAAATGTTGCTTTCAATGAGAACATCTTGGTATGTAGTGGTGTCGGCCAGCAGGTCACGGCCTTAAGTGATGTCCAAATTGACTTCATCTCTTTCTTTCTCGTCTGCCTCTCAGGGCGCATGTGTGGAATCTTTGTCACACGAGCTTTCAGTTCACCAAAACCCAGGCCCAAGTTTACGAACTAATAAAAGTCAAAGAAGAAAACATTAAAATCACAAATAAAATGTTTCCCTGTATGCCCACTCTTTCTACTCTATTCCCATTTAATTATAAATTCTATCCCGCATTAGTAGCGTTAAAGAAACGATAGTTTGATAATGACATGAGAGCAAGCTGAAGCATGTGAAAACATCAAGCAGCCATTTTAATGCACACTGCGCAGAAGCAGAAATTTCCCACCAAGCAAAGAAAAACGTCACAACACGTGATGTGGTTGGGACATGCGCATTAGGGTTCCCGCGCTTTAGCGGCCATTTTGGATTACAGACAAGCGTTATTCATTAGTAAAACACATAGGCAAGCATCCTTTCTATTCGTGTAGTGTATGCAAGGATCAGTAGAGACAATACAAGTTTAATAAATTAGTACTATGAGGATGTTGCATACGAGCAAGTCTCATTTATGAGTCCTTGCTCCATCAATCCCCTCTCTGATGGCGTTTCTGAGCCATCAAAATACTACCCACAATCAGATGCCAACTTCTAGCAAATAGTTTCACTCTTATTTTTACATTTTCTATTTTTACCATCTCCTTTCAATTTCTTGTATAATTCACTTCTCCATTCTTCGAGTTCTATTTCATCTAATTTTCTCTTCTTTCCTTTTCCTGTCACATTATATGTTCCCTTCTTTCTACAACATTTGCACCATATTATTATTGTCAGTGCTATTATTGCTATCCCTGCTAAGGGTACTAATATTTGACCTATAAGTCCTTTTCCTACGTTAGCAAACCATGTACCAATTGACGCAATACTACTTGTCAATCTTTCCCATACACTATCAACTTCCAGTGGTTTAAGTTCCTTCTCAAGTTTAGTTATATTCTGTATATACGTTCCAATTTCTGCACTCTTATCAGGAATATAAGTGCAACAATGTTTCGTCTTTAATAATTTACAGACTCCGCCCTCTTTTGCCAATATAATATCAAGAGCAAGTCGATTTTGCATCACCATAGATCTAATCGCAACCATTTCCGCATTAATCATTAGAAATCCTCCGGCAGTATCCGTAGATAAACGATCAACCACTGTAGACAATTTACATATTTTCCTTGAGTTCAGAATTATTCCCACTGAAGGTATCAATGCACCAAATATATCACCTACAATTTCTGAAAAACGAACTCTTTTATTACGTATTAATTCACTATTGTTTTCATTGCTCCCAGTGTTTCTTTTTACGTGGTATATCTTTGGAAATACTATTCCAAAATAACAACTTCCATACCACCGTGCAGGAAGCCTAAAGTAAGCCTTATTCCCACACACATAATAGATTCCAGGAAAAACTGAATCTGTTCCTCCTTTTATTCCCCAACCTCCAAGTATTAAGAAATTATGTTCACATTCACTGGTACCGATGAAAACATTGTTATAATCAGTTTTTAACCTATGTAGACAAATTTTCCCTGTCTTTACAAAATCCAGAGCCATAGCAGCTTGAGCCTTGCCAGGTGTGTAACTCCCTTCTTTCTCAGCCCAAGGTGGCAAATGAGCCTTATGCTCGGAAGCTTTCTTTGGAAATCTTGTCTTCTATCTTCTACTAAATTCAAAAATATCTTTTCTTCTTCGTGTAAAGAACATGTTAGATTGTGTCTATGTGCATGTGTTATGTCTATTGATTTCATTGTTAAGAAAAATTCTCCCATAAACTGTGCGTCTTGACTACTAAGCACTGGGTTCATACTCTTTCGAATCGGAACCTCAGAAAATATCACATCTAGGTTTGAATAATAATACTGAAGTCTCCCTGTTCTATAAAATAAACTAGACAAAACACTACATGATATGACATATGTCAGTGGTAAGTGATGATATGTTAATCCTTCTGCTACTGATTCAGGTAACTTCATACAGACATAACAATTACTAACTTCCATTGTGTCTACATACTGAAACAATAATTTTGTAAAAACGTTTAAACTAGTGTCGTTATCAGCTATTTCATGATGAAACTCTGGTTCATTTTCTGCCATTAGTTCTACTCTATTGCCCTTCATGTTTGCTGTCCTCTCCTTAGTTTCATTATTATTTCTTTTATCCATTATCATAAGGTAAGGAACTGCTACAATCAGGACTAACCATACTACAAGCACCATTACTAGACTACATATGCATATTGCACAGCATCTTCTACAACATCTCTGTTTTGGTCTCCCAGCAACTCTATCGTCAGGCATTTTCGACAAGGAAGATCGCTCTTCTTATCTATTTCCTCTTTTCTTTATATGACTCTCTTGCTTAGTCAAGGTGGTCTTGTTTCTTTCTCGTACGTTAGCTCTGCACTTGTTCCTTCGTCACCACTTTCACTTGACTCTGAACTTTCGTAATCTTCAAGAATGATGTAAGTCCAATCAGGACCCTTGAATTTGTTATTCACAAGTTTCAGTCTCTTACTTCTTCTTTTCTCAGTTTTATTCTGTTGTTCAGTTTGGCTTGTCACTTCATTTACTTGATCTGGATCTTCACTTCTGGTTGTTATGTGGTATTTTACTCTTTTAATGACACTTGGCCAATGATCTCCTTTTCTTGTTTTCTTTGTTTGTACTGTTTCTTTATCTTCGTCTTCAGAAATCTTTTTATTTTCACTTTCTGACACCCTTTCGTTTTCTGCAATTACTGTTTTTTCTTTCTTGCTCTTTTTCAGGTCTGATTTGTTTTTCTTCAGCAGCTCCACTGTGAGTTTCCAATAATTGACCTTGTGCTTGATATATTTCTTCATGTTCATTTTTCTCATGATCCTGTTCTTCTGTGTATTTTTCTTGATCTAACTGATTCTGATCAGGGCTTATTGCACTTTGTACTTCTGCATCCTGACCGGATTCTTCTAAACCTGTCTGTCCCTGCTCAAAATTTATTAGTTCTTCGTTAATTTGAGCCCAATTTCCTTTCCTTATCTGACCTTGCTCAGGTTCTCTTATTGTCTCTTCTTCTTTTTCCTGAGCTGCTTCTTCTTCACCTATCTGATCTTCTTCGATTACCTCAAATCTTGTTTGACTTCTTGTTCTGTGGTAAACTTCAGGAATTTCTACCACCGGTATCCAGTCCTGACTTGTGCTCAGTTGTTCTTCTTCAGCTTCTCTTGAATCTCGAGCCTGAGATTCCTCTGCTGGGCAACCTTCAGCTCCCTCAGTGATTGTTGCTGTCTGAGGATTTTCTTCTTCAGGATCTGGTACTCTTTTGGTGTGGCTTACATGAATCCAATTAGGAAATCCTGCACACTTCACTGCTGTATTTGTAGTCAGTATGACTTGACAAGGACTGCTCCATCTGGGTGATAGACACGTTTCTCTGGTGTGATTCTTCACTACCACCCAGTCACCAGGATTCAGATCATGTTCTTGTTCAGGCTGCCTGGAAACTGCGTCTTCTCCAACCTGGTGAGAGACAGAACGCACTAGGTCAGCCAGTCCTTTACAATAGTCCAGTACCATATCATCAGATATATTCAGCAGTTTGTTTGTTGGAACATGTGTTTGTCTCATTGCTCTTCCCATCATTATCTCGTGGGGGCTCAATCCTGTATTTCTGTTAGGTATGCTTCTGAGTCCCATTAAAACAAGTGGCAATGCATCTGGCCATTCTAATGATGTTGATGCACACATTTTGTCCAATCTTGACTTTATAGTGCCATTCAATTGTTCAACCACTCCAGAAGCCTCTGGACGATATGCACAGTGCAGTTTCTGTTTAATTTGGAATGCTTCGCAGATTATTTGGATCACTTCACTGTTAAAATGTTTTCCTCTATCTGATTCCAAAGTTACTGGGAAACCAAACCTAGGAATGAGCTCTCCTAGCAACAGTTTTGCGACTGTAATGCTATCATTTCTCCTGGTAGGGTAAGCCTCCACCCACTTTGGAAACAGACACACTATGACTAGTACATATTTCAACCCTCTGCATGATGGTAACTGTATGAAATCAAACTGGAGTCTTATAAAAGGACCCTCTGCCTTTCCAATTTTTCCAAATCCAATTATTGTCTTCCTCCCTGGATTATGCATCTGGCAAGTTAAACATCTCTGGCAAAGACTCTCTGCAACAGCCCTGAACTTCGGATTATACCAGTTTTGTCTGAAGAGCCTAATCATTGCATCTCTCCCTATGTGTGTGTCTCCATGATACATTCTGGCCATTTGTGAGAGTAAACAGTCTGGCATGACTGGTCTACCATCAGCACTAATCCACACTTCATCATCTCCTCTTTGGGAACAACCTACTTTGATCCACAAATTCTTTTCATTTTCATCAACATCATCTTGTAATCTCTTTACATCATTCCAAGTTTCAGGTGGCATATACAGCATAAGTTGGCAGCTGATTCCCATTCTTTCCACCCTCTTATTGACTGACAATCTATTTTGGCACAATGTTGAGCCACCAGATCTGCGTATCTGTTGCCGACTACCACCCAGTCATCTCCTGACTGGTGTGCGGCACATTTCACCACAGCCAATTCTTTTGGTGATTGTATTGCTTCCAGCAATTCCTTTACGAACTGTCCATTTTTAATGGGGGATCCTGAAGAAGTCAGGAAATCCCTCTGCATCCATAGTTGGCCAAAATCATGCACAACCCCGTAACCATATTGGCTATCTGTAAATATAGTTACTTTTTGATTCCTCCCAATTTTACAGGCTTTTATTAATGCAATCAATTCAGCTACTTGTGCAGATTTGACTCCTGGTAAATAGGATGCTTCGACTATTCCAGTTAATTCACATACCGCATAGGCAGCAGTTAATTTACCGTCTTCATGTCGTTGACATGAACCATCAACAAATAGCTACGTGTCTGGCTTTCCGAGGGGCTGTTCTTCTATATCTGGGCGAGGTTTCGTACATAACTCTGTAATCTGTAAACAATCATGTTCATTTTCTTCGTCATCTTTAATTTTCTCATGATATGGGTCTGGTAGTAAGGTCGCTGGATTTATTATAGTACACCTTACCATGGTCACATTTTCAGCTCCCATTATTATTCTTTCATATTTAGTCAGCCTACTAGGAGTAAGATGTTGTGTTCTGGTTCTTGTTAATAGAATCACAACAGCATGTGGAACAAACACCTTTACAGGATGTCCCATCACAATTGACTCACTTTGTTCAATGCTCAAACAAGTAGCTGCCACTGCTTTTAAGCATCCTGGCAACGCGGCTGCTACTGGGTCCAATGTAGCAGAAAAATATGCTATAGGACGTCTGTCTAAACCGTGTCTCTGTGTTAGGACAGAAAGTGCACAATTTTCTCTTTCATGACAGAATAATGCGAATTCTCTTTTATAATCTGGCATGCCTATAGCTGGTGCTGAGCACAGAGCATTTCTCAATTTTACAAAAGCTCCTGCACTCTCATCATCCCAATCAACTGGGTCCTTTGCTTTCTTTCTTGTCATTTGAATTAGGGGCTTTGCTAACAAGGAAAATTCTAGTATCCATTGTCGACAATAACCTACTATTCCTAGGAACATTCTCACTTGTATTTGGGTTACAGGCATTTGCATTTTCTTTATTAATTTTACTCTTTCAGCTGTTATTCTTCTTTTTCCCCTCTCAATTTGGTGTCCCAGATATTTAACAGCTGTTGTACAAAACTGCAACTTTTCAGGTGAGACTTTATGCCCTTCTTCAGCCAAAAGATTTAATAGTGCTATGGAATCAACAACACAGTCCTCTCTGGTGTTTGATGCCACCAATAAGTCGTCGATATATTGCACTAGGACTGAACTTCCTGGCATCACTAGTTTCTCAAGGCACTTTTTCAGTATTTGATTGAAAATGGAAGGACTTTCCGTGTACCCCTGAGGAATACGATTCCATACATAGACTTTATTTTCAAATTTAAATGAGAAAAGATACTGGCTATCTGGATGCAATGGTATTGAGAAGAACGCTTGACATAAATCAATTACTGTGAACCATCCTGCACTCAAAGGAATTTGGTATAGAATTACTGCAGGATTTGGCACTATGAGACAACATGGTTCCACTATTTTATTTATTTTTCGCAGGTCCTGTACAATCCTATATTTTCCACTAGGTTTCTTTAGTCCCATGATTGGTGAATTACATGGGCTACTCATCACTTCTTTTAGTATGTTTTGTTCAACCATTCGATTAATTTCTTCAATGACTCCTGCCTTTACTTCTGCACTCATTTTGTACTGTCTGGTATTTGGGAAAATCGCACCTTCCTTTACAGTAATTTTAACTGGGTCTATTTTAGCCATAAGTCCTACTTCTTTTCCTGTGAAATCCCAAACTAAGGGATTTACTGTACCTTTTAATTCTTCTGGCAACTCGTCTTTTGTTAATACTGAAAACATCTCATCTACTTCTGTACCCTGTTTTGCAATCATAATTTTATATACATGGTCTTCATCTGGTGTCTGAACTGCCACACCATCCGGTGTGCAGAAAATTGTGCAGTTCATTTTGCACAATAAATCCCTGCCTAATAAGTTTACTGGGCTAGAATCGCATACTACAAATTGATGCATTTCTCTGAAGTTTCCGATTTTAACTTCCATTGGTTTGGTAAGAGGTGTTCTAATCCTTTGATTAGCTACTCCCACTACTTGGATATTTTCACCAGAGAGAGGAAGGTCTGGAATGTCTGCTGTTCTTACAGTAGACCGGGTAGCACCAGTATCCAACAGAAAAGTGATATCATTACCTTTCACATTTCCTTCCACATATGGACCTGACTGATCTACTGATAAGGATGCGCCAAGTACGCACTCCTTCTCCCCCTCTCTTAGGCACCGTCATGAACTGTATTGACAGAAATCGTCCTGTAAAAGAAATTGTGAGGTTATATAATCATTCTTACCACTTCCTCCTTGATATCCGATGTCTGTACCGTGCTTTGCTCTGCTTACATTACCCTGAATAGGTGCAGGTGGCAGCTGACTCTGAGGATTTACACCCTGCTGTGAGTCATTCTGCGTCTGTGGATTTAAATTTTCATTTGGGCCATTATTATTCTGGATCTTTTTACATTCATCCTTCCAATGCCCCAATTTTCCGCATCCATGACAAGGAAATTTCTTTTTAGCTTCTTCTCTACTCATTCGTCCTCTCACTTTCCCACCATTCCCAGTATCACCACTCGTTCCAGAATCCTTTCCCTGATTTTCACTCGGATTTTCCAAATTAATTCCCTGTTTCTCGGCTATTTTCACCTGAGCCCACATCACTTTTTCCTGCAATTTCTTGTGTCTATCCTCAATATCGTCTCCACAATATTTTGCATACTTCAAGATTTCATCAATCGGCTTCCTTGCCAACACAGCATATGCTGTTTAATCATCTGACAAATTTCTGGCTTTAAACCGAAAACAAATCGATACACAAACTGACTCATGTTCTTGTCTCCAATGTCCTCAAATCCACTATACTGTTTAAATACCTGCAGTAAACGCTCATAGTAGGAATGTACCGATTCATTAGCCTCTTGGGTAGTTCGGTCTATTTTCACCCAATCTGTTTCTTTCAGTGGTATTTTCCCTTTCAAATAAGTTATCACCTGCTGATACTTTTTCATCACATCATTTGACGGGGCACCTGTCTTTGGGTCTCTAGGATACTCGTCACTTGGCCAATCAACTGTAATTTTACAATCTGTCCACAAATCGGCAGGTACCACTATGTCAAATAAACCATCTAAGTCCTTCAACAATACCTTTGACACCTTCACAAACCTTTCAACCTGCTTGTACCATTCAATTGGTTTTTCTCTCAATTTTGGAAAATCATTCGTAAATGATAAAATATCCTGTCTGCTCCATGGGACATGTACATATCCTCCTCCCGCAACTCCTCGCATTGGATACATTTGGTCTGCTTTCCCTGTCTCCTTCATCACATATTCCGACACTGATCTACTTGATCGTTCTTCTTCCTTTTTCTTGGCCCACCTAGTTCTCCATTTATCTAGGTCTCCCCATTTTTGTAAAACTATCATTAATTCCCTTACTTGTAATTTTCTTCCAGAGGCATTCATGTTTTCTAAATCTTTTTCTGAAAATTCTGCTCTATAGGGTTTCTGCAACACCTTTGATCTCCCTATTTCTATTCCCATCTGTAGTGCTAGATTGGATAATTTTTCATGGAATAATCTTACATTTCTTGTGATACTTATGCACATAAATAATAATTCTTCATCATCATAGGTATTCAAGCGATCTAGTCCAACATTTCCTGCTATTATTTCTTCTAATTCGACCTTCAATTTATGAATGTCCATTATTTTTGGAGGTGTGCACTGTTTATCTGATTCTTGTGCCCACCTTTCTAAATCTTCTGGGGTGACTATTGTGGCATTTTACGCTCCTGATGAAGTCACTAGACTTATATCCTTTGAACACCCAGGTGTAGTTCTCTTGGGAGTAATATTGACAGAATCTCGAATGGGTAAATCCATCAATGATATTGTGGATTCGCTGTCACTAAAGTGATCTTCAACCATTACTACTGCTTCAGTGTTTGTAGCGTTTACAGGAGTAGGTGCAAGTATCGGTGGAGGGCAGTTTCCCTGAGTACCATATAATGGAACTACTGGACCAATTGTTACAGGTATGGTCAATGAATCAGGATGTACTTTTATCTGTGTTATTTTCTGTATTAATTCTGCTCTGGTCTTCTCTAGTGCTTCCCTTTCTTTGTCATGCAGTATTCTACTAGGGGTGAATTCATGCATTACCTGTGGTACTAATGGAGTTTTTAACGGTGGTGCACTTGGGGTGCATCCATTTGTCCCTTCCTGATATGGTGGGGGGTTCCTCAACATTTCTTCCATAAATTCGTCTTCAGAATCATCATTTCTCATTAAATGTTTTGTCTTTTCTGTACATTTACTCCCTAATTTCTCCTCTGCTGTTAACAATGGATATAGTCCTTCTGTAATCATTGCCCTTCTCCATTGTTTCATCTGACCATCCCTAGATTCATGTAGGTTCCTGGGAAAAAATCCTCGATAACCCCTATTACTCCTAGATCGGTCACGCTCAAATGCTTCGGTTTCCCATTCCTCTAAGGCTTCGTATTGAGTTAATCTAGGTCTGGGTTCTAAGTCATTCATCCTCAATCTCAAATTTTGAAGAATTCTTCCATTGAAGGTACCATTCTCGGGAAATGCTAGTATTCCATCATTTTTGGTATATTCTATCCAATTCTCTATCCATACACAAGTATGATAACCTCTCTCCATCATCATAAATGAAGCGGGCGTTTTAGCTGGTGGAATGATAATTCCTTCCCTAGTTTTGATTGGTTTATCCTTTTTAAAATAGTTCTTAATCTTTTGCAGAAAGGACATTTTTCTCTTTTCTCTGTACATCTTAGGTGAGTATCGATGTATAAAATTATATTCTGCAAAGCCTAGGAATCTCCTATCCGGACGAGTTCCTGTTAAAGTCGGATCACGTTTTAACATGCAATCTCTACCCACTAAGATTTTTGCTTCTAGAATATCAACCAATCAAGTGTCTGCTATCTTTTATTCCCGGACCAATGCTTGCGCGGCCTTTTGGTGACGTTTGTCTGTCAACCCCTCCTTTACAATCTGCTCTCTACTGTCCCTCGCTGTTTCAACCAATCCCAGCGCGGCACCTGTGACGTCAGTACTACTCCTGACTATCAACCCCTCCTTTACAAGAGTCGTTCCACACCCGCTGATTCAACCAATCCCAGCGCGGCGTTTTGTGACGTCAGCTCCCTCTCCGGCAACTGACCCTCCCTTTACAAAATCTTACGCAAACTTATTTTCTCTACAATTCTTAATTGAATTTCAGTAACAACATAAAACATTCGCTATCGTGCCAGTTTCTCTAAATTCGAAAAGATAGTTTCTTTCACACTTAGTAAAACCTTTCCGTTTACTAAACATACACTACGAGTAAAACCCTTCCGTTAACTCTTCAACCAAGCTCCAGGAGTACCTGTTACTTCTTCAATGTTACCCTTTCTAGGTGATATAACATCAAATTTTCACCAGCATACTCTTTTGCTATTATTCACACGCATAGATTCCCTAACCAGTACTGATAGTCCTGCTTAACTTTTCAGCACTATTTCTGCCTGACAGATAACCTCACTGCAGTATGGCTTCCACTTACCATCCGCTATTCTTTTTACCCCGGGATTCTGGACAACATAAAACAAACTTTTAATACACGGATGTTAGTTCATAAAAATAACATTCTCATTACCCAATTAACAAAGAGTAACCATCCTCTGATTACCAGAAAACTGATCAAGCGCGATATTAGCAAACAGCATTCATACACCAAATACTCACTTGGGCGCATACATTCATACTACGCTAATACTTACGCTGGGTTTTATCAGTTGTTACTCTTTATCAAAATCCCTGCTACCAATTACCTTCCGAATGAAGAGTAATGACTTACCAATGAATCCTTTGCTAATTGGGAAATTTAAAATGAGTGACATTCATTATAGTACATAATTCTGAAATAACCACTGAGTCAGGAAGTTTTAAAATGTTTATCTAAAGATTTAGCAGAGTAAAATACAGAACCACACGGTACTTAATCGCAATACCCAAGATGAAGCATAGAATAACTATTGCTAATCAATGACGGTCCCTCAAAGAAGGAGAGGATAGAGACAGCAGCGCAACTAAAGGTTGCATTATATTTACCTAAGTGCGAGAACCAAACCCCTTGGCCAAGGAGTTGGAAAGAATAGGACCCAGGAAGGATGAAGAGCAAAGACCTCCTCAAGGATCAGGACAGGACCGGTGACCTCTCTACAACGACGCCTGCGTCGTTCCCCTCTCTGATACTCGACTTCTCCTTGATTCGCCCATGTCTTCCTTCTAATGGACTCCGCCGCCCCCTCCTCCCGGACCTCTCTGGACAGCGATTCAGTCTGCAATCGATCAGCTTGGCAGTCTGGAGCTAAGAGCTAACTAATTAGCTAATTCTATATCTATTATACCCTTCTACGCCCATGTACCTCCCCTTAATGTTGCTAAAATATGGGACCACTACTTCTGATTGGACAGGGACAGGGGGTGGATTCTCACACCATATTGATTTGTCTTGTATTTCTGAAGCCTATTGTTTTTAAACTACCGCCCCTTCAATTTAATACATTTGCTTTATTTCCCACCCGTCTCACGACAAAATTGACAATTTATTCATATAAAATGTTGCTTTCAACAAGAACATCTTGGTATGTAGTGGTGTCGGCCAGCAGGTCACGACCTTGGGTGATGTCCAAATTGACTTCATCTCTTTCTTTCTCGTCTGCCTCTCAGGGCGCATGTGTGGAATCTTTGTCACACGCGCTTTTAGTTCACCAAAACCCAGGCCCAAGTTTACGAACTAATAAAAGTCAAAGAAGAAAACATTAAAATCACAAATAAAATGTTTCACTGTATGCCCACTCTTTCTACTCTATTCCCATTTAATTATAAATTCTATCCCGCATTAGTGGCGTTAAAGAAACGACAGTTTGATAATGACATGAGAGCAAGCTGAAGCATGTGAAAACATCAAGCAGCCATTTTAATGCACACTGCGCAGAAGCAGAAATTTCCCACCAAGCAAAGAAAAACGTCACAACACGTGATGTGGTTGGGACATGCGCATTAGGGTTCCCGCGCTTTAGCGGCCATTTTGGATTACAGACAAGCGTTATTCATTAGTAAAACACATAGGCAAGCATCCTTTCTATTCGTGTAGTGTATGCAAGGATTAGTAGAGACAATACAAGTTTAATAAATTAATACTATGAGGATGTTGCATACGAGCAAGTCTCATTTATGAGTCCTTGCTCCATCATAAGTATGGAGAGCACAATGTGACTACATGTGTGTACAGCAAGCAGTGTGTCTGCATGAGTGCAGGTTAAGTATTGTGCTTCTGGAAGTGCAGGTGAGTGGTGTGCCCAAGTTACTGCTTGGTGAAAGGTGTGCCGAGGTGATTGCAGGATGCCTCTGTGTGTCTCTGTAAATGCAGTTTGAGCAAAGTTCCCATGTGAGTGTAGGGCAAGAGGATATGTGGTGCACCCCTGTGAGTGCAGGGTAAGCAGTGTGCCCGCGTGAGTGCAGCGCGAGTGATATGCCCATGTGTGTGCAGGGTGAGGGATGTATCAGTATGACAATGACATGAGAAGTGTGTCCATATGACAGGGAGGTGAGTGATATGCATGTTACTACTGGGTGAGAGGTATGCCTGTATGAGTGCAGGGTAAGAGGTATGTCTAGATGAGTAAAGAGGGATCCAGAGTAAATACTATGGGCAGATTTACAAGCCCCTTGCTTCATTTTTGCGCCGCCATTGCGTCACTTTTTGTGACGCAGTGGCGGTGTAAATACAGCCCATTTACAACGTGATGCATCTAGGGAGATGCGTCAAGTTGTAAAGCCCTGCGTCACATTATACCTGCGCCAGGTATACTGTATGCATGGTGGGTGATCCCACGCAAAAATGCGTCGTAGAAGTGATGCAGTGAAATCTACAAGATGTCACTGCGCCACTTCTAGGACGCCACTGCGTCAAAACCTTACGCCTGCTTGGAGCAGGCATAAGGAGTGACGCAGCACAATGAGGATAGTTCTCTCCATGCATTGCTGGAGTTGCGTCGTGCTTGCGACACACCTCCAGCAATGCGTGACTTTTGCGCCAACAGATGCATCAGAATTTCTGACGCATCTGTCAATCCTTGCGCCATGGTGCGCCAAATTGAAAATACTGCGCATCCATGGTGGCACAAGGGTTTCTCATGGTGGTGCAGGGAAAGTGACGCATCTCTATGGATGCGTCACTTTCTTGTAAATCTGCCCCTGAGTGAGCAGAGTGCCCATATGAGTGAAGGTTGAGAGATTTGCCTGTGTGTGTAGGGTGAGAGGTTTAAGTGCAGTGTGAGGGAGTACCTGT
Source organism: Calotriton arnoldi (assembly GCA_963921515.1). Classification (NCBI taxonomy): domain Eukaryota; kingdom Metazoa; phylum Chordata; class Amphibia; order Caudata; family Salamandridae; genus Calotriton; species Calotriton arnoldi. Next base: position 1,888,275 of record CAWUFW010001308.1, read on the forward strand.
TTAAGTGCATGGTGAACGGTGTGTTTGTTGGAGAACAATGTTGCTGGTGGGAGCAGACAGATTAGTATTAGGGCAGTGGGAGGGAGAGGAGTGTGCTATTATTTCTGCGGCAGAATGCTTGTGCTTATAAGAGCTCATGGTGACAATGTGAATGCATGTTGAGTGGTATGCAGCATGAATTCAGGGTGAGCAGGGGGAGGGGTGTGTTCTACGAATGCAGGGTGAATTGTGTGCCTGTTTGCGTGCAAGGCGAGCAATGTGGCAGTGTGAGCACAGGGTGAAGCCATTTATTAGCATTGCCTTTTTTTTTTTAACTTCCTCTGATACCTATGAAAATTGTACTGTAAATAATACCCATATATTTCAAGCTATTCAAGCCCCCAAAACGTCCTTGATGATAGTCAAGGTCACTAACAAGACCATGAATAATTGAAATTGTCATGTACCCATTCACAACTGTCTGTAACTCACATAAAATTCTATTCCATCTTTGAAAACTGTGCTGTAAAATGTATCTTTTGTTCCCATTATCTTCAAACAGTTGTATGGAGGGACGGCCCTCCTACATTTCAAAATGGGATGGGGGCTTCAACATTCCTCACTGCATTAGCTTATTGCACTTCAAGCCAAGGATTATGCTCCATCAATTAGATAATACATCAATCACCACAGACGTAATTGCTTTTCTTTCCTACTCACACCATGTCATAAGAACTATTGGTGAACATTTGAAATCAAGCGTAAATTGGAAATACAAAATATTCATAAACCACCACAATCTTACTCTCCATGTGTGTGCACCAGATTGGCATGACATTTCCCTGATTAAATCTCTAACACTCCCCTAGGAAGGACAGTCCTGGTGTTGCTCGGATATGCATTTACCGTAAAGAAATGAAAAGACAAGAGGCGTTGGCAAAACAGGAGCAAGTTGGTTTAATTAAACGCAGCGGGCAGGAGAGCATTCTTGGAAAAGCACCTTAGTCATAAATAACATGTTTGACCATCTGATAAGGAGATACAGATGGCTCTCGACCTCGGGAAGTGCTAGTGTGGGCCAGTGTGTATGTGTGTGTGTCCAGATATCTGGTGTAGGGAGCGAGTGATCACTACGTGTGATGGCATGTTGTGTCTTGATTTGCTGAGCGTTTCTATCTACGTGTGGCATCTAGCTTTGTGGTAATTTTGGGGAATGTGTACCCCTGGCCAAACATGGTTTAGTGGGGCTAATTTCCTTGGAGCTGTTTGTGGTGCAACTATCTATGGGATCGATCACTGTTTTCCCTGGTTGCGCGTTTGTCTTTGGGCTAAGTGAGACCGCACCTGTGACCTGTCACCCGATAGGTGTGGGTTGGGGTCGCAAGCCTGTCTGACTTCGCATCTCTGACTTGGGGGTGATGGGGAGGTCACATTGGGGGAATCTGACAGGAATGATATGAGTTTGTTAGAACTTCTACAAATAACGTGGCGGCCATTGATATCATTTTTACCGACATTCTCAATATTGTGCATACAGTTGTCATCGCGTACATTGATATTGCCTTTACTGATATAGACATTGTTATGTGTGCCTAGATTATGACGTACATTGACATTGTTTCTACTGGTATCGACGTTGTTATGCATGAATGGATGATAGCATACATTGACATTGTTTCTATGGGTATCAACACTGTTGTGAGGGCATAGATTATGGCATACATTGACATTGCATTTATTAGTATTGCTGTTATCAGGCCTACACATATCATGGTATACATCAACATTGAATTTACCCATCCTGACACTGGCATGCACCCTGATTCTTTAGATACAGTAGCCACGGTCTCTAAAAAAGTTAGCATTTGATCATCGTAGATATCCGCCTCACTTGTCTTTATTTCTGTATTCAAAGAAGCAAGAATATATGTGCAACATTATTTTTGTGATTTATAAAAAAAAGAGCTCCCACAACAGTACACCTTTAACGATCAAACATGCTTTGTATGCACATAGAGTACAACTCACAAAAAACGTGCAAGTCTGTTCAAACTGCGAAACACCCTCTTATGGGTTTAGACCAATGTTTCCCAAACTGTGGGTCGTGAGCCAATTTTCAATGAATCGCAAATGTTCAAGCAATGAATAAAAGTGGCTTTAAATTCTGTATTTATCTTGACACATTTGCTGTGCTTCAAAGTCAGGGGCAAATGTCAAGCTATGTCTTCTGACAAATTGTTAATTAAGCTTCTCTCACTTTGCAGTCAGAGAAAGAAAAGTAAAGTGAATTATGTGACAATCTTGCTGGGTTACAGGGAGTGTGCAAGGAAAGGCTGTAGGATGTCATTGTTTTTGTAACTCCCAACAAAATGTAAATACATGTAAATGAACTGTACACATTCAGCAGTTAGGAAAATAAAGATGAAGCACATTTTTTTGTAACTCAGAAGTGTGAGGGAATCAAAGAATATAATAGGATCAAAGCAAATCAATACATTTTTTTGGGTGATGCACAAAGGAGATATGGTAACTGGAACTCCATTTACACAAACTATCATTTGTGTGCAATATAGTTTTATCAATAAAACTGTATGTCTGTGCAAATTTAGTGGCCATTTCAATATAAAAAGTGATGTCTGTAAATGACAGTGTGCTACCAATCAATCAATCGATCAATCAATATGAACTTTATTCAACTTTTGAAAACAACCCATAAAAGTACATCACAATATACACATCAGTTAAAAAGAATCACATAATATAGATAAAACTAGATTAAAATCCCATAAAAAAGCCATCAATATAAGATTAAAATAGAATAAATACTAGGGAGAGAGTTTACACATAATAGCTATAAATCATTGCTACAATGACTATTATTATTGATCACAACTTTTTCTGAGCCTAACAGCAACTTTCAAAAAACTAAGAACGTTGACAACAATATCTCCTGAAAGCAATTGTAAATAAACAAGAGCTGGGTGGCTCTGGGTAAAATTGGCCCTTTTTAAGATGGGAAGAATATATATCTACCTGGGCATGGCATAAAAACGACAGAACATGATTAAGTGTTACACGTCCTGTGGAGACTTACCATTGCAGCCACTATTCATCGCTGCCCCTATTCCTCGCACTACGGTAGGCTAGAAGTAAGACAAAAAGGTCCAGCCAGAGCCTAGTTAATAAAAAATGGTCATATCTGCTTTTTACCCATAGAAGATAGGGCTCCATGGTGGGCACATTTTTCAGCATGGCATATCGACGAACACTAGTCTTTGTAAAAATTCCTTCTTCCCTGTCCAGCAATCGCCTTCTAAAAAATTATCTTTCACCCAGATAAGATCCTTTTTACAGATCTTATCAGGATCACTAAATAAATCACACCTGCCTAGATTCAAAAAGCAGTCCATGATATATTGATTGACAATGCTCTAACACAGGATAGTTTACTTACATTAAAAAGTTGCTTGCCTCATGTCCAGTGAAGCTAGTTAGGTTTGGAAAAGTTTGTCGTACTAAAAATTGGGCTGTGGTTCTAAAAACTTTGGGGCATATTATCAAGAACGGCGTTAAAATTATCGCCGGTTTAGCGGCAGAAAACTGCCGCTAAAGCGGCGATAATGGGCTTGATAATATGCTCTGAGAATTCCAATGAAGCCCATGTTCACACCAGAACATGGACTTCTATTGAATTCTCAAGGGCATATTATCAGCCCATTATCGCCGCTTTAGCTGCAGTTTTCTGCCGCTAAACCGGCGATAATGTTTAACGCCGTTCTTGATAATATGCCCCTTAGGGAATCACTGGTGTAGGCAGACATTTGGATAATCACAACTGTGCAGAAGTACGTCTCGAAAGCTGCATCAGTCCCAGGTTTCTATATGTGCTGCAGGAAAACTTATGCATACTTTGGGGCTTATTTACAAGCCTCGTGCGCCGCCTGTGCGTCACTTTTAATACGGGAAAAAGTGACGTACGGGGCGGCGCAAGGGTCTTGTAAATAAGCCCTCTTGTTTTTAATGTGCATAGTCATTTCCACCTGCATAACTGTACATTCTTAAGTTCATGGGTATTCACCCACTTACCAGGAAATCCCGGTCCTGCAATGCCCACTTCCTAAAACTTGAATGGGAGTGACTCATTCATAATATTTCACCTTCTCACGCCAATAAATGAATTTATGAGTGCGAGATTTCCTTTTACAATCCAGTCATCTGTGCATGGCAAATTTATACACGCATACATTCTTTGTCAAGGACAACCCAATGTGATCAATCCCACTATTCATTAACTAAATATCTTTAATATTGCTTTGTTAAATTGGAGTAGATGCGCGAGATACTCTTGGCAGCATTTTAGGGGGCACATTTATCAAATGTTCATGCAGCCCAACACAGCAGGCCAACTTTCTGCGCTGCCCAAAAGGGAAAGGGCAAGAATGTGCTGTATTTAACATCATACAGCGCATTCCTGTCCTTTCCATGCCCTGGTGCACTCTTGGATGCCATGGTGCATGGATGCCTGTGTTGTAAGCAGGATTGTTTTTTGTACGGGAAAGGAAACCTTCCCGCACAAAAACAATCCTCTCAGGTATTTTCCTCTTTCTATACACACAAAGAAAGGAAAAAACGAGGAGAAATACAGATATTTCTCCTTCTTACGCCTCACCTGGGAGGTGTAGCATTTTGATACATTTCCAGGTCTACCAGTGATGGTAAACCTGGGAATGTGCCAACATCCATAGGTGGATGCGTGGGAACACCCATGCTCCACCCAAGGAACGCCTCCCTGGGGAACAGTACTGCAACACAGCGATTTGCGCTGTGTTGCGTTTTTCTATATTTAAATCTTGCGTGGCTTGATAAATCTGACCTTGTTGTGGCGTTGCCCTTGCGCCCCCTTGCGTGGCACAAGGGCGATGCAACAAATATGATAAATATGCCACTGGGTGTTTTAGAATTTTTCTGAATCTCCGTATCTGAGCATAATATGCGCCGGTGTTTTTCAAAACACAACAAAAGCATGCAATCTGTAAGCGCATATAGTTAATAGAACGGTAGTGGCAGTGCCGATTATTTTATGCTGGTAGTTTTGTTTTAAACCATCTATGGTCGTGAATCCAGAAAGAAGCAATGACCTGGAATTACAAGCAGAAAAAAGAAGGTAGCTATAGAGTGGTTTCAAATGTTCTTTTCTCCAAGCACACAGACACAGGTTCAACAGCTTGTCTCTGCTCCTTCCAGCGATATCCTTTGAGTAATGGGCCTGTAACTCATTTACATGTTATGCAGCTGTTAAGGCAATGAAATACAACTTGCATCAAAATGATTATGACGTTGTCAGAACAAAATGGCGTTATTAATCTGGCATATAGTTTGCTCACAAGCAAAGTGTGAAATATATCAAATTCACTTCTTGATAGAGTACTTTATAATTCCGTATTTTCTGATATCTCGGCAGCTGAGATGCAGCCATGGACAAATTTGCTTTTTCCTACTTGTTAGGAAGACCATCTGTTCAATGGGAAGTATTGAATGAAAGATGCTTGCTTAACTGAGCAACATAATCCTTAGTGTGAGAGATTTATGCAGAGCACATCTAATTTTCAGCTTCTGTTTTGGTTGGCTGATATTTATCGAATATTTTCTTCAAACACATACAACATCAATATCAATAAAGACAGTCAGCATTCAGTGCCATGTTCTGCTCTACGGGTTTTTTTTTTTTTTTATCAGTGTGCACTCTTCATGGTTGAAAAACTTCCCAACATATTTTTTTTGCAATTTTTGGTAAATATATTCCAGGATGGGGGATCATTTTCAGACGACCCCGGGAAATGAGGGGTTACTGAGCTCAAGGTGTCACAATCCGATTCAAACGCTTTTTCCACTGAGGTGTAAATTCACTATGGAGCTCAAATAGAGCACGAATTATGCACTTTCAGCACTTTTTCCCCAGGATAGCCGAGTTGAGCAGTCCAAGTCTTACTCAGGGAGATCGTGCGGAGTTAGCGTCGTAGCATTGAAAAAAGCATCTGATGAAAAGTACTTTGATACTAACACACAATGCAATTATTGTACATAATCATGAGAAGGCATTCTAAGCAAGATAAGCAATATACTGATTTTTTTTCAATAAATACAGCAATCTGCTGGACAGTATAAACTGTTACCCATAGTCAGGTAATGCTCAGTGGCCTTTCAAGGAGAATCTCAGAGAAATTGTCCATGCTGGATGTCTGTAAGCTCAGTTCACCCTCCTTTTTCAAGCGTTATCAGCTCCAGTCCGCCAAAATATATGTTTGTTCCCTGTCCTTCTGAGTCACAATGTCACAATTCTTTTCTGTCCTTCATTATAGTTTATGCAGGCCTGCCTGCACCTCTTCATCGGATGGCAGCCTTGCAGTTCAAGGTGGTGTGGACCTTGCTCATATCCTTCTTCTCCCAAGCAAAGCTGAGGTCGATTGTGGTCCCCAATAGTTGTGACAGCATATGCTCAGTCAGGGGAGTGTAGGCATCATTAGCGCTGTCAGTATAGCGGCTGTTGCACTGCATGTAGTCAGCTAAGTTCTGCTCCATGGGTTCTTGGTCAGGCCCACACAACAGTCCTCATCCAAACAAAGCGTAGTGCGCACCCTGGATACAATGGTGAGTTAGGTGATGAACAGTCCAGTACAACGATCAACTGCAGTTGTTATATTCCCGAGTTAGGCCTATGTAGCAAGACAGCTTATTCCTTACATTGTCCTAGAAAATAATGTTTTAGCAGTGACCTTTTGCACATATTTTGCATACACGATAATGTTGGATTAGTTTCTCTGAAACTACTTAGGGGCATATCTACGAGGACGGCGATAAGTCAACGCAAAGCGCCCTTAGCGCTTTTCTACTTATCGCCGTCTATCGCTTGATCATATCGCCCTGGTAGCGCGTTATCTACAACGCTTTTCCCCAGGGCGATATAATTACCAGCGATAGCGGGGGAAATCGCCGTTTTGCAGGGAACATCGCTGGTTTTCCAGCGATGTTCCCTGCAAAACGGTGATAACCTTGCTGATACGACCCTGTGGTCGTATCAGCACAATCCACCCCCATAATAGGTATGCCTAAGTCTGCATGTTAGCAGACGTTAGTTTTCGGTGAAAACAGCGGTTTTCGCCCAAAACTAACGTCTGCTAAAATGCGTAGTAGCCTTGTAAATATCGCGATGTGCACATCAGCGATATTTACAAGGTTGTACTGCTCAGTGACGCCACTTAGCATCTCATGAGAGATGCAAAGGGGGACGTCGGAAAAGGGTGCTAACATGCGCCAATGCATGTTAGCACCCTCTTGTTAATAGGGCAATGATTTTATCTCCGCTTTTTTGGCTTTAGAAGCCAAAAAAGCGGAGATAAAGCCCTTGTAGATATGCCCCTTAGTTTCTACATCCATCTTCGCACAACATTGTCAAGATGCCCTGAACATCATGTACTAGGCCTCTCTACGCACTAGGTACAAAAGTCATCCTATCTTCATCCACGGGGCAACAGCGCTATCCACATATCCATAACATCACTTATCTAGCGCCCACATCGCAAAGGCTGCTTTTATTATAAATAATAGACATTCTGATAGATTGGAAGAGGAGGCACTTCTGCTGACACCGAAGGTCCTTGCCTGATGAGAAATCACCAAGCACCGGTCTGACATTCCGTGAGGGGTGTCCAACTCGAGACCAAGAAGGGGTCCTTCACTCTCTCCCATCAGGTAATTGCATTGGATCGGCCCTCAGGGGGGATTCTTGGTTCTACACCTACACACAGGGCCGGACTGGCAACTGAAACCGGCCCTGGCAAACTGCTTCGGCCGGCCCCCTGGGGTGAGGGGGTGCAGCCGAGCAGTTTGCGAGCGCCGGAGCCGGCCGATTTTGTTACAGGGGGCCGATATTGCCGACCCCCGGTAACAAAAACGGCCCCCCAGGGGCCCAAAACCGGCCCCCACCCTAGCGGCCCACCGGGGAAACGCCTGGTGCCCGCTATGGCCAGTCCGGCCCTGCCTACACACATTCTAGGTACATTTAGAGTAGGGTTTGCATCGTAGCAGTACGTTAGATTGCCATTTTGCATATATGCTTGCACATATTCATTGCTTCAGCACCATGGTAGAAATGTATCTACTGTTTACTATCTTGGTGCTTGTAATCTCCTTTATTTGCTTCTGTCTCTGTGGTAATGAAGAAGGATGCTGCGTAGTCCATGTAAGTATTAAGTAGGTTTATTCAGGATAGGTTGTTATGATGTAAAGTAGAGCCCCACCAGGAGCAGCCTTCCAGCTGCTCAGCCCATCCTCCAACTGCCAACCTCACACATCCAACATTCCACGCCACAGTCACACTGGCTCAGCATCAGGTATAACACATCTTCTTCTCTTTATACAAATGACAAAGAAGCTCTAAAAAGAATAACATTTAAAATAGTGCATGCAAAGGATGACAATAAAACTATAACATGCAACACAGAGACATCAAAACAAATGCAAGCAAATAATCATTGTAGCAAAGTGCTGATGCGAAAGCATGCAGATAAAAGATGGAAACATTTCATGCATGTGTACAACAAATGATAAAATAAAGATAATAAAAGAGATATACACACAACATCTTAACCAAACCAAGAAAACGCACACACTACCACACCACAAAAACACAAACTAAACCAAGATACCAAAAAACAAGCTGGCTGGCCAGGCCAACAAGAAAGTGGTACGAAGGGTACGAACTGCAAGGCGGGGTAGGGAACCATGCAAACAAGAGCAATTAAAAAAAAAAACGTGGAAAATGTGGAAAATCGTGGCACACAAACTAACGGCATAAACGCTGCCCTCCACCCTTACTCGTAGTAAGGGTGGTACGTGTGGAACACGACTCCACACGAAACATATGGCATGAAAATTTGCCCTACACCCAAACCCAAAGTTAGGGTGGTAGGTGTGGAAAGGCCCGCCACACGGAACATGTAAAAGTGTACAACTCTACACCAATCAAGTAGTAAGAGAAAACAGTAATCACCAGCAAAAACACTCACTCTTCAACAATCTGGCTTCAACTCAGCCCTTCACCCAAACCCGAAGTAAGGGCGGTAAGTGTGGAAAGACGCTCCACACGGAACATGTAAAAGTGCACAACTCTACACCCAATAAAGTAGTAAGGGAAAACAGCAATCACTAGGAAAAACACACACTCTTCAACAATTGTGCTTTGCACGCGTGGGTTCGGATCCCATCCTCGTCGCCAAAATATGTGGTAATGAAGAAGGATGCTTCATAGTCCATGTAAGTATTAAGTAGGTTTATTCGGGATAGGTTGTTATGATGTAAAGTAGAGTCCCACCAGGAGCAGCCTTCTTGCTGCTCAGCCCATCCTCCAACTGCCAACCTCACTCATCCAACTTTCCACAGCCACCTCTCACATCAATATTCCACATCACAGTCACACTGGCTGAGCAGCAGGTATAACAGTCTCCTAATCATTGCAGCGCACGTATTTTATGCAAGAATAATGTTGGTTCAATAAATATTATTGAGAACGTCCCACTGTGTATTCTCTGTATATTTCTCTGAGAACAAGTGAGCACGTGTGACTTAGCAAAAGGCTCTCTACTGTTTCCACGATTCCTGAGGAATCAGAGTTGTCATGTTCAGTGGTTACCAGAAACTGTTTGCTCCTTGGTAAGTTAGGGGGGCTTGCAGTGGCAGTGAGAGCTAGATGGTCTATAGGCCAACATTTCCTGCGGAGGTGTCCAGAATCAGTCTAGGCACCAAGCCCTTAGTTTATGTTATCCAAACAATGTCCAGATCCTCCAGATTAGTAGGAACTACACAACATGGCACCTCCAATGTTGGTTAGGCACTTATTTAATGGTAAAATCTGAGTAGTTCAGTCTTGCTTTCTCAGAAACCCCTACTCACATTTTAACCTGAGACGTCTGTAGTGGGAAGGGAAACAAATCCGCCTAAGCTGAGTAGGAATACCTTATGTATTGGCTTTAGGTTAAATCAAGCTTGGAGGATTAGAAGGTTCCCACATTGTGCACACCATATCTCTATAAAAATTTTAATACAACAATACTACTGTGACAATGCCAGAACAAGATGATGATATTGGAGAACAGTTATTAGGACTAAATAATTCAGAAAATTGCAGCCAGGTAGTTACTATGAAACTGTTACAACATGGACTCCCGACAACGGGTGGAGATGTTACCTTTGTGGTAGAGGCACATGAAGCATTCAGAACAGAGGTATTCTATATGTGGTTTAAATTCCTAGCTACAGATGCACGCACAAAATTGTTTCACACTTACATTGAAGATGAGACACCAGAGGAATACTTTCCATACGTGGACATAGAAGTCCTGTTAACTTACCAAGAGAACATAAATTGGTTTAAAGGCACCCTCCCCCACACCACAGAAAATGTGAGAATCGGCTGCTCAGTAAAGAATGAGCGACCTGACCGGTCTTAGCTTCGTATACACCACACCCCAACATTCATAGGTGAGGAGCAGCAGAAATGCGCACACTATATGAAGATTTTGTGAAAATTTACAGAAATCTTACCCAATACATAATGCGAACACTTATAGTCTAACCTGTGAGGGCTACTCAGGCTGCACAACCTCAATTGGCTACCACGGATATCATCCCTCAAATGCTGAATGCCGTAATGGGAAGATTTCCCACCAGTTGGGAACAAGTACCATTCTGGATATCCCAAAAAATAGCACAGCTTGAAGACGTTTTTCCCCATACGGGCCCACAAGAAAAACACAGAATTTTAACAATTTGCTTGCCGATGGGGATGGCTCCCCGATAGAATATTGTGCCACTTGGGGTACTGTCTTTGCTGCCGTTTACACCAGAACTCATGGTACTTCTTCAATAGCGGTGATACCAGATGTATTGAAACAAATACAGAATGAGTACGGGGCAGAACCTACCCTAGACTTAGGGATGAAATTAATGGGCAATTTTTCCCAGGTTTCTGCAATTATGTTAAGCAACATAAAAGGAGGGGCAGCCGCGATGGCTATACGCCAACGCCTAAGGGAACTCTCTTCTATACAACAGGAGAGGGAGTTTCCAAAACGTATTGCAGAAACGTGCGCTTCCTTGGGAAGAGAAAATCTGGGAGCCAGACCTGGGAAACCAGTGGTTAAGGGTAATTCTGAAAAGGATAACTCTAAGCAAGCACTCAATTCTTCCAAAAAGAAATGGGATAATAAACAAAAAAATAGTAAACAAAATAAACAACAATCATGGAATGTGTCTCCTTAACAGGAGCCCACTGAAAAGAGATATAATCTCAGAAACCGTGATAACATAAGACAGCCTGACAGATATCAGGATAATGATACACGTTCCTCTCGTTCCTTTCAGGATCAATCTGAGAAATGCTCAGAGAGAGGAGGATGGTCAGAGCAAAGATCAGAAGAGCAATCGAAGCCAAAAAGGGAGACACATCGCACTTCAGACTACATCATGAAACAAGAAGATAAACAAAAATCTACAAAACCTCAATTTAAAAATAAAAAAGTAGCAGGGATTAAGATCAGAGATGCCCAGCCTACTGAGGACTCTGCTTCTGAACGGGGAATGGGCAGTGACGATGCTGGACAGCGCAGCAGAAGTCACAATAGCTCACCAGAACATGATGGATTTTCTGGAAGTAATAGCGCTGAGTGAGTATATCATGGTGGAAACAACTGATACGAGAGTGAGTGTCCCACATCATTTACACAGAATAATGCTTCAAAAGAAGGGGACATACAAAGAGAAGTGAAGGGTCTCTTTTGGGAGGACCTGACACATGATTACAACATTCTTTTGGCTGAAAAGGATTGGCCACCTGAGTTCGTAAAAGATTGCCCAGTGAGGGAAGAAGTAATTTTACCTGCTTTCTCCGACCTCATAGCAGAATCAGTTAAAAATGTATACGTGCAGGAGTGGGCGTCAGCTTTAGCGCCTGCTCTATACCGCAATCATGTTGGGTGGGATGATGAGTCTCCTCATCACGAGAGTCCATTAAAAATGATCCCTCAACTGCAGAGAGAGTACCCAATTAAACATGAAGGAAAGAAACAAGTCAGAGAAATCTTAAATCAACTTGAGTTCCAGGGTGTAAAAGAGATTTGCACCTCATCTATGAATAATCCTTTGTTTCCCGTAATGAAACCCGACAATTTATATTGATAAGAATTAGATTACAGACATGTGAATGCATCCGTATGCACATTTGCAGGACAGAACGCACATAGCGCCGCACTGATGAATAACATTGTGTGGAAGAAATACAAAACAACACTAGACATCTCAAATGTTATTTTCTGCCAGAATGTAGTGCCTGGAAGTAGATATTTGACCGCATTTTCAGCGCTAGGGCCTCATGGTCAATTTTGTTGTTTGCCACAAGGGTATAAGAATAGCCCTTGCCTGTTTTCAGCCAAAATAACAGAGTTACTTCAAAGTATTGATGAGGAGGCAGTGTCCTATGTAGATGACATTTATCTGATGGACGATGAATTAATGGAAATTTTGGCTAGAGTAAACAACATAATAGTGGGGTTTGCTTACCTGGGCTTCAAATTTAATTTAAAAAAATCTAAAATAGCCCACCTTAGTGTCCTGTTTCTGGGATACAAGTTATAAAGTGAAGGCGAAAGCCTGGCAACATATTTTTAGAACAATGTGTATTACTCCAGCCTCCAACAACCCTGAAGAGACTAAAATCCATTTTGGGATTTTTAAATTTTGGCAGAACTTAATTTCTGAATTACGCAGAAAGGGTAAAAGCATTCTACAACTTAATTAGACCTGACTTTTCAGTGCAAAACTGGACACAGGAACATACTGATGTTTTACGTTCAGTAAAAGCTGACATGCTAGCTTCCAGACATTTACACACACGTGTCAACACAACTAACCTGGTGATCTACGTAGCCACTGGACCAACTGGGTACACCTGTATCACTATCAATGAAGGTGAAACGGTACCTATACAATATAAATCACATCTGTACACAAACGCTGAAATGCGTTTTGCATCCACTGAGAAAATACTCAAAGCTGTACAGACTGCTGTAATGAGAGAGAGAGAGAGAGAGCGCACTGGCTCAGAGAAAATGCATAATTGTTGTCACTCCAGTACCGACCTTAGAGGTGGTTACTAAAGGGAGCATTCCGAATGCTAAAGCTCTACATCCAAGATGGATCCAATGGGCTAACTCTCTCACTGCAACAGATGTAGACTACAGCTTTGACGCTACACTGCAAGCACAAGCATTCCTGCAGTACGAACAATAATATCCTTTACCAAATGAAATTATGCCTCTAGATCGATATGAATGTATAATTTATATCCATGGATCAGCTCAACCTGCCGTGAGATCAAAACAGCACAATTCCGCAGCATGCGCAATTGTAAAAGGTTGCATGCGAGATGGAAAGTTTCTTCCCGGAATAACACACACACAGTCCCGCGGGGACTGCACAGCGCAGTTGGCAGAACTAAAAGCTCTGATACTGGGACTACAAAATGTGGATCGTGAATTCCCCACACTTATAGTGTGTGATTTCTTTTACTGCGTTGAGTCTTATAATGAGTATCTTCACTATTGGGGCCAAAATGGGTTTCGAGATTCTAAGGGTTGCCCAATCAAGCACAAGATGCTTTGGGAACAAGTGGCAAAGTTGAAAGGAGGCCTGCCACGGTCTCATGTAATTCATACATTGAGTCATCACCGTATTGGTGTTCCAGTTGAAGGGAATTCAATGGCAGATAAAGCCGCCAAGGCAAGAGTGCGAACTGCTGCCATTGCTGCAATCGCTCACTCAAGCACAAAAATAGACAGAACAAATATGCTAGCTGTCAATGCCATGCAAAACAGCTCAGCAACACCGAAAGGCTATCCCCCCAAGTACCCCTACTTGTTAGATGCGCAAAATATTCTGTATACTCAAATTCCAGGAGTGGGGGATAGAGTAATACCAAACACTGATCGCAGATTGGGATTAATACTAGCTGCACATGAGGGTCTGGGTTCAGCACATACAGGGATTACTGCCACAGTTTTATTACTGAAGCAGCGCTACTGGTGGCCAGGTCTCACCTAACAGACCAAGGACTTTGTCCTTAAATGTAACATCTGCCAGCAGATAAAAGGCTCCACCATAGCACATCCACTGCAAACACCATTCTTGTTCTCAGGCAAACCTCTCGCCTGTGTCTATTTGGATCACTGCGGCTCCTTATATTTTGAAGGGGGTTACAAGTACATCTTGGTGGCAGTAGATTTATTCTCTAGATTTATATGGGTTTGGCCCCAGCACTCGGATGACGCCCGAACTGTTATAAAGGATTTGCTTGTCATTATCGGGACATATGCAATTGGCACACTACATTCTGACCAGGGTCCTGCGTTTAGCTCTTGGGCTTACAAAGAAGCCATGGGATGTTTGGGTGTGGCCTTGCAGTACTCCTCAACCTACCATCCCAAGGGAAATTCAGTAATTGAGAGGAAGAACCTGGACTTAAAGCGAACCTTAACAGCTAGGGTACTAGACTCGGGTGGCAGTTGGGTCAATCACCTGTACCGGGTCCAGAGGGCACTTAACAACATGCCAAGAAAATCCCTGGGGGGTCGTATGCCTTATGAGAACTGTTTGGGGTGAGAATGTGGGTCCCAGACCTCAATAGTGTCAGCACATTGGCGGCTGAATCTCCATTTGACCTCAAGGATCGTTTGGATGTTTTACAGGACCTAAAAGAGTATAGAGCTTTACAAAGCAGTGTCCAAGTGAAATGCACCGCCACTGGAGAAGTGAAAGCAGTATCAGCAAGACCTGCCTGGGTCCTGAAGACTGCGGACCTGGTCAGAGAAAAAATATAGGACAAGAAAGAATTTGGGCCATCATACAGAGCGCCTGTACCTGTCCTGGCAGTTGAATGTACCAGAACTGTACTTGTTCTGCCTCTTGCCTGTCGCCGAGACAAAAGGTTTGTCTCCATCGATCTGATCAAATCACACTATGTGGCCGATCCTCAACAGTAGGTCACGTGGGCACCTGGGTAGCTGACAATCTCCTCTCGCTACCCTACAGGAAATTCAGATGGAAGCTTTAATAACGACTGCAGACTCCACTTTCCAAAGAGAGGATGTCAACCAAAGTGAGATGATGCTCTCCCCATTGAAACAACTACAGCTGTACAGTCATCCAGTACAGAAATTTCAATTTGAAAACTTGATGACGTCTATGTCAACATGCCACAGATCGAGTCATCTCCCAGTTCTACAAAACCTGCTGAGCTGCCAAAAATAGACCGGATCGTGTCTGGCTACTTTGTGCATTATGACAATTTTTTATCAGATCTCAGTAAACCTGAATTGCCAACACTGCCACTCCCTTTCAAGCTACGAGTTTATTTTCTCTATCTTTGGTGAAAAAGACATACCTTGTTGTCCCCTGGATACATCTCTGGGTTACAATTCGATTACTTTTCCTGATACTCTTGATTGGTTTGGTGACTGCCTTTTTTCTACTTCTGAACGGACATTATCTCCTAGAATGCTCTGCAGTCCAACATGTGAACTTGGTTCTAAAACCACATGCATCATCGCACCGTGAACTGAGGGAGCTGTCCCTGGTGAACATTACAGCGGTTCCAGTTCCTGATGGAATAGTGTGGGACAGGGTATCGTATGATGTATATGGTCGTACTGAACTTTTGCAAATTCCATATTTGTTTAAGATTTCTTCAAATTATATTATCACCTCTAGTACATTATCTAATGATTGGGACATTAAAACTGTGCGTACTTTTCTTTCAGATCTAGAGCAATCAGCAGCATTTTCTAATGATGAATTGTATGATGGCACAAGTAATTTTGGAGACATGTTCTGTTATCAATATTATGGTCATCATTTTTTGCCAAAAGCTAGTATCCCACGTGCTGTTTACAACTACACCCAATGGGAACATTGCCCAACACCGCTGAAAGGTAGTTCAAAAACATTTGCACAGAAGTTTGCATATTTTTCTGGTTTTAATACTTTAGACCCAGCCTCTTATTACTATAGGCTTGCACCTACAACTGCACAGAAGAATATGCTCACACATACCAAGCTGATTTACTCTGCTTCCTTTATTTCCCAACTCTCATACAGGGTTTCGACTTTCAGAAGGACACAATAGTCCCAGAATCTGCCTGGGGAACAAATGATTGGCAGGTTCAGGGAATAGAGGCATTATTTAGAGAAATCACAATGCACCAGTCTGACATTCCATGAGGGGTGTCCAACTCAAGACCAAGACGGGGTCCTTCACTCTCTCCCATCAGGTAATGAGGTTGGATCATCCCCAGGGGGATTCTTGGCTCTACACCTACACACACTCTAGGTACACTTAGAGTAGGGTTTGCATCGTAGGAGTAAGTTAAATTACTATTTTGCATATATGTTTGCATATATTCATTGCGTCAATACCATGATAGAAATGTATCTACTGTTTACTCTCTTGGTGCTTGTAATCTCCTTTATTTGCTTCTGTCTCCTAATCATTGCAGCACACATATTTTCTGCAGGAATAATGTTGGTTCAATAAATATTATTGAAAACGTCCCACTGTGTATTCTCTGTATATTTCTCTGAGAACAAGTGAGCACGAGTGACTGAATAAACGGTTCTGGACTGTTTCCACGATTCCTGAGGAATCAGGGTTGTCATGTTCAGTGGTTGCCAGAAACTGTTCTCTCCTTGGTAAGTTAGAGGGGCTTGCAGTGGCACTGTGAGCCAGCTGGTGTATAGGCCAACATATCCTACAGGGATGTCCAACATCAGTCTAGGCACCAAGCCCTTAGTTCATGTTGTCCAAATAATGCGCAGATCCTACAGATTAGTAGGAACTACACGACATAGTCATGAGTTGATGATTGCCTCTCATTTCTAAACACTAGCTTCTAGCAGTGGGATCTGCTACTATCACCTTGTGGATCTTCAAGAAAGTCCTTTAGATTTGGGCACTTTCTTGGGACGGCCCATGTTGTAGGTATGCTTGTATCTTCACTTCATCTTTTCATTTGCTGCCCTCCTTTTTCTGGGCAACGTCTTCCTCATGAAAGGATCGCTCCGATGCCCCCTCTCAGAAGTTTATCAGTTTTTTCCTTCAATCAGTTTTTTCCTTCAATGCAGGCTCCAAGGCAGCATTTAGGGTAGACTATTGTCAAGTCTGTGGCAGAAACTCACTAAAAGTAGTACTCTGAACTCACAAGGGTTGCACTCTTTCGGGGAAGGAAAGGTTATAAGTACATTTGGAATGTTGTCTCCATTAGGCAAAGGTTTTTGCATCTTTGGGAGACACCTTCAGGATGCCTGAACACACAATTAGAAAATACATTTCCCATAAAAAACACAGAGCACTCATGAAGGGGCTGATTTTGCGTTTACCATCAGGATGACAGAGGACATTAACTCTACCATCCTGACGGACTAATGTCTATCAAATTTAGAGAAAATCGCCACCCCAGCAGTCATCTCTGTACATTGAAAGGAACTGCCACCATGGGGGTTCCTTCAATATACAATAGGTTTGGTGGCTGGCCACCACCGATTTTGATGACCATTCACCAAACCCTGAACAGTTTTTTGTTTCTCAGAAAAAAACACTCAAAGTGGTAGCTTGTTTCATAAAAAGAAAAAAAAACTAATGACCCACACTGTGAAAAAAGTGAATTATTAGTTGAGGAGAATGATAGTACACCACTAGTAATATTGGGCCTGATTTATATATTGGTGTATACGTATTGCAACGGTGATGGAGTTCCCTCCCCAACAATATAGTGGTCTCCCTGCTGCATTTAAATGTGTGTGGACCCTCGGATTAATCACGGCAGAGACTACTCTGTCTCCACTGTTATTAATCTCCTCTGACAGCCCTGGAATTAAGCGGTGTGAGAGAAAGGACTACATGTCCGCCTGCCCTATTTGGACGGGCGGACATGAAGTCATTTTTTACTGTTCCTTACTGAAAGGTAAAACCTGGTGGTAAGTAACAATAAAATCACTTTAATGCTCCACTGCCAGGGGAGAAGCCTCCCATGGTGAGTGAAGCATTACTTTTTTTCTTTACAAAAAGAGAATCCTGTTTCAGGATTTTCTTTTTATAAAGTAAGAAAGATCACCAGTTGTTACATGGCTGCTTTCTTCCGATGCAGCCCTATGACAAACAGTAAAATGTGGTGGCAGGAACCACTGTGATGGCGATACCTGCCAATGCCTTTATAAATGCCCACCTGCTAGGCAATCATTTATAAATTTGGTGGATGGAGTAGTCATGTCCTGGCGGATAAAAAGTCCACCGCCAATGGTGACTATTCCGTCGGACCCTCTGTCACTATTCTTTTTAGGTCCAGTAAAGGTTTCAGTAATTTAAACCTGAAACCAATCCCTGGTAGCTATGGTGCAGAGCAGACAAGCTTAACTTAAAAAAATGTGTAAATCATTTAGATTTACAAAAACAGTTAAAAAGACGACAATACAACAAGATAAAAATCTCCCTTTAATTTATAGAACTAGAGAATATTTTAATGGAAACGATTACACCAAAACGACAGAAATCAAATAAGGGGAACCAGAGGCATGTATTTTCCAAATTTTAAATAAAAATAGCACCAGAAAGTGCAAAGAGTCAGCCATGGGCAATTAATCACATTGGACACCATCAAGGGTAAGTTTTCAGGCTGAAAGCAAATAATCGGCGGTCAGGTGTATGGACCAGGTATGTCCCAGTTGTAAACTCACCTTGTCGACAGACTTCAGTAAAAGCAGATGGTTGGCTAGCACCTAGAGAAGGGTGTTCCACATCAACAGAGCATCAACAGAGTTCGGCATTGGAGTGGATCCTTTACAAAACTGTTGATTTAGGCCAGAAAAGGTCTTTGTCTGGCAGACGTTTCAGCATCCTGGAGGTCTTTGGTGTTGATAGGGTCCTCGTTGATGGTGATGTCGAGGGAGCTGCAGAATAGTGTCCAAGCGGCCACGGTGTTGACGGATTGGGATGTCAAGCGAAGAAAGTAGTGGGAGCTATGGTATCCAATTCAGTTCCATATTCTATATTGTTTCGGCATTAAGCCATACAATAACACCCATTAGTTTTCAAATTAATTGATCAATAATACCAGTATGTATAAATAGCTTTAAGAATTAATCTCTGTTCAAACTAAAAGATATGGACAACCTACCTCTGTCCATAATTTACATTATCTACTCTATTGCTCAACTTTCCTCTGCCAAATAGAAATGGCAGAGTCCCTCTAGCATTGTGTACCCTTTGCCCTGATTACAATACATGCAAAATGTGAAATAAAATTCAATAAAGTGCATATGCCAAATCTCGTACAAATCAAATAGTCTGAAGTTTTAGTCGAGTATGCGATCTTTAACTACAACACACAAATCCTATGTTTGGTAAAACATTAGCATACGAATACTAATGCAATAAAATATATATATCAAATAAGATGTCTCTCAATTCATGGTGCCAGGCTTGCAATAATTAGTTATTATACACAAGTCCTATGTAGATGGGTAATTAACTGGAAACAATACATAAGACACAACCCTTCATGTATAAAATCTGTAAGGCACATGCCTCTTGATTCATCCCACAGTTCCAGAGAATCTATTCATTACTGCTTAGTTAGTAAAAAAAACCTGTTTTACATGTGGCCAAGCAGCCCAGAAATATAAAGCTACAGATTTGTTTAATATTGTTTTTATTGGTATTTCCAGTATAAACCAAACCACAAACACAAAACACTATGCATTCAAAGTTCTGAGAAATCAGAAGCATACAAAATCAAGGTAAGTGGAATGCATTGGGGGGAGGGTTTGGAGGGGGCAAGGGAATAAACTGGCCATTCAGCAGAGTTAATAGTCAACATAGATGGTGGTCTCAAACATCTTGGGGGCATATTAACAAGCCGGCGATAAAAAATTATCGCCGCTTTAGCGTCTGTTTTCAGACGAAAAGCGGCGATAATTTTATCCCTGTATTAGCAAGGTCACGCTATCGCGTGAATCCTTGCCCTATCGCCCTTTTCCATAACGCCACCTTTGCATCTCTAATGAGATGCCAAGTGGGCGTTCCGTCCCAAAATAACTGGAGAAATGTCGTTAACCGACATTTCTCCAATTATCAAGGGAATCGCTAACAAGCATAGCGATGAGAAAAGTAGCGCTAACCTTGGTTAACGCTACTTTCCTTACGCATGCTTTTAGTTTGACTTAGCCATGATATCCAATGGAAGGTGGATATCATGGTTAAGTATGCCCAGACCTATTAACAAGCTATCGCCAAATGTCGTGCGATTATCGCTGGATTTCCAGCGATAATCGGACATTTGGCAGCTTGCGCCAGGAATTTTATCGATTCTGAGATAAGCGTTGCTAATAGCACGCTATCTCAGCGATAAAATTCATCGATAGCCGCGATAAATATCCTAGCGCTAAGTGCGCTTAGCGATATTTATCGCCGGTTGTTGATAATATGCCCCATAGTGACTAGTCTGACAGCAGGTTTGATCAATACCCCTCACCATTAGTAGTGCAAGTTAGCAGAGCTCCTAATGAAGAAGGTCACTCAAGCACAGTCTCAGCTGGGGGAAGAGTTCAGGGGTTGTCTGCCGCATCATCCGTGGGCTGAAGTCTAAGGAATGTCACCAGATGGAACCATATGTCTCTTGGGCGAGACCGGTCAGGCATCAGGTCCTAAAATGTGTCAAGTTTCTCTTAGCAATAAGTAGCATCCTGGAGCCACATGTCTGTACTAGGTGCCAGTCGTCTACCCCAGTGGATCGCTACTCTTCGCTTGGCCAATAGCAACATCATTGCTGTCAATCTATGCACTTCTGAGGGAACCTCCTTAACATAACCCAGCAGACAACATGGGTAAGCACTCAGAGTAATTTGCCCAGGATACAAGATATATCAAGAAAGACTGGCGTTCAAAAACTCCTGACATCAGGGCAGTCCCATGTTAGGGGTAGGAAGTCAGGAGTCAACACAGTGCAGCGCTCGCAACATGCGTCAGTCGCCCAGCTCATATTATGCTTCTGTGCCGGTGTGTGATACATTCTGTGCAAGAACCTGAAATGTATTAAGCACAGACTGTAATTCGGGGTGAGAGCTTTGGATTGGGAGAAGCAGTATTTCCATTGTTCATCACTAATCGAGATATTTAGATCATCAGACCAGATTTGTTGAGTTGAAGGCGTGCGAAGCGGCATTGTCTCTTGCATACCAGCGTAAAGGCACGTGATTAATCTGTGGAGAGACAGGTTAGTGAGAATCGCTTCTAAGACAGTGAATGTTGGAGGCGCAGCTGGGAAAGTGTCATGAAGGGCTTGTAGGGATGCTTGTAGCTGATAG
The DNA here is from genome assembly GCA_963921515.1 of Calotriton arnoldi. Classification (NCBI taxonomy): domain Eukaryota; kingdom Metazoa; phylum Chordata; class Amphibia; order Caudata; family Salamandridae; genus Calotriton; species Calotriton arnoldi. The sequence continues at coordinate 1,909,716 of CAWUFW010001308.1, forward strand.
TAAGTCAGGGTGTCTAAGAGGGAGGCGACTGAGTCCCGGAATACTTGCTGAGGGGTCACAAATCTACCCCCTGGGTATACCAGACTAAAAGATGTCAGCTCTAGCCAGCGAAGCAGTGCACAAGTTCTTGCATTCAGGGAATGGGCAACAAGGGATGACTTGTAATCAGAAGTGATGCAGTTAATAGGTGGGCAAGTCGCGCCCTACTCCGCAGCTCATTCCATGCCCAAACCGTGCAGGCCACTGTGTCTATCTGGTTTCATATGTGCTTGGGGGGCCCATTTAGAGCTGTCTGCAGCGGGCACGGTGATGCATGATCATGCTCAGGCTCTGTGTGCTGCTGGAACTTTGTGGGGTACAACCAATAATGTGAAAAGTGCGCCTGCTCACTGAACAAATATAGGTCCATATCATGTGCCCTTAACCCACCCTGCTTGAAGGGAAGCGTCAATATCAACCATGGCACTCGTGGTTCTTTTCTTGCCCATGCAAGTGATATCAGATGGGACTGTAGTTTCTTACGAAAGAACACCGGTAATGGAATTGGCATTGTGCTAAACAAGTATAGAATTTGGGAATTGTTAGAATTGGGGGTCTCTAGTTGGCACAGGTAGGTACTTGTGACAAATAGGGACCCTTGCCTCTAGTCAGGGTATGGGGGTACACTCCTAAAATAACCCCTGCTCACCCCCTTGGTAGCTTGGCACGAGCAGACAGGCTTATCTCAGAGGCAGTGTGTAAAGCATTTGTAGAGCACATACAGTAATCTAGTGACAACACTACAGATGGACACCACACAAGGTTTATATCAAAAATAAGTATTCTTTATATAGTTTTAACACAAGACCATAAACGACAAAAATCCACAATACTGTACTTAAAATGGTAGGTTTAGCTTAGTTCTCTTAAGTTCTTAAAATGCGACACTTTGAGTCAATGTACCTTACGATGCGTCACGTTTCTACAACGAAAGTGTTGCAGAGATGGATATGCGACAAAGTTCTGGTGCAAAGAAGTAAAGACGTCAAGTTCTTCCTGATGCGGCACGCTTCTCCGATGTTGCGAGAAGTCTCGACTCGATGCGTCAGCTGCAGCGGCGACACCCTTGTTCCGTTGCGACGACAGCGGCTTTGGCGGCGACCCTCTTCTCCGACGTTGCGCGACGCTTCCGCTCGATGCGACAACTGCAGCGGCGACACCCTTGTTTCGTGATGCGATGGCAGCAGCTCCGACGGCGGCATGCTTCTCCGTGGATGCGAGGCGCTTCTCTCGATGAGGTGCAATGCGACAGCTACAGCGGCGACATCTACGATGCGACGGCAGCGGCTGCGACGGCGACACGCTTCTTCCTCGATGCGAGACTCTTCTCTTGATGCGGTGCAATGCGACAGCTACAGCAGCGACATCTACGATGCGACGGCAGCGGCTGCGACGGCGACACGCTTCTTCGGTGTTGCGGGACGTTTCTTGAGATGCGGTGCAATGCGACAGCTACAGCGGCATCATCTCCGTGATGCGACGGCAGCGGCTGCGACGGCGACACGCTTCTCCCTCTTGAGTCGCGCTTCCAGCTCCTTGTGACACGCAGTCCCTTCAGAAGGCCCAAAACAGCAGCAGGCACTTCCAAAGGATTCTTGGGGACCTGGTGGTTGAAGTCTGTTGTCCCTGAGACTTCAGCAGGAGGCAAGCTCTTTTCTCAAGCCCTTGGAGATCATTCACAAGTTGAATAAAAGTGCACACAAAGTCCTTTCTCCTTCCTCCTTCCTTTGGCAGTCAGGCAACCACTGCAGGCAGATCCCTCTAGCTTAGGGATAGTCTTCTCCTCAGTTTCTTCTTGGTTCCGCTCCTCAGCAAAGGTTTCTTCTTGTTTCCCAAAGTGATCTAATCTCCTAGGGGTCTGGGTCCCCTTTTTATACCCAGTTTCTCTTTGTTCTCTGAAGGCAGAGAGGCCTCTGCCTAGTCCAAAACCAGTTCTGGTCAGTCCTGGAGCACTTTGTTTTTGTGACTCCTTCTTTCCTTTCAGAATGTGGGGCAGGGTGCTCGGCCGCCCGGCAGGAGGTGGAGCCAGCATTGTGGAAGGCAGGCACAGCCCTATTCAGACCCAGGTGCAACTCCTCCCTCCACTCTGGATGCAGATCTTTCTATTCAGCCCTGTGCTGACTCACCCTGTCTCCTGTAGCCACCCCCAGCACCCTGTCACTCAATCTCCAGACAAGGAATACACAACCTAGCAGAGGCAGGCTTGGAAGTTTAGGCAAGAAAATACTCACTTTCTAAAAGTGGTATTTTCAAACACAGAATGTTAAAACCAACTTCACTAAAAGTTGTATTTTATCATTCTGAGTTCAGGCATACTAAATTCGTTTTTCTACCATGTTCCCTGGGTCAGTTCTGACTATAAGGTGTAATAGTCAGTCTGCCCATTCTGGCCTATGGGGAGCAGGTGGCCTTGCAATAGTGAAAAACGAAAATGGCTGTAATTCACTATTAGGACATGCCACACACACCAGGGCATGTCCTACCTTGTACTTACAATGCACCCTGCCCTAGGGCCTACTTTAGGGGTGACCAACATGCAGTAAAGGGAAGGTTTAGGGACTGGTAAGTGGGTGTACTCACCAAGTCGACATGGCAGCCCTAGGCTGCACACAGGCTCTGCAATGGCAGGCCTGAGGCACATTTTACAAGCCGCTTCTGTGGGTGGCACAACCAGTGCTGCAAGCCCACCAGCGGCATTGGATTTACAAGCCCTGGGCACACTGAGTGCACTGTACTAGGGACTGACAAGTAAACCAATCATCCAATCATGGAGTCACTAATCCATAACACAATTTACAATGGGGAGAGCATATGCACTTTAGCACTGATCAGCAGTGGTAAAGTGCCCAGAGTCATAAAACAGCCAACAACAGGTCAGAAAAAATATAGGAGGAAGGCAAAAGTTTAGGGATGACCCTGCAAAAAGGGCCAAGTCCAACACAACCCCCATCCAGCCAAAAACGCAGGGGAGACCAATCACTACCCTGATGGGCTTCCCTGCTTTGGGCGATAGAACCTGGACCCTGGCCCACAACAGCAGGGGCATACTCCAGTTCTACGCCAATCTGAACCTATTGGAATCACTCTGTCCATACTCTCAGGGCCCACCAAGCTAATCCATGGGGAACCCTTCTCCTCACCTGTGGACCCCACCTGTGCAGCACCTAACCTTAACTTGCTCACAGGTGTGTCCCAACAGACAGACAGCAAGCCACAGTGGCCACTGACAGTGGTCAGGGATGAGACCCAGGCCTTATGCCTCTCAGGGCTCTCAAACCTCTGTGGCGTCAGAGAGCGGGGGCAGTAGCCCCAGGTGCTTGGCACCCTTTGTCCATTCTCCCTCCTGTCAGGTCAGGTATGACATCCTGACACTGATCTACCAGCCCCGGGCCTGTACCCGGCGGCTGGACTGGAGACTGGGGTGGGCTTTCCCATACCCGGTCCTCCTCCTTGCGGCTCTGTACCCTCCCACCTGGAGCGGTACCCCCTTCCAGAATTGTCAGGGCACCTGTGGCAGGTGTCCTGCACACTCGCCCACCAGTTCAGGGGTTCTATCCTGCAACTGGGCGTCCAGGTCAGGGGGACACCCTGAACCTGGTCCTCCAATCTAGGGTCTAAACCCTCCAGTTGAACCGGGGTCAGAGGCGAGGACTCCCTCCCTCTGCACCCCCTTCCAGAGTACTGCCCTCTCCCATCAGGAGCGGTACCCCCTACCAGAATTGTCAGGGCACCTGTGGCAGGTGTTCTGCACAATTCGCCCACCAGTTCAGGGGTTCTATCCTGCAACTGGGATCCCAGCATAGGGTCTGTACCCTTATACTGGGCAGAGGCCAGGGGTGAGGCTGTCCTCTCCCCGCCCCCCTTACTTGGGTCCTGCACCCTCCCACCTGGAGCGGTGCCCCCAGAAGACAAACTGGTAGGGGCACTTTTAGCAGCTGCCCCTTCCTCCAGGTCAGGGGGGACACCCTGAACCTGGCCCTCCAACCCAGGGTCTGTACCCTTAGGCTGGACCTGTGCCTGGCAACCCAGGACTTCCGGGAGGGTACACCAACCCCCCCAAGGAAAACACACTCCTCTAGAGTTGTGTAAGAATCTGCCTGGCGCACCAGGACTTCCTGGGGAGCACGCATGGGTTGGAAGACACCTGAGCCACTCCTCTTAGGGTCACTCCCCAATGCCTCTTCAGACCCTCTGGAATCCACCAAAAGGTCTGCCTCCAATGTGAGCTCCCTGAGGTCAGAGAATTCACACTCCAACAGGTGTTGGCATAGCTCTGGAAAACAGGGACTTACAATATGCTCTCCCAAAATTGGATCACACAGTCCCCACAGGGGTTAACCAAACTATCCTTCACCTCACCATCCAGTGCCTCGCACACGTACCCCACACCACTCTTCTGAGATTGGCAAGACAGTATCTGACTGTCTCTGTCACTCAACCCACACTCTTCTGGGCGGTCTTCACACTCACATACCAGGACTTCAACTGTGGGGGAACCACTCTCCCTGCACCACCCATCTAGAGTCAGTAGAGTGTCCCTCCTGCTACTAGGACCATGAATCCCTGCGTCAGTTTCCCTATTCCTCTCAGGGACACTGCGCACTACTGGAGCTACCTCATGTCCTTGAACCTCCTGGTGTATGTTAACCCCCTCCAAGTCAGGCGCCACATCTCTGGGTGTGTGTACTACTCCCTCAGCACTAGTTAACATAATTTTGCTGCCACCATCTGAGCTGGACTCCCCCTCCAACTCAGCAAAGCTCATGTCCTGAGCTACACACATTTCTTGTTGCTGGGCTGAGACACTCATGGCCTCCAGCCTCTCGAGCTCTAAATCAAGCTCCCTCATTCTCAACTCATGCTCCTGATCCATTCTTTTCTCTTCTAGGGCCAATTTCCAAATTTCCAATTGCCCATTCATTTTGGCCAGCTCCAACTCATGCATCCTATTTCTCTCCCTGTCCTCCAGCTCTTCTGGGGAAAGGCCTTTGGCAGAAACACTGCTACCTCCTAGGGAAGGTGCTTTCCTTTCCTCTGGACCCAAGGGTCCTTCCAGCTGCACATCTGCATGATTATCCCCTTCCTCATTCTCAGGGGTTTTCCTTGCTTCTACCCAGGCCCTCAGCGCCTTATAGAACTCATCCTTCTTGGTGAGCCCGGTAATTGGAACATTAAATCTTTTGCAGAAGTGCTTCAGCTGCTTCGCATTGTAGCATTCTAGTTTCTCCTCTTCCCAATCAAAATCAACAGGTGCTATGGATGCTGGTTTCATGATGGCTAAACTTGGCAAAAATGGAACGTCCTAGAAAAACAAATCTACCAAAAGTATGTGGTCGCGTTTTGGTCTGCACTCACTAGTAGTGTTCACCAATCACTGTACATGAGTCACAAATGCAAGTCCAGAATCCCACCGCTGACCACCAATGTTAGAATTGGGTGTCTCTAGTTGGCACAGGTAGGTACTTGTGACAAATAGGGACCCTTGCCTCTAGTCAGGGTAAGGGGTACACTCCTAAAATAACCCCTGCTCACCCCCTTGGTAGCTTGGCACGAGCAGACAGGCTTATCTCAGAGGCAGTGTGTAAAGCATTTGTGAGCACATACAGTAATCTAGTGACAACACTACAGATGGACACCACACAAGGTTTATATCAAAAATAAGTATTCTTTATATAGTTTTAACACAAGACCATAAACGACAAAAATCCACAATACTGTACTTAAAATGGTAGGTTTAGCTTAGTTCTCTTAAGTTCTTAAAATGCGACACTTTGAGTCAATGTACCTTACTATGCGTCACGTTTCTACAACGAAAGTGTTGCAGAGATGGATATGCGACAAAGTTCTGGTGCAAAGAAATAAAGACGTCAAGTTCTTCCTGATGCGGCACGCTTCTCCGATGTTGCGAGAAGTCTCGACTCGATGCGTCAGCTGCAGCGGCGACACCCTTGTTCCGTGATGCGACTACAGCGGCTTTGGCGGCGACCCTCTTCTCCGACGTTGCGAGACGCTTCCGCTCGATGCGACAACTGCAGCGGCGACACCCTTGTTTCGTGATGCGACGGCAGCAGCTCCGATGGCGGCACGCTTCTCCGTGGATGCGAGGCGCTTCTCTCGATGCGGTGCAATGCGACAGCTACAGCGGCGACATCTACGATGCGACGGCAGTGGCTGCGACACGCTTCTTCCTCGATGCGAGACTCTTCTCTTGATGCGGTGCAATGCGACAGCTACAGCGGCAACATCTACGATGCGACGGCAGCGGCTGCGACGGCGACACGTTTCTTCGGTGTTGCGGGACGTTTCTTGAGATGCGGTGCAATGCGACAGCTACAGCGGCGTCATCTCTGTGATGCGACGGCAGCGGCTGCGACGGCGACACGCTTCTCCCTCTTGAGTCGCGCTTCCAGCTCCTTGCAACACGCAGTCCCTTCAGAAGGCCCAAAACAGCAGCAGGCACTTCCAAAGGATTCTTGGGGAGCCGGTGGTTGAAGTCTGTTGTCCCTGAGACTTCAGCAGGAGGCAAGCTCTTTTCTCAAGCCCTTGGAGATCCTTCACAAGTTGAATAAAAGTGCACACAAAGTCCTTTCTCCTTCCTTTGGCAGTCAGGCAACCACTGCAGGCAGATCCCTCTAGCTTAGGGATAGTCTTCTCCTCAGTTTCTTCTTGGTTCCGCTCCTCAGCAAAGGTTTCTTCTTGTTTCCCAAAGTGATCTAATCTCCTAGGGGTCTGGGTCCCCTTTTATACCCAGTTTCTCTTTGTTCTCTGAAGGCAGAGAGGCCTCTGCCTAGTCCAAAACCAGTTCTGGTCAGTCCTGGAGCACTTTGTTTTTCTGACTCCTTCTTTCCTTTCAGAATGTGGGGCAGGGTGCTCAGCCGCCCGGCAGGAGGTGGAGCCAGCATTGTGGAAGGCAGGCACAGCCCTATTCAGACCCAGGTGCAACTCCTCCCTCCACTCTGGATGCAGATCTTTCTATTCAGCCCTGTGCTGACTCACCCTGTCTCCTGTAGCCACCCCCAGCCCCTGTCACTCAATCTCCAGACAAGGAATACACAACCTAGCAGAGGCAGGCTTGGAAGTTTAGGCAAGAAAATACCCACTTTCTAAAAGTGGTATTTTCAAACACAGAATGTTAAAACCAACTTCACTAAAAGATGTATTTTATCATTCTGACTTCAGGCATACTAAATTCGTTTTTCTACCATTTTCCCTTGGTCAGTTCTGACTATAATGTGTAATAGTCATTCTGCCCGCCCATTCTGGCCTTTGGGGAGCAGGTAGCCTTGCAATAGTGAAAAACGAAAATGGCTGTAATTCACTATTAGGACATGCCACACACACCAGGGCATGTCCTACCTTGTACTTACAATGCACCCTGCCCTAGGGCCTACTTTAGGGGTGACCAACATGCAGTAAAGGGAAGGTTTAGGGACTGGTAAGTGGGTGTACTCACCAAGTCGACATGGCAGCCCTAGACTGCACACAGGCTCTGCAATGGCAGGCCTGAGGCACATTTTACAAGCCGCTTCTGTGGGTGGCACAACCAGTGCTGCAAGCCCACCAGCGGCATTGGATTTACAAGCCCTGGGCACACTGAGTGCACTGTACTAGGGACTGACAAGTAAACCAATCATCCAATCATGGAGTCACTAATCCATAACACAATTTACAATGGGGAGAGCATATGCACTTTAGCACTGATCAGCAGTGGTAAAGTGCCCAGAGTCATAAAACAGCCAACAACAGGTCAGAAAAAATATAGGAGGAAGGCAAAAAGTTTAGGGATGACCCTGCAAAAAGGGCCAAGTCCAACAGGAATTACTACAATTTTGGCCACAGCCAGCCTCCCACTGAGGGACAGCAGTAGTTGACCAGGTCACAAACCGGTCCTTGAGCCATGTCATCAGAAGGCCATAGTTCTCTCTCGAGAGGACATCCAGGTCCCGACTGAGCCAAATCCCCAAGTAGCAGACTATGGTTCATGCCCACATTAGTTGGAAATCAGAGGTAAAGTGCTGAATTGCCCCTGTTAGTAGGAACAAGATGGAATTCGCCCCATTGATGGTAATGCCCGTGATGCCACTGAAGCAAATGAATTCCCCAAAAAGCGGATCTATATTTGTCGAGGGGTCTCTAACATATATGAAGTCATCCGTGTGCATGGAGACTAGGATCTTCCTGGGGAGGAAGGCAAGTCCGCAAAGGGAATGGTGTTGTCTCAATTGAGATGCCAGGGGTTCAATGGACATTGCAAATAATATGGGTGACAGGGGGCACCCCTGCCGGGTGCTCGGAAACACCACAAAAGGAGGAGAAATCGCTCCATTGATCCTCATGTGTGCAACGGGCTGCTCATCGAGTAGTCGAATTAGCTTCAAGAATTTATCACCGATTCTGAGACGAGTTAAAAGATGGAAGAGGTAGCGCCATTTAAGTGAGTCAAATGCCTTAGTGGCATCTAAGAACACTGTGCCAGCACCGAGGTTGGGCTCAATCGTATGTAGAAGAGCAAAAAATGTGCGAAGGTTATGAGTTGTTGAACGGCCAGGTACAGAGCCTGACTGATCGGGCCGGACTAGGTTTGGCAGTAGAGGAGGAGACACAAGGCGATCAGCTTGGCTAAGATTTTGTTGTCTATGTTTATCACAGACACAGGCCTATATGACACTCAGGGGTATATTCACAAGAACGTGTGATAACTACCGCAAGAGTAGTGTAGCGCAACTTCCAATAACGCAGCCTATCACGGGAAAATAACCCCTTGTCAACGTGGGATTCACAACAAGGCGGTACCATGCGATAGTCACCAGATAACGCGTCAAATGCCAGCGTGTAAATCAACACCACGCCCAAAAAATGCGAAACACGAGAAATCATATGATGAGGCCAATCGCGGTACAAAAAGCTGTGAAAAGCAGCCTCAGGCCTGCATCTCCCAAGCGTCTGGCGGGCAATTGCACCATAAAAACCACAGGCAAAACACACCAGAAACAAGCCAAAGCACGTAGCAACATCCATGCACCCTGACCAAGCGCAGAGGGCAACGCGAACCCCACAACCCCCACAGACCACCAGCAAGTAACAACTGGCTCGGGGAAGGCCAAGGAGAAAATGGAGAGGAAGACGGGGTGCAGACAGCAGGAAAACAAGACCAAGGCCACGGAGGCGACAGAACACTACCAGCAAATGACCCACAAACAGACCCCTGGAATGCAGTCGCAGAGCCCAGGAGGCCAATCCAGGAGGCCACGAGGCTCCGCCAGGGCGTGACAACCTAAACCAGGCACAAACCCGCTGCCAACAGGAAGGCAGCAACGGCGACAGGAGGTTGCAGTCCAGCGACACAGGAGGAGCAGGAGGAAAACCAGGCCACAGTCATCAGTGTGGAGAGGGTGCAAGGAGCAGGGAGTACGGACACAGCTCAACAGGACCTGACACAACAAGAGATCCAACAGGGACTGGGGGGACGGGGGGTGATGGGCACAATGCCACACATGCACAATGAGGTGTAGCACACTGCACATCCACAAGTACCCAGGGACATGTCCCCCATCCCCGTAGCACACTGCAGCACACACACATAGCAATCACAGCACATACCATGACAATGTGGCACAAAGTGCAACACCCACACTGCAGAACAGGGGACACAACTGGGTCCACCCAGGCGCAGAAACAGAACAATCACATTGGACAGAGCAGGGAACTGTGAGATGCACATCTACCCCTACCACCCCACATCAGGCATGTAGGCCAAATGTACACTGCCCCAACTCAAATAGCCACCACCGCCCAAACAGTCACAATGTACATTGTCGCACAGTCTGCATGTCGACAAGAACAAGGCGCCAACACAATGCCAACATGCACCTCCCCTTCACAATGCTGAGGGACAAACAACACCTCCAGCAGGTCTGAACAGACAACCCATCAGTGATGCCCGAGACGAACACCACACCCCCGACCCCGACGCCCTACAACAGCCCATGGACATCCCACACAACCCACCACCAGGACCAGGGCAGACAAGCCACTCAGAGGAGAACCCAGACTCTGCAACAGACCACAAAGCATGAAGCACCCACAATCACGGCTGACTCACAACACCTCACCCACCCACACATGGCACCCCAATGCCAGGTGGCAGAACGCCAAAAGGAGGTGGCCCAACAGGTGAGGGTGTTGCCTAACCCATGGAATGCAAAGTAGAACACCTACGTGGGTGTCCAATACCCTTCAGGGACCACCTACACCCCACGAAGGAGACCCACACCTCCACAGAGACACATGCACATATCATGTTGAACTGGCTACGGGCACGTGCGCCCGGCCCCTTTATTGGCAGGGCCGCATGTACAGTGACCCCTGTGCTGGATGTGTGTGGGGTGAGTATAAGCCAGCCCGCATGGAGTGCTTGGTGCTGCCAACAACCTGAACAGTGGACACCAGTGCAATGGAAACAGAAAACACCAGCATAACAGAGTCAATTGCAGAGCAACATGGAGGGATCCGGAGTAAGGACAGAGGTCAGCCAATATACAGTCTGGACGTTCCGTGAGTTGCAGTGCACTGAGGTAGGGGCACTAGAGAAGAGCGCGCTCATGTGAAGGAATGGCTAGGATTGTGTCCCTTCGGGTCAGTCCTGATGCAGATGCAGTGGGGTGTGGTACACCTACATCAACTTCCTCATCAACGTCCCAGGTCTCCCACACTGCCTGAGGCGACAGTTGCGTCCGCAGTCCACAGCGCAATACCCAGTATCAGATCCGGGTGTGTAGCTTGACTACCGCCACCAGTCTGCATTCCTGCCTTGGGGCTGCTGCCACCTGCCCTCCCATTGTCTGTGCCTTCTCCCGTCCACACACTTGACACATCCTCCTCCTCATGGTCCCAGGTCTTCCACACTGCATGAGGTGACATTGCTGTGCAACCTCACAACAGCACAAAACTCAATCAGTAACGGACAATGGCTTGCGGTGCACTGAGTCACTGGCACCTGGAGGGCTGAGCAGGGCAGCAGGCCGATGATGGCATTAACGCCAGGTCTGGGAAACTCCATAGGTCTGTCAGGTCCACCCTTTTGACTCTGGCAGATGGCGGTTGGAGGTGGTCCTTGCCGTGGTGGTGTGTGCCTCCTGCTGTGATGCGACGTCCGGGCCGGTCAAGACTCAATGCTTTGTGTGGGCCCTGGTGGCCCGCAGTTGAGGCTGGAGGATGCGGACAGCGCAGGCCCACAGACACATGGCGTTGATGACCCCAAGACCATCGCTAAAGAGGCCATTCAATGTCTCAGAAGAAGGGGTCCCAGGCCTGAGCAGCACAGAGTTAGTGGCCCCGGATGCACTGTGGCCGGCACAGGCACCCAGCCACGGGACGGTGACTTGGGGTGCAGTCAGATGGGCCATGAGCGGGTCCCCATCAATGTCCGAGGTGTATGTTGCGGAGTGTTGCGGGGGACAGTGGAAGGTATCCTCCAGGGCATGATGCGGAAGGTCTGATGTTATCCGGAACCAGCAAATTGAGGAGTGGAAAGCGCAACCCTCGTTGTCACCAACAATTCGGGATGAGCTACATGAGGATGAAAACTAGCCCCTATTCCATTGACACAAACGCCACCAATGTACGACCAGTGAGTGTCCATGAATGTCGGGGAACACACTTAGCGGCACAGGTGGTGTGAGGGCATGCAGTCTGCGGTGATGCCGGTACACAGATGTGTACTCCGACATTGCCAAATCAAGGCCCTGTGACCTACTGGACCGCAGTGTAGGCCAGAGGCAGCGGTCAGCATGGGCCCACAGCCACCTGTCGTTGGCTCGCGGGGCACAGAGTTAGTGACACAGTGGCAGTTGCCGGTGGTGTTCAATTACCTCTGTGACGATGATCCTGTTCCCTCCGGCCTGCAACGCGTCATCCTCTTACGCCCCTCCGTGCGTGCATAGACATGTATTCAGCCTCTTGAATTACCGAAGTTCAGTTCCAATTCTGTGATCCCACTCGAGCGCAGCATAGGCCGAGGGCAGTGGTCCACGTAGCCCACAGACACGTGTGGTTGTGATGCCATGCACAGACTTGTTGCCACCACATCGAAGGGTGTATGGTGAATAGTTCTCTGCCTTAAATTATGTTCACTGCCATGGTGTAATCAAGACTCAGTTCCAAATGTGTGACCTACTTGACCGTGGTGTAGGCCTGAGGCAGCGGTCAGTACGGCCCATTCACCTTGTGTCGCCGGCAAAGGTTGGATGGCCCCACCGGCCTGCATAGTTCAGGTTCAGTGGCACCACGTGTAGCAGGCTGGCATTGAACAGGGTTAGTGGCACCACGTGTAGCAGGCTGGCGTTGAACAGGGTTAGTGGCACCACGTGTCGCAAGATGCCCATATGGAACTATGCCTCACTGAACTGTGGGGGTCTGGTGCTGTGGCCGCTGGCCGGGATATGAGGTCACTGCCATTCATGACTCAAGACACAGTTCCACATGTGGGACCTACTGGTCCGACGAGTAGTCCGCGGGCGGCAGTGGAGTACGTCAACGAAAAGGGAATAAAGCGGTCCTGTGTCGTGGAGGCCTGGTGGTCTGAGCTGACTGCCAAGTTTGTGGGCCTCGAGCTTGGATCTTGTGCCGGCATGTGGTGGGACCTCCTTGACACACGCCGGTGTCGGCAGGTGATCAGTGTGGCCTGGCTGCGCAGGGGCGGGCCTGACATGTTCAGGGACCGGCAGGCGCACTGCATCGCAGGCAACTCGGCTCGCGAGGACTTTGTCGGCCTCGTGGCGGGGTGGGAGGCGCCACCCTGGCAGAGACGTTGGTCTTTCCGGAAGAGGACCATGCCCAGGCCTACGTGCTTTTTATTCACACCCCTACGCTGGCGTGGCGTAAGCCGGGCCATCCCACTCCGCTGACGCTTAGGGGGGGCGTAACAGGCAACATTTATGCAATGTCCCCCACTGGCTGTGGTGACATGGTGGCATCCGCTGTCCACTACACTCCATACACAGGCGGTGTATGTCGGCATGGATATGGGTGTGTTCTGCATACTGCGAGGTGTCTAGCACATCTCCAGCACTGTTGACATTGTGTACTTTCCCAATCATGGTTCTACTGCATCCTTCACACATGCCTGGTTGCCACCTCTCCCCACATTTGGATATTGTGTGGCTGAGGTGCCATGCCATTGCTGGCTCATGTTCAGGGCTTGCCCATGTGGACATTGTAAGTTGTTCTGTCGTGTCTGGTGGGTGGGCATATTGTTGTGCCTGTTGTATGTGATTTTTTGACGTGTGCATTGCCAGAGTTGTGAGTTGCATGGTTGTGGTGTTGAGGTGTGTGGGGTGTTCATTTCGGACTTGCCAAGGGGGTGTGCATTTCCCTTGTTGCCATCCTGGGAACGCTGGTTGATGATGGACTGTCGGAGGATGAAGGTATCATGCACACTGGCTGTGTATTTGGAGGCGACATTGTTGGGTGTTCCACGGTGTTCTGTTGTTGCCTGCACATTGGTGTGAGATGTGTGCTTCCGGTTGTGGTGATTGTGTGCTGTGTCACCAGGGGGCACAGGTAGTACATGTGTGCTGTCTGTTGCCCCAACACGTGCATGCATCCTGCTATGGCGTGTGGCCCTTGCTTGGTCTACAGCGGATCCTGCGCCTTGTGTTGTACATAAGGGGACTGGGGTACCAGGGTGATGGTGATGTCTGGGGCAGGTGTGGCGGACTTGTATGTGGCTGGCTGTGAGACTCCTCCAACTCTGGCGGGTGTTGGATGGGGGGTCCCAGGGGCCAACAGGTGCAGCCACGCCATCAGCTTTGTGTGGGGTGGGATGTTGGTTGTCTGCTGTGTTGTTGCCGTAGGCCTGTTAGGCGGTGATGGTCAGGATGCGTAGGTTGGTTGTCCCTTTCAGCCTGTGGTGGAAGGTGACATTGTCAGGTGTTGGGTCTGTGCGGCTGGTACGTTTCCTGGGGTTCCGCTGTCTTTGTCTGCGCTGCGTCTGTGTTGGTCCGGGGGGGAGTTCCAGGTGTGGGATGGGGTCCTGGGGGTGGTGGCGGTGGGTGCTGTGGCCCTCTTGGGTGTCCGGGCCGCATGATGGGTGGCTCCATGGCATGATGTGGCCCTGGGCTGTGCTCTCTTTTGTGGTGCTGGCTGCCGTCCGAGTTTACACCAGGTCAGAGCTGGTGTAGATTTCCTGGTGCTAACGTGCCTTATCACCTGTTTTGTGTTTTTATCACGGATGTGGCTGGTCGTTGTGAATGTTGAGGTGTGCTGTTGTCTCTGCTTTCGTCACGGGAACGCCTACTCTGCATCTCATTAGCGATATTTGCGAGGGTCCTCTGTGGCGATGTTTTTTGCTGCTGCTATCGCCAGTAAACTGGTGCTATGGGCTGTTAACACAGGCTTGTGAATGGGGGGGTAAATTTATCACGAATTTGGCTGCGATAAAGTGCCGTTAATTCGGCGATAGCTCCTTGTGAATATGCCCCTCAGTGCCAGGCACCCCTATCAGGTTTTAATATAGTAACTATGAGGGCTTCACGAAGAGTGGGGGGAAGCAGTCCGCTTGTCATGGACTCCTCGTACATATTTAGGAGATGGGGGCTAAAAAAGGGTTTGTATTCTTTGTAAAAGGCAGCAGTAAGGCTGTCAAGGCCCGGGGCTTTATCCCAGGTAAGCTTCCTATGACTTGGACTATTTCCTCAACTGAAAATGGTCGGTAGAGAAAAAGGCAGTATCCCTCTTCCAGCCACTGTATCCTGTGTGTTGTCCTACGTACAAATAAGGAGAAATGTCAGAGGGGGGCAGTCGCTGAGAGGTAGAGTACAGATCAGCATAGAAGGAGACCATAAGATGCTGTTTGTAGTCTGTGTCTGCATCTATAGCATGTTGATAGTCTATTAGTTAGACAACATAGTCGCTCTCCCAGGGCTTGCACAGCAGCCCAGCAAGAGTCTTACCCGCCCTATCACCCTCGCTAAAGCACCGGACGTGGGTCTCCCTTCCCAAATAAAACATTTCCCTAAGTGCTGCTTCCTCATATTCCAGGAATTTGTTGTGAATGGACGCCAAGGGGTCTATGTCACAAGATTCGATGTAGTGGAGCGCCAGGGTGCGAACCTCTGTCTCAAGGAGTGTCAACTCCCCCTGTAATGTTTACAGCACCCATGCCTGCTTAGCAACGCACATCCCACAGGTAACCACCTTAAAGGCCTCCCATATTATGGGCAAGAGGATACACACTGCAGCTTATGTTCAAAATACTCAAAAATGGCTGTTCATACCAGGCTCTGGAACACCTGATTGCGCAGCGCTCCAAGGGAAAATCACCAAAAGAACGTATGCGAAATGTACTTGGGAGGGTCAAAGTCAAGGAGGACTGGGACGTGGCCAGATAGTGTGCATGGAAGATGCTGAATGTCAGTGGTCCAGGAAGCCATGTCTCTGATGACCAGCAAGTAGTCAGTTCTGGGCCAGGTGTTATGTGAGGACGTTATGCACATACTTTCTATGCTGAGGGCATGGTGTGAGTGTCAAATATGAATGAGCTATTATCCGTCATTATAGTGCATAATTGTGCAGCAGCAGGGTGTGGGCATCATGAATCACTGGACATGTCGAGACTAGCATCAAGGATCATGTTGAAGTCCCCACCCCAGAACATCGCCCCTCGGCTCATCGATCCAGTCAGCCACCAGACCTCAGCAAAGTGAAGGGGGGTCATCAGTGTTAGGGCCATACACAAAGACTAATGTCGGCAAGCAGATCTTTTTTGTGTTGATGGTGTTCAGGCTCTGCTTGAGATCTAGAAACATGGAGTGAATGTTCGGCTCCGGAGAAAGCCCACTGCTGTCCTGAGGGCCCAGCATCTGGTCCTCAGGGGGCAATTCATTAGTGCACGTCATTCTGCGCAGTTCAAAGGTCAACTTAGATTGCTTATTGTCTGCTTTCCCCATGGTACAGGCGAGCTATGTAGCTAATCGTAGTGGAGGTGTGCCACTAACCAGGGGGTGCTGGTTTCACGAACCAGGCCTTGGTAGCCACAATGCTTCTCCACTCGCCAAGTGTGTTCCGCAGGGGGGTTCAGGTTAGTCTGTTCAGGCGCCGCCATACGCCGTACTCAAGCAGGCTATGGTCTTCCATACATGACCGCTTCTGATTGCAGTCCGTGCTGTATCAGTCACCAGAAAGTGGAGGATTGCAGTTCATAGATGAGGTACAAAGGCAGATCCTCACCCATGGACTCTGCCTCGCTCTGAAGACCAATAATGGGGGCACAAACAGGCCAACTGCAATCAGCCAGCCCCACAGTATAAGGCACAGTCACAACAGGAGGAATACTCAGCACGAAACAGAGCAATCATGGAAGGATGCAGCAGCTCTTCTAGCAGGCTCCTGTTGGCCCAAGCAATTTGCATGATCTGCTTGGTTCCAATTTTGTCACTCTGGCCATGCTAGGGCCTGCCTCCTCACCCATCAATATCACTGCTCTACAGAGCTCCAGGGAGGTGAGTATATCTGCAAGCCCCTAAGCCCCGCTTAACCCTGAGCCACCTATCCTGGAGGGCATGAGCAGTCAGCAGCATAGTCCAAGCCACGGAGGCGGGGAGCAGACCGCAGCACAACGGAAGAAGCAGGGCGCCTTTCTGCCTTGATGACCTGCTGCGGGGACCTGGTAGCTCTCGCACTACAACTCACCCCATGGGCCAGTACAGCCCTGTTAGTGCATCATTCCCCACAGCAGCATTCCGGGTTCCTGTACAGGAGGAGCAGCTGCCTCCAGGCCACCTGCCCTGACCATTATCCACGAGCAGAATGGGTGCGGCTGGCGGCATCAAATCAACAGGCCTCTACCTGCCCGGGGTCGGTGAACGTAGGAAGTCTCTCCCTCTGCACCAGGAGCAGGCTCAAATAGAGCAGCACCTCTCCAGGAGCTGGGGCACTGCCAGTCCAGCCCGATGCCTCTAAATAATGCTGGATAAATGCTGGAGTATCTTTCTTCCCGGCAGAGCCTCCCTAAAAGGCAGCCATCTTGCGGCTGGGCTCATTAGTACCCCCCATGAAGCTACCGATTTAGAGATAATTTAGAGATAATTTCATCATCCGTTCTAAGACAGAAGCCAGAGTGGCGTTAACATAGCTAATATCATAGGACCTAATCAGTGGCAATAAACATCTTTTACGGGGAATCATACATTTTGTGCAAAAGAGCAGAAGGTGCAAAACGTTACCTTTTCCCCCATTTATAAAATCACAAAATTCACTTTCTTTCTGGAGTCTTGCTCATCTAACAAGATAATCCATGGTAGGAAAAATGTCCAATCTGAATTTAATATACGGTGTATGTTTCAGTTCAGGGTAGATTTGGTCCAGATAGGACTTCCAGCCGGGGTCTGCTCTGCTCACAAACTAATCACTTCAATATAGCTACCTTTGATTCCCACCTAAGCTTGTAATATCATTTTTTTTCCATTTTCCTTTTTTAATTATTTCTTTATAAGACATTTTAGACAGAAGCAGTCATATTCATGATACTTAGGACAATTTGCAAAGAGGAAAAAACATACAACGGAGAAAAAGGAACGAGAACAGAAAGGTTACTAACAGTATACATTAGTTTGAAACCAGACAGTAATAATCTCAGCAGGACCTAATCAACCCACTGGAGCCTTGTCCAAATGTTCTCAAATTTCTTTACTGAACAAGGGCCACAAGCTTTAGCCACTGCTTGTTCACATTCAAAAATGTGCCATAAAGATGCCCACCACTCACTGGCCTTGGGCGGATAGTAATCATTCCAGGTCCAGGCAAAACATAGTCGGGCATTAACAATTGCAATTGCAACTAATGAGCCGAGTGGTCTATCCAATCCCACTTTATACCCCAGAAGGAGATCTTTTTTTCCAGTCGAAGCTCGCATCCGAATAGGTCTGTTAGCAGTTGGATCACAACTCCCCAGTAAGTCTCAAGCGAAGGGCATTCCACAAACATATGGGATAAATCGGCTGCTAAGTAGTGACACTTTGGGCAAAATGACTTCCCCGACGCTTGGGACCGTGCTCACTGAACGATATGGCTAGGTGTATAATATATTATGTATATAGTTTTAAATTGCTGTAGCTTAACCCCTTCAATGCTCATGACGAGCTCAGCTCGTCATGCTGCGCGGTGGGCGTGTGCGCATGACGAGCTGAGCTCGTCACGACCACGCCCGCGATCGGAATGTCCAGCACCTGAGCGGAATTCCGATTGCGGCGAAGGTGTTAAGATTGACAGATATCACTGATTGCTCTAATACCATTAGAGCCTCCTGAATCTCTGTGACCGTCACTTCAGTTGCTAAAAGTTGAGTCCATTTTCAAGCTATCCTCAGGCTATCATCTGAGACATACGAAAGTAGCTTCTGATAAAATAAACGTATAGTTACTACATCGGTTGATTAATATAGACAGATGAGAATTTGAGGTGGTTCACGATCAATTGTCAAATTGCAGTCATACAGTAAGTAAACCCTTACTCGTAGACACTCGAAGAAAGAGTAATGTGGGAGCCCGTACTCTTCCCGCAGTGAGGTAAAGGTCTGAATCCCTTGAGTGTCATATAGATGCCCGAGATCATATACCCCCTTTTGTTGCCATGCCATTCCAACCGCATCATGAAAAATATCTGGAAGTATCGGGTTATACCATAGGGGGGTATATGTATGTAAGACTAGTAACAAGTACCTAAAGCTAATTTCCTACTAGACTCGGGCTATGTCTCTAACTAACTTAAACCTAACCCTTTTGAAATAGTTAGAATCTGTCAATCTGTGGAGCATAAATCTGATATCTGGACCTAACGCTAGTTGATATCCAAACATGGTTATGCTAGCCTCTATCCCTATCAGAATTGTCTGTATTCTCCCAGCAGACGCAGCCCAAAAATATAACTTAAATTCTGGTAGATTGAAGCCCCCTGCCCATACTGAAGCTCAAGAAACTTAATAGCGCGCTTTGCTCTCTTATAACTGCAGATAAAACTACCGATAATGCCCTCCAGATGTTTAAAGAAAGAGTCCGGAGAGGTATGGCACAAAATAAATAAATACATTCAGGTAATATATTCATTTTGATAACGTTGCACCGCCCCAGTATACTAAGAGGTAGTCGATGCCACATCCATAATTTTGCTGCTACAGTTTTCAATAGAGGCTCATAGTTAAGTGAAATAATCTCTTCCACAGAACCACTCAACTGAACACCCAGGTAAGTGTTCGTCTTGACAAATACTGACGTCTGGGTTTGTCATTGAAAATTCAAGATAACCTGTGTTTTGGACAAATTAAACTTGTAGCCAGAGAAACAGCCAAATGATTCTGCTTCCTTTGATATCATTAGCAGAGAGACCAGCGGATTAGTAGCAAATATTGTAATATCATCAGCATATGCCATGACTTTTAGCTCTACATCGTTAAACTTTACTGAATGCTTTTATTACGTAAAAAATGCCTAATATTTGGTTCGATCTATAGAGCAAACAGTATAGGAGAAAGTGGGCATCCCTGATATGTGCCTCTATGTATAAAGAATTGAGAAGAAGAGATACCCCCCACAATGACTTTTGCAGTAGGATTTTTATATAGCTTCTGAATGATTGCAATATACTGGGTACCAAGTCCGAGTATTGTCATTATTTCCAGAGTGCTTCCCAGGTGACCCGGTCAAAAGCTTTTTTGGCGTCTAACATAATCATGCCAATTTGCTCCTTCAACTTCCCTGCCACGTCAAATGCTGTTATCGCTGTATTAATGTGTGAAACTGTAGCCCTGCCAGGCACAAATCCATGCTGTTGTATGGATATCAAAATATGTAAACAAGGTGCCAAACGCAATGCCCAAATGTTGGAGTAAACCTTAGCGTCCGCATTTATCAATGACATAGGTTGATATGAGGCTCTTTCCTCCAGTGTTCCCCAAGAAACTGGCGCATCACCTCCATTTATCATATAAATAAATAGATCATTAAATCCTGGTATTAAGATATCTTTAAACACCTTCTGAAATTCTAATGGTATCACATCTTCCCCTGCAGCTTTCCCAGCTGACAAAGTATTATCAGCAACTTCAATCTCCTCAGGAGATAGGTCTCCTTGAAGTGCAGCTTCCTGCATAGTATCTAATTGAGGCAGATGACTTGCTGTAAGATACTCAATCATAGTGGAGTAGACAAAGTCAGACGGTTTACTATAAAGCTCTTTATAAAAAATTGTTCCGCTATGACAGGAGGATCTGTAAAGATCATGTCACCGTTGACCCTTATGTGTCTGATACAATCCCGAGCCTTTTTATCAGAAATTTGATGTGAAAGAAGACAGCCAACCTTGTCGCCATATTCATTTTGATATGTTCTTTTATTCTGATAGGTAGCAGCCAGTTTCTCATTCAAGCCCCGATTGAGCTTTAGCCGTCTTTCTATCATTCTAAGATAGACCTCCTGTTCACTAGAGCTACGAGTAAGGATTGCCTGAGCGTGCAACTTCTCAAATGCCAAGCACTCTGCCCACACTGCATAGTCTGTTGATGCATAGATCTATTCCTCTTCACAATAAACTGAAGGGTTACCCCTCTGATGTTTGCCTTCATACAATCCCAAACCACAGCTACAGAGGCAGTCCAATTTTTAATACGAAGCAAATCTCTTAATAACCCTTTGAGATGTGATTGACACTCTATATTATCTAACAGATGCCACGGAAATGTAAATTGATGATAGTTTGTATCCCGCTCAACAGTGCCGAGGGCTGTCAACATGATAGGATTGTGAACAAAGGTGATCTTGGGACATACCTCGATATGACAATCATTCAATAGCTGTTGTCGAACAAGCGTCATATCAATAAGGGAATAATGCTTATGGGGGGAGGAATAATAAGTATACCCTGGTTCAACGGGATCTAATGTTCTTGATGCATCCACTAGTTTATGTAAACGTATAAGTTTGAAGATAGATGCCCGGGTTTTTGCCATTCTTACATGTGATCGAAGATTTGCAGTATCAATGTTATATTCCATTATACAATTAAAATCCCCCATTACTAATAGCTGAGCAGTATAATCCAGTAGCTCCAGGCTTAGATGATCAAACACACTGGGATTGTCGGTATTTGGGCAATAAACTACACAAATAGTGACCTTGTAGCCTAAAAATGTCATCTGAGCTATAGCCCACCTTCCCTTAGGGTCAACTGTACTTTCAATACTTTAACACTCACATTTTTAGCTTTCATTATGGCAGCGCCCCGAATTGACATTGATTGTGAAGTACATACTAAAATATCATACCCCATGTTTGAGCAAAGCCTGGTCTTTATAAGAGAGATGCGTTTCGGTTAATCCTAATGTATGTGGTTTAAAAACTTTTCATTCTTCTTTAACAAATGTTCTCTTTTTAACCTGATTAAGACCTGCAAGATTCCTACACATACATTTTACCGTGGCCATTATTACTGACAGTTATATAATTTGGATAGTTCCCTCATACTTTTATACCGAGATTGCCAAAATGTTCTTCTTTCAAATTGTATTTGACTGCTAAATTCAAGTCTGATTGACCCCTGTCTTCCTTCCATCAACACCTTATAATCACCACATCCGTACCTCTTATACCCCACCTGATCCAACCCACACCACCCCATTCCTAGAGAACGAATCAGCCCCCCTCTGACTGTCCATGAAATGACAGCCTAGTCGGAGCACACCCCCGGGATCCCCCTACCACCAACTCCCTCCTAAAAAAGAAGAATAAAAAAAGAATAGGACAAAGGACGGACTAGAAAAAGAAGAGGGTAAGCAGAACAGAAGAAGAAAACCTATTAAGTATCCAACTTAGAACAAGCCAAAGGTGTATAAAAACTTACTATGAAGCAGATTTCCACTGATTTAGTGCAAGCATAGCCTCCTGCTCTGTCTGAAAAAACTGAGGTTGACCGTCTTTAATAACTTTGAGACGGGCCGGTTCCTGTAAGAAGACCAGCGCTCCAACAGCCTTCAGAGGGTCCATTACTTGATGAAGCCTCCACCACCTGTCCATAGTAGCTTTACAGAGATCAGACCATATAAAAATAGACAGGAATCCAACTGCAATAGGTGCTGGAGGACACCCTTCAAAAAAATGGCTTGATGTAATAGGAAGTTGCCTATGAATATATGAATGGGCCATGGATGCGAAGGTTTTGCATGGGCCCTTTGATGAATGAAGAGAGGTAGCCTATGAGTCCATTGAATTTGTGAGTCCCAGTCCCAATCTGACAAATCTGGGAAAGCCTGCTAAAATAAATTTACAATAAAAGCCCTAGGATCATCCTCCTCCTTTCCTTCTCTTACACCAAAGAACCTTAGATTATTCCGTCTCTGACTGTTCTCCAGGTCTTCAACTTTGCTTTCGATCAGCTCTAATTGCCCCTCCTGTATCCTGATTGACTTTCTAGGAGCTGAGCAAACTTCCTCGGTCCCCGCTATCCGCTGCTGAAGTTCAGTCATTTCTGATGACAGTACTGCAACTTTGCTTTATACTTCAGTAAGTGATTGCTGTAGCGCCATATTGTCTGCTTTAACTTGTGCGTAATGTTCCTGAGCCTCTGTACGTTGCTCCTGCAGAAATTGGAGAATAGTAGTGAGTGAGGGTTCCTTCACCTCAGATGACCTTAGCTGCGTGTTGAATCCAGAGATTGCCCCAGATGGTGAAAGACCAAATGAATCATCCCCCGGGGAGCCAGATTTTCCAACTATTCTTGGACTCGAGGTGTCGACTAGGCCAAGGTCCATATTAGAGTTTGAGGACCGATCAGCACTAAGAACGATCTGCAGCCCCAAGACTAGGCAGCCAAGAGACTATTGCCTTGAATTCACCCTTAGCTGTCACCCATTTCCGCAGGGGGCTATCCTTAGTACGCCCTTTCAGACGAATTGTTGTTGGATTACTGCCTTGGTCGATATCATGACCCTCAATCTTTTTTTATTGCAACCTCGGGTTTTCTGTGCCTTTGCTTTATTCTGCTTTCTTCCTGTATTCTCCCCCCCCTTATCCACGAGTTGCACATGCCGTATTAGACCTTGCTCTCACCCCAGCTGAGTATCTGACCCCACCCCGGTATGACAGTGGAGTTTGCTGTTACACCAGAGTGAAAAACCCTGTTTCGGTTGAGGCTTCTAAAGCTCCCTCCTGGCCGCTGCTACTAATACCACTTTTTGGCAGAGCTGGGGTAAGTGTTCTCAATGTGTTAGATGCCTTAACACTCATTTGCCCTCCACCAAGGGCCTCACTCGAAAGAGAAGCCAGGCTCAGCCGTATCCCTCTGCCCCATCTCAGCTGCAAGGTCAAGCTCAACAAGAGTAACATTGTTGTTCATATGAATAGCAAAATTTAAACTACTGTCTTTACCTTGGTGAGGAAGGCAAACCGAGTCCGGACGAGAGAGCTGCACATTTGATTCCCCACTCGCAACAACAAGCTCTTCATCTCCCAAAGTGCCGGTCGAAGTATCAAGTCCAACCTCAGGCTCTGCTGCGCTTCCACCCGGCATCTCCACTGCCGTCTGAAGTGCGTCGACCATTGCTACCGCGTCGAGACTCGAGATGAGCCTCACCAGGGATGCGGAGAACACTTTCCTGGAGTGAAGAAGCCTCGGGATTGGCTTCCCAACCCGGGAGCTAAACCCTGTTGTCTTGCCTCCGGTTGTAGAATGCCCTCCATGAGCCTCATCAGGGGCGACCACGAAAGTATCATCATCCCGTGCCATGGAATGCAGTGCTTCCACAGCTGCCCGTCTGCCATGTCCTTCATGCTGTGCTGGGACTCTAGGAGGAGTCATACCAGAGAGAGCGACGAGAGGCTTTGCCCAGGTAAGCCCGAAGACCCTGAGCTCGAAACAGCAGGAGCTGATCAACCACCTGGCTGCGAGGAGCTTCAGCAGATAGCTCCTTCGATTCAGCATACACTGGCTGCACATCAGGTAAGGGGTCCACCGTTAACTGATTACCGACACTAGTCCGTCACAGGCTGGAAAAAGACCGTATCCACAAAACATCACAAGTCAGTCGGAGTTAAAGGTGTAGGAGTGATCCCAGGAGAGCTCCCTGTGGCGAAGTCAGTCCGCCAACTTCCTTCCCAGCGAAAAGCTAGCTTGTAATATCCATCTTTAACAAGACAGTGGTATCACACCCAATCTTACTCGGATTTGCCCAGTTGTCCCCCAACTGTATTTGTGATAGCAACCTCCTCACATGCAGCAACCAGTTTCTTTGACTCGGACCACCACATCTAGAAACATCCTCCAGAGACTGCAGGTATATGGTGGCCTTAGGTTTCCTTACCAGGCTGATCCAGTACAAAACTGGTTTTATTGTTTACCAGATTATTATTGTTATTATTTATCATTTGATATCGCGTGCAACTCACTCCCCAAGGAGCATCTGAGATGGGAGTTAGGTTAATGGTGGCCTTAGGTTTCTTTACCAGGCTTATTCAGTACAATGCTAGTTTTATTGCTACCAGATTATTATTATTATTATTTGTCATTTGATATCACATGCGACTCGCTCCCCATGGAGCATCCGAGATGGGAGTTATCCCAAGTTCCTTATAGAGAGCTAACAATGATGTACTTAGTCCAAACTTTAATATAGCCCTCAGAAAAGTATTTTCTGCCACTTGCAACAAATCTAAGTTACCATAGCCCAAAAGCTCAGCCTTATAGGTTGCAGCTGCTACCGCTTTGAGATTGTATACCTGGAGTATGGTACTGATACAACATGCACCTGCTTTTTGACAAATTTGAGTACCGCCCCAGAAGACTGTAATAAGGTTGTTCTAGCCTTCAATATTTGAGCCTTCCAACTAACTCTCTCCGTAAACCATATCCCAAGATAGTGATAGAGCTTTACATGCTCAATGATGTTGTCATTTTTCATTAGCTTTCCTTTTAGTCTTGGTGATGATCCTATCACCATGACTTTATTCTTGCTGCAATTGATGATAAGAGCATGCTTATTGCAATATTCAATAAAACCTTTTATTAACCTATGCAGTAAATTCTCCACCTGGGCCAATAAGACTGCATCATCTACAAAAAGAAGGATCCACACTTTCTGGCGAGCTATGGTGGGAACATCAATGGGATTATCTAAAAGGTGGTCAGTTATGTTGTTTAAAAAGAGGCTAAAAAGTAGGTGCTAGCACACATCCCTGTCAGACACCCTTTTTTACAGGGAATGTGTCACTGCATTCACCAGCTAGCCCAGACCCAACCTTAGCTATGTTATCTGTATGTAGGGCCTTTATGATGCATAGCATAGAACCCTCTACTTCCTGCATACACAAGGTTTCCCATAACCTTGTCCAATCAACAAGATTGAAAGCTGACTTCAAGTCGATAAATGTGAGGTATAAGGATGCCTTTTTATTTCAACATATTTGTGACATATCATATATAGCCATATAGATTGGTCAATTGTTTCCACTCTAGTCCTAAAACCAGCCTGTAGCTCTGTTAGAATGTTTCCTTTATCCACTCACCCTTGGAGTCAGTTAAATTTAACTTTCCCTAGAATTTTACCTGCACCATCTAAAAGGGAAATAGGGTGATAGTTAGAAGGGAAGCTGAAGTTCTCTTTTTAATATACAGGTACAAGAACTACCAATCGCCATGATTGGGGATATTGTTATTATATATAGCAGCATTAAATATGTTCGTAAGTAGCATAGCCCACTGGGTGCGGAATTTCTTGGAAGAGATCTGTAGGCACCCGATCCATCTTATTTTGTCTCTCATTCTCCGGTTAACTTCTGCTAGCTGTCTTAGAGGCAAGACAACTGGCAGTTTAGATTCTCAGGGCTTATGGGGCTGTGAGGTTATGAGGTGAGCAGGGTTGGGTTGCAGGGAATTGCTTCACTGCAGAGCAGAGCAGATCAACAAGCGGCAGAGCAGGCAGCAAGCAATGAAACAGGTAAAAAGGCACAGGGAACGGGCACGAGCATGCTCTGCCGCTTCCGTGGGTCCTGTGGGCTCCATGGGTTAACCCCCTACTCCAGAGCCACACACTACAACCCCCCCAGGGCTCTCAGTGTCTCTGTATCTCCTCCCGATGCTCACTGCAGTGCTCAGCAGCGCCCTCAAAACCTCCTCCTCTCTGTATCCTCAGTGTGCGTCTCTCACGCCTTGCATCTCCTCCTCCTACTCTAACTGCCGACTTCCTTTCCCAGACTTCCCTCATTCACCTCCTGTTATGAGGATTACTTTCTGCCACATCTGATTTTTAGTCGTATTTTTGGAACTATGGGAATGGTCAGGCCCACTGGCAATGCATCCTCAGTAAATCAGCTGATAGGTTGGTCCTGCACCATCAACGGTTTTCCAGGCAAAATTCCTAAGTCCCAAATTTTAGGTTTAGGCAGGAGCAATAGAATCTGACACTAGCTAAGTTGTCCAGGACCCCAGGAACAGGACTTGGCGGGTCCCGACTCATTCCAGGAGAAGCCACCAGCAGAGTCGAGGGCAGTCCCAGTTGACAATGGTCACTAGGCTCTTTCAGGAAAGTAGAATTTTTGCAGCTTTTGTGCCCGTATAGCTTAACAGGAGGTCAGTCTTTGACACCTGGAGTCCAGTTCTAGGTCCTGGGTACAAGTGGAGCAAATCCAGCCCTTATGTTTCGCCTCACAGATCTCACCAGCAGGTGAAGCCCTTCTTCTCTCTTCCACAAGTTCAATAGTGTTTTGAAGAAGGTATCTACAGGTGTCCTTTTTATGCCCAGTTGGTGGAGGGCAATCCTTAGTCCCTTCCTTAATTCAGTTCTGGTCAGCTGTCCCCCTCCCATTGGGTTTGAAGCCAGCCCAACTAGAAGGACAAAAGGGAGGAAGGTCCAGGTGTGAGTACATCTGACAGTGACCGGGTCGGCTTAGGAAGGGGCTGGGCACAGCCCTAAGCCATCCTGCTGAAGGAAGAAAGGCATCTCCCTAAACTAAAAGCCCTTTGTCCACTGTCTGGGAGAAATCCACGTCTCACTACAGGCAAGCCATTGGGGTCAGGGGAGCCATCGGGGTCAGGGGACAACTGGAGATTGGGCATCAAAAAATAAAGTGATGGATGGAATTCTTGAATTAATATCAGCCACTGTTGATCGCTCGTGCCGCATCCCCATTGTCTTTTACCCACCAAGCCACCTCAGTTTGGACCCAGCCTTATGCAAATCAGCCTCGAACCTGCTCTTCATGGGAGAAGTCCAGTCCAAACTGTCAGACCAGGTCTTCCATGAACCGAAATAGAAGTGACCCAGGTTATTCACCCTTATTACGGGCTCATCAACCAAGTATAGCTTGATTCCAGGGGCACAGTGAGCACGGGACCCACATCTGGGCTTACCTGTCACACTTAGGGCATCAAAAAACAAAGTGATGGATGGAGTGATTGAATTAATCTTAGCTACTGGTGATCACTCGGGCCGCATCCCAATCTATTGTTTTTCACCCACCATGCCACCTCAGTTTGGACCCAGTCATATGCAAATCAGCCTTGACTCTGCTCCTCATGGGAGCAGTCCAGCCCGAACTGCCAGGAAAGGTCCTTCCTGAACCAAAATACAAGCAGTCCAGGACCAGTCTCGCTCTTATTAAGGGCTCATCAGACAGGTATAAGTTGATTCCAGTGGCACAGTGAGCATGGGGCCCACCCATGTCTGGGCATACCAGTCACACTTTGGGCATCAAAAAATAAATTGATGGATGGAATGCTTGAATTAATATCAGCCACTGGCGATCACTTGAGCCGCATCCAAATCCATTGTTTTTCACCCATCACGCCACCACATTTTGGACCCAGCCATATGCAAATAAGCCTTGACCCTGCTCCTCATGGGAGCAGTCCAGCCCGAACTGCCAGGCAAGGTCCTTCCTGAACCAGAATAGAAGAAGTTCAGGACCGGTTTTGCCCTTATTAAGGGTTCATCAGACAGGTATAAGTTGATTCCAGTGGCACAGTGAGCATGGGACCCACCCATGTTTGGGCATACCCGTCACACTTTGGGCTTCAAAACAAAAGTGATGGAGGGAATGCTTGAATTATTCTTAGCTACTGGAAGTCCCTTGGGCTGCATCCCAATCTATCTTTTTTCACACAAATTGCCACCTCAGTTTAGACTCAGCCAAATGCAGATCATCCTTGAACCTGCTCTTAAAGGGAGCCGTGCAGCCTGAACTGTTAGGCTAGGTCCTCCCTGACTGGAATCCAAGCAACCCAGGACCGGTTTTGCCTTACTATGGGCTCATCACCCAGGTACCATGCAGTACCTGGCTTATGAGCATATAACTAGGTAGAAACCAGACCTCAGTTGCTTGTGTTCCATGTCATGGAGGACCTGACTTGGCAGTTCGGGCTGGACTGTTCCAATTGGAGCAGAGTTAAGACTGATTTCAATATAGCTGAATCCAAACTGAGGTGACATAGTGTGTAAAATAACAATGGCTTGGGATGCGGCCTGAGTAATCACTAGTGGCTGCGATGAATTCAAGATTTCCATCCATCACTTACTTGTATACTTCAGTGTGTCACCCTAAGGGGCACGGGTATGCCCGGATGTGGGTCCTGTACACACTGTGTCACTGGAACAAAGCTATACCCGGCTGATGAGCCCATAACTAGGATGAAACCTGTCCTGGGTTGCTTGTGTTCCGGTTCAGGGAGAACCGGGATTTGCAGTTTGGGCTAGACTGTTCTGGTTGGAGCAGGGTCAAGACTGATTTGCATATAGCTGGGTCCAAACTGAGGTGACATGGTGTGCAAAATAGCAATGGATTGGGATGCGGCCTGAGTAATTACCAGTGGCTAAGATTAATTCAAGCATCACATCCATCACTTTATTGTACACTTTAGTGTGTCACCCTAAGTGGGATGAGTATGCCGAGACGTGGGTCCTGTGCACACTGTGCCACTGGATCCAAGCTGCATCCAGCTGATGAGCCCACAACTGGGGCAAAAACTGTCCTGGGCTGATTGTGTTCCGATTCAGGGAAGACCTGGAGTGGCAGTTCGAGCTGGACTGTTCCGACTGGAGCAAGGTCAAGACTGATTTGCATACAGCTGGGTCCAAAATGAGGTGACATGCTGTTCAAAATATTTATGGATTGGGATGCAGCCTTGATTAATTACCAGTGGCTGAGATTAATTCAAGCATTCCATCCATCACTTTTTTGTATACTTTTGGTTTTGGGCAGAATACAGATAACTTTTTAAAAGTGTCTGTTCCTTCATATGAATACAAAATATACCTTTAAGTTAGAATTACTATTAAACTGAGTCATTCGACCCATTTTCCTAGCTATTCCCAAACTGAATTAAGCAATTATTAAATGTAATAGTGTAAACCAGTGTTAGCATATGGGAGAACCTGCCTTGCCACAGTAAAAAAGGAGTTTGGAGGTTTTTCACTGCCAGGGCATGTAAAATATTAAAAATACATGTCCTACTTCTAAATACCAATGGCCATCTGTCTTAGAGGTGACGTATAATTATTAAAAAGGTAGGTTTAGGCCTGTCAAAAGGTTTATTTTAATAATTTTAAACAGCGGCTTGAACACTACACAGACAGGCTACAGTAGTGAGCCTGTAGTTATATTTTCGCACTATCACTCTACTGATGTCACAACAAGTGCTGAAGTTTCCTAGTAAAACTTACCTTATAGTCATTGGATATATTTATCACCATATACTAGGGACTTATAGGTAAGTTAAGTATGCCAATTAGGAGTATAGCACATTTCAACATGTTTAAGGTGTCAGAGCACATTCACTGGTCACTGAACAGCAGTGTCCCAGTGTGCTGAGTCCGAAAACGAACAATAAAATCTACCAAAAAATGGGTTTGACCTCACAAAAAGAGGCATTTTTCTCCCAGTGTGATGGGGTCATTATTTGTTCCTGTCTATCACCACCAGGTTTTTCCTATATAGGATGGGCAGTGTATGTCTTTCCTCTAATGGCCCTTATCCCGTTGGGTCATTTGAGGAAGTTTTCCATCACCAGAACCAACGTAGGCTCCATTGACAGAAAACGTAAGGTCCACTCATATCTAAATGAGGCAGGCGGACCAAGGCTTTGGTGTACAGAGTACTCTGTCTCACTTGCAACCGAGTATCCTGTCTACCAAACTCTATTTGGGCCAGATGTGTGAAAGTGGCATAGGCTATTTCGAAGATATTTAGCAGTTTCTGCTTGTTCTAGAGTGTTCTTGCTAGACAATGGAGATACTCTGTTACTGCAGACAGGACCTTGCTACCAGACCCTTCATATTGCATATGCTGTGTCTTAAGCTAGAAATTCATTGGAATCAGAGTGGACTATTCAATCCTGATCAACATTTATTTATATTACAGTTTAGGAAAGCAATCTTGATTGTACATCAGAACCAGAGAATATACACTCACAAAACCGAATGTATTTTTCTTTATCAAAGAAGGAAGTATGGTTTATGCAAAACCTGAGTATTATCAATTGCAAATATTTTGTTTATATTTGCATTCCAGGAATGTCAGAGGTCCACCAATACCCCAGAGAGTCTGAAGCATATAGATAATTTTGAGGTATATAATTTGATATAACAATTGTATGATGGTTCAATACAGAATTAAGCTATTAAAGGTAACAGTCGTGTTTTTAGGTATTGTTAGAAATGGGGGTCTCTAGTTTGCAGAGGTAGGTACCTTGACCAAATAGGGACCCTTGCTTCTAGTCAGGGTAAGGGGGAAACACACTGTAGATAACCCCTGCTCGCCCCCTTGGTAGCTTGGCACGAGCAGACAGGCTTATCCCCAAGGCAATGTGTAAAGTATTTGCACCAACACCCACAGTAGCACAGTAACACCACAAATGGACACCACACAGGTTGTTATAAAAATAAACTTATTTTTATCTAAGTTTAGGCAAGACCAAGACGACAAAAATTCCACATACACAATTAGCCTTTCTTTAGAAATGTCTTTGGGAAGGTTCCTTTGCAAGAGAAAGAAAGATAAACTTGTAGATTTTGTACGGATGCAAAAACTGTTCCAGACGTATGGAAAGTTACTTTGAAACAGGCTGCGGGCTGTAAATGCAGTGGGGGCATACTTCTGCCAAATCTGATGACAGAGGCAGTAACTGGCCTAAAACCTGATCGAAGGGTGAGAGGGGCCCCGCGCACCAGGGATAAGTGCCCACGTCAGCTGTGCCGGTACGGGCCGTCAGGGAAGTTCTGGTCGTGGAGGCTTCACTGGGCGAGGCCGATCGGAACACTGCCTCACTCCCACCCTGCCCAGGTAATAGCACACAGCAGCATTGGAACGGAGTCCGAGTAGTTACCTTGGCGGTTGCTTCGTCGTCTTCGTTCCTCTCGTCGGACGTCCCACTGAGCGGCTTCGGCACAAACAGCTGTTCCCTCGCCGAAGGGAGACTCCGGTTGCCAGGCGACGCGATGGAGCCGATCGGGTCCCGGCGCTCTCTTTCTTCCGGCACGCAACTCGGGCCAGCGGCGGTTAGAACGCACAGCGCTCTCTCAGATCACGGGCCGGCAGCGGTGACAACAGGCACAGCGCTCTCGCAAATCACGGGCCAGCAGCAGTGAAAGCAGGCACGCAGCACATCTCGGGTTCCTCACGGCCACGAGCAGAGGCGATCACGAGGAAAGCTCCTCTCAGCAACACAGGCTCCTCGCAGGACCCAAGCTGGGTGCAAGCACACGCACACAGCGATGATAAGACGTTCCTTTGGAAACTTTTGTATCCCTGAGTTTCTGTAACAGGAGGCCAGCTCTTCTCAGACCCTTGGAGACGTTTCACTTCAGGACACAGCACTCAGCAAAGTCCTTGTTGCAAGTAGGGGGGGACACAGCACACAGCAAAGTCCCTTGTCCTCTCCTCAGTAGAAACAGCAAACTGCAGGCCAACCCCAGACACACAGCAAGTGCAGTGCTTCTCCTCAGTCTCTCCAGCTGATCTTCTTTGGCAGAGATTCCTCTTGATCACAAAGTAGTCTTGGAAACTTTGATGACCCTGAGTTTCCACAACAGGAGGCCAGCTCTCCTCAGGCCCTTGGAGATTTCCTTTTCAAGTAGAGGACCCAGCACACAGCAAAGTCCTTCCCCTTTCCTTGGCAGAACAGCCACTGCAAGTCAGCCCCAGAACACACAGCAAGGGCAGTCCTTCTTCTCAGTTTCTGACGCCCTTCTCCTTGGCAAAGGTTTCTTCTTGATTCCAGGATGATCTAAATTACAGGGGTTTCAGCTCTCATTTTTATACCCCTAAAGTCTTTGTTCTCTATGTGTCAGGGGTCCTGGACCCAGTCCAAACCAGTTCTGGGTGCACTCTGCCAGTGCACAACTTCTTCCTTTGTGAATGTGGGCCAGGGTCTTCAGACGCACCGCAGGAGGTGGAGCCAGCATTGTGGAAGGTAGGCATAGCCCTATTCAGGCCCAGGTGCTACTCCTACCACCACTCCAAATGCAGAACGGTCTATTCAGCCTAGTGCTGACTCACCCAGACTCCTGGAGCCACCCCAGCCCCTGTCACTCTCAAGCCAGACAGTCAATCCACAAACAGGCAGAGGCACACAGAAAGGTTGAACAAGAAAATAGCCACTTTCTAAAAGTGCTATTTTCAAACACAGAATTTAAAAACCATCTTTACTAAAAGATGTGTTATTAAATTCTGAGTTCAGGGATACCAGACTCCAATTTTC
Source organism: Calotriton arnoldi (assembly GCA_963921515.1). Classification (NCBI taxonomy): domain Eukaryota; kingdom Metazoa; phylum Chordata; class Amphibia; order Caudata; family Salamandridae; genus Calotriton; species Calotriton arnoldi. The sequence goes on from CAWUFW010001308.1 coordinate 1,942,485, forward strand.
CATCTCACTCCTATGGGAAGATATGCAGGTAAACATGTTACACAGCATTCCCCATTCTGTCCTATGGGCAAGGTAGCCTTTCAATAGTAAAAAACGAAATTGGCAGTATTTCACTATCAGGACATGTTACACACACCAGTACATGTCCTACCTTTCACATACACTGCACCCTGCCCAGGGGGGTACCTTGGGCCTACCATAGGGGTGTCCTATGTGTAAGAAAAAGGAAGGGTAAGGCCTGGCAAGTGGGTGCACTGGCCAGGTCGACATGGCAGTTAACAAACTGCGCACAGGCACTGCAGTGGCAGGCCTCAGTCCTCTTTTCAGGACTACTTATGTGGGTGGCACAATCAGTGCTGCAAGCCCACTAGTAGCATTTGAATTACCAGCCCTGGCACACTTAGCGCACTTTACTAGGGACCTACTGGTAAAACAAATATGCCAATCATGGATAACCAATCACAATAACAATTTACACAGAGAGCATATGCACTTTAGCACTGATCAGCAGTGATAAAATGCCCAGAGTTCTATAGCCAACAACCACCGGTCAGGAAAAACAAAGGAGGAAGAAGCAAAATGTTTAGGGATAACCCTGCAAAAAGGGCCATTTCCAACACAGCCCCTTTCCAGCCTAAAGCCAGGGTAGACTAATCGATACCTCGATGGGATTCCCTGCTTGGGGTGATAGAACACGGAACCTGGCCCGAACAGCAGGGGTCTATTCCTGTTCTACGCCTTCCTGAACCCAGTTGGATCCCTCTATCTATACTCTCAGGGCCCACTAAGCTAAACCATGGGGGACCCTTCTCCTCACCTGGGGACCCCATCTGTGCAGCGCCTAAGCTTACTTTGCTCACAGATGTGTCCGCACTGGTAGACAGTACCCACCTGGCCAACACAGCGGTGTGGCCCACTCCACCCCCAGGGTGTGACTCCAGCCCCCCTCCCAGGGGCAACTCTGTCCATCAGGACAGCCAGCCACAGGGGCCACTGACAGCTGTCAGTGATGAGAGCCAGGCCTCAGGCCTGTCAGGCCTCTCTAACCTCTGTGGTATCAGCAAGTGGGGGGCAGAAACCCCAGGTGCCTGGCATCTTTTCTCCACTTTCCCTCCTGCCAAGTCAGGTATGGCATCCTGACACTGGCCCACCAGCCCAGGGTCCGCACACTCAGGACACAACTCTCCCACCAATTCAGGACCTTTCTCCTGCAACTGGTCTCCCAACCTAGGATCTAAACCCTCAGGTTGAACCGGGGTCAGAGGTGGGACTCCCTCCCTCTGCACCCCCTTCCAGAGTTCTGCACCCTCCCACCTGGAGTGGTACCCCTGGAAGATAAACCGGTCAGGACACTGCTTACAGTCATCCTTCCCTCCAGGTCAGGCAGAACCTGAACCTGGCCTCCCAACCTTGGGGCTGAACCCCGCAGCTGAGTACTTGTCTGGCACACCAGGACTCCTGGGGACGCACACAGCATCCCCCCGAGGGTAACACATGACTCATGTTTTGTGTGACAGTCTGCGTGGCACAGATCTCCCGACCCCTGTCCATCTGACAGTGCTCGAAGATCCCCCAGGACAGAAGTGGTGTCACCATGGTCACTCCTAGGAGGCTCAGCCCTTATGGCTGGCCCCTGACCCACTGGTTCTTCCACTGGGGACTCATTCCCCCTTTCACCCCTCCATTTGGACTTCTGCACCCTCCACTTAGGAGCGGCACCGCCAGACACCAGAACCACTGGAGCTCCGTTTACAGACGCTCCAGGTTCTCCTGACACTAGGAGATCCCCCTCAAATGGCCCACTGGTACAGCCTAGGTCCCCAACCTGGCGTTCCCTTAGGGAACCCTCCAGGCCCTGAGATTGGGTTTCGGGCACCTTGGGACACAGCCCACACTCACTCCTGATCCACCGAGACAGGACGTGAACCCCTACACCCCTCCCACTACACCGGGACCTAGCTGGGCTACTCTGAACCTCTCCCACCACACAGGTCTGGAAGATACCTGAGCCACTTCTTTTAGGATCACTCCCAAATGCCTCTTCAGACCCTCTGGAATGCACCAAGAGGTCTGCCTCCAGCGCAAGCTCCCTGGAATCAGAGAACTCACACTCCACCGGGTGTTGGCATAGCTCTGGAAAACAGGGACTTAAAATATGCTCTCCAACAAATGAATCACACAGCCCCCCACAGTTGTTAACCAGGCTACCCATTGCCTCACCCTCCAGTGCCTCACACAAGTACCCCACACCACTCTCCTGAGATTGGCAAGACAGTGTCTGACTGTCTCTGCCACTCCACCCACTCTTCTGGGTGGTCTCCACACTCACACACCAGGACTTCTACCATGGGGGAACCCCTCTCCCTGCACCTCTCATCTAGAGTCAGTAGAGTGTCCCTCCCCACACTAGGAATAGGATCCCCTGTGTCAGTTCCCCAATCCACTTCAGGGACACTGCACACCACTGGAGCTACCTCATAAACCTGAACCCCCTGGTGTATGTTAACCCCCTCCCTTAAATCAGGCACCACATCTCTTGGTGTGCGTACTTCTCCCACAGCACTAGATAACACAATCTCGCTGCCACCATCTGAGCTGGACTCCACCTCCAACTCAGCAAAGCTCACTTCCTGAGCTAAACACTTTTTCTCGGCTAAGACACTCATGGCCTCAAGCCTCTCGAGCTCCAAATCAAGCACCCTCATTCTTAACTCATGTGCCAAGGTCAACTTCAATTCTTCCAAGGCATAAATCTTCTTGCTCTCCTCAAGCAATCTCTTTTCTTCCATTGCAGCCTTTTGGTTCTCCATTTCCAATATTTCCATCTCGAGCCTCATGACTTCTAACTCATGATCTCTAACCCTTTGGTTTTCCTCCAACTCCTCTGGGGAAAAACTTCTAGCAGAATGGTTGCTGCCAGCCCTGGAGGCTGCTCTGGACACAGGCAGATCCTGTGACCTGAAACTATCCCCTTGTGCATCCTCATCCACTTCTGCATCACCTGTCTCCTCAGCCTCTTTGGCCTCCCACCAGGCCCTTAAGGCCTTCTGCAGCTCATCCATCTTAGAGCTGCTCCTCATGGGCCATCCAAAATCTTTGCAAAATTGCTTGAGTTGATCTACTTTGTAGGAATGCAAATCCTCAATGTGAAACTCCAATTCTGCCTTCTCACTTGCTGCTTTACCATTTAGAGACATGATGCGTGGATGACTCAAGGGTCAGATCAAAAATAGAACCAAAAAACCAAACACAGTATGTGGTTGCGTAGTGGTCTGCACTAATCTAGTGATGTACACCAATCACTGTGGGTCAAGTACAAATACAAGTTCAAATCCTCATCGCTGACCACCAATGTTAGAAATGGGAGTCTCTAGTTGGCAGAGGTAGGTACCTTGACCAAATAGAGACCCTTGCTTCTAGTCAGGGTAAGGGGGAAACACTCTGTAGATAACCCCTGCTCACCCCCTCGGTAGCTTGGCACGAGCAGACAGGCTTATCCCCAAGGCAATGTGTAAAGTATTTGCACCAACACCCACAGTAACACAGTAACACCACAAATGGACACCACACAGGTTGTTATAAAAATAAAGGTATTTTTATCAGAGTTTAGGCAAGACCAAGATGACAAAAATTCCACATACACAATTAGCCTTTCTTTAGAAATGTCTTTGGGAAGGTTCCTTTGCAAGAGAAAGAAAGATAAACTTGTAGATTCGGTACGGTTGCAAAAACTGTTCCAGACGTATGGAAAGTTACTTTGAAACAGGCTGCGGGCTTTAAAACGTGTTGTTCTCAGGATTGGGCACTTATCCCTGGTGCGCGGGCCCCTCTCACCCTTCGATCAGGTTTTAGGCCAGTTACTGCCTCCGTAGTCAGATTTGGCAGAAGTGTGCCCCCACTGTGTTTACAGCCGAAATGCTGCCTCCGATGTCGGATTTAGTAACGATATGCCCCCGGAATGGTGGAGAAGCAACAGGCTCATCGGAGTGGGCCTGGTACTGCAGCACGTCAGCTGTGCCGGTACGGGCCGTCAGGGAAGTACTGGTCGTGGAGGCTTCACTCGGCGAGGCCGATCGGGACAATACCTCACTCCCACCCCGCCCAGGTAATAGCACACAGCAGCGCTGGACCGGAGTCCGAGCGGTTACCTGGGGTGTTGCCTCGTCGTCTTCGTTCCTCCCGTCGGACGTCCCACAGAGCGGCTTTGGCACAAACAGCTGTTCCCTCGCCGAAGGGAGACTCCGGTTGCCAGGGGACGCGATAGAGCCGATCGGGTCCCGGCGCTCTCTTTCTTCCGGCATGCAACTCGGGCCAGCGGCGGTGAGAACCCACAGCGCTCTCTTAGATCACGGGCCGGCAGCTGTGGCAACAGGCTCAGCGCTCTCGCAAATCATGGGCCAGCAGCAGTGAAAGCAGACATGCAGAACTTCTCGGGTTCCTCACGGCCACGAGCAGAGGCGATCACGAGGAAAGCTCCTCTCAGCAACACAGGCTCCTCGCAGGACCCAAGCTGGGTGCAAGCACACGCACACAGCGATGATAAGACGTTCCTTTGGAAACTTTGGTATCCCTGAGTTTCTGTAACAGGAGGCCGGCTCTTCTCAGGCCCTTGGAGACGTTTCACTTCAGGAAACAGCGCACAGCAAAGTCCTTGTTGAAAGTAGGGGGGGACACAGCACACAGCAAAGTCCCTTGTCCTCTCCTTAGTAGAAACAGCAAACTGCAGGCTAGCCCCAGACACACAGCAAGGGCAGTGCTTCTCCTCAGTCTCTTCAGCTGATCTTCTTTGGCAGAGATTCCTCTTGATCACAAAGTAGTCTTGGAAACTTTGATGACCCTGAGTTTCCACAACAGGAGGCCAGCTCTCCTCAGGCCCTTGGAGATTTCCTTTTCAAGTAGAGGACACAGCACACAGCAAAGTCCTTCCCCTTTCCTTGGCAGAACATCCACTGCAAGTCATCCCCAGAACACACAGCAAGGGCAGTCCTTCTTCTCAGTTTCTGACGCTCTTCTCCTTGGCAAAGGTTTCTTCTTGATTCCAGGATGATCTAAATTACAGGGGTTTCAGCTCTCATTTTTATACCCCTAAAGTCTTTGTTCTCTATGTGACAGAGGTCCTGGACCCAGTCCATACCAGTTCTGGGTGCACTCTGCCAGTGCACAACTTCTTCCTTTGTGAATGTGGGCCAGGGTCTTCAGACGCACCGCAGGAGGTGGAGCCAGCATTGTGGAAGGCAGGCACAACCCTATTCAGGCCCAGGTGCTACTCCTCCCACCGCTCCAAATGCAGATCGGTCTATTCAGCCTAGTGTTGACTCACCCAGACTCCTGGAGCCACCCCAGCCCCTGTCACTCTCAAGCCAGACAGTCAATCCACAAACAGGTAGAGGCACACAGAAAGGTTGAACAAGAAAATAGTCACTTTCTAAAAGTGCTATTTTCAAACACAGAATTTAAAAACCATCTTTACTAAAAGATGTGTTATTAAATTCTGAGTTCAGGGATACCAGACTCCAATTTTCCATCTCACTCCTATGGGAAGATATGCAGGTAAACATGTTACACAGCATTCCCCATTCTGTCCTATGGGCAAGATAGCCTTTAAATAGTGAAAAACGAAATTGGCAGTATTTCACTATCAGGACATGTTACACACACCAGTACATGTCCTACCTTTCACATGCACTGCACCCTGCCCAGGGGGGTACCTTGGGCCTACCATAGGGGTGTCCTATGTGTAAGAAAAGGGAAGGGTAAAACCTGGCAAGTGGGTGTACTGGCCAGGTCGACATGGCAGTTAACAAACTGTGCGCAGGCTCTGCGGTGGCAGGCCTGAGTCCTCTTTTCAGGGCTACTTATGTGGGTGGCACAATCAGTGCTGCAAGCCCACTAATAGCATTTGAATTACCAGCCCTGGCACACTTAGTGCACTTTACTAGGGACCTACTGGTAAAACAAATATGCCAATCATGGATAACCAATCACAATAACAATTTACACAGAGAGCATATGCACTTTAGCACTGATCAGCAGTGGTAAAATGCCCAGAGTTCTATAGCCAACAACCACCGGTCAGGAAAAACAAAGGAGGAAGAAGCAAAAAGTTTAGGGATAACCCTGCAAAAAGAGCCATTTCCAACAGGTATCTACCACAATAAAGTAAGCATCATTGTACAGAAAATTGACAAGTCAGGATGGTGATACCCAGTGGGTCTGATCCACAAAGGTAAACTTACACTTTTATGTACATTTACAATTGGTTGCTGTTCACAGAAGTATTTTACTAGTAGTATCTTTATGATTGTGGAGTATTCACACATTGAAAGTTAGGACAGTTCGATTTTTTGGTGTGCAGTCATAAAGACACTACTAGTACAATACCTTTGTGAATAGCAAACAGTTGCAAACTTACTCTAAATAGTAGGTTTACCTTTGTGAAACAGGCCTGTAGTCTATAGTTTCTCTATTATGCTATTCTCTGGGTCTACTTCTAAGCATTGCATTCATATTGGGAATTGTGGAACAGTTCACCACTCCTGTTTGATCTCAAATTCAGATTAGTGCATTCTGACAGTTGCTGTATGTCCCCAGATTCTGGTCTGGAGCTTGGCAGGAAGAGTTGGTGTTGGATACCCCAAACCAGGAGCACAAAAGTGCTCCTCGGTCACCACTGATGTGGGACCACGAGTTCCAATAGAGAAATTGTGGCATACAGGCTAGAAGATTCTACTCCCTTGTTTTACTAAAGTTACAGACAGTAGTTGCATTTTGCAGCAGGCAGCAGTTCTGCCACTTTTGCTTATTTCATTTAGACATGTCAAACCAAGATTTTTGCCACAAGATACTAGTGGAAAGGCGGAGTGGAGCTGGGACTCTCCTTTAAGGAGAGTCTCAAAACATGTACAAAAAAAGGAAAATGCCCCACTTTCCCCTAAACTGTGAGGGTTAGACCTCCCAATGAGCAATGGTCCATGAAAAGGCAGTGGACAGTCCGTAAGCATTAAAGATGTACTCTGTCTCCTCTCCTCCACACCCAGAAAGTCTCACCCGCTACAAAGGATTCCTGGAATGTCCTGGAGGAGCCCTGAAATTTACATCTGCTGTCTAGGCTTACTATTAGGCCACACTTGAATGCAGCAAATAAAAAATTGATTCCCGTGTGGCTAAGGCACAGGTGTCAAACACACACCAATGACATCCTAAACACATGATAAGTATATGCATGCATCATTCATATACCGCAGGGAAGGGTGAGGACCTGGGTCCTGTAGACTGGCAGAACACTCAAAGGGGCATATGTATCAAGCCTTATTCCCGTTCGCAAACGGGCCAATTCTCAGAATCGGCCCGTTTGCGAACGGGAAAAAGCCTTTCGAGATGTATCATCCCAAAAGGCCATCGCAAAATAGGGAATCTCAAAATTTGCGATTCCCTATTTTGCGAATGCATTTAAGGAATTGCAAATTGCGATTCCTTAAATGCTATTCTGGAAGCACCCGAAATTAGCGATTTGCCCTTAAGGAATCCCAAATTACCACCAACTCCAAGTTGGTGGTAATTTGCGATTTCCAAGAAAAATGCACTTTTTAGCATTTTTCAAAATGCCATGTGGCGCACATACATGTCCTTAGGGCATGTATGTGCTCAACATGTGCACACATGCATATTTCAGGTGTGCAACAGGGTGTCCTTTTGACTCCCTTGCACCCTTGAAATTGCATTCGCAATTTGCGATTACCTAATGGGTACTCGTAAATTGCGAATGTCTAGGCCCATAGGAATGAATGGGAAGGTATCCTTAATTGCGAATCGCAAATTGCGAGTCGCAATTAAGGAATATGTAGGAATAGCAATTATTATTGCGAAACCTACATACATTTAATTTGGCGAGTCCTTAATAGCGATTCGCTAAAATTCGCTATTAAGGACTCGCAAAACTTTTTTTGATACATATGCCCCAAACAGTGTTAAATGAGGTTGGCATCTCTCTCTGGAAAGGTCAGTTAAAAAGGCCTGCCTTTCCACTATAGTTCTTTACGCTGCCATCACTGTCAATCCTCTGCAGCCCAGTCAGCTGATGGTGGTCTTATTTCATTCCGTTCATTTTATTTCTAATTTATTAAGTGCACAAATACCCTAAAGGTACTGATGCTAGTCAAAATAAAGGGATGAGGAAATCACAGTGTAAACCGATGAGTTTTGTGCAGCCTATGAAGCTTAAGCATAAAGGGTTTTGAACAAATTTAAAGAGGGAGACTAGACCATGTTTGAACTGTAACTGTAGAGAAAGCATGGCTGCCCATTTGAATTTTTTTGACGTGAGGGACTATCAGTAGAAAAGAATTATTAGAGTGGGAGGGACAGGCAGATTCCATCAGGTGAAAAAATCTCAAACACAGAGCGCTAAATTTATCAAAGACTTGCATCACCCTTATGCCACGCAATAGGGCGCAAGAGTGATGCAATTCTTAAATTAGATTCATCATACCAGTCAATGCCACCTTGTGTGGCCTTGCGTGACTTGATAAATCTAGATTGCAACAATAGGTATGCAGTTCGTAGAGAGTATAGAGCAGGAAAGAAGAGGACTGGTCGGTATAAGGTAATGTCCAAAAAGGGGGAGATGGTGTATCCCACTTTAGGAACTAGGGCCCTCACACACCCAGCTGGGTGTCATGCTTCATCATAGGGCGTTGTCCTCGTCAGGTCAGCACTGCAATACCTGATGGGCACCCTATGAGGGGCTCCTTGTCGGAGATCTTTAGTTCCCAATGCTGTAAGGTGCGTTGCGGGTATAGGGCCTTGTGGTGTAGATGAGTGTGGAAAGTGTGGGTGCAAAGTGGGGGTGAAAATAATAAAATGTGATGTAGTGGTACTGAAAAATAAATTATAACCAGTGAGTCCACTAATCTCAGTTAAAAATAGTAGTGGCACACTGTCGATGTAATGTTCAGCAGTGGCTCAAGTCTAAAGGTCAACATGTTTCTTGCCTAAGTTGTCGCAGGATCAAATGACAATTCTTCAGGACCAAAGATATAAAGTAAACTATCTACACAGTGGTTGGTTTTTTAAATTAGTATCCAGGATAGACCAAACACACAAATAACCTAACAGTGAGGTACCTGTTTTTTTATCGGCCGACATATAGAAGTATAATCGTACAGTTCATAGACATTATTAAAAGAATCATTAAAAAGTTCTCTGTAAAAGCTGCATGCAGTCAATGAATACAGTACAGCTGTTAGTAGAAGGTGAAAGGTGCAGTGACAAGGCAGAGGCATGTGGCAGGTAAGTGGCACATCCAAGGATAGAGGCAGGCAGGGTGGCAGAACAACCACCGTGGTGAAAGGAAAGATATGTAACTCACCCAACTTGGGTAGATCACCTGCAGCATCGAATGCTGGCAGGGGGCACGCTAAGAATTACCTAACATTCTGGTGAGAAACACATGGAGAGAAAAAAATCATACCGATACTGAGGACAAATAATAAAGAGGGGAAGCAATCTTGACCACAGGGTGGTAGCTCCCCTATACTTTTACAATATTGTTGTACTCACGATTGTGCTGCGGCTAAATCGCCGATCGACCTACCCTCGCTCCACCAGATCGGGAGAGTGAGGCAGGGGTCTAGAGTACATGGTTAAGTACTCACGGTCCGACTCAACAGCGCAGGAGGCAGGGGAGGGGCAGCAGGCCTCTCCGCTGCCGGTGGGAGAATGGCGTGTCGTGGTGACGCGTCGCAGGATCATGATCTACTGTAGGCACCATGTTGGAGTGGGAATACTTAAAACTAGGTGCTGTGCATGGTGCGTACATGTACCTGGGACTAACCATGCAGAGCATAGTTAAGGATAAAGGAGGCAATGACCATTCCCATATAATGAACAGTGAAAATACATATATTGGCACTGTTGGTATGGTGGCAGTCATGAGTAAATGTGCCATCTTATGACACAGGAGTCACAGCAGGTGAGAGGCGGCAGCACCAGGAAAGACCCTATGGAGTATGTATAGTACATGGGATGTGGACAAGTTCCATCAGTGGGGGGACAGAAATGGTAAGCTAATGCTGCTGGGCCAATCAGTGATTGTTGTGTCAGGGGCCAACCTGGGATCCTTGGGTGCCTTGAAAGGAATGTATCAGTGTAGACACGGCTGGGGTAGAGTATACCCCCCTGTAGAAGGTCACAAGTCAGTGTGCACAAACACAAAGCTCAAACACGGCAACATTGGAGTAAGCCCTGGAGGTATGTACAGTGCGGATGTGGTATTCAAGCAGAGATGGAGAAGTACCAAAAACCGGATGCATAAGTGGTCAGCTACTGTCCTGGGCCATACGTAGGTGGGTGGGAGAGATACCAACCTTTGGCAGAAAAGCTGCCTTAGTAAGGTCTGTATGAAGGCAACACAATGTTGTGAGACGGCGGGCAATTATAACACAGATGTTCTATGCTTATTCCATGCAGGGATCTGTGGATCGAGAAAGTGTCAATGCCCAGAGGAGGGGTTTATCTGTTAAGTTCGCTCCAAGGGATATCCTCATTTAGACCCTGTTTGTCAGTAGAAAGTCGGAAAATCCAGTTTTGCTCCCTTCTGAAGAGGGCATTTTTACTCATTTGAGGATGGGCCTCGATTACTGTCCATCGCAAACTGTCTGGTGTGTGTCCCTTCTGATTGAAGTGTGTGCACATCTTGGTATTGAGTTTGTGGAAGCGAATATTACTATGATGTTCCATAATTCGAGTTTTTACCATCCTGGTAGTCATCCCTATGTATCGTAGGTTGCAGGGGCATGTGAGGGTATATATGCAGTTACTGGTATTGCAGTTGGTATGTTTTTCTGTACCCATTTGAACGTGTGAGAGTTTGATGCCTTTGCTGATCTCAGTAAAATCACACATTGTGCAGGAACCACAGGAGTAGGGTTCTGCAACTGGGAGAATATCCCACAGGGATCTTTGGTGACAGAGGTTAGAAGATGGCGGTCTAGTATGAAAGAGTATGTCCTTCAAGTTCATAGTGCATTTAAAATAGAACCTGGGTGGAGGTAGCGTCATTGCACTGGTTTGTAGAATGCCCCAGTGTTTTTGTAGAGTGCCTCTACATCCAGCGTGACTAATAAGTCAATTTCACTTGTAGGGTGGATGTTTTCCATCAGCCGTAGTACATCCCTAGTGTCCTGTAGGAATGATGGTGTTTTCTGTACCACAGATTGTAGAAAATGGTCACAGAACCGAGATAAGGGCTCAAGGAGAGAATCAATCCCTGATACAATGGGTCTCTCGGGGGGATTTTGGCACTTGTGAGTTTTAGGTAGAATATAGAAATAGGGCGATCTTGGTTCCCTGTTGATGAGAAAGTCAACCTCTTTCTTACTGATCCAACCCTGGGTTTCAGCTGTGAAGACCATTGCAGTGATAATAGTAGTTAGGCGGCCAGTAGAGCCACTGGCGATTGGAGTGTAGTATTGGCGGTTGGCTAGTTGGCGTTTGCATTCAGTGTTGAAGTCCAGAGTGGACATGATCACAGTAGCCCCTCCTTTGTCTGCTTGTTTGATCGTGATCGTATGGTCATTAGCCAAAGAATTCATGGCAGCGAGTTCTAAGGCCGAAAGGTTATGGAAGGGGGCGGCTGTAGCACCTCTGGGGATGTCTTTGAGAAATGCTTGTTCGAATGGGAGGATTCATTCAGAACCATGCTGGTATTGGGAGTGAATTTTGATGGTTTGAGTAAGCCCCTATCCAGAGGAATGGGGTCAGGTTTATCCTGAATGAACGCTTTGAGTCATATCTTTCAAAAGAAGTTGTGGAGTTCACAATTGTCACAGGACTTGTCCATTATAGGAGTAGGTACATATCCAAGGTCCTTCTTGAGGGCTCTGGTTTCAATCTCTGTGAGCACCCTGGTAGATAAATTAACATTTAGTTTTTCTTCCTTGATTGGCTCCGGGTTTCCACCGATTGTTGCGGTGGTTCCTGCCACTGGACTCATTTTTGATTCACTTTTTTGCGACCTCTTCCTCTGCCCCAACCTCTGCCTAAAAAAGAGGGGTTAGAAGTATGGGGGAAGAATTGTTGTGGTTGCTGTGAGAACATGGGATACTGCCAATAGGTAGGTCCTTGAAATGGGGGTATTTCGTATCCTAAATAGGGGAGACGTGGGCCCCTTCTAGTACCATTACTACCCCAACTATCATTGCTGTAGTTACTGTTGGAGGATAAATCAAGAGTAATGCAATGCAGCGCAAATCGCTGTGTTGCGTTACTCTGCTTCAGGGAGGCATTACATGGGTGGAGCATGGGTGTTCCCACACATCCACCAGTGCAATTTGACGCATTCCCAGACTTCCCATTTTTGGTACACCTGGGAATGCATCAAAATGCTACACCTCCACAGGAGGAGTAACAAGGAGAAATATCCTTATTTCTCCTTGGTATATCCTCTTTCAGGTCTTGCCTAGGCAGCGCGCATGGGCTGCACTAGGAGGGCCTTTAGCCATTGGTCTTCACTTTTCAAGCACTGCACTCGTGCTTGTGGCGGCATCCACCTTGCGGGAGCGAGCAGCGGCGCGCCACAAGCACGAGTGCAGTGCTTGAAAAGTGAAGACTGATTGTTAGGTCTCGCCTACGCAGCGCGCATGCGCTGCATAGGCAAAAGACCTTTTGCCATCGATTCGGCTTTCAGCCTAAAACGTGCACGCGTTCCATTGCCTTCAATGGCAACGCGTGCACGTTGGCATTCACTTGCGGGAGCGAGCGGCGCCATATGGTAGCAATTATCGCTCCTGGCGCCGCTCGCTCCCGCAAGTGACATCGTGCAGGCTCCCTCCTCTCCCCCTCCCCCTGCTGCCGTGCGGCACGCGCGCATCTTTTGATTGTCGAGATCGTGGTAAATGCCTTGGCCTTCAAAGAAGGCTTTTCTTTGGCTCCTCATACTGCAGTTTGTCACTTTTGCTCTTGCGTCGTAAGACCTTTGGAGACAAACTGGGAAGTGTCTTGGTGATCCGCTGGAGTTCTTGGTTACCATAACAATATGTGATGAGATTTTACAATCACAGCCGGCAGCTCGCGTTATGCTTAATGGATTAAGGACTAAATAACCCAAACTCGCAGATGATCAACATCTCTGGAGAGTGTGTGCACCGCGAATGAACTTAGTTCAAGGACATGGGGCAGAGCTGGCCCGAGGGACTGCGTCATCCCCACGGACAGCTGCTTCTAGGACTAGTACTTATTGCCGTTTCATCAAAAAATGACAGGCATTTGTCAGGGTATGAAGCACACGATGGGAAAGAAAGGAAGCTCGCTTTAATGCATGCTTCCATTTACACTTTCTTCAACGCTTAGAATTGGAGAAAGAGTCTTATCCAAAGCCCTGCAACCCCAAACAATGTTATGGTGAACAATGCAGGCCTTGTTCTTTACCTTGCTCCTATTATCAACCCGCTGATGGACAGTTTCATATTTTTTATAACGACGGTGCGTCTGCTTGGCGTGCAGAAGGGAGGAGAAGCCAGCATTATTCAAGAGTGGCCGTCGAGTGTTTGTTTGTGGAAATAGTTTGCCAATAACCGAGCCTGTGGAGAGAGAAGACGTGCGTTAATGACACAGCCAGAGGGTCGGCTCCCTTCTTTTGTCAGAGATGCGGCAAGCCCCTCCCTGTAGCTGCGCCATTAACATGTCTGTTTCCTGTCAGTCATTTGCAGATAATGCCATTTATCTCGGGCGACACAAAACCAGTCATTAGCCTCAATAAAGGGCCACAGACAAAGCCTTTATCCGGGGCTCAGATGCTGCAGCCACAAACCTTATTATAGACTTGAGGGCGGCGAGGGTCTGGGGACACACTGAGTGAGGTAAAGGCACCTGAACAGATATGTCGATGTGCGCCATCATACAGCTAGACCGCATTAGGGTTGGGATTAATGCCTCAAGAACCGAAGCAGTAATCATTTATTGTGCCTTTTTCTTTGAACTCTTACCCTGTGCTGTGTGGCACAACTGCAAACAAAGCGAATAGCCACCGCGGATAGGGTTATCTCAAGTATGGGAAGGCAATCACTGTTTACAGAAGCTGAACTGCAACCCCGGAGTGCAGTCAAAGGCAAATTCAGGAAAAAGGCGGAAACTTGAGGACGATTAAACTGGTTTCAGCTGAACAGGAGGACGCCCCCACCAATCGTGTCCATTGTTCCCACTCTGGCCAAGTTAACTGTTTATTGAAGCTGCCAATCCATTATATGTGGAATTTTGAACCAGCTCAGCGTTTGCCAGTCTTCCTCATGGGGGTCAGATTACTATCTACTTGTCTTCATTAGCCCCGCCATTTCCCCTCACGTTTAATCTGATGGCATTCCTTAGCTATCTGTGACACATGCTGCTCGGTGTCTTCCGAGCAACAGGTGGTGCCTGGGCAAGCATTTACATCTCCCTTTCAGCTCGCAGTCATATGCCACATTCCTGGCAATCTCACACTATCTCTCAAGGAGAGAGGGCGGCAGAGCCGGGACAGAGTTTACTTTTGCATTTAGTCCCCAGTGAACTCTACGTTGCCCCGCAGCAGGCCAGGTATTAATAGCTCAGACAACAGGCATTGCATTTACCAACCAGCAGGGTGGATAATATTCACCATAGTATCTGTACCGTATGCCTTTGAGGCTGCCAGCAGTTTGTGTAACATCCAGATCAAATGTGCACAGGTGTCGCGTGACACATTCAGCCGGCCATTTCCTTTTAGTTCCTAAACAATAGATAGTACTTTTTTTTCTGAAGCCCTTACATACTATACGTACCAGAATGGAACAAAAACATAGGACTGGCCCAGGGTGACATGCATGGCATCAATGAATTCAGTCGGGAATGGCTGGGGCAGACTTCTTGTTCCAAGTTAAGCAAAAACAAAAGTTTCCAAGTAATCAAGGAGCGGTTCCAATTAATGGAAACTCCAACCTCCTTCCACTGCAGATTGCATTCTGGGACTTGCAGTTCCCAGTTTAGGCATGCGAATCCTGGCCTGCAAACTGCTGATGGTTAAAATGCCATGACATGCTGAAGGTGTCACATGTGACACTGGACCACTAGGCGGTATACAGATTTTGTTGCTGACCTTTTTAATTTGTTCCTCATAATCTATCCAATGTTTGTTCCGGTCCTTATTAAACAAGCAGCATAAATGTTGGCAAATCTGTTTCATTCCCTTTTTCACAAGTTATGCATGGATCAGAATTCGTCTGTGCTAAAATGATATTACACACCAGAGTCGTTTTATAAACAGGTGTGTCATATGTTTGTTGCATTACTGTCTCCAGTTTGCCCTAATGGCCGGAAGCATAATCTGATTGCAAAAAAAACACCAATGAGCTATTGCACAACATGCAAAAGTGGTGCAGATAAGCCTGATAATGCTTCAATCCATGGCGGGACAGCACCCAGGATAATGTGCTGCATGACTAACCACTTATAAGGTCCCAAAGGCGAGACCTATTGGCTATGCCAATGCTTGTTTTTTAATGTGGTGGATTTCCCTTTGACTCACTGCCATCTAGTGGTCACTGCCATGAATAGATGCACTCGTGCTTGGAACGCACGAGAGACCTTCACAAAGGAGTAGAGTCACCATGCCATTTTCAACTTACTTTCTCTGTCTCCTACTTACCTCCAAAATGGGCTTCCAATGCAATCCCTTTTAGTTCTTTCTTTGCATTGGCAAAGCCAATAGGGTAGACTTAGATGTGATAAACAACATTTACGTCTGCTGTTTCAGTAATTAGCAGTTGTAATGCCTGTTAACTTTCGCAGCCACAGTCAATTCAGGGCTGTTGGCTTTGTCAGTTTACTGTTAGTAGACCATGAAGCATTGTTTAGTACTTGAACTTCCTAACGTACTATTTACTCCCACTGTTGCACTTCATCCTCTACTTCCACCCATGACATGGGAATCCATGATAACTTAGTTTGCGCCTCCAGTGTCTTTTTTGACAAACTACATTTTCAACTTACATACTCGTCAGATTTGACTCAATTTTCTAAGCTTCAAATTGAAGGCCTTACTAAGTCAGCAGTATGGTATTGGGTTGCTGCACCCCACTTCGTACGCCTTTCCAAGTTAATTAAATAATTTAAACAGCCAAGCGTACAACACACGGATGGTAATTATGCGTATTTTGTGCCATTAGTGTCTTTAACCGAGCATTAAAAATAAGAGATGTAGCGAAAAGCAAAATGACCCCAGCTGCTACGACTGGAAATGCTGCAAAGTACATGTGAGGAAAGAAGCTGAAAACCTTTGGATAAAGTGAGTTTGCAGTGTACTTTCTAGGTCTTTTGATATGAGGGTGACCTAGTGCTTAAGGCTACTCCACCATCCACAGTTAATAGTAAACTTCAAATGGAAGCTAGCTGTTAATCCCCTCCCTCAAGGCCAGTCTTTTTCCTTCTGAGCTGAAGATCACTTCATTATTTGTTGCGGGGCCCTTGCTGGCCCTCCAAGCTGTCTATTTGCAGCTTTTCCGGTGCCGATTGCCCCTACCTACCAAACAACCTCAGCTGGTCAAAATGTCACCTCAAACCGCACCCGCTGCTTATCTCAGCTGTTGGATAAACCCCCCTTCTTCCATAAAACATGTAAGGCAGTTACGAAAGTTCAGTGCCTACTAGCAGTTTCACAATTTTTTGTGTATGGCTATGGCATTTTATTAATCAACTTGAAGCTTTTCTATTAAAGTGAGAATACAATCGTTTTCACTCTTATATGGGGGGGGGGGTGCATCTGGTGACCCCGTTTCACTGCATATTATTTACTGATGGGCCTGTTTTGGTTTTAAGATTTTCCCTACCCCCACTCCCCTCACGCCTTGCCTATTACCAAGGCCACTGGAATTATGCTGCAGGAGAGGGCCAAATTATGCAGCAGAGTTCAGTAAATTATGCAGCAAGAAAATGCAAATCATGTGGCATAATGCAGCACATTTTTAAATAGTATTATTTCATTATTTTGTACTTTTTCTCTCTTTGAAACTGTCTGGGCATTAGGTGCACCTCATTAGTACCAGTAAAATACCCAAATATAGCAATAAGCAACATAAAGATGGCCAGTCAACTTTTGCAAAAGGCCTTCCCCTGTGCGGCAACAGTGCTGCTGCTTTTTTAGTAACTTTTGATATTAGATTTATATGTTTACCCCTCTGTCCGCATGGCCTCTCACTCTCTCTCTCACTGACTGACTCTCTCACTCTGTCTCACTGACTGACTGACTCTCTCAAGCTCTCTCTCACTAACTGACTCACTCTCTCACTAGCTGACTGACTCTCTCACTGACTGACTGACTCTCTCACTCTCTCTCACTAACTCTCTCACTGTCTGACTCTCTCTCACTAACTAACTCTGACTCGCTCTCTCTAACGGACTCTCTCTCTCCTGACTAACTCTCTGACTCTCTCTCTCTCATGGACTCTCTCTCTCACTGACTCTCTGACTCTCTCTCTCACTGACTCTCTCTCACTGACTGACTCTCTAACTCTCTCTCTCTCTCTCTCACTGACTGACTCTCTCTCACTGACTGACTCTCTCACTCTCTCACTAACTGACTCTCTCACTGACTGACTAACTAACTGACTCTCTCACTAACTGACTGACTGACTGACTCTCTCACTGACTGTTATACAGTTACTATTTCCCAACCTTCACCCTCTTGTTATTTATGC
Organism: Calotriton arnoldi; assembly: GCA_963921515.1. Lineage (NCBI taxonomy): Eukaryota > Metazoa > Chordata > Amphibia > Caudata > Salamandridae > Calotriton > Calotriton arnoldi. Next base: position 1,960,187 of record CAWUFW010001308.1, read on the forward strand.
CCTATGCCATAACAAAAAAAACCATAACAAGCAACCATTGGGACAGGCAGATAGAAGTTGCCAGCATTAAAAGGACAAAAAAAAAATGAAGACATTATTTATTGTTAATACTTTTTTAATATGGTCGTTCAGTTGTACATAATGCTTTCTTGGTCATATATAAGGTAACAAAAATGCTTCTGACACTTCTTTATTATAACTTTTAAGCATGCTGCAGACTTCTGTACAGCACAGCTTAAAGACATAGGCAAAGTCAATATCTCTGTCTAAACACTTATAAGGTCCCAAAGGTGAGACCTATTGGCTATGCCAATGCTTGTCTATGTGTGCTGCAGAATGCAGCACACAAAGAAAGAGGGAAATGCCTCTCAGAATTGTTTTTGTTCCTGCACAAAAAACAATCCTGCTTACACCACAGGCACCCTTGCACCATGGTGCGTCGGCCCTAGGCAACACATTGTGCGCCACCGCAGGGAAAAGACAGAAATGCACCGTATAATGTTAGATACGACAAATTCCTGCCCTTTCCCTTTCACGCAGCACAGAAAGGTGACTTGTTGCGCTACATGATTTTTTAATAAATATGCCCCATAATTTTTAGGTTAAGAGCAGTAAAGAGCTTTGTGACAAAAGCACAGAGCCTTGAAAATAATACATCTTGATGGGAAACCATCTGCAGCAGGCCTATCTGCTAAGAATTAGTGACGGGAATAAAATATGGAGACAACATTGGACCTGATTCACGAACTTCACTTTTGAGTAAGTTTTATCTTTTAAACAAGTTTACTACTTTTCGGTATTCACAAACAGCGTTTGTAATAACTTACACTTAAGTAGTAAGATCAGCACCACACCTGGTCAACCATTATTACTGCAACACGCTCCCAAAGAAAATAATGGAAGTAGGGAATTCAAATAAAACCCGATGGGAAATAATGTTGGTAAATTAAATTATTTAAAATATTTAGAAATTCAAATAAAAAGACATTAATATTAAAAAATGTATAAAACAAATACATATTTGTTATTTAATTATAAAATATTTAATAAACTATATTTTAGAATTAAATAATACACATATTATTTTGATATTTTCTGAACATTCATTTATATTTAACTTCCCTACTTCCCTACTTTCATAATCTTCTACGGGAGGATGTTGCTGTACCAGTAGTTAGCCATGTGTTGTGCTGCACTTTCTAGAAAAGTGTAAGTTACTAAGAAAATGTAACTTACTAGAAAACTGTTAGTTGCTACAAAAGTGCAGTTTGTGGATACTGAAAAGTAGAAAATTTACACAAAAGTGTTTATTTACTGAAAAGTTTAAGTCCCCTTTGTGAATCAGCCACGTAGGGAGAAAAATATTTTTTTGTGTAACTTTAAGCATGTATAAATAAGTAGTGGTAAGCTTGGAAATATGATCCTTGAAAGAGAGGCTGGGATAAAAAATGATTCCTATATTGCGAGGAGGTGACAACGCAGTGTCCACCAGAATTGAGAAACCAACAAGAGAATCAGATCACAGTATTTTTCAAAATCAAAAATCAAACCTTCTTTAAGAGTTTGCTTTCATCCAGGTAGCTAGCAAGTAAAGGCAGTTTTAACACTGTGGGGCAGATTTACAAGCACCTTGCGCCGCCGGTGCATCACGTTGCGTGACGCACCGGTGGCGCAGCCTGCTAAGTGATATTTACAAGAACAGGTAAAGTCACCCTGCGTGACTTAACCTGTGCTTATAAATATCGCCCCTGTTCACGCAACACTTTGCGTGTTAGGGGCGTGACATGGGTGTTGCTGTGGGTGTTCCCACGCAACACCCATGTCCACTGATGCATTTCCAGATTTACGAGAAATCGTAAATCTGGAAATGCGTCAGAATGCTACGCCACCCTCGGGGTGGTGTAGCGAGGTGCAACGAGGAGAAATGTTTTCATTTCTCCTCGTTTTTTTCCTCTTTCAATGCGTGGTGCATTCTACAGCACACGTTGGAAGAGGAAATCACCCCAATTGATTGTTTTTGTGCAGGGAGGTGCCCCTTCCTGCACAAAAACAATCTCCCCACGACGCAGGCATCCTTGCACCATGGTGCAAGGCCGCCTGCGCCGGAGCATGGCAGCAGTTTGTGCGCCAGCGCAGGGGGAAGCACAGAGATGCGACATATTGTTGTAAATATGTTGCATCCCTGTGCAGCAATAGTGGATGAAATTACATTGAATGTTTGGTTAAATTTTTATTCTTTTAAGTGTTAATATTGCAACGGTTTTAGTTAACTATGCAAAATAAAGAAACTTGAAACTTGAACACAGCGCGGCGCAGCAAAATGACTTGCGGCGCTGCGTTAGTTTCTTGTAGATCTGCCCCTGAGTCTGAAGAGTATGTAAGGGGCCTCTAGGTTTCAAAATAATCTGGTTACCATCAGCATAAGTATTAAAAGTTAAATCAAAAGATGGTATAGGATTTTGCTAGGGGAGCCACATGAATCTTAAAAAGGGTATGACTCAGTGAGGATCCCTCTGAAAAATACACTTGAAGGTCAAGTCAAATTTAATAAGGGAGGTCTCTTGAGATCGACCCATTAGAAATAAGTGAACCACATAAACATCATGCTCTAAATCCCAATCCCTCTCATTATGGTCATGAAGATGTTATGAGAAACCATATTGAACACTGCAGAAAGGTCAAGAAAGACGAGGATAGCAGACCCATCCTAATCCAATCTAAATGTGATGTCATTAGTGGCAGCAGGAAGTACGGTCTCTGTGGCGAGGCGATGACAAAAACCAGATGGAGTGCGGTACAGCAGGGTATGTGATTCAATAAAACTAACAAGTTATGCATTAAAACAGTTTTAGTACATTTAGTCAAAGATGATAAAAGAGAGATGGAATGATAATTGCCAAACAGCGAAGGGTCCAATTAAGGTTTCTTGATCAAAGGTATGATAATGCCATTTTTCCAGGCCTTCAAGATTCTGCCAGGCACAAGAGAGGCTAAGCTGATGGCATGAATTCCAGTCATCAAGGTTGGGGATATGACTTTAGCAACTTCATAGATATGAGAACAGAAGAAGAGCCCCAAGAGATGAAATGGAGGTGGGTTGTGCCATGCAATCTTCCTGTATAATCTGGATAAAAGAGGTCCATTGTTCAGGAGAAGTAGAATGAAAATCATTGAAGGAGAGAGCAGGAGGAAGGGAAGGTTTGGTTAGATTAAGTATTTTGGCCTGGTAAAAATGGGAAGGAGCCGAGCAAAAGCATTTGAGAACGCGGATAAGAACTAAACAATGAATCAGGAAGTGGTAAAGAACAGTAAATATAATATAAATCATTTTGTGGTATTTTGCGTGGAAGGAATGCTTGTATGCTAATAGTGTGTAATGGCATTGTGAGCCAGTTATTTAATAGTAAACAGCTCTTCTTTGAATGACAACATAGCTTTAGAACAATATGAAAGCAGTCAAAGAGGCTCCAAATGTTTACAACGTCTTTTGACCGTGCTGAGTTCATCAGTAGAGCAAGGCACAAAGGGTGTGAGCTTATGAGAGCATATAAATGTAAGTGGAAGAATAAGTTCAAGTAAATCCAAACTCCAAGAATTAAATTGTTTAAGGAGCAAATGAACATCTCCTTGAAAGTTCAGGTCTAAAGGAGTTTAAAGACCCAACTTAGGGGCTGATTACGATGGCGGGCGGAAAAGCACCCGGACCGCCATGGTAGCGGGAATCAACCGACCGCATGTACAGCGGGAAAAACGGTGGTCGATTAGGATCAACCGCCAGGAAAATCCGACCGCGGCAGAACGATGCCAGGAAAGACCACGGGTAGCGTGCAGAGCAGGCGAAAATCAGTCCACGGCGGTCGGATTCGCGGCGGAAAAAGCCAAAACCGCCGCACGGCCAGTGGACTGACCTCACGTGGAATTAGGATACCATTGAGGTGACAGCGGAACGATCCGCTGTTTCCGACCGCCGCGATCGCAACCAGTGATGAATGGGAGAGCTGGCGGAAGGGCGGTCATATAGCCACCGCCGCGGGCGCTCCGGAAAATTCATAGCGTCCGAACAAAAAATACACACAACATGCCCAAAAAGTGTACCCAGCAACTTGCCGCAGCCCCCAAAAAAACCTAATACACCCCAATGACACATCCCCATGGCAAGTTAAAAAACCACAAATCCCAGGTCAACCCACACAACACACCCAACATCAATACAACATTTTGACACACCCACATAGCTGAGTATAAAATCAGCCCTTTCCCTGACCACAATCCTTTGCAATACTCCACCACTGAAGGAACCAAGCCTACAGCACAAAGGAGAGGCAAACCACCACACAACTCACCAGCATAACAACACACACACACACCACTTACATCACCACCACCACTCTCACACCTGCACTTCCAAACCCTTTGCACACCACATACCATGGCACAGAAGAAAATGCCCAAATTCACTGACAATGAGTTGTCAGTCATGATAGACGAGGTAATCAGAGTAGAACCACAATTGTTTGGAAGCATGGTCCAACAGACACCATTAGCCACCAAAACACTAATGTGTGAAAGGATAGTCCGCAAGGTCAATGCAGTAGGGACTGTCCCACGCAACAAGAATGAGATCGGGAAGCGGTGGCATGACCTCAAGAAAAAGGTGAATGAGAGGAACAACAAGAACCATGAGCTGGCTCAGAGGACTGGCGGTGGCCCTCCCATTCCACCAAGAACATTCACCGCATGGGAGGAGAAGGTGCTTGCCATACTGCATCCAGAGAGTCTCACAGGAATACCCGGGGGAGTGGAGGCTGGTAAGTAACAACAAATGTCCACCATCACACTGCTATGTACTGTCTTGCACAGCCACAAAGCTACACCTCTTAGGCCCAAATGCATCCATGTGCACCACACACTCCCCAACACATGTCTCACAGATCTAACATTCACTCCCTCTGAATCACCTCAAAGGTAGCTAGCAACATTCCCAGGGTTGCATGTGTACAGGCAGCCAGCACTACAACTCCCACCAGGCCCCCTGTCCCAAATCACACCAGGATGGAGCACTCTCCCCACCCCACCCAGAAGCAAGTGGCAGACATTGCATTCCCCTCATCAAACTAACAGGTAGGTAGCCATCTTAACAGAGAGGGGGCGGTTGTGTTTGTGAAGCCTGCACTACAACTCCCACCAGGCCCCCTGTCCCAAAGCACACCAGGATGGAGCACTCCACCCACCCCACCCAGAAGCAAGGGGCAGACATTGCATTCCCCTCATCAAACTAACAGGTAGGTAGCCATCTCAACAGGGAGGGGGTGGTTGTGTTTGTGATGCCTGCACTACAACTCCCACCAGGCCCCCTTGTCCCACAGCTCAGCATGATGGAGCCCTCCCCCACACCCAGAAGCATGTGGCAGCCATTGCATTGATCACCTCTACCTAACAGGTAGGTAGCCATCTTAACAGGGAGGGGGTGGTTGTGTTTGTGAAGCCTGCACTACAACTCCCACCAGGCCCCCTGTTCCAAAGCACACCAGGATGGAGCACTCCCCCACCCCACCCAGAAGCAAGTGGCAGACATTGCATTCCCCTCATCAAACTAACAGGTAGGTAGCCATCTTAACAGGGAGGAGGTGGTTGTGTTTGTGAAGCCTGCACTACAACTCCCACCAGGCCCCCTGTCCCAAAGCACACCAGGATGGAGCACTCCCCCAGCCCACCCAGAAGCAAGTGGCAGACATTTCATTCCCCTCATCAAACTAACAGGTAGGTAGCCATCTCAACAGGTTGTGTTTGTGAATCCTACACTACAACTCCCACCAGGCCCCCTTGTCTCACAGCTCAACAAGATGGAGCACTCCCCCACACCCAGAAGCATGTGGCAGCCATTGCATTGATCACCTCCACCTAACAGGTAGGTAGCCATCTTAACAGGGAGGGGGTGGTTGTGTTTGTGAAGCCTGCACTACAACTCCCACCAGGCCCCCTGTCCCAAAGCACACCAGGATGGAGCACTCCCCCCACCCCACCCAGAAGCAAGTGGCAGACATTGCATTCCCCTCATCAAACTAACAGGTAGGTAGCCATATTAACAGGGAGGGGGTGGTTGTGTTTGTGAAGCCTGCACTACAACTCCCACCAGGCCCCCTGACCCAAAGCACACCAGGATGGAGCACGTCCCCCACCCCACCCAGAAGCAAGTGGCAGACATTGCATTCCCCTCATCAAACTAACAGGTAGGTAGCCATCTCAACAGGGAGGGGATGTTTGTGGGTGGAAAGCCAGCACTACAACTCCCACCAGGCCCCCTGTCCCAAAGCACACCAGGATGGAGCAGTCCCCCCACCCCACCCAGAAGCAAGTGGCAGACATTGCATTCCCCTCATCAAACTAACAGGTAGGTAGCCATCTCAACAGGGAGGGGGTGGTTGTGTTTGTGAAGCCTGCACTACAACTCCCACCAGGCCCCCTTGTCCCACAGCTCAGCAGGATGGAGCACTCCCCCACACCCAGAAACATGGGTCAGCAATACCCCTCAACTGTGTCACAGAACAGGTAGGTAGACAGTGCATGCACCCTGCCATTCCTCTCTTATGACCACACCAGCCCTCACATCCCATCCAACTTGGCAGAGATCCAATAGACACTTCCAGTGTGCAGACAGCTTAGCGTATGTAACTGTCACAGAAATTAAAGTGTGACTCACCAAATTACATGTTGAAGTAACTCAGGGCACAATCATGCACAGCAGTGAATGCTATGTGTAAGTGCCATGGCGGCAGAGCATCAAGGCCCATATGAAAACAAAACAAGCATGCTCATTTTCAAAAATAAAGCAAAGAACATGATATGACAGAGGGATGCATGAGAGAACAATGGCTAGTACATGCCCAGAATTAAGATCTTCCATGCAGATCAAACAACAAAGATGCCTCACAAAACGTTGTTGTGCTGCTAGTTGTTAGATGACGACATGTCCTTGTAATCACACAATCCGTACGTGGAGCATGGTATCTATTGACATGTCACACCATGGACAAGTAATGTAGGTACCTACACATCATGACATGATGCTCAGTACCGTGCAGCCATACAAAGTGATCTCAATGTAAACTGTGTGGTGTATAACATGTAACATCCAAACATCTAACACCAAGCTTGTGGGGTACACTTCAATGACCATTTCTCCTCTGTTCTACAGGTGACCAAGAATTGACTGCTGCAGATGACAACACCAACCTGCAGAGCCAGTCTCCCCCCGGAACATGGAGGCCCGGATGCAGATTCCCTAAATTCCTTGGATGCGGACACAGAAGCTGGCCCATCTGGCGTGCCAGGGTGCAGCAGGTCCCATGCCCCCACTGTTCTCACCACCACCACCTCAGCAACATTAACTGCGCTGACCACTGCTGTAACGACTTGTGCGGCCGCCACCACCACCACCACCACCACCAGTTCTGCCTGCAACACTGTCCCTGCCTCAGAGGATACCCACCCCACCCCACAATCTGACGAGGGCAGGGAGAGTCAGCGGGTGCGTCGAGTGGTGATGCCACAGGTCCGGGACAGCAGGGCAGGTGGGAGGGCAACTGGGCGACAAAATCAACAGGACACTGAGACTGAAGCCCTGGCCAACATCGCCAAAGTCCTTGGGGCATACAAACAAGCCCAGGGACACACGGGCCAGGCTCTGTAAGAATCGCGTGAGCTCCGCCTGCTGCTGAGGTCTATAGACACGCGCATGGGCCAAATCGTGGACCTCTTGGGTCAGCTTGAGGGTGTCCTGAGGGACCAGCCTGCGGCCCAAAGGACAGCTCAACCTCCCTCCAGTGACCCGCAGGATGACAGTCCCAACTCCTCACCTGCGGCCACAGAGACGCGTGAGCTGGAACAGGATGTGTCCTTAGACACCTCTGATCCCGCAGCAGAGGCCCCCCCCTGCCAAACGCTCAAGGGGCCATCCGAGGAAAAACAAGGGAGGATAACGTGGCAAAGCACCCGCCAAACGCCAGTCAAAGAGCCAGCCATGATGGCACCTCTCTTCACCTTCCCATTGACTTTGTTGACTATCCTTACCCACACTGCCATGTTGATGGCAGGCGTCTGTTGGACTGTGTCACCACATCAATGTGGTAACTACTCTATTGTCTCGTCTACCATCACTGACAACTCATTGATTCACTTATCACCTATTTGCAAATAATCACTTCCCTGTCACATGTACTTATTGTAAATAAACACTCTTTGAACACCTATGTTTTCGTGTCAGCTCCATGTTTATCACAGGATGTACAATCTTGACTTAGATTACAATGTACCAGGTGCACTGATTGTTGCGAGGCATTGAGAGGTTGAAGGGACCTAGGAAAACACAAGAGAACAACATTCACCTGTCAGTTGATGGCATCACACCCATTACACAACATTTGTCATCAAGGTACTCAAACCTGCACACATTACAATGAGCAATGATATCGACATAGACATCATGTAGCTGTGCATAACTACCCTGTCCCAGAAACATCAGCCCTCAGCACAGAGCCAACAACAGGCAGCTGTCACATAGCTCCCCTAGGCATTTCCTACACCTTCAAAAACACCATACATTGGCACCGTTGTACAATGTCACTCACCTTCAAGGGATGTAGCGGGCGATGAGCTGGTGACGCAGGTCGACACCTTCCTCCTCTCCACTATCCTTGTCACTGGACATGTGTGGGTTTGCAGGCGAGGGCATCTGCTGCTCATCATCATCTAGGATCAGGGGGATCTCTTTGCGCAGGGCAAGGTTGTGGAGCATGCAGCATGCTACCACGATCTGACACACCTTTTGGGGAGAGTACATCAGTGCACCTCCGGTCCTGTCCAGGCACCGAAATCGAGACTTGAGAAGCCCAAAAGTCCGCTCCACCACACAATGTGTCCTCCCATGGGCCTCATTGTAGCGGACTTCACCCGGGGTCCTGGGATTCTGCAGTGGGCTCAGCAACCAGGGCCGGTTGGGATATGCAGAGTCACCTAGGTGCCAGACACACAGAACAATTTAGTAAAATGACTGTAGCTGCGGACAGCATGTCACACATACAGCACAATACTTGACTCAGCTAACTCACCTACAAGCCAAGCACAGTCAGGATGCAGATTTGCCATCATCAGTGGTACGATGCTGTTACGCAGGATGTAGGATTCGTAGGCTGAGCCAGGAATCTGGCACAGACATGTGAGATGATCATATCTGCCTGGCATACAACCTGCACATTAATGGAATGGGTATGCTTCCTATTCCTGTATATGTGCTCCTGTGCCTGTGGGGAACCAGTCCAACATGGGTGCAGTCAATAGCACCAACTACATTAGGGATGTGGGCAACGTCATAGAAATCAGCCTTCACAGCTGGCAATTCCTGTCTCCGAGGAAAATGGATGTAACTGTCCTTGTATACCATCATAGCAGACAGGATATCCTGTAGCACCATGCTGAACATTGCCTGCGACATCCCACCTGCGCTGGCCACCGTGTACTGGAATGAACCAGTTGCGAAGAAATGCAGGGCCGCCATCACCTTACATGTTGGTGACACAGCAGTTGGATATGTCCTGCGAGGCCTCATATGGGGCTCCAATTGAGCATATAGGTCTTGGAGGTTTTGCCGATCCAACCGGAATTACGGATGATGTCCACATCCTCCATGTCCGCCAGCAAGGCGAATGGCCGGTGCACATTTGGTCGCCTCCTGCATGAGATAAAAGGGGACACTTGTCAATTCAATTCACCCATGAGATGTGTCCAACATCTGACATTTTGACTGACAAAGCGCCAACGATGACTGGCCTGACACACCAGCTTACAAAAAAAGTCACATGCAGAGACAACTTGACCCCAAGTAGTTGTACACGTGATCAGTATGTACGAACTGAGTGCACCCGAGACAGATTCAGACTATGTGAATGTGAAATGGGACATTCCGACATCTTGTGTAACCAGCCCTGAGAGTACTTGACACAGCACATGTCTGAAACACCAACACCCCTGTCTCCTACGTAGCTGCTGTACCTGCCACACCTTCTTGCGTGAGTCGGACAGGGCACACATTAACGACACAATGAGTACAGTGTGTGCATGAAGATCAAGTATCAACATGAGTTCAGCAATCTACACAGTGAAGTAGGCACATTGAGTAGTCAGTCCATCATCACTGTGTGTTGCTTAGCCATCTCCCACATTGACATGTCCCCATATTTTGGAGTCCATCACACAACAGATCTGTGTACATGCACAACAACATCATCAGTGACATGTGAGGGACTACATGCCAATGCATGTACTCCAGTGCACTGACATGGCATGTGTAGACATCAGTGAGTACAATGTCACACTAGCATTCAATGTAACAATCTGGTGCCATGACTCATTGTAAGTGTGGAGTGTTCAATAATGAGAACTGCCCATTGCCATTGCTACAGCATGATGTGTCCATAGGTGCCCTAAGCATGCACCGCCACCGCAATCATGGTCATTGGCACCAATGTAAAGATGCCAAATCGCGGTAGCGGCCACCTGGGCCCTGCGGTGTGACACCACCATTGCCCATGCCCATTCAGCCAATGGGAACCGCAATCGTGCTAGTGGAATACACTTTTGAAACTCACGGTAGGCGTGCTCCACTACTGCGGGGCCGGTCATTAGAAACAATTGTAAGATGCACGATTGCGGTAGCGACCGCCTGGGCCCCGCGGTGTGACACCGCCATTGCCCATGCCCATTCAGCCAATGGGAACCGCAATCGCGCTAGTGGAATGCACTTTTGAAACTCGCGGTAGGCGTGCTCCGCTACCGCGGGGCTGGTCATTGGATACAATTGTAAGATGCACGATGGTGGTAGCGACCGCCTGGGCCCCACGGTGTGACACCGCCATTGCCCATGCCCATTCAGCCAATGGGAACCGCAATCGCGTTATTGGAATGCACTTTTGAAACTCGCGATAGGCGTGCTCCGCTACCGCGGGGCTGGTCATTGGTTGCATTTGAAAAATAGCTGACCTGGATCACCAATTGCAGCAGCTGAGTACCATTAAAACAACCCCAGGGGGCTATATATGTGTGTGAGAGAGCCACACATTTCCACTGCATTCAGACACTGCTGCCTGCCATTCTTCATCTCCAACTGCTGCTGTTCCTGTCTCCTGGACCCAATGATGGTGAGAACTGAGAAGATCAGGGCCCGTCCCTTCCCACAGAGGAGCTGGAGGTCCTGGTGGACGAGGTGCTTACACACTACGGGAGGCTATATGGTGCTCCTGATGTAATGGTAAGTGTCTCAGAGTGAAATTTGGAGAGTGTAAAGAGTGCTCACATGATGTTGCTCTGCAGTAGTATGTGCCTGTGAGTGCACGTGTGTGTGATACACTGCCTGGCATGCTGACTTCATGGTAATGGGGTGTGTAGCCTTATTACCACAGATCCATGGCTGCATTGGAAGATGGGAGGGACGTGCAGTGTCTTTGCAGCCATACAGTGACACTCCTGGTTTGGAAAGTGGAAGTCAGAACAAACATTGCCTGTGCTAATGGATGTCAGAGTCCATTCGCTCTTCACATGCTCATTTGGGACATCACAAATGTGTTTCGTCCAGAGGGTACTGAAGGATGTGTGTACACTTTTCATGTCGTCACCATGGATATGTGAGCATTATGCACAAGATTGAAATGCCTGAGGGTGACACTCTTGGTGGAAAATCGCATATGACACATCAGAGTGATGTACTTCTGAGACATCCTCCTTCAATTGAGTTAATAATGTGTACTGACTTGCATGTGTAGGCACTGTCTGACCTCTCATATTGTACATGCATGTGATTGTTCAGATGGGCCAGGTTTAACCTCAGTGTGAGTCCCCCTGGCCTGCACAGATACTGCCCAATTTGACACGGACCCATCAGTAAATGGACAGTGTGAGATATATGTGTTGTCTGCCACCCTGTTTCTCAGTGAGCTATCTTAGGCCTGATGATTGCACAATACAGACCTTGTGAGAAGGGTGTGAGAATGTAAGATCATGTCCCTAGATGTGACATCCACGACACAGTGAGCCACTCACAGGCCAAGGACATTGAGGGGTGTGTAGTGTTGGACACAGTGAGTCTTCTTCAAAACATCATTTGTGACATGATGTATGTCTTGCTCCCTCACATGCTGCATCACAGATGAGGGCCTTCTTCACATTGCTTTGTGTGCTGCCATTCTGCACGTGTGTGAGATGGCCAGGTCCTGTGTCCACCCTCATACCTAAATGCATTTCAATCCGGTTATCTGATGCAAATGTACTACGTGTCATGTTGTATGGCCTCTGATCAAGCTTTCTGTACAGCTGTGCTAAGTGTTTGCATGCACCTGTCCTGAGACACAGTGGAACATGGCCCAGTGTCCCTGAAACTGCCTCTTCTTGTCTCCCATGTCTGCAGCTCAAAGTCCACCAGCGTAAGGCCTTATGGAAGGCCATTGCATGCAAGGTGCGGGCTCTGGGTGTCTGCAACCGATGACACACACACTGTCACAAGAGGTGGGATGACATCTGCCGGATGAGCAAAAACGTGGCAGAGATGACGCTGGGGCTACTCCCACAGACTGGAAGGTTGTCACGCAGGAGCATGACACCACTAATGGCCCGCATCTTGGCTGTGACACAGCCAGAGCTGGATGGACATTTGAGGGCCCATCAGCAGCAAGTTGGGGGTGAGTATTCTGCGAAGGGTGACTTTGGGTGTGGGTGACTGCATGTATCCCAACCCTGCGCCAGTGTTGAGCTCTGTGATGTTTCCAGGGTGATGCAATGGCTTGTAAGTGGCCTCTGTGTTGAGTGCAGCTGACATGCATTTTTGCTACATGTACTTTCTCATGTGTTTAAAATAATGGCCCGTGACATTGCAAGATAAGATGTGGCCTCATGCCATCTGCTGCATTATGGGTGTCATAGACATCACCGGGGAGTGAACAGCTGTGTTCCTCATCTGAGTGTGCTTACGTCAATGTGTGCAGTGTCTGACTTTGGAATTGTGAGAACCACATATCTGCCGACAGCAAGGGTCGTTGCGCTTCAAAGCACAACATGGTGGACATCAGTAGCTCATGGCCATGGTATGAGGAAATCCTGGAGTTAGTATCTGTGTTGTCCCCTTAAAGTGACTCCATATGTGACTGTGACAACATGTTGAGATGTACATCTATCTCACCTACAGGCACGTAGGTATGCTTACAGGAATCAGGATGTCAGGCAACTGGGAGGCACGGGCCAGCTATTTGTCAGTGTGAACATCACATGGGTCATTGATGCCAACTATGCTTGCACATGCAGACCGCACAGGGTGGTGTGCTACATGGGGGTATCATGTTCGAGTTGTTTGCTTTGGTTGCATATGATGTTTGTGAGTATGGGACTAAACTGAACCTACGTCTCTGTCTCTTGCAGCATCTACAGAGGGCACAGAAGGACAGGGTACAGACACCGGGGATGAGGCATCTTGCTCGACGGCAACACATGGGCTCACTGACACTGATGTGACCAGAGCCTCTGAGGGGGACCGGAGTGCCCTTGATGAATCAGGCCTGGAAACACCAACCACAACGTCATCTGACGCCAGCGGTGACTCATCGATGTTGGCGGGCACAGGGAGTGGAAAATCAGCCTCTTCTTCCACCACACATCGTCCAGTGCCCACCCTCCCGGCTAGTTCCACTAGTGCTGCCTGTAGCAGTCAGAAGGGTAGAGTGTCCTTCACCCCAGGCACCGCTGCCCCTGCCCCTGTCTCCCCTGCTGCCCTCAGTGTTGAGGCAGTGGAGCTTTTGTGCCAGCTGTGTGTGGGTCAGACTACTTTACTGAATGCCTTCCTTGATCATGACAAGAAGTTGGCACAGGTAGTTGCCTTCATGGAGGGCATTCATTCTGGCGTGGGTGTGCTACACAGGACTGTCCAGTCTTTGTCCTCCACAGTGACGGCAGCCATTCAGCTGGCACAGACTCAGGGTCCAGCTCCTGTCCCTTCGGCAACCACCCTGCCAGTGGCCACATCTGACAAGAGTGACCACACACCACAGCCCTCACTCTCAAGGTACTCCACATGAAGCACAACACAGCAGCACTCCAAGCGGGCCAGGGCGCAGACACCATCCCCCCCAAAAAAAGAAGTCACACAGGAACGCAAAGCCAAAAGCCCGTCGGGTGACACTCAGGGGCATCAAGCCAAGAAGCAGGCCTCAGGCTCACATGCATCCAAATCAGTCCAATCCAAGGACACTTCTGTCCCAAAACCTGCTCCCACAGACAGGCAAAAAGTTGCCATGCCTGCTGTGAAGCTGGTGCCTGCAAAGAGTCCGCAGAAACGGATCTCTGAGGCAGGTTCACCCACAACCTCAACTCCCACCCACACCCCTGTGAAGCTGGGACAAGAGGGCACTGTGGGGGGTTCACCTGGTCAACAGGGGATGGAGGGGAAAAGGCAAGACCAGGCCAAGCGTACCGTCATACCCAGCAGTTCACCAGAGGGAGGGCCAACACCTGCACCTGAAGCACCTTTGGTGGGGAGTGAGGCTGTTGTGCCCGCCCCACTTCACACTCCTACCAAGACAATTTATCAATATCGAATCCCCAAGAAGTGGAAAGGCAGCCCTCCACATTCTCCCTCACACACTGTGTCTCTCAGCAGCATTTCTCCGCCTCCCCGTGCCATGCTGCCACCCGGTACAAGCAGCCCTCCGGCTCACAAAGCCACTGATGCCTCTACCTCAGCTGCTCCCCCCTCTCCCAGGTCTGGTCCGCCAACGGTCCCCGACAGTCAGCCACCTCCCAGTCCTACTGACAGCCAAGTCTGAGACAAAGTCCCCCTCCCAAAGCCGTCTCTCCCACAGCGGTGCCTGGACTGCCCATCTGTATCCACAGAGCTGTGGTGATTCCAATACCAGTGTACGGTGTCACACATTCCCTGTGCAGGTTCTCATGTTCACATGTCCCTCCTTTGAACTATGAACTGGCCACTGGCCTTGCTGTTTGTAACTTTGGATGCCCATTCCCTGTGCAGGTTCTCATGTTCACATGTCCCTCCTTTGAACTATGGACTGGTCACTGGCCTTGCTGTTTGTAACTTTGATGCCCATTCCCTGTGCAGGTTCTCATGTTCACATGTCCCTCCTTTGAACTACGGACGGGCCACTGGCCTTGCTGTTTGTAACTTTGGATGCCCATTCCCTGTGCAGGTTCTCATGCACACATGTACCTACTTTGAACTACGGACTGGCCACTGGCCTTGCTGTTTGTAACTTTGGATGCCCATTCCCTGTGCAGGCTCTCATGCACACATGTACCTACTTTGAACTACGGACTGGCCACTGGCCTTGCTGTTTGTAACTTTGGATGCCCATTCCCTGTGCAGGTTCTCATGCACACATATACCTACTTTGAACTACGGACTGGCCACTGGTCTTGCTGTTTGTAACTTTGGATGCCCAATCCCTGTGCAGGTTCTCATGCACACATGTACCTACTTTGAACTATGGACTGGCCACTGACCTTGCTGTTGTCTACTTTTGATGCCTATCTTGGTGATATGTAATAAAGACAGTTACTCCTGTTGTCTGCTTTGTCAGTGTCCTTGCTAAATGTAAGTGTATTCAGTATGTGCATGGCTGCATGTGACAAATGCTCTGTATGCCACCTTCACATTACCAACTGCTTCTTTTACTTTTTCTGGGTTTGGCAGTGGTGAGGGGCACTTTAGTTCTTCTTTCTTCTGAGGTTTGTGGGTGCAATGATGGGTGTTTGTGATGATCTACGATTAAAATACTCATCATATGGTCAGGTTTGCTAATTTGTCCACATGTCATGTTATGATGCAATTCCAGAACAGAGGTATATTCTATCCACAGGATAACTTGCGGGCTGTCCAGGGTCCTTCATATCTGTGTGATCTTTCTTGATGTGTGAGCAGCAGTGTTGATGTATGGTCATCTTGTGATGGCCTGTCTTTCTAGTCACATGGGTACATTTGGATGTGGACACTTGTGTGGTCATGAAGTGTGTAGGGGTGGTTTGGTTGTCAGTGTTGATGTGTGTGTGCCCCTGCAATGCCAACTACACACATGTATGGCACAGAAGTTGAGTGCCTGTTTGTTTCAATACTCTGCCATGTGTTTCTAATTGTGGGCACATGTGGGAGTTATAGGTTGGGCAGTGTGCAGTGTGTTGGTGTGTCCTTGCATTCCTGGGGGACACCTACTTGTTGTTGCTGCCAGTTGTGAGTATGCAGACTGTGTGACAGGCAAGTCTGTGTTGTGTTTTGTTGATCAGCCATGTGTCTTGTTACTGTTTGTGCACACTGTACAGGACTGCTCAGCCACACTGACAATATTTGTGAGTTTTCTCATGCATTGCTATCACTTGACCCATTTTTGGCTCCAGTATGGTATGTGGTATGTGGAGTCATGCCATCCCCCATATGTTCTTCTGATGCCTACACATTGTGAGTGACTCCTCTATGTGTTTGTGTACTGTACACTGCTTACCTGTCCACTACTGCAGTACACAACACTTCAGTCTCATGTCTTCCACCCCATGGCTTGCCAGTTTGGAGCCTCCTCACCACTTCATAGTGTGACACTATGCTGTGTGAGGCTGATCTGTGTCCAGGACCAACGTGCTACTCAGGACAGATTTCAAATTAGTTATGTGTTATTTCCTTGCACTTGTTTGCTGTCATGGTTGCTCATGTGCAGTGCAGATGTTTGGGCAGCACAGTCCTCTGGTCATGTTGTTTGCACCTGGATGTCCCTGAGTTGTGCATCTGTGGGTGATGGCTAAGCTGTATGCTAGTGCTTCTTGACCTGTCAGCGGCATTCAACACGGTCTCCCATTCTATCCTGCTAGAGAGACTTTACATCCTTGGGATCCAGGGCACCCCCTTGTCCTGGATTCGATCCTACCTTAGCGGTCGCACTCATTAAGTCTCTCTCCAGCCTTTTGTCTCCGAGGAGAAACCCTTGAGTTGTGGGGTCCCCCAGGGCTCTGCTCTGAGCCCTCTCTTCTTCAATGTCTACCTCTCGCGTTTAGCAGCACTGGTAGAATCCTGTGGGGTTAGAGTGATCTCCTATGCAGATGATACACAGCTGGTGTTCTCATTTAAAGATCACTCCGAAGCAGCATTTGCAAATTTCAGGCGCTGCCTGTGTAATATCTGTACTTGGATGTCCCTGAATACGCTTAAGCTCAACTCAGACAAAACCGAGGTTCAGTTTTTTTATTTAAAAAAAACCCCTCTTCCATTGCTCTGGTGGCCATCTGAGTTGAACCCCCCCTAAACCTGTGGACTCGGCCAGGAACCTTGGGTTCCGGTTTGATAATGAGCTATCTTGAAAATCCCAAATTAGTCAGGTCTCCTCTGCCTGTTTTGGTAAACTGCACATGCTCCGCAAAATCCTTCACTTTCTCCCTCTGGATTCCCATCAGACCATTTTTCATGCCTTGATCACCTCACATCTCGACTATGCTACTAGTCTTTATGTGGGGGCACCAGCATATTTGATTAGACGCCTACAGATCGTTCAAAACGCAACGGCTAGGCTGATATGCAAAATCCCATATCGACATTCAATCACACCCCATTTGAAGAAGCTCCATTGGCTTCCCGTGATCAAACGAATTCAATTCAAGTCTCTTGTCCTGGCTTGCAGAGCGCTTCAGGGTCGTGGTCCAGCCTATCTTAGAGCTCAACTCAAGCACTCCCAGTCCAGCCGTACCCTTAGATCGAATCATCTCCACCTCTTGGCGACTCCCCGTTTCCGCCTGTCAAGAATGGGTGACAGAGCCTTTGCAGTGATCACTGCCAAAAGCTGGAATGGCCTGCCACTCTCTCTGCGTACGGCCGAGTCTGAAACTATCTTTCGACGTGTTCTGAAGACCTGGCTGTTTTCTAGCCCTTAGACCCTTTCTGGTACCTGCATCTGTCACCTGTCTTAGCACCGGGACACCCCCGTTGGGGGTAGCTGAGCGCTTTATAAGTTTCTAAATAAATAAATAAATATGTGTGTTTGCTGAGGTAGTGCTACACTTCCTGAGTGTGATGTTATGTTTGTGCTGTGGGAGTTCATGGAGTGGCACTCAGATGTGTGTGCTACTGTTTTGGTTGTTGTGCATCCCCCTGATGTGCAGCTGAGTTTGCATTGTGATGGATTGGTCTGTGCATCTGTTGTGTTTTGGTTGTAGATGTATGCAGTGTTTGGCCTGTGTTGGCTCTTTGTACTGACTGATGCTATGTGTGTGTGATGTTCTATTTGCATGACGTTGTGTGTGTGTGGTTGTTTTAGCTGTGTGATACATTCAGATGTGTGTTGCAGGTGTGGTGTGCATCACTTGTGTGTCTGTCACATGCAGCAAGGGGATTCTTGTTGCTGGGCTTGTTTTCAGTGCACATTGGTGGTTAGTCCTCCTATTTTTGACCTGTCACTTTTCAGGGCTGTGCATGTGCATGCTTCTGGTATAATATGGCACCTTGTCCACTTCATGGGTGTTGAGGTGTCTGTGTCTGTGTTAGCTGATTGTCCCATTGATCCCAGTTGGTGTTCATGGTAGGTTTTTGATGATACACCTCTTGTTTGTGTTGAGGTATGGTGTCTGTGCATTGGTCCTGAGTGACAATGTTGTGTATTCCTGTTCTGTCTAGGGTCACATTGCCTTTCCACTGTTTTCCTGCACATGTGTGGGCTTGTTGTACCTCTGTGTATGTTGTTCGTGAGCTTTCTGTTTGGCTATTGTTTTGGTGTCTGCATTGGTTCAGGCATCCCTGTGTGTTTGTGTGATGTTTGTGGGTGCACCACTGGGAGTGTGTTTGGTTGTCATTGCACTCACAGGACACCATTTTGGCCTTTATGTGTGCTTCTCACAGGGTTTAGTGCTGGATGTATGAGGTGGGTAGAGAATAGGTATGTGTGAAGGTCCTAGTTGTGTTTGACAGTCAAGGAGTGTGACAATGGGTAATGTGTGTTGTACTGATGATGTGCACATGTCAAGTCAGTTGTGACAGATGTGTGGCTGCTCACTGTATGACTTCAGACACTTCCTATCATTCCTGTGACTAGGCATGGCTTGCCTTGATGTGTCCCTGAGTTGTTGCATAGAGGTCAGTTTGGTTTAATTTCACTCACTGTGCCACCCATGTCTGATTTGATGACCTAAGGGTGTTGTGATATGTTCCTTCTCTTGCATGTGATGTACAGATGCTATGTGTCTTGCTCCATGGTTTTCCAGCACTGTCCACTTCACATTTGGCTGGCCCATTGATTGTCCTACATTGCTGCTGGCCTATGGTGTGTGTATGTGGCTGTGTGTCAGTGTGGGGTGTTTGTGAGTGACTTGACAGGCAGTGTGGACAGTTCAGTGGATGTTCTTATGCAGTGTGAGTCTTCATTTTATAGTTGGGCTCAGTTTGCTTCACATGAGTGGGAGATAGGTGTGAGGAGGAGGGTTGTCCAGCCCCTGGGCTTCTGTGCAGGGTGTTCCTCTTCACCCCCACCTTCCAAGACAGGCACCCTGGTCCTTTGGTGTGTGAGGTGCAAGGTCTGGCTACACCTGGGAGATGAATTGTGCAGGGGGGGCACAGGGGGTGCACACAGCATGTTCCCCAAATGGGTGTGGGAAGCGTAATGTGGGAAGGGTGGAGGTGGAGCCCTGTGAATCTTTGTGGACTGCCCATGCCTTGCGCCGGCCCTGCCTACTACATTTTGCGCATGTTTTCCCGCGTCTTCACCGTTGCAGTGACGTGGCCGGGAGATTGCAGTGATTTCGCGGTTGATTGGTGATGCGGAGGGGTGATTTCCTGACAGGTGGGACATGTGTGGGTACACTCGGGGAGGTGTTCCTGTCCCCACCAGAGTGTCTGATGTGGACAGGGACCTTATATCAGCACAGGAGTTGTGTGTTGTGGTTGTGTGCGAAGTTGTGTCATTGCGTACTTGCGGCATTGTCCGCGATGGTCCATTATTTGCTGGTAGTGGAGGAGGTACAGCACAGGAATGGCTTGAAGGGCTGGATCCATTGCGGTCCGGACCGGGTAGAGGGAACCGTGAGTCTGGTTTCGCGCTCCGCTG
The DNA here is from genome assembly GCA_963921515.1 of Calotriton arnoldi. NCBI lineage: Eukaryota > Metazoa > Chordata > Amphibia > Caudata > Salamandridae > Calotriton > Calotriton arnoldi. The sequence continues at coordinate 1,980,307 of CAWUFW010001308.1, forward strand.
TCGTGTTTCCGCCGTCTCTGGGTTGGTGGATTCTCCGCTGCGGTGTGATGGGCTGTTTGCGGCATCCTGATTTGTACGGCGGACGGAACGTCATTCCGCACGGTGGTGAGTCCCTATTGGCTCACTCTGCCGCGGTGGCGGGTGCTAAAATCTGGCGGTTCTCCTGGCTACGCAGCAGACGGGAAATGGGCTATGTTTGCCCATCGTAATATAGCGGGCGGGAGGACCGCTGCAGGAGTGCGGAAAAGGGCATTTTCCGCCCCCGCCAGCACCGTGGATGTGCTTCCGCCCGCTATCCTAATGACCCCCAAAGTTAGGTAGATTAAGGCTCGCCCAATTCAGTGACAGAGTGGAAGTAGGGGGAGGAGGTGACTGCTTTTTCAGAGGGGGGTTGATGGTATAAAACCTGCTTTTATAATCAGTTCTTGGAAAGATGAATAAATGGGCAAGGCAGGTCAGAGCAGGGGGGGCTAACATTGCCAAGAGCGCACCCTTCCGAACCGGTATGACAGAGGATTAGTAGACAAAGGTTAACTGACTCACAAATGTTATTTAATCCCTTCACTAATGGGTTAGTGGGAATATTAGCATGTACATTGAAGCATCCAGAATAACTGGGTTTGTAGATTGAGCAAAATGCAAAGAGAGAGTTTCCTGAAAAGAAAATAAGAACCATTTCATTTGGCTGGAGATTTTATAAACTAGGATGAATGTAAAAGTAAAATATTGATGAATGGATTGAGCAAGGGCTTCACAGTCCTGAGGTAGTGATATCTTCTCATCCATGATCGTATCAGAAGATTTATGGATGAGGGCAATATCACCAGAAGGACAGTTGGTATGAATGAGTGATGAGGTAACCTGGAAGGATAGCCAAAGCAATCCAGGGAACACATTGGTCTTTTAGCCATGTTTATGTAACACCCACAATAGTAATGGATTTCAATCTGTGTCACAAATGTCTTGTCTTGTGTGGCTGATTTAAGGATAAAAAATCTACACCCATTTTTAGGGTGCTGCCTCGTTATTTTAATGACAAATGGCTGTGTATTTATCTTTAGTTTAAAAACTATCGCAAGAGTTGAGTCATGAGGCTTCCCGCCTTAGTACATCCCTAACCAAACGCAGGAACTTTTGCCTGTCTCCGCTAAAGGAGTAAAGATTATACTCCATGACTGAGGAAAAGACTGGGCAACTGCTGTGACCTGACGAAAGAAAGAAGTAGACTGCCAGGTGTGTTTAGAACCTGCCTTATCCAGTCCAGCCATCCTTACCCAGTCCAGCTATTTTGGGCATTGCCCTGAGAAGCTTTCTTTGTCAGAGACTAACAAGATTACATTGGACTGCTACCTTGCCTACCCAAGATTATTTTTGTAGCTAAATGAATGACTGAATTAATGAATTATTTGTATAGCATTAAACTTACTCCCAAAGGTTCACTGTTATTGAACTTACATTGTCCTTTTGGGGCACTTCAGTGGAAATATCTTAACCAGGAGGAAAACCAGATTGTTTGCCTACTAAGCTGGAGGAGCGCCGCAGTTTCAGTGACTGGGGAACTTACATACATGCATCAACACTTCCATTTTGGAGGCAAATTGACAACTCCTCTAGTAATGAATGGTGGACAGACAATCTATAGTCTATGTATTGATATCCACTGCTGACCTGTTGAAACTCAGAATAATCTTGGTGTAAGCAGCATAGATCACTTTAAATCCATAGGCCATGAGGATCTTGCAAGGTGGGCAGAGATAGATAAGGAAAAGAATAGAGGAATGGGAGGAGTCCTAAGCCACTCCAAACTGAACTCCCAATGATCGCAAGCAAATTTAGACTGGTCGTAATACTCCCATTGTAGCCACTAGTGTGGTTCCTGTTCCTGGGCCAGGCCTAAACACAATCTGGCTGCTAACCAGTAAATTATAATCTTGAAGAATCCAGTGAGCCATGCAGCTATACATTTCTCACTCACCTCTCACCTCGCATGGGATTTTTATGTAATGCTTCAACTCCCCTGAGTTTGTCATCGGCACCAGGTCCACCGAATGCCATTCATATGTCTTAAGTTTCTCCCTGCATAGACTTGTAGACCGTGATCATCACAAGTGCTGAAATTTACCTGAGGCCCTTATGCCTGTCTGCCAGTATCTGATCACTCTTCAGGTCGAGGACACCAAAAATCCAACATTATAAAGGGTCCTGCATTCCTCCCAACAGCCACCAGGCCAAGACCCACCAACGCCCACACCATCACGAGGCCTGTGAACCTTCCCATGCTGGTTGCCCCCCCCAGTGCTTTGAATGTCTGTCAGGTACCATGAACTGAACACTGAAATGTGAGGGCAGAGCAGTTGCTACAGATGTAAGTCCGTTTTTATATAGCGCAGCTACTCACCCTTACGGGTCTCAAGGCGCTGGGGGCCGGAGTGGAAATTAAGTGAGCTATTGCCCAGAGTCACATGGTGCTGAGCTGAGCTGCCGCCGGAGATCGAACCATGAACCCTGTGCTCCGAAGTCAGCTGCCCTGGCCGCTGCACCACACCTCTCCACTCCAGATGCATCCTCTATAACTTGCTAGCTGTATGGCTGTACTAGATCAGACAACAAAGATTTATTCTGCCACACAGAACATGTGCCCACCAAGATAAGGGTAATGGCCTGGCACCACAATGGGAACGCCAAAGCAAGTTCCAGCACTGCATGGACTTTTAAGACCATGCAGGCAGAAATGTTCAGTGCATGCAAACATGGGGTACACCATGTGCCCCCCTGCATGCACCCCCATGGTCTGAGGCACCAGGGGGCCCTGTAGTCACCGCTTAGTTTCCTCACCACCAGACGTTTCATGGCATGAACACCACTATGAGACCGCTGGCAGTGAGGAAACTTGTAATATGCTTGGCAGTGATGCAGCGGCACACCAAGCATATTGCAGCCTCAAGACCGCCGCGCCACCATTAGGCATTGCGAATCCCTGGCAGTTGCGGCTCTCCCCTGGAGGTCCGACCTCTGTACTTGTGATACGGTGGTCGGACTACTGGTGTGGCGGTCCGCGATCGCCACTGCCCCTCCACCGCGAGTTTGGTGGTCCCATAGACCGCCAAACTCGTAATTAGGCCCCTAAGACTTTTATATCGTTCCTATATCCCAATAGTCCATTTTAGCTACAGCTTTTCTTGTAGTGCTGCAAATGACAGATACAAAAAGCTTGTAGTCCATCAGCACAAAGATGATACACAGTACCTGTGGTTTCTTATTGGTAATATAGTTCTGAGCTATTAATCTATAGACCTATTCAAAATATTCTCAACAGAAATAACATTAATGTTCTTCCTCGCAAGCAAACACCATTAGCAAACCTTGAATGTTCACCCTTGCTTTTCACTAAATGGAAAAGCCTGAATAGTAAGCATTGGTCAGTGAGTCACAGCAACAGCATCAGCCGAGGTATCATTGAGTTCCATAGGCTGCAGAGAACTCACCTGCCACCAGCACTTTTGTTCTGATGTGATGAATGGGCACATGATATCCGAAGCAATAGGAATCTATCACAGACGAACAATGGTAGCATATCATCTGGGTAAAGAGATGCAGACATACTAATTTTCAAATTATTTGAGAGTTTGCTCCCCAGTTAAATAGAAATGATGCAAGAACCCAACATAGCTTTGGATTGCACTTGCATCTCCCCTTTCTGCATGTCTCTCTGCACACGTCTTCCACTGTAGCTAGTCAAACAATAGATTAGACCTCAGTTTATGTGGTCTGTAATCTTCAAAGTAGTGACTCTTTTTTCCAGTTTCTCAAGTCTGGTCCAAAGCAGACCCCTGAGTGGTGGGAAGGGGCTGAGTCCCGCTTGTGTTATTTGTGTCTTTTCTTCATCTTACTCAAAGACTCGGAGCGCAACCATTACTAACCTCGGGAACAACTCCTCCAACCTCTGGACTGGGAACAGGGTTGAGATTGACCCTTCAACTTGGACCAGTCCCATCCAGGAGTCTTCCACTGCTTGGTGACATAGAGTTTTGCCTTTAATCGACATGCAGTCACTGTAGGCCCCAGAATCGTGGCTCGACCCCAGGCACCACATGCAAACCTGATGTGGATCTGTCACAGACATTTGTTTGAGATAGTCCTAACAGTTTAAAACCTATCATTTTGGGAGGTGACATTTCTTTTGCGACCTTTAAGCATTTTGGTAAAAAGCTGTCTCATAGAGATGAGAGTTAGCTCTGGATTCTTGTCTAGTGGCACAGAAGGAGAGGAACTCACATCAGGGCGCAGGAGTTGGACCTATATAGGCCCCTAACATTATTTCCAGAGCAGAATGCGTCAGTGCTGAGCTGCATGTTGCCACTATTTGCCGCGTGGAGGTACTGCTCAAAAGTTTCCAGATCCAGTTTGACACCTGGGTAATATTTACATTTAGATAGAGTGTCTACCAGAAAGAGCATTACAAAAGTTAAGTAACTAGTTCAATTAGTCGGGATTGAAAAATTGTGCAATGTTGAAGGGGAATGGTAACAGAATATTGTTGTCAGAACATTGCTTGACATAAATATTTTGTCGTAAATATTGAGTACAAAAATATTGCCACTTTGGAGGTAAACAAAGAAAATATACATCCAATGAGTCTATCTTTTTTAAAATTATATTTAGGACACATATTAATGTCAAACAATATTTTTGTAGGCAACTTTCTGACATACATCCTTGGCGGAGACTTACTGAATATTTTTTCAGCGAACAGAGGTATACTCCAAGGGCCAGATGTACAACTATACCAAATTGCGACTCGCAATTTGCGCTCAGTTGTGAGTCGCAAATTGCGAGTCACAATTTGGAATGTACAACAGTGTCAGAGACACTGTTTGCGATTCCCAATGGGGTCGCAAAATTGCTAGGCTCATGAATATTATTGAGCCACTCGCAATTTGCGACCCCATTGGGAATGGCTGGCCCTCCCAGGGATGGTGGCCTGCTGGTCTCAGCAGACCTCCACGTCTGGGACTGCTTGTCAATAAAGCAGTTTTTTTTAAAAATGCAGCCCGTTTTCCTTAACCCCTTGACCGCGATCGGAATTCCGCTCGTATGCGGGACATTCCGATCGCGGGTGGAGTCGTGACGAGCTCAGCTCGTCATGCGCACAGCGCAACCGCGCAGCATGACGAGCTGAGCTCGTCATGAGCACGGAAGGGGTTAAAGGAAAACGGGATGCATTTAAAAAAAAAAAAAATGAAATGTTTTTGTTTCATTTTTTAAGGGCAGGTAGTGGCCCCTTGCACCACTGCCCTTAAAAAATATTTCAGAGCCAGTCACAAAGGGGAAGGGGTCCCCTGGGGACCCTTTTCCATTTGCGACTGCATTACCACCCTCTTGAAGAGGGTGGCAATTTGCGAGTGTTTTGCGACCGCAATTGTGGTTGCAAAACATTGGTACATGGCTTGTGACTCGTTATCAGGAAGGGAACGCGCCTTCCTAATAGCGAGTTGCAAAACACTATTTTGCAAGTCGCAAATTATTTGCGACTCGCAAAATACTGTTTGTACTTGGCCCTATCAGAATTAGCATGCGCAAACGGGTCGCAAACCCGTTTGCGCATGCTAATTCTTGTCGTACATCTGGCCCCAAGTGCCTACACAATAATAATTTTTTTGTAGTTTTAACTTTGCACATTACATATTTTGTACTAAATACTAATTTTTGTGTAGGTCAGTGCTTTATAGACCGTTCATATGCTTTTCCCATTCCACATACAAAATTGCATCTGATTTCATGCTGAGTATCATAAGAAGCTTTGCCGTTGGGTCCAAAACGATTTTGAATTTCCTGTTTCCTGTTTTTGTATTCCCCACATCCATGAAATCCAGGTGTAGGAATACCTACTCAGTTATCATGGCAGAGCAGGATTCCACCCAAGGATACCACTCGGTCCAGCTTGAAATCAGGACTTATGTCACTGAATTGTTGGTGTAATGTCTTATTTCTGCTTTATAGCCTTGAATGAAAACCCAATGCCTACACATAATTTCATATTTCTTCGTTGCTTTGGTTTATATTGGGACCATACTGGAAAACCACGAGGATGAGGTCTTTCACCAACTCAGTGATATCTGCCACCTCTATTTTTCCTGCAGCATACATGGATTGGTGTTCACTGTTTTGCAAGTTCATTTCTTCAACAATTTATATATGTGTTGCTGTTTCAGTTATATAACCTGACATGCAATGCCGATGAACAACAATAGTTCATGAAACATTTCTTCCACTTTATATTTATGCACTTTTAGGAGAAACTGGAGTTAACTGTTGAACTTGAGCATTACAGCACTTGAGGGGCACCTCAGTTCTGAGCTCTGTCATCAATGTTTTGATATTGTACTTATAACATAATGAGGATTCCCAATGCCCTGAGTGGGGGCATGGCCTGATCAATCAACAAGGCAGACACTCTTTGCTAGGGCTTCTGTGAGGCTTGCTTCTAAACCTTATGCTAATCTCTGGCAACTGAACACACCCAAATATATCTATGAATTCCACGGGCGTTCCCTGGATCACCCTGGTGCTGCTGTAGTAACAAAGTAACCAAGACAAGACTTCATATGGGAGCAGCATGAGATGCTGGGGCGTACCTAGTTTAGTGGAGCTCAAATGCAGCCATTGAGTGGTGCCTCTGCCTGTGCCTACACACCTGGTTGAGAAGAGGGACCCATTCATGGAATGGAGGCTGCATTGGAGACCGCTGCAAGAAGTTGCATCTGTGCTACCTGTGGCACTGCAGGGCACAGAGGAGAGTGGGCCCCAGTCACAGTCTCAGGGGTGGAGCCGTTGTGGCTGCTTCCATCTGAAAGTCCTGTTGAAGATGAGGTGCATTCACTGCATGGGGAGAGTCTGGGCTGCAGGCAGCCAGAAGACACTGCTGATGAAGATATAGGGCCAGATGTATCAAGCTAAAATGCGATTGCAAACGCTGAAATTCGCAGAATTTCAGCGTTTGCGATTGCAATTTAGCTGTGTGCAATGTAAGAAAGAAAAACCTACTCGCAAAATAAGGAATTGCAAAATTTGCGATTCCCTATTTTGCGCATGCATTTATAGACTCGCAATTTGCGAGTCCCTAAATGCTATGCTAGTAGCCATCGCAAATTGCGATATTGCTGTAAGGAATCACAAATTACCACCAACTTCTGGTTGGTGGTAATTTGCGATTTCCTCGAAAAAAGCACTTTTTTGCTTTTTTCAAAGTGCCATGTGGCACACATACATGCCCTTAGGGCAAGTATGTGCACAACATGTGCACACATGCACATTTCAGGGGTGCAACAGGGTGTCCTTTTGGAACCCTTGCACCCTTGAAATTGCATGCGCAATTTGCGAGTACCTATTGGGTACTCGCAAATTGCACATGCAATTCCCATTCATTCCTATGGGCCTCTTGGCCCATAGAAATTAATGGGAAGGGATTCCTTAATTGCGAAACACTATTTGTGATTCACAATTAAGGAATATGTAGGAATCGCAATTATTATTGCGATTTCTACCTACATAGCATTTTGCGTGTCCTTAATAGCAATTCGCTAAAAATCGCTATTAGGGACTCACAAACTGCTACAATGATACATCTGCCCCATAGACCCTGCCCAGAGGAAAGAGGCATTGGTGCCACAAAGAACACTAACCTTTGGTCTGTTCAGACTCAGTAGGAAAGATGATAAGCCACCCACAGCCATGTAGACACCACAAGAACCACCAAACTAAATAGAGTGTCTCAAGTGGCATCCATAATGCGATGGAGGAAATGAAATTTGAAACAATAACTAGTCCAAGGCTGGAAGGTGCTCTTCACCTTGTATTTATTTACTCCCTCACGCCTTGTAACTTAAAATGACTTCTGTTTCTCAGCCTGACAGTTAGATGACATTCTCTCCGATATGTTAACCTAACTATCATCCTAGTTACCTTGATTCATCCCTCTTGCACTTGTTGCCTCTTGTGGAATTGTGTAGATCTTAGTCTTTGTTTAACAAAACAAACTTTTTTAGATCTCTACCCAATGCACTAATTCGCTGACTTGTGCTTTCATGCAGTACAAATTCCCAAACAATGTCTTTGTTGTAATGTTTATTAAATAGGTTTCTTCACAGACAGCTAACGTTTCTTTCAATGTTTTTGTATGTATCAACTTTCTTTGGCTTATGATTGGTCCTGGATTCTGTTTCTGTACAGATTGCCACTATTTTCTGGAAACCAATTATTGTTCTGCCTTTTCTATGAATTACGTAAGACTTGCTTGCTTAATAAAAATGCAATTAAAATTATCAGACCTGGATTTCTCTTTGTTTTCTTATAGAACTATGCATGTTGTTTTCATGATCTCCACTGACGAACCAGAAATCCCATGGAGGTCTCTCCTCAGGATGGTCTTCAGCACTTGTACAGGTAAGAATTCAATCAGTCAGATTTAATTCTCACATCCACCGGATTGCTTAGCAATGAGTGAGCGATCGGATGTGGTTTTAGTAGGTGAAAATCAAAGCTGGCCGATGAGACTTTGCATGAGCTTGAAAGACAATGTAAGACCTCCGACACCAGGGCCAAAGGCTTCTAAGGCCTAAGGAGTCAGTTTCTTGTTTCTCCATGCCCTTGCCAGGTAAGGAGAAATTCAATACTCATGGTGACTGTTGGTGATAGCAGTAGAAGGCTTCATCGATGATGATGGTCCCTCATGGGGTCATTCAATAAGAAGCTGACACCTGTGCTCATGAAGACGGGTATGGGAATCACCCCTGGTGCCTGAGATCCAAGAACTGGTCTCTCAGCAGCCAATGACAGACAACATGATGGAATTTCTGGACGCCAAGTGTCTTCAGACATAGCAGTGGCAATAGAGCGGCAGTGTAATGGTGGAGCCTTGTTGCAGGAAATACTAGCTCTGAGCTTACCTTTGACCAGATATAGATGGAAAGTCTCATTGTTGCTGGGTCCTTTCCTACCACCCCTCCACTGACTTTATACCCTTGCAACCTACTCATTCCTGTTGGCACTTGGATGCCCTCGGGAGAGGCAGCCATTGACTTTGGCTACCTCCCCTGTCCTCCTTAACATTAGTGAAGGACAAAGTGCAACACAACTCCCACAAACCTACAGTTCACAAGTTGACAAAGCTGGCCGCCTCTGATGAGCATCCACATCAATCAATCAATCAATCAATCAATCAATCAATTAATCAGGTGGCTTATAAAGCGTGACTACTCACCCATAAGGGTCACAAGGCACTGGGGGTGGCGGGGGGTGTAACTGCTGGTCTGTTGAAGGCTCTGTGGTTCAGTCGTGACATTAAGACCATGGCAGGGCATTTTTAAAATGCTGCACCCAGGGCTCGGATGCTGTAACGATTCTGCAGTCTATTGGCAATGCTTGCAAAGTCCTAGAAATTAAAATGGGTAATGTTGGGTTTGGTGTGGTCCTTTGGAGTTAGGGATTTAAAGTAAAGCTTCTTAGAAAATAATGCTTAATTGAATTACATTATTTAAATTTGTTGAAAATGTTTAAAAATACATATAAATAGTACATATTATAAATCTGCACTTTTTTAATATATTTTAAAAAATATAAATATTTTGAATAAATATAAATTAATGTTTAAATGTATAGACAAATTGTTCATATATGAAATATGTACTATTTCTTATGTATTTTTGAAAAATTTATCTATATTTATTTATATTTTCTAACTATTTTGAATAATTTAGTTCAATTTAACATTATTTCTTATGGAGTTTTATTATAAATCTCTACCTCCATAATTTTTATAGGAGGGTGTTGCAGTACCGGTGAATGGCCATGTGTAGTGCTATACTTGCTACAAAAGTTTAAGCTGCTACAAAAGTGTAAGTAACTACAAAAGTGCACCTTGTGAATACCAGAAAGTAGTACACTTGCTCAAAAGTGTAAACTTACTCAAAAGTGTAAGTTACCTTTGTGAATCAGGCCATGAGAGTTAGTTATTCATCTATATTTTTTATTTTATATTAAAATAAAAACAATTTACATATTTATAATGTTTATATAAACAATTTGTTTTTTATTGTTGTATTTGTCATAAAAAGTTTCAAATTTTATGTTAGTGAAGGTTTATTGCAGTTTATTGTTTTTGAAAAGAGGATTATTAGTAGTGATAAGTAGTGACTTACCACTAGTAGTAAGGCCACAAACACAATAAAAGGGTCAGTCAAGGTCTCAATAAATGATTTTCTTGCTCAACCCTTCGTAGCTGGCAACAGGCTAGAAGGTGAAACTTAGGAGACAGGTGTGTAAAGCATTTAAAAATACCAATACATTAAATAAGTAAGACACAACAGACAATGAAAATCCAACTGCAATTTATAAAAATAGGCTATATTTATATGAATAAACACTAAATCACCAAAAATCCAATGTAAGGAACCAGAGATATACATTTTTAATGATTAAACATTTTCTAGTGGTTAAAAACATAGAACGACAAATTGGGACGTCAGGTCCCGCTTGAACGGGACAAAGTCAAAGTTTGAGGCTGACCATGATGCAGCCCTGGTCGGATTCACTAAGCAGGAGGCCTCGGTCAAAATATTTCCTTCGCACTTAGTCATTTTTCTGGGGCTTTTTCTCTCGACATCGAGCGAGGCTCCTCTTCAGGCTGGATTCGCGTCGACGTCTCCGGATTGGTTTTCTGGGAGACCCTGGTCAAATCCTGGAAGTCCGGAGCTCCGAACCTGAAATCCAGACCGGGTCGCCGATTGACTGTCAACATCGAGTCAGACACCTTTTGGAGCTTTTCACCAAAAGTTCCCTAACTTCACCAAACTTTTGGATCTTCTTCCAGAAGGTCTCCTTGAGGGTTCAAAGTGTCCACAGCACCAATCCAGAGGTCTCGTATCTCTGAGGTCCTTGGCATGTTGGGAATACAATTCCCACAATGCCCCAGGCCAAATCTTTAAAAGATCTCTGGGCGCACTCCAGGATGGGGACTTTTTGGTGGAGATGCAGGTTGCTCAGTTAACCTGTGGCATGCAGGGAGTCCACTCCTTAATCCTTCTTGAAGCAAGGCGAAGTCCTTAGGGCTGTAGCCCTAGAATGTGCAGCAGGTGCTGCAGTCCTTCAGAGGGCAGACCTGTGGGTGCAGATCAGGTTTCCAGTAGGGTAGTACTTCTTCTCCTTGTAATTTCAGGCAGCAAATCTGAGTTGCTTGTCTATTCTTCCATATTTATGCAGGGTTCCTGGGCATCAAGCAGGGGGGCATCCCTGAAAATGGGAAGCAGGGTGCCATTCAGGTGTATGACCACTTCCTTCAAAGTGTGGCATATTCTTTCCCAAGAAAGCACCATTCTTCCGAAATCGAAAAAGTCTCTCCTTGGAGGTTAGATCAGGCTAAGTCAACCCAGTGGTGTGGCTAAGATTCTCTAACACTCTCCTTCCACCCCCTTTCCTAATCTAGTTACAGGGATTCCTGTGTGGTTGGGGTTGCAGGATGTGGGAGTGAGCCTGTGCTGTACCAAAGTGTGGTTCTCCCTTTGAAGACCAGTTTGGCCACTCCACTCCCCTTCCTGCCTGTAGCTTCTGCAGCTGCAGTTCTCCTCCTGTGAGAAGTTGGCCTGGTATATGCTGCCCACTAATTATAGTGGGCACCTTGCACCAGTCCAAACAACCTCTTATTGGAGATAGGTTAAAGACAACCTTTATTGAAAGCTATCCTAGTGGTAGCTATGGAGAGCAGCCTTCAGGCTAAGTCTTGAAGGAATGTAAAGCAGCTTGTTTTACCAGTCTATAATCTCTTGAGTGACCAAATGAAAGAGGACCACACCAGGTATATATTCAAAATATATGTATTTATTACTAAACACACCCCTCTAGTCTCTTTATGAGGCCAGAGTTCGAAGTACATACGTTACGAGTTAGTTATCTACAGTAATAGCACAAATACACGTTTGAGCCCCAGGGGCGTACCAAACCATATACCAATAAAGTGGTATAAGAACCACGACTGAGCTAGACACAAGGCCTAGAGCCTGTAGAAGTGCTTGGACCACAAGGAACCACCCAAGGCAGTGACACAGGGGACCCACGGGGGACGCGTGCAGTGTATGAACACAGCCGCGAACCACCGTTAACTTCTATGGGGAAAGTCGTGATTAGAATTTAAAAGAAAAGGGACACTTAGAGGAGGACTTGGAGCAAACCGTTTGAGAACTAGGCTGTTCTAGTGTCAATACCCACGGGAGCACCGGAGTACTCGAGTTACCTCACCCAGGGGAGCAGGGTGCATAGGTGTCTTTCGGGGTCGGGTTTCGTCGTCGCTTTCAATGGCGATCTGCTGCAAAGTGCTGCTGGCGGCCAAGTCGAAAGTGTTCGGGTGGATCCAAAGGTGGATCGAAGATCTGAAGAACCTGAAAGCAGAGGGGACAGAGTCTGGGTCACTAGCCAGTGACCAGGAAGGCGATGAGCAGATGCCCACCGATGTCGAGTGCTTCAGGTAGGTTGATGGTTGTCTTGACTCTTCAGCCACGAGGTCCAGGAGGCGTCGATGACAAACAGGAGCTGGATTAGAGCTGTCCCATGACGTCTGTCGATTGCAGAGGTGTCGGCGACCGGATTGGACCCAACAAGCCTTGGCAACGGCAAGTCTCGGGGAAATAGAAGAAGGACGATGTTGCAGACCAGCAAAGTCTGGGGGACTCACCCAGCAAGGATAAGTCAGGGCATACCTGGAGCAACCAGGGAGCCCAAGCTGAAAAAGATTGGCCTTCGGGAGGGCCTACTAGCCAATGGACTAGCGACCGCGAAAGAGCCTCGAGACGATGCACGTGGAGCTGGCTCACAGGACACTCGTGGAGTGGAGGCCAGTGATCTTCGGTGCAGTTGGTGCTGGAGGCTGGGGCTACTCGAAGCCCAAAGCACGACTTCGTGGGAGACCCAGAAGAGGATGCACTTGCAAATGCGTTCAGTGTCCAGGGGTCCCGGTTCCACTTAACCCACGACAGCTACGGGCCTCAGCTTTGCTGGGGACTCAGGGCAGCCTCGGGGAAGTCTGGAAATCCACCTCTGGTGATGCAAAGACTTCGGCGTCCGACGGGAGCTTCAGCGATGCAGACCGGACAATTGCTTCTTTGGTGCCTGCCAAGCAGGGGAGTCACTCCTTGACCCCAAGGGAGATTCTTCAGTCCTCTAATCTTAAAGTAGAGCGTCGAAGGTCCAGGATTCTGTATCAGAGTTTCGTCCAGGTAAATCTAAAGTCCTAAGTACTGGGTTCCCCTACTTATACTAAGGTAGGAGGTTGGACATACTCTGTGGCCCCACCTATGGGAGGGCCAGGGCAGAGGGGTGGTTACACCCCTTTCCCTTTGTCCAGTTTCACGCCAGAGCAGGGGCTGGAAGCCCCTGAGCCGGTTTGAACTGGGGTATGCACAGGGACACCAAGTGTGCCCCCAGTGCAGGACTTCAAAGCACCAGAGAGTGCTCCCGCCCAGCCCCAATACACACTATCCTGTCTGGGGAGGTGGTCACACCTCCCTGGCGCAGGAAACCTATTGTCCAGGCCTCCCCTGCCGGAGTTTCGGTCAGCAGCAGGAGGCCAGACTCGTGTCTGTGGCAGCGGCATCCATTTTGTGGTGCCAGGGCTCTGGAAAGTCAGTACCGGGCATACCGGTGTGTACATGTCTTTCCCTCTAGAAGGGTGGAATGCTACCCCCGCCGCCAGAACTGGCGGGGGGTAGTATTCCAAGATGTTTGACACCAAACACGACATGTTTCCGTGCAGCCATCCCGAAGTTAGCATTTAACGCGAGGTTATAATGCGCTTAAGAGTATATGGTCAGGCTGCACTACAAACAGCATCAGAGAAGGGTCTCCGAACGCTGCAGAGGGGCCCTGCTCATGCAAGGGCACCCTCTCACATAGGAACCACGCACTCTGCCTTCAGGATTGATAAGGCCTGCCATAGGAGTGACTTATAGGTTTATATGTGTGTATGTATATAGTGATATAGGTAGCCTATATCACAGTAAGGAGTGCATGCACCACCTTACCCAGGCTGCAGTAGCAGACCTGTGGTGTCAGTTTGGATGGCCTTCCAGGGGTGGCACAATACATGCTGCAGCCCCTGGTAGGCCTCTGAGGTACCTATGCCCTGGGTACATAGTATACCATATACTAGGGACTTATAAGGGCACTCCAGATTCCAATCAGAGATGTGCCTAAGGCACATGGAAACCATTTTAGAGAGGAAGCAGCTAGGCTGGGGTTCTGATTAGCAGGGCCCCAGCCAGACTAAAGTCGAAAAACAGTGAAGCATCAGCAAAAAGTGGGGGTACCCATGTGAAGCAGATCCTACTCTCCTACACAACCCCCCAAACGTAGGGACATTAAACTAACCTTGCCCAGTTAAGTCTTCATGTTCTAAGTGGAAGTACCTAGAGAGTCCATCTGCATTGGCATGGTTACTCCCAGGTCTATGTTCCACTGTGAAGTCCATCCCCTGTAGGGAAATGGACCACCTAAGCAGTTTGGGGTTTTCACCCTTCATTTGTTTTAGCCATAAGAGGGGCTTATGGTCTGTTTGAACAAGGAAGTGAGTACCAAACAAGTATGGCCTCAGCTTCTTCAGAGCCCAGACCACAGCAAAGGCCTCCCTCTCAATGGCTGACCAACGTTTCTCTCTAGGGGTCAGCCTTCTGCTAATGAAAGCTACTGGCTGATCCTGACCTTCATCATTCAATTGTGACAGTACAGCCCCTACCCCCAATTCAGATGCATCAGTTTGAACAATGAACTTCTTGGAGTAATCAGGACTCTGTAGAATGGGAGCAGTGCACATGGCCTGCTTCAGGTCATCAAATGCCTTTTGACAGCTAACTGTCCACTGAACCTTTTTGGGCATTTTCTTGGAAGTTAAGTCATTCAGGGGTGTCACTATTGATCCATACCCCTTGACAAATCTCCTATAGTACCCAGTCAGGCCTAAGAAGGCTCTCACCTGAGTCTGGGTAGTTGGAGCAGTCCAGTCCATGATGGTCTGGATCTTGCTCTGCAGTGGATGAACCTGGCCTCCACCCACAAGGTGGCCCAGGTACACAACCTGACTCTGCCCTATCTGGCACTTGGTGGCCTTGATAGTCAGGCCTGCTTTCTGCAGGGCCTGTAAAACATTTCTGAGGTGGACCAGGTGATCCTCCCAGGTGGAGTTAAAGACAGCAATATCATCTAGATATGCTGCACTATAGGCTTCCAGACCTGTAAGGACTGTATTCACCAACCTCTGAAAAGTGGCAGGTGCATTCTTCAGACCAAAGGGCATCACCACAAATTGATAATGCCCACTAGGGGTTGAGAATACTGTCTTTGGCTTTGCATCATCAGCTAGTCTGATCTGCCAGTAGCCAGCTGTCAGGTCAAATGTGCTTAGATACTTGGCTGATACGTGGCCAAAGTGTCTATTAGCTCATCTGCCCTTGGTATTGGATGGGCATCAGTCCTAGTGACTGCATTGAGACCCCTGTAGTCCACACAAAACCTCATCTCTCTTTTCCCACCACTGGTGTGAGGTTTTGGCACAAGGACCACTGGACTAGCCCAAGGGCTATCTGAGGGTTCAATAACTCCCAAATCCAACATCTTCTGGACTTCTGTCCTGATACAGTCCCTGACATGGTCAGGTTGCCTATAAATCTTATTTTTAATAGGCAGACTGTCCCCAGTGTCCACTTCATGAGTGCACCAGGTAGTCTGACTGGGTGTCAGTGAGAATATGTGTCTGAACTGATTGAGCACCTGTCTGCAATCAGTCTGCTGCTGGGTAGTGAGGCTGCCTGCCAAGGCTACACCATCCACTGACCCATCACCAGGGTTCTGTGAGAGCAGGTCAGGGAGTGGGTCACTCTCTTCCTCCTGTCCCTCATCAGTAGCCATGAGCAAGCCCATGTCTGCCCTGTCCACATATGGTTTTAACCTGTTGACATGGAGAACCCTGTGGGGACTCCTGGGTGTTCCTAGGTCTACTAAGTAGGTAACCTCACCCTTCTGCTCAACAATGGTGTGGGGTCCACTCCATTTGTCTTGGAGAGCTGCTGGGGCCACTGGCTCCAACACCCACACCTTCTGTCCTGGCTGATAAACAGTCAGTACAGCCTTTTGGTCATGCCAGGCCTTTTGAAGTTCCTGGCTAGCCTCAAGGTTTTTAGTTGCCTTTTTCATATACTCAGCCATCCGGGAGCGGAGACCAAGTACGTAGTCCACTATGTCTTGCTTTGGGGGCTTGAGAGGTAACTCCCATCCTTCCTTCACCAAGCACAGTGGACCCCTGACAGGGTGACCAAACAAAAGTTCAAAAGGGCTGTAGCCAACCCCTTTTGAGGCACCTCCCTGTACGCAAATAAAAGGCAGGGCAAGAGTATGTCCCATCTTCGCCTAAGCTTTTCTGGGAGCCCTTTAATCATGCCCTTCAAGGTTTTGTTGAATCTCTCAACTAAACCATTGCATTGTGGGTGATAGGGTGTGGTGAACTTGTAAGTCACTCCACACTCCTTCCACATTGCTTTTAAGTATCCAGACATAAAGTTTGCACCCCTGTCTGATACAACCTCCTTAGGGAAGCCCACTCTTGAGAAAATTCCCAGGAGGGCCCTTGCCACCACAGGTGCTGTAGTGGTCCTAAGGGGAATAGCCTCTGGGTACCTGGTGGCATGATCCACTACCACCAGGATAAACCTGTGCCCAGATGCTGTTTGGGGATCCATGGGACCAACAATGTCAATCCCCACCCTTTCAAAGGGAACCCCCACCACAGGTAGTGGTATCAGGGGGCCTTTGTAGTGCCACCTGCCTTGCCACTGGCCTGGCAGGTTACACAGGAGCGACAAAACTCCTTGGTGTCTTCAGACATGTGGGGCCAGTGAAAGTGAGGGACAATTCTGTCCCAAGTCTTGTTCTGGCCCAGGTGACCTGCTAAGGGAATATCATGGGCTAGGGTCAATAGGAAGCCCCTGAACTTCAGAGGTATAACCAACCTCCTGGTAGCACCAGGCTTGGGGTCTCTACACTCTGAGTACAAGAGTCCATCATCCCAATACACAGTATGGGGACCACTAGCTTTCCCAGCAGCCTCAGCAGCAGCTTGCTGTCTGAGGGGTTCAAGAGAGGGGCAGCTCTGCTGCTCCTGGCTCAGATCTGCCCTGGAAGGTCCCCCTGTCCCCAAGAACTCAACCTGTTCAGGTTCAAGCTCCTCTGGGACAGTTCCTTCCTCAGGACTGAGATCATCCCCCTCAAGGGACTGATCTTCCTTCTGAGCCAAGGGGAAGGCACTGCCTTTACCCTACTACTCCTCTTCTTGGAAGGCACTTGGTCCATTATTCCAGAATCCAAGGCCTGTTCAGTGCTAGACATTTTGGCTTGTGACCTGGTCACAGCAAACACATCTGCAGGGATCCCCAGCATTTCTGCATGGGTCCTGAGCTCCACTTCTGCCCAAGCTGAAGTTTCTAAGTCATTGCCAAGCAAGCATTCAACGGGTAGGTCTGCACTTACCACAACCTTCTTAAGGCCAGTTACCCCTCCCCAGGAGAAGTTAACAACTGCCAGAGTATGGTCTGTTCTGACGTTGCTAGCATTGGTCACTTGGTACATTTCACCAAGTATAATCTGCCCAGGATTCACAAGGTCTTGTGTCACCATGGTGACACTTGCCCCTGTGTCCCTAAATGCCAAAGCCTCTCTTCCATTGATTAAAGGCTGTTGTCTGTACTTGCCCAGATTACTGGGACTCACAGAGGAGGTCATATCCATGCCTCCATCACAGACTAGGACAGCCTGAGTGAGTTCTCTGACTAGGTCAGAGCTCATCTCTTTACCCAGGGTCAACCCTACTAAACCCTTGGCTTGTGTAGTCCCACCACCAACTGTAACTGCACTAGGGGGAGCAGGTGCCTTAGGGGCATTGGTGGGGGCTGGAGTCGAGTCTTTGGACTTGGTGCAATCACTGGTCCAGTGGGTCTTTTGCTTACAGACCTTGCACCATGGTTTTCTTTGGCCTTTCCCTTTGGTAGACTGTGAATCCCCACCTGAAGAAGATTTTTGGAGGCCTTGTGAAGACTTTTGATCTTTACCCTTCTCCCCACCCTTATCAGAGGTTTTCGAATCTTGCTTCTTAGGGTCACCACCTTGGTTCTGTACCTTCTGCTTCACCCTGGTTCTGACCCATTTGTCTGCCTTCTTTCCCAATTCTTGGGGAGAGGTCAGATCAGAGTCTACCAGGTGCTGATGCAACAGCTGATTTTGACAGTTATTAAGAATCTGCTCCCTCATTATCAGATTGTACAATCCTGTGAAGTCACATACCTTACTGCCCAATAACCAACCTTCCAGAGCCTTGGCAGAACAATCAACAAAGTCCACCCAGTCTTGAGTCTGTGCTTTCTGGGTATCCCTGAACTTTAACCTGTATTGTTCAGTGGTTAGGCCAAACCCATCAATTAGAGCACTCTTCAAGACTTTGTAATTATCAGCATCCTCCTCTCTAACAGTGAGGAGCTTGTCTCTACCTTTGTCTGCAAAGGAGAGCCACAAGATTGCTGCCCACTGCTCCTGAGGGACCCTCTGTACTTTACAGGCCCTCTCTAGAGCAGTTATCCATTTGTGGATATCATCCCCACTCTGGTAGGGAGGGACAATCTTGCTCAGGTTTCTATGGTCATAAGACCTTTCCCTATCTTTGGGGAAACTGCTGCCACCATGGGACTCTAGTCCCAACTTTTGTCTCTCTCTATAGAGATCTAGGGACTCCCTGTCTATAGCCAATTGCTGTTTCCTGAGTTCAAGCTGAGCTTGCTCATATTGAATCAGTCTCTTTCTCCTCTCATGAGAGGATTCCCTCCTATGAGAGGAGACAGAGGTCCCTATTGAGGTGTCAGAGTGGTTAGACTCCTGAGAAGGAGACCTAGACCTTCTGGGCACACTCAGAACTCTTCCTGGGGGGACAAAGGGGAGGTCAGTCTGATCCTCTCCCTCCTCCTCCTCCACAGGAGGAATTGGATTTTCCAGGACAAGGTCATTTTCACCTTCCTGGCCAGTTTCAGAGGGGGGCCTGGGTTTCTTCACCCCTGGCCCCTTCCTCATCTTCTGCCCCACCCTCCTTGCCTACCCCTTCAGACCCTAGGGGCCTGCTGAGATCATCAGCTAGTAACACCTCCCTGAGGTGTTGGGTGCTGGCACTTTTGCCTGTCTTCAACTTCCTAGTAGTGCATAAGGCTCTCAATTCCAAGAATGGGAGTTTATCATACTTGGAGGGAAGAAGCCCACTGGCTTCTGGCAAGGACTCACTGGGTCCTGGCTTTGAAGACATCACTAGTGAGGTGTGGTGTATGCACTACCTACTCTAGTGTGGCCTACTAAACTCTCTTGAGTTGTAGAAAGGGTGTGCTGTCCCTTAACACACAACTCTAAGTTCAGTAGAACTTACTGTATTACTAAGCTTGATTTATATGTACCTTAGGTACCCTTAGTGGTTTTCAGTTGATCAATTCAATTGAGATTATCTGGTAAAACAATAGCAAGCTGGAATCCCACACGCTGCACACCAATGTGAGAAGTTGGCCTGGCATATGCTGTCCACTAATTATGGTGGGCACCTTGCACCAGTCCAAACAACCCCTTATTGGAGATAGGTTAAAGACAACCTTTATTGAAAGCTATCCTAGTGGTAGCTATGGAGAGCAGCCTTCAGGCTAAGTCTTGAAGGAATGTAAAGCAGCTTGTTTTACCAGTCTATAATCTCTTGAGTGACCAAATGAAAGAGGACCACACCAGGTATATATTCAAAATATATGTATTTATTACTAAACACACCCCTCTAGTCTCTTTATGAGGCTAGAGTTCGAAATACATACGTTACGAGTTAGTTATCTACAGTAATAGCACAAATACACGTTTGAGCCCCAGGGGTGTACCAAACCATATACCAATAAAGTGGTATAAGAACCACGACTGAGCTAGACACAAGGCCTAGAGCCTGTAGAAGTGCTTGGACCACAAGGAACCACCCAAGGCAGTGACACAGGGGACCCACGGGGGACGCGTGCAGTGTATGAACACAGCCGCGAACCACCGTTAACTTCTATGGGGAAAGTCGCGATTAGAATTTAAAAGAAAAGGGACACTTAGAGGAGGACTTGGAGCAAACCCTTTGAGAACTAGGCTGTTCTAGTGTCAATACCCACGGGAGCACCGGAGTACTCGAGTTACCTCACCCAGGGAGCCGGGTGCATAGGTGTCTTTCGGGGTCGGGTTTCGTCGTCGCTTTCAATGGCGATCTGCTGCAAAGTGCTGCTGGCGGCCAAGTCGAAAGTGTTCGGGTGGATCCAAAGGTGGATCGAAGATCTGAAGAACCTGAAAGCAGAGGGGACAGAGTCTGGGTCACTAGCCAGTGACCAGGAAGGCGATGAGCAGATGCCCACCGATGTCGAGTGCTTCAGGTAGGTTGACAGTCATCTTGACTCTTCAGCCACGAGGTCCAGGAGGCGTCGACGACAACCAGGAGCTGGATTCGAGCTGTCCCACAATGTTTGTCGATTGCAGGGGTGTCAGCAACCGGATTGGACCCAACAAGCCTTGGCAACGGCAAATCTTGGGGAAATAGAAGAAGGACGATGTTGCATAACAGCAAGGTTTGGGGGACTCACCCAGCAAAGATAAGTCAGGGCACACCTGGAGCAACCAGGGAGCCCAAGCAGAAAAAGATTGGCCTTCAGGAGGGCCTACTAGCCAACAGACTAGCGACCGCGAAGGAGCCTCAAGACGATGCACGTGGAGCTGGCTCACAGGACACTCGTGGAGTGGAGGCCAGTGATCTTCGGTGCAGTTGGTGCTGGAGGCTGGGGCTACTGGAAGCCCAAAGTACGACTTCGTGGGAGACCCAGAAGAGGATGCACTTGCAAATGCGTTCGGTGTCCAGGGGTCACGGTTCCACGTTACCCACGACAGCTACGGGCCTCAGCTTTGCTGGGGACTCAGGGCAGCCTCGTGGAAGTCTGGAAATCCACCTCTGGTGATGCAAAGACTTCGGCGTCCGACGGGAGCTTCAGCGATGCAGACCGGACAATTGCTTCTTTGGTGCCTGCCAAGCAGGGGAGTCACTCCTTGACCCCAAGGGAGATTCTTCAGTCCTCTAATCTTAAAGTAGAGCGTCGAAGGTCCAGGATTCTGTATCAGACTTTCATCCAGGTAAATCTAAAGTCCTAAGGACTGGGGTCCCCTACTTATACTAAGGTAGGAGGTTGGACATACTCTGTGGCCCCACCTATGGGAGGGCCAGGGCAGAGGGGTGGTTACACCCCTTTCCCTTTGTCCAGTTTCGCGCCAGAGCAGGGGCTGGAAGCCCCTGAGCCGGTTTGAACTGGGGTATGCACAGGGACACCAAGTGTGCCCCCAGTGCAGGACTTCAAAGCACCAGAGAGTGCTCCCGCCCAGCCCCAATACACACTATCCTGTCTGGGGAGGTGGTCACACCTCCCTGGGACAGGAAACCTGTTGTCCAGGCCTCCCCTGCCGGAGTTTCGGTCAGCAGCAGGAGGCCAGACTCGTGTCTGTGGCAGCGGCATCCATTTTGTGATGCCAGGGCTCTGGAAAGTCAGTACCGGGCATACCGGTGTGTACATGTCTTTCCCTCTAGAAGGGTGGAATGCTACCCCCACCGCCAGAACTGGTGGGGGGTAGTATTCCAAGATGTTTGACACCAAACACGACATGTTTCCGTGCAGCCATCCCAAAGTTAGCATTTAACACGAGGTTATAATGCGCTTAAGAGTATATGGTCAGGCTGCACTACAAACAGCATCAGAGAAGGGTCTCCGAACGCTGCAGAGGGGCCCTGCTCATGCAGGGGCACCCTCTCACATAGGAACCACGCACTCTGCCTTCAGGATTGATAAGGCCTGCCATAGGAGTGACTTATAGGTTTATATGTGTGTATGTATATAGTGATATAGGTAGCCTATATCACAGTAAGAGGTGCATGCACCACCTTACCCAGGCTGCAGTAGCAGACCTGTGGTGTCAGTTTGGATGGCCTTCCAGGGGTGGCACAATACATGCTGCAGCCCCTGGTAGGCCTCTGAGGTACCTATGCCCTGGGTACATAGTATACCATATACTAGGGACTTATAAGGGCACTCCAGATTCCAATCAGAGATGTGCCTAAGGCACATGGAAACCATTGTAGAGAGGAAGCAGCTAGGCTGGGGTTCTGATTAGCAGGGCCCCAGCCAGACTAAGGTCGAAAAACAGTGAAGCATCAGCAAAAAGTGGGGGTACCCATGTGAAGCAGATCCTACTCTCCTACACATACCCCTTGACAAATCTCCTATAGTACCCAGTCAGGCCTAAGAAGGCTCTCACCTGAGTCTGGGTAGTTGGAGCAGTCAAGTCCATGATGGTCTGGATCTTGCTCTGCAGTGGTTGAACCTGGCCTCCACCCACAAGGTGGCCCAGGTACACAACCTGACTCTGCCCTATCTGGCACTTGGTGGCCTTGATAGTCAGGCCTGCTTTCTGCAGGGCCTGCAAAACATTTCTGAGGTGGACCGGGTGATCCTCCCAGGTGGAGCTAAAGACAGCAATATCATCTAGATATGCTGCACTATAGGCTTCCAGACCTGTAAGGACTGTATTCACCAACCTCTGAAAAGTGGCAGGTGCATTCTTCAGACCAAAGGGCATCACCACAAATTGATAATGCCCACTAGGGGTTGAGAATGCTGTCTTTGGCTTTCCATCATCAGCTAGTCTGATCTGCCAGTAGCCAGCTGTCAGGTCAAATGTGCTTAGATACTTGGCTGAGGCCAAACTGTCTATTAGCTCATCTGCCCTAGGTATTGGATGGGCATCAGTCCTAGTGACTGCATTGAGACCCCTGTAGTCCACACAAAACCTCATCTCTCTTTTCCCACCATTGGTGTGAGGTTTTGGCACAAGGACCACTGGACTAGCCCAAGGGCTATATGAGGGTTCATTAACTCCCAAATCCAACATCTTCTGGACTTCTGTCCTGATACAGTCCCTGACATGGTCAGGTTGCCTATAAATCTTATTTTTAATAGGCAGAGTGTCCCCAGTGTCCACTTCATGAGTGCACCAGGTAGTCTGACTGGGTGTCAGTGAGAATATGTGCCTGAACTTATTGAGCACCTGTCTGCAATCAGTTTGATGCTGGGCAGTGAGGCTGCCCGCCAAGGCTACACCATCCACTGACCCATCATCAGGGTTCTGTGAGAGCAGGTCAGGGAGTGGGTCACTCTCTTCCTCCTGTCCCTCATCAGTAGCCATGAGCAAGCCCATGTCTGCCCTGTCCACATATGGTTTTAACCTGTTGATATGGAGAACCCCGTGGGGACTCCTGGGTGTTCCTAGGTCTACTAAATAGGTAACCTCACCCTTCTGTTCAACAATGGTATGGGGTCCACTCCATTTGTCTTGGAGAGCTGCTGGGGCCACTGGCTCCAACACCCACACCTTCTGTCCTGGCTGGTAAACAGTCAGTACAGCCTTTTGGTCATGCCAGGCTTTTTGAAGTTCCTGACTAGCCTCAAGGTTTTTAGTTGCCTTTTTCATGTACTCAGCCATCCTGGAGCGGAGAACAAGTACATAGTCCACTATGTCTTGCTTTGGGGGCTTGAGAGGTAACTCCCATCCTTCCTTCACCAAGCACAATGGACCCCTGACAGTGTGACCAAACAAAAGTTCAAAAGGGCTGTAGCCAACCCCCTTTTGAGGCACCTCCCTGAATGCAAATAAAAGGCAGGGCAAGAGTATGTCCCATCTTCGCCTAAGCTTTTCTGGGAGCCCTTTAATCATGCCCTTCAAGGTTTTGTTGAATCTCTCAACTAAACCATTGCATTGTGGGTGATAGGGTGTGGTGAACTTGTAAGTCACTCCACACTCCTTCCACATTGCTTTCAAGTATCCAGACATAAAGTTTGCACCCCTGTCTGATACAACCTCCTTAGGGAAGCCCACTCTTGAGAAAATTCCCAGGAGGGCCCTTGCCACCACAGGTGCTGTAGTGGTCCTAAGGGGAATAGCCTCTGGGTACCTGGTGGCATGATCCACTACCACCAGGATAAACCTGTGCCCAGATGCTGTTTGGGGATCCATGGGACCAACAATGTCAATCCCCACCCTTTCAAAGGGAACCCCCACCACAGGTAGTGGTATCAGGGGGCCTTTGTAGTGCCACCTGCCTTGCCACTGGCCTGGCAGGTTACACAGGAGCGACAAAACTCCTTGGTGTCTTCAGACATGTGGGGCCAGTGAAAGTGAGGGACAATTCTGTCCCAAGTCTTGTTCTGACCCAGGTGACCTGCTAAGGGAATGTCATGGGCTAGGGTCAATTGGAAGCCCCTGAACTTCAGAGGTATAACCAACCTCCTGGTTCTCCTGGCTCAGATCTGCCCTGGAAGGGCCCCCTGTCCCCAAGAACTCAACCTGGTCAGTTTCAAGCTCCTCTGGGGCAGTTCCTTCCTCAGGACTGAGATCATCCCCCTCAAGAGACTGATCTTCCTTCTGAGCCAAGGGGAAGGCACTGCCTTTACCGTACTACTCCTCTTCTTGGAGGGCACTTGGTCCATTATTCCAGAATCCAAGGCCTGTTCAGTGTTAGACATTTTGGCTTGTGACCTGGTCACAGCAAACAGATCTGCAGGGATGCCCAGCATTTCTGCATGGGTCCTGAGCTCCACTTCTGCCCAAGCTGAAGTTTCTAAATCATTGCCAAGCAAGCATTCAACGGGTAGGTCTGCACTTACCACAACCTTCTTAAGGCCAGTTACCCCTCCCCAGGAGAAGTTAACAACTGCCAGAGTATGGTCTGTTCTGACATTGCTAGCATTGGTCACTTGGTACATTTCACCAAGTATAATCTGCCCAGGATCTACAAGGTGTTGTGTCACCATGGTGACACTTGCCCCTTTGTCCCTAAATGCCAAAGCCTCTTTTCCATTGATTATGGGCTGTTGCCTGTACTTGCCCAGATTACTGGGGCTCACAGAGGAGGTCACATCCATGCCTCCATCACAGACTAGGACAGCCTGAGTGAGTTCTCTGACTAGGTCAGAGCTCATCTCCTTACCCAGGGTCAACCCTACTAAACCCTTGGCTTGTGTAGTCCCACCACCAATTGTAACTGCACTAGGGGAGCAGGTGCCTTAGGGGCATTGGTGGGGGCTGGAGTAGAGTCTTTGGACTTGGTGCAATCACTGGTCCAGTGGGTCTTTTGCTTACAGACCTTGCACCATGGTTTCTTTTGGCCTCTTCCCTTGTTAGACTGTGAATCCCCACCTGAAGAAGATTTTTGGGGGCCTTGTGAAGACTTCTGGTCTTTACCCTTCTCCCCACCCTTATCAGAGTTTTTAGCATCTTGCTTCTTAGGGTCACCACCTTGGTTCTGTACCTTCTGCCTCACCCTGGTTCTGACCCATTTGTCTGCCTTCTTTCCCAATTCTTGGGGAGAGGTCAGATCAGAGTCCACCAGGTGCTGATGCAACAGCTGATTTTGACAATTATTAAGGATCTGCTCCCTCATGATAAGATTGTACAATCCTGTGAAGTCACATACCTTACTGCCCAATAACCAACCTTCCAGAGCCTTGGCAGAACAATCAACAAAGTCCACCCAGTCTTGAGTCTGTGCCTTTTGGGTATCTCTGAACTTTAACCTGTATTGTTCAGTGGTTAGGCCAAACCCATCAATCAGAGCACTCTTTAAGACTGTGTATTTATCAGCATCCTCCTCTTTAACAGTGAGGAGCTTATCTCTACCTTTGTCTGCAAAGGAGAGCCACAAGATTGCTGCCTACTGCTCCTGAGGGACCCTCTGTACTTTACAGGCCCTCTCCAGTGCAGTTATCCATTTGTGGATGTCATCCCCACTCTGGTAGGGAGGGACAATCTTGCTCAGGTTTCTATGGTCATAAGACCTTTCCCTATCTCTGGGGAAATTGCTGCCACCATGGGACTCTAGTCCCATCTTTTTCTCTCTTTGTAGAGATCTAGGGACTCCCTGTCTATAGCCAACTGCTGTTTTCTGAGTTCAATCTGGGCTTGCTCATACTCAATCAGTCTCTTTCTCCTGTCATGAGAGGATTCTCTCCTATGAGAGGAGACAGAGGTCCCTATTGAGGTGTCAGAGTGGTTAGACTCCTGAGAAGGAGATCTAGACCTTCTGGGCACACTCACAATTCTTCCTGGGGGGACAAAGGGGAGGTCATTCTGATCCTCCTCCTCCTCCACAGGAGGAATTGCGTTCTCCAGGTCAAGGTCATTTTCACCTTCCTGGCCAGTTTCAGAGGGGGGGGCCTGGGTTTCTTCACCCCTGACCCCTTCCTCATCTTCTGCCCCACCCTCTCTGCCTACCCCTTCAGACCCTAGGGGCCTGCTGAGATCATCAGCCAGTAACACCTCCCTGAGTTGTTGGGTGCTGGCACTTTTGCCTGCCTTCAGCTTCCTAGTATTGCATAATGCTCTCAATTCCAAGAATGGGAGTTTATCATACTTGGAGGGAAGAAGCCCACTGGCTTCTGGCAAGGACTCACTGGGTCCTGGCTTTGAAGACATTACTAGTGAGGTGTGGTGTATGCACTACCTACTCTAGTGTGGCCTACTAAACTCTCTTGAGTTGTAGAAAGGGTGTGCTATCCCTTAACACACAACTCTAAGTTCAGTAGAACTTACTGTATACTAAGCTTGATTTATATGTACCTTAGGTACCCTTAGTGGTTTTCAGTTGATCAATTCAATTGAGATTATCTGGTAAAACAATAGCAAGCTGGAATCCCACACGCTGCACACCAATGTGAGAAGTTGGCCTGGTATATGCTGTCCACTAATTATAGTGGGCACCTTGCACCAGTCCAAACAACCCCTTATTGGAGATAGGTTAAAGACAACCTTTATTGAAAGCTATCCTAGTGGTAGCTATGGAGAGCAGCCTTCAGGCTAAGTCTTGAAGGAATGTAAAGCAGCTTGTTTTACCAGTCTATAATCTCTTGAGTGACCAAATGAAAGAGGACCACACCAGGTATATATTCAAAATATATGTATTTATTGCTAAACACACCCCTCTAGTCTCTTTATGAGGCTAGAGTTCGAAGTACATAAGTTATAAGTTAGTTATCTACAGTAATAGCACAAATACACGTTTGAGCCCTAGGGGCATACCAAACCATATACCAATAAAGTGGTATAAGAACCACGACTGAGCTAGACACAGGGCCTAGAGCCTGTAGAAGTGCTTGGACCACAAGGAACCACCCAAGGTAGTGACACAGGGGACCCACGGGGGACGCGTGCAGTGTGAGAACACAGCCGCGAATCGCCGTTGACTTCTATGGGGAAAGTCACGGTTGGAATTTTAAAGAAAAGGGACACTTAGAGGAGGACTTGGAGCAAACCCTTTTAGAACTAGGCTGTTCTAGTGTCAATACCCACGGGAGCACCGGAGTACTCGAGTTACCTCACCCAGGGGAGCCGGGTGCATAGGTGTCTTTCGGGGTCGGGTTTCGTCGTCGTTTTCAATGGCGATCTGCTGCAAAGTGCTGCTGGCGGCCTAGTCGAAAGTGTTCGGGTGGATCCAAAGGTGGATCGAAGATCTGAAGAACCTGAAAGCAGAGGGGACAGAGTCTGGGTCACTAGCCAGTGACCAGGAAGGCGATGAGCAGATGCCCACTGATGTCGAGTGCTTCAGGTAGGTTGACGGTCGTCTTGACTCTTCAGCCACGAGTGTAGGAGAGTAGGATCTGCTTCACATGGGTACCCCCACTTTTTGCTGATGCTTCACTGTTTTTCGACCTTAGTCTGGCTGGGGCCCTGCTAATCAGAACCCCAGCCTAGCTGCTTCCTCTTTAAAATGGTTTCCATGTGCCTTAGGCACATCTCTGATTGGAATCTGGAGTGCCCTTATAAGTCCCTAGTATATGGTATACTATGTACCCAGGGCATAGGTACCTCAGAGGCCTACCAGGGGCTGCAGCATGTATTGTGCCACCCCTGGAACGCCATCCAAACTGACACCACAGGTCTGCTACTGCAGCCTGGGTAAGGTGGTGCATGCACCCCTTACTGTGATATAGGCTACCTATATCACTACATGCATACACACATATAAACCTATAAGTCACTCCTATGGCAGGCCTTATCAATCCTGAAGGCAGAGTGCGTGGTTCCTATGTGAGAGGGTGCCCCTGCATGAGCTGGGCCCCTCTGCAGCGTTCGGAGACCCTTCTCTGATGCTGTTTGTAGTGCAGCCTGACCATATACTCTTAAGCGCATTATAACCTCGCGTTAAATGCTAACTTTGGGATGGCTGCACGGAAACATGTCGTGTTTGGTGTCAAACATCTTGGAATACTACACCCCCGCCAGTTCTGGCAGCGGGGGTAGCATTCCACCCTTCTAGAGGGAAAGACATGTACACACCGGTATACCCGGTACTGACTTTCCAGAGCCCTGGCATCACAAAATGGATGCCGCTGCCACAGACACAAGTCTGGCCTCCTGCTGCTGACCGAAACTCCGGCAGGGGAGGCCTGGACAATAGGTTTCCTGTCCCAGGGAGGTGTGACCACCTCCCCAGACAGGATAGTGTGTATTGGGGCTGGGCGGGAGCACTCTCGGGTGCTTTGAAGTCCTGCACTGGGGGCACACTTGGTGTCCCTGTGCAAAACCCAGTTCAAACCGGCTCAGGGGCTTCCAGCCCCTGCTCTGGTGTGAAACTGGACAAAGGGAAAGGGGTGTAGCCACCCCTCTGCCCTGACCCTCCCATAGGTGGGGCCACAGAGTATGTCCAACCCCCTACCTTAGTATAAGTAGGGGACCCCAGTCCTTAGGACTTTAGATTTACCTGGACGAAACTCTGATACAGAATCCTGGACCTTCGCCGCTCTACTTTAAGATTAGAGGACTGAAGAATCTCCCTTGGGGTCAAGGAGTGACTCCCCTGCTTGGCAGGCACCAAAGAAGCAATTGTCCGGTCTGCATCGCTGAAGCTCCCGTCGGACGCCGAAGTCTTTGCATCACCAGAGGTGGATTTCCAAACTTCCCCGAGGCTGTCCTGAGTCCCCAGCAAAGCTGAGGCCCGTAGCTATCGTGGGTAACGTGGAACCGGGACCCCTGGACAACGATCGCATTTGCAAGTGCATCCTCTTCTGGGTCTCCCACGAAGTCGTGCTTTGGGCTCCGAGTAGCCCCAGCCTCCAGCACCAACTGCACTGAAGATCACTGGCCTCCACTCCACGAGTGTCCTGTGAGCCAGCTCCACGTGCATCGTCTCGAGGCTCCTTCGTGGTCGCTAGTCCGTTGGCTAGTAGGCCCTCCCGAAGGCCAATCTTTTTCTGCTTGGGCTCCCTGGTTGCGCCAGGTGTGCCCTGACTTATCCTTGCTGGGTGAGTCCCCCAGACCTTGCTGGTCTGCAACATCGTCCTTCTTCTATTTCCACAAGACTTGCCGTTGCCAAGGCTTGTTGGGTCCAATCCGGTCGACAAAACCCCTGCAATCGACAAACATTGTGGAACAGCTCGAATCCATCTCCTGGTCATCGTCGACGCCTCCTGGACCTCGTGGCTGAAGAGTCAAGACGACCGTCAACCTACCTGAAGCACTCGACATCGGTGGGCATCTGCTCATCGCCTTCCTGGTCACTGGCTAGTGACCCAGACTCTGTCCCCTCTGCTTTCAGGTTCTTCAGATCTTCGATCCACCTTTGGATCCACCCGAACACTTTCGACTTGGTCGCCAGCAGCACTTTGCAGCAAATCGCCATTGAAAGCGATGACGAAACCCGACCCCGAAAGACACCTATGCACCCGGCTCCCCTGGGTGAGGTAACTCGAGTACTCCGGTGCTCCCGTGGGTATTGACACTAGAACAGCCTAGTTCTCAAAGGGTTTGCTCCAAGTCCTCCTCTAAGTGTCCCTTTTCTTTTAAATTCTAATCGCGACTTTCCCCATAGAAGTTAACGGTGGTTCGCGGCTGTGTTCATACACTGCACGCGTCCCCTGTGGGTCCCCTGTGTCACTGCCTTGGGTGGTTCCTTGTGGTCCAAGCACTTCTACAGGCTCTAGGCCTTGTGTCTAGCTTAGTCGTGGTTCTTATACCACTTTATTGGTATATGGTTTGGTACGCCCTGGGGCTCAAACGTGTATTTGTGCTATTACTGTAGATAACTAACTTATAATTTATGTACTTCGAACTCTAGCCTCATAAAGAGACTAGAGGGGTGTGTTTAGTAATAAATATATATATTTTGAATATATACCTGGTGTGGTCCTCTTTCATTTGGTCACTCAAGAGATTATAGACTGGTAAAACAAGCTGCTTTACATTCCTTCAAGACTTAGCCTGAAGGCTGCTCTCCATAGCTACCACTAAGATAGCTTTCAATAAAGGTTGTCTTTAACCTATCTCCAATAAGGGGTTGTTTGGACTGGTGCAAGGTGCCCACTATAATTAGTGGACAGCATATGCCAGGCCAACTTCTCACAACGAGGTCGAGGAGGCGTCGACGACAACCAGGAGCTGGATTCGAGCTGTCCCACGACGTCTGTCGATTGCAGGGGTGTCGGCG
Source organism: Calotriton arnoldi (assembly GCA_963921515.1). NCBI lineage: Eukaryota > Metazoa > Chordata > Amphibia > Caudata > Salamandridae > Calotriton > Calotriton arnoldi. Next base: position 2,010,947 of record CAWUFW010001308.1, read on the forward strand.
ACCGGATTGGACCCAACAAGCCTTGGCAACGGCAAGTCTCGTGGAAATGGAAGAAGGACGATGGTGCAGACCAGCAAGGTCTGTGGGACTCACCCAGCGAGGGTAAGTCAGGGCACGCCTGGAGCAACCAGGGAGCCCAAGCAGAAGAAGATTGGCCTTCGGGAGGGCCTACTAGCCAACGGACTAGCGACCGCGAAGGAGCCTTGAGTCGACGCACGTGGAGCTGGCTCACAGGACACTCGTGGAGTGGAGGCCAGTGATCTTCGGTGCAGTCGGTGCTGGAGGCTGGGGCTACTCGGAGCCTAAAGCACAACTTCGTGGGAGACCCAGAAGAGGATGCACTTGTAAATGCGATCAGTGTCCAGGGGTCACGGTTCCACGTTACCCACGACAGCTACGGGCCTCAGCTTTGCTGGGGACTCAGGGCAGCCTCGGGGAAGTCTGGAAATCCACCTCTGGTGATGCAAAGACTTCAGCGTCCGGCAGGAGCTTCAGCGATGCAGACCGGTCAATTGCTTCTTTGGTGCCTGCCAAGCAGGGGAGTCACTCCTTGACCCCAAGGGAGATTCTTCAGTCCTCTAATCTTAAAGTAGAGCATCGAAGGTCCAGGATTCTGTGTCAGAGTTTCATCCAGGTTAATCTAAAGTCCTAAGGACTGGGGTCCCATACTTATACTAAGATAGGGGGTTGGACATACTCTGGGGACCCACCTATGGGAGGGTCAGGGCAGAGGGGTGGTTACACCCATTTCCCTTTGTCCAGTTTCACGCCAGAGCAGGGGCTGGAAGCCCCTGAGCCGGTTTGAACTGGGGTATGCACAGGGACACCAAATGTGCCCCCAGTGCAGGACTTCAAAGCACCAGAGAGTGCTCCCGCCCAGCCCCAATGCACACTATCCTGTCTGGGGAGGTGGTTACACCTCCCTGGGACAGGAAACCTATTGTCCAGGCCTCCCCTGCTGGAGTTTCGGTCAGCAGCAGGAGGCCAGACTCGTGTCTGTGGCAGCGGCATCCATTTTGTGATGTCAGGGCTCTGGAAAGTCATTACCGGGTATACCGGTGTGTACATGTCTTTCCCTCTAGAAGGGTGGAATGCTACCCCCGCCGCCAGAACTGGCGGAGGGGGTAGTATTCCAAGATGTTTGACACCAAACACGACATGTTTCCGTGCAGCCATCCCAAAGTTAGCATTTAACGCGAGGTTATAATGCGCTTAAGAGTATATGGTCGGGCTGCACTACAAACAGCATTAGAGAAGGGTCTCCGAACGCTGCAGAGGGGCCCAGCTCATGCAGGGGCACCCTCTCACATAGGAACCACGCACTCTGCCTTCAGGCTTGATAAGGCCTGCCATAGGAGTGACTTATAGGTTTATATGTGTGTATGTATGTAGTGATATAGGTAGCCTATATCACAGTAAGGGGTGCATGCACCACCTTACCCAGGCTGCAGTAGCAGACCTGTGGTGTCCTTTTGGCTGGCCTTCCAGGGGTGGCACAATACATGCTTCAGCCCCTGGCAGGCCTCTCGAGGTACCTATGCCCTGGGTACATAGTATACCATATACTAGGGACTTATAAGGGCACTCCAGATTCCAATCAGAGATGTGCCTAAGGCACATGGAAACCATTTTAGAGAGGAAGCAGCTAGGCTGGGGTTCTGATTAGCAGGGCCCCAGCCAGACTAAAGTCGAAAAACAGTGAAGCATCAGCAAAAAGTGGGGGTACCCATGTGAAGCAGATCCTACTCTCCTACACCTCCCACAGGAAATTCATTCTCTCTCTGGTAGGCCACTCCACACCTTATTAAGGCTGCTAGTTTCAGCCTGGCAGAGGCTTTCGAATCATGATAGGGCAGCTGGAAGTCTGGATATTGGCTTACAGAAAATACAGTTTAATAACTTATTTTCTGTGATAGTTATTATAAATCTAACAGTGGCAAGTTGTTGGATTTATCATACCTAATATTTTAAGTCCTTGAATGGCATTTTGAGCTAGCTCCTGTCAATATGTATATGTAAATAAAATATTCCAATGTTAGCCAATGGATCAAGTTATCTGCAATGGGGAAAAGTGAATTTTACAGTTTCCCCTCACCAGGGCTTATCAATAACCCTGGGCGTAGTACTACGCTACGCTCGCGGAGCGTGCGTAGTTTGCGCTACTACGGACTACGCGAATTGCACGTAGCACAGTGCAAAAACGCGTAGCGTAGCGGGCATTTTTTGCTTGCTCGCGGTCCTCAACGTCAAGTTGGCGACCGCGAGCGAGCAAAATCAACATCCCGGCGAGACTTTTTCCTCATTCGCGATCAGCAACATCAAGTTGCCGATCGCGAGCGTGGAAAATAAACCTCCTGGCGAGATTCTCAACGCGGGGAGGTCAGGTTTCTCATTGCGAGTGGTCGCGTATGCTCGCGACCGCTCGCGATGAGAAACTACCAGTCCGCGTTGAGAAAGCTGCCGCTCGAGTACGAATCTACTCGAGTGGCAGAAAACGACCGCTTGCACTGTGCAAGATGCCGTTTGCAATGATTGCACAGTGCGGACAAGCATCCGCCACTGTGCAATCAGTGCGAACAGCATTTCCCTACCGCACTACACAGTTCGCATAGCTACGCGTAGCGTGCGTAGTGCGAAGTGCACTTCGTGTAGCTACGCGTAGCGCTACTACGCGAACTACGCCCAGGGTTACTTATCAAGCATCTTTTATAATGTCCCTGCTTATAGTTGCATGGTACCCTACCCCTAGGGCACCGAGGGAGACCTTAGGGTTTTGAATGTTTCCTGCTTAGCCCATTGTAGTTTTCCCTATGTTAGCCTAACTGTTAGAAATGGGGGTCTCTAGTTGGCAAGGGTTTGCACCTTGTCCAAGTAGGGACCCTTCCTTCTAGTCAGGATAAGGGAGTTACACTCCTAAAACAACCCCTGCTCAACCCCTTGGTAGCTTGGCATGAGCAGTCAGGCTTATCTTAGAGTGTGTAAAGCATTTGCACATAACCAACAGTAATAGTGTAAGCACTACAAAAGGACACCACACCAGTTTAGAAAAATATCCAATATTTTTATATACTTAAGACAAGACCAAAAATGATAAAAATCCACAATACAGTATTTAGAAATCTTCAGTTATCAAAATAAACTTGAAAAACAGTTCCTTGAAGTCAATAGCTCCGTCTGGGGCTATCACGGCGTCGTGAACAACAAATCCAAAAAGTTCTGGCTGACCGCGGCATCGTGGGCCAGCTACGGTGTCGGGAAGACCCGCAAAACAGTACCTTTAGAAATGCAGGGCATCGGCGACCTCTCGTTGAGCTTCCGAAAGCACGGCGTCCGCAGGTGTCGTTCCGGAGGTCGGTGCAGGAGTCGTCAGGCCCTTGAAGTCACACGCGTTGCAGATCAAACTCCTCGCGGTTGAAGTCAGGAGCGCTGGCATCGGCAGGCGTCGGGTGCTGCGGTGCGAAGTGCAGAGGTGCCACGTGCAATGCCCTCAGGTTGCGGTGTGAGCAGCAGCTCGGTGGCGGAGTCAGATGGCATCGTCGGTGTGACCAGGGTCGCGGTGCGAAGTGATGTGGTGCTCGTCGCGGTGCTGGCAGGTCACGGTGCAAGCAGCGGCATCGTCGTTGCTGAAGCGCTGACGAAGTGGAGTCAATGGCGCCGGCGTTGGTAGACCAAGAATGCGGTGTGGGATGAGGGCGGTGAGTCATGTAACTCTATGAGCGGTGCCCTCGAAACACGGTGCAAGCAGCGGCGTTGATTTCGGCATGGAGCGGCGTCATTGGGGATACCAAGGCGGCGGCGTGAAGCGAGGCGATGCGGAGTGCGGTGCCCACAGGTCGCGGTGTGAGCAGCGGCTCGGTGGCGGCATCAGCAGGCATCGTCGGTGAGACCAGGGTCGTGGTGCGGCATTGCAGCGGTGCCCTCTGCGGTGCCTTCTGGACACGGAGTCTGCATCAGCATTGTAGACAGCGTCGGGTTGCTTTTTCTTCTGTTGCAGCACAAAACACACAGTCCCCAGTGCTGAGGGCAGAAGAACTTGAAGTCTTTGCTGTTCCTGAGACTTCTTGAACAGGGGGAAAGCTCTACCTCAAGCCCTTGGAGAAACTCACAAAAATAGATTGCAGAAAGTTCAGTCCAGTCCTTTCACTGCCCAAGACAGAAGCAGCCACTGCCGGCCAACACAGCAAAGCACTAAGCAAAGTGGTAGTTCCTCCTCACAGCTTCTCCAGCTCTTCTTCTTGGCAGTCTTCTTGGTCCAAAAGAGTTCTAAAGTTCAGGGGTTTGGGCTCCACTTTTAATAGCCCAAATCCTTTGTCCTCTCAGGCAGAGAGTGTCTGTGCCCAGCCAGAACCAGTTCCACCCTCTCTGGTGTGGCTTCCTGGCAGGAGGTGGAGACTGCATTGTCAGAGGCAGACCAGGCCCATTCAGGTGCAAAGAAATCTCCTCCCCCTACTCTAAATGCAGCCCAGGTCTATTCAGCCCTTTCTTGACCCACCTAGACTATCTGGAGCCTCTGCTGCTCCCCAGCCCCTGTCATCCAAAACCCAGACAGTCAATACACAAACCCAGCAGAGGCCTGCTGGATGGCTGTGCACAAAAATACCTACTTTCTAAAAGTGGTATTTTCAAACACAGAATGTAAAAATCACCTTCACTAAAAGATGCATCTTTAGGTTCTGAGTTCAGGCATACTAAACTTTATTTTCCTACCTAGTTCCGAGGGCCAGTTATGTTTATAAGATGTTATAAACAAACTCACCATTCTGTCCTATGGGGAACAGGTAGCCTTGCAATAGTGAAAAACTAAATTGGCAGTAATTCACTATCAGGACATGCCACACACACCAGGGCATGTCCTACCTTTCACATACACTGCACCCTGCCCACAGGGGTATCTTGGGCCTACCTTAGGGGTGACTGACATGTAAGAAAAGGGAAGGTTAGGGCCTGGCAAGTGGGTGCACTTGCCAAGTCGACATGTCAGTACCAGACTGCACACAGGCTCTGCAATGGCAGGCCAGAGTCACATTCACAGGCTGTTTGTGTGGGTGGCACAATCCAGTGCTGCAGCCCACTAACAACATTTGATTTACAGGCCCTGGTACCCTCAGTGCACTTTACTAGGGACTGACAAATAAATCAAATATGCCAATCATGGAAACACCAATCTATAACACATTTTACACGGAGAGCATATGCACTTTAGCACTGATCAGCAGTGGTAAAGTGCCCGGAGTCCTAGAACCAGCACAAACAGGTCAGGAAAAAATAGGAGGAAGAAGTTTGGGGCCATCTCTAACACTAACTGTGCGGTTTGTAGGCCTCATTTTCCTTTGCACACGTTACTGCATAAACACGTTTTGCTTTTGTGCCACTTGGACTTTCACACAGAACCTGCATATGTTTTTGCGTTCTGTTCTTTTCCTGGGATTTAGTCTGAACACCATAGGCAAGGTCAAACAACAATGTCCCTTGTTATTTTTTCTGATCAGTCACTAGCACCTAGACATAACACAAGAATGCAGCTGTTGTTTATGTGGACAAATATCCTATTATATAAATGAGCACATCAGCAAAAACCAGACACGTGGAATGAGAGTTCTTCGACAAGAGCACTGCGTCTGCTGAGATGTAGAGCCTCCATCTGTGAATGCTAAGGGGCCGATTCCGATTCGGGCCGGAATTCTCTCCGACCGAGCCGGACCCGGAGAGAATTCCGACCGAATCGGACCCTAGCAGTCCGACCGAATGAGTACGATGCGCACGTATGCAATCGGACTCGAGTCGGTCGGACTCCCAGTGAAGTCAATGGGAGCCTGTCGTACAACGCGTGCGCGGGCTCCCATTGACTCAATGGGTGCGAGGCGGACAAGGGCGCCCCCTACAGCGTGTACGCGTCCATGCGCATCGCGGCGTACATGCACAGGTAGGGGGACCCATGGGTCCCCCTGAGTGCGACTCGCGCGCCTACGTGTACAGGGGGTCCGACGCGGACCTCCAAAGTCCGGCTCCAACAGCTTTTTCGAGCCGGACGGGCGCGAGTCGATCGGACTGCTCGCGGCGCACATCGTACTTACCCGGCCGGGAAACGTCTCCATAGCGCGGTGCGAGTCGTGTCCATGCGAGTCCGTCGGAGAGTGTTGGAGCCGCGTTCGAGTCGGTCGGCGATTTCACGGGTGCTTGCATCGTACTCGCTCGGCCGGACCCGCGTACGATTCAGTCAGGAAACAGGGCTCCGAATCGGATCCGGTGAATCCGAATCCGATCCGGAGCACTACCGGCCGAGATCGGAATCGGCCCCTAAGTGTTAGAAATGGGGCAATCTATATATATATTCACTGAAAAAACCATAGGTTTTAGGGACAGTTATAGTTAGTTGGACAGTGCACTCGGACAAAACCCGTGAAATTCCCCCGTTATAGTTAGTTCAGGTAATTATAACTCGCGCCCCCGCAATGCACTGCTGATGACGTCACATATTACATCACTCATGACATGGTCAGTGACATCACTGATGACATCACTGATGACATCTCAAATGACATCACTGATGACATCATCCAGTGACTGTGTGTTTCTGTAAAGTTTAAATATGTTTAATATATATAGGGAAAGGCGTATTGAAGAATGAGTGGGTGTATAAGTGTCTGTATGGATGATTTAGTAGGTGCGTGACTAACTCGATAAGTGAGTGATTAAACGTATCTTACTGAATGCATGGGTTAGTGACTAAACTGGGTGAATGTCTGTATCCGTCTGTCTGTTGCTGTGTAAGTGGCTGCATGGGTTTGTGAATAGCTACATGAGTGTCTATATGAGTTATTGATTGGTTGTCTGAGTATCTGTATGGGTGCCTGAGTGTTTGTGTGGGTGGGGTGTGTGCGACTCTGTGCATAGATGTGTGAGTGGGTGATTCACTGGGTGGATGGTTTCAAGAGTGCATCTGTGATAGACTGTATGGGTGGGTAAGAGTGTGTTAGTGAGTGAATGTATGTCCCAGTGGTACATGTGTGAGTAACTACATATGTGAAAGGCAGTATATATGTGTGTTGGAGTATATAAATAGCTATAAGCGAGAGTGTGTGATTGTGAGAGTGACTGTATGGATGAGTGTGTGCTTGTATCAGAGATTGTATAAGAGCGTAAGAATGTGCTAGTATTTGTATGAGTAAGTGAGCTGGTGTGTGTATAACTGTATAGGTGAGTAAATGGGTGTGTGCTTAATTTTTGCATGACTGACTAGGTGTGTGAGTACCTCTATGGATGAGTGGCAGTGTGTGAGTGTTTATATAGGTGTATGAGAGCATATAATAGTCCTGTACTGAGTGACTATAAGTATGAGTGACTGTACGGGTGAGTGAGTAGATGTGTGTGTGTAGACCTAAGAATCAGTGAGTGTGTATATAGTAATTGGTGTTGGAGTGTCTATGGTTTTGACAATGGCAGTCTGTAATTTACAGTGGGTGTATCAAAAGTTATATTAGGGTGTGAGAAGATGCATCAAATTATCACATGGATGATGTCATCAGTGATGTCATCAGTGATGTCATTTGAGATGTCATCAGTGATGTCATCAGTGATGTCACTGACCATGTCATGAGTGATGTATAATGTGACGTCATCAGCAGTGCATTGCGGGGGCGCGAGTTATAGTTACCTGAACTAACTATAACGGGGGAATTTCACGGGTTTTGTACGAGTGCAATGTCCAACTAACTATAACTGTCCCTAACACCTATGGTTTTTCAGTGAATTTGTAAGGTTTTTAAATGCTAATTTCTAACTATAACGTGCCTGAAACCTATGGTTTTTCAGTGAATTTCAAAGGTTTTTAAATGCTAATTCCTAACTATAACATGTCTGAAACCTATGGGTTTTTCAGTGAATTTCAAAGGTTTTGTAAATGACAATTTTTAAATGTATTAATTGTTATATTTATTTTTTTGATACTGATTTACTACATTTTTTTAAACTATTTATTTTTAGATATTTTATTTTTTAAATTACATTATAATTACATTATACATTACATTACAAAATATACTTTCTCAGAATGAATTACTTTAGTTTAAATACTTTGCAAATAGGCAATAGACTTTTAAGTACAGTAGTTACAGTTGTTGCAATGGGCAACACAATTTCAAACACAATGCAACATTGAGCTCAATGTGAATTTCTAGTTAAATGCAATTAGTTACTTTATGGATTACTTTTCTAACCACAGGACTGGATCCTAGATTCAGTCCTGGGACATCTCCTGTAAACAGTTGAGTAAAAGCGTTTTGGTTACAGTAGTGATTTTTAAGGAATATTATTGTATTTTAAAAGTTGACACTTAGAAACTTTTTCACATAGAATCACCAATGTTATCCTATGGGAGGAAATTCACTTAGCAGGTAAGTAGTGTTATCGTTACTTTTTCTTACTCAGTGGTGGATCCTGGATCCAGCATTGGTGCATCTCCTGTAAACAGTTGAAATAATGCGTTTAAGTCATACAGGCGATTTTTAAGGAATATTTGTAGTTTGTGAAAATTGACACTGAAACTTTTCTGCTGAAAACCAGACAATGGATTCCTATGGAAGGAAATACAAGTTACTGGTAAATACGGTTAGAATTACTTTTCAGGGTCAGTGCTGGGCTAAAAGATGCAGCACTGGGTTCTCTCCTGATAACAGGTGAGTAAATCGGAATTCGTAGTTCGGCTGATTTTAGAGGAATATTATAAAGTTCCAAAACTCTACACTTAGAAGAATTTCCAAGTGAATGCAGTCAATGTTAGCCTATGGAAGGAAATTCAAGTTACTGGTAAGTACGGTTAAAATTACTTTTCAGGATCAGTACTGGGCTCAAAGGTGCAGCACTGAGGTCTCTCCTGATAACAGGTGAGTAAATCGGAATTCGTAGTTCGGCTGATTTTAGAGGAATATTATAAAGTTCCAAAACTCTACACTTAGAAGAATTTCCAAGTGAAACCAGTTAATGTTAGCCTATGGAAGGAAATTCAAGTTACTGGTAAGTACGGTTAAAATTACTTTTCAAGGTCAGTGCTGGGCTCAAAGATGCAGCACTGGGTTCTCTCCTGATAACAGGTGAGTAAATCGGAATTCAGTAGTTCGGCTGATTTTAGAGGAATATTATAAAGTTCCAAAACTCCACACTTAGAAGAATTTCCAAGTGAAACCAGTCAATGTTAGCCTATGGAAGGAAATTCAAGTTACTGGTAAGTATGGTTAGAATTACTTTTCAGGATCAGTACTGGGCTCAAAGATGCAGCACTGAGGTCTCTCCTGATAACAGGTGAGTAAATCGGAATTCGTAGTTCTGCTGATTTTAGAGGAATATTTGTATGTTTCAAAATCGACACTTGGAAACTTTTTCAGCAAAAAGCAGGCAATGATATCCTATGGAAGGAAATTCAAGTTACTGGTAAGTACGGTTAAAATTACTTTTCAGGATCAGTACTGGGCTCAAAGATGCAGCACTGAGGTCTCTCCTGATAACAGGTGAGTAAATCGGAATTCGTAGTTCAGCTGATTTTAGAGGAATATTTGCACAGTGGTGAAGGGAGGGGGCGGGGTTTCAGGTGACATGTCTGCAAACAGGCCCCGTGGCGCGTTTTAAGATGGGGAATTAAATCCTCCTCAATCCCGAGGGTCCCTAGGGGCCAAGTAGCCCACCAGATACCTCCAGTATGCGCCAGAGAGCTGCGTTGCAGAGAGGTGTTCAGAGGCCACGCCCCTTTTTGTACCTCTCTGCAACGCAGCGATGTGGCGCGTTTGCAGAGTGGTAAAGGAAGGGGGGCAAGGCCTGCGGCACGATCGTTTTTAAATTTTTTTTTTTTTTTTTTTAAATGCTTGTTTCTGCCCAGGGGGTCATTGTGGGACCCCCTGAGCAGACCTAGGGGGTCAGGGTGTTTCTACCCTGCCCCCTTTGTGCGTTTTGCACACTTGTTTCTTGTGTTTTTTTTTTTTTAATCGGTGGGATCCGCGCACCCTAAGCGCATCCCGCCGTTTAAAAAATGCTTTCTGCCCAGGGGTCCTTGTGGGACCCCTGAGCAGACCTAGAGGGGTCAGGGTGTTTCTACCCTGCCCCCTTTGTGCGTTTTGCGCACTTGTTTCTGTGCCTCGGTTCTACCGAGGCATAAAATGACTGCCAACACTTCCTGATTTGGAGTGTTGACAGCCAATTAGCATGCAGCTCGTGATCGGGACGGTGCGCGCAGGGTGCGCTCAGGGTGCGCGAATCCGACGCGGCCATAGATATATATGTGATTTTCCTTTTGATTTTCTCAGGAACTACTGAACGGATTTACACCATTTAACAAAAGGGTTCTTTCTGAACCAAGAACTACCTCTTTGCCAAATTTGCTGTAATTCCGTGCAGCAGTTCGGGCTGTAGCCGTGGCTAAAGTTTCCTATGGGAAAATGAATAGTGAAAACACGTTTTGGGACCCCCCTTTTTTCTCAGCCCCCGCTTGACGAATCACCCCGAGACTTTCAGGATAGGAGCGGACTGGTACCGGGCCACAAAGTTTGAAAATTTCGCGAAGATTCGTCAACCGACGCAAGAGTTATTTCAAATAGAATGTTGCGGATTTCCTATGGAAAATAGGTCCTAACTATAACTATCTACTGGCGACATATATATACATGTGATCAAGACCCGAGTGGGGGTCGAAACGCGTAATGGCGGACTTGCTGGCATTTTAATAAACAGCATTGGATTTGCACAAAGAACCTGGGGTCTGCTGTCGTCTTTTTAGGTCCGTGAGAGGCTTCTCTGGAGGACGAATCGAATATATATATATATATATATTCACTGAAAAAAACACAGGTTTCAGGGATGTTATAGTTAGGCTGACAATTCACTCGTACAAAACCAAACAAATTCAGCTGTTATAGTTAGCTGAGCTAACTATAACTTGCGCCCCCGCAATGCACTGCTGATGACGTCACATATTACATCACTCATGACATGGTCAGTGACTTCACTGATGACATCACTGATGACATCTCAAATGACATCACTGACGACATCACTGATGACTTCATCCACTTAAAATCTGATGCACCTCCTCACACCCTAATATAACTTTTCATACACCCACTCTAAAAGACAGACTACCTTTTTGAAACCATAGACACACCAATACCAGTTAGTACATACCCACTCAATGATTCATAGGTCTACACACACATCCACTGCAGCGAATTTCTAAGGTTTTTTAAATGCTGATTTCTAACTATGCCTACACAGGTAGAACATGTACAGAAAGAGGAAGAAAGGCGCCGAAAGAAGCAAGAGAAGTGCAGGAAGAGAGGTGCAGAAAGAGGAAAAAAGGTGCAGAAAGAAGCAAGAAAAATGCAGGAAGAGGCAACAGAAGTCCTGAAAGTGGAAGAAAGGTGGAGAGAAAAGCAAGAGAAGTGCAGAAAGAAGCAACAGAGGTGAAACAAAAGGCCTACTTTGACTGTACCTTTCCACAGACTCATACAAAGTAGCCTAATCACTAATCCTTCTCCCAAGATGTCTTAAACCTCACTTCTCTCTTGAAGGTTCACTATTCATCGACTGCTCAGAATGTTAGGCCTACCAAAAGTAAAACAGCAATCCTAACCATATCACTACTGTAAGTCTCACCAAGTTTGTGAAGGTAAGCACGCGTGTGTCTCTGCATTTACTTAGTGACATGTAACATAAAAATAAATATACAAATACTTGAATACCTGTGTTTCAAACAGCCTACTCTGTAAATTTGTGTACAAAAAGGTGTATGCATTTCTTTCTGCTCACAATACAGGGCACATGGGTATTCAATAGTATATTTGAGGGGCTCTATAACACCTTTATACATAAGACATGTCTGCCTGTGCAACCGAATGACAGTCAGAACTGAGAAGATTTGACCACCTATAGGAGAAGTTACCCGCTTTTTAAGCTACCATAGTCAGATGCATAACACATGTAAGAATACATTTACAAGTAGACGTATGCCTCAGTCACAAGAGTACGCTGACCTTTAAACTTAACAGCTTGCACTTCCAATTTGAGTACAGAAAGAGGCGAGAGAAGTTCAGAAAGAAGCAAGAGAGTTGCAGAAACAGGCAAAAGAGGTGCAAAAAGAGGGAACAGGGGTACAGACAGAGGCAAGAGAGGTGCAGAAAGAGGGAAGAGGGGTACAGAAAGAGGCAATAGGGGTACAGAAATTGGCAAAAGAGGTGCAGAAAGAAGCAAGAGCAATGCAGAAAGAACCAACAGAGGTGCAGAAAGAGGCAAGAGGGGTGCAGAAAGAGGCAAGAGAAGTGCAGAAAGAAGCAACAAAGTTGGAGAAAGAGGCAAGAGGGATGCAGGAATAGGCACGAGGGGTGCATAAATTTGCAAGAGAGGTGCAAAAAGAAGAAAGAGAAGTGCAGAAAGAAGCAACAGAGGTGCAGAAGGAAGCAAAAGAAGTGCATAAAGAGGCAAGAGAGTTGCAGAAAGAGGCAAGAGAGTTGCAGAAAGAGGCAAGAGAGGTACACAAAGAGGGAGGAAGTGTGCAGAAAGAGGCAAGAGGGGTATAAAAAGGAGAAAGAGAGGTAAAGAAAGAAGCAAGAGAAGTACAGAAACAAGTAACAGAGGTGCAGAAAGAGGCAAGAGGGGTGCAGACAGAGGCAAGAAAGGCACAGAAAGAGGAAAGAGGGGTGCAGAAAGAGGCAAGATGGGTGCAAAAAGTTTGCATGAGAGGTGCTGAAAGAAACAAGAGCAGTGCAGAAAGAACCAACAGAGGTGCAGAAAGAGGCAAGAGGGGTTCAGAAAGAGGCAAGAGAACTGCAGAAAGAGGCAAGAGAGTTGCAGAAACAGGCAAGAGAGGTGCAGAAAAAGGTAACAGGGATGCAGAAAGAGGAAAGAGAGGTGCAGAAAGAGGGAAGAGCAGTGCAGAAAGAGACATGAGGGGTGCAGAAAGAAGCAAGAGAGGTGCGGAAAGAAACAACAGAAGTGCAGAAAGAAGCAACAGAGGTGCAGAAAGAGGCAAGGGGGGTGCAGAAAGAGGCAAGATAAGTGCAGAAAGAAGCAACAGAGGTGCAGAAGGAGGCAATAGAAGTGCAGAAAGAGGCAAGAGAATTGCAGACAGAGTCAAGAGAGTTGCAGAAAGAGGCAAGATGGGTGCAAAAAGAGGGAAGAGATGTGCAGAAAGAAGCAAGAGAAGTAAAGAAACAAGCAACAGAGGTGCAGAAAGAGGCAAGATGGATACAGACGGAGGCAAGAAAGGTGCAGAAACAGGGAAGAGAGGTGCAGAAAGAGGCAAGAGGGGTGCAAACAATTAGCAAGAGAGGTGCAGAAATAAGCAAGAGCAGTGCAGAAAGAGCCAACAGAGGTACAGAAAGAGGCAAGAGGGGTACAGAAAGAGGCAAGAGAACTGCAGAAAGAGGCAAGAAAGTTGCCAAAACAGGCAAGAGAGGTGCAGAAAAAGGTAACCGGGTGCAGAAAGAGGCAATAGAGGTGCAGAAAGAGGGAAGAGCAGTGCAGACAGAGGCAAGAGGGTTGCAGAAAGAAGCAACGGAGGTGCAAAAGGAGGCAATATAAGTGCAGAAAGAGGCAAAAGAGTTGCAGAAACAGGCAAAAGAGGTGCAGAAAGAAGCAAGAGCAGTGCAGAAAGAACCAACAGAGGTGCAGAAGGAAGCAGGAGGGGTGCAGAAAGAGGCAAGAGGGGTGCAGACATTTGCAGGAGAGGTGCAGAAAGAAGCAAGAGCAGTGAAGAAAGAACCAACAGAGGTTCAGAAACAGACAAGAGAGGTGCAGAAAAAGGGAACAGGTATGCAAAAAGAGACAAGAGAGGTGGAGAAAGAGGGAAGAAGGGTGCAGAAAGAGGCAAGAGGGGTGCAAAAAGAGGGAAGAGAGGAGCTGAAAGAAGCAAGAGAGGTGCAGCAGAAAGAGGCAAGAGGGATGCAGAAAAAGGCAAGAGAAGTGCAGAAAGAAGCAACAGAGGTGCAGAAGGAGGCAAGAGAAGTGCAGAAAGAGGCAAGAGAGTTGCAGACAGAGTCAAGAGAGTTGCAGAAAGAGTCAAGAGGGGTGCAAAAAGAGGCAAGAGATGTGCAGAAAGAAGCAAGAGATGTGCAGAAACAAGCAACAGAGGTGCAGAAAAAGGCAAGATGGATACAGAAAGAGACAAGAAAACTGCAGAAAGAGGCAAGAAAGTTGCCGAAACAGGCAAGAGAGGTGTGAAAAAAGGTAACCAGGTGCAGAAAGAGGCAAGAGAGGTACAGAAAGAGGGAAGAGCGGTGCAGACAGAGGCAAGGGGGTTGCAGAAAGAAGCAACAGAGGTGCAAAAGGAGGCAAGATAAGTGCAGAAAGAGGCAAGAGCAGTGCAGAAAGAACCAACAGAGGTGCAGAAGGAGGCAGGAGGGGTGCAGAAAGAGGCAAGAGGGGTGCAGAAATTTGCAAGACAGGTGCAGAAAGAAGCAAGAGCAGTGCCGAAAGAACCAACAGAGGTGCAGAAAGAGGCAAGAGGGGTACAGAAAGAGACAAGAAAACTGCAGAAAGAGGCAAGAAAGTTGCCGAAACAGGCAAGAGAGGTGTGAAAAAAGGTAACCAGGTGCAGAAAGAGGCAAGAGAGGTACAGAAAGAGGGAAGAGCGGTGCAGACAGAGGCAAGGGGGTTGCAGAAAGAAGCAACAGAGGTGCAAAAGGAGGCAAGATAAGTGCAGAAAGAGGCAAGAGCAGTGCAGAAAGAACCAACAGAGGTGCAGAAGGAGGCAGGAGGGGTGCAAACAATTAGCAAGAGAGGTGCAGAAAGAAGCAAGAGCAGTGCAGAAAGAGCCAACAGAGGTACAGAAAGAGGCAAGAGGGGTACAGAAAGAGACAAGAAAACTGCAGAAAGAGGCAAGAAAGTTGCCGAAACAGGCAAGAGAGGTGTGAAAAAAGGTAACCAGGTGCAGAAAGAGGCAAGAGAGGTGCAGAAAGAAGCAAGAGCAGTGCAGAAAGAGCCAACAGAGGTACAGAAAGAGGCAAGAGGGGTACAGAAAGAGACAAGAAAACTGCAGAAAGAGGCAAGAAAGTTGCCGAAACAGGCAAGAGAGGTGTGAAAAAAGGTAACCAGGTGCAGAAAGAGGCAAGAGAGGTACAGAAAGAGGGAAGAGCGGTGCAGACAGAGGCAAGGGGGTTGCAGAAAGAAGCAACAGAGGTGCAAAAGGAGGCAAGATACGTGCAGAAAGAGGCAAGAGCAGTGCAGAAAGAACCAACAGAGGTGCAGAAGGAGGCAGGAGGGGTGCAGAAAGAGGCAAGAGGGGTGCAGAAATTTGCAAGACAGGTGCAGAAAGAAGCAAGAGCAGTGCCGAAAGAACCAACAGAGGTGCAGAAGGAGGCAGGAGGGGTGCAGAAAGAGGCAAGAGGGGTGCAGAAATTTGCAAGACAGGTGCAGAAAGAAGCAAGAGCAGTGCCGAAAGAACCAACAGAGGTGCAGAAGGAGGCAGGAGGGGTGCAGAAAGAGGCAAGAGGGGTGCAGAAATTTGCAAGACAGGTGCAGAAAGAAGCAAGAGCAGTGCCGAAAGAACCAACAGAGGTGCAGAAACAGACAAGAGGGGTGCAGAAAAAGGGAACAGGCATGCAGAAAGAGACAAGAAAGGTATAGAAAAAGGGAAGAAGGGTGCAGAAAGAGACAAGAGGGGTGCAGAAAGAAGTAAGAGAGGTGCTTAAAGAAGCAAGAGAGGTGCAGAAAGAGGCAAGAGGGATGCAGAAAAAGGCAAGAGAAGTGCAGAAGGAGGCAAGAGAAGTGCAGAAAGAGGCAGGAGAGTTGCAGAAACAGGCAAAAAAGGTGCAGAAAGAAGCAAGAGTGGTGCAGAAAGAACCAACAGAGGGTGTAGAAGGAGGCAAGAGCGGTGCAGAAAGAGGCAAGAGTGGTACAGAAATTTACAAGAGAGGTCCAGAAAGAAGCAAGAGCAGTGCAGAAAGAACCAACAGAGGTGCAGAAACAGACAAGAAGGGTGCAGAAACAGCCAAGAGAAGTGCAGAAAGAAGCAACAGAGGTACTTAAGGAGGCAAGAGAACTGCAGAAAGGGGCAAGAGAGTTGCAGAAACAGGCAAGAGAGGTACATAAAAAGGGAACAGGGGGTGCGGAAAGAGGTAAGAGAGGTGCAGGAAGAAGGATGAAGGGTGCAGAAAGAGGCAAGGGGGTGCAGAAAGAAGCAAGAGAGGTGCCGAAAGAACCAAGAGAAGTGCAGAAAGAAGCAACAGAGGTACAGAAAGAGGCAAGAGGGGTGCGGAAAGAGGCAAGAAAAGTGCAGAAAGAAGCAACAGAGGTGCAGAAGGAGGCAAGAGAAGTACAGAAAGAGGCAAGAGAGTTGCAGAACCAGGCAAAAGAGGTGCAGAAAGAAGCAAGAACAGTGCAGAAAGAACCAACAGAGGTGCAGAAGGAGGCAAGCGGGGTGCAGAAATTTGCAAGACAGGTTCAGAAAGAAGCAAGAGCAGTGCAGAAAGAAACAATAGAGGTGCAGAAGGAGGCAAGAGGGGTGCAGAAAGAGACAACAGAAGTGCAGAAAGAAGCAAAAGAGGTACAGGAAGAGGCAAGCGGGTACAGAAAGAGGCAAGAGAGGTAAAGAAAGAAGCAACAGAGGTGCAGAAGGAGGCAATAGAAGTGCAGAAAGAGGCAAGAGAGTTGCAGACAGAGTCAAGAGAGTTGCAGAAAGAGGCAAGAGGGGTGCAAAAAGAGGCAAGAGAGATGCAGAAAGAATCAAGAGAAGTACAGAAACAAGCAACAGAGGTGCAGAAAGAGGCAAGATGGATACAGACAGAGGCAAGAAAGGTACAGAAAGAGGGAAGAGAGGTGCAGAGAGAGGCAAGAGGGATGCAAACAATTAGCAAGAGAGGTGCAGAAAGAAGCAAGAGCAGTGCAGAAAGAGCCATCAGAGGTACAGAAAGAGGCAAGAGGGGTATAGAAAGAGGCAAGAGAACTTCAGAAAGAGGCAAGAAAGTTGCCAAAACAGGCAAGAGAGGTGCGGAAAAAGGTAACCGGGAGCAGAAAGAGGCAAGAGAGGTGCAGAAAGAGGGAAGAGCGGTGCAGACAGAAGCAAGAGGGTTGCAGCAAGAAGCAACAGAGGTGCAAAAGGAGGCAAGATAAGTGCAGAAAGAAGCAAGAGAGTTGCAGAAACAGGCAAAAGAGGTGCAGAAAGAAGCAAGAGCAGTGCAGAAAGAACCAACAGAGGTGCAGAAGGAGGCAAGAGGGGTGCAGAAAGAGGCAAGAGGGGTGCAGAAATTTGCAAGAGAGGTGCAGAAAGAAGCAAGAGCAGTGCAGAAAGAACCAACAGAGGTGCAGAAATAGACAAGAGGGGTACACAAAAAAGTAACAGGCATGCAGAAAGAGGCAAGAGAGGTGCAAAAGAGGGAAGAAAGGTGCAGAAGGAGGCAAGAGGGGTGCAGAAACAAGAAAGAGAGATGTTGAAAAAAGCAAGAGAGGTGCAGAAAGCGGCAAGAGAGATGCAGAAAAAGGCAAGAGAAGTGCATAAAGAAGAAACAGAGGTGCAGAAGGAGGCAAGAGAAGTTCAGAAGTACGCAAGAGATGTGCAGAAAGAGGCAGGAGAGTTGCAGAAACAGGCAAAAGAGGTTCAGAAAGAAGCAAGAGCAGTGCAGAAAGAACCAACAGAGGTGCAGAAGAAGGCAAGGCAAGAGGGGTGCAGACAGAGGCAAGAGGGGTACAGAAATTTACAAGAGAGGTCCAGAAAGAAGCAAGAGCAGTGCAGAAAGAACCAACAGAGGTGCAGAAACAGACAAGAGGGGTGCAGAAACAGCCAAGAGAACTGCAGAAAGAAGCAAAAGAGGTACAAAAAGAGGCAAGGGGGTACAGAGAGAGGCAAGAGAGGTACAGAAAGAAGCAACAGAGGTGCAGAAGGAGGCAATAGAAGTGCAGAAAGAGGCAAGAGAGTTGCAGACAGAGTCAAGAGAGTTGCAGAAAGAGGCAAGAAGGGTGCAAAAAGAGGCAAGAGATGTGCAGAAAGAAGCAAGAGAAGTGCAGAAACAAGCAAGAGCACTGCAGAAAGAGGCAATAAAGTTGCCAAAACAGGCAAGAGAGGTGCAGAAAAAGGTAACAGGGTGCAGAAAGACGCAAGAGAGGTGCAGAAAGAGGGAAGAGCGGTGCAGAAAGAGGCAAGAGGGTTGCAGAAAGAACCAACAGAGGTACAGAAGGAGGCAAGAGGGATGCATAAAGAAGCATTAGGGGTGTAGAAATTTGCAAGAGAGGTGCAGAAAGAAGCAAGAGAAGTGCAGAAAGAACCAACAGAGGTGCAGAAACAGACAAGAGGGGTGCAGAAAAAAGGAGCAGGTGTGCAGAAAGAGAAAAGAGAGGTGCAGAAAGAGGGAGGAAGGGTACAGAAAGAGGCAAGAGGGGTGGAGAAAGAAGCAAGAGCGATGCTGAAAGAAGCAAGAGAGGTGCAGAAAGAGGCAAGAGGGATGCAGAAAAAGGCAAGAGAAGTGCAGAAAGAAGCAACAGAGGTGCATAAGGAGGCAAGAGAAGTGCAGAAGGAGGAAAGAGTAGTGCAGAAAGAGGCAGGAACAGTAAACAGGCATAAGAGGTGCAGAAAGAAGCAAAAGCGGTGCAGAAAGAACCAACAGAGGGGCAGAAGGAGGCAAGAGGGGTGCAGAAAGAGGCAAGAGGGGTACAGAAATTTACAAGAGAAGTCCAGAAAGAAGAAAGAGCAGTGCAGAAAGAGCCATCAGAGGTACAGAAAGAGGCAAGAGGGGTATAGAAAGAGGCAAGAGAACTGCAGAAAGAGGCAAGAAAGTTGCCAAAACAGGCAAGAGAGGCGCGGAAAAAGGTAACTGGGAGCAGAAAGAGGCAAGAGAGGTGCAGAAAGAGGGAAGAGCGGTGCAGACAGAAGCAAGAGGGTTGCAGAAAGAAGCAACAGAGGTGCAAAAGGAGGCAAGATAAGTGCAGAAAGAAGCAAGAGAGTTGCAGAAACAGGCAAAAGAGGTGCAGAAAGAAGCAAGAGCAGTGCAGAAAGAACCAACAGAGGTGCAGAAGGAGGCAAGAGGGGTGCAGAAAGAGGCAAGAGGGGTGCAGAAATTTGCAAGAGAGGTGCAGAAAGAAGCAAGAGCAGTGCAGAAAGAACCAACAGAGGTGCAGAAATAGACCAGAGGGGTACACAAAAAAGGAACATGCGTGCAGAAAGAGGCAAGAGAGGTGCAAAAGAGGGAAGAAAGGTGCAGAAAGAGGCAAGAGGGGTGCAGAAACAAGAAAGAGAGATGTTGAAAGAAGCAAGAGAGGTGCAGAAAGCGGCAAGAGAGATGCAGAAAAAGGCAAGACAAGTGCATAAAGAAGAAACAGAGGTGCAGAAGGAGGCAAGAGAAGTTCAGAAGTACGCAAGAGATGTGCAGAAAGAGGCAGGAGAGTTGCAGAAACAGGCAAAAGAGGTTCAGAAAGAAGCAAGAGCAGTGCAGAAAGAACCAACAGAGGTGCAGAAGAGGGCAAGGCAAGAGGGGTGCAGACAGAGGCAAGAGGGGTACAGAAATTTACGAGAGGTCCAGAAAGAAGCAAGAGCAGTGCAGAAAGAACCAACAGAGGTGCAGAAACAGACAAGAGGGGTGCAGAAACAGCCAAGAGAAGTGCAGAAAGAAGCAACAGAGGTACAGAAGGAGGCAAGAGAACTGCAGAAAGAGGCAAGAGAGTTGCAGAAACAGGCAAGAGAGGTACAGAAAAAGGGAACAGGGACGCAGAAAGAGGTGAGATAGGTGCAGAAAGAAGGAAGAAGGGTGCAGAAACAGGCAAGGGTGTGCAGGAAGAAGCAAGAGAGGTACAGGAATAAGCAAGAGAAGTGCAGAAAGAAGCAACAGAAAAACAGAAAGAGGCAAGAGGGGTGCGGAAAGAGGCAAGATGTGAGAAGTTGGCCTGGTATATGCTGTTCACTAATTAAAGTGGACACCTTGCACCAGGGCAAATCGACTCTTATGGTAGATAGGTTTAAGACAACCTTTTAAAGAAAGCTATCCTAGTGGTAGCTGTGGAGAGCAGCCTTCAGGCTAAGTCTCGGAGGAATGTAAAGCAGCTTGTTTTACCATATAATCTCTTGAATCACCAAATGAAAAGACACCACACAGGTATATATATCAAATATATATGTATTTATTTCTAAATAACTCTCTACTAATCTCTTTATGAGATTAGAAGACAAACATATGCACAAATCAACGTTTCACAATAAGTTAAGCACAAAATATGGCTGGGGCCCTAGGGGCGTACCAGACCATATACTAAGTAAGAGCCTTAGAAACAACGACTTGCAAGGAGACAAGGCCTAGGGCCTTCAGAAGTGCTGGGGCCTCACGAAACCACCCAAGGCAGGTAAGTAAAGGACCCACGGGGGACGCGTGCAGTGTGGATACACAGGCGCGAATCGCCGTTAACTTCAATGGGGCAAGTCGCGGTTGGAAATAAAGAGTTTTAGGATACTTCGGGAGAACCTACAAGCAAGTCACTTACAGGGTAAGTAGTTCTAGGGCCCACACCCACAGGAGCACCGTAGTGCTGGAGTTACCTCACCCAGGGAAGCCGGGTGCACAGGTGTCCTTTGGTGTCGGGTCGCGGCGTCGTTTTCAATGGCGAACAAAGAAGACTTGCTGCTTGCGGGAGCTGAAGAAGTGTCCGGTGGAATCCAAGCCTGGATTCTGAAGAAGGATGACCTGAAAGCAGAGGGGACAGTGTTCAAAGTCACTTGGCAGTGACCCGGGGCAAGGAAGATGGATGCCCACCGTCGTCGGTCGCTTCAGGTCGGTTGCAGGTGCCTTGACTCTTCAGCCACGTGGTCCAGGAGGCGTCGACGACGACCAGGAGCTGGATTCGGTGTGTCCCTCGACGTCTGCAGCTGACTGCGGTGTCGGCAACTCGATCGGAGCCAACAAGCCTTGGCAGCCGCAAGTCTCGGGGAGATGAAGAAAAGTCGATGGCGCAGACCAGCAAGGTCTGAGGGACTCACCCAGCGAGGGTAAGTCAGGGCAGGCCTGGAGCAACCAGGGAGCCCTTTGGTTTCTTTAGGAAGTCTTCTGGGGACCCCCAAGCCAGCGGGCAAGGGATCGCAAAGACACCTCGGGCGGAATCACTCAACAGGGGCCCACGGTCACTCGGGACGGTGTAGGCCTCTGATCTTCGGAGGGATTCCTGCTGGAGGTCGGGACCACACGTGGTCCAAAGCACAAGTTCGTAGAACGTTGTGAAGGGGTTGCACTCGACAATAGTGCACGGTACCCAGGGGTCGCGGTTCCTCGTTACTCGTGGGGTCCACTTGCCTCAGCTTCGCTGGGGACTCACGATGGCCTGGGAGAGGTCAGGAAATCCACTTCTTGGGCTGCAGGGACTTCGGACTCCGGCGGGAGCGGCGTAGTTTGCGACCGTCGTTGTCGTTTTTGGTGCCTGCCAAGCAGGGGAGTCACTCCTTGACTCCAAGGGAGATTCTTCTGTCTTCCAAAGGTAGTGGAACGTCGAAGGGCCAGGATTCTTCTGTAGAGCGTCGTCCAGGGGTTATCTGCTTTGCAATGGCAAGGTTCCCCCTCTTATACTAAAAAGAGGGGATGGACTAGCTCTATGACCCCACCTATGGGAGGGTCAAGGGAGGGGTGGCTACACCCACTTCCCTTTGTCCAGTTTCGCGCCAGAGCAGGGGCAGGTAGCCCCTGAGCTGGTTTGAACTGGCATATGCACAGAGGAGCCTTTTGCTCCCCCAGTGCAGGACTTCAAAGCACTCTAAGAGTGCACCCACCCAGCCCCAATACACTAAACCCTGTCTGGAAGGTGGTTACACCTCCCTGTGACAGGATGCCTATTGTTGGGCTTCCTCCACTGTGAGTTTCGGTCATCAGCAGGAGGGCAGCCCAGTGTCTGTGACTGGTGGCATCCATTTTGTGATGCCAGGGCTCTTTAGGATTCTACCGCGTTTCCACAGCAGGTACATGTCTTATCCCTCTAGAAGGGTGGAATGCTACCCCCGCCGCCAAGATTGGCGGGGGGTAGTATTCCAAGATGTTTGACACCAAACACGACATGTTTTGATGCAGCCATTCCAAAGTTAGCATTTACCGCGAGGATATAATGCACTTAAGAGTATATGGTTTAACCGCATCCACAAACAGCACCAGAGAATGGACTCTGAGAACTGCAGAGGGGCCCTGCTCATGCAGAGGCACCCCCTCACATAGAAGCCAAGCACCCTGCCCTCAGGATTGATAGGGCCTGCCTTAGGGGTGACTGATAGGTTTATATGTGTGTGCAGGAGAGATATAGGAAACCTATATCTCAGTGAGGGGTGCTAGCACCACCTCACCCAGGCTGCAGTAGCAGGCCTGTGGTGTCAGATTTAGACTGCTTCCCAGGGGTGGCATAACACATGCTGCAGCCCCTGGTAGGCCTGTGAAGTACCTATGCCCTTGGCACCTAAGGTACCATATACTAGGGACTCATAAGGCACCACAGTATCCAATCACTAGTGCACCTAGAGTGCACTCCATGTCGTTTAGAGAGAGCAGATAGACTGGGGCCCTGAATAGCAGGGTCCCAGTCCAACTAAGTCATAAACCAGCAAAACACCATAAAAAAGTGGGGGCAACCATATAGTCAGATTCCACCTTCCTACATAACCCCCCAAACGAAAGGAGATAAGGCTAACCTTGGCCAGTTGAGCCTTTATTGACTAAGTGGCCATATAAGGAAGCACCTGCACTAGCATGGTTGCCCCCTGTCTTATGGTCCACTAAGCAATCCCTCACCCTAAGGGTATGAGAGGGTCTCCACCATGGGGAATCACTACCTGTGGTGTGCTTTGGCAAAGTACCAGGCTGGTGAGGTGTCTGAGTAGGGAAGTGTGGCCCTAGGAATGTTGGCCTCAGCTTTCTCAGCTCACTGGTCACCATGTATGCCTGTCTTTCCGTGACTGAGTGGTACTCTGCTCTAAGGGTCAACCTTTGACTGCCTACAGCCGGGGGTTGGGTCCCTTTGGGTGGAACACTGGAGGGACATGGCATGTTTGGAACCTTTTGGTCCCAGGTTTGCCCTTGCCTAACAGAGTCCTTCTGGGGGTGGTCCCTACATAAAGGTATGGGGGATCCCTCAGTGGGTTGAGGAATTTTCACCTGGCTAGGGCTACTAGACTGGGTGCCCCTAATCTGCTGATGGGGGGTTCCTCTGGACAGGGGGCCCTGGGGGTCCACTGACCTCCCTGACCTCTGCAGCCCTGGGCTGACTGAGGCAGGGTAGAGAGGGGCAGTTTACCTGCTCCAGACTGGGTACCACCTTGGAAGGGTCCTCTGCCATCAGGGGTGGGGCCAGGCCAGGCCTGACTACCTCTGTGGCAGTTCCTTCACTAGGGGAGGGTCAGTTCCCTGAGGAGGCTGACCCTTACCTACTGTCTGGAGGGAAGAAGACTTTTCTTCAACCCTTGTGCTCTCTTCTGGGGGAGAGTGGGCCATTCTTCCAGGCTCCATCTCTCCAAAATCTTGGGCTGGGGCTGTGGCCATCACAGCCCCACTAACCTTTACAGGGACACCCAACATCCTCAGATGGGTTTGGTGTTCAATTTCAGCCCAGGCTGAAATTTCCAGATCATTGCCCATCAGGCAATCTACAGGTAAGGTTGGGGACACTGCCACTCTTTTGGGCCTGTGACCCCCTCCCAGCTGAGATTGACTATGGCCATGGGGTGATCTGTTCTGACACCATCAATGTTGGTCACCTGGTATTTAAACTCAGGTAAAAGCTGGTGAGGGGGACTAGTTTCCCTGCCACCATGGTGACACTAGCCCCTGTGTCCCTAAATGCCACAGCTTTCTGACCATTAATTATTGGCTCCAGTCTGTACCTGCCCAATGCTGTGGGACCCACGGTAAAGGTGGCAAATCCTATACCACCATCAGAATCTGAGGAGTCTGTTGAGGGGGTCCTGTCTGAACTAGGGCCCACCTCTGTTCCTCTTGCAAAAGCACCTAACTTTTTGGGTGCACTACTCCCAACTGGAGGATTACTACTGGTAGTACCAGGAGGGGTGGTAGTAGTTGTTGGAGGAACATTTTCTTTATTGCCATTCCTGGGACAACTGGGATCAGATTTCCAGTGCCCAGGCTTTTTACAGACATGGCAATAGGGTTTCTTTTCAGGAGAGGAAGGAGTTTGGGACCCACCCCCAGAAGAGGAATTTTGGGGCCCTGTAGTGGACTTATCCTTGGATTTATCCCCACCTTTCTCTTGGGACTTGGTAGAATCTTTCTTGTGGTCACCACCCTGATTCTTAGGCCTTACCCTGGTTCTGACCCATTTGTCTGCCTTCTTTCCCAATTCTTGGGGAGAGGTCAGATCAGAGTCCACCAGGTACTGGTGTAAAAGCTGGTTTTGACAATTATTAAGGATCTGTTCTCTCATCATTAGATTATAAAATCCTTTGAAATCAGTAACCCTACTGCCAACCAGCCAACCCTCCAGAGCCTTGGATGCACAATCTACAAAGTCTGTCCAGTCCTGAGTCTGTGCCTTCTGGGTATCTCTGAACTTCAACCTGTACTCTTCAGTGGTTAAGCCAAACCCATCTATCAGTGCACTCTTCAGGACTTCATAATCATCAGCATCCTCCTCTCTAACAGTGAGGAGCTTGTCTCTTCCTTTATCTGAAAAGGAGAGCCACAAGATTGCTGCCCACTGCTTTTGGGGGACCTGCTGTACTCTACAGGCCCTCTCCATAGCAGTTATCCATTTGTGGATATCATCCCCACTCTGGTAGGGAGGAACAACCTTGCTCAGGTTCCTATGGTCAGGGACATATTCTCTGCCTCTAGGGACACTGTTGCTGCCACCAGGGGGTTCTAAACCCTCCCTTCTGGAAGCTCTCTGGATCTCCAGGGCTTCTCTATCCAGTGCCAACTGCTTGGTTCTGAGGGCCACTTTGGCTTCCTCATACTGGAGCAGTTTGCACCTTCTCTCAGAGGAGGTCTCTCTTAAGTTAAAGTATGAGCTCCTCTCTTGGACAAATTCTCTGCCAGAGTGATAAGAGTGCTCAGATTCCCTGGAAGGGGATCTGTGCCTCTCATCCACTCTGCCAGTTCTCTTAGGGAGAACTCCTCTGTCCTGTTCAGGCTCCTTGAAGCCTGGCCCTTCAACCACAGAGTCTTGGTCATTCGGATTGTCCTCATCTGACCCAGATACTATGATTGACCCACCCACTGATTCAGACCCCTTAGCTCCTAGAGCCAATCTAAGGTCATCTGCTGTCAGCAGATCTATCAGGTGTAGTGTTGAGGGACTCTGTCCTAGTCTCAGGTGTCTGTCAACACACATGGCTCTCAAGTCAGAGAAAGCCATGTCCTTATACTGAGGCTGAGTGGATCCACTGGGTCCACCCTTTAAGGACATTCTAGTGTTGTGCAGTGTTGTACTACCTACACTAGTTTGTGGCCTACTGATCCTAGCTTGAGCTGTGGAAAGGGTGTGCTATCCCTTTGCACACAGCTCTAAGTTCAGTAGAACTTATTGATACTAAGCTTGACTTTATATGTACCTTGAGTACCTATAATGGTTTTCAGTTAGTAATTCAAATAGAGATTTTCTGGTAAAACAATGGCAAGCTGGAATCCCACACGCTGCCCACCAATGTGAGAAGTTGGCCTGGTATATGCTGTTCACTAATTAAAGTGGACACCTTGCACCAGGGCAAATCGACTCTTATGGTAGATAGGTTTAAGACAACCTTTTAAAGAAAGCTATCCTAGTGGTAGCTGTGGAGAGCAGCCTTCAGGCTAAGTCTCGGAGGAATGTAAAGCAGCTTGTTTTACCATATAATCTCTTGAATCACCAAATGAAAAGACACCACACAGGTATATATATCAAATATATATGTATTTATTTCTAAATAACTCTCTACTAATCTCTTTATGAGATTAGAAGACAAACATATGCACAAATCAACGTTTCACAATAAGTTAAGCACAAAATATGGCTGGGGCCCTAGGGGCGTACCAGACCATATACTAAGTAAGAGCCTTAGAAACAACGACTTGCAAGGAGACAAGGCCTAGGGCCTTCAGAAGTGCTGGGGCCTCACGAAACCACCCAAGGCAGGTAAGTAAAGGACCCACGGGGGACGCGTGCAGTGTGGATACACAGGCGCGAATCGCCGTTAACTTCAATGGGGCAAGTCGCGGTTGGAAATAAAGAGTTTTAGGATACTTCGGGAGAACCTACAAGCAAGTCACTTACAGGGTAAGTAGTTCTAGGGCCCACACCCACAGGAGCACCGTAGTGCTGGAGTTACCTCACCCAGGGAAGCCGGGTGCACAGGTGTCCTTTGGTGTCGGGTCGCGGCGTCGTTTTCAATGGCGAACAAAGAAGACTTGCTGCTTGCGGGAGCTGAAGAAGTGTCCGGTGGAATCCAAGCCTGGATTCTGAAGAAGGATGACCTGAAAGCAGAGGGGACAGTGTTCAAAGTCACTTGGCAGTGACCCGGGGCAAGGAAGATGGATGCCCACCGTCGTCGGTCGCTTCAGGTCGGTTGCAGGTGCCTTGACTCTTCAGCCACGTGGTCCAGGAGGCGTCGACGACGACCAGGAGCTGGATTCGGTGTGTCCCTCGACGTCTGCAGCTGACTGCGGTGTCGGCAACTCGATCGGAGCCAACAAGCCTTGGCAGCCGCAAGTCTCGGGGAGATGAAGAAAAGTCGATGGCGCAGACCAGCAAGGTCTGAGGGACTCACCCAGCGAGGGTAAGTCAGGGCAGGCCTGGAGCAACCAGGGGAGCCCTTTGGTTTCTTTAGGAAGTCTTCTGGGGACCCCCAAGCCAGCGGGCAAGGGATCGCAAAGACACCTCGGGCGGAATCACTCAACAGGGGCCCACGGTCACTCGGGACGGTGTAGGCCTCTGATCTTCGGAGGGATTCCTGCTGGAGGTCGGGACCACACGTGGTCCAAAGCACAAGTTCGTAGAACGTTGTGAAGGGGTTGCACTCGACAATAGTGCACGGTACCCAGGGGTCGCGGTTCCTCGTTACTCGTGGGGTCCACTTGCCTCAGCTTCGCTGGGGACTCACGATGGCCTGGGAGAGGTCAGGAAATCCACTTCTTGGGCTGCAGGGACTTCGGACTCCGGCGGGAGCGGCGTAGTTTGCGACCGTCGTTGTCGTTTTTGGTGCCTGCCAAGCAGGGGAGTCACTCCTTGACTCCAAGGGAGATTCTTCTGTCTTCCAAAGGTAGTGGAACGTCGAAGGGCCAGGATTCTTCTGTAGAGCGTCGTCCAGGGGTTATCTGCTTTGCAATGGCAAGGTTCCCCCTCTTATACTAAAAAGAGGGGATGGACTAGCTCTATGACCCCACCTATGGGAGGGTCAAGGGAGGGGGTGGCTACACCCACTTCCCTTTGTCCAGTTTCGCGCCAGAGCAGGGGCAGGTAGCCCCTGAGCTGGTTTGAACTGGCATATGCACAGAGGAGCCTTTTGCTCCCCCAGTGCAGGACTTCAAAGCACTCTAAGAGTGCACCCACCCAGCCCCAATACACTAAACCCTGTCTGGAAGGTGGTTACACCTCCCTGTGACAGGATGCCTATTGTTGGGCTTCCTCCACTGTGAGTTTCGGTCATCAGCAGGAGGGCAGCCCAGTGTCTGTGACTGGTGGCATCCATTTTGTGATGCCAGGGCTCTTTAGGATTCTACCGCGTTTCCACAGCAGGTACATGTCTTATCCCTCTAGAAGGGTGGAATGCTACCCCCGCCGCCAAGATTGGCGGGGGGTAGTATTCCAAGATGTTTGACACCAAACACGACATGTTTTGATGCAGCCATTCCAAAGTTAGCATTTACCGCGAGGATATAATGCACTTAAGAGTATATGGTTTAACCGCATCCACAAACAGCACCAGAGAATGGACTCTGAGAACTGCAGAGGGGCCCTGCTCATGCAGAGGCACCCCCTCACATAGAAGCCAAGCACCCTGCCCTCAGGATTGATAGGGCCTGCCTTAGGGGTGACTGATAGGTTTATATGTGTGTGCAGGAGAGATATAGGAAACCTATATCTCAGTGAGGGGTGCTAGCACCACCTCACCCAGGCTGCAGTAGCAGGCCTGTGGTGTCAGATTTAGACTGCTTCCCAGGGGTGGCATAACACATGCTGCAGCCCCTGGTAGGCCTGTGAAGTACCTATGCCCTTGGCACCTAAGGTACCATATACTAGGGACTCATAAGGCACCACAGTATCCAATCACTAGTGCACCTAGAGTGCACTCCATGTCGTTTAGAGAGAGCAGATAGACTGGGGCCCTGAATAGCAGGGTCCCAGTCCAACTAAGTCATAAACCAGCAAAACACCATAAAAAAAGTGGGGGCAACCATATAGTCAGATTCCACCTTCCTACACAAGAAAAGTGCAGAAATAAGCAACAGAGGTGCAGAAGGAGGCAAGAGAAGTGCAAAAAGAGGCAAGAGAGTTGCAGAAACAGACAAAAGAGGTGCGGAAAGAAGCAAGAGCAGTGCAGAAAGAACCAACAGAGGTGCTGAAGCAGGCAAGAGGGGTGCAGAAATTTGCAAGAGAGGTGCAGAAAGAAGGAAGAGCAGTGCAGAAAGAAGCAACAGAGGTGCAGAAGGAGGCAAGAGGGGTGCAGAAAGAGGCAAGAGAAGTGCAGAAAGAAGCAAAAGAGGTACAAAAAGAGGCAAGGGGGTACAGAGAGATGCAAGAGAGGTATAGAAAGAAGCAACAGAGGTGCAGAAGGAGGCAATAGAAGTGCAGAAAGAGGCAAGAGAGTTGCAGACAGAGTCAAGCGAGTTGCAGAAAGAGGCAAGAAGGGTGCAAAAAGAGGCAAGAGATGTGCAGAAAGAAGCAAGAGAAGTGCAGAAACAAGCAAGAGAACTGCAGAAAGAGGCAATAAAGTTGCCGAAACAGGCAAGAGAGGTGCAGAAAAAGGTAACCGGGTGCAGAAAGACGCAAGAGAGGTGCAGAAAGACGGAAGAGCGGTGCAGAAAGAGGCAAGAGGGTTGCAGAAAGAACCAACAGAGGTACAGAAGGAGGCAAGAGGGATGCATAAAGAAGCATTAGGGGTGTAGAAATTTGCAAGAGAGGTGCAGAAAGAAGCAAGAGAAGTGCAGAAAGAACCAACAGAGGTGCAGAAACAGACAAGAGGGGTGCAGAAAAAAGGAGCAGGTGTGCAGAAAGAGAAAAGAGAGGTGCAGAAAGAGGGAAGAAGGGTGCAGAAAGAGGCAAGAGGGGTGGAGAAAGAAGCAAGAGAGATGCTGAAAGAAGTAAGAGAGGTGCAGAAAGAGGCAAGAGGGATGCAGAAAAAGGCAAGAGAAGTGCAGAAAGAAGCAACAGAGGTGCATACGGAGGCAAGAGAAGTGCAGAAGGAGGAAAGAGTAGTGCAGAAAGAGGCAGGAACAGTAAACAGGCATAAGAGGTGCAGAAAGAAGCAAAAGCGGTGCAGAAAGAACCAACAGAGGGGCAGAAGGAGGCAAGAGGGGTGCAGAAAGAGGCAAGAGGGGTACAGAAATTTACAAGAGAGGTCCAGAAAGAAGAAAGAGCAGTGCAGAAAGAACCAACAGAGGTGCAGAAACAGACAAGAGAGGTACAGAAAAAGGGAACAGGGGTGCGGAAAGAGGCAAGAGAGGTGCCGAAAGAAGAAAGAAGGGTGCAGAAAGAGGTGAGGGGAGTGCAGAAAGAAGCAAGAGAGGTGCAGAAAGACGCAAGAGAAGTGCAGAAAGAAGCAACAGAGGAACAGAAAGAGGCAAGAGGGGTTCAGAAAGAGGCAAGAAAAGTGCAGAAATAAGCAACAGAGTTGCAGAAGGAGGCAAAAGAAGTGCAAAAAGAGGCAAGAGAGTTGCAGAAACAGGCACAAGAGGTGTGGAAAGAAGCAAGAGCAGTGCAGAAAGAACCAACAGAGGTACAGAAGGAGGCAAGAGGGGTGCAGAAACTTGCAAGAGAGGTGCAGAAAGAAGCAAGAGCAGTGCAGAAAGAAACAACAGAGGTGCAGAAGGAGGCAAGAGGGGTGCAGGAAGAGGCAAGAGAAGTGCAGAAAGAAGCAAAAGAGGTACATAAAGAGGCAAGGGGGTACAGAAAGCGGCAAGAGAGGTATAGAAAAAACCAACAGAGGTACAGAAAGAGGCAAGAGAAGTACAGAAAGAGGCAAGAGAGTGGCAGAAACAGGCAAAATAGGTGCAGAAAGAAGGAAGAGGGGCACAGACAGAAGCAAGAGAGGTGCCAAAAGAAGAAAGAGAAGTGCAGAAAGAAGCTACAGAGGTGCAGAAAGAGGGAAGATGGGGTGGAGAAAAAGGCAAGAGAAGTGCAGACAGAAGCAACAGAGATGCAGAAAAGGGGAATAGGTGTAGAGAAAAAAGCAAGAGAGGTGCAGAAAGAAACAAAAGAAGTGCAGAAAGAAGGAACAGAGTTGCAGAAAGAGGCAGGAGGGCTGCAGAGAGAGGGAAGACGGGTGCAGAAAGAGGCACGAGGGGTGCTGAAAAAAGCCAGAGAGGTGCAGAAAGAAGCAAGAGAAGTGCAGAAAGAAGTAACAAAGCTGCAGGAAGAATCAAAAGCAGTGCAGAAAGAGGCAAAAGGGGTGCAGAAAAAAGCAAGAGAGGTGCAGAAAGAAGCAAGAGAAGTGCAGTAACGAGCCACAGAGGTGCAGAAGGAGGCAAGAGGTTTGCAAAAAGAGGCAGGAGAAGTGCAGAAAGAAGCAACAGAGGTGCAGAAAGAGGCAAGAGAAGTACTGAAAGAGGCAAGAGAGTTGCAGAAACAGGCAAAAGAGGTGCAGAAAGAGGGAAGAGGAGTGCAGAAAGAAGCAAGAGAGGTGCAGAAAGAGTGAAGAGGAAAGGAAAAAGAGGCAAGAAAAGTACAGAAAGAAGCAACAGAGATGTAGAAACGGGGAAGAGGGGTAGAGAAAGATGCAAGAGGGGTGAAGAATGAAGCAAGAGAGTGTAGGAGAGTAGGATCTGCTTCACATGGGTACCCCCACTTTTTGCTGATGCTTCACTGTTTTTCGACCTTAGTCTGGCTGGGGCCCTGCTAATCAGAACCCCAGCCTAGCTGCTTCCTCTCTAAAATGGTTTCCATGTGCCTTAGGTGTAGGAGAGTAGGATCTGCTTCACATGGGTACCCCCACTTTTTGCTGATGCTTCACTGTTTTTCGACCTTAGTCTGGCTGGCGCCCTGCTAATCAGAACCCCAGCCTAGCTGCTTCCTCTCTAAAATGGTTTCCATGTGCCTTAGGCACATCTCTGATTGGAATCTGGAGTGCCCTTATAAGTCCCTAGTATATGGTATAATATGTACCCAGGGCATAGGTACCTCAGAGGCCTACCAGGGGCTGCAGCATGTATTGTGCCACCCCTGGAAGGCCATCCAAACTGACACCACAGGTCTGCTACTGCAGCCTGGGTAAGGTGGTGCATGCACTCCTTACTGTGATATAGGCTACCTATATCACTATATACATACACACATATAAACTTATAAGTCACTCCTATGGCAGGCCTTATCAATCCTGAAGGCAGAGTGTGTGGTTCCTATGTGAGAGGGTGCCCCTGCATGAGCAGGGCCCCTCTGCAGTGTTCGGAGACCCTTCTCTGATGCTGTTTGTAGTGCAGCCTGACCATATACTCTTAAGCGCATTATAACCTCGCGTTAAATGCTAACTTTGGGATGGCTGCACGGAAACATGTCGTGTTTGGTGTCAAACATCTTGGAATACTACCCCCCGCCAGTTCTGGCGGCGGGGTAGCATTCCACCCTTCTAGAGGGAAAGACATGTACACACCGGTATGCCCGGTACTGACTTTCCAAGCCCTGGCATCACAAAATGGATGCCGCTGCCACAGACACGAGTCTGGCCTCCTGCTGCTGACCGAAACTCCGGCAGGGGAGGCCTGGACAATAGGTTTCCTGTCCCAGGGAGGTGTGACCACCTCCCCAGACAGGATAGTGTATATTGGGGCTGGGCGGGAGCACTCTCTGGTGCTTTGAAGTCCTGCACTGGGGGCACACTTGGTGTCCCTGTGCATACCCCAGTTCAAACCGGCTCAGGGGCTTCCAGCCCCTGCTCTGGCGCGAAACTGGACAAAGGGAAATGGGTGTAACCACACCTCTGCCCTGACCCTCCCATAGGTGGGGTCACAGAGTATGTCCAACCCCCTACCTTAGTATAAGTAGGGGAACCCAGTCCTTAGGACTTTAGATTTACCTGGATGAAACTCTGATACAGAATCCTGGACCTTCGATGCTCTACTTTAAGATTAGAGGACTGAAGAATCTCCCTTGGGGTCAAGGAGTGACTCCCCTGCTTGGCAGGCACCAAAGAAGCAATTGTCCGGTCTGCATCGCTGAAGCTCCCGCCGGACGCCGAAGTCTTTGCATCACCAGAGGTGGATTTCCAGACTTCCCCAAGGCTGCCCTGAGTCCCCAGCAAAGCTGAGGCCCGTAGCTGTCGTGGGTAACATGAAGCCGTGACCCCTGGACACCAATCACATTTGCAAGTGCATCCTCTTCTGGGTCTCCCACGAAGTCGTGCTTTGGGCTCAGAGTAGCCCCAGCCTCCAGCACCAATTTCACTGAAGATCACTGGCCTCCACTCCACGAGTGTCCTGTGAGCCAGCTCCACGTGCATCGTCTTGAGGCTCCTTCGCGGTTGCTAGTCCGTTGCCTAGTAGGCCCTCCCGAAGGCCAATCTTTTTCTGCTTGGGCTCCCTGGTTGCTCTAGGTGTGCCCTGACTTATCTTCGCTGGGTGAGTCCCCCAGACCTTGCTGGTCTGCAACACGGTCCTTCTTTGCTTTCCACGAGACTTGCCGTTGCCAAGGCTTGTTGGGTCCAATCCGGTCGCTGACACCCCTGCAATCGACAAACGTCGTGGGACAGCTCGAATCCAGCTCCTGGTTGTCGTCGACGCCTCCTGGACCTCATGGCTGAAGAGTCAAGACGACTGTCAACCTACCTGAAGCACTCGACATCGGTGGGCATCTGCTCATCGCCTTCCTGGTCACTGGCTAGTGACCCAGACTCTGTCCCCTCTGCTTTCAGGTTCTTCAGATCTTCGATCCACCTTTGGATCCACCCGAACACTTTCGACTTGGTCGCCTGCAGCACTTTGCAGCAGATCGCCATAGAAAGCGACGACGAAACCCGACCCCGAAAGACACCTATGCACCCGGCTTCCCTAGGTGAGGTAACTCGAGTACTCCGGTGCTCCCATGGGTATAGACACTAGAAAAGCCTAGTTCTCAAAGGGTTTGCTCCAAGTCCTCCTCTAAGTGTCCCTTTTCTCTTAAATTCTAATCGCGACTTTCCCCATAGAAGTTAATGGTGGCTCGCGGTTGTGTTCATACACTGCACGCGTCCCCCGTGGGTCCCCTGTGTCACTGCCTTGGGTGGTTCCTTGTGGTCCAAGCACTTCTACAGGCTCTAGGCCTTGTGTCTAGCTCAGTCGTGGTTCTTATACCACTTTATTGGTATATGGTTTGGTACGCCCCTGGGGCTCAAACGTGTATTTGTGCTATTACTGTAGATAACTAACTCGTAACGTATGTACTTTGAACTCTAGCCTCATAAAGAGACTAGAGGGGTGTGTTTAGTAATAAATACATATATTTTGAATATATACCTGGTGTGGTCCTCTTTCATTTGGTCACTCAAGAGATTATAGACTGGTAAAACAAGCTGCTTTACATTCCTTCAAGACTTAGCCTGAAGGCTGCTCTCCATAGCTACCACTAGGATAGCTTTCAATAAAGGTTGTCTTTAACCTATCTCCAATAAGGGGTTGTTTGGACTGGTGCAAGGTGCCCACTATAATTAGTGGACAGCATATGCCAGGCCAACTTCTCACATTGGTGTGCAGCATGTGGGATTCCAGCTTGCTATTGTTTTACCAGATAATCTCAATTGAATTGATCAACTGAAAACCACTAAGGGTACCTAAGGTACATATAATCAAGCTTAGTAATACAGTAAGTTCTACTGAACTTAGAGTTGTGTGTTAAGGGACAGCACACCCTTTCTACAACTCAAGAGAGTTTAGTAGACCACACTAGAGTAGGTAGTGCATACACCACACCTCACTAGTGATGTCTTCAAAGCCAGGACCCAGTGAGTCCTTGCCAGAAGCCAGTGGGCTTCTTCCCTCCAAGTATGATAAACTCCCATTCTTGGAATTGAGAGCCTTATGCACTACTAGGAAGTTGAAGACAGGCAAAAGTGCCAGCACCCAACACCTCAGGGAGGTGTTACTAGCTGATGATCTCAGCAGGCCCCTAGGGTCTGAAGGGGTAGGCAAGGAGGGTGGGGCAGAAGATGAGGGAGGGGCCAGGGGTGAAGAAACCCAGGACCCCCCTCTGAAACTGGCCAGGAAGGTGAAAATGACCTTGTCCTGGAGAATCCAATTCCTCCTGTGGAGGAGGAGGAGGGAGAGGATCAGACTGACCTCCCTTTGTCCCCCAGGAAGAGTTCTGAGTGTGCCCAGAAGGTCTAGGTCTCCTTCTCAGGAGTCTAACCACTCTGACACCTCAATAGGGTCCTCTGTCTCCTCTCATAGGAGGGAATCCTCTCATGAGAGAAGAAAGAGACTGATTCAATATGAGCAAACTCAGCTTGAACTCAGGAAACAGCAATTGGCTATAGACAGGGAGTCCCTAGATCTCTATAGAGAGAGACAAAAGTTGGGACTAGAGTCCCATGGTGGCAGCAGTTTCCCCAAAGATAGGGAAAGGTCTTATGACCATAGAAACCTGAGCAAGATTGTCCCTCCCTACCAGAGTGGGGATGATATCCACAAATGGATAACTGCTCTAGAGAGGGCCTGTAAAGTACAGAGGGTCCCTCAGGAGCATTGGGCAGCAATCTTGTGGCTCTCCTTTGCAGACAAAGGTAGAGACAAGCTCCTCACTGTTAGAGAGGAGGATGCTGATAATTACAAAGTCTTGAAGAGTGCTCTAATTGATGGGTTTGGCCTAACCACTGAACAATACAGGTTAAAGTTCAGGGATACCCAAAAAGCACAGACTCAAGACTGGGTGGACTTTGTTGATTGTTCTGCCAAGGCTCTGGAAGGTTGGTTATTGGGCAGTAAGGTATGTGACTTCACAGGATTGTACAATCTGATAATGAGGGAGCAGATTCTTAATAACTGTCAAAATCAGCTGTTGCATCAGCACCTGGTAGACTCTGATCTGACCTCTCCCCAAGAATTGGGAAAGAAGGCAGACAAATGGGTCAGAACCAGGGTGAAGCAGAAGGTACAGAACCAAGGTGGTGACCCTAAGAAGCAAGATTCGAAAACCTCTGATAAGGGTGGGGAGAAGGGTAAAGATCAAAAGTCTTCACAAGGCCCCCAAAAATCTTCTTCAGGTGGGGATTCACAGTCTACCAAAGAGAAAGGCCAAAGAAAACCATGGTGCAAGGTCTGTAAGCAAAAGACCCACTGGACCAGTGATTGCACCAAGTCCAAAGACTCGACTCCAGCCCCCACTAATGCCCCTAAGGCACCTGCTCCCCCTAGTGCAGTTACAGTTGGTGGTGGGACTACACAAGCCAAGGGTTTAGTAGGGTTGACCCTGGGTAAAGAGATGAGCTCTGACCTAGTCAGAGAACTCACTCAGGCTGTCCTAGTCTGTGATGGAGGCATGGATATGACCTCCTCTGTGAGTCCCAGTAATCTGGGCAAGTACAGACAACAGCCTTTAATCAATGGAAGAGAGGCTTTGGCATTAAGGGACACAGGGGCAAGTGTCACCATGGTGACACAAGACCTTGTGAATCCTG
Organism: Calotriton arnoldi; assembly: GCA_963921515.1. Lineage (NCBI taxonomy): Eukaryota > Metazoa > Chordata > Amphibia > Caudata > Salamandridae > Calotriton > Calotriton arnoldi. The sequence goes on from CAWUFW010001308.1 coordinate 2,046,657, forward strand.
GGCAGATAATACTTGGTGAAATGTACCAAGTGACCAATGCTAGCAACGTCAGAACAGACCATACTCTGGCAGTTGTTAACTTCTCCTGGGGAGGGGTAACTGGCCTTAAGAAGGTTGTGGTAAGTGCAGACCTACCCGTTGAATGCTTGCTTGGCAATGACTTAGAAACTTCAGCTTGGGCAGAAGTGGAGCTCAGGACCCATGCAGAAATGCTGGGGATCCCTGCAGATGTGTTTGCTGTGACCAGGTCACAAGCCAAAATGTCTAGCACTGAACAGGCCTTGGATTCTGGAATAATGGACCAAGTGCCTTCCAAGAAGAGGAGTAGTAGGGTAAAGGCAGTGCCTTCCCCTTGGCTCAGAAGGAAGATCAGTCCCTTGAGGGGGATGATCTCAGTCCTGCGGAAGGAACTGTCCCAGAGGAGCTTGAACCTGAACAGGTTGAGTTCTTGGGGACAGGGGGACCTTCCAGGGCAGATCTGAGCTAGGAGCAGCAGAGCTGCCCCTCTCTTGAACCCCTCAGACAGCAAGCTGCTGCTGAGGCTGCTGGGAAAGCTAGTGGTCCCCATACTGTGTATTGGGATGATGGACTCTTGTACTCAGAGTGTAGAGACCCCAAGCCTGGTGCTACCAGGAGGTTGGTTATACCTCTGAAGTTCAGGGGCTTCCTATTGACCCTAGCCCATGATATTCCCTTAGCAGGTCACCTGGGCCAGAACAAGACTTGGGACAGAATTGTCCCTCACTTTCACTGGCCCCACATGTCTGAAGACACCAAGGAGTTTTGTCGCTCCTGTGTAACCTGCCAGGCCAGTGGCAAGGCAGGTGGCACTACAAAGGCCCCCTGATACCACTACCTGTGGTGGGGGTTCCCTTTGAAAGGGTGGGGATTGACATTGTTGGTCCCATGGATCCTCAAACAGCATCTGGGCACAGGTTTATCCTGGTGGTAGTGGATCATGCCACCAGGTACCCAGAGGCTATTCCCCTTAGGACCACTACAGCACCTGTGCTGGCAAGGGCCCTCCTGGGAATTTTCTCAAGAGTGGGCTTTCCTAAGGAGGTTGTATCAGACAGGGATGCAAACTTTATGTCTGGATACTTAAAAGCAATGTGGAAGGAGTGTGGAGTGACTTACAAGTTCACCACACCCTATCACCCACAATGCAATGGTTTAGTTGAGAGATTCAACAAAACCTTGAAGGGCATGATTAAAGGGCTCCCAGAAAAGCTTAGGCGAAGATGGGACATACTCTTGCCCTGCCTTTTATTTGCATACAGGGAGGTGCCTCAAAAGGGGTTGGCTACAGCCCTTTTGAACTTTTGTTTGGTCACCCTGTCAGGGGTCCACTGTGCTTGGTGAAGGAAGGATGGGAGTTACCTCTCAAGCCCCCAAAGCAAGACATAGTGGACTACGTACTTGGTCTCCGCTCCCGGATGGCTGAGTATATGAAAAAGGCAACTAAAAACCTTGAGGCTAGCCAGGAACTTCAAAAGGCCTGGCATGACCAAAAGGCTGTACTGACTGTTTACCAGCCAGGACAGAAGGTGTGGGTGTTGGAGCCAGTGGCCCCAGCAGCTCTCCAAGACAAATGGAGTGGACCCCATACCATTGTTGAGCAGAAGGGTGAGGTTACCTACTTAGTAGACCTAGGAACACCCAGGAGTCCCCACAGGGTTCTCCATGTCAACAGGTTAAAACCATATGTGGACAGGGCAGACATGGGCTTGCTCATGGCTACTGATGAGGGACAGGAGGAAGAGTGAGACCCACTCCCTGACCTGCTCTCACAGAACCCTGGTGATGGGTCAGTGGATGGTGTAGCCTTTGCAGGCAGCCTCACTACCCAGCAGCAGACTGATTGCAGACAAGTGCTCAATCAGTTCAGACACATATTCTCACTGACACCCAGTCAGACTACCTGGTGCACTCATGAAGTGGACACTGGGGACAGTCTGCCTATTAAAAATAAGATTTATAGGCAACCTGACCATGTCAGGGACTGTATCAGGACAGAAGTCCAGAAGATGTTGGATTTGGGAGTTATTGAACCCTCAGATAGCCCTTGGGCTAGTCCAGTGGTCCTTGTGCCAAAACCTCACACCAGTGGTGGGAAAAGAGAGATGAGGTTTTGTGTGGACTACAGGGGTCTCAATGCAGTCACTAGGACTGATGCCCATCCAATACCTAGGGCAGATGAGCTAATAGACACTTTGGCCTCAGCCAAGTATCTAAGCACATTTGACCTGACAGCTGGCTACTGGCAGATCAGACTAGCTGATGATGCAAAGCCAAAGACAGCATTCTCAACCCCTAGTGGGCATTATCAATTTGTGGTGATGCCCTTTGGTCTGAAGAATGCACCTGCCACTTTTCAGAGGTTGGTGAATACAGTCCTTACAGGTCTGGAAGCCTATAGTGCAGCATATCTAGATGATATTGCTGTCTTTAGCTCCACCTGGGAGGATCACCTGGTCCACCTCAGAAATGTTTTGCAGGCCCTGCAGAAAGCAGGCCTGACTATCAAGGCCACCAAGTGCCAGATAGGGCAGAGTCAGGTTGTGTACCTGGGCCACCTTGTGGGTGGAGGCCAGGTTCAACCACTGCAGAGCAAGATCCAGACCATCATGGACTGGACTGCTCCAACTACCCAGACTCAGGTGAGAGCCTTCTTAGGCCTGACTGGGTACTATAGGAGATTTGTCAAGGGGTATGGATCAATAGTGACACCCCTGAATGACTTAACTTCCAAGAAAATGCCCAAAAAGGTTCAGTGGACAGTTAGCTGTCAAAAGGCATTTGATGACCTGAAGCAGGCCATGTGCACTGCTCCCATTCTACAGAGTCCTGATTACTCCAAGAAGTTCATTGTTCAAACTGATGCATCTGAATTGGGGGTAGGGGCTGTACTGTCACAATTGAATGAAGAAGGTCAGGATCAGCCAGTAGCTTTCATTAGCAGAAGGCTGACCCATAGAGAGAAACGTTGGTCAGCCATTGAGAGGGAGGCCTTTGCTGTGGTCTGGGCTCTGAAGAAGTTGAGGCCATACATGTTTGGTACTCACTTCCTTGTTCAAACAGACCATAAGCGCCTCTTATGGCTAAAACAAATGAAGGGTGAAAACCCCAAACTGCTTAGGTGGTCCATTTCCCTACAGGGGATGGACTTCACAGTGGAACATAGACCTGGGAGTAACCATGCCAATGCAGATGGACTCTCTAGGTACTTCCACTTAGAACATGAAGACTTAACTGGGCAAGGTTAGTTTAATGTCCCTACGTTTGGGGGGTTGTGTAGGAGAGTAGGATCTGCTTCACATGGGTACCCCCACTTTTTGCTGATGCTTCACTGTTTTTCGACCTTAGTCTGGCTGGGGCCCTGCTAATCAGAACCCCAGCCTAGCTGCTTCCTCTCTAAAATGGTTTCCATGTGCCTTAGGCACATCTCTGATTGGAATCTGGAGTGCCCTTATAAGTCCCTAGTATATGGTATACTATGTACCCAGGGCATAGGTACCTCAGAGGCCTACCAGGGGCTGCAGCATGTATTGTGCCACCCCTGGAAGGCCATCCAAACTGACACCACAGGTCTGCTACTGCAGCCTGGGTAAGGTAGTGCATGCACCCCTTACTGTGATATAGGCTACCTATATCACTACTACATCACACATACACACCTATAAGTCACTCCTATGGCAGGCCTTATCAATCCTGAAGGCAGAGTGCGTGGTTCCTATGTGAGAGGGTGCCCTGCATGAGCAGGGCCCCTCTGCAGCGTTCGGAGACCCTTCTCTGATGCTGTTTGTAGTGCAGCCTGACCATATACTCTTAAGCACATTATAACCTCGCGTTAAATGCTAACTTTGGGATGGCTGCACGGAAACATGTCGTGTTTGGTGTCAAACATCTTGGAATACTACCCCCCGCCAGTTCTGGCGGCGGGGGTAGCATTCCACCCTTCTAGAGGGAAAGACATGTACACACCGGTATGCCCGGTACTGACTTTCCAAGCCCTGGCATCACAAAATGGATGCCGCTGCCACAGACACGAGTCTGGCCTCCTGCTGCTGACCGAAACTCCGGCAGGGGAGGCCTGGACAATAGGTTTCCTGTCCCAGGGAGGTGTGACCACCTCCCCAGACAGGATAGTGTGTATTGGGGCTGGGCGGGAGCACTCTCTGGTGCTTTGAAGTCCTGCACTGGGGGCACACTTGGTGTCCCTGTGCATACCCCAGTTCAAACCTGCTCAGGGGCTTCCAGCCCCTGCTCTGACACAAAACTGGACAAAGGGAAAGGGGTGTAACCACCCCTCTGCCCTGACCCTCCCATAGGTGGGGTCACAGAGTATGTCCAACCCCCTACCTTAGTATAAGTAGGGGAACCCAGGCCTTAGGACTTTAGATTTACCTGGACGAAACTCTGATACAGAATCCTGGACCTTCGACGCTCTACTTTAAGATTAGAGGACTGAAGAATCTCCCTTGGGGTCAAGGAGTGACTCCCCTGCTTGGCAGACACCAAAGAAGCAATTGTCCAGTCTGCATCGCTGAAGCTACCATCGGATGCCGAAGTCTTTGCATCACCAGAGGTGGATTTCCAGACTTCCCCGACGCTGCCCTGAGTCCCCAGCAAAGCTGAGGCCCGTAACTGTCGTGGGTAACGTGGAACCGTGACCCCTGGACACTGAACGCATTTGCAAGTGCATCCTCTTCTGGGTCTCCCACGAAGTCGTGCTTTGGGCCCTGAGTAGCCCCATCCTCCAGCACCAACTGCACCGAAGATCACTGGCCTCCACTCCACGAGTACCCTGTGAGCCAGCTCCACGTGCACCGTCTTGAGGCTCCTTTGCGGTCGCTAGTCCATTGGCTAGTAGGCCCTCCCGAAAGCCAATCTTTTTCTGCTTGGGCTCCCTGGTGGCTCCAGGTGTGCCCTGACTTATCCTCGCTGGGTGAGTCCCCCAGACCTTGCTGGTCTGCAACATCGTCCTTCTTCGATTTCCACGAGACTTGCCGTTGCCAAGGCTTGTTTGGTCCAATCCGGTCGCCGATACCCCTGCAATCGACAAACATCGTGGGACAGCTCGAATCCAGCTCCTGGTTGTCATCGACGCCTCCTGGACCTTGTGGCTGAAGAGTCAAGACGACCATCAACCTACCTGAAGCACTCGACATCGGTGGGCATCTGCTCATCGCCTTCCTGGTCACTGGCTAGTGACCCAGACTCTGTCCCCTCTGCTTTCAGGTTCTTCAGATCTTCGATCCACCTTTGGATCCACCCGAACACTTTCGACTTGGCCGCCTGCAGCACTTTGCAGCAGATCGCCATTGAAAGCGACGACGAAACCCGACCCCGAAAGACACCTATGCACCCGGCTTCCCTGGGTGAGGTAACTTGAGTACTCCGGTGCTCCCGTGGGTATTGACACTAGAACAGCCTAGTTCTCAAAGGGTTTGCTCCAAGTCCTCCTCTAAGTGTCCCTTTTCTTTTAAATTCTAATCGCGACTTTCCCCATAGAAGTTAACGGTGGTTCGCGGTTGTGTTCATACACTGCACGCGTCCCCGTGGGTCCCCTGTGTCACTGCCTTGGGTGGTTCCTTGTGGTCCAAGCACTTCTACAGGCTCTAGGCCTTGTGTCTAGCTCAGTCGTGGTTCTTATACCACTTTATTGGTATATGGTTTGGTACGCCCCTGGGGCTCAAACGTGTATTTGTGCTATTACTGTAGATAACTAACTTATAATTTATGTACTTCGAACTCTAGCCTCATAAAGAGACTAGAGGGGTGTGTTTAGTAATAAATACATATATTTTGAATATATACCTGGTGTGGTCCTCTTTCATTTGGTCACTCAAGAGATTATAGACTGGTAAAACAAGCTGCTTTACATTCCTTCAAGACTTAGCCTGAAGGCTGCTCTCCATAGCTACCACTAGGATAGCTTTCAATAAAGGTTGTCTTTAACCTATCTCCAATAAGGGGTTGTTTGGACTGGTGCAAGGTGCCCACTATAATTAGTGGACAGCATATGCCAGGCCAACTTCTCACAGAGAGGTGCAGAAAGAAACAAAAGAAGTGCAGAAAGAAGGAACAGAGGTGCAGAAAGAGGCAGGAGGGGTGCAGAAAGAGGGAAGACGGGTGCAGAAAGAGGCACGAGGGGTACAGAAAGAAGCCAGAGAGGTGCAGAAAGAAGCAAGAGAAGTACAGAAATAAGGAACAGAGCTGCAGAAAGAGTCAAGAGGGGTGCAGAAAGAGGGAAGAGGGGTGCAGAAAGCGGCATGAGGGGTACAGAAAGAAGCAAGAGAGGTGCAGAAAGAGGCAAGAGGGGTGTATAAACAGGCAAGAGAGGTGCAGAAAGAAGAAACGGGTGCAGAAAGAGGCAAGATAGGTGCAGAAAGAAGGAAGAAGGGTGCAGAAAGAGGCAGGAGAGGTCTAGAGAGAGGGAAGAAGGGTGCAGAGAGAGGAAAGGGGGGTGCAGAAAGAAGTGAGGTGAAGTAAGAGGCAAGAGAAGTGTAGAAAGAAGCAACAGAGGTACAGAAACAGGCAAGAGACGTGCAGAAAGAGGCTAGAGAAGTGCAGAAAGAAGCAAGAGAGGTGCAGAAAGGGGGAATAGGGGTGGAGAAAGAGGCAATGAGGGGTGCAGAAAGAAGCAAGAGAGGTACAGAAAGAAACAAAAAAAGTGTAGAAAGAAGAAACAGAGGTGCAGAAAAAGGCAAAAGGTGTGCAGAAATAGGGAAGAGGGGTGCAGAAAGAAGCAACAGAAGTGCAGAAAGGAGCACCAGAGATGCAGAAAGAGGCAAGAGGGGTGCAGAAGAAGGCAAGAGAAGTGCAGAAAGAAGCAACAGAGATGCAGAAAAAGGTAAAAAGGGTAGAGAAAGAGGCAAAAGGGGAGCAGAAAAAAGCAAGAGGGATGCAGAAAGAAACAAAAGAAGTACAGAAAGAATGAACAGAGGTGCAGAAAGAGGCAAGAGGGGTGAAGATAGAGGAAAGAGTGGTGCAGAAAGAGGCATGAGGGGTACAGAAAGAAGCAATAGAAGTGTAAAAAAGAAGCAAGAGAAGTGCAGAAAGAAGCAACAGAGATGAAAAAAGGGGAAGAGAGGGGAAAAAGAGGGAAAAGGGGTACAGAAAGAAGCAAGAGAGGTGCAGAAAGAAACAAAAGAAGTGCAAAAAGAAGGAACAGTGGTGCAGAAAGAGGCAAGAGGGATGCAGAAAGAGGGAAGGGGATGCAGAAAGAGGCAAGAGGGGTTCAGAAAGAAGCAAGTGAGTTGAAGAAAGAGGCAAGAGAAGTGCAGAAAGAAGCAAGAGAGATGCAGAAAGGAGCAATAGGGGTAGAGAAAGAGGCTAGAGTGGTGCAGAAAGAAGCAAGAGAGGCACAGAAAGAAACAAAAACATTGCAGAAAGAAGCAACAGAGGTGCAGAAAAAGGCAACAGGGGTGCAGAAATAGGGAAGAGGGGTACAGAAAGAGCTAGGAGGGGTGCAGAAAGAAGCAACAGAGGTGCAGAAAGAAGCAAGAGAAGTGCAGAAAGAAGCAACAGAGCTGCAGAAAGAGGCAAGAGAGATGCAGAAAGGGTGAATAGAGGAGGAGAAAGGCAAGAGAGGTGCAGAAAGAAGCAAGAGAGGCACAGAAAGAAACAAAAAAGTACAGAAAAAAGCAACAGAGGAGCAGAAAAAGGCAACAGGGGTGCACAAATATGGAAGAGGGGTGCAGAAAGAGCTACGAGGGATGCAGAAAGAAGCAACAGAGGTGCAGAAAGAAGCAAGGGAAGTATAGAAAGAAGCAACAGAGCTGCAGAAAGAGGCAAGAGGGGTGCAGAAAGAGGGAAGAGGGGTGCAAAAATAGGCACGAGGGGTACAGAAAGAAGCAAGAGAAGTGCAGAAAGAAACAATGTAGGAGAGTAGGATCTGCCTCTTATGTTGCCCCTACTTTTTTCCTGATGTTTACACTGGTTTCTGGCTATAGTCAGGCTGGGACCCTGCCAATCAGGGCCCCAGCCTCTCTGTTCTCTCTAAACGACTTGGAGTGCACTCTAGGTGCACTAGTGATTGAATACTGTGGTACCTTATGAGTCCCTAGTATATGGTCCCTTAGGTACCAAGGGCATAGGTACTTCACAGGCCTACCAGGGGCTGAAGCATGTATTATGCCACCCCTGGGAAGCAGACTAAATCTGACACCACAGGTCTGCTACTGCAGCCTGGGTAAGGTGGTGCATGCACCTCTTACTGTGATATAGGCTACCTATATCACTACATAGATACACACATATAAACCTATAAGTCACTCCTATGGCAGGCCTTATCAATCCTGAAGGCAGAGTGCTTGGTTCCTATGTGAGAGGGTGCCCCTGCATGAGCCGAGCCCCTCTGCAGCATTCGGAGACCCTTCTCTGAGGCTGTTTGTAGTGCAGCCTGACCATATACTCTTAAGCGCATTATAACCTCGCGTTAAATGCTAACTTTGGGATGGCTGCACGGAAACATGTCGTGTTTGGTGTCAAACATCTTGGAATACTACCCCCCCGCCAGTTCTGGCGGCAGGGGTAGCATTCCACCCTTCTAGAGGGATAGACATGTACCTACTGTGGAAACGCGGTAGAATCCTGAAGAGCCCTGGCATCACAAAATGGATGCCACCAGTCACAGACACTGGGCTGCCCTCCTGCTGATGACCAACACTCGCAGTGGAGGAAGCCCAACAATAGGTATCCTGTCACAGGAGGGTGTGACCACCTTCCAGACAGGGTTTAGTGTATTGGGGCTGGGTGGGTACACTCCTAGAGTACTTTGAAGTCCTGCACTGGGGGAGCAGAAGGCTCCTCTGTGCATATGCCAGTTCAAACCAGCTCAGGGGCTACCTGCCCCTGCTCTGGCACGAAACTGGACAAAGGGAAGTGGGTGTAGCCACCCACTCCCCTGACCCTCCCATAGGTGGGGTCATAGAGCTAGTCCCTCCCTTCCTTTTAGTATAAGAGGGGGAACCTGTGCATTGCAAACTAGATACCCCTGGAGGATGCTCTGAAGAAGAATCCTGGACCTTCAATGTTCCACTACCTCTGGAAGACTGAAGAATCTCCCTTGGAGTCAAGGAGTGACTCCCTGCTTGGCAGGCACCAAAAACTACAATGACGGTTGTAAACTATGCTGCTCCCGCCGGAGCCCGAGGACCCTGCAGCCAAAGATGAGGATTTCCTGACTTCCCCAAGGCCATCGTGAGTCCCCAGCGAAGCTGAGGCCAGTGGACCCCACGAGTGACGAGGAATCGCAGTCCCTGGGTACCATGCACTATTGTCAAGTGCAACCCCTTCACGATGTTCTACGAACCTGTGCTTTGGACCACGTGTGTTTCCAGCCTCTAGCAGGAATCCCTCCTAAGATCAGAGGCCTACCCTGTCCCGAGTGACCGTGGGCCCCTGTTGAAGGAATCCTCCTGAGGCGTCTTTGCGATCCCTTGCCAGCCAGCTTGTGGGTCCCCTGAAGACTTTTCTAAAGAACCAAAGGACTCCCCTAGTTGCTCCAGGCCTGCCCTGACTTAGCCTTGCTGGGTGAGTTCCCCAGACCTTGCTGGTCTGCACCATTGACTTTTTACGCTTTCCACAAGACTTGCTGCTACCAAGGCTTGTTGGCTCCAATTGGGTTGCCGACAATGCAATCAGCTGCAGACTTTGTGGGACACGCCGAATCCAGCTCCTGATTGTCGTCGACACCTCCTGGACCTCGTGGCCGAAGAGTCAAGACACCCTTGAACGACCTGAATCTGCCGACGACGGTGGGCATTCATCTTCCTTGCCCCGAGTCACTGCCCAGTGACTTTGAACACTGTCCCCTCTGCTTTCAGGTCTTCCTTCTTCCGAATCCAGGCTTGGATTCCACCGGACACTTCTTCGGACTTCACAAGCAGCAAGCCTTCATTGGCTCCCATTGAAAATGACGCTGCGACCCGACACCAAAGGACACCTATGCACCCGGCTTCCCTGGGTGAGGTAACTCCAGCACTACGGTGCTCCTGTGGGTGTTGGCCCTAGAACTACTTACCCTGTAAGTGACTTGCTTGTAGCTACTCCCGAAGTGCCCTTAAACTCTTAATTTCTAACCGCGACTTGCCCCATTGAAGTCTACGACGATCCGCGCCTGTGTTCACGCACTGCACGAGCCCCCCGTGGGTCCTTGTCTTACCTGCCTTGGGTGGTTTCGTGAGGCCCCAACACTTCTGAAGGCCCTGGGCCTTGTCTCTTTGCAAGTCGTTGTTCTTAAGTCTCTTTTTTAGTATATGGTCTGGTACGCCCCTAGGGCCCCAGCCATATTTGTGCTTAATTTATTGTGAAACGTTGATTTGTGCATTTGTTCTTGACTTCTAATCTCATAAAGAGATTAGTAGAGAGTTGTTTAGTAATAAATACATATATATTTTACATATATACCTGTGTGGTGTCTTTTCATTTGGTGATTCAAAAGATTGTGTGGTAAAACAAGCTGCTTTACATTCCTCCAAGACTTAGCCTGAAGGCTGCTCTCCACAGCTACCACTAGGATAGCTTTCTATAAAGGTTGTCTTAAACCTACCTACCATAAGAGTCGAATTGTACTGGTGCAAGGTGTCCACTTTAACTAGTGAACAGCATATACCAGGCCAACTTCTCACATTGGTGGCAGCGTGTGGGATTCCAGCTTGCTATTGTTTTACCAGAAAATCTCTATTTGAATTACTAACTGAAAACCACTATAGGTACTCAAGGTACATATAAAGTCAAGTTTAGTATCAATAAGTTCTACTGAACTTAGAGCTGTGTGCCAAGGGATAGCACACCCTTTCTACAGCTCAAGCTAGTATCAGTAGGCCACAAACTAGTGTAGGTAGTACAACACTGCACAACACTATAATGTCCTTAAAGGGTGGACCCAGTGGATCCACTCAGCCTCAGTATAAGGACATGGCTTTCTCTGAGTTGAGAACCATGTGTGCTGCAAGGCACCTGAAGCTAGGACAGAGTCCCTCCACACTACACCTGATAGATCTGCTGACAGCAGATGATCTTAGATTAGCTCTAGGAGCTAACGGATCTGAATCAGTGGGTGGGTCAATTACAGTGTCTGGGTCAGATGATGAACATCTGGATGACCAAGACTCTGTGATTGTAGGGCCAGGTCCCAAGGGGTCTGAACAGGACAGAGGAATTCTCCCTAAGAGAACTGACATAGTGGAGGACAGGCCTAGGTCCCTTTCCAGGGAATCTGAGCACTCCTATCACTCTGGCAGAGAATCTGTCGACCAGAGGAACTCCTACTTCTCAAGAAGAGAGACCTCCTCTGACAGAATGTACAAACTGCTGCAGTATGAGGAAGCAAGGTTTGCCCTCAAAACCAAGCAGTTGGCATTAGATAAGGAAGCCCTGGAGCTCCAAAGAGCTTCTAGAAAAGAGGGGTTAGAACCCCCTGGTGGCAGCAACAGTGTCCCTAGAGGCAGAGAATATATTCCCCCTACCAGAGTGGGGATGATATCCATAAGTGGGTAACTGCTATGGAAAGGGGCTGTAGAGTACAACAGGTCCCCCAAAAGCAGTGGGCAGCAATCTTGTGGCTCTCCTTTTCAGATAAAGGTAGAGACAAGCTCCTCACTGTTAGAGAAGAGGATGCTGATGACTATGAAGTCCTAAAGAGTGCACTGATAGATGGGTTTGGCTTAACCACTGAGCAGTACAGGTTGAAGTTCAGAGACACCCAGAAGGCACAGGCTCAGGACTGGACTGACTTTGTAGATTGTGCAACCAAGGCTCTGGAGGGTTGGCTGGTTGGCAGTAGGGTTACTGATTTCAAGGGATTGTATAATCTGATGATGAGAGAACAGATCCTTAATAATTGCCAGAACCAGTTGTTGCATCAATACCTGGTGGACTCAGATCTGACCTCTCCCCAAGAATTGGAAAAGAAGGCAGACAAGTGGGTCAGAACCAGGGTGAGGCAGAAAACCCAGAACCAAGGGGGTGACTCAAAGAAGCAGGATTCTAAGGGCTCTGAGAAAGGTGGGGATAAGTCAAAAGACCAGAAGTCTTCACAAGGGCCCCAAAAATCTGCATCTGGTGGGGAGTCACAATCCAACAAGGGAAAAGGCCAAAGAAGCCCTGGTGCAAATTCTGTAAACAGAAAGGGCACTGGACTTCTGATTGTAACAAGTCCAAAGACCAAACCACCACCACTCCTGCCCCTAAGGCAACTGTTCCCCTAGCTCAGCTACTGGTGGAGGTGGTACACAGAATAAGGGTGTAGTAGGGTTGACCCTGGGTTCTGAAGTGGACTCTGGCCTAGTCAGAGTACCCACTCAGGCAATGCTGATTTATGATGGAGACATGGACATGTCCTTCCTTGTGAGCCCCAGTAATCTGGGCAAATACAAACAGCAGCCTGTAATAAATGGCAAACAGGCTTTGGCATTTAGGGACACAGGTGCTAGTGTCACCATGGTGGCAGAGGATCTTGTGGACCCTGGACAGATCATCGTGGGCTGAAATGTACCAGGTGACCAATGCAAGCAATGTCAGGACCAACCATAGTCTGGCAGTTGTGAATTTCTCCTGGGGAGGGGTAACTGGCCTCAAGAAGGTTGTAGTCAGTGCAGACCTCCCTGTAGAATGTCTATTGGGCAATGATCTAGAAACTTCAGCCTGGTCTGAAGTAGAGTTATGGACTCATGCTAAGATGTTAGGCATCCCTGCAGAGGTATTTGCTGTGACCAGGTCACAGGCCAAAATGCATGACACTGAACCAGCTCTGGATCCTGAAATTATGGACCAGATGCTTCCCAAGAAGAGGAGCAGTAGGGTTAAGGCAGTGCCTTCCCCTCTGTCTCAGATCATTGATTCCCTCTTAAGGGAGGAGGAGCAGACCCTGAAGAAGGAACTGCCCCAGAGGAACTTGAGCCTGATCAGGTTAAGTTCTTGGGGGCAGGGGGCCCTTCTAGGGATGATCTGAGTAAGGAGCAACAGTGCTGCCCCTCTCTTGAACCCCTCAGACAGCAGGCTGCTGCTGAGGCTGCTGGGAGTGCTAGTGGGTCCCATAAAGTTTATTGGGATGAGGGACTCCTATATTCTGAGGGTAGAGATCCAGCCCCTGGAGCCACCAGGAGGTTGGTAATACCTCAGAAGTTTAGGGGGTTCCTCTTGACCCTAGCACATGACATCCCTTTAGCAGGTCACTTGGGCCAAAACAAGACCTGGGACAGGCTTGTTCCACATTTTCATTGGCCACATATGTCAGAGGACACAAAGGAGTTTTGTCGCTCCTGTGTCACATGCCAAGCCAGTGGCAAGGCAGGTGGCACCACAAAGGCCCCCTGATACCACTACCTGTGGTGGGGGTACCCTTTGAAAGGGTAGGGATTGACATTGTTGGTCCCCTTGACCCTCAAACTGCATCTGGGCACAGATTTATCCTGGTGGTAGTGGATCATGCCACCAGGTACCCAGAGGCAATTCCCTGAGGACCACCACAGCCCCTGTGGTGGCAAGAGCCCTCATTGGAGTTTTCTCCAGAGTGGGTTTCCCAAAGGAGGTCATCTCTGACAGAGGTACAAACTTCATGTCAGGATATTTGAAAGCAATGTGGAAGGAGTGTGGTGTAACTTATAAGTTCACCACCCCCTATCACCCACAATGCAATGGGTTGGTTGAACGTTTCAACAAAACCCTGAAGGGAATGATTAAAGGACTCCCAGAGAAGCTTAGGCGGAAATGGGACCTTCTTCTTCCCTGCCTGTTGTTTGCATACAGAGAGGTTCCACAGAAGGGGGTTGGTTACAGCCCATTTGAGCTTCTGCTTGGGCATCCTGTAAGAGGTCCATTATGTTTGGTAAAAGAGGGCTGGGAGTTACCTCTCAAACCCCCCAAACAAGATGTGAGGGAATATGTACTTGGTCTCCGCTCCAGGATGGCCGAATACATGAAAAAGTAAACCAAAAACCTGGAGGCCAGCCAAGAATTACAAAAAGCTTGGCATGACCAAAAGGCTGTGCTGACTGTGTACCAGCCAGGACAGAAAGTGTGGGTGTTGGAGCCTGTGGCCCCAGCAGCCCTCCAAGACAAATGGAGTGGCCCCCATACAATAGTTGAGCAAAAGGGAGAAGTCACCTATCTGGTGAATCTTGGAACTCCCAGGAGCCCCCTGAGGGTGCTCCATGTCAACAGATTGAAACCATATGTTGACAGGGCTGACATGGGCTTGCTCATGGCAACTGATGAGGAACAGGAGGAGGAGAGTGTAGGAGAGTAGGATCTGCTTCACATGGGTACCCCCACTTTTTGCTGATGCTTCACTGTTTTTCGACTTTAGTCTGGCTGGGGCCCTGCTAATCAGAACCCCAGCCTAGCTGCTTCCTCTCTAAAATGGTTTCCATGTGCCTTAGGCACATCTCTGATTGGAATCTGGAGTGCCCTTATAAGTCCCTAGTATATGGTATACTATGTACCCAGGGCATAGGTACCTCAGAGGCCTACCAGGGGCTGCAGCATGTATTGTGCCACCCCTGGAAGGCCATCCAAAATGACACCACAGGTCTGCTACTGCAGCCTGGGTAAGGTGGTGCATGCACCCCTTACTGTGATATAGGCTACCTATATCACTACATACATACACACATATAAACCTATAAGTCACTCCTATGGCAGGCCTTATCAATCCTGGAGGCAGAGTGCGTGGTTCCTATGTGAGAGGGTGCCCCTGCATGAGCAGGGCCACTCTGCAGCGTTCGGAGACCCTTCTCTTATGCTGTTTGTAGTGCAGCCCGACCATATACTCTTAAGCGCATTATAACCTCGCGTTAAATGCTAACTTTGGGATGGCTGCACGGAAACATGTCGTGTTTGGTGTCAAACATCTTGGAATACTACCCCCCCACCAGTTCTGGCGGAGGGGGAAGCATTCCACCCTTCTAGAGGGAGAGACATGTACACACCGGCCTGCCCAGTAACTTCTTTCCAAGCCCTGGCATCACAAAATGGATGCCGCTGCCACAGACACGAGTCTGGCCTCCTGCTGCTGACCGAAACTCCGGCAAGGGAGGCCTGGACAATAGGTTTCCTGTCCCAGGGAGGTGTAACCACCTCCCCAGACAGGATAGTGTGTATTGGGGCTGGGCGGGGGCACTCCCTGGTGCTTTGAAGTCCTGCACGGGGGCACATTTGGTGTCCCTGTGCATACCCCAGTTCAAACCGGCTCAGGGGCTTCCAGCCCCTGCTCTGGTGCTGAAACTGGACAAAGGGAAAGGGGTGTAACCACCCCTCTGCCCTGACCCTCCCATAGGTGGGTCCCCAGAGTATGTCCAACCCCTAACTTGGTATAAGTATGGGACACCAGTCCTTAGGACTTTAGATTTACCTGGACGAAACTCTGACACAGAATCCTGGACCTTCGACGCTCTACTTCAAGATTAGAGGACTGAAGAATCTCCCTTGGGGTCAAGGAGTGACTCCCTGCTTGGCAGGCACCAAAGAAGCAATTGTACGGTCTGCATCGCTGAAGCTCCCGCCGGACGTCGAAGTCTTTGCATCACCAGAGGTGGATTTCCAGACTTCCCGAGGCTGCTCCTGAGTCCCCAGCAAAGCTGAGGCATGTAGCTGTCGTGGGTAATGTGGAACCGTGACCCCTGGACACCGATCGCATTTGCAAGTGAATCCTCTTCTGGGTCTCCCATGAAGTTGTGCTTTGGCCTCCGAGTAGCCCCAGTCTCCAGCACCGACTGCACCAAAGATCACTGGCCTCCACTCCACGAGTGTCCTGTGAGCCAGCTCCAAGAGCGTCCACTCAAGGCTCCTTTGCGGTCGCTAGTCCGTTGGCTAGTAGGCCCTCCCGAAGGCCAATCTTCTTCTGCTTGGGCTCCCTGGTTGCCCCAGGCGTGCCCTGATTTACCTTTGCTGGGTGAGTCCTACAGACCTTGCTGGTCTGCACCATCGTCCTTCTTCCATTTCCACAAGACTTGCCGTTGCCAAGGCTTGTTGGGTCCAATCCGGTCGCCGATACCCCTGAAATCGACAAACATCGTGGGACAGCTCGAATCCAGCTCCTGGTCATCGTCGACGCCTCCTGGACCTCGTGGCTGAAGAGTCAAGATGACCATCAACCTACCTGAAGCACTCGACATCGGTGGGCATCTGCTCATCGCCTTCCTGGTCACTGGCTAGTGACCCAGTCTCTGTCCCCTCTGCTTTCAGGTTCTTCAGATCTTCGATCCACCTTTGGATCCACCCGAACACTTTCGACTTGGCCGCCAGCAGCACTTTGCAGCAGATCGCCATTGAAAACGACGACGAAACCCGACCCCGAAAGACACCTTTGAGGTCAGATCATTCAAGGGGGTCACTATAGATCCATATCCCTTGACAAACCTCCTAAAGTACCCAGTCAGGCCTAAGAAGGCTCTCACCTGTGTCTGGGTGGTTGGAGCAACCCATTCCATTATGGTTTGGATTTTGCTCTGTAAAGGCTGAACCTGGCCTCCACCTACAAGGTGGCCCAGGTACACAACCTGACTCTGCCCTATCTGGCACTTAGTGGCCTTGATAGTGAGGCCTGCTTTCTGCAGAGCCTCCAAAACATTTCTGAGGTGGACCAGGTGATCCTGCCAGGAGGAACTAAAGACAGCAATATCATCTAGATAAGCTGAGCAATAAGTTTCCATCCCTGCCAGAACTTTATTCACCAACCTCTGAAAAGTGGCAGGTGCATTTTTCAATCTAAAGGGCATCACCACAAAGTGGTAGTGCCCACTATGAGTCGAAAATGCTGTTTTGGCTTTTGCATCATCAGCTAATCTGATCTGCCAGTAGCCAGCTGTTAGGTCAAATGTACTTAGATACTTGGCTGAGGCCAAAGTATCAATCAGCTCATCTGCCCTTGGTATGGGATAGGCATCAGTCCTAGTGACTGCATTGAGGCCTCTGTAGTCTACACAAAACCTCATTTCTTTCTTACCACCCTGGGTATGAGGCTTGGGTACCAGGACTACTGGGCTAGCTCAAGGGCTATCTGAAGGCTCAATTACACCTAGCTCCAACATTTTCTGGACTTCAGTCCTGATACAGTCCCTGACATGGTCAGGTTGCCTGTACATTTTACTCTTGACAGGCAGACTGTCTCCAGTGTCCACCTCATGGGTGCACCAGGTAGTATGACTAGGGGTCAGGCTAAACATATGTCTATACTGTTGCAGAACTTGTCTGCACTCAGTTTGCTGATGGTCAGTGAGGCTGCTTGCCAAAGTAACACCATCTACTGACCCATCATCAGGGTTCTGAGAGAGCAGGTCAGGGAGAGGGTCACTCTCCTCCTCCTGGTCCTCATCAGTTGCCATGAGCAAGCCCATGTCAGCCCTGTCAACATATGGCTTTAATCTGTTGACATGGAGCACCCTCAGGGGGCTCCTGGGAGTTCCAAGATTCACCAGATAGGTGACTTCTCCCTTCTGTTCAACTATTGTATGGGGGCCACTCCACTTGTCCTGGAGGGCTGCTGGGGCCACAGGCTCCAACACCCACACTTTCTGTCCTGGCTGGTACACAGTCAGCACAGCCTTTGGTCATGCCAAGCTTTTTGCAATTCTTGGCTGGCCTCCAGGTTTTTGGTTGCCTTTTTCATGTATTCGGCCATCCGGGAGCGGAGACCAAGTACATAGTCCATCACATCCTGTTTGGGGGGTTTGAGAGGTAACTCCCAGCTCTCTTTAACCAAACACAATGGACCTCTTACAGGGTGCCCAAACAGAAGCTCAAATGGGCTGTAACCAACCCCTTCTGTGGAACTTCTCTGTATGCAAATAACAGGCAAGGAAGAAGAAGGTCCCATTTCCGCCTAAGCTTCTCTGGGAGTCCTTTAATCATTCCCTTCAGGGTTTTGTTGAAACGTTCAACCAACCCATTGCATTGTGGGTGATAGGGGTGGTGAACTTATAAGTTACACCACACTCCTTCCACATTGCTTTCAGATATCCTGACATGAAGTTTGTTACTCTGTCAGATATGACCTCCTTTGGGAAACCCACTCTGGAGAAAACTCCAATGAGGGCTCTTGCCACCACAGGGGCTGTGGTGGTCCTCAGGGAATTGCTTCTGGGTACCTGGTGGCATGATCCACTACCACCAGGATAAACCTGTGCCCAGATGCAGTTTGAGGGTCAAGGGGACCAACAATGTCAATCCCTACCCTTTCAAAGGGTACCCCCACCACAGGTAGTGGTATCAGGGGGGCCTTTGTTGTGCCACCTGCCTTTACATTGGCTTGGCATGTGACACAGGAGCGACAAAACTCCTTTGTGTCCTCTGACATATGTGGCCAATGAAAATGTGGAACAAGCCTGTCCCAGGTCTTGTTTTGGCCCAAGTGTCCTGCTAAAGGGATGTCATGTGCTAGGGTCAAGAGGAACCCCTAAACTTCTGAGGTATTACCAACCTCCTGGTGGCTCCAGGGGCTGGGTCTCTACCCTCAGTATATAGGAGTCCCTCATCCCAATAAACTTTATGGGACCCACTAGCACTCCCAGCAGCCTCAGCAGCAGCCTGCTGTCTCAGGGGTTCAAGAGAGGGGCAGCACTGTTGCTCCTTACTCAGATTTTCCCTAGAAGGGCCCCCTGCCCCCAAGAACTCAACCTGATCAGGCTCAAGTCCCTCTGGGGCAGTTCCTTCTTCAGGATCTGCTTCACCTCCCTCTGGAGGTGAATCTGTGATCTGAGACAGAGGGGAAGGCACTGCCTTTACCCTACTGCTCCTCCTCTTGGGAAGCATCTGGTCCATTGTTCCAGGATCCAGAGCTGGTTCAGTGTTATGCATTCTTGATTGTGATCTGGTCACAGCAAATACCTCTGCAGGGATGCCCAACATCTCAGCATGAGTCCATAACTCTACTTCAGACCAGGCTGAAGTCTCTAGATCATTGCCCAATAGACATTCTACAGGGAGGTCTGCACTGACTACAACCTTCTTGAGGCCAGTTACCCCTCCCCAGGAGAAATTCACAACTGCCAGACTATGGTTGGTCCTGACATTGCTTGCATTGGTCACCTGGTACATTTCACCCAGGATGATCTGTCCAGGGTCCACAAGATCCTCTGCCACCATGGTGACACTAGCACCTGTGTCCCTAAATGCCAAAGCCTGTTTGCCATTTATTACAGGCTGCTGTTTGTATTTGCCCAGATTACTGGGGCTCACAAGGAAGGACATGTCCATGTCTCCATCATAAATCAGCATTGCCTGAGTGGGTACTCTGACTAGGCCAGAGTCCACTTCAGAACCCAGGGTCAACCCTACTACACCCTTATTCTGTGTACCACCTCCACCAGTAGCTGAGCTAGGGGGAACAGTTGCCTTAGGGGCAGGAGTGGTGGTGGTTTGGTCTTTGGACTTGTTACAATCAGAAGTCCAGTGCCCTTTCTGTTTACAGAATTTGCACCAGGGCTTCTTTTGGCCTTTTCCCTTGTTGGATTGTGACTCCCCACCAGATGCAGATTTTTGGGGCCCTTGTGAAGACTTCTGGTCTTTTGACTTATCCCCACCTTTCTCAGAGCCCTTAGGATCCTGCTTCTTGGTGTCACACCCTTGGTTCTGGGTTTTCTGCCTCACCCTGGTTCTGACCACCTTGTCTGCCTTCTTTCCCAATTCTTGGGGAGAGGTCAGATCTGAGTCCACCAGGTATTGATGCAACAACTGGTTCTGGCAATTATTAAGGATCTGTTCTCTCATCATCAGATTATACAATCCCTTGAAATCAGTAACCCTACTGCCAACCAGCCAACCCTTCAGAGCCTTGGTTGCACAATCTACAAAGTCAGTCCAGTCCTGAGTCTGTGCCTTCTGGGTGTCTCTGAACTTCAACCTGTACTGCTCAGTGGTTAAGCCAAACCCATCTATCAGTGCACTCCTCAGGACTTCATGATCATCAGCATCCTCTTCTCTAACAGTGAGGAGCTTGTCTCTACCTTTGTCTGAAAAGGAGAGCCACAAGATTGCTGCCCACTGCTTTTGAGGGACCTGCTGTACTCTACAGGCCCTCTCCATAGCAGTTATCCACTTGTGGATATCATCCCCACTCTGGTAGGGAGGAACAACCTTGCTCAGGTTCCTATGGTCTGGAATATATTCTCTGCCTCTAGGGACACTGTTGCTGCCACCAAGGGGTTCTAACCCCTCTCTTCTAGAAGCTCTCTGGATCTCCAGGGCTTCTCTATCCAGTGCCAACTGCTTGGTTCTGAGGGCAACTCTTGCTTCCTCATACTGCAGCAGTTTACACATTCTGTCAGAGGAGCTCTCTCTATGGGAAAGTATGAGTTCCTCTGCTGGACAAATTCTCTGCCAGAGTGATAAGAGTGGTCAGATTCCCTGGAAGGGGACCTATGCCTCTCATCCACTCTGTCAGTTCTCTTAGGGAGAATTCCTCTGTCCTTTTCAGGCCCCTTGGAGCCTGGCCCTTCAATCACAGAGTCTTGGTCATTCTGATTTTCATCATCTGACCCAGACACTGTAATTGACCCACCCACTGATTCAGACCCATTAGCTCCTAGAGCCAATCTAAGATCATCTGCTGTCAGCAGATCTATCAGGTGTAGTGTGGAGGGACTCTGTCCTAGCTTCAGGTGTCTTTCAACACACATGGCTCTCAAGTCAGAGAAAGCCATGTCCTTATACTGAGGCTGAGTGGATCCACTGGTTCCACCCTTTAAGGACATTCTAGTGTTGTGCAGTGTTGTACTACCTACACTAGTTTGTGGCCTACTGATACTAGCTTGAGCTGTAGAAAGGGTGTGCTATCCCTTGGCACACAGCTCTAAGTTCAGTAGACCTTATTGATACAACGCCTGACTTTATATGTACCTTAAGTACCTATAGTGGTTTTCAGTTAGTAATTCAAATAGAGATTTTCTGGTAAAACAATAGCAAGCTGGAATCCCACACGCTGCCACCAATGTGAGAAGTTGGCCTGGTATATGCTGTTCACTAATTAAAGTGGACACCTTGCACCAGTACAATTCGACTCTTATGGTAGATAGGTTTAAGACAACCTTTAAAGAAAGCTATCCTAGTGGTAGCTGTGGAGAGCAGCCTTCAGGCTAAGTCTTGAAGGAATGTAAAGCAGCTTGTTTTACCACACAATCTCTTGAATCACCAAATGAAAAGACACCACACAGGTATATATATCAAATATATATGTATTTATTACTAACAACTCTCTACTAATCTCTTTATGAGATTAGAAGTCAAGAACATATGCACAAATCAAACGTTTCACAATAAATTAAGCACAAATATGGACTGGGGCCCTAGGAGCGCATCTAGAACCAGTATACTAAGAACAGAGACTTAGGAAACAACGGACTTGCACAGGAGACAAGGCCTAGGGCCTTCGAGAAGTGCTGGGGCCTCATGCGAAACCACCCAAGGCAGGTAAGTAAAGGACCCACGGAGGACGCGTGCAGTGTGGATACACAGGCGCGAATCGCCGTTGACTTCAATGGGGCAAGTCGCGGTTGGAAAGTAAGAGTTTTAGGATACTTCGGGAGAATTTACAAGCAAGTCACTTACAGGGTAAGTAGTTCTAGGGCCAACACCCACAGGAGCGCCGTAGTGGTGGAGTTACCTCACCCAGGGAAGCCGGGTGCTTAGGTGTCCTTTGGTGTCGGGTCGCGGCGTCGTTTTCAATGGAGGACAATGAAGACTTGCTGCTTGTGAAGTCCGAAGAAGTGTCCGGTGGAATCCAAGCCTGGATTCAGAAGATGGAAGACCTGAAAGCAGAGGGGACAGTGTTTAAAGTCACTTGGCAGTGACTCGGGGCAAGAAAGATGGATGCCCACCGTCGTTGCAAGATTCAGGTAGTTCACGGGTGCCTTGACTCTTCAGCCACGAGGTCCAGGAGGTGTCAATGATGACCAGGAGCTGGATTCGGCATGTACCACAATGTCTGCAGCTTACTGCGGTGTCAGCGACTCGATTGGAGCCAACAAGCCTTGGTAACAGCAAGTCTTGGGGAAAGCGTAAAAAGGCAATGGCACAGACCAGCAAGGTCTGAGGGACTCACCCAGCAAAGGTAAGTCAGGGCAGGCCTGAACCAACTAGGGGAGCTCTTTGGTTCTATAGGAAAGCCTTCAGGGGACCCACAAGCCGGCTGGCAAGGGATTGCAAAGATGCCTTGGGAGGATTCGCTCAACAGGGTCCCACGGTTAATCGGGACATGGTAGCCCTCTGATCTTCAGAGGGAGTCCTGCTGGAGGGTAGGACCACACGTGGTCCAAAGTATAAGTTCATAGAGCGTTGTGAAAGGGTTGCACTAGACAATAGTGCACGGTACCCAGGGGTCATGGTTCCTCGTCACTCTTGGGGTCCACTGGCCTCAGCTTCGCTGAGGACTCACGATGGCCTTTGAGAAGTCAGGAAATCTTCTTCTTGGGCTGCAGGGACTTCGGACTCCGGCGGGAGCGGCATAGTTTGTGACTGTTGTTTGTAGTTTTTGGTGCCTGCCAAGCAGGGGAGTCACTCCTTGACTCCAAGGGAGATTCTTCAGTCTTCCAAAGGTAGTGGAACGTCGAAGGTCCAGGATTCTTCTTCAGAGCGTCATCCAGGGATATCTAGTTTGCAATGCACAGGTTCCCCCTCTTATACTAAAAGAAAGGGAGGGACTAGCTCTATGAACCCCCCATATGGGAGGGTCAGGGGAGTGGGTGGCTACACCCACTTCCCTTTGTCCAGTTTCGCGCCAGAGCAGGGGCAGGTAGCCCCTGAGCTGGTTTGAACTGGCATATGCACAGAGGAGCCTTCTGCTCCCCCAGTGCAGGACTTCAAAGCACTCTAAGAGTGCACCCACCCAGCCCCAATACACTAAACCCTGTCTGGAAGGTGGTCACACCCTCCTGTGACAGGATACCTATTGTTGGGCTTCCTCCACTGCGAGTTTCGGTCATCAGCAGGAGGGCAGCCCAGTGTCTGTGACTGGTGGCATCCATTTTGTGATGCCAGGGCTCTGCAGGATTCTACTGCGTTTCCACAGTAGGTACATGTCTATCCCTCCAGAAGGGTGGAATGCTACCCCCGCCGCCAGAACTGGCGGGGGGGTAGTATTCCAAGATGTTTGACACCAAACACGACATGTTTTGATGCAGCCATTCCAAAGTTAGCATTCTACCGCGAGGATATAATGCACTTAAGAGTATATGGTTTAACCGCATCCACAAACAGCCCCAGAGAATGGACTATGAGAGCTGCAGAGGGGCCCTGCTCAGGCAGAGGCACCCTCTCACATAGGAACCAAGCACCCTGCCCTCAGGATTGATAGGGCCTGCCTTAGGGGTGACTGATAGGTTTAAATGTGTGTGCAGGAGAGATATAGGAAACCTATATCTCAGTGAGGAGTGCTAGCACCACCTCACCCAGGCTGCAGTAGCAGGCCTGTGGTGTCAGATTTAGTCTGCTTCCCAGGGGTGGCATAATACATGCTTCAGCCCCTGGTAGGCCTGTGAAGTACCTATGCCCTTGGTACCTAAGGTACCATATACTAGGGACTCATAAGGTACCACAGTATGCAATCACTAGTGCACCTAGAGTGCACTCCAAGTCATTTAGAGAGAACAGAGAGGCTGGGGCCCTGATTGGCAGGGACCCAGCCAGACTATAGCCAGAAACCAGTGTAAATATCAGAAAAAAAGTGGGGGCAACATAAGAGGCAGATCCTACTCTCCTACAAGAGGGGTGCAGAAAAAGGGAACAGGCATGCAGAAAGAGACAAGAGAGGTGCAGAAAGAGGGAAGAGGGGTGCAGAAAGAAGCAAGAGAGGTGCTGAAAGAAGCAAGAGAGGTGCAGAAAGAGGCAAGAGGGATGCAGAAAAAGGCAAGAGAAGTGCAGAAAGAAGCAACAGAGGTGCAGAAGGAGGCAAGAGAAGTGCAGAAGGAGGCAAGAAAAGTGCAGAAAGAGGCAGGAGAGTTGCAGAAACAGGCAAAAGAGGTGCAGAAAGAAGCAAGAGCTGTGCAGAAAGAACCAACAGAGGTGCAGAAGGAGGCAAGAGGGTGCATAAAGAGGCAAGAGGGGTACAGAAATTGACAAGAGAGGTCCAGAAAGAAGCAAGAGCAGTGCAGAAAGAACCAACAGAGGTGCAGAAACAGACAAGAGGGGTGCAGAAACAGCCAAGAGAAGCGCAGAAAGAAGCAACATAGGTACAGAAGGAGGCAAGAGAACTGCAGAAAGAGGCAAGAGAGCTGCAGAAACAGGCAAGAGAGGTACAGAAAAAGGGAACAGGGGTGCGGAAAGAGGCAAGAAAAGTACAGAAAAAGGCACGAGGGTTGCAGAAAGAAGCCAGAGAGGTGCAGAAAGAAGCAAGAGAAGTGCAGAAAGAAGCAACAGAGCTGCAGAAAGAATCAAAAGCAGTGCAGAAAGAGCAAAAGGGCGCAGAAAAAACAAGCGAGGCGCAGAAAGAAGGAAGAGAATTGCAGTAACAAGCAACAGAGGTGCAGAAGGAGGCAAGAGGCTTGCAGAAAGAGGCAAGAGAAGTGCAGAAAGAAGCAACAGAGGTACAGAAAGAGGCAAGAGAAGTACAGAAAGAGGCAAGAGAGTTGCAGAAACAGGCAAAAGAGATGCAGAAAGAGGGAAGAGGGGTGCAGAAAGAAGCAAGAGAGGTGCCAAAAGAAGAAAGAGAAGTGCAGAAAGAAGCAACAGGGGTGCAGAAAGAGGGATGATGGGTGGAAAAAGAGGCAAGAAAAGTGCAGAAAGAAGCAACAGAGATGCAGAAAGGGGGAAGAGGAATAGAGAAAGAGGCAAGAGGGGTGAAGAAAGTAGCAGGAGAGGTGCAGAAAGAAACAAAAGAAGTGCAGAAAGAAGGAACCGAGGTGCAGAAAGAGGCAGGAGTGGTGCAGAAAGAGGGAAGATGGGTGGAAAAAGAGGCAAGAAAAGTGCAGAAAGAAGCAACAGAGATGCAGAAAGGGGGAAGAGGAATAGAGAAAGAGGCAAGAGGGGTGAAGAAAGTAGCAGGAGAGGTGCAGAAAGAAACAAAAGAAGTGCAGAAAGAAGGAACAGAGGTGCAGAAAGAGGCACGAGGGGTGCAGAAAGAAGCCACAGAGGTGCAGAAAGAAGCAAGAGAAGTAATGAAATAAGCAACAGAGCTGCAGAAAGAGGCAAGAGGGGTGCGGAAAGAGGGAAGACGGGTACAGAAAGAGGCATGAGGGGTGCAGAAAGAAGCCAGAGCGGTGCAGAAAGAAGCAAGAGAAGTAATGAAATAAGCAACAGAGCTGCAGAAAGAGGCAAGAGGGGTGCAGAAAGAGGGAAGAGGGGTGCAGAAAGAGGCACACGGGGTACAGAAAGAAGCAAGAGAGGTGCAGAAAGAAACAAAAGAAGTGCAGGAAGAAGGTTCAGGGGTGCAGAAAGAGGCAGGGGTTGCAGAAAGAGGGAAAAGAGGTACAGAAAGAGGTAAGAGAGGTATACAAAGAGGGAAGAAGGATACAGAAAGAGGCAACAGAGGTTTAGAAAGAGGCAAGAGGGGTACAGAAAGAGGCAAATGAAGTGCAGAGAGAAGCAACAGAGGTGCAGGAAGATGCAAGAAAAGTGCAGAAAGAGGCAAGAAAGGTGTAGAAACAGGCAGGTGAGGTGCAGAAAGAGGGAACAGGGGTGCAGAAAGAGGCAAGAGAGGTACAGAAAGAAGGAATAAGAGTGTCGAAAGAGGCAGGAGAGGTGCTGGAAGAGGGAACAGGGGTACAAAAAGAGGCAAGAGAGGTGTAGAAAGAGGGAAGAAAGGTGCAGAAAGAGGAAAGGGGGTATAGAAAGAAGCAACAGAGGTGCATAAAGAGGCAAGAGGGGTGCAGAAATAGGAAAGAGGGGTGCAGAAAGTAGCAACAGAGGTGTAAAAAGAAGCAACAGAAGTGCAGAAAGGAGCAACAGAGGTGCAGAAAGAGGCAAGAGGGGTGCAGAAAAAGGCAAGAGAAGTGCAGAAAGAAGCAACAGAGATGCAGAAAAAGGGAAAAGGGGCAGAGAAAGAGGAGAAAGGGGCACAGAAAGAGGCAAGAGCGGTGTAGAAAGAGGAAAGAGTGGTGCAGAAAGAGGCACAAGGGGTGCAGAAAGAAGCAAGAGAGGTGCAGAAAGAAGCAAGAGAAGTGCAGAAAGAAGCAACAGAGATGAAAAAAGGGGAAAGAGGGGTGGAAAAAGAGGCAAAAGGGGTGCAGAAAGAAGCAAGAGAGGTACAGAAAGAAACAAAAGAAGTGCAAAAAGAAGGAACAGAGGTGCAGAAAGAGGCAAGAGGGTGCAGAAAGATGGATGGGGGTGCAGAAAGAGTCAAGAGGGGTGCAGAAATAAGCAAGTGAGGTGAAGAAAGAGGCAAGAGAAGTGCAGAAAGAAGCAACAGATGTGCAGAAAGAGGCAAGAGGGGTGCAGAAAGAGGCAAGAGAAGTGCAGAAAGAAGCAAGAAAGATGCAGAAAGGAGGAATAGGGGTAGAGAAAAAGGCAAGAGGGGTGCAGAAAGAAGCAAGAGGCACAGAAAGAAACAAAACAATTGCAGAAAGAAGCAACAGAGGTTCAGAAAAAGGCAACAGGGGTGCAGGAAGAGGGCTGCAGAAAGAGCTACGAGGGGTGCAGAAAGAAGCAACAGAGATGCAGAAAGAAGCAAGAGAAGTGCAGAAATAAGCAACAGAGCTGCAGGAAGAGGGAATAGAGTAGGAGAAAGGCAAGAGGGGTGCAGAAAGAAGCAAGAGAGGCACAGAAAGAAACAAACAAAGTGCAGAAAGAAGCAGCAGAGGTACAGAAAAAGGCAACAGGGGTGCAGAAATGGGGAAGAAGGGTGCAGAAAGAGGCTAGAGAGGTGCAGAAACAGGCAGGAGAGGTGCAGAAAGAGGGATCAATGGTGCAGAAAGAGGCAAGAGAGGTTCAGAAAGATGTAAGAAGGGTGCAGAAAGAGGCAGGAGAGGTGCAGAAAGAGGGAACAGGGGTGCAGAAAGAGGTAAGAGAGGTGTAGAAAGACAGAAGAAGGGTGCAGAAAGAGGCAAGAGGGGTGCAGAAAGAGGAAAGAGAAGTGCAGAAAGAAGCAAGAGAGATGCAGAAAGGAGGAATAGGGGTGGAGAAAGAGGCAAGAGGGGTGCAGAAAGAAGCAATAGAGATGCAGAAAGAAATAAAAAAAGTGCAGAAAGAAGGAACAGAGGTGCAGAAAAAGGCAAGAGGGGTGCAGAAATAGGGAAGAGGGGTGCAGAAAGAGGCATGAGGGGTGAAGAAAGAAGCAACAGAGGTGCAGAAAGAAGCAAGAGCAGTGCAGAAAGAATCAACAGAAGTACTGAAAGACGGATGAGTAGTGGAGAAAGAGGTAAGAGAAGTGCAGAAAGAAGCAGCAGAGATGAAAAAGGGGGAAGAGGGGTGGAGAAAGAGGCAAAAGGGGTACAGAAAGAAGCAATAGGGTGCAGAAAGAAACAAAAGAAGTGCAGAAAGAGGGAACAGAAGTGCAGAAAGAGGCAAGAGGGGTGCAGAAAGAAGGAAGAGGAGTACAGAAAGAGGCACGAGAGGTCCAGAAAGAAGCAAGAGAGGTGCAGAAAGAAGCAACAGAGGTGCTGAAAGAAGAATGAGGGGAGGAGAAAGAAACAAAAGAAGTGCAGAAAGAAGGAACAGAGGTGCAGAAAGAGGCAAGAGTGGTGCAGAAAGAGGGAAGAGGGGTGCATAAAGAGGCAAGAGGGGTGGAGAAAGTAGCAAGTGAGGTGAAGAAAGAGGCAAGAGAATTGCAGAAAGAAACAACAGAGGTGCAGAAAGAGGCAAGAGTGGTGCAGAAAGAGGAAAGAGAAGTGCAGAAAGGAGCAATAGAGATGCACAAAGGGGGAATAGGGGTGGAGAAAGAGGCAAGAGGGGTGCAGAAAGAAGCGAGAGGTGCAGAAAGAGACAAAAAAGTGCAGAAAGAAGGACCAGAGGTGCAGAAGGAGGCAGCAGGGGTGCAGAAATCGGGAAGAGGGGTGCAGGAAGAGGCTGGAGGGGTGCAGAAATAGGGAAGAGGGGTGCAGAAAGAGACTGGAGGGGTGCAGAAAGAAGCAAGAGAGCTGCAGAAAAAGACAAGAGGGGTGCAGAAAGAGTGAAGAGGGGTGCAGAAAGAGGAACGAGAGGTGCAGAAAGAAGCAAGAGAGGTGCCGAAAGAAACAAAAGAAGTGCAGAAAGAAGGTTCAGAGGAGCAGAAAGAGGCAGGGGGTACAGAAGGAGGGAAGAGAGGTGCAGAAAGAGGTAAGAGAGGAGCACAACGAGGGAAGAAGAGTGCAGAAAGAGGCAACAGAGGTACAGAAAGAGAGAAGACGGGTATAGAAAGAGGAAAATAAGTACAATAAGAAGCAACAGAGGTGCAGAAAGAGGCACGAAAAGTGCAGAAAGAGGAAAGGGAGGTGCAGAAACAGGCAGGAGAGGTGCTGAAAGAGGGAACAGGGGTGCAGAAAGAGGCAAGAGAGGTGCAAAAAGAAGGAAGAAGGGTGCAGAAAGAGGCAGGAGAGGTACAGAAAGAAGGAACAGGGGTGCATAAATAGATAAGAGGGGTGCAGAAAGAAGCAACAGAGGTGCAGAAAGAGGCAAGAGAGGTGCAGAAAGGAGCAACAGAGGTACAGAAAGAGGCAAGAGAGATGCAGAAAGAGGGAAGAGGGTGCAGAAAGGGGCACAAGGGGTGCAGAAAGAAGCAAGAGAGGTGCAGAAAGAAGCAAAAGAAGTGCAGAAAGAAGGTACAGAGCTGCTGAAAGAGGCAGGGTTGTAGAAAGAGGGAACAGAGGTGCAGAAAGAGGTAAGAGAGGTGAACAAAGAGGGATGAAGTGTGCAGAACGAGCCAACAGAGGTGCAGAAATAGGCAAGAGGGGTATAGAAAGAAGCAAAAGAAATGCAGAAAGAAGCAACAGAGGTGAAGATAGAGGCAAGAAAAGTACCGAAAGAAGGAAGAAGGGTGCAGAAAGAGGCAGGAGAGGTGCAGAAAGAGGGAACAGGGGTGCAGAAAGAGGCAAGAGAGTTGCAGAAAGAGGGAAGAAGGGTACAGAAAGAAGCAAGAGGGGTGCAGAAAGAAGCAAGTGAGGTACAGAAGGAGGCAAGAGAAATTCAGAAAGAATCAACAGAGGTGCAGAAAGAGGCAATAGGGGAATAGAAAGAGGAAAGAGTGGTGCAGAAAGAGGCACAAGGGGTGCAGAAAGAAGCAAGAGAGGTGGAGAAAGAAGCAAGAGAAGTGCAGAGAGAAGCAATAGAGGTGCTGAAAGATGGATTAGGGGTGGAGAAAGAAGCAAGAGAAGTGCAGAAAGAAGCAACAGAGAGGATAAAAGGGGGAAGAGGGGTGGAGAAAGAGGCAAAAGGGGTGCTGAAAGAAGAAAGAGAGGTGCAGAAAGAAACAAAAGAAGTGCAAAAAGAAGGAACAGAGGTGCAGAAAGAGGCAAGGGGGGTGCAGAAAGAGGAAAGGGGGGCAGAAATAGGCAAGAGGGGTACAGAACGGAGCAAGTGAGGTGAAGAAAGAGGCAAGAGAAGTGCAGAAAGAAGCAACAGAGGTGCAGAAAGAAGTAAGAAAAGTACAGAAAGAAGCAACAGAACTGCAGAAAGAGGCAATAGGGGTGCAGAAAGAGGCACGAGGGGTACACAAAGAAGCAAGAGAGGTGCAGAAAGAAACAAAAGAAGTGTAGAAAGAAGGTACAGAGCTGCAGAAAGAAAAGAGGCAGAGGTGTAGAAAGAGAGAAGAGAGGTAGAGAAAAAGGTAAGAGAGGTGCACAAAGAGGGATGAAGGGTACAGAAAGAGGCAACAGAGGTGCAGAAAGAGGCAAGAGGGGCACATAAAGAGGCAAAAGAAATGCAGAAAGAAGCAACAGAGGTGCAGAAAGAGGCAATAAATGTGCAGAAAGAGGCTAGAGAGGTGCAGAAACAGGCAGGAGAGGTGCAGAAAGAGGGATCAGGGATGCAGAAAGAGGCAAGAGAGGTTCAGAAAGTTGTAAGAAGGGTGCAGAAAGAGGCAGGAGAGGTGCAGAAAGAGGGAACAGGGGTGCAGAAAGAGGTAAGAGAGGTGCAGAAAGACGGAAGAAGGGTGCAGAAAGAGGCAAGAGGGGTGCAGAAAGAGGCAAGAGAAGTGCAGAAAGAAGCAAGAGAGATGCAAAAAGAGACCAAAAAGTGCAGAAAGAAGGACCAGAGGTGCAGAAAAGGCAACAGGGGTGCAGAAATAGGGAAGAGGGGTGCAGGAAGAGGCTGGAGGGGTACAGAAATAGGGAAGAGGGGTGCAGAAAGAGGCTGGAGGGATGCAGAAAGAAGCAAGAGAGCTGCAGAAAAAGACAAGAGGGGTGCAGAAAGAGTGAAGAGGGGTGCAGAAAGAGGAATGAGAGGTGCAGAAAGAAGCAAGAGAGGTGCCGAAAGAAACAAAAGAAGTGCAGAAAGAAGGTTCAGAGGAGCAGAAAGAGGCAGGGGGTACAGAAGGAGGGAAGAGAGGTGCAGAAAGAGGTAAGAGAGGAGCACAAAGAGGGAAGAAGAGTTCAGAAAGAGGCAACAGAGGTACAGAAAGAGGGAAGATGGGTGTAGAAAGAGGCAAAATAAGTACAATAAGAAGCAACAGAGGTGCAGAAAGAGGCAAGAAAAGTGCAGAAAGAGGCAAGGGAGGTGCAGAAACAGGCAGGAGAGGTGCTGAAAGAGGGAACAGGGGTGCAGAAAGAGGCAAGAGAGGTGCAAAAAGAAGGAAGAAGGGTGCATAAAGAGGCAGGAGAGGAACAGAAAGAAGGAACAGGGGTGCAAAAATAGATAAGAGGGGTGCAGAAAGAAGCAACAGAGGTGCAGAAAGAGGCAAGAGAAGTGCAGAAAGAAGCAACAGAGATGCAGAAAGAGGCAAGAGGGGTGCAGAAAGAGGGAAGAGGGGTGCAGAAAGGGGCACAAGGGGAAAGAAGGTACAGAGCTGCTGAAAGAGGCAGGGGTGTAGAAAGAGGGAACAGAGGTGCAGAAAGAGGTAAGAGAGGTGAACAAAGAGGGAAGAAGGTTGCAGAACGAGCCAACAGAGGTGCTGAAATAGGCAAGAGGGGTATAGAAAGAAGCAAAAGAAATGCAGAAAGAAGCAACAGAGGTGCAGATAGAGGCAAGAAAAGTACAGAAAGAAGGAAGAAGGGTGCAGAAAGAGGCAGGAGAGGTGCAGAAAGAGGGAACAGGGGTGCAGAAAGAGGCAAGAGAGTTGCAGAAAGAGGGAAGAAGGGTACAGAAAGAAGCAAGAGGGGTGCAGAAAGAAGCAAGTGAGGTACAGAAGGAGGCAAGAGGGGAATAGAAAGAGGAAAGAGTGGTGCAGAAAGAGGCACAAGGGGTGCAGAAAGAAGCAAGAGAGGTGGAGAAAGAAGCAAGAGAAGTGCAGAGAGAAGCAATAGAGGTGCTGAAAGATGGATTAGGGGTGGAGAAAGAAGCAAGAGAAGTGCAGAAAGAAGCAACAGAGAGGATAAAAGGGGGAAGAGGGGTGGAGAAAGAGGCAAAAGGGGTGCTGAAAGAAGAAAGAGAGGTGCAGAAAGAAACAAAAGAAGTGCAAAAAGAAGGAACAGAGGTGCAGAAAGAGGCAAGGGGGGTGCAGAAAGAGGAAAGGGGGGCAGAAATAGGCAAGAGGGGTACAGAACGAAGCAAGTGAGGTGAAGAAAGAGGCAAGAGAAGTGCAGAAAGAAGCAACAGAGGTGCAGAAAGAAGTAAGAAAAGTGCAGAAAGAAGCAACAGAACTGCAGAAAGAGGCAATAGGGGTGCAGAAAGAGGCACGAGGGTACACAAAGAAGCAAGAGAGGTGCAGAAAGAAACAAAAGAAGTGTAGAAAGAAGAGTACAGAGCTGCAGAAAGAAAAGAGGCAGAGGTGTAGAAAGAGAGAAGAGAGGTAGAGAAAAAGGTAAGAGAGGTGCACAAAGAGGGATGAAGGGTACAGAAAGAGGCAACAGAGGTGCAGAAAGAGGCAAGAGGGGCACATAAAGAGGCAAAAGAAATGCAGAAAGAAGCAACAGAGGTGCAGAAAGAGGCAATAAATGTGCAGAAAGAGGCTAGAGAGGTGCAGAAACAGGCAGGAGAGGTGCAGAAAGAGGGATCAGGGATGCAGAAAGAGGCAAGAGAGGTTCAGAAAGTTGTAAGAAGGGTGCAGAAAGAGGCAGGAGAGGTGCAGAAAGAGGGAACAGGGGTGCAGAAAGAGGTAAGAGAGGTGCAGAAAGACGGAAGAAGGGTGCAGAAAGAGGCAAGAGGGGTGCAGAAAGAGGCAAGAGAAGTGCAGAAAGAAGCAAGAGAGATGCAAAAAGAGACCAAAAAGTGCAGAAAGAAGGACCAGAGGTGCAGAAAAGGCAACAGGGGTGCAGAAATAGGGAAGAAGGGTGCAGGAAGAGGCTGGAGGGGTGCAGAAATAGGGAAGAGGGGTGCAGAAAGAGGCTGGAGGGATGCAGAAAGAAGCAAGAGAGCTGCAGAAAAAGACAAGAGGGGTGCAGAAAGAGTGAAGAGGGGTGCAGAAAGAGGAATGAGAGGTGCAGAAAGAAGCAAGAGAGGTGCCGAAAGAAACAAAAGAAGTGCAGAAAGAAGGTTCAGAGGAGCAGAAAGAGGCAGGGGGTACAGAAGGAGGGAAGAGAGGTGCAGAAAGAGGTAAGAGAGGAGCACAAAGAGGGAAGAAGAGTTCAGAAAGAGGCAACAGAGGTACAGAAGAGGGAAGATGGGTGTAGAAAGAGGCAAAATAA
The DNA here is from genome assembly GCA_963921515.1 of Calotriton arnoldi. Lineage (NCBI taxonomy): Eukaryota > Metazoa > Chordata > Amphibia > Caudata > Salamandridae > Calotriton > Calotriton arnoldi. The sequence continues at coordinate 2,079,284 of CAWUFW010001308.1, forward strand.
GTACAATAAGAAGCAACAGAGGTGCAGAAAGAGGCAAGAAAAGTGCAGAAAGAGGCAAGGGAGGTGCAGAAAGAGGCAGGAGAGGTGCTGAAAGAGGGAACAGGGGTGCAGAAAGAGGCAAGAGAGGTGCAAAAAGAAGGAAGAAGGGTGCATAAAGAGGCAGGAGAGGAACAGAAAGAAGGAACAGGGGTGCAAAAATAGATAAGAGTGGTGCAGAAAGAAGCAACAGAGGTGCAGAAAGAGGCAAGAGAAGTGCAGAAAGAAGCAACAGAGATGCAGAAAGAGGCAAGAGGGGTGCAGAAAGAGGGAAGAGGGGTGCAGAAAGGGGCACAAGGGGAAAGAAGGTACAGAGCTGCTGAAAGAGGCAGGGGTGTAGAAAGAGGGAACAGAGGTGCAGAAAGAGGTAAGAGAGGTGAACAAAGAGGGAAGAAGGTTGCAGAACGAGCCAACAGAGGTGCTGAAATAGGCAAGAGGGGTATAGAAAGAAGCAAAAGAAATGCAGAAAGAAGCAACAGAGGTGCAGATAGAGGCAAGAAAAGTACAGAAAGAAGGAAGAAGGGTGCAGAAAGAGGCAGGAGAGGTGCAGAAAGAGGGAACAGGGGTGCAGAAAGAGGCAAGAGAGTTGCAGAAAGAGGGAAGAAGGGTACAGAAAGAAGCAAGAGGGGTGCAGAAAGAAGCAAGTGAGGTACAGAAGGAGGCAAGAGAAATTCAGAAAGAATCAACAGAGGTGCAGAAAGAGGCAAGAGGGGAATAGAAAGAGGAAAGAGTGGTGCAGAAAGAGGCACAAGGGGTGCAGAAAGAAGCAAGAGAGGTTCAGAAAGAAGCAAGAGAAGTGCAGAGAGAAGCAATAGAGGTGCGGAAAGACGGATTAGGGGTGGAGAAAGAAGCAAGAGAAGTGCAGAAAGAAGCAACAGAGAGGATAAAAGGGGGAAGAGGGGTGGAGAAAGAGGCAAAAGGGGTGCTGAAAGAAGAAAGAGAGGTGCAGAAAGAAACAAAAGAAGTGCAAAAAGAAGGAACAGAGGTGCAGAAAGAGGCAAGGGGGTGCAGAAAGAGGAAAGGGGGCCAGAAACAGGCAAGAGGGGTGTGGAAAGAAGCAAGTGATGTGAATAAAGAGGCAAGAGAAGTGCAGAAAGAAGCAACAGAGGTGCAGAAAGAGGCAAGAGGGGTACAGAAAGAGGCAAGAGAGGCACAGAAAGAAACAAAAAAGTGCAGAAAGAAGGAACAGAGGGGAAGAAAAAGGCAACAGGGGTGCAGAAATAGATAAGAGGGGTACAGAAAGAGCTGCGTGGGGTGCAGAAAGAAGCAACAGAGGTGCAGAAAGAAGCAAGAGAAGTGCAGAAAGAAGCAACAGAGCTGCAGAAAGAGGCAAGAGGGGTGTATAAAGAGGGAAGAGGGGTGCAGAAAGGGGCGCGAGGGGTGCAGAAAGAAGCAAGAGAGGTGCAGAAAGACTCAAAAGAAGTGCAGAAAGAAGGAACAGAGCTGCAGAAAGAGGCAGGGGTGTAGAAAGAGGGGAGAGAGGTGCAGAAAAAGGGAAGAGAGTTGAACAAAGAGGGAAGAAGGGTGCAGAACGAGCCAACAGAGGTGCAGAAAGAGGCAAGAGGGGTAGAGAAAGAGGCAAAAGAAATGCAGAAAGAAGCAACAGAGGTTCAGAAAGAGGCAAGAAAAGTACAGAAAGAGGCAAGAGAGGTACAGAACCAGGCAGGAAAGGTGCAGAAAGAGGCAAGATCAATCACACTCCCATTTACTCACCTATACAGTAATACACACCACCTCACTTATTCATACAGACACTAACACATACTTACTCTCTTGTACAATCTCTGATACAAGCACACACTCATCCATACAGCCACTCTCACAATCACTCACTCTCACATATAGTCATTTATATACTCCAACACTCACATATACTGCCTTTCACATATGTAGTTACTCAAACATGTACCACTGAGACATCCATTCACTCATCAACACACCCATTCACACACTCACCCACTCATACAGCCCTTCCCAGATGCACCCTTGAACCTATACACCCAGTGAATCACCCACTCACACATCTATGCACAGAGTCACACACCCCCCACCCACGCACACACACACTCAGGCACCCATACAGATGCTCAGAAAACCAATCAATAACCCTCGCTCATTCTGGCAGGAGAATTTCGAATCTAAGATTTATTACTGAGGCCAACTGAGGCCCTGCGATATCCTAATTGCTTCCAGAGAAATAGCCTGGAACACCGACTTGACTGAGGGATCGCTTTTTCAATTTTGACGAGAGAGGTCACATTGGACCTAGGCTACATTGCACCCATTATACCTGTGGAGTGCGATTATTCTCAACGTATCCCTTTAACTTCAAAGAAAAGATACTCGCCTACTGAGCCCTGACGAAGTTCTCATCATGAGAACGAAACGCGTTGGCTGACCGTAAAATCACCAATTCTGTGAGAACTAACTGATTGAAAATAAAGATTCATTTGAAAAACTAAATACTGGCTTCTTGGACTTCATCACCTGACGCACGCCCAACCCCTCTATTTGCTTAGGATCTGACTTACAGAGGCATCACCTGACGGCTGGTGCAAGGGCTTGTTGCGCAAGGAACCTGATACAAATGAAACTGATGTGAGGTGCAGAAACAGCAGTCCGCCGTCAAAGTATCTCTGTAATTTCAATAACCCATAAAGACCCTTGTGTAGCTACTCACCAACCCATGCAGCCGCTTACACACCAACTGACAGACTGATAGAGACATTCACACAGTTTAGTCACTAACCCATGCATTCAGTAAGACACGTTTAATCACTCAATTATACCGTCACTCACGCACCTACTAAATCAACCATTCAGACACTTATACACCCACTCATTCTTCAATACACCTTGGCATATATATATAAAAAACATATTTAAACTTTACAGAAACACACAGTCACTGGATGATGTCATCAGTGATGTCATCAGTGATGTCATTTGAGATGTCATCAGTGATGTCACTGACCATGTCATGAATGATGTAATATGTGACGTCATCAGCAGTGCATTGTGGGCGCGAGTTATAGTTAGCTCAACTAACTATAACGGCCGAATTTCTCTTGTTTTGTACGAGTGAAATGTCCAACTAACTATAACGTCCCTGAAACCTGTGGTTTTTTCAATGAATATATATATATATATAACTATTTTGGAACTATAATAAAGGAAGGCAAAATTATAAGTCAATTTTCAATGACTATGGCTGACAGTTATCGAAGTACCCGTGAAGAAAAGAGTGCTTTAATGCATTATGAACTGCAAGTTGCATGGGTTGTTTAAATACGCTGGTTTTGTGATCAGCAAGATTAGTCTCAGATTTGTGCGGCAACCATTAATGAAAAATGACTGATTAAGCCCCTTTTTATTTATTTATAAAAACATAAAGTACGACTTTCCATGTAACAAGCAAACTGTATATTTACATATGCTGACGTTTCAGCCAGTAGCATTCTGGTAGCGCGCAAAACACGTACGATTAAAATTGCTGGAGAGTTTTTTGAATTGGAGTGTGACTTCGAGAATAGAATTGTTGTTGTAATTAGCCTGATTTATGGCTGACTAAGGCTTATGTTAATTGGAGTACATTTACGGGGTCACAAAATCCGATGAAGAGATTCAGTAAAATGTTTGTGATTTGTATGTGCATGAATGCGCTGGAAATAGTAAAAAGCCATGAGGGCTTTTTTAAAAACAGCAATATTATGTATGCCATGATCTCGCTATTTTAGCTTGAATTATGAAAAATTATTGCTTGCAATGAACTTGGTAGTATTTTGCCCATGTTCATGGTAAAAAAATGTATATATCGTGATCGCAAAATGGCGCTTACTAGTTGATAAAGGCTGGTGTTCAGCCGAAATGCATCCTGTCCGGTGTGACCCAATGAATTAAATAATGGTGCTCTTTTTCATCTCAGAGTGCCGTCTTTTTTTAAGATGGGAAGGGTTTTTTGGTAATATATATATATATATTCACTGAAAAAACCATAGGTTTCAGGGACGTTATAGTTAGAAATTAGCATTTAAAAAACCTTAGAAATTCACTGAAAAAACCACAGGTTTCAGGGACGTTATAGTTAGTTGGACATTTCACTCGTACAAAACCAGAGATATTCCCCAGTTATAGTTAGTTCAGCTAACTATAACTCGCGCCCCCGCAATGCACTGCTGATGACGTCACATATTACATCATTCATGACATGGTCAGTGACATCACTGATGACATCACTGATGACATCTCAAATGACATCACTGATGACATCATCCAGTGACTGTGTGTTTCTGTAAAGTTTAAATATGTTTTATATATATGCCAAGGTGTATTGAAGAATGAGTGGGTGTATAAGTGTCTGGATGGATGATTTAGTAGGTGCGTGACTGACTGTATAAGTGAGTGATTAAATGTGTCTTACTGAATGCATGGGTTGGTGAGTAGCTACATGAGTGTCTATATCGGTTATTGATTGATTGCTTGAGAATTTGTATGGGAGACTGAGTGTGCGTGTGTGTGGGTGGGTGGGAGGTGTGTGACTCTGTGCATAGATGTGTGAGTGGTTGATTCACTGAGTGTATGGGTTCAAGAGTGCATGTGGAAACAGCTGTATGTGTGGGTGAGTGTGTGTATGGGTGTGTTGGTGAGTGAATGGATGTCTCAGTGGTACATGTCCAAGTAACTACATAGGGAAAAGGCAGTGTATGTGAGAGTTGGAGTATAAATGACTATACGTGAGAGTCAGTGATTGTGAGAGTGGCTGTATGGATGAGTGTGTACTTGTATCAGTGATTATATAAGAGATTAAGTATGCATTACTATCTGTATAGGTGAGTAAATGGGAGTGTGATTGATTCTTTGCATGACTGACTAGGTGCGTGAGTAACTCCATGGATGAATGGCGGTGTGTGAGTGTCTGTATAGGTGTATGAGTGCATATGATAGTGTTGTATTGATGAGTGACTGCATGTATGAGTGATTGTATGGGTGAATGAGTGGATGTGTGTGTAGACCTAGGAATCAGTGAGTGCGCATGTAGTAACTGGTATTGGTGTGTCGATGGTTTCGAAAATGGTAGTCTGCATTTTACAGTGGGTGTATCAAAGGTTATATTAGACTGTGAGGAGGTGCATCAGATTTTCACGTGGATGATGTCATCAGTGATGTCATCAGTGATGTCATTTGAGATGTTATCAGTGATGTCATCAGTGATGTCACTGACCATGTCATGAATGATGTAATATGTGACGTCATCAGCAGTGCATTGTGGGGGCGCGAGTTATAGTTAGCTGAACTAACTATAACGGGGGAATTTCTCTGGTTTTGTACGAGTGAAATGTCCAACTAACTATAACGTCCCTGAAACCTGTGGTTTTTTCAGTGAATTTCTAAGGTTTTTTAAATGCTAATTTCTAACTATAACGTCCTTGAAACCTATGGTTTTTTCAGTGAATTTCAAAGGTTTTTTAAATGCTAATTTCTAACTATGCCTACAAAGGTAGGACATGTGAAGAAAGAGGAAGAAAAGCGCACAAAGAAGCAAGACAAATGCAGAAAGAGGCAACAGAAGTCCAGAAAGACGAAGAAAAGTGCAAGAAGAAGCAAGAGATGTGCAGAAAGAACCAACAGAGGAGCAGAAAGTCCTCCTGTACCCTCAACTTTTTGCTGACGGGTACTGGTGGTAACTGACTCTGACTAACCGGCCATAGAGCCAGTGCTATGCCAAAAGACACTTAGAATACAGTGAAAACACCTACATACACTAGGGAACACTATGCGTTGGGGTACCCCTGTGATTAGCATGACCTCCTCTGTATTTGCCAAGAGTTAGTGCCTGGGTCATTGGATGAGTACATGGGTACTGACTGGATGATTAGAGTACTGCAAGGAGAGTGGATGGTGAATTTATAAATGCTTGTGTTTTGGCGGAGTGATTGGATAAGGACATGGAACTGGTTGGGTAATTGGAGGAGTGCATGGGTAGTGACAAGGAGATGGCTGGGCTGCATCAGTAGTGCTCAGGGGATTGTAGCAGTGCATGTGTTAGTGCCTGGGTCATTGCATGAGTACATGGGTAGTGACTGGATGATTAGAGTACTGCAAGGAGAGTGCATGGTGAATTTATAGGTGCTTGTGTTTTGGCGGAGTGATTGGATAAGTACATGGTGCTCGCTAGGTGATAGGAGGAGTGCATGGGTAGTGACAGGGCGATGGCTGGACTGCATCAGTAGTGCTCGGAGTATTGTAGCAGTGCATGAGTTAGTGCATGGGTCATTGCATGAGTGCATGGGTACTGACTGGATGATTAGAATACTGCAAGGAGAGTGCATGGTGAATTTATAAGTGCTTGGGTTTTGGTGGAGTGATTGGATAAGTACACACATGTCACATCAGGCCCGCCCCCTCCATTCACCACTGTGCAAACGCGCCCCCTGGTGGGTTTTAAGTTGGGGGATTAATTCCCCTTGAATCCTGAGGGTCCCTGGGGGCCAACTAGCCCACCAGGCACCTCCAGTAAGCGCCACAGAGCTGTGCTGCAGAGAGGTGGTCCAAGGCCACTCCCCTTTTTACACCTCTCTGCAACGCAGCTCTGTGGTGCTTACTGGAGGTGCCTGGTGGGCTAGTTGGACCCAAGGGACCCTCAGGATTCAAGAGGACTTAATCCCCCAACTCACAACGCGCCAGAGGGCCCGTTTGCACAGTGGTGAAGGGAGGGGTGGGGCCTGATGTGACAAGTGTGCAAACGCGCCCGTGGCGCGTTTTAAGTTGGGAGATTAAGTCCCTTGAATCCTGAGGGTCCCTAAGGCCCAACTAGCCCATCAGGTACCTCCAGTAAGCACCACAGAGCTGCGTTGCAGAGAGGTGGTCCGAGACCACGCCCATTTTTACACCTCTCTGCAACGGAACTCTGTTGCACTTACTGAAGGTACCTGGTGGGCTAGTTGGCCCCCAGGGACCCTCAGGATACAAGGGGACTTAATCCCCCAACTTAAAACGCACCACGGAGCGCGTTTGCACACTTGTCACATCAGGCCCCGACCCCTCCCTTCACCACTGTGCAAACATGCCCGTGGCGCGTTTTAAGTTGGGAGATTAAGTCCCCTTGAATCCTGAGGGTCCCTGGAGTCCAACTAGTCCACCAGGTACCTCCAGTAAGCACCACAGAGCTGCGTTGCAGAGAGGTGTAAAAAGGGGCGTGGCCTCGGACCACCTCTCTGCAAGGCAGGCCTGTGGCGCTTACTGGAGGTACCTGGTGGGCTAGTTGGCCCCCAGGGTCTCTCAGGATTCAAGGGGAATTAATTCCCCAACTTAAAACACGCCACAGGGCGTGTTTGCACACATGTCACCTGAGGCCCCGCCCCCTCCCTTCACCACTGTGCAAACGCACCCCGTGGCGCGTTTTAAGTTGGGGGATTAGGTCACCTTGAATCCTGAGGGTCCCTGGGGCCCAACTAGCCCACCAGGTACTTCCAGTAAGCGCCACAGGCCTGCATTGCAGAGAGGTGGTTCGAGGCCATGCCCCTTTTTACACCTCTCTGCAATGCAGCTCTGTGGCACTTACTGGAGGTACCTGGTGGGCTAGTTGGACCCCAGGGACCCTCAGGATTCAAGGGGACTTAATCCCCCAACTTAAAACACGCCACAAGGCGTGTTTGCACACATGTCACCTCAGGCCCCGCCCCCTCCCTTCACCACTGTGCAAACGCGTCCCATGGCGCGTTTTAAGTTGGGGAATTAAGTCCCCTTGAATCCTGAGGGTCCCTGGGGTCCAACTAGCCCACCAGCTACCTCCAGTAAGCGCCACAGAGCTGCGTTGCAGAGAGGTGTAAAAAGGGGCGTGGCCTGGACCACCTCTCTGCAAGGCAGCCCTGTGGCGCTTACTGGAGGTACCTGGTGGGCTAGTTGGCTCCCAGGGACCCTCAGGATTTAAGAGGAATTCATTCCCCAACTTAAAATGCGCCACAGGGCGCGTTTGCAGAGTGTTGCTGGGAGGGGGCGGGCCTCGGTGCGATGACAGCTTTTTTTTTTTTTTTTAGAAGGGGGGCTGTGTGGCCCCCCTTCCTTTCCTATTTTATGGGCCCTGGGGACCCCATCCCCCAGGGCCTGACCCCTATTTTTTCTATTTTTTTCAAAAATGGAAGGGGGCCGCGTGGCCCCCCTCCCGAGGCCATATTCGGCCCCAGGGACCCCATCCCCTGGGGTATGGCCAGTGTTTATTTAAAAAATATATATATTTGGAGGGGGGCTGCGTGGCCCCCCTCCTCAGGCCCCATCCCCCTGGGCCAGCCTTTGCGTGTTTTTTTTTCTTATTATTTTATTATTATGGGGGAGGGGGGCCGCGTGGCCCCCCTCGAAGGCCACTCCTGGCCCCAGGGACTCCATCCCCCGGGGCCTGGCCTCTTCGTTGGGGACCATGGGGGGAGCCCCAATGCCCCCACAGTCTCGCCGGCTCCCTGCGTCCTGCAGGAGCCGGCATTGCTTTTCCACATGGGGAGCTGCTGACATGCAGCTCCCCGTGTGGAAAAGCAATGTGATTTGGATTTTGGAAGAGAGAGCAGGTTTCCTGCTCTCTCTTCCAAAACCCAAACCACAGTTTGCTATGACAGGGTGGGAGCCGCGAGGCTCCCGCCCTGCCATAGCAAACAGGGCACCCCGGGACACTGCAGGAGCCAGCCCTGGGGGGTGGTGGTCCCCAGGGCCATCACGGGCTCCAGGAGGGGGGCCGCGCAGCCCCCCTCCCTTCAGTTTGAAAGCTCCGGGAAGTGGTGGTCCCCGGTGCTCGGGGGTCCGTAACGGACCCCCAAATTTACATAGTTAGTGCCCAGGGGAGGTGGCGGTCCCCGGGCATATGGTGGGGCTCGAGCCCCCCCCACACAGGTTCTTTTTTTTTAAAACAACAATACCTGGGGGTGGCGGTCCCCGGAGCTGCGGGAGGGCCGTTTGCCCCCGCAAATATTCAACAAAAGCCCCGGGGGTGGCGGTCCCCGGGGCTGCGGGGGGCCTGTGTGCCCCCGCAAATATTTAAAGAAAGCCCCGGGGGGTGGTGGTCCCCGGGGCTGCGGGGGCCCCCCTGGGCCCCCGCAATTACAATTTTGCATGCCCCTGGGACTTGGCCCACCCGGGGGCTAAATATATTAACGAAGCGCGGAAGGCCGCGCTTCATTTTTTTATTTTCACGGCAGGATTCGCGGATCCTATGCGAATTTTGCAGATTTTTTTAAAAGAAAAAATGCTTTTTTTGGCCCTGGGGGTCATTGTGGGTCCCCCTGAGCAGGCCTAGGGGGTCAGGGTGTTTCTACCCTGCCCCCTTTTCTTGTTTTTTAACGTTTTATCTACTGTTTTCTTGTGACTCTGTTCAACCGAGTCACAAGATGGCTTCCAACACTTCCTGGTATGGAGTGTTGACAGCCAATTAGAATAAAGCTCGTGGTCGGGAGGGTCCGCGGATCCTCCGTGCCTCTAGATATCGAAACTTTTATTTTTTGATTTTCTCAGCAACTACTAAACGAATTTACACCATTTAAAAAAAAAGGGCTCTTTCTGAACCAAGGGCTACGTTTTTGCCAAATTTGGTGTAATTCCGTTCAGCAGTTCGAACTGTAGCCGTGTTTAAAGTTTCCTATGGGAAATTGATTTTCCGACCTCTATTTTTTGATTTTCTCAGCAACTACCAAACGAATTTACACCATTTAAAAAAAGGGCTCTTTCTGAACCAAGGGCTACCTTTTTGCCAAATTTGGTGTAATTCCGTTCAGCAGTTCAAGCTGTAGCCGTGGCTAAAGTTTCCTATGAAAAATAACATGGAGAAAACACGTTTTGGGACCCCCCTTTTTTCTCAGCCCCCGCTTAGCGAATCAACCCGAAACTTTCAGGATAGGAGCTGACCGGAGCGGGCCACAAGTTTTGACAATTTCGCAAAGATTCGTCAATTGGCGCCAAAGTTATTGGGAAAAGAAAAAACGCTTTTCCTATGGAAACTAGGTCCTAACTATAACTATCTACTGGCGACCGCCAGTTGATAATATATATATATATATATATAAATATATATATATATATATATATTATCTACTGGCGGTCGCCAGTAGATATTTATAGTTAGGACCTATTTTCCATAGGAAATCCGCGACATTCTATTTGAAATAACTCTCTTGCCGGTTGACGTATCTTCGCGAAATTTTCAAACTTTGTGGGACGCTCCGGTCCGCTCCTACCCTGAAAGTCTCGGGGTGATTCGTTAAGCGGTGGCCGAGAAAAAGGGGGTCCCAAAACGCGTTTTCCCCATTCATTTTTCCATAGGAAACTTTAGACACGGCTACAGCCCGAACTGCTGAACGGAATTACACCAAATTTGGCAAAGAGGTAGTTCTTGGTTCAGAAAGAACCCTTTTTGTTAAATGGTGTAAATCCGTTCAGTAGTTGCGGAGAAATTAAAAAATAAGAGTCAAAAAATCAATTTCCCATAGGAAACTTTATGCAAGGCTACAGACCGAACTGCTGAACGGAATTACACCAAATTTGGCAAAGAGGTAGTTCTTGGTTCAAAAAGAACCCTGTTTGTTAAATGGTGTAAATCCGTTCAGTAGTTGCTGAGAAAATCAAAAGTAAAAACACATATATATCTGGGCGGAGCCTAACCACACATGTCATCGTGAGATCTGATTGGCTGTCAGCACTTCATCCTGGAATTGCTGGCAGCCATCTTGGGACCAATATAAATGATAGTGCCCCATTGAAATGCATTGTAGTGAATCGAAGATTTTGAGGGTTACCAAAAGGAGAACTATAAAGGGTGATAACAGACTTTAGTTACATTAGAATTCATTTGTTGATGGTACCATACTAATTTCAGGAATTGTGGTGTGTTCTAAGGTGATTTTACCCTGTGAAAAACCTTCTGCTGGGATATCATGAATCATGTTTGAGAGAAAACTATTTTCACATGCTTGTCCCATACAGTTTTGGAAGGTGCCCCAGAAGCTAAAATGAGAGCATATTTTCTGTAAATTCACATTATCTTTCTCAGTCATGTGAGAATGAAGTCTGACATTCTCAGTAAAACATGTACATCCAACAAGGGCAGAGACTGTCAGTTGATCCCTTTGTGTTCTACTTCAGCTTCCCAGAGTGTTCTAAAGAACAACTAGAGTGCTAACAGCCTTACTTATGACAAAGGTATGGCACACCTGAAGCCATCTTGATTGGAATAAACTGGTAACACTTAAAACATTTAATTTAAAAAGGAACAAAATGATGGGGTTCATCATGTCATAGAAATTATGGTTAGTGCTCTGGAAAGAAAAATTAGGACATGTTTCAAGTGTGATCTCAAATATCTTCCTGTTATATTTCAACAGGAGCAGCCTGTCAGTTGATGCCTTTGTGTTCTACTGCAGCTTCCCAGAGTGTTCTAAAGAACAACTAGAGCGCTAACTGTCTTACTTATGACAAAAGTATGGCACACCTGAAGCCATCTTGATTGGAATAAACTGGTAACACTTAAAACATTTAATTTAAAAAGGAACAAAATGAGGGGGTTCATTTTGCCATAGAAATTATGGTTAGTGCTGTAGAAAGAAAAATTAGGACATGTTTTAAGTGAGATCTCAAATATCTTCCTGTTATATTTCAACAGGAGCAGCCTGTCAGTTGATGCCTTTGTGTTCTACTGCAGCTTCCCAGAGTGTTCTAAAGAACAACTAGAGTGCTAACAGCCTTACTTATGACAAAAGTATGGCACACCTGAAGCCATCTTGATTGGAATAAACTGGTAACACTTAAAACATTTAATTTAAAAAGGAACAAAATGAGGGGGTTCATTTTGCCATAGAAATTATGGTTAGTGCTGCAAAAAGAAAATGTAGTGCATGTTTTAAGTGAGATCTCAAATCCTCTTCTATTTCATTAGAAAATTCTGACATGCAGACTGAAACAATCACTTTCAATACCAGCAGTAGACTTCCAGTTAACTCCTTGGTGAGCAGTAGCTTTACTACAGTGATCTAATGAACAACTAAAGTAATAATATTCTGAATTTATGGCAAATGTGTGACACATCTGAATGCCTTCTTGATGGAATCAAAGTAAAAAACTGAAAGTATTTCCTACTGAGGAGACTGCAGTAAATGAGGAAATTAGGAAACTTCATAACAAAGAAGTCTTCCAAGATGGCCACCAGTGAAAAAAGAGCCCAAATGTAGCACAAATATTACCCAGATGTAGCCCACATATCGCCCAATGACAAAAGTGTGCAAAACACTTTTTATTTTTAGTTTTTTTGCAGTTTTATGTAGTGCAGACTGGTCAGGTATTGGAGCGTTGCATCTTAAAACATGACCCCCCTACACTACAAAAACACCACTGCACTACCCTAAACCCTAAAACACTACCCCAGCACGACCCCCTACACTACACAAGCACCACTGCACTATCCTAAACCCTAAAACACTACCCCCAGCATGACCCCCTACACTACACAAACACCACTGCACTACCCTAAACCCTAAAACACTACCCCAACACCACTGCACTAACCTAAATTCTAAAACACTACCCCCAGTACGACCCCCTACACTACCCAAACACCACTGCACTATCCTAAAACATGACCCCCTACACTACACAAACACCACTGCACTACCCTAAAACACTACCCCCAGCACGACCCCCTACACTACACAAGCACCACTGCACTACCCTAAACCCTAAAACACTGCCCCCAGCACGACCCCCTACACTACACAAACACCACTGCACTACTTTAAACCCTAAAACACTACCCCCAGCACGACCCCCTACACTGCCCGAACACCACTGCACTGCCCTAAACCCTGAAACACATACCCTAGCACGACCCCCTACACTGCCCGAACACCACTGCACTGCCCTAAACCCTGAAACACCACCCCTTCACGACCCCCTACACTGCCCGAACACCACTGCACTGCCCTAAACCCTGAAATACCACCCCCAGCATGACCCCTACACTGCCCGAACACCACTGCACTGCCCTAAACCCTGAAACAATACCCCCAGCAAGACCTCCTACACTGCCCAAACACCACTGCACTGCCCTAAACCCTGAAACATCACCCCCAGCAAGACCCCCTACACTGCCCGAACACCACTGCCCTAAACCCTGAAACACCACCCCCAGCACGACCCCCTACACTGCCCGAACACCACTGCACTGCCCTAAACCCTGAAACACCACCCCCAGCACGACCCCCTACACTGCCCGAACACCACTGCACTGCCCTAAACCCTGAAACACCACCCCCTGCATGACCCCCTACACTGCCCGAACACTACTGCACTGCCCTAAACCCTGAAACACCATCCCCAGCATGACCCCCTACACTGCACGAACACCACTGCACTGCCCTAAACCCTGAAACACTACCCCCAGCAAGACCCCCTACACTGCCCGAACACCACTGCACTGCCCTAAACCCTGAAACACCACCCCGAGCAAGACCCCCTACACTGCCCGAACACCACTGCCCTAAACTCTGAAACACCACCCCAAGCAAGACCCCCTACACTGCCCGAACACCACTGCACTGCCCTAAACCCTGAAACACCAGCCCCAGCACGACCCCTACACTGCCCGGAAACCACTGCACTGCCCTAAACCCTGAAACACCACCCCCTGCACGACCCCCTACACTGCCCGAACACCACTGCACTGCCCTAAACCCTGAAACACCACCCCCAGCACGACCCCCTACACTGCCCGAACACCACTGCACTGCCCTAAACCCTGAAACACCACCCCCTGCACGATCCCCTACACTGCCCGAACACTACTGCACTGCCCTAAACCCTGAAACACCACCCCCAGCACGACCCCCTACACTGCACGAACACCACTGCACTGCCCTAAACCCCGAAATACTACCCCCAGCAAGACCCCCTACACTGCCCGAACACCACTGCCCTAAACCCTGAAACACCACCCCCAGCAAGACCCCCTACACTGCCCGTACACCACTGCACTGCCCTAAACCCTGAAACACCACCCCCAGCATGACCCCCTACACTGCCCGAACACCACTGCACTGCCCTAAACCCTGAAACACCACCCCCAGCACGACCCCCTACACTGCCCGAACACCACTGCACTGCCCTAAACCATGAAACACCAGCCCCAGTACGACCCCCTACACTGCCCGAACACCACTGCACTGCCCTAAACCCTGAAACACCACCCCCAGCATGACCCCCTACACTGCCCGAACACCACTGCACTGCCCTAAACCCTGAAACACCAGCCCCAGCACAACCCCGTACACTGCCCGAACACCACTGCACTGCCCTAAACCCTGAAACACCAGCCCCAGCACGACCGCCTACACTGCCCAAAAACCACTGCACTGCCCTAAACCCTGAAACACCAGCCCCAGCAAGACCCCCTACACTGCCCGAACACCACTGCACTGCCCTAAACCCTGAAACACCACCCCCAGCAAGACCCCCTACACTGCCCGAACACCACTGCACTAAAGCCTGAAACACCACCCCCAGCAAGACCACCTACACTGGCCGAACACCACTGCACTGCCCTAAACCCTGAAACACCACCCCTGCACGACCCCCTACACTGCCCAAACACCACTGCACTGCCCTAAAACCTGAAACACCACCCCCTGCACGACCCCCTACACTGCCCGAACACCACTGCACTGCCCTAAACCCTGAAACACCACCCCTCAGCACGACACCCTACACTGCCCGAACACCACTGCACTGCCCTAAACCCTGAAACACCACCCCCAGCACGACCCCCTACCCTGCCCGAACACCACTGCACTGCCCTAAACCCTGAAACACCACCCCCTGCACGACCTCCTACACTGCCGGAACACCACTGCACTGCCCTAAACCCTGAAACACCACCCCCAGCACGACCCCCTACACTGCCCGAACACCACTGCACTGCCCTAAACCCTGAAACATCAACCCCAGCAAGACCCCCTACACTGCCTGAACACCACTGCCCTAAACCCTGAAACACCACACCCTACACTGCACGAACACCACTGCACTGCCCTAAACCCTGAAACACCACCTCCAGCAAAACCCCTACACTGCCTGAACACCATTGCTCTGCCCTAAATCCTGAAACACTAGCCCCAGCATGACCCCCTACACTGCCCAAACACCACTGCATTGCCCTAAACCCTGAAACACCACCCCCAGCATGACCCCCTACACTGCCCGAACACCACTGCACTGCCCTAAACCCTGAAACACCAGCCCCAGCAAGACCCCCTACACTGCCCGAACACCACTGCACTGCCCTAGACTCTGAAACACCAGCCCCAGCAAGACCCCCTACACTGCCCGAACACCACTGCACTGCCCTAAACCCTGAAACACCAGCCCCAGCAGGACCCCTACACTGCCCGAACACCACTGCACTGCCCTAAACCCTGAAACACCAGCCCCAGCACGACCACCTACACTGCCCGAACACCACTGCACTGCCCTAAACCCTGAAACACCAGCCACAGCACGACCCCCTACACTGCCCGAACACCACTGCACTGCCCTAAACCCTGAAACACCAGCCCCAGCACGACCCCCTACACTGCCCGAACACCACTGCACTGCCCTAAACCCTGAAACACCACCCCCTGCATGACCCCCTACACTGCCCGAACACCACTGCACTGCCCTAAACCCTGAAACACCACCCCCTGCAGCGCCCCCTACACTGCCCGAACACCACTGCACTGCCCTAAACCCTGAAACACCACCCCCTGCACCGCCCCCTACACTGCCCGAACACCACTGCACTGCCCTAAACCCTGAAACACCACCCCCAGCACGACCCCCTTTACTGCTCGAACACCACTGCACTGCCCCAAACCCTGAAACACCACTCCCAGCACGACCCCCTACACTGCCCGAACACCACTGCCCTAAACCCTGAAACACCACCCCTGCACGACCCCCTACACTGCCCGAACACCACTGCACTGCCCTAAACCCTGAAACACCACCCCCTACACTGCCCGAACACCACTGCACTGCCCTAAACCCTGAAACACCACCCCCAGCACGACCCCCTACACTGCCCGAACACCACTGCACTGCCCTAAACCCTAAAACACCACCCCCAGCATTACCCCCTACACTGCCCAAACACCAATGTACTGCCCTAAACCCTAGAACACTACCCCCAGAACGACCCCCTACACTACCCGAACACCACTGCACTACCCTAAACCCTAAAATACTACCCCCAGCACAACCCCCTACACTACCCGAACACGACTGCACTGCCCTAAACCCTCAAACACTCCCCCAGCACGACCCCCTACACTACCCAAACACCACTGCACTGCCCTAAACCCTAAAACACTCCCCCAGCATGACCCCCTACACTACCCGAACACCACTGCACTGCCCTAAACCCTAAAACACTCCCCCAGCACGACCCCCTACACTACCCAAACACCACTGCACTGCCCTAAACCCTAAAACACTACCCCCGCATGACCCCCTACACTACCCAAACACCAATGCACTACCCTAATCCCTAAAACACTACCCCCGCATGACCCCCTACACTACCCTAAACCCTAAAACACTACCCCCGCATGACTCCCTACACTACCCAAAGACCACTGCACTACCCTAAACCCTAAAACACGACCTCCTACACTACACAAACACCACTGCACTACCCTAAACCCTAAAACACTACCCCCTATACTACACAAACACCACTGCACTACCCTAAACCCTAAAACACTACCCCCAGCAGTACCCCTACACTACCCAAACACCACTGCACTAACCTAAACCCTAAAACACTATCCCCAGCAGTACCCCCTACACTACCCAAACACCACTGCACTACCCTAATTCACTACCCCCAGCACGACCCCCTACACTACCCAAACACCACTGCACTACCCTAAACCCTAAAACACTACCCCCAGCACGACCCCCTACACTACCCAAACACCACTGCACTACCCTAAACCCTAAAACACTCCCCCAGCACGACTCCCTACACTACCCAAACACCACTGCACTACCCTAAACCCTAAATCTACCCCCAGCATGACCCCCTACACTACACAAACACCACTGCACTACCCTAAACCCTAAAACACTACCCCCAGCACGACCCTCTTCACTACCTAAACACAACTGCACAATTTGTTACAGGCGTTGCAACGCAGGCCTGTGGTGCTTACTGGAAGTACCTAGTGGGCTAGTTGGGCCCCAGGGACCCTCAGGATTCAAGGTAACCTAATCCCCCAACTTAAAACGCACCACGGGGCGCATTTGCACAGTGGTGAAGGGAGGGGGCGGGGCCTCAGGTGACATGTGCGCAAACACGCCCTGTGGTGCGTTTTAAGTTGGGGAATTAATTCCCTTTGAATCCTGAGGGACCCTGGGGGACAACTAGCCCACCAGGTACCTTCAGTAAGCACAACAGAGTTGCGTTGCAGAGAGGTGAAAAAAGGTGCGTGGCCTCGGAACGCCAGTCTGCAACTCAGCTCTGTGGTCCTAACTGTAGGTACCTGGGGGGCTAGTTGGGCCCCAGGGACCCTCAGAATTCAAGGGGACTTAATCCCGCAACTTAAAACGCGCCACGGGGTGCGTTTGCACACATGTCACCTCAGGCCCCCCTCCCTTCACCACTGTGCAAACGCGCCCTGTAGCGCGTTTTAAGAGGTAGTTTTAATCCCCTGCCCTATTATGTACTAGGGACTTGCAGAGGAGGTCATGCTAATCACAGGGGTACCCCAACGCATAGTGTTCCCTAGTGTAAGTAGGTGTTTTCACTGTATTCTAAGTGTCTTTTAGCATAGCACTGGCTCTGGTTAGTCAGAGTCAGTTACCACCAGTACCCGTCTGAAAAAGTTGTGGGCACAGGATGATTTTGCAACAAGGCCTCTTTCTGCTCCTCTGTTGGTTCTTTCTGCACATCTTTTGCTTCTTTCTGTGCGTTTTTTCTTCTTTCTTCACATGTCCTACCTCTGTAGGCATAGTTAGAAACTAGCATTTAAAAAAACCTTTGAAATTCACTTAAAAATCATAGGTTTCAGGCACGTTATAGTTAGAAATTAGCATTTAAAAAACCTTTGAAATTCACTGAAAAAACCATAGGTTTCAGACACGTTATAGTTAGAAATTAGCATTTAAAAAACCTTTGAAATTCACTGAAAAAACCATAGGTTTTAGGGACAGTTATAGTTAGTTGGACATTTCACTCGTACAAAACCATAGAAATTCCCCCGTTATAGTTAGTTCAGCTAACTATAACTCGCGCCCCGCAATGCACTGCTGATGACGTCACATATTACATCACTCATGACATGGTCAGTGACATCACTGATGACATCACTGATGACATCTCAAATGACATCACTGATGACATCATCCATGTGATAATTTCATGCATCTTCTCACACCCTAATATAACTTTTGATACACCCACTCTAAATTACAGACTGCCATTCTCAAAACCATAAACACTCCAACACCAAAAACTACATACCCACTCACTGATTCTTAGGTCTACACACACATCCACTCACTCACCCGTACAGTCACTCATACTTAGTCACTCAGTACAGGACTATCATATGCACTCATACACCTATATAAACACTCACACACCGCCACTCATCCATAGAGGTACTCACACACCTAGTCAGTCATGCAAAAAACTTAATCACACACCCATTTACTCACCTATACAGTTATACACACACCAGCTCACTTACTCATACAAATACTAGCACATTCTTACACTCTTATACAATCACTGATACAAGTACACACTCATCGATACAGCCACTCTCACAATCACACACTCTCACTTATAGCCATTTATATACTACAACACACATATATACTGCCTTTCACATATGTAGTTACTCACACATGTACCACTGAGATATACATTCAATCACTAACACACCCATACACACACTCACCCACCCATACAGTCCATCACAGATGCACTCTTGAAACCATGCACCCAGTGAATCACCAACTCACACATCTATGCACAGAGTCACACACACCCCACCCACACAAACACTCAGGCACCCATACAGATACTCAGACAATCAATCAATAACCCATGTAGACACTCATGTAGCTATTCAGAAAGCCATGCAGCCGCTTACAAACCAACAGACAGACGGATACAGACATTCACACAGTTTAGTCACTAACCCATGCATTCAGTAAGATACATTTAATCACTCACTTGTAGAGTCAGTCACTCATGTACTAAATCATCCATTCAGACACTTATACACCCACTCATTCTTCAATACGCCTTTCCCAATATATATTAAATATATTTAACTTTACAGAAACACACAGTCACTGGATGATGTCATCAGTGATGTCATTTGAGATGTCATCAGTGATGTCATCAGTGATGTCACTGACCATGTCATGAGTGATGTAATATGTGACGTCATCAGCAGTGCATTGCGGGGGCGCGAGTTATAGTTAGCTGAACTAACTATAACGGGGGAATTTCTATGGTTTTGTACGTGTGAAATGTCCAACTAACTATAACTGTCCCTAAAACCTATGGTTTTTTCAGTGAATATATATATATATATATAGTCATCTACCTTTAGTAGCAAAAAAGTGGGGTTTAGGTCACTCTGTCCTATAAAATGACAGGGCTTTTCATAGTATATGGATTATCAACCATGCTAAGAGTATTTCTTTTATGCACTTGTTTTCTAATTGTGGCAAGTATACTGCATTTCAAAGCACGATAGTTTGAATAAATATTCTAAACTGCCTTTGTGTCACCTGGTTACCTTATTGAAGACGAGTACGAGTGAGAGAGCGAAAGGGTGTGTCCTGTTATTTCAATTCTTGAGAGGGTTGTGTTCTGGGGTGCCAATTCACTTGTTTCTCTGGTAAGGTTAGGAGAGCAAGAGAGGCACTATAGCTAGTCGGACTTCAACTCATAGGTACTAAGGTGGTATGGTGACTCAGTCCCTATATACTGATGTTCTATGGTTCCAAGCATAGTTCTGTTCTAAGAGCAGAATCCCTGCAACAAGGGGTGACATATGTAAAAATAAGGTAGATTACTACTTTGGAAGTACCTTTAATTCCAAAGTGGAATTTGCATTAAATTACAATTTAAAAGCAGTCTGCAAGGCAGGGCTGTCTTTTAAAATGATAGCAGGCAAATCAGCAGTGCACACTGTAGTGCAGGAAATCTACTGGGCCTCTACACCTCCCTGCCCTATTATATACTACGGATGTATAGGTAGTTTGAATCCCCCTTGCCTTATTATATATTAGGGACTTACAGGAGTCTGTCATTGCCAATTATAATTATACCTAACCATGTACTTTTAATCAGAGCACAGGCCCTGGGTCGGGTTAGCAATCCCAAGGCACAATCAGAGTCAGAAAACCAGCATCTAGTAGTCAAAATGGGGGCAAAAAGTGGGGGGACCCTGCAAACAGGTCCCGATTACTCACTATTGTGTAGTTATTTTAAATATATCACATATATAAAATATATTTTCGTACATGTTTAAATAATATTTAGAAATATTTTATATCATGTTTAGCTTTTAGATGATTGTTGTATAGTTTAATGTTTTTATTCATATTTATGCTTTTTTCAACATTAATGTAGTGTATTTCGATCAATATTGTATAAACATGGATTTTTTAATTTTTTAATTAAAAAAAAAAAGACAATATTCAGGCTGTCAATGTTTGTGTGAAGGTGTGTATGTTTTACATGGGAATAATATTTTGTGTATCTTTGTTTTTTTTTTGCAACATTTGAGCACTTTTGACTTTTTTACAATGATAGTTTTGTGCTTGAGGCTTGTGTATTTCTTGCCTATGCTCAACATATTTTGGTAGCCAATATTTTTGGATGATATGTGTGTATTTTGATATCGTTTTCCGTGATATTCTGTCATAGAAGTGTTAACAATATACAGTGTATTTAAATGTTTAAAGGGGTTTGTGGGACAATGCTAATTCGAAAGTCCTACACTGACTTTTCGCATTGCAAGTGAGTTGCAGTTTGAGAGTGGATTGGTTACTGTACAACGAGACCAGTTTGAGGTCACCCCCCTTCTTTCATGCACTAAGGTGTCACTAAAACATGTCTCCAATATACCTTTCATCACCGTTATGTATACCAGTGACAAGGGATTGTAATGGTTCAACACCTTTCTCAAAGTTATAAGTAATGCATACAGCACACATGTAATTTGTTTTGTTGTGTAGCGTCCACGTGACCATGGCATTCATGTCAACATTTAAGAAGAGGAAAGTGGGAGATTAAAAAAATAATAATAATAGGAAGAACATATTTCCCCCTTGACTTCTATTGAAACAGAGGCAATTTCAGGCGCGGGACAGTCAAAATAAAGCCATCTTTCGCTTTAGAAAATCGGGAGATCGGGAGATTCCTGCCTGAATCGGGTCTTTTGGCATGTACCCCATGGGAACATCGTTTAATCAGCCGACTAGCCATCGTTGCACCTTTGCCCTCCTCTGCTTTTTTTTGTAGAATTTTGTTACAGCATACCACTTAACAGGCACAAAGCACCATCAGAGTTTTTTTTTACTCTCGTCCCAAATTACCAATCCATAACCCTAATGTGGAGTAGTACGGCCAATTTTTAAAGCACTTTCCATAACATTATTTGTTTCATGTTGTCTATTACAGTTCAGTTTATAGAAATAAAAGTTCTGCAGGCTCATCAAAAAATTGCTGAAGCATTTATTTTAGGGACATCAAAGATGTTTCTCAAAATATCGTCCTTGCTTGTTATTAGGGGTTATTTTCTATCAAAGTATTTCTTTGAACATTTTATGAAAACTATCTTCAAAAACACGTTGGAGAATTTGCCATTTGCAATTAGGCAAATGTTCCGGGAAGCAGACAGTTACATGAGCAATGAAGAACATGGATACCTATTTCCAGCCAAATAAATAAATATTTATTTATAAACCAATAAATTAATATTTAATTATAAATCATGTAAGTGGAAGTTTGGGAGAATTTGCCACTCTTTATTCACATTTTACAGTGCAGAAGAATAATTGGCTCTGCATAAAAAACAAAGGGGCATATTCCCAAGAACGTGTGATAACCACCGCAAATTTAGCTTAACGCAACTTTGCATATCGCAGTCCATCGCGGGAAATTAACGCCTTGTTAACCAAGTATTCACAACACGGCGGTACCATGCGATAGTCCCCAGATAACGCGTCAACTGACCGCGTTAAAATTAATGCCACGCCGCAAAAATGCGAAACACCAATGCAAAAAAAGCTGCGATGAGGCCAATCGTGTTACGAAAATCTGCGAAACCCAGCTACAGGCCTGCAATCCACACGCGTCAGGCGGGAACAATCACCATAAAAGTAGAAAAAAAACAGACAAACAAATGCCAAACAACAGCGAAGCACTATGGACGTTGCCGGAGCAAGTACGGAGGAGAGCCTGAACCCCACAAGCCCCCCGGAGGACCATCCTGGGACTTCGGGTTCAGGGAAGGGCAAGGACAAGAAGAAGAGCAAGACGAAGTTTAGTCCGCAGGAAAACAGGATCCTGATAACGGAGCTGACAGAACACCATCAACAACTGTTCGTCACCTCCACTGTGTCATTGGCAACAAAAAATACAATATGGCAGTTCATCGTGGACATGGTGAATGCAGTCGGAGTGCTGAAGAGGACAATGGATGAGGTCAAGAGGCGCTGGAATGATGTCAAGCGCAAAACCAAGCTGAAACTCGCCAACAACCTGAAGGCAGCAATGCAGACTGGAGGTGGGAGCCCAGCGCCACAGGAGGAGCTGGACGACATGGAGGAAATGGTGTCCACAGTCATCAGTGGGAGATGGTGGCAGGAGTTGGGGGCCCGGACACTGCTCAACAGGACCCGACACAACAGCAACAGGGTGAGTAACGACCAGGGCCTGGGGGGATGGGGGGAGATGGGCAAAAATGGCACACATGCACAATTAAGTTGAGCACATCTGCGGACAAACCATGCCCTAGACCACCAACTCCCACCAAGAGACCAACGTACCCAAGTATGCAACATGTCAACACTGTACAAGCACAGAAGTCAAAGGCACACCTCATGAAAGTGATAAGGGGCAGCAAAATCTGAGCTGCAGGGGCGACTCCCCAAAAATGCAGCACACACATCACATGCAGAGCACATCTACATTGACAACGATGTGACACAATCCGCAAAACACCTACAACAGAACACAGGACACAACTGGTGCCACTTGGGTGCAGACACTGGCCAATCACAATTGGCATTGCTGGGAAATGTGCGTTGATAATGTACAAGTACAAACACACACACGTCTGTTGTCAAAATGTCCACTGTCTCCTATCAAATAGGCAGCTCCTCCCAAACAGCCACAATGTACCCAGTCATGCTGTCTGTATGTAAACATGTACAATGCGACAACATACATGTGGACACATTGTGAAACTGCATCTCCCCTTCACATTGCAGAGGGAGAATCAACACCTCCTGCAGAGCAGCCCGACCCTCTCTTCTCTGGAGACGAAGAGGACGACCACAGCTTCGACTCTGACGCCCTCCAACTGCTTGTGGACAGCCTACACAGCCCACTTCCAGGAGCTGGGCAGCCCAGCTGCTACGAGGAGACCCCACCCCCTGCACAGACCACACAGCAGGCTGCACCCACCACCACTGCTGCCTCCCAGGACCCCCACGGAGAACATATGCCCTTCCAACGCTGTGTTTTGGGGTGCCAGGAGAATCTGGCTGAACAGGTGCGGGTGGGCTTCGACCGCATGGCAGACAAACTAGATGCCATTGTGGGTGTCTAAGTCCCATCAGGGACCACTCATGGTCACTAACGGACACCCACAGTCCGCTCCATGCTCTCCAACGGACCATGGCTGACATCGCTGGAGCCCTGACTCAGAGAATAGTACAACTGTCCAGTACGAGTGGCTCTAGCGATGTCACACGGGAGTTGGGAAACATGCGGAGGTTAATGGAGACCATGGAGCGGGCGAATGCGGAATGAGCGGCTGCCACGGCTGCACACCAGCGAGAGATAGCTGGGTTCCTCAATGACCTCAGGACCCTACTCATGACATTGCTGCCACAAGGCCTGGCGCGGATGCATGCTGCTGCCACCACTCCATCTACATCTCCGCCCCCTGAAGTGTCAGTGCCACACAGTGCGGCAGACCTTCCACCTCCGGCCACTGATGTGTCACTGCCACACAGTGCTGGAGACAGAACACCACCACCCACACGTGAGGCACATGAAACAGCAGAGAACGAAGATGCGGATGATACTGCCCTCGTGGTAAGAAGGACGCAGCAGCATGCATCTCATCCATAGGTCCGGCTTCAGCTTGGTACTGCCCTCTGCATCATCACCTTCCACTGTCCCCCATGCACTCTGCGACACTCACCTTGGACCTCAACATGGACTGCCATATGCTGTTTGATCGCCATTGACACAGCAATCAGACTGCGGACTGAACTCTTCCTCTTCCTTTGGACTTGTCATTCCCTGAAGGACCCTGGCTGGCCCTCCACGGGACAACATCGTCATGTGGGGTTTGCATGGCCCTGTACTGCTCCAGATGCAACACTCCACTAAATGTGCATTAAACATTCATATTCACACAGATGTGTCATGTCTATGGTCTTTCAGGTGTGGAAGTATGGATGAATGTAGGCTCACTGGACTCCTCGTACGTCCATGTGGCTCATGTCGTAGAACAGGGGTCACAGGGTGACACATTGCCCAATGCGGTCCGGGTGGCACTGACACAACAACAGGGACACACGCATTAGTTACTTCCTTGTCCAGCCCAGTACGGAACCACGCCCAGGTCCCCGGGGTCATATAGAAACCCTTATGCTGGACTGGCATACGCCAGGCCAGCCCACTCCGCTTACGCTCACAGGGGGGGATGGCAACGCTACATGTCCCCTGTCTTTCCTGTGGTGATCTGCTGCTCACAGGTCTAGCTGTCAGCATGCCACAGCCACTCCCTCATGGCTGGTTTACACCGACACCACACCCATCCAGCACACGCGTCACAGGACATGTGACCCTGCCAATAAAAAAGGCCGTGCGCACGTGCTCGACGCCATTTCCACTCTCTATCTGGGTGCATCCGTGTGGTGTTAATGTAGGCATGAGGGCCTCGGGCCCTGCAACTTCACATTCCCCAGGACCGGAGGTGACATGATGGCGTCCGCAACATACCCAATCATACAGGGTCCATGACTTTGGGACACAGACTTGGTGGCACTGGATACATTGCGGCCGGCACAGGCACACCGCCACGGGACAGTGACTTTGGGTGCACTGAGTTAGTGGCACCTTCAGTGCTGAGCGGGTGTGCAGCCTGCGATGATGCCCCGTCCCGGCTGTCCGGACTGCTCAGGATTTGTGTGCCCTGCTGGACCGCAGTGTAGGTCAGAGCCAGCGGGCAGCGCAGGCCTACCGCCACGTGGTGTTGCATCCCGGATCACAGAGTTAGTGGCACCTCAAGGGCTGAGTGGGTGTGCAGCCTGCGATGATGCCCGGTGCACTGGTATGTCCTCTGCCATGGCGAAATCAAGACCCAGAATCATATGTAAGACCTGGTGGCCTGCAGAGCAGGGCTGCATGATGTAGAGGGTGCCATGTCTGTGGGCCCTGGGCATGTGGCTTGCAGCGGCACGTGGTGGGCCATCATTACTACACGCCAAGGGTGGAAGGTGAGCAGTGAGGCCTGGGTGCGCAGGGGCGGGCATGCACCGCTGGGCGGCGGGAGGGGCTGGGGTACATCTGCCTGGGTGCGCAGGGGCGGACAGGCGATGATGTCTTGTGCAGTTGTATGTACTTTGCCATTCATGTCTCTGGACTCTGTTTCAGATGACGGATCTGTTTCAGATGTGTGACCTGGTGAACTGCACTACATACAGGCACGTGGTTGGAGACAAACCTGTGGCAGCAGGTGGGCAGTGTGGCCTGGGTGCGCATTGTGGGCACTCTCTCTTCTTGTCCATCTCTTTTGTTATCTGTGTCTCGCTCCCCCTCTCTGTCCGTCTTTCTCTCGCTCCCCCTCTCTGTCCGTCTTTCTCTTGCTCCCTCTCTCTGTCCGTCTTTCTCTCGCTCCCTCTTTTTCTCTCTCTCTCTCCTTCACTCTCTCTCTCTGTCCTTTGATGTGCGCAAGACACACCTTCTCATCATGATTTTTGTCTTGCAGGCTGTGACCTACGGATTGTCTCGAGGGGAGCCGCCATGTGTCTTCATTTCTGTTCTGTGTTTCTTTGAATACATTTTCATTTGTTATATCGAAGGTGGATGTGTGATGCTCATTTTTGTGACGGCACATGCATGCCACCAAATGTGATTGTGCGACATCAGGCGGATTATTTGGTACATGATTCCGTGTAGTTGATGTGGCATGTCTTTGGCCGAGGGGGGGCCGGGGGGGGCATGGGGGTGGTGGCGGTGGGTGTTGTGGCCCTGTTGGGGCTCCGAGCTGCATGATCAGTGGCTCCATGGCATCTGTTGCCCATCAGGTGTGGCTCTGGGCTGGGCTCCATTTTGTGGTGCAGGCTGTGGTCCGACTTTGCACCAGGTGAGAGCAGGTGTTAGTTTCCTGCTGCTAACGAGCCTTATCGCCTGTTTTGTGGTCTTATCGTCGATCTGGCTGGTCGTTGAGAATGTTGCAGAGTGGTGTTTTCGCTGCTTTTTGCACGGGTACGCCTACTCTGCATCTCATTAGCGATAGTTGCGGGGGTCATCTGTGGCGATGTTTTTGGCAGCTGCTATCGCGGGTAAAATAGTGCTATGGGCTGTTAACACCAGCTTGTGAATGGTGCGATAAATTTATCGCCACTTTGGCTGCGATAAAGTGCTGTTAACTCGGCGATAGCTCCTTGTGAATATGCCCCAAAGCATGGTCCTATGTTGCAGAGTGTTGTGGCAGTGACGTCACTCAGGACCCGTGTACACAATATGTTTGAACACACTGATGATTGGAGTTAAATGAATCGCATTAATCAAGAATATCAGCTGAAGTTTAAAGTGAATCCATCAAAACAAACGGCGGCGGTCAGGGGCATATTCTGATTCAGATTTATTTTTCTAAATACAGTTCAACTGAAATCGGGGAAAGTGCATCTATTAGAGCAGATTTATCATTTCAAGTTTATTTTTATTCATGTTGCAGGACTCCAAGGAGGTCCACATAAAATCTTAGGATGCATGTATGCACTAAAATACAAATAAAAGAGCTATACCAAAAATGCAACTTTAAGTTCAAAAGAACATAGAAGCTACCCCGGCAGTGGGCACAGCAAACACATAAGATATCTAAAATTGCATGTTAAACAATTTCCCAGTATACTACAAGGCATTGCACTTAATGGTACATAAAGTGATTATCGTAGCAATAATGTAAACTGTGCAAACATTATAAGATAAATACACTATATAAAAACCACAATAGCACTAGCAAGTGCAAACTATGCAAACTCTATATAATTAATACATTATATAAAATACATTAGCAAGAGCAAGATATAGGAGACTAAGGGCCTCATTGCGAGTTTGGGGATGCGGGAGCAGGGCAATTTGCCACCGCCCCCCTCCCAAACCGCCAAACCCGAACGCTGCCCGCCAGATTACAATATACATCATTGTCTGGTGGGCGGGCAGAGTGGCGGTCCTGTAAGGGTGCAGTAAAAAGGTTCATTGAGCCTTTAATTCTGCCCTGCCGTAGGACCGGCACAGCGTGCTCCACCATGGCATGATCTTTAAAGTTCATGCTGTGCTGGAACTAGGGGGTGCTTGCACACAGGAGGGCACAACATGTGTCCCCTGCATGCACCTACATGCAAGGGACAAGTGTTTCCCCACCACCAGCTTTTACATGGCAGTGCTGACCGCCATGTAAGGCTAACAGTCAGAAAACTCAAAATATGCTGGCCGCAGTGGCACCGCCAGCATATTCTGAGCCCCTGACCTCCGCGCCACCACCAGGGAACTCGGTTCCCAGGCAGTTGCATCTGTCAATTGGCGGGCAGACTGCCAAACATATAATACGGCAGTCAGACCGCCGGTGTGGCGCTGGCTGGATCTCCACCGCTGTGCCCCCGCGAGTCTGGCAGTCCATGGAACGCCAGACTCATAATAAGGCCCTAATACAGGCAATAATCATCCAGCTAGAGACTCACTAGAGACTCATTGACAACCACAATTTCATTCAGACTAAAACATCATTAATCTAGCTTTAAAAAGCACTTAAAAAAGTTAAAAATTCGAGCCTCAGCCAATTCCGCCAATGTAATAAGAGAGCAGGGCAAACAAATAAGACATGGTTAAGATCTTGGGGGCCATTTTGGCACTATTGAAAAACTACTGAGAACCATACAATTTAGCTAAAAGGGGATTTAACTTGAGCAAACCCTGCCTCGAGAGAATCCAGAAACATCTCAAACCATGTGGCAAATTCCAAAGAATATAAGGCTGCGCTTGATTTATCACGCAAGAGTTTATAACAGGATGTAACCCCCTTTTTTTGATACAGGCCTCCCTGTCCAAGCGAAAATTAAGGGACCATGTGTCTTGTTTTAAACTAGCTTTTAGTTGTTGCATTATCAACGTAGAAATCACGGATGGGTGTAACTGCAGCAAATCCGCTGCTACCACAAAGCTTCTATAAATTAGTGACTTCTCTTTTAGGCCATTCAAAATTTCTTTACTGATATAGGACCTTAATGAGCCTTGATCACTCTTTGAAAGGCACACCGCCCAGCGTACCACCCCTGCAAGACCCTGGACAAAGGCACTTCTCAGCCCGAATTACAACCTTAGAGCCGCTACAGAAAACGCAGAGCTAACTGAAGCAAGGTTTCTAAGGACTCAGCCTTCCATCACATTTAAAAAAACCATTTAGAAACATCAATAAATTCTGTTTCATACAGCAGAGAGGCAGGTATCTTAGCTAGTAAAGCCTCTGATAAAAGTGCAAAATGCCCTTTCCCAGTACCCTTATAAAAGGCACCCAAGCATGTAGCCTGAGAATTGGCTTTAGTCATGTTATTTTCTATGTGAGCTTTATCACTTAAGTTGTCGCACACTCTCTTCCCAAAAAAGGTATATGACTTCACAATTTCCATCTTTTGGTCACCCAAGGACCACATAAAATTACTATACTTCAGCTTTTTTCTCCCGTAAAAACTTGTAACTTTACTTTTAGATTAATTAATCTTTAAATAGTAGGTATCAGTAAATTGATTTAGTGCCTGCAAATGCTCATTGAGTCCTTTCAGGGTAATATAAAAAATTATTATATCATCTGCGTATAATAAACACAGTAGACTTTCTCCCAATGAACAGAGCGATGCCCTCACTCCGGGCCAAATAATCAGGGAGTTCCACAATGTAGCGGGAGAAAATAAGAGGGGGAAGCAGGCACCCTTGTTTCAACCCATTTAGGGTAGGAATGGCTTGAGACAAACCCCTATCCACACCCAGAAGGACTGTACACCAAGTATCACTATGGAGGGAACAAACTAAATGTAAAAGGGTACACTGAATACCCAAACTTAAAAGCTTACTCCACAGTAAATGATGATCAACTTTGTCAAAGGCTGTTAAGAAGTTTATAAAAGCTATATATACCACTTCTTGTTAAAACATATTTTTCATTTATCACCCAAAGGGTGGTCATATTATCAATCGTTCCCTGCTTACTTCTAAACCCTCTTTACTCCATAGAAATAATTTTATGCACTTTCACCCATTCATTAATCTAGGTTAATAAGTATTTGCAAAAACTTTACCCACTACCTCAAGAAGGGCGATCTGATGATAATTTTCTGGCAGGTTATGATCCCCTTTTTTAAAGAGTGGTACAAAAACACTCCCTTTCCATGAAGGGGGAACTTTTTTGTTTCATAGCAGCTTTTAAAAACCGGGCAAAGGAATTTACTCCAAAGGTAAACATTTTGTTTTATTGCCAAAATAGCGATTTTGTCAGGACCCATCGCTGCCAAAGTGCGCTTTCCACATATTGCAAGCTCCAGCTCTTTTTCAGAAGGAGTATGATACAGATTGAAATCCAATTTTATTGAGGATTTACTTGCATCTCCCTGATTTTTTGCATAGAGGCCCTGATTCTTCTATAGCTAAGTGAAAAGATCTAGCTCGTGCTCCACAACCCTCCACGACTAGTGCCCAGAAGGTCCTAGTCTGACCTTTTACTGCAGCTTCCCCTAGTTTAATCCACAGCCTATCCCACTCCTCTATCTTCAAACAAGCCTTCAGTCGACTCCTCCTCCTTTTTAACAGCAACACCCTAGTATGCTGTTGGACTTGGCCCTTTTTGCAGGGTCATCCCTGAACTTTTTGCCTTCCTCCTGTATTTTTTCTGACCTGTTGTTGGCTGTTTTATCACTCTGGGCACTTTACCACTGCTAATCAGTGCTAAAGTGCATATGCTCTCTATTATAAATTGATGTATGGATTAGTGACTCCATGATTGGATTATTTGATTTACTTGTTAGACCCTAGTATAGTGCACCATGGGTGCCCAGGGCCTGTAAATCAAATGCTGCTGGTGGGCTTGCGGCACTGGTTGTGCCACCCACAGAAGCAGCTTGCAAAGTGTGTCTCAGGCCTGCCATTGCAGAGCCTGTGTGCAGTCTAGTACTGCCATGTCGACTTGGTAAGTGCACCCACTTACCAGTCCCTAAACCTTCCCTTTTCTACATGTTAGCCACCCCTAAGGTAGGCCCAAGGGCAGGGTGCATTGTAAGTAAAAGGTAGGACATGCCCTGGTGTGTGTGGCATGTCCTGATAGTGAATTACAGCCAATTTCGTTTTTCACTATTGCAAGGCTACCTGTCCCCATAGGCCAGGATGGGCAGTTTCATTATAACATCTTATAATCCTAACTGACCCAGGGAACATGGTAGAAAAACTAATTTAGTATGCCTGAACTCAGAATGATAAAATACATCTTTTAGTGAAGTTGGTTTTAACATTCTGTGTTTGAAAATACTACTTTTAGAAAGTAGGTATTTTCTTGCCTAACCATCCAGCTGCCTCTGCTAGGTTGTGTATTGCTTGTCTGCCTTGTGAGTGACAGGGGGGTCTTGGCTCCAGCAGTCTGATGAGTCAGGGCTGGGTTGAATAGGACCCACATAGAATAGAGAGTAAGGGGGAGGAGACTTCCTTTCACTGACCTGAGCCCTCATAGAAT
Organism: Calotriton arnoldi; assembly: GCA_963921515.1. Lineage (NCBI taxonomy): Eukaryota > Metazoa > Chordata > Amphibia > Caudata > Salamandridae > Calotriton > Calotriton arnoldi. The sequence goes on from CAWUFW010001308.1 coordinate 2,110,588, forward strand.
AGAGAGTAGGGGGCGGGGATTTCCTTTCACTCCCCTTAGACCTCATAGAATAGAGAGTAGGGGGAGGAGATTTCCTTTCAGCTACCTGGGCCAGGTCTGCTCTCACACAATGCTGTCTCCACCTCCTGCCAGGAAGCTGCACAGAACTGGTTTTGGTCAGGCACAGACACTCTCTGGCTTCAGAGAACAAAGACTTTTTGGGTATAAATATTGGGGCCCAGACCCCAAGACTTTAGATCACTTCTGGAACAACAAGACAAACCTTTGCCAAGGAGAAGAACCAAGGAATCTGCAGGAGTTTGGCTGCCCCTCTGCCAGTGTGCTGTTTGCTGGGTTGGCCTGCAGTGGTCTTCATTGCCAAGGAAAGGAGAAGGAACTTTCAAGGAACTTTCATCATCTTGCAGAATATTTCTCCAAGGGCTTGAACTTGTGCTTGCCTCCTGCTGAAGTCTCAGGGACAAAAGACTTCACCACCAGCTCCCCTCTGAATTTCCTTGCTGGGATTTCTGTCCGCAGAAGCCTGCGTGTCGCTGGGAGCTGGAAGCGCGACTCAACGAGAAGAAGTGTGTCGCAGCCGCAGCTGTTGCCGTCGCATCACCAGAGAAGCGTGTCGCCGCCGCAGAGGACGCCGCCACATCACCAGAGAAGCGTGCCTTCATCGCAGCTGAGTACCGACGCATCACCGGAGAAGCGTGTCGCCACCGCAAGGGTCGCCGTCGCATCACCGGAGAAGCGTGTCGCAGGGCCTGTCGCGGCTCCAAAGTTACAGAGTTTGCCGCACGGCCGTCGGGCGAGCACACATCGTCTTCACGTCGTCGCATCGCATCAAGGGCGACTTCTTTTCGCATCGAACCGGATTGTTCCATTGCATCAAAGCGCCATCTTGCCGCATCGTAACCGGAACGCAGTACGAGAATCAACGCATCACCTCCTCTCCGGTAAGGAACAAGACGCATCCCCTACTCTGCGGACCCTTTGTTTGTTTTGCGTTACGCATCCAAGGTACTTTTGTGAGAAACGTGTTGCATTTATCATCAACTTGAACTAAGTTACTTCTACCATCTTTAAGTCTATTTTAAGTATAGTATTGTGGATTTTTGTTGTTTGTGGTCTTGTGTTAAGTCTATATAAAGAATACTTATTTTTATATAACCTGTGTGGTGTCCATCTGTAGTGTTTTCACTGTATTACTGTATGTGTTCACAAATGCTTAACACACTGCCTCTGAGATAAGCCTGTCTGCTCGTGCCAAGCTACCAAGGAGGTGAACAGGGGTTATCCAGGAGTGTAATCCCCTTTCCCTGACTAGAAGCAAGGGTCCCTATTTGGTCAAAGGTGTATACCATTGCCAACTAGAGACCCCCAGTTCTAACATTGGTGGTCAGCGGTGAGGATTCTGGACTTGCATTTGTGACTCATATACAGTGATTGGTGTACACTACTAGTGAGTGCAGACCAAACGCAACCACATACTGTTTTTCTGTTTTCTGGTGTCCTCCTGGAAGTATTTGTGATACCATGACTCTGATTAGTTGTTGCAAAATGGAACTCGACTTCTGGCACATGTTTGTCTACACAATGAAGGAGCTACATGTGTTTTGCCAGGAAAGAGGGCTGCCTGTGAAGAGAAGGTCCAGGGAGGATCTAGAGGCATCCCTATTTCAGTATGAGTTACCCAGCTGGAAGGCAACACTACCAGTTGAGTCTAAGGAGGAGGAGTTCTCTAAAAGTGAGGAAGAAACAGAAAAAGATGCCTGATTTCTGGCTTGTGACCAGAGGCTGAGAGAGATTGATGAGGAGCTGAGAAAGCTTGATGAGGTCAAAAGGGCCTTAGCCCAAGAAGAAGAAATATGTATAGCTCAGGGAGTGAGCTTTGCTGAGTTGGAGGTGGAATCCAGCTCAGATGGTGGCAGCAAAATTGAATTATCTAGTGCTGAGGGGGTAGTGCACACACCCAGAGATGTGGCGCCCGACTTGGAGGGGGTTAACATACACCAGGAGGTTCAAGGATCTGAGGTAGCTCCAGTGGTGCGCAGTGTCCCGGAAGTAGATTGGGGCACTGGCGCAGGGGTTCATGGTCCTAGTGTTGGGAGGGACACTCCACTGACTCTAGCTGAGAGGAGCAGGGAGGTAGGTTCCCCCATGGTTGAAGTCCTGGTGTGTGAATGTGGAGACCACCCAGAAAAGTGTGGGTTTAGTGACAGAGACAGTCAGATACTGTCTTGCCAATCTCAGGAGAGTGGTGTGGAGTACGTGTGCGAGGCACTGGATGGTGAGGTGAAGGATAGTTTGGTTAACCCTTGTAGGGTGCTGTGTGATCCAATTGTGGGAGAGCATATTGTAAGTCCCTGTTTTCCAGAGCTATGCCAACACCTGTTGGAGAGTGAGTTCTCTGACCCCAGGGAGCTCACCAGGGAGGCAGACCTTTTGGTGGATTCCAGAGGGTCTGAAGAGGCATTGGGGAATGACCCTAAGGGGAATGGCTCAGGTATCTTCCAACCCGGAGTGGTGGGAGTGGTTCAGAGTAGCCCAGCTAGGTCCCGGTATAGTGGGAGGGGTGTAGGGGCTCACGTCCTGTCTCAGCGGAGACGGAGTGAGTGTGGGGCAGCATGTTCCCAGGTGCCCGAAACCCAGTCTCAGGGCCTGGATGGTTCTTTAAGGGAACACCAGGTGGGGAGCCTAGTCTGTCCTGATGGGCCGCCTGTTGAGGGGGATCCCCTAGTGTCTGGTGAACTGGAAGTGTCTGTAAGCAGGCCTCCATCAGTTCTGGTGTCTGGCAGTGCCACTCCTAAGTGGAGGGTGCAGAAGTCCAGATTGAGGGGTGAGAGGGGGAAAGAGCCCCCAGTGGAAGAACCAGTGGGTCAGGGGCCAGCCAGAAGGGCTGAGTCACCAGTGAATGACCATGGTGACACCACTTCTGTCCTGGGGGATCTTCACGCACTGTCAAATGGACAGGGGTCGGGAGATCTGCGGCAGGCAGACTGTCACATGACACATGAGTTGTGTGTCACCCTCGGGGGCATATGTGCTCCCCATGAAGTCCTGGTGCGCCGGGCAAGTGTTCAACCACAAGGGTTGGTCCCTGGGTTGGGAAGCCAGGTTCAGGTGTTGTCTGACCTGGAGGGACGGACAACTGTAAACAGTGTCCTGCTCGGTTGGTCTTCTAGGGGTACCACTCCATGTGGTAGGGTACAGCACTCTGGAAGGGGGTGCAGGGGGAGGGAGTCCTCACCTCTGATCCCGGTTCAACTGGAGGGTTTAGACCCTAGGTTGGAGAGCCAGGTTCGGGGTGTCCCCCTGACCTGGAATCCCAGTTGCAGGATAGAACCCCTGAACTGGTGGGCGAATTGTGCAGGACACCTGCCACAGGCACCCTGACACTTCTGGAAGGGGGTACCACTCCAAGTGGGAAGGTGCAGAGCCCCGAGGAGGAGGAGGACCGGGTGTGGGAAAGCCCACCCCAGTCTCCAGTCCAGCTGCTGGGTACAGGCAAGGGGCTGGTGGGTCAGTGTCAGGATGTCATACCTGACCTGACAGGAGGGAGAGTGGACAAAGGGTGCCAAGCACCTGGGGCTACTGCCCCCCGCTCTCTGACACCACAGAGGTTTGAGAGCCCTGAGAGGCATAAGGCCTGGGTCTCATCACTGACCACTGTCAGTAGCCACTGTGGCTTGCTGTCTGTCTGTTGGGACACACCTATGAGCAAGCTAAGGTTAGGTGCTGCACAGATGGTGTCCACAGGTGAGGAGAAGGGTTCCCCATGGGTTAGCTTGGTGGGCTCTGAGAGTATGGACAGAGGGATCCAAATAGGCTCAGATTGGCATAGAACTGGAGTATGCCCCTGCTGTTGCGGGCCAGGGTCCATGTTCTATCGCCCAAAGCAGGGAATCCCATCAAGGTAGTGATTGGTCTAACCTGCGTTTTGGATGGAAGGGGGTTGTGTTGGACTTGGCCCTTTTTGCAGGGTCATCCCTGAACTTTTTGCCTTCCTCCTGTATTTTTTCTGACCTGTTGTTGGCTGTTTTATGACTCTGGGCACTTTACCACTGCTAATCAGTGCTAAAGTGCATATGCTCTCTATTATAAATTGATGTATGGATTAGTGACTCCATGATTGGATTATTTGATTTACTTGTTAGACCCTAGTATAGTGCACCATGGGTGCCCAGGGCCTGTAAATCAAATGCTGCTGCTGGGCTTGCAGCACTGGTTGTGCCACCCACAGAAGCAGCTTGTAAAGTGTGTCTCAGGCCTGCCATTGCAGAACCTGTGTGCAGTCTAGTACTGCCATGTCGACTTGGTAAGTGCACCCACTTACCAGTCCCTAAACCTTCCCTTTTCTACATGTTAGCCACCCCTAAGGTAGGCCCAAGGGCAGAGTGCATTGTAAGTAAAAGGTAGGACATGCCCTGGTGTGTGTGGCATGTCCTGATAGTGAATTACAGCCAATTTCGTTTTTCACTACTACAAGGCTAACTGTCCACATAGGCCAGAATAGGCAGTTTGATTATAACATCTTATAATCCTAACTGACCGAGGGAACATGGTAGAAAAACGAATTTAGTATGCCTGAACTCAGAATGATAAAATACATCTTTTAGTGAAGTTGGTTTTAACATTCTGTGTTTGAAAATACTACTTTTAGAAAGTAGGTATTTTCTTGCCTAACCATCCAGCTGCCTCTGCTAGGTTGTGTATTGTTTGTCTGCCTTGTGAGTGACAGGGGGGTCTTGGCTCCAGCAGTCTGATGAGTCAGGGCTGGGCTGAATAGGACCCACATAGAATAGAGAGTAGTGGGGAGGAGACTTCCTTTCACTGACCTGAGCCCTCATAGAATAGAGAGTAGGGGGCGGGGATTTCCTTTCACTCCCCTGAGACCTCATAGAATAGAGAGTAGGGGGAGGAGATTTCCTTTCAGCTACCTGGGCCAGGTCTGCTCTCACACAATGCTGTCTCCACCTCCTGCCAGGAAGCTGCACAGAACTGGTTTTGGTCAGGCACAGACACCCTCTGCCTTCAGAGAACAAAGACTTTTTGGGTATAAATATTGGGGCCCAGACCCCAAGGCTTTAGATCACTTCTGGAACAACAAGACAAACCTTTGCCAAGGAGAAGAACCAAGGAAGCTGCAGGAGTTTGGACTGCCCCTCTGCCAGTGTGCTGCTTGCTGTGCTGGCCTGCAGTGGTCTTCATTGCCAAGGAAAGGAGAAGGAACTTTCAAGGAACTTTCATCATCTTGCAGAATATTTCTCCAAGGGCTTGAACTTGTGCTTGCCTCCTGCTGAAGTCTCAGGGACAAAAGACTTCACCACCAGCTCCCCTATGAATTTCCTTGCTGGGAATTCTGTCTGCAGAAGCCTGCGTGTCGTTGGGAGCTCGAAGCGCGAATCAACGAGAACAAGCGTGTAGCAGTCGCAGCTGTTGCTGTCGCATCGCCGGAGAAGCGTGTCGCCGCCGCATCACCAGAGAAGCGTGCCTTCGTCGCAGCTGAGTACCGACGCATCACCGGAGAAGCGTGTCGCCACCGCAAGGGTCGCCGTCGCATCACCGGAGAAGCGTGTCGCAGGACCTGTCGCTGCTCCAAAGTTACAGAGTTCGCCACATGTCTGTCGGGCGTGCACGCATCATCTTCACGTCATCGCATCGCATCAAGGGCGCCATCTTAACGCATCGCACCGGATTGTCGCATCGCATTGAAGCGCCATCTTGCCGCATCGTAACCGGAACGCAGTACGAGAATCAACGCATCACCTCCTCTCCGGTAAGGAACAAGACGCATCCCCTACTCTGCGCAAGCATTGAGGAGCGACGCATCGCCTCCCCCGAAGCAAGGAACCGACGCATCACCCTCCCTACGGACCCTTTGTTTGTTTTGCGTTACGCATCCAAGGTACTTTTGTGAGAAACGTGTCGCATTTATCATCAACTTGAACTAAGTTACTTCTACCATCTTTAAGTCTATTTTAAGTACAGTATTGTGGATTTTTGTCATTTGTGGACTTGTGTTAAGTCTTATTTTTATAAAACCTGTGTGGTGTCCATCTGTAGTGTTTTCACTGTATTACTGTATGTGTTCACAAATTCTTAACACACTGCCTCTGAGATAAGCCAGTCTGCTTGTGCCAAGCTACCAAGGAGGTGAGCAGGGGTTATCCAGGAGTGTAATCCCCTTTCCCTGACTAGAAGCAAGGGTCCCTTTTTGGTCAATGGTGTATACCATTGCCAACTAGAGACCCCCAGTTCTAACATATACCTTTAGGGTCATAATCCAGATATTGGTCCCTAACTAGGGCATTTATCGCCCTGTTTAACATAAGTAGAGGGCGAGTGATCCCCTTCAACCGCCCCTCAGTATTCTTTTGATTAACAGCATTAACTAACTGCTTCATAAAAGTATTAAAACTTTCAATTTAATTCCCTAACCAACTAACTAGTTGATCAAGGGAATTCTCTAGAATATCTCTGAGGCCTAAATTGCCCTATAATCCCAGTAAATTCTCCCTGTTTTTTTATCAAACCTGGAAATGTATCCATCAAATTCCAAAGAACTAACAGGGATCGTGTTAAAATTCACAGAAATGGTTAAAAGATTATGATCACTGAGTAGGGGGTGTGTGACTTTTAGTTCATCCAACAATTGGGGAGAGGATGTGGCCTTACGGCTAGAGCGGTCGACCTCGAATCTGGGTAACTGGGTTCGAGACTCGGCAAGGACCCTCAACATCCTGTGATTCTGGGCAAATCACTTAATCTCCCTGTGCCTAACAAAAAATGAATGTGTCCTTCTGTAATACAACTGGTGCTTATGTAAAGCTAACTGATACCTTCTGGCCAAGTTCATGCTATTTAAAACTCAAAAATAAAATAAAAAAAAGGAAAGAAATATACCCTACCACACATAATCCAAAAATGACGCTCCCGCTGGAGCTTTATGAGTAAATGCTGCAGGGGAGTCTGAGGGTAGCCTCCCATTCGCTACAACACAATCAACGTTTTTCAGCTGAGCCAATAATATTTTCCCTCTCTTATTATTTCCTACTTTAGGGGGAAAAAGAGCTGAGGGATGCGCAATGCTTCCTCTTTTTCTACCTCCCGCAATTGTTCTAACGAAAAATGTAAAATTTTGGAATTTAGGTCCCCTACCAGGATTATGTGTGGAGGAAAGTCCTTCTCTGAGACTTTTTTTAATATGGGAAAAGAACTCTCCTAAAAGCACATCACAGGAGGCCTCTGGAGGGATATAGCCATTTATCACTAGTAGAGGGGGAGAGCCTTTGTTCCATTCTGAGGTTAAACAGGGTAACAGCCATAAATAAATTACTTGGGTCTTTATAACACTTTTACCTCCACTGAATTCTATTAGACAGCAGACATGACACTCTCCTTTCGCGTGTCCCCTCCTTCATGGTATTGCTTTACAATCTAAAATAACATAATCATTTCATACTAATTTCCCCGTGCACCATGTCTCATGGAGACAAACTACATCAGCCCCTAAGGAGCTCAAGTAATGAAATGAAATGAAATAGGGATTTATAAAGCGCACGGTTACTCACAAAGAGTGTCCCGGCGCTAATCTCCAAAAACCACCAGACAGAAAACCCCAACCTAACCTACCATCGTATTATTCTTGGAACAGCCATGTTTTAAGTAGTCTTCTAAAGGACAGCAAGTCCTGAGTCAGTCTAAGATGAAGGGGCAGGGTGTTCCATAGACAGGCCGCTTGAACCTGGAAAGAACGACCTCCAATCCGAGAACGAGTGAATTTGGGATTCACCATCAGGTATTGTCCCGAGGACCTTAAAACACGTTGAGGCTGATAGTGCTGGATCCTACTTCTCAGATAGACCGCACCCGTATCGTAGAAAGCACGATAGGCAAACACCAAAGCCTTAAACTGAATCCTCTTTCTCACCGGGAGCCAGTGTAGTGCTTTCAAATGAGGCGACATGCGTGTTCTGGGGCTAACCATAAGGATAGCTCTGGCTGCGGCATTCTGAACAACCTGCAGCCGATTGAGCAAATATTCAGGGAGCCCCAGATACAAGATATTTACATAATCCAACCTGGATGTAATTAAGGCTTGCACTACGATCTTCCGGGATTCGACCGGGAGTAGAGGCAGGAAGTTTTTTGCCATTCTAATCAGCCCGATACAGGTACCAGCAACAGTTTGGATATGGGACTTCATTGATAGACTAGTGTCCAACTTAACTCCCAAGTTTTTTACTGTGTCAACTGGAGCAGCCGGAGGAGACATGTCACACGGCCACCATGAGCTCCAGTTGACGCATGGGGGACATCCAAAAAACATGATTTCTGACTTTTCAGGGTTACACTTAAGTTGATTAAGTTGCAACCAGGAAAAAACCTCTGTTAAGCATCTATTTATCTCCATTCCCTGAAAATTCGCCCCTTTGTCACAAGTGAACAGTAATTGAGTATCATCGGCGTAAGAAATAATCTTCGCTCCGTGTGACTCAGCCAGACATGCAAGTGGGGCCATATAGATGTTAAAAAGCGTAGGGCTCAAAATAGCGCCCTGCGGGACACCCACTTGCATTGAGGGAATGACAGCTGTAAAGGGCGGGGACCAGATTTCCTGCTGCCACTCAGACAAGAAAGAGGCAAACCAATTGTACACCGCGCCGCCAATGCCGCACTCGGCTAACCTGCACAAAAGCCGGTCATGGGGCACGGTGTCAAAGGCCGCGGACAAGTCCAACAGTATCAACACCGCACTACCCCTTTATCCACCTGAGATTTGATGGTCTCCGAAACCTCAAGAAGAGCAGTCTCAGTGCTAAGGGAAGGTCTAAAACCTGACTGACTGTCATGGAGGACATGGTTACCTTCAATGTAATCTGTTAGCACGGAGTTGACATACCTCTCAAGGACCTTGGAGAAAAAAGGCAGCAGTGAAATGGGCCTATAGTTGGAGGCAACCTCAGGGTCTGCAGTAGGTTTCTTCAGAAGGGGAACAATTTTTGCCTTTTTCCAGCAACTGGGTACCGTACCCTGGCCAAGCGAAGAATTAAGGACTGAATTAACCGCAGAATTTATGGGTGCCGCGATATTCTTCAGAATCCTAGCTGGACAGGGATCAGAAGGAGCCCGACTTCAATGTTCCAATAATGTCAAGAGACTTTTCCAGAGAGATGGGAGGAAATTGGGTAAGGGAATGACTGGCCCTCGACGACAAATCATAGGCATTCCACATGCCACCAGTTTCGGATGAGTCCCTAGGGGGAAATGACTGTTGTATCAGAGAAATTTTGTTGTAAAAGAAGCCGGCCATCTGATGAGCCCAACTGGAGCTAGGGATAAATGCCTTACTCATAGCGCTGGGGGATGAAAAATCCTTAACAATTTTAAAAATGTCCTTGCTTTTATTGGCAGCATCTTGTATTTTTAAAGAAAAATAATTTTTCTTCGCAGTACGGACCTCATTGTAGTAAGCTTTGAAAGCTAGCTTGAGAATAGCTTTATCCTTAGAATCAAACTTGGTCCGCCACGTTCTCTCTAACCGTTTACAGGCACTTCGGCTTTCCCTAAGTGATTCAGTAAACCATGGTGCGGAAGTGCGACCAGTTTTAGCTTTCCGGGTAGAGGAGGGAGCCAGCTCCGCAACCCGATCTCCAAGCCACATTTCCAAGCTGAGGGCATCAGTCTCAGGGTTTCCACTAAAGGGAATCGGGTACTTGCTCAAAGCAGTTGCCAATCTATCGGCCGTGACCTGACTAAAGGATCTAAAAGTGAATGGACGGGGCTCAGCCCTATGTTGAGCATGAGTTAACGACCTCGGGGGTTTAAAACTCAGAAGATAGTGGTCCGACCAAACTAAAGGTTGGGGGGCATCCGTTGTCATACTAACGTTAGAGAATACTTGATCCAGCGTATGTCCCTTAACATGAGTGGGAAGATGAATGTAAGGGGACAGCCCAAAAATCGCTAAAGATTCCAACAGCCGAACAGCCTCAGGGTCACATAACTCATCCATATGGATATTGAAATCACCCAATACGAGGCAGTGTTTATATTTAATAGAAATAGGTGAAATGGCCTGAGCAAGTGACTCAATAAAATTACCACATTGACCAGGTGGTCGACAAACAAGAATGCCTGCAATGGATTGATGATTGGAAACAGTGAGCAAAAAACTGAGGCTCTCGGCGCCCTCAATATCTTGCACCGATAAAATAGAGCAAATCAGTGACTTTTTATAAATTATGCCAATACCGCCCCCTCTACCCACAGGCCGATCCTTCCTTATAATCTGATAGCCAGATGGAAGAGCCCCTGCTATCGTTGGATTTGAACTATCGTTCAACCACGTTTCGGTTACAAACATGACATCGGGATCAGACTCAGATAACAAGTCATACAGTTGGACTTCATGTTTTTTAATGGAGCGGGTATTCAGGAGAAGGAACTTCAGAGGGCTATTATCACAAGAAACGCTATCCAAAATAGAGTACATGCCATCCTTTATTGCACTTGTCCCTCTCCTTTCACTGGTCGGAGGGTCAGCAACCCAATTACACAAGTGACACAAGAGCGAGGTCTCAGTTCCGCTCAGCGAACCTTTATGACAGCAAAGAGGTGACTGACACCCAATCTCAAGGAGTTCAGACCTACTATAAACTAATATGTTCCTAAGCCTGTCAGCATATCCGACTCCAGACTCCTCCGGGACGCTGACGGGCGCAGACGGGCTTGCCTTAGGCGCGCCTTTGGCGCGCCAGCGGTGCGCTCGCGCAGCGTCGCGTTTTATGGTCGCCAGTTCAGGCGACTAGACCGCGCTGAGGAGGAAAAATGGCGGACTCGCTCGAGTCAAGAAGTGAAATAAAACACCAATTCCCCGTTCACAGTACAATTCATAAAGACACACAGATTCCCACAATTTCCCAACAAAGAGGCTAAAAGCAGTTTAAAAACGAGATTGTTTTTTAAAAACAGATTAGCGAATAGAACTAGCAGCAACAACTAGGCAGAGCACAATGAGGTCTGACAGTGATTTTAGGAGATAATGAAGCTTCTCCATGCTGTTTTTTATTCCTGCCACATTCCAGGATTTAATCTTTAGCTCATTGCTCTGTGATCACATGTGGCTTCTTTTGTGATAGTTTTTCCTTTTCCCCCAGGATAAATATCATGTTTGTCCCTTTCAGCATCGTAGCGGAAGCATCTTTATTGGGGAGAGGATTTGATTTAGCTTTTGCACAGGCCCTACCCTGGAGCAAACGACCAGATATTAGTTTTTTTGTGGTCATTGTTATCTTTAGAGATTTCAGGTCCTTAAGCCTCAGACTTTATTGACGCTTTCCAGAGCATAGATACTGATATCACAGAGACATTGCAGAGCAACTATCTAACCGATGCAAGGGGTGGATAGAGCATAATCACAGGAGGCAGGCAATCAATGATTTAAGTCAGGAGGACGCAGGATTAGCACAAGGAGAAGCAGGGCAGCAAACCACACCACACTCTAGAATGCCCGCTTCCGCCGCACACCGCTAACACCCCGCTGGCAGCGGTAGCACTACTGGCTGCCGCACCAGGTCACTTACCCACTATCTGCAACTTTTCCATGTGTAGAGACCACATAATAAGGACTATAGCATAGTGAAGAAACACCTTTAAAATGTTATAGGTCTCCAGCAGCCTCCTATAACTTCTAGTAAGCTCCAGTAATTTCCTGGTGCTTTTCCCAATATTCCTCACAGCCAATCAGGCCACAGTTCCCGTGCCCAGCACAGTGAGTGACTATAATTATCAACAAACGTTAGCCTTAAGCGACGGTCTGCCCTCACACCAGGGACCAGTCACAATTCAAGGCCGGGCCGAGCCACAGGCAGTAGGGTACAGCGAGACTACCTAACCAGCCATGAGGCTCAAATATAGTACCGGACTGGTTCAGACATGGGCCCCCACCAGCAGCATGCAGGCACTTGGGCCCGGGGGCTCTGGGCACGACAAGCACTCGCCCTCTCCTTGTGAGGCGTTCCACAGCACCCAGGGCACTTGGAGGCTGTTGCTCCAGTAGCCTCAGGTAGCATCCTTGTAAACAGGACCGCACCACGCCATGCGCCACGCCACGGTACTTCTGCCGCTGCCGTATCCTTCCAGGGACTGCATTTGGGGAGGGTTGGGTCAGCTAGGGATTCTGGGCTCGCGGGCCTGCACTCTCTCACTGCCGCACAACCGCTGAACATCCTCACCCTGCACATTGCATTGCATGTTACGTGTTGCGTGTAGCATAGGTCACGTTTGTAATTTTAACTGCGATCCAACTTACAGTGGAGAAAATATATATATTTAGTGGGGTCACATTTACTATTGTAACTCCAATTAAACTAAAACTAACACTGGGGAAATGCATATATTTGGGCTCAGATATCCTAGTCCCATTCTAAACTAAAAAACAGTAGTGAAAATGCTAGGTTCTGGATGAGACGTTGGGGCTTACTATTCCTACTCCAAAGTAAGACACATTTGCAAAGTATTGGACTTAAGGGGGTTGGGGAGATCAGAATTACTTTTCCGCTCCAAACTAAGTAACATTGTAAGAAATGGGAAGTGTCAGACATGGAAGAGGCTGTCAGCTTTACTAGCAACATTAGGGAAACTGCTTGACTCTGCGGGTGATGATGTACTTTTTACACTTTAAACTAAACTACATTGGGGAAATTGTTAGACTCTGGGTGGGTTAGATTTAGTAATCACACTACAATATAAGACACATTATGGAAAGTGTTGGATTCTGGGAGACCATATTTACTGTTCCCATTCCAAAGTAAGCAACATTGGGGAAATCATTAGAGTTTGCTTGGAAGTAAGGGGGTAGGAGCTGATTGACTATTCCCACTCCATACTAAGCAACATTAGGAGTAGTGTTGGATTCTAGGGAAGGAACGGTGGGACAGGAAGACAATAAACTTTAACATAGAAAATATTTATCTCTGTTGGGATCACACTTCCAATTCACACTCCAAACTAATCAACATTTAAAAATGTAATGTGTATTTAAATAAACATAACATTAATGACAATTCAATATCAGTAATTTATTACCCGCTAAAGTCATAAAGATGGCAAAATGAAAGTAATTAAGAAACCTTTAAAGGTATAATAAATATAAATGCATAATTAAAATGCAATTATTTCTATTAGCACAATAATTGAATTCTCACCAAAGGGAAATATGTCAAGGCTAGGAGAGGTCCAATTTTGCATTCATGGACCTCTCCTCTGCCTTTGACTTGGTCAACAGGAGAAAGTTGTGGGACTGTATGACCAAAATGGGTATTGAACCAGGTCTAATTGGGCTCCTACAAAGAATGCATTGGGATACAAACATCAGGGTCAGATTTGGTAGAGATGGGAAACTTATTGACAACATTAGGTCACACCTAGGGGTGAGAGAAGGGTGGGTTTAGGTTTCTCTTTTGTTTCTCATCTATATCAGTTGTTTAGATTCCCATCTGATTAGGATAGGGAAGGATCTCCTTGGGATTAAGACAAGAGCCCTGCCCATGGTGCTGTACATGGACGACGCTGTCTTAATAGTGAGGCCCGCTAACGGTCTCCATCTTATTTTAGATGGATTTTATCATTTCACAGGAGGTCTTAATCTTAAAACAAAATCTTTCACAATGAATTTAGACCCCAAAATGTGAAAACTAGGACTTTCTTTTTGGCGGGGAACAGAAATCCACAGAGTGAATTGTTTTAATTATCTGGGGCTTTCTTTTGATCAAAGCCTAACCTGGCAGACCTTACACCAATCTAGGACTGCACTTACTCAAAGAGCTGTGGAGGCAGTGTTTTCATTTTTGAGAAGGCTGGGCCACAAACCAATCAAAGAAATTACTGAGATTTATTGAAGTAAATCTAGCTCTGTGGCAACCTATTATGCAGGGGTCTGGGGCTATAAAGATCCCGGGCCAATCCAGCAGGTTGAAAATAAGATTGTTCATACGCTCTTGGCCCCTCCCCAATCATGCCCTGCTTTTATGTGCCTTTCAGAGGTTGGGCCTGGTACGCGTAGGGGATAAAGATAAAGCTGCCACCATTACCTTTATGGTTGAGGATTTGGGGGAACTCTGATGCCCAGCTCTCAAAGGATGTACTGGAGACTGTCTCTCCTTGGACAATGCTCCCACCATAACGTGGCTTAGTTATATAAAGAAGATTTGGGCTGGGCCTGCAGAGACATGCAGAAAATGCAGCATAAACAACATAGAAATACGTATTTTGAATTAGTAATTTAAAATATTAAAATAATATCAAAAATAAATTACTATATAGAATTATTTTAAAGCACTCCTCACCCAAAATGCCTATAAAATGCAGCATCCCAAACTAAACATGTTTTAAATATAATTGAAATGGTACAAAAACTATTTTAATAAATAAAATAAAAAATAAAAATAAAAATATTTTTAAAACACTACCTACCTCAAACCCTTCACAACCCAACAACCTAAAAATTATTAGAAGTAAACATTTTATTAATTATATAATATATAGAATTATTAAACAAAACACCTAAATAATGGAAAAACTGAAACAATGAAAGACCATTAAAAAACAATAATCAAATAAATTAAACAAGATTAACATAAAAACTCTTAAAAAAATATTAAAAAGTGCAATATTAGAGTGATAGATATTTAAAACCTTAATATTATTGTTACAAAAAGAAAAACAATATACTTGCCATTGATATTCGAAACTTTGATATATTTGTAATTACAAAATTTAGATTTTGGTATTAATTGCCTTAGATGTTTTGAGATCAATATTTGGCATCCTAACCGTTCACATTAATAGTTATGGCAGAAATAAACATTCATCCAATTACTGCTGTAACAGTTAAGTCCCTGGTTCCTAGTCAGATCTTGAGTGAGAATCAGGGCATGCTTTCTAATTGGACATTTTGGAAGTGGCAAAAAAGGCCAAATTGATGGGCTAAACAAGCTTTGTGATCATTATTTCACTTTAGCTACATTGGATGATAATTTTGAGGCCAGTATTATGATAGACAGCACTCTTCCAGATCACAGACATGTACCACAATCAATATCTTCTGGTTCCTCTCCAAAAGAACTTTAGTCAAATGTTTAATATTACTCCTAAAGTGCAGTTTCAATACTTTAATCAAGCTAATTTCGCCTCCACCTCTCTTTCAACATGACGATAGTGTTATCCTGCTACTATGTGACGGTATCTGAAAAACATAATGTGGTACATATTAAAATTAATATAGTAGCTGTTAGGTGACTCAGACAATATTTTAAATATCATCCCCTCTATACATGAGGTATTAATCAATCCCTAACGATGCCAGTAAAAATATTAAATAAATCAGTTGGAATTGAGATACAAAATATTTTTCTGTACAATAGTTTGCAATCACCCCCGCTGTTACTTTCAATTAAAAAAGGAAAAGAACTTTAGTCAAATGTTTAATATTACTCCTAAAGTGCAGTTTCAATACTTTAATCAAGCTAATTCCGCCTCCACCTCTCTTTCAACATGACAATAGTGTTATCCTGCTACTATGTGACGGTATCTGAAAAACATAATGTGGTACATATTAAAATTAATATAGTAGCTGTTAGGTGACTCAGACAATACTTTAAATATCATCCCCTCTATACATGAGGTATTAATCAATCCCTAACGATGCCAGTAAAAATATTAAATAAATCAGTTGGAATTGAGATACAAAATATTTTTCAGTACAATAGTTTGCAATCACCCCCGCTGTTACTTTCAATTAAAAAAGGAAAATAACTTTATACAGAGAAGAGTAGTAATGGGCGGGGGCATAAATACACATGATTTGTTTCATAATCAATTGAAAGCCCTAATAAAATGCACAAAATCAATTGTAATTTAGCTTAGGTGACTTCCAAGACCATAGGTTAGCATAAAAAGCTAGTTAGACGTGCTAAAAAAAATACATTTCTGTTTACTTGTTAATATAATTACTTGACCAGGATTGAGTGCAAAGAGATGAAGAAGTTCAAGACAAAATAATAATAATGGGAACGGAAATGGCCTGCAGTTTCTGCAGCATTTAAATGCCCGTGAAAATGAGAAAATAAAACAGATGACATAAATTGAACACTTCTGTTAAAAAAGCAAAAAAAGGTTTATTAAAAAAACAATTTTGATTTTAGTACAGGTTAAACACACTCAGAAATGAATCCCAGGCAGTTAATTCTGCGGGCAGAAACAATTCCTGACGTTCAAGTCCAGCCAAGTGTCCAATGAGTTATCTTCCTAGAGGAAGAAATTACATAAACTAGACTAATCAAAAAAACAAAGGGGCATATTAGCAAGGGCCATTATTTCCGCTTTTTTGGCTTTAAGAGCCAAAAAAGCGGAGATAATATTAGCGCCCTATTACCAAGGCGGGTGCTAACATGCATTAACGCATGTTAGCACCCGTTTTCCCCACGCCTCGCTCTGCATCTCTAATGAGATGCAAAGTGGGCGTTCCTTCCCAGGATAACAGGAGAAATGTCGCTAACCGACATTTCTCCTATTATCAAGCTGCAGGCGAACATGCAGAGCGATTAGTAAAGTAGCGCTAACCGCGGTTAGCGCTACTTTTCTAACGCCTGCTCTCAGTATGACTTAGCCATGATATCCAATGGAAGGTGGATATCATGGCTGAGTCTGTCCTGCCCTATCAGCAAGCTATCGCCAAAAGTTGTGTGATTATCGCTGGATTTCCAGCGATAATCGCACATTTGGCAGTTAGCGCTTGCAATTTTATCACTGTTGAGATGAGCGTTGCTGATAGCACGCTATCTCAGTGATAAAATTCAGCGTTAGTCAGGCGATAATTATCCTCGCGCTAAGCGCGCTGAGCGATAATTATCGCCGGACCTTAGTAATATGCCCCAAAGTCTCCTAGCAAGGTCATTGTAACTGATTCTGCTAATCATTTGCCTCTGGCATCAAAGTAAAAAACAATGTACAAGATTTACCTCCAATTATAGACAACTGCAAGATTCTTGATTTTGTTGATTTGTTCAAAGATACAGGGTTAGCAATTAATTGAACAATAACTTAAAAAATACTTTACATGATTCTTTACTTAAGACTCTTGAATTCAAGTGGCATTCCATTAGAGCACCTTCTGGATCGACTGGAAAATGAGTATATGACATTAGTGTCTAAAGTAGTCTTTCCTCAACTTTGAACTTGGCAATTATATGTGCTAGTTCTTACTTACTGCAAATTGGAGGTGCAGATATTAGTCCAAGAAATGCACCCAGTGATATAATAAAATATGAGATTGGATCAAACACAATCAGCAGTGATTTTCTATGTAGTCTAACAGGGATATTCACTACTCCTTGTAAGGTTTTGCAAGATGCCCATCTAATTAAAATTCAATCTTGACTTTTGAAAAGGCATGTCAATAGTCAGAAGAGGAACCTAAGAGAAGCAGAGCAGTGGGAACAGCAAACTTGGTCCTATCTATTTGCTGCCCTGAATGTGAATAAGCTTGAGCATACGTTACCAACACCACTATAGTGGCAGTCTGCAGCTTATCTCATGGTAATCAGCACACTTCTCAGCATTCACAGCAAAACATTGCTTTCTACTTCATTTAACGGCTGCAGAACATGTGGCAGCATACTGAGTTTGATTTAAAAAAAGCAATTTTGTAATCTTAAACCAGCTGTGAATTAAACTAGAGGTCATTCAACATGGGATCTACTATTCTCTTAGCACTAAGAATTGCTTGGTAGTTTGAATAGCTCCAAATGAGCAATGAATATATGTTGGTATTTAAGCTTATGATCTTATCTTTTGAGGTTGATTCTTTTTTCATTGATCAAGTTTAATGTTTATATCCTCGAGTTAAAATATATGATGTATTTTATAAAGGTTTTTGAGTTTAATACTGAAGTCAAAGCTAATGAATATATTGTCATAATGGCATTACGTGTAGAAATTTAAACGCAAAGGTAACAAACTCATCTGAGGTTTATAGAATGAGAATGCTGAATATACGTGGAACATTCTGAAAGTGAAAGTTTTGGAAAGACTAGTAGTGGAGGCAGTGCTGATTACTATCAGTAGAGAAATTTGCAGATTCTCATCCCATAATTCCTAATGGTAACATCAAGAGTGGTACACCTACAAAAATAACTCAGAAAGGCATGGTAAATTGTGCAATAATTGACTTTGTAATTACCCCCACTAACTTTTTTAAAGTATGAAGATTTGCGCTCTGACTTAAGTGGACACAATGATTGTACTGTGCCATTACCCTCAGGCCTACCACCAATTTACAATGGAATTTGGAAGAAGAGGAGGCTACAGTTGATGTTGGAAAAAGACACATTCATTAGGTCCAGAAAATTATGCATATATATCCTGGTACCTAACATCAGTTTGAATGTACCACAAAGTTTTAATTTATTATCTCTTAGTCAAAAACTCTGCAGATAAGGAGATAAGGATAAAGAATAAGCCATATTAGAATTAAGTATCCTGACAGGCAGCGAGGTGCAATGGTTGGAGCAACAAATACAAAATCAATAGCATCGTAAGAAATGTCTTCATATGAAGTGTAGGTGAGATTAGGAAATTAGGAAATCAATTGTTAAATTATCTCAGCAGATTTAAAATGATTAGAGGGCCAGCCACTGGTCTCTTTAAAAAACTCTTCAAGAGAAGGGCACAGTAAAATTGTCTGAAGCATCTTTGCATTAGATGTATGAACAATGAAGTAAACTAGTACCGTTTCTAAATCATCAGAGACCTTGGCTACATTTTTAACTTTATAATATGCTCTTTACATTGACTCTGATGAACCTGAGGTACAGGAAAAGTCTGACAATGTAGACACTATGGGCCCCATTACACTGTTGGTCGGATTGCAACCGGCAGGCCGTCGTTTGCGGTCCAAGCAACATGTGGTGCCGCGGTCCGACTGCCGCATTAGGATGCGGACGGTCAGAGGCCGCATGCGGAGGGAATGACCAACGCTTCTGACAGGTTCAAGGAGCTCGTCAGACCATTGATTGGAACGTAATTCCCTACAATAAGGGCGGTGCCAGCTCAGACACCGCCATAGGGATTGCATTGTCCCTTTTAGACAGCCTTTCACTGGCGGTCCGACCGCCAAGGTGGCAAGAACGGTCTGGAGGATGAACACGCAAGAAGCGTTGGAGTAAATCACAGAGAGGACATGGAGGAAAAGTCTATAGTCTTTGAAGACGGGGATACTCGGTCCTGTTTACTACTGTAGGAGGTTTTTTGCGCACTAACCTGATATCAAGTACTTAGCCTAGTTCTTCCACTTGACTGAGTTCGAAGAAGATCTCAAGGCTTTGACTCAGGGAGTCACGAGGGTTCTGGAGTAGCTGTGTAGGAGGTAGCGAAGAGGAAGATGACAAGGGAGCTGGTACCACAGGTTCGGATGGACTTGAAGGAGACTGCAGCTCTTCTTGGTTCCGGCAGGATTCTTCAGGAGAGTGGGAAGGGTGAAGCTTGTACCGAAGGGAGCAAGGCAAAGCCTCGATTTGGGTTTGGGAGGGGTTTATATACCCTCTCGAAGGCTCAATTGATGTAGCTAGATCACGTGTGTCACGTGGGGCACATGTCCATCTGGAAGGTTCTCGAACCTCGGAGAAAACACGTGTTAGTGCACTCTCTTTGACCTTACAGAATGGGCAGGTGCAACTTGTTGATCGGAACCAAATAACAGGAAACTAATGTATCGTTTTCGCTCAAACATTCATAATGGAAAACAACACCAAGGTCCCAGTAACAGCGAGAGCAATACTTGACATTGGCTCATGGGATTGTGGGGGAAGCTTGCAGAGATTCAATGGAAAACCACACCAATGCCCTAGTAACAGCGAGAACAGTTTTCATTTGCAATGGAATTACGGGTGCTGGGGAACCATAGGTAATGAGGGTGCTGGAGGAGCATCAGTTATGAGGTTGCTGGGCGGAATATCGGTCATGAGGAT
Organism: Calotriton arnoldi; assembly: GCA_963921515.1. Classification (NCBI taxonomy): domain Eukaryota; kingdom Metazoa; phylum Chordata; class Amphibia; order Caudata; family Salamandridae; genus Calotriton; species Calotriton arnoldi. The sequence continues at coordinate 2,130,600 of CAWUFW010001308.1, forward strand.
GCTGGGGAAACATCAGTTATGAGGGTGTTGAGGGAACATCAATTATGAGTGAGCTGGGGGACATCATCATGATATCCTAGCATGTAATAAAGCACCACAGGGGTAAAGCACCATGAGCCATGTGTGTTAGGCCCACTCACTATACAGGGCGAACCCTGGGGTCGTGAAAGGGACAAGGCATAGTCTACATTTGTTAGAGGTTTAAATCTCATAGATCCCATCAACACTTTCTTATGCAAGTTTTAGATTTAGCAAAATGCTGGTTTTTGAATAAAAGTTAGAGTTCGGTGTCATTTAATGTGCCTCAAATTCCACAGAATGCAACAATGTGAAAAAATTCCAGAAAGCTGATATGCCAAATCAACGACACTACCAGTCCCACCAAATTTGGATAAGAAATTCACCACTGATGTACATGTTCAGGACATTCTAATTTTTAAATATATTTCTATTATTTTCAGAACACAACAGAGCAGGTTCACAGACATTTTGGTGTATGCAGCTTGATAGAAAGATGCTAAAATGTTGGGTGAACCGAAGCATAAGTCACTGTTTCCACGTTTATATTCATCCATGTACATCACTTGTGTAACAACAATTTAGACAGGCACAGTGTGTCTGGGGAAAGGAACGATAAGGGTTCGGGAGAGACGAGAAACAAAGGAGACAAAAAGGAACAAGTGAAAACCACAACTATCAAAGTTTCAGCAGGCTCTCTTGCTCTACCTTTAAAGATCCTGTTTGTCTGCATTGGCCTTAAACTAGAAATCCATCCTCAAACATAAAATTTACAGTTTATAGACTTTTCCAAATTGCAGGACTCAGTGGAAAAATTATGGTCATGGCAGATTTTGTCACAGCGATTAAATGTCTTATTAAACCTTGCTTATTACTGTGGAATCTGGCTGAGGAGAGGAATGTGCGCAAGGTTTTCTGTGGGTGACTGGCAGTGGTGGGAAGCACTGTTTGTACCCATGAGTGTAGCTAAGGGAATTCCTAGTTTTCTCACCAAAAACTGGCAACATTTAATTTAGTATTTACAGATGTTCTTGCCGTCTCCTAACCAGCACCTGATATGCATAAGCACACACACATGCAAAGAACACACATGCACACAAACCACATTTTACATTCATCATGTCTTTGATGTGAAGTATAACTTCTTGTAAAATCTAAGGAAAACGTGAACGCTACAAACGAAAATACAGAAGAACAAGTGGCAAATGTCATTTATGTATATATTGTATGGTTATCTGTTTATTTATGAGAACGGTAATTTGTTTTGTACTTTGTGATTTCTGTCAAAATATGGAGTGCTCATTGGGGTTGCTAGGAATAGAAATTACTGATTGATATGCAATTTCTGCCTGTCTTCTTTTATGATACAGCAATTGTTTGATATGTCTTATCATGGACGTCTATACACCAATATGCCAGGGGTAGCAGAAGTGACACCACACGCCCTTTGACCATCATTTTCACTCACACACCCTTATCCATATTGCACATTCACACTTAGAAACACTCTCTCTCACATAAACACACTCTCACCACAAGCACGCACCCACCATACATTTAAAAAGCATGTTTTACTTAGCTCAGCTGCAAGGGAATGTCATGTACTCCATTTTTATTAAACTACTAAGGAGCAATACAATATTATTCACTATTAGTGCAATACGAAAATTGCAGAAAACACCCCTGGTGTCCTCTAAATGACGTCCATGTATCCTATCCTTAATGAAGAAGAAGAAGAAGAACTTTATTGTTTAGTTAGTTAAAACCATAACAATTTTGCATAGATCAAAAACACTAAAAAGTTTAAAATCATTTCAGCATTAGCAGTGTAAAACTTAGCACGCAGTGATTAAAAGCAGCAAATAGAAATTAATTCAGTTTTAAGATCAATCTATCATACATGAGTAACTTGCATAGACGCTGTTCTAGCTTCCTCATTTTTTGCAAGCTTTGCATATTAAAAAATACTAATAAAGTGCATTTATGTTAAAACTCAGAATTTCCTATACCAAGCTGATTATTTACTCTCTATCCGGCTGTATTTTAAACATTTATAGGTCTCTATATCCCGTTACTACCAGATTGACCAGTTGATGCCCCTAAAAGAGAGTCCAATACGTTGGGTCGACATTAAATGATAATTGATTGTGCGGTCTTCCTTTCCATACAATGATGATTTAACAAATAGAGGTGGAAATGATATTTCTCCCCCACTGAGGTAACCTTATAAAATGGCCTTAGCTTTCACAGCCTGATCGTGTGCACGGAGGAACTTTATCAATTTACAATTCATTTGGGGGTCGGATGGATCTAGCCCTCTAATAACGGTAGACCTGCAGGTTCGTATTCCTCTGCCCAGGAAGGCTCTCCTTAATAAAGCAGCTTGTGCTGGTTGTAGTTTCTAACAATGACATATAAGATGAATAAAGTCTTCTTTTTGGCTGCCGCAAAGACGGCACACTTTTAAGTCAATATTTTTCCAGTGTGGCGCGTCTGCCAATGAGGGGTACCTTCCGAACCACAGTGCCATTAGTTGTCGCTTTAGTTGGATAGAAAATGTGTAGTCTAGATAAGCTGCCGGTTTCAGGACTTTGTAGTTATTGATCACTGTCCATGCATGAGGTCTTTGGGTGAAAATGCTCTTGTCCAGTATTAACGAGTGAAATTTTGCAGCTTTATTTAGCGCTAGCTTAAATGTTTGAAAGGGTATATTTTTGTTCCAAAGATCCAAAGTACTGGTCGTTTTAATCGCATTGTACAAAAATTGATTAAATGGCAATTTCTTATTATTGTCTAGTTCTGACCATGGTGCCTCGTTTAAGCTTGTACTCTCTGAGTTTTGCTTTATCCGATACCAAATATTTATAGAGGTATAAAGTCTGCCTAATGATTAGTTCATTAACCCAAATTCCAAATGCATTTGTGCTGGCGAAGCAGTCCCGGGAAGTTGAAAAACCTTTTTGTAGATACTTGTCATTAGGTTATTAAGAAGGATAGAATCTTTCCCATACATGGTGGCACTAGCATAGGTCAAGGTTGGAAGGGTTTTGGCGGCTATTACAGAGAGCAGCGGCCTTGTGATGGTCCCTCCAGTTTCTTTACCAGAGACTTATACGCAAATGTTAGAGCACCTGCTCTCCGTGTCATATAGATTTTCTGCTCACAATGGGATAGTTTGCTATCTATATAATATCCCAGATACTTATAGCTAGATACGTTCTCCAAAAGGGTGCCTTCTAGCCAAATGTTGTGATGCTGGGCTAGCCAGTTGCTAATAAGCATAGATTTGGTTTTAGATATGTTGATTTCCAATTTGTTCATTGACAAAAATTTGGAGAGTTCGGTTAATAATCTGGTTTGACCAACTTTAGTTAAACTTAAAAGGACGATGTTGTCTGCATAGGCAAGGTGAGAGAGCGGTAGGTGACTTAAGTGCGGCGAGTGGGAATTAATTTTGTTACGTTTTTCCAACAAATCTGCTATGAATAGGTTGAACAGGTGCGGGGCCAACATACAGCCCTGCTTCAGACCCATGGTCGTATACACTTTTCTTGAGAGTCTGGAGCCATCTCCGAGTTTTACTCTGACCCAAGTGTCTGTGTAAAATAGCATTAAGCCCCTTAGAATTCTTTCATGTATCCTGTCCTTAATGAACGGCTCAGGGAGGTGATTTTAGGTGTGGCTGATTTTCCTTCTTCACGTATTACTTCTGCTTCATCTTCACTATATGGATCTTGCTTTTGGTTTATGGCAAGCTGGGAAAAATCTAATGATAACGAGGCCTGAAAAGGAGTCTATTTATTTACCTATTTCAGTTGCTTTTAACTTGAATATACTACTAGCTGCGGACAAACGTCATTCTCGTTATCTCAATATTATGACAACTTACACCAACCACATTAAACCACCTTGCGTAACTGACCACTCTAAAACACATGCTGGCAATTTGTCCTCCTCCATCAAGTTGGACAAGTCTCATAAATATTTACTACCATTTACATGCAAATGTTCTGGAAGTACTGGCTTTACCTATGTAGGACTATGCAGAGTGAAGGTCGGGCTACTAACACTGTGCATGTCTGTATCAGTGGATCATATGGATTGCAATGCTTTTTCGAATTGAGTCACTATGTTGGGTCAAAACAGGCCGCACTAATTAATAATGAGAATGTTTTATTTTGTCTTGTTTATTTTGACAAATTTTCTTCAGCTGACCCTGCCTTCCTATGGTTGTAGAAAGACTCATATTTCTTCCCTTGCCCTCAGACTTTTTGTATTTTTAACATCCTACTCTGCTTAAAGTGTGTCCATTCATGTTTCCTGCACTTCCATAAACTAGAGACCTCCTTCTTTCTCTTTCTTAGCCCAAACTCTTTCTGCCTGGATCTTTTAAATGACCATTCTCCCAGTGGTGGCTGCCATGTACTGAGGGTGGTGTGGAGGGGGGAGGGGAATGCAAAAAATAAATAAATAAAACGCTTACCTTGAGGCGCAACGTGACCAGCGGTGGCCACTACATGGAAAAAGTGGTAGGGAAGGGTGCAGGGGAGGAGCGCCGGAGAGGGAGCGCGGGGGGAGCGAGTTTAATAATAATAAAAACAAATGTTAAAGTTAAACTTACCTGCTGCTGACTGCCTCCCGCGTTGCGCCACCATGTTGGTTCTTCCTTGTACCAGCAGACACTGGGACTACGTCACAGACTCCCTGTCCAATCCCCGCGCTGCTCCCTTGCTATGAGAGCAGGATTGGCCTGAGCGGGCTGAAAAGACATTCCGCTAAGGTCAGGGAGTCTGTGGGGTTTCTCCAGCCCAGCAGTTCAATACAGCCGGGTTGGAGAAATCTAAGTGTGCATGTGTTTTTGGCTGGCCTGAGACGGCCGGCCAAACACCCATGGGCACTGAGAGAGTGAACATAGCACTCCTCCTCCCCCTCCCATGCCCCGGCCCTGCCCCTCCCTGCACACGTTGGCTGAGCCAGCTGCTTAAAAATAAAACAATAATAAAATATCATTTTATTTTTTAGTAGCTGGCTTTGAGCCAGTGGGGCGACGCTCCTCCGCCATTGCAGAGGAGCTGGCCCTGGACACGACGTCCTTCCTCCACCGCCATCTCTCTTCCAGGCAAGCTCCAGGATACTGCACTACCCAATCCAGGTGCTGCTCTCACTAGCATGAGAGCAGCGCCAGGTTTGGTTGGATGCATGGGATAGGTCGCGAATAGAGACCCACTACAATAGGTTTAAAGCAATATATATATATTTTTTAAATGCATGCCATCAGCCTAAAATGGAAATGGGATACATTTAAAAAACGAAAATGAATCATCTTACAAATGCTTTTTAGTAGCAGGCAGTGGTCCCATTGACTACTGCTTGCCCCTACAAAATGTGTTTGTCGACATTCACAAAGGGGAAAAGGTTCCGTTGTTGGAATGTGAATTTACCTTGTGTTAGAAATGGGATTTCTGGTTGGCTAAGGCTTGCGCCAAAGCCAGGCAGAAACCACCACTCTAGTCAGGGCAAGGGAGTTTCACACCCAAGATAACCCCTGCTCACCCCCTTGGTAGCTTGGCACGAGCAGTCAGGCCTATCCCGGAGGCAATGTGTAAAGCGTTTGCGCAACACACACTCACAGCAGCAACACACTAGGCACACTACAAAAGGGACTCCACACAAGGTTATATAAAAAATAGCCTTTGTATTATCATAAATACATTAGAACCGTAATCATACATTTACACTGTGCCAACTGGCACGGGCAATATTCACAGGGGAATTATATAAAGGACCATGCCAATCGGGCCATGGTCAGAACCATCAGATCAGGTAAGTAAATGCAAATATAAAACACAACCAGTAACTACTGGTACTATAATGACCTCAGCATTATACTATTAGCATTAGACATAAACCCACATTAGGCCCAAACCTCATTAGCATAAACACATTACGCAAAGGGCCTCACCTGCATAAACACATTATGCAATAACCTCAAAAGCATAAACACATTACGCAAATAGGCACTACCTCCAGACATCATAACATGACATTAGGCATAACCACATTAGGCCCAAACCTCATTAGCATAAACACATTACGCAATGGGCCTAAATCATTCTGGGCAACATTCAGAGTAGGCATAAATACATTACGCCATCCTGTAGAGCCTGGTGCTCTACCCATGTCCCCAACCTGCCCCCAGGCCAAAAGGCCTTCCACAGGGGCTCAAATGCCCAATGTCCCAATGTCAGGGCGCGAAGCCAAGGCAGCGGAAAGTCAAGGGTGCGCACTCTGCGCTGGCCTAAACGATGCAGCTGCCCACTACTTGCTGGGCAGCTGTGAAAGTACTGGGGCCTAGGAGTGCATCTCACTCCTGCCTCCCTAACAAAGTGCCCCCAAGAACTAACAGCCTAAACGTTGCAGCTGCCCACTACTTGCTGGGCAGTTGGGAACATCACTGGCTCTCACGGTGCCACCTGAGCCCCTCTCTGGGACTCTCTAAACAAATGCCCCCAAAACGTTGCAGTTGCCCATTGTCAAGCGGGGCAACTGTGAACAATGAAAGAGGCCCGGCTCTGGGGCTCTCTACACCTCATAGGCCATCGTGGCAGCTACCCACTGTCAGACAGGGCAGCTGTGGCGAGATTAGGCATGGGCATCTCGGGACCCTCTCTCACCAACTATGCCCAACAACGTGGTAGCTGCCTGCGCTCTCGCAGGGCAGCTGGGAATAGCACTGGGCACCAACTGTGCCTTCTGAGCCCCCACTGGGGCTTCTACCACAATTGCCCCCAAACGTTGCAGCCGCCATCTGTCCAGCGGGGCAGCTGTGGCACCACCCTGGACACCGTAGTGCCTCTTGAGCCCCACTCCGGGACTCAGGAAAAGAAATTGCACCCACGTTGCAGTGGCCCGCTACGGCGGCGCCACTGAGCACACAGGCCAGGTTCTGGGGAAGAACTTGTCCCCAACATTGGAGCGGCCCGCTGCTCTACGGGGCCGCTCAGCACCAGTGACGTGCCTTGCAAGGCACCAATCTGTCGCCCCTGGAGCCCTCCACTCACCGGGCTCTCCGTCGCTGCTCTGCGGCGGGGGCAACTCGCTCTGTTCAGCGCTGCTGGACTCTCTTCGCCCGGTCCCCCTTCCTGGGACCGAGACTTCTCCGTGGAAACTGCGAGGCTCTGCACGGCTTCCCCCAGGCAGGGGGAAGCGGAAATGGAGCCCACCAGACCCCGCCCATAGTCAGGTGCGGGCGCCTGTCTTCCTGTTTCCGCGTTTCTCGGCAGCTCGGGCCGGCGGCGGTGATTCTCCTTTTGCGGCCGTGATGCGGGGTGGGCACCCGCTGTTCAAAGTAGCATGAGAGTGGGGTGGGCACCCGCTCTCCAACATAAAATCACTCATAAGCGGGGTGGGCACCCGCGGAAGGCACCATAATGCGGGGTGTGCTCCCGCCGAACAAGGCACAAACTGCGGGGGAATCCCTACGCTGGGGGTTCCCTCCCACTCCTCCTGCAGCGCCGCGCTGCAAAGCCCATGCTCTCTCCCCGCCGGGAACAATTCAAATCTAGCGTTCCTGAGGCGCTATCTACAGCACAGAAATCTGTCAGGTCCTTGAGGATAACAAAAAAAAGAAAGCAAAAGCAGAAGGGCCCCAAAAAGTCCTTAGTAACCCAAGGGGGCAATGCTGGGCCCAGGGAGGCAAGCCCTCATGGCAGCCCCCCCTGGGCCCCAGCAGCAGCAAGCCCCCCTCCGTCAGGAACTGCACCAAAGACTGACCATCTTTCTGGGCTCACAGCCCCTATTTTTATACACTAAATCCCTTTGTGTCACAGCACAGGGCTTGGGGATAAACCAGACGCAACTGGTTTGGCTGAGCTTTGGAGCACTTTGTTTTGCTCAGCTCCTCCTTTGTCAGGTGGGGGCTAGGTGCTCAGATGCACCACAGGGGGCGGAGCCAGCATTGTGGAGGGAAGGCACAGTCCTATTCAGGTCCCAGGTGCAACTCCTCCCTCCCATCTACATGCAGATCTCCCTATTCAGCCCTGCGCTGACTCACCCTGCCCCTCCTGGAGCCACACACACCTCCCAGCCCCTGTCACTCACAAGCCAGACATGCAATTCACATCAGGCAGGCAGACACAGAGCACACATAAATGCCAACTTCTAAAAGTGGCATTTCTACACCCGTCACAATAAATCTGCGCACACCATTGCGCAGCTTTTATTCTCACAAATTCATACATACCAGACTTGACCACACTGCTCCTCTCATACCAGAAATTACCATGGACACACTTATCCCCCATGCATTCCTATGGGAGGGCAGGCCAATCTCACCACAAGTACACAGAGAGCGCACGCACTTTCCACTGGACCACAGTGCGAAAGTGCTCAGAGGCCTAAATTCACCAACACCAGGTTACAGACAAGGCAAAAAGTTTAGGGGTGAACCTGTCAAAAAGGGCCAAGTCCAACACAACCCCCTTCCAGCCAAAACGCAGGGCAGACCAATCACTACCTTGATGGGCTTCCCTGCTTTGGGCGATAGAACACGGACGCGGGCCCTCACTGCAGGGACACCCTCCGGTTCTACGCCACTCTGAACCCATGTGGTTCCCTCTGAGAAAGAACTCTCAGGCCCAACTAGGCTACCCCACTGGTACTTCCTAGTTGTCCACGGCCAGGACCAGGCCCTAGGCCACCCAGACGTCACTGGTCCTTGCCAATCCACAGAGTGGGGGGCAGTAACCCCTGGCATCCAATAGCCATTCTCCACTCTCCCTCTCAGTGTAGTTCCAAACTACCACTGATCCTTCAACCTAGGGTCCGCACCCTCAGGCTGACCAGAGGTCACGGGCAAGAGTTGCCTCACCCTACCTCTACTTCTGGGGTTCCGCACCCTCCCAGGGGAAGCACCCACCAGAACACAACTCTCCCACCAGTTCAGGACCTCTCTCCATCAACTGGTCTACCACCTGGGATCTACATTCACCGGCTGCACCGGGGTCAGAGGCGAGGACTCCCTCCCTCTGCACCCCCTTCCAGAGTCTGGTACCCTTCAGTTCCATGATCACAGGGGGAGTCTAGTATGTCCCAGGCTAGACAGAGCACACGCCAGTGGCGTATCAGCGACACACTCTCCTCCCACCTGAAACTTCCAACAGGAGGACAGCTCACTCAGGCCCATAGAAACTATTTCACTTCGGAGGTACACAGCACACAGCAAAGTCCCTCTTCAAGCAGGTGGGGGGACACAGCACACAGCAAAGTCCCCTTTCCTCTTCCTCAGTGGAAACAACAAACTGCAGGTGAGCCCCAGAACACACAGCAAGGGCAGTCTCCTCAGTCTCTTCAGCTGATCCACTTTGGCAGAGATTCCTTCTTGACCTGGAAGTTTCCTAATCTCCCAACCTAGGGTCTAAGCCCTCAGGTTGCACCAGGGTCAGAGGCGAGGACTCCCTCCCTCTGCACCCCTCTCCTGAGTTCACACCCTCCCCACTGGAGTGGTACCTCTGGAAACCGGTCAGGATACTGTTTACAGTCATCCTTCCCTCCAGGTCAGGCCGAACCTGAACCTGGCCTCCCCAACCTTGGAGCTAAACCCCGAGGCTGAGCACTTTGCCTGGCACGCCAGGACTTCTGGGGGTGCACACAGCACCCCCCTGAGGGTAACACGACTAACGTGTTGCGTGATAGTCTGCCTGGCGCAGATCTCCCGACCCCTGTCCATCTGACAGTGCGCAAAGATCCCCCAGGACAGAAGTGGTGTCACCATGGTCACTTCTAGGAGACTCAGCCCTTATGGCTGGCCCCTGACCCACTGGCTCTCCCACTGGGGAACACATCCCCCTCTCACCCCTCACTCTGGACCTCTGCACCCTCCCAACTGGAGCGGTACCGCCAGACACCAGGACCGCTGGAGCTCTAGTTACAGACACTCCACGTCCTCTAGACACTGGAAGATCCTCCTCAAATGACCTACAAGTACAGCCTAGGCCCCCGACCTGGCGCTCCCCTAGGGAACCCTCCAGGCCCTGAGACGGGGTTTCGGGCCACCGTGGGACACACCGTCCTACACTCACTCCGTCTCCACTGAGACCGGACGTGAGCCCCTACACCCCTCCCGTTCCACTGGGACCTAGCTGGGCTACACTGAACCTCTTCCACCACACAGGACCGGAAGATACCCAAGCCACTACTTTTGGAATCACTCCCCAATGCCTCTGCAGGACCTCTAGCACACGGCCAGAGGTCCACCTCCTGTGCAAGCTCCTTATCACCAAAAAGAACTCACACCCACTCGTCCAGTCACGCCCCCCCAGACTGGTGGGACAGTTCCTCACTGCCCCTGAATCTCAACCTGTACCCCTCTTACTGAGCACCAGGTACCATACTCTGGGAACTGGGACTTCATGCACTGGACACACTTCTGCTGCCACCACTGGATCCCACCCTTACCGGTGAATCCAGACAACTCAACTGAGCTCAGGGGATAAACTACCCTCCAGAGCTAACTTTTTCTCCTCCACACTCCCTTTCTTCCCTCCTATCCACCCACACCTCTGGGGACAGGAAAAGGGATTGGGCACTGGACCCAGCAAGGGACTCCCTATCTATGGGAACCTCCCCACCTACTGGCGTCCCGCCCTGTCATTTTCTCTCTTCTGCCACCAAACATAAAAGCGCAGAAAACACCATTTAAAAATGACACTCTTGAGGAGAAAAATAAGATCAGTAAAAATAATCCCCAAACATGTGATTATCTAAATGCAGAGTTTGTAGTGCAACCAGTTGTCGCTGTGGTACTGCGCAAAAGCAAGTCCTATCCTCACCGCTGACAACCAATGTTAGAAATGGGATTTCTGGTTGGCTAAGGCTTGCGCCAAAGCCAGGCAGAAACCACCACTCTAGTCAGGGCAAGGGAGTTACACACCCAAGATAACCCCTGCTCACCCCCTTGGTAGCTTAGCACGAGCAGTCAGGCCTATCCCGGAGGCAATGTGTAAAGCATTTGCGCAACACACACTCACAGCAGCAACACACTAGGCACACTACAAAAGGGACTCCACACAAGGTTATATAAAAAATAGCCTTTGTATTATCATAAATACATTAGAACCGTAATCACACATTTACACTGTGCCAACTGGCACAGGCAATATTCACACGGGAAATATATACAGGACCATGCCAATCGGGCCATGGTCAGAACCATCAGATCAGGTAAGTAAATGCAAATATAAAACACAACCAGTAACTACTGGTACTATAATGACCTCAGCATTATACTATTAGCATTAGACATAAACCCACATTAGGCCCAAACCTCATTAGCATAAACACATTACGCAAAGGGCCTCACCTGCATAAACACATTATGCAATAACCTCAAAAGCATAAACACATTACGCAAATAGGCACTACCTCCAGACATCATAACATGACATTAGGCATAACCACATTAGGCCCAAACCTCATTAGCATAAGCACATTACGCAATGGGCCTACATCATTCTGGGCAACATTCAGAGTAGGCATAAATACATTACGCCATCCTGTAGAGCCTGGCGCTCTACCCATGTCCCCAACCTGCCCCCAGGCCAAAAGGCCTTCCACAGGGGCTCAAATGCCCAATGTCCCAATGTCAGGGCGCGCTGCCAAGGCAGCGGAAAGTCAAGGGTGCGCACTCTGCGCTGGCCTAAACGTTGCAGCTGCCCACTACTTGCTGGGCAGCTGGGAACATCATTGGCACTCACGGTGCCACCTGAGCCCCTCTCTGGGACTCTCTAAACAAATGCCCCCAAAACGTTGCAGTTGCCCATTGTCAAGCGGGGCAACTGTGAACAATGAAAGAGGCCCGGCTCTGGGGCTCTCTACACCTCATAGGCCATCGTGGCAGCTACCCACTGTCAGACGGGGCAGCTGTGGCGAGATTAGGCATGGGCATCTCGGGACCCTCTCTCACCAACTATGCCCAACAACGTGGTAGCTGCCTGCGCTCTCGCTGGGCAGCTGGGAATAGCACTGGGCACCAACTGTGCCTTCTGAGCCCCCACTGGGGCTTCTACCACAATTGCCCCCAAACGTTGCAGCCGCCCTCTGTCCAGCGGGGCAGCTGTGGCACCACCCTGGACACCGTAGTGCCACTTGAGCCCCACTCCGGGACTCGGGAAAAGAAATGGCACCCACGTTGCAGTGGCCCGCTACGGCGGCGCCACTGAGCACACGGGCCAGGTTCTGGGGAAGAACTTGTCCCCAACGTTGGAGCGGCCCGCTGCTCTACGCGGCCGCTCAGCACCAGCGACGTGCCTTGCAAGGCACCAATCTGTCGCCCCTGGAGCCCTCCACTCACCGGGCTCTCCGTCGCTGCTCTGCGGCGGGGGCAACTCGCTCCGTTCAGCGATGCTGGACTCTCTTCGCCCGGTCCCCCTTCCTGGGACCGGGACTTCTCCGTGGAAACTGCGAGGCTCTGCACGGCTTCCCCCAGGCAGGGGGAAGCGGAAATGGAGCCCACCAGACCCCGCCCATAGTCAGGCGTGGGCACCTGTCTTCCTGTTTCCGCGTTTCTCGGCAGCTCGGGCCGGCGGCGGTGATTCTCCTTTTGCGGCCGTGATGCGGGGTGGGCACCCGCTGTTCAAAGTAGCATGAGAGCGGGGTGGGCACCCGCTCTCCAAAGTAAAATCACTCATAAGCGGGGTGGGCACCCGAGGAAGGCACCATAATGCGGGGTGGGCTCCCGCCGAACAAGGCACAAACTGCGGGGGAATCCCTACGCTGGGGGTTCCCTCCCACTCCTCCTGCAGCGCCGCGCTGCAAAGCCCATACTCTCTTCCCGCCGGGAACAATTCAAATCTAGCGTTCCTGAGGCGCTATCTGCAGCACAGAAATCTGTCAGGTCCTTGAGGATAACAAAAAAAAGAAAGCAAAAGCAGAAGTGCCCCAAAAAGTCCTTAGTAATCCAAGGGGGCAATGCTGGGCCCAGGGAGGCAAGCCCTCATGGCAGCCCCCCCTGGGCCCCAGCAGCAGCAAGCCCCCCTCCGTCAGGAACTGCACCAAAGACTGACCATCTTTCTGGGCTCACAGCCCCTATTTTTATACACTAAATCCCTTTGTGTCACAGCACAGGGCTTGGGGATAAACCAGACGCAACTGGTTTGGCTGAGCTTTGGAGCACTTTGTTTTGCTCAGCTCCTCTCTCCTTTGTCAGGTGGGGGCTAGGTGCTCAGACGCACCACAGGGGGTGGAGCCAGCATTGTGGAGGGAAGGCACAGTCCTATTCAGGTCCCAGGTGCAACTCCTCCCTCCCATCTACATGCAGATCTCCCTATTCAGCCCTGCGCTGACTCATCCTGCCCCTCCTGGAGCCACACACACCTCCCAGCCCCTGTCACTCACAAGCCAGACATGCAATTCACATCAGGCAGGAAGACACAGAGCACACATAAATGCCAACTTCTAAAAGTGGCATTTCTACACCCGTCACAATAAATCTGCGCACACCATTGCACAGCATTTATTCTCACAAATTCATACATACCAGACTTGACCACACTGCTCCTCTCATACCAGGAATTACCATGGACACACTTATCCCCCATGCATTCCTATGGGAGGGCAGGCCAATCTCACCACAAGTACACAGAGAGCGCACGCACTTTCCACTGGACCACAGTGCGAAAGTGCTCAGAGGCCTAAAATCACCAACACCAGGTTACAGACAAGGCAAAAAGTTTAGGGGTGAACCTGCCAAAAAGGGCCAAGTCCAACACCTTGAAAAAGCAAAAGAAAAGAGGCATTTGGTAAAACAGGAAAAGGTGGTTTAATTAAACACTGAGGCCTGGAAACAGTCACAGAAACGGATCTGAGGACTGTCTGAACATACATTTGTTCTGAGTGCCATTATGTACAGTCTTTGGAGCACCATAAAACAATTTAGATCTTCATTCAGAAAAAGGAATGTGGGCTCAGTCATGGAACTGTAAATCAGGCCACCTGATAGCGAATGCAGGTAGGTCTTGACCTTGCATGGACACAATGAGGGCCAGTGGGTGAGGTGTCCAGATGTCTGGTATGAGGAGCACGTGATCACTGTGTGTACTATGTGTGTTGTGTTCTGATTGGCTGTGTGTTCCTAACTTAGTGGCATTTAACTTTATGGTGTTATGGGAACGCACGCTCCCCTCCGGCAATATGTGCTTTATTGGGGCCAATCTCCTGGGGCCATTGTGGGGTTCCTGTCTATCGGTGGGAGTAATCTGGATTTTTCCTGTTCTTGTGTTTGTCCGACTGGTTACATGCGCCCCACCTGTGACCTGTCAATCAGTAGCCTCAGGCCTAGGTCGCAGGGCTTTCTGGACTATGTATTTCTTACTCGGGTTCGATGGAGAGGTCATCTCGGGAGATTTTGACAATGGTGATTCTATCTCGTTTTTGAACATACACGTATCGTTGCATATATCGACATCAATATTAACATTCCCCCCTCTAATTGAATTTTTCAACTACATAATTTACCCCACACTTCATGCCAGTGACATTGTTAGGGGCTTGTCGTGTTTCAGTTTTAATATATTACTACTTCTCTAGTTATTTGCATTCTACCCGATTTGAGGGCTGCATTTTTACAGCAGGAAACCCCTAATTTTAGAAAACCACACAAAACAGTACAAGAACAAGAATCAGCAGCAATGACATGCACAGTCCTGCAAAACACTGGGAACGCCAGGCAAAACAGCCTTCATACCATTCCTGCTCCAGTACACCTCCCTCCTTACACATGTCCTTTTGTAATCAATGCAGTGTTTGGATGGCAAGAGTGAGCGTCCCACTATCCATGTCATTGCCGGGGATTAACGTGCAACAGGACACACTGATCTTGGCACACACCACTCCCTCCATTGCGGTCATCAAGTCCAATACATATCGCTGTTGCATCACCATGAGGCGGTTGGCTCTTAGTTCTTCTTTGATCGCATTAAGGCTGAGCTCAGTACTGTAGTACTGTTCACCATTTTCAGCAGCTCCCATTTGGTTATTTGTAACCGGCGGACGTTTGCTTTTGTCTGCATGGTGAAAAAGGATACGGACCCTCATGCATTTACATGTGTCAGTAAACAGTCTGAATTCTTCTGGAATGTCCTTGAACTGAGCCCAACCAAAATATTCAGCAGTTCTTTTTCTCGAGCCTGATGAAATAGAGTTGTCTTCTTCTGTAGCAGGGGTTGGAACAACTCTAACAGACCTTCTCCCGGGATGACCAAGGTCGGGTGTGTTTGGTGATGAGGGTGCAAAGGCCACGCGATCTGGGAATGAGCTGAGCATATGCAAATTCCCCACACTGCCAGTACAGTTCCATCAGTGTTGAGGTGCCCCATTGCTTTTCCAGTATGTGCATCACTGCTCCTCAGTTCTCATTCGTGCCAAGTGAAATTGTTTCTTTACATCTGAAACACAAGAAATACAGTGTAAGTTTCTGTACAATTAGGGGTTGCTCCTCCCCCTCTAACCACGTGTACCTATCTATCTCAGTGTCCCATATTTCCTGACAGGGGTTATCTATGCTAATATTTAACCCTCCCCAACGTGACTCATTTCCCTTTGTATCATCACGGTGGAGGGCCCTACACTGAAACTCCATGTTGAGCGTCCATTTGTTATTACAGAAGACTGCACCAGACACACTAAGGGCCACTCTGGGACCATAGTTGGAAGCAGGAGCAGATATGTTTGTGCACTGGTGCTGTGGCTTTGCTACCTCCAAGAATCTCTTTACTGGAAAGTCTCGGACCAAACAGTATCTTCCCTATGGTGCCCCGCCTGCGCATCCTATCTAGCTCTGTTTGAATCCCACTAGGCTTGGTGAAAATGTACAGTCCTGTGGGATGGGTCCTGTATTGAGTTACGTTTACTACTATTCTATGGAGTTCTACTGTTGGGTTGTATCTTGGCCCTAATCCTATATAGGTACAGGAGGAGGAGACATTTTGCTGTTTCGGGGGCTAACTCATTAAATAAATAAACTCTGTCTGTGCATACTGCATGTGGTATTAGTATACATACATAACATGACCTGGCTGATGTCTGGGCACCCACGGCGTTCATGTGCTGATACCATGTGTTGTGTAAGAGTGCTCTGTGTAGTGCATGTGGAATGCTAGCATTGGGTTCAGTGTAATTGTAAGTGGAATGGGAGAGGTCCCTACGCAAGTGCTGTAGGAAAGTCGGGATAGGCTCCATTTGACTAGGCGGATTTCTGGCTATGGATGGAGGCGGCCACACCCATACTAAACAGAGGGTATACAATGGTACAATAATACGTAACTTTTGAAACATTGCAGGTCTTGGTATGATTTCCAGAGGAGACATCTGTAGTCTTCTGGCGATCGGCAATTGGGGTAGCTATATATAAAAAACAGCGGTGAGTGATTATTAATGGGTCACCTGGGCCTTTACTCATGGGTCATTGTCTCTCCCCCTTCACCACGTGGTAAAGGAAGTTTTAGTATGCGGGTGATCTCGTCCATTAAGCTGCTGTTTTATGGGCGTTGTCAGTCTTCTAGTCTCCTACCTTCCCTAATGTGTGTGGAGGTAATATATCGATGAGGGCGGAGTCTTTTGACCTTTGCGTGCATGGAGGCGATGTAGAACAGTGGGTGGGTCACACTTGGATGTTTGTTAACGATCGCACCATGTTCTGATGTCGCATGTCTGCCGCTCTAGTTCCAGCATGTGGTGTGATTCTCCCTAATGGTGCCAGGTGTCTTGGCCATGCCTTTTCATGGAGACTTCTTTTGGGCTAGTTTTGGGCTTCTTTTTCAGGTTTTTGAGCACTTCCCTAGATCTAAACGTGGTTTGCTTTCCCTATTGTTGTGTACCGAATGGGCCGGAGTGCTGCTCTGCAGCACCCGTGATTATGTTGTGCCAATGTCTGAAATCGAGCCTATGGGTTTTTCCCAGATGATGTGTGTTAGGCGTTGTACGGTGGGTAAGCACTGGCCTGGCAGTGGGCCCCTTATCTCTGTATCTCTTGAATGGAGCTGTGTTGGACATTTGCAGACTCTCTCCCCACCGGCACCACCTCTCCCTTGGGTCCAGGATATTTGGGTCTACCGCCGCCAGCTGTGGCCAGGGGCTTTAGACCAGCAATACGCTACCCTCGTTGTTTGGAAGGACATAACCCGGCGTGCAGGCTTTGAACGCTTGGAAACTTTTTGAGGACAGGACGAGGCAACATTTTGCTGAGGGTCTGGTGCAAGGCCAGAACATCATCAGAAGTTGCCTGATGCGGGTAATGGACTGAGAGGGCTTGTAGTGTTGGTGAAACCCTCTCTACCGACTCAGGGCCATGTGGTGCCTTGCAATCTGTCGGACTATGTGTGTGTACTTCAGAGTTTTATGGGGACACCATTATCCCAAGTGCGTGGGAGATCTGGCTCCCGATACTGGAACATCACCTCATTTTGGAACCAAAAGGGGGCCTCCATTGGCTTGGAGACAATTGGTTGTGGTTGGAGCCAAAAGTCATGAGGGAATTTTGGTTCTGGACTGAAGGCTCAAGAGCAGGGTCCCTTTGATATCGTGATAGGAACCCGTCCCAATTGGACTTGGATGAGAAGACCTGGGTGCCTGTTTTTATGCGTTGGTCAGACTGTCCTTTCCCTGGGACGTGGTCAACCAACTCCACCCCAGGGGATCAGCAGCAGAGTGGGGCCTAGGCACCTGAATGGCAGACTCTATTGCGGATTCTCGATTGATAAATCATACAGCAGCCTTGAATGTTTCCCGAACGCAAGTAAAGTTTTAAATTTTCTCCCCATGTTGTGTCACTAGTCTTCATTGCTAAGATGAGTGCTGAAGTGTGCATGAAATGGGAATTTCATGTTGGGGGTTTGGACTCAGTGCGTATTTGGGTTTTGTGTTGGTATAAAGGTATTGCCTCCCCAGACAGTCACCCCTCCCTACCGTTGTTGTGGCCAGGGTTCCCTGTCTGCTGCTGTTATTGCCATTTATTCGGCCAGCAACCAGATCCTTGTTGCAGTGGTGTGGTTGCTCAATGATTTCCTTATGGCTGAATGTAACATGCATTCGGGTTGGTCTGGGCTTGATTTTGTGGATGGGGATTTTGCAAGGACTGGTATAGGCTTACTGAACTTTGATCATGATATGCCTTTAACTTGCATCGTTCAGCCATGTGACCCATTTTGTTCCAATCAAAACATTCTCTGAGGTCTGGCTGCTGCCAGCCTCCAAGACCTCTGCTGTTAGGACTGGGTGGAAACCCTCTGGGAAACTGAGGTGGAATTCCCTTCAAGACTGGTGCCATTTGCACACTTGCGGCCAACGCAACCTCCTCAAGGGCAGGCTTTTTCAATTTGTTGGACCAGCTTAGCGGTGTCTCATTAGGCTTGCTCCTGTTTTCCCTGTTCTTTTCCTCTTTCTTTCTGTGGTAGTGTAATACATAGGCCTGTATTTCTCGCCTGGGATTGGTGTCTAATCCTACTATGCTGCCCAGTCCACTCTGTATTTCGGTGGGCTGGCCATTTTTGAGGATGTGATAAAAGAATGCAGCCTTGGGTCCTGTGTCAGTCTATTGTTGTCCTGTCTCTTGTCCCCATTGTTCCCTCATTCTACCTAGAAAGTCGGTTACAGTTTCCCTAGGTTTCATGCTTTCTCGCCATCAAGCATCCTACATCTGGGCAGTCGGAATATTTCCCTCAGGGCCGTCCATATCTGATGCCTGAAAGAATTGAATGCGGCACGTCATGCTCAGTGGTGGTCAGCGTGACTGGGGGGATGCGGGCTCAGGTGAACACTGTGTTGGTCTGCTCCCCCATGAGGCTGCTGAGCAGACTCTTGACATCGCCTCTTGCTAGGTTTATTCCTGCAGTGTTTTTCTCAAAACACGAGATCCATTTCATGCCCCGTCCATTAATGGGGGCAGTTTAGTCTTGAGCCCTTCTTTATCCATCTGAGCCCATGGCACATAGAAGGTCCCTGTTGTGCCCCTTTGCAATAACAGGCCTATTTTGTCTTGGAGCAGCTCTGCTGGTTTCTCCTCAACGTAGCGCTCCCATCTTCTCAGGCAATCCTGCATTTAGGGGAAGTTCCACTTGGGATCTCCCCCTCCATGCTGGATGCAGTCTTCAGCAACGGCCATGTCCTCTGGTTTGAAGTATCCTTCCCCCGGCCAAGGTCTATCATACTGACCCTTCCTTTCAGGTCCAACAGGCAAGCAGGTGGCAAAATTGGCATGCAAAGACCTCACCTACTTCCCTAGTCACTATCTCTCTGGGGGTCAGTTTGCCTGACTGACGCATTTGGGGGAAGTGGTGGGCATCTTTATTGCTGCTCTCATCATGCACGCATAAAGGGGCCATGTTACTGCTCCTATGTTTTAATTGGGTTTGCACTAGGCTACCATGATCCCTTATTTTCTGGCCGGACCTTCTCCTACGCTGACGATCTGGTGAGATTCGGGTTCCCAATAGGGGCCTCTCCTCTGGTTCTACTTCAGACTCCCCTCCTCATGGAGCCCTGGTTCTGGCCCCTGTCTTCCCTGGGGGAGGGCATGCCACTCTGTTCTCTCTTGATCCTTCCACAGTGAGAGCTCTCTCTCTTTCCATCCTTAACTTGTGCCTCTCCTCTAACCCCCGCCTGGGCTGCCTCCTTTGTTCAGTGCTGTGAGTGGTTCTCCTTGGTAGGAATTTGCCCTCAAACTTAATTCCTGTCATCTCTTCCACTGCCCGAGCATACCCTGGTGGAGTATACAAAAACAAAGAAACTACCCTGTCCAAGAAAAGACTAAAAGGCGGAATATCTCACCTATAACCTGGGATAATCATTCCCCATTTGACCAAGCTATCAATATAAACACAATACACTTACATGATTTTATGTGCATTTAATACAAAATTATTCAAAAATATATTTCAAAAATGTTTTGGCAATGATTTCAAGTACAGACTAAAAATGTTTTAAAAAAAAGTATTAGGCAAAAAACTCACAGCTGTATTTACCATCCCCGGATGCATTCACACTCATCATCCATACTAACTCATATCCAACATCACTCAGACCATACACATACTACTGTCATCAATATATAGTCCATATATAGTATATCTTCCTTCGAATCCACCTTGCACATGTGGAAGGTTACAAGCACATGAACATAGACCAAAAAACAACAAACAATACACTTTCACAATGCATGTGTTATACAATATAAATTGGGCACAGCTTCTTTTAAATATGTAGAAATAAAGAAATGATTAATAAATATCTTCACTGATTGCTACAGAAATGGTATATATTTCAGATAATCCTGTCCTTCCAGGCATAATGTCCTGGTGTTCCTGCTGTAACCAGTCCTGACACACGTTTCGGTGACCACCCAGCTATGGGTAACACCTTCTTCAGGGCGCTAAAGCTCGATGTTCCCGAATTCAAAGTGGTGTGGAGTACAGGGGAGAAAAAAGAGCAAAAGTAGTAGTCTTACAAATAGAATGATAGCTGGTCAAAAAGTGTGAACGAGCTAGTAAGAATACAGTAGTTGGAGATCATATCAGCCCAAAGATCACTAATAGACAATAGTTCTATGATAGAGTGACAAGTGTGATATATATTGATCCTCTTACACAAAGTGAAATAGAACAGTCCCAATCCAAAGATTCATTATACACCGAAGCATGTGCCCACAAAGAATAGATAGAAGATTAAAAATAGAAACAACCAGGCCTAGGCTGGAGGATGTAAGAGATTTAGATCTAGTGCACATGCCAGGTCGATCATTGGTGGTATAGAGTCTCAATTTCCAAGTGGATAAAGATAACAAATAACCAGATGGTATTGCTGCTTACATGTCTGTCTGTCTAGAGAAGCGATCATACACCGGCGGTACAATAAATGTATAGTCGCATGAGTCCCAATTGTATGAAGGTACCTCAGCTCTAAAAAGAGAAGGCAGAACAAAAATGGTCAACAAATGCGCTTCCTATGATGAACTAGTCATGGGCATGTCTAGTGTCGAGAAAAGAGACCCCGTACCGCCGAACAGAATCGTCCGTCTTCTGGGCCAGAACATAAATACGTTTTCCCAAGGCCATAAGGCTACAGACCACTCATCGTGTCGATAATCCTTCTAATCCACAGGCTGGTGTCGATGGGAGAACCTCAGAGATGAAACTAAGAAAAAGGGGGTAAAACAAATAAATGTTGTGAATCCCACAAATACAGAATGTCACCCAATATTCAGATATAGAATAACCATGTCCTAATAGTAAAGGTCGTTCTGTGGCACTTAGGGGCCAGAAATACACAGCCTATAATGTATATACAGCGATAGACACCCCTGCCGTTATGAAATGGTGAAAGCAGAAGAGAATGTTATTATCTCGAGTATTCTTCTTCTCCTTAAGAAGGGCTACACTTCTCACAAACCCATGGCTGCTACCTGGGAATGCTGATTAAATCATAGCAAACCCTCATCACAAGTACGTCTAGGAAGCCAGACAATGTTTTTTTTGCACTTACTAGAGGACAAGTCAAAGCTCATCTAAACCGGTGTTTCGCAGCTCACGAAGGGCAACGTCCAAAATCGAGATCTTAACTGGCGTTTAAGATCACAGCCAAGGCGCGCCGATGTACGCTTCAGCGTATGAGTGAGCCATGCTGTATTCCAAGACAGCTAGCCCAAAACGTGCCAGCCATCTTGGAAAGGGGAGCCTATAACTCAGTATAAAGCGGAATAATAATAATCAAAAGGTATCTATAAACTGCACAATTCTTTAAAAACAGAAACATAACCAAAACGGTGCATATATAGAAATATCCTACACTGAATGCCTATATGTGAAGCCTTAAACCGGAATGGAAATATACGCATCTGGGGACTACAGTACTCCCACATGGCAATATAGGTGTATCAGTTCGACCTGGTCCACAGTGCATAGGGAAAAAAATATAAAGTGCACAGAAATATATAAAAACATCATAAAACAGCAGATGTCCAAGGACAAAAAATGTTTTCAGGTACTAAATGGAGAATGAAGACCGTGCAGAAACTAAGCCACAGGGCTTCCACAAACTGGTCTTCTAGCTCAGTAAACCATTTATGATAATGGGATAACCCTGTGTCCCTCAGAACCTGGGTGTTGATAATATAATCTATAGTTGGTTCTGTTGGGTGGCCCAATTGCTTAGTGTTTAATAATCAATACAACACAACAAGGACAATTTTACCAATGTCAAATTCAAAAATACTACTATTTTTGAAGAACTACTATTTTTATAATACCGATGAAACACACCAAAAACACTATGACATTAGTTCAGTAGCAGTGTTTACTCTTTTTCAAGAAGAATTATATATGGCTGTCACATGAACAATTTTTTCAGCAAAAGGAAAAAGTGACTCTCGTGAATCAAGTGCAATATAGTAACAAGGTGAAGTCATGAGTGAAATATATACATAACACATACGAATAATATAAATAAATCCTATTGGACAAAGTGTTTCTGTCCCTTCAGATATTTGTATCCCATGTGTTCCTATGGCCCTATGCGATTTCTATAGAAATGGGTCGAGGAAACTGGTGGACATGAACAGAAAATGTGTCGACGTTTCAACCCAGAGATATGCGCAGTTCAACATGCGTCACAGCGGATCTTCTTCAGGACTGAAGTTACAGATGTGGACAGCCTATAAGGTTCAAGGTAACATGAGTTCCTAACCGGAAGGTGGACACCCAATATTTGTGCCATTCTTCACTTAATGACGCCGTCCTACTATCAAAAACTCTACTGTTGGATACACACTACAGCAATGACTTGGTAAGTCCTTTACCAATTGAGGCACTTAGTGGTTGAGTCTTCTCGCATCTGAATACACCTGACTCATGTTTACTTACCTTAAACCTTATAGGCTGTCCACATCTGTAACTTCAGTCCTGAAGAAGTCTCGCTGTGACGCATGTTGAACTGCGCATACCTCTGGGTTGAAACGTCAACACATTTTCTGTTCATGTCCACCAGTTTCCTCGACCCATTTCTATAGAAATCGCATAGGGCCATAGGAACACATGGGATACAAATATATGAAGGGACAGAACCACTTTGCCCAATAGGATTTATTTGTTATTCTTATGTTTTATGTATATATTTCACTCATGACTTCACCTTGTCACTATATAGCACTTGATTCACAAGAGTCACTTTTTCCTTTTTGCTGAAAAAATTGTTCATGTGACAGCCATATATAATTCTTCTTGAAAAAAGAGTAAACACTGCTACTGAACTAATATCATGGTGTTTTTGTTGTGTTTCATTGGTATTATAAAAATAGTAGTTCTTCAAAAAATAGTAGTATTTTTTAATTTGACATTGGTAAAATTGTCCTTGTTGTGTTGTACTGATTACTAAACACTAAGCAATTGGGCCACCCAACAGAACCAACTGTAGATTTTATGTGCTAGCTCAGTAAGGCAAGAGGGACTGCCTGGAGATCCTGACCAAGGGCAGAAGCACCAAAATCACACAGCATTTCCCATCATAAACTTTCGTTCAGGCCCCTTTTGTATATAATTAGCAGAAAAATCCAGTAGAGCTCTCTTTTTTATGGTGTTTTTGTCATCAAAGCCTCTCAAAGGTGAAATCTCGTCCATGACCGTCCAGCTCAGTTCTTTCTCGGAGTGTCCCTGGTCAATCCAATGTTGAACTAATGGCGCCACTATCCTCTGAATGCAAATGTTAGACTTATGTTCTCCAATTCTGACTCTTATTTCCATACCTGTTTCACCCACATATCCCAAACCACAGGGACATAGGATGATATATACAACATTCGAAGTCCTGCAGTTTGTGATACCACGCAGTTGGATGGTCTTATTCTCAACTTTGACTTGTTCTGAAATTATTGCATTATTGTAGGTTTCACATGATCCACATCTGTGGTTACCCTTAACTGGGTTGTCCCAGTAATAGATCTCTGGCAGAACTGGTCTTGTATGGTAGATCTGGCTCTCACTAAGAGACTTCTTAAGTTCCGGTTCTTCCTAAAAGCAAACAATGGTTTAGGTAGTTTAGGTTCTTCCTCATTAAGATTTAGCAGATGCCATTGAGAATTGACTGCCATTCTTATTTTCTGATTAAGGATTGAGTGGCGCAGAAAACAAACCAACTTATTCTCTGTCTGCTGAGCTCTTCCTTCAAACATGAATTCTCTGTTGTAATACTTCGCCCTTTTAAAGGACTCATGTGAATCAATCTTTTGGGGTAGCCCCTAATTAACAATTTCTTCTTGAGTACTTCAGCATGTGTCACAAAGTCCTCAAGGTTAGTACAATTTCTACGTAGCCGTAAAAATTTGCTAAAGGGTATACCCTGTTTCTGAAACTGTGGGTGGAAACTACTATAGTGGAGCAGGGTGTTTTTAGCAGTTGGTTTGGCATAAAGGGACACTGCAATTTGTTGGTTTCTGTGTTCAATCCAAACATCTAAGAATTCTACTCTCTCTCTATTGCTATTGGCAGTGAATTTTAGGCTGTCATCACATAGGGTAACCAATTGAAGATATTGGTCAATGTCTTCTTCTTCTCCCTGCGAGAAGAAAAAAAATATCGTCAATGAAACGATGCAATGTACAGATGTTCTCAAAGAATGGAGCAATCTTGGTATAAATATATTTTGCCTCAAAATCCCCCATATAGAGGTTAGCTATGCTGGGGGCACAGGCTGCTCCCATGCTGACCCCTTTGGTTTGTCGATACAGTACGTCATCGAATTCAATAAAGTTCTCATTGAGAACTATGACTGAACTTTCCAATAGAAACTCATTATTGTGATCATGTCCCTCCCTCAATAGTATACCTTGTATGACTTCTCGGGTCCTCGCCTGAGGCACGTTCGCGTATAGGGCCTCTATGTCCATTGTCACCAAGATGTCTCTCTTATCATTAAATTGGATGCCCTCAATGGTGGAAATCAAATGTCCTGTATCTTTAATGTAGGCGGCATACAAGGGGTTTCAGGAAAACATCAATATATTTTGACACAAGCTCAGTAGCTGCACTAATCGTGGACACAATAGTACGCAGGGGCGGAGCCAGAGTGTTATTATGGGTCTTGGGTAGCCCTTATATTACCGGAATCTGGGTATGAGCCGGTGTGACAAATTCCAGTTCTTTATTATAAATAATCCCTGCCATTTCCGCTCTTTTGCAGATACTCTCTATTCTATGTTTGACTCTTGGTTCTGGGTCTCCTTTGATTATACTGTAGTGTTCCGGTACCCCTAGCATTTGTTTCATTTTTTCTTTGTAGACTGTTGTGTTAAACACTACTATTCCTCCCCCTTTATAGCAGGGCTTAATGGTCAGTTTTGTATTCTTTCTCAGTTATTAAGAGCCCTGCTTTCCTGTTGAGGAAGATTCAAAGCAGGTTTAGGGGTATATTTGGTGAATAGTTGGATCTTGTTTTAAACAGCTTTCTCAAACATTTCCATTTTAGGTCAAAGCCTGTCAAGGCTCGGGATAAAACTTGATGGGAGTATACCCTGTGGCTCCCCCCTCGATCGATGTCGGACCCCAGAAGAGTGGGATCTTTTTCCTCTCCCCCACTAGTGGTGTCACTGTCAAGAACCGCTATGAACCTCCCAGTTACCTGACAGCATTCTACTAGAAGTGTTGGAGTGCAGGCTCCCTGCCCCGCTGGGGCTTGATGGGTTGAATACAATGGAGGGGGGGGTCGAACTTTGGGGAACTCTACCATGAGCTAGGATGTTGCTGGTATTGCCTGGGCTTGCCAGTCTGGTAGCCTCCCAATCATAGATCTAGCGGCTCACTGCCCGGTGGGGAGCCCTCCAGCTCCCACACCGATGGATTGGTGTATCCTATTGCAGGGGTGGCTGGGATGCCAGGCATCAGAGAGAGCATCTCCGTCCCTGTATACAGTGGGGGAGGTGTGGACGCTTTGCTTGCGTGTTCTGGGACGGGATTGTAGGTCCGGGCCACCTCGAGGATGGCCTACAGTTATAGCAGTGCCTCTCTTCTAGCCTTCTTTTGCCCTACATATTTGGTTCGTATGTGTGTCATCGTATGTTTTATTATGTTGGTGTTGAAAGTTCCCCCCTCTAGCCAGGGGAGAATATGTGCCATAGTGTGTGCGTGCCATTCACAGCAAAACTTAACTAATTATTTAGCTTGCGTCAAAACCTAGTTTGCATGTGGTTTGGAGGCGATTCCATGATTTTAGTTGAGAGTTTTTCAAGGGACTGGTATATTCTAACTTCTCTGGTCAAATAATCCTAAAGTCTACTCAGATCGTGGGGAAATATGTACACTGGATTATTCTGGCAATACCTACTTTACTGCAAGGTCAGCTTTAGACAAAGATGCATTGAAAACAGACTTTTCACCATACACAAAACAACAATGCATATGAAGGGCCACAACCTGAAATAAAGTGCAATGGTTGCATTTAAAACATTGTGAATTTTAGTAGCGGAATAACAGATATGGAACAATGATTTGTCGGAATGGCAACTTATTCATACGTACATTAAATCATTAACAAGACACAACATTCAACATAAAACACAGTTGCAATAATTTACCAGCAACACAACATCAAGAATGGAACATCTGAACACTGCAACAATGAGAAAGAGAGAGAGAGAAATAGAGAGAGAGAGAGAGAGAGAGAGAAACTGACAGAGAATGAATTGTGTTTTTGTCAAAAAAACCTTATCCCACTACTAGCGCATGTGGTTCAATGAAGAGGGGAGGCTCTGTGCAGTACACGGGACGAAGAGAAACCAATAGTCTGTGAATATTGGCTCTGGGACAAAGATAGCAACACTTTACGTGGAGAAGAAGGAACAACTCGACAACCACAGTCCCTCCTTGGCCAAGCACAAGCTACACCTAATCTCCAAGATCCAAATTTTCCCTAACATCCGAATTATACCCTACGTCACACTCAGGGGTCATGCGTACCAGCTATGTCACACCCATTGATCCATGCGAATACCACCTCTTACTTCTTTCAGATACTACCAGTGTTAAGAAACAGACAGCACTGAGAAAACCCTTTCAGACTAAAAAATGAGATAGAGGTCATGGCCCCATATCACACCCAGGACCTATGCGTACATTCTGTATCATGCCCAGTGGTCCAAGCAGCGAGGCCTCAACCCAGTATCACACCCAGGAGACAAGCGTACCAACCGTGTCACACCCAGCGGTTCAAGCGACTAAACAACCTTCACCTTTCCCAGTGTGCTGACTATTGAAAAAAAGGTGACTTCTGCAGAATTTCCTCCGAGGCCGCCTTGCGCCTACTCAGTTCGGACACATAAAATAGGCAATATGTCAGATTTATGTTAGTGGCAGGGCTCTTAGGTCAAATTTTTGTGCTTCTTCCTAGTTTACCATATGCCAAATGCTAGGACTAAGGATTGTCTTCCACTGACGGAGGCTTATTGATGGACTTCCGCCCACGAATTTAGCAGAATTTTCACTCAATTGCGGTTCCTGCTCACCTTCCTTGCTGCGCAGATGTGAATCCATTCAGGAGAGGGTCCTTTTCCTTCGGCTGCCAAAATGCTGCTGGAGTGTGAATTTACCTTGAAAAAATCAAAGACAAGAGGCGTTTGGCAAAACAGGAACAGCTGGTTTAATTAAACGCTGCGGCCGGGAAACAGTCACAGATACGGGTCTGAGGACTGTCTCAAGATACATTCTTTCTGAGTGCAGTTATATACAGTATTAGGAGCACCATAAAACAATTTAGATCTTAAATAAGAAAAAGGAATGTAAATCAGGCCAGCTGATAATGAATGCAGGCGTTTCTCGACCTTGTGTGGGCAAAATGAGGCCAAGTGGGTGAGGTGTCCAGATTTCCAGTATGAGGAGCGTGTGATCACTGCGTGTACTGTGTGTGCTGTGTTCTGATGGGCTTAGTGTTCCTAGCTTCATGTGGCATCTAACTTTATGGTGCTATGGGAAGGCGCGCACCCCTCCAGCCATATGTGCTTTATTGGGGTCAATCTCCTAGGGCCATTGTAGTGTTGCTGCCTATCTGTGGGACTAATCTGGGTTTTTCCTGTCGGCATCCATCATTTCCATCATTTCTTATCTATCATTTCTTATCTAACCTCGGCGGTGGGAGCCCTTAACAAGGAGATTGCCAATGCAGAAAAAGAGCTGGGTATGGGTACGACTCAAGAGCCAGATGAGGGGAATGCTACATCTGACCGCGCAACAATAATACCCGTTCCCCTGGAACCCACGGTACTGATAACAACACCGACAGTTGCGCAGGGCACTTTAACGTGTAATGTTGTTCAGACTGGGGACATGGTTGATGTCACTAAGGACCTTTTGCCCGTGTTGGAAAAGGCACCAAAAAGGATGTTTTTGGGATCCGCTGGGAAAAAGAGATCTACTAGAAAAACTTGTAAACGGGACAGAGGCGTAAAAAGAGTACCCCTACTCAAGGGAATGATATGAGTGAAAATATTGACCTGATAGTTCGGAATACGGTGGAAGAGATTTTTACCTCACGGCTGGAATCTGCTCTTACTACCATAGCTAAAGATATTATTGACACTTTGAAAACTTGCGTTGCTGGGATTTTGAAAAAATGTGAGCGTATTGATTCCTTTTTAATGGCCTCAAAACCTTTGTATGTTTCTCCTAGTTCATTAACGCTCCCTAAAGTCCAGCTAGAGACCAGGCCAAGCACTGGTTTAGACAACTTAGGTGTTCAACCAGTTTCCCCATTACGGGTAAGGCCAGAATCCGGATTGATGGAGAGAGTTGGGGCACACCAGGGCCGCCCAGTAAGATGGGGGAACTCTAGCCGCAGCGATAGGAATTTTGTGGAATTGTCAGCTAATGCCCAGACCCTGGTTACTAGGGAGCCCCTATCATCCCATGAGAGGCCAGTAAATCCTAATAGTGGTAGTTTTAATCTCCCCCCAGAAGCGACCCCATTGGTTGCGGTCTTTGTAAGGGTCCCACCACCTGATTTCAATGATAATGAATCCACTCCGGCTCTTCTAGTAAAAGTCAAAAAATGGTGTGATCAATATTGTACTGGAAATTCTGAGATTTCTTCTAGCATTATTATGGCCAGACGGGTGGGGTGGGTGGGTAACCGCCCGAAACAATTTGATGGCGATTGCATTATTGTTAATTTTAACACACGGAATGTAGTGGATAGATTGTTCTGGGATGCCTCGGATTTTAACTCAGAACAGGGGAAGGGGGGTATCAGAGCCCTGCCATTGGGTTATTTTTATCCCCCAGCAAAACGATTGAATGCACTGATCAAATCCCATAATGAGGTATATTCGAGGAGGCCTTTTCAGTCTCCTCAACGCCTTGTTGAAATTAAAAATTTGGAGATCCTCCCAGATAGTTTTAATGTTAGAGACACAATAGACCCGCACATTTTTCCTACTCAATTAGGCTGTGAAGGGCAGGGCATAGCCCTATTAAATAGATTTTCTCCACTGTCCCAGTTAGACGAGAATGACTGACTAGAGACATCTCATGATTGTCCATCTGACTCCGGTCATAATCTCCAGCCGATGAACCTAGAAGTTGCCTCCAACTGTAAGATCATCAGCTGGAATATTGCGGGGCTCAGATCTAAAAGGGATGATCCTAGCTGGCTTGAGTTTATAAAAAAATACGATATTATTGCTCTCCAGGAAACATGGGACAGGGAGAGCAATTTTTGGTTGGATGGGTTTAAATCTTTTTGTTCACCTGCACGTTCTACCCTGGCAGGTAGAGCCAAGGGGGCTTAGTACTCCTTCTTTCTTTAAAATTAAAAGGGTCTGTAAAGATGATGGAGGTAAGCTCCCATAACTGTCTGATATTAGAATTGTGTACCCCCAATTGTCCCAAAATATTATTAATTAATTTTTATAATTCTGGGGAATGCGACACTTTGAATGAACACCTTTCTTGCTTGAAATGCTTTTTAGAAGTTTATAGATTGAAGCAATCCACTTTTTACTATATCATTCTTATGGGCGATTTTAATATTCACTTGTGTAATTTGAATTGTTATGGTGATGATCACTTGGGTCCTGAATATTCGGTGTCACCCCATTTTGAGCATACGCAAAGGGGGGAGGCCCTGGAGGATCTCCTGGCAGGAGCTGACCTCTTTGAACCTGGTTTCAATGATGTATCTGAGCGGGTTCCGACATTTAAAGCCAAGGGAAGGGATACTATCATTGACTACATATTTTTGTCCCTCTCAATGTTAGCTAATGTAGTATCCTATAATGCTAAGTTGTCCCCCTTTAGTGACCACAACCCAGTAATTCTTGAATTACCTTTTGTGTTTACTGGGTAGGAACACGGGAGTTAATCACGTGGCCCCAAGAGACCGGGGAAGGAGGCTCAAATGGTCAAAGGTAATTCCTGAATCCTTTTTTGTTAATTTACGCATGAAGGCTAAAGATGATATTGCAAAATGCGTTGATTATTCTACCCCAAAGGATGAGGTGATTAGAGCTTTTGAAGGTATCTGCAGTCAGGTAGCAATTGACCTGACTGTTAAAACTAAACCTAGATCTAACCCAGTGGAAAGGTGGTTTGACGCAAATTGCTCTAGGGCTCATCGCATCTTAGTACAAGCCCTGAAAAATAAACCAAGAGACAGGGAGCAGAAAGCTAGCCTCAGGAAGTATTATAAGCTAGCGGTAGATACCCATAAAAGTGAGATCAAATCGGAGGCTTGGAATGCTTTAATGTCTGTCGAAGTCCTAAAGGATAGCTCAAAATTTTGGGCTATTGTTAATACACCTTTCTTCTCGGGTATAGAGAATGACATCATGGAAACTAATATATCAGAAGAGCAGTGGCTAGCACATTTTAAGGTTATCTATGGATCAAGCGAGGTGCAGGTTCCCTTCCCAGGTTTAGAAACATATGGTGATTTTCCTTTGATGGTTTTTAAAGAGGCGGATATTGAAAAGGCAATAATAGAGACTTCCAGTAATAAGGCACCTGGCCCTGATTGTGTCCCTGCAGACCTGTATAAAAGTGAACCTAAATTTTGGGCCATGATTTTGGCAAATGTGTTTAATGCTTCTGTTGTGCAGGGGTTTCCTGTGTCTTGGTCCCTGTCTACAATTATCCCAGTTTTTAAAAAAGGTCAGAGAGGAGACCCACGGTGTTATAGACCTATATCATTGATTGATTCTGCCGTCAAAATTTTAGGTAAAGTGATTTTGGTTAAAGTCACTGATTGGGTAAATGATAACGGGGTTTTATCCAATCTTCAGTATGGTTTTAGACAAGGCAGAAGTACCATGGATCAGTGTCTTAATTTATATTTATTAATAGGCAAATACACCGTAGCCAAAAAGGTTCCCTACAAATGGCTTTTATGGATCTTACCTCTGCTTTTGATCTGGTAAACAGATCGAAGCTCTGGTCTATTTTACTTGCTATGGGTATTGACCCCTGTTTGGTTTATTTTTTAGCAGACTTACATCGGGATCTTTTAGCAGCAGTCAGGGTTCCACAGGACGGCAAATGCACTAGTCACTTTAAATCAGGCAGAGGTGTCCGCCAGGGCTGTATATTGGCGCCATTACTTTTTACTCTTTATATTAATGCTCTAGATAAAACCTTGGATCAGGCGAGTTTGGATATCCCGCGTGTAGGGACCAGGAATATCCCGGTCCTCCTATACGCGGATGATGCCGTTTTATTATCCCGAACTGCTATAGGCCTTCAGAGACTGTTGGATGCATTTGGGGTTTACATGAAATCCCTTGATTTGGTTGTGAATATGTCGAAATCACATGTCATGATAATGGGCCAAAGAAAAAGAAAAGATAAAACTTTCTCATGTAATGGAGCGGAGGTGTCTAGAGTGACCTCTTTTACATATTTGGGGGTTTTATTCGATGATAGATGTTCCTGGGTCCCCCAATTTAAAGCTAAAAAAACGCAGTAGTAAGATCGACGTCAGCTTTATAAGGGTTTTCACAGCGACTGGGAGCAAGGCCTTTTGAAGCTATTCTCTCCATCTACAGATCTAAATGTCTGGCTATTGCTACATATGGCTCTGCTATTTGGGGCTATAAACAGATGGTAGGGATGCAGCTGGCTGAAAATAAATTCTTACGAACCCTCCTGTCTGTGCCCCAATCAACCCCGACATTTGCTATTCACCAGGAATTGGGGTTGGGTTATGTAACTGACTCACTGAGACTGGCCCCCTTGGTTTGCTGGATTAAAACCTGGCTTAATCCTGAGATAACTCTGAATCACCAGATCTTACGGGATTGTGTTGCCCTGGAGAAAGCCAGCAGCATTCCGTGGCTGTCTTATGTTAAGTCTATGTTTCTCAAACTAGGGCGACCTGACATTTATAATGCCCCAGATGGGATCAAAAAGATGATGTAATTTGGGTAAAATCACAATTTTTGAATATATTGATGTTGGAACGGGAGGAACAGGAGATTCAAAAACCTTTGGTCAGAGCTCATTATCTAATTATTTTTTCCCCGTTAATTGAGCCCTACCTGAGAATTGTAACCAAGCCTTATCATCGTTGGCTATTGACTAGGTTCCGCTTCAATCTGATTCATTTTTCCCTGGGTAGCCTTCCGGGATGGTGTAAACCAGAGGATATAGGCCTGTGCCAGTGCGATAATTTTTCATCACAGGATACATTGCATTTTATCATGTTTTGTGATTTTTATAATGACATACGGAGGAGGTTTATAGTCCCACTACTGAGGGGAAAGGGTTTCTTACAGGCAAGACCTGCTTTAATGTATCTTCAACTGTTAGATGACACCTGGAACATTTTTAATATTGCTAGTTTTCTTGTTGCTGCTGTTCGCCTTAGGAAAAGGAGATTTCCTATGACTAATGATGTATGAATTTTTAATTTATCTTATCGTAACTGTTTTATTTGATAACCTTCAAGCTCTGATAAATTATAGATTTTTTGTAGGAATTTAAAAAAAAATTATATCGCCCATCTGAATTGAATGATATTATTGTTGTTTTATGTTTTGTGTATTGTACTTTTATGATTTTAATTAATCGAATAAAGTGGATTGACTGACTGACTGACTGACTGTCTGTGTGTTTGTCCTGCTGGTTACATGCCACCCCACCTGTGATCGGTCAATCAGTAGCCTCAGCCCTAGGTAACAGGGCTTCCCTGACCACGTATTTCTTACTCTGGGTTGATGGAGAGGTCATCCCTGGAGATTTTGACAACAGTGATTCGATCTCATTTTTGAACATACAAGTATTGTTGCATATAGCAACATCAATGTTAACAGTTCCTTGGGTACCACTTCTCATTGGCGAATGGTTACCACTAATTTGGATTTGGTGGGACAATATTAATGTTTTGCTACCGTATTTCGTTCGCAAAATATGAATACATAAATTAAGGAGGCAGTATTGGAAATTACGTCCTTTACACACTCCTTTCAAATACCAATTCTGTATTTTGTCTGCATTCCAAATTGTTATTTGGTAACGTGTTACTAAATTGCAATATGGAATTTGTACAGTTAAAAAGCCATTTTGTGGTCCCAAATGCCTGAATTTGATACTTTAGGCCTTAAAATCACTGTGTACATCAGGCTCTTGACATCTTAAATTACTTTTCATTAGACTTAGGTGATAACAAATCTTTACTAATGGCTACCTTTGCGAAGGAATATAATAACATGTAATAAAGAGAACCCTACACCTTTTGTTAAAAGGAATATGGTACTTTAGTTTTGCAAAATTACATGCAGAATTGAATTTCCTAGGCAGGATGCTATGTTCTGCAGATGTAATTATACAGTCTGGCTCTACCATTTAGCACTTCTGACAATCAAACTGCACCAGTACATATTTATATTCTCCATCCAAAAAGAGGGGAGAAAAAACAATAAACAATTACAATGCTTCAGTAATCATGTTAGCCTGATTAATGTGGTTGTGCAGTTATTTGCAGACAGCTCATTAGCATTGGCACCATGTGCAACATCCTATCATAAATAATATAAGCATGAGTTATAGGGCATGCAGGATGCAATGTCACCCACCAGACGTAAACAGCAGAGTCCCCGCCTTTGCGGTTTAGCTTAATTCATATTCATGACATCGATATTGCAAAATGAAGACTACATGTTGCTGACTTAAGATCCAAAATGCCATTATTCCGCTTATAAATCTGTGAAGATCCCAAATCTAAACATTGAGACCTATTAAAAAGGCTAAAGATTGAGAACTATTAAAAAGGCAATTCTACCATAGCATTAAAAGCCACTCGACATCTGTTTTCTCCTGGCATATAAGCATATGTAATATATGCTGCATTTGAAAAGCAATCTTCCAACATGTATGTCCACTATCTGATTTATGTGTGGATTTTCCCTAAAGGCATTTATGGATGACAATGATATATTTTTCAAGGACAGCCTCAACATAACTACATTTAAATGTTTATGACTTAGTTTGAAAAATACTTACATATTTTTGCTTGCTCTACATGTTTGCATTTTGTAGGTTTTCTTGGAAAAGGTATTTGTGGAAAGGCCAAGTTTGATTATTGATTTTCAAAGACAGAGCAAAGTTTACACTTTGACTATTTTACATCTTATTCAATTAAAAATAATAAGACGTGAATAAACAAAACTAAACTTACTGACATTGTAAGGAATTCTTGGCAATGCACTACATAGAGATCACTCGGAATGCTGCCAATCCAGTCATTGGAACTGTATGATCGACTAGCATAAACATGCTAACTTGAATGCATCCTGCAGGCAGTTCTCTAGGTACACAACTAGTGCCTCATATAAACTTGGGGAGAGGCACGATCTCCGCACAGCCAAACACTGCCATCACACCTTACCATAGCCGCCGGTGGAATTTGTACTATTTTACAGGGGTGGTCCCATAACATGTCTAGAGGAGGAACACAGTGTCTGGAGATTCCCCAGGATTCAGGTGTCCCAAGAACGCTAGTCATCATATTAATTACCTTTCATGGTGGGGGGGTGCAGATCCCCAGACAAAATATGAATCCCAGGTATCCTTATACCAATGTCTCATGCAAGCATGCAACCAATGGGGAATGCAAACACTTTTGGCAAGGGAAAATCCTGCACCCCTGCTTGTTAGGGTTGCATGCACACCCCAGGAATGTTAGGCCCAGATTTGTCAAACTTTCACGTAACGTAACGCAGCAAGACACCTTGTTGCACTGCATCAAAGGGAGAAGGAAGGAATGTTCCATATTTAACATATATGGAACATTTCTGTCCTTTCCTTGAGTTGGTGCACAATGTGCTGCCTTGCGCCAACACAGTCACCCTTGCGCTGTGGTGCAAGGGTGTCTGTGTTTCAGGCAGGAATGTTTTTGTGCAAGAAAGGGTAACTTCCTGCACAAAAACAATCCTCTGAGGCTTTTTCCTCTTTCTATGTGTGCTGCAAAATGCATTCCCAGGACTACCACTCATGGTAAATCTGTGAAACAATCCATGGGTGGAGCGTGGGAACACCCACGCTCCACCCATGTAACTCCTCCTTGGCACAGAGTAATGCAAGGCAGCAACATGCACTGCCTTTCATTACTCCAGATTTACCAAGCACCTCAGGGCCACGCAAGTTGGCCTAGTATTGCTTGGTAAAACTACTATAGTGTTGCGTTGCCCTGGCATTACCTTGCGTGATGCAAGGGCAAAGCAACACTGTGAGAAATCTGGCATTTATTGTCAGTGGGTCACAGGACTAGCTTGCAACAACCTGGCGCTGCGAGATCTCAATTCTTCTGTCCACAACAAGGGCTGTTGCATTGTGCAAACAATGTGAGTTAAATCACCTTTGAAGGCAAATTGTCTACTTCAGAGAAAGTCAGACTATGCAAGGTTGTGGGCTCATGCCAAGGATGTCTAGGCAGAGAACTCAGGGACAGATTTATCATAGTGCTGGGTTGCACCTGCGTCACACAAGGTAACGCCAGGTCAACGCAACACTGAAGTCAGATTTACCAAGCAGAGCAAGTCACCTTACGTGGCCCTGTGGTGCTTGATAAACCTGGAGTAACTCAAGGCAGCGCATGTCGCTGCCATGTGTTACTCTGCACCAGGGAGGCGCTACATGGGTGGAGAGTGGGTGTTCACACACATCCACCCATGGATTTTGATACATTCTCAGATTTACCATGAGTGGTACACATTGGAATGCATCAAAACACGACACCTTCCCAGGGGAGGCGTAATGAGGAGAAATATGGTTATTTCTCCTTGTTTTTCCTCTTTCTACAATGCAGAAAGAGAAAGAGGAGAAAGCCTCAGAGGATTGCTGTTGTGCAGAAGGGTACCCCATCCTTGACAAAAACAAAAACAAAATCTGGGCCTTGATTATTTTACTCAGCTGCTAACTAAATAGCAAAAAATATGTATTTTAGCCATGAAACATTTTTTTGTGGCTGCTGGCTTAATAGTAGAGATTATGCATAGTTTTACCAGCAGCCATGCAAGTAGCAAAGAAACTTTATTGTCTAACTGGCCACTGGTTAAATAGCAGAGGTTATGCACTGTTTGGCTGGCATTTGTGCAAATAGCAAACATTTTACACAGCTGCTCACTAAATAGCAGACACAATACACTATTTGGATGGTTATTGGGCAACTTTCAGAGAAAATTCACTATTTTCCTGGCTGCTGTCCAATCAGCTACAATTATGAGCCATTATGCCTAGCGGAGATTTCAATAGGTATTTACCACCAGTTATGACTGCAACGAGTGAACACAATTTACACTGATCGCATTGTTTAAGTTCTACTAGCCAAAATACAATTTGAACATGAACAGCACTGTATACAGGTCCCAACAGCCATTTAAACGAATATGAAATATTTTAAAGTAAATTTGGC
This sequence comes from Calotriton arnoldi, assembly GCA_963921515.1. Lineage (NCBI taxonomy): Eukaryota > Metazoa > Chordata > Amphibia > Caudata > Salamandridae > Calotriton > Calotriton arnoldi. The sequence continues at coordinate 2,167,542 of CAWUFW010001308.1, forward strand.
AGCCATGGAACAGAATGCCACTCCAACTGTATCAAGGGCCAAGATACAGTGACTTTGAATGCCCATTATGGAGCTATCGCTTATTCCACAAATGCACAGACTCCTTTAAATGTATCTGAAGAAGTGGCAAATGATAAAGATGATCAGATCCTGTGCAAGTCTTGGTGAAGAAGTTTACTCTTAGAGCTATGTACGTGCTTCTACTCATGATGTCAAGTGAAAACACCCGGAACAGATAAAAGATTACCAAAAGGCAAATATTCTGAACTCTTCTTTTTTCTGCCTTGTAACAATCTGTGTGTATATTCTGGAATTAGTAATTCTGGTGTGGTTCAATTAAACAAATCAAAATAAACACCTGAAAACAATGATTCATAAAAGCAAAGGACAGAACTGGAATAGTCATATCCCGGTGACATGGTATCATATGATAACCCTAGTCATATTGGATACGGGGTGATGTTTTTAAAATAGAAAGAGTTCCATATGGCCATGTATGCAAATTACCAACTCAATATGATTGAGAGTTTCAATTCCAATCTCAGGACAGAAGTAAGAAATCTACATTTATTAAACAGAAATAAAACTCATGCAGATAGCCAAACGCCACTCATTTTTTTAACAGAAGCCTTCGTAATAATGTTTGGCAAGTAAAGAATGTGTTGGAGAAACCTAGAGAAGTGCAAACATAATGCACCTAGTCTGGCAGGTATGGAGATTCCAGCCCTCCTGTTCGCTGGCGACACCCTACTGATATCCAAATCCCCTTTGGATATCCAAAATCTCTTGGACCAGTTTGGTGTCTTCTGTGAGCAGAGAGGGCTTGAAATCAATTTACAAAAAAACAAGTATATGGTTTTCAACCACAGGAGGCGTGGCCAGCTAAGATGGCCGAGTAGACACATTAGCGCGGAGCTCTGTCCCGCTAGAATACAAATCCTGCATTAATCCCGGTGGCAGTGGCAGCATGGCCCCAAGAATCATGGCGATTACCCACCTAGACCCTGGTGAGTCAGAAAACGTGGCGTTTAGTCGCCAATAGCACTGGGAGCAGTACAAATACGGAGCCGGAGAAACGAGGAGTGCCTGACCCCATGATGGCGATGCCTGATCCTGCTGCGATGCGAGAATAAACCCGCGGGGGAAAGAGCAGAGCAGGAGTGATCGGCTGCGAGTGTTCCCGGAGGTGACGGTGAGGCCCGTGAGAGCCCGGAGCCAGCTGAAGCGGAGGAGTGCGGCCGAGATACGACAACGCAGCCAGGAGGCCTAAAAATCGAGGTAGGCCCATTGGAGGCCTAAAGGGATCCCTGTGTGCTGGCGCAACCCCCGATGAAGCCTGGGGGGGGCGAATTGAAGGACTGCCCCGCGATCATGACGACTGACCTCCTTGATTTTGAAGCACCTGCAAACGTGGTGCCCAGCCGCCGGCGGATCGAGAAAGCGGTGAGTTATGAAGCCGGTGAAACGGGGAGTGCCCGACCCCGCGATGGAGTTGCCAGACCCAGGTACGCGGTACAAGTGAGTCAGCAGGGGGAAGAGTGGTGCATCGACGGCCGACTGGAGGTGCTCCTGAGGGTGGCGGTGAGTCCTATGAGAGCCATGGCCCGGGCCGAGCCTGGAGGGTACTTACGTACGGCCGGGAGACCATAAATTGAAGTAGGCCCATCGGAGGCCTGTCGCAATTCCCCGTGCACAGGAGCTGCACCCGAGGAACTCCAGGAGGGGGGCACATTGAAGGTGTGCCCACGTGGAGGGTAGGAGGACCGGGCCGCCGTCAAAGAGATCACTTAGCCTGAGGAGGAATTCAAATAACCAAAGAAACAGAAAGCTGAGATAGTGTAAGCTTTGGGAGAAGTGGAAAGATCGAACAGGGGTCAGACCCCCCCTACATGCCAGAGGCAAGCATAAATAGCAAAGAGGGCCATCACCCTTCATTAGTTGTAGTGGGCCTGGAGAAAAATCATCCCTGAGGCAACGAACCTCTACAAGGTCAAAGAGACTGGTTCGATCACGCTAAAGGCAAGTCAAGTGACCGCACGCAGTTCCTTTTCCATGCTAGAGGTACAGGGCCACAAAATTCGGGTCTGGTAGGGGCCTGCATACTGGAAGAATAGAGCTTGTAAGCAAGATACGCAGTACGCCGCAGGTGTGCATCAATAAGGAATAAGGCCTCCTACGCAGGATAGTAAAGACAACTACATTCTGTACCCCCGTAGATGACATCAAGACGTGGTCCCAACATGGGCAAAGACAAGCCAACAAGGGGAGGACAAACAAATAAAATTGTACAGTATGCAGTAACAGGACCCGGCCTAACGGAGCAGCCCAGACGGAAACCAAAGGACCCGACCACTTCCGGCACGATGGCCCAAGACAAAACAGACATTCTGAATGCCATTAGAGACTCCCGGGTCACCCTGGAATCAAAGATGGATACCATGGCAATGGATATCAATCATTTGCGCCTTGATCTACGGAAAGTAGCTGACAGAGTCACTAACACGGAGGAAGAAGTTGGGACACTGCGGGAAGAGGTCAATCGGCTTCGCACAACAGTCTCGGCGACCCAGACCCAAACCATTTGTCTGGATCATAGAGTGGAGGATGCCGAAGGGCGTTCGAGAAGAAACAACCTCAGGTTCGTGGGATTTCATGAAAAAGCAGAAGGACCGGTGGCGGATATTTTCATGGAAGAATGGATTACCGCGGCCATGGGAAACATCAGACTCTCCCAATTGTTTGCTATTGAAAGAGCCCACCGTGCCCTCGGACCCCCACCGAGCCCGGGTGCTCCGCCTAGAGCGTTAATAGCACGTCTGTTCAATCACAGAGACAGACACATAATTCTTCAACATATCCTGGTCAACGGCCCGCCGAAGTACGAAGACCAGACAATCCAAATATTCCGGGATTGTACTAGGAAAGTGCAAGAGCTCCGGAATGGTTATCTAGGAGTTTAAAGGTGCCTCCGAGAACATAATATTAAATACAGTCTGCTATTCCCTGCAAAACTACGTGTACAGTATAAGGATAAGGTCCACTTCTACGACACGCCACAGGATGTGGTGGACTGGATGGAATCAATAGGCCTGGCGGGACCAGATCAGAATCAAGGTTGGCGAGAGCAGCGGTCAGGCCGTCGCTGGCAAAGAGGACAACGACGGGAAAGCTTGGAACAACGACTCCCTCCGCAGGAGTCACCGGGGTCTGGACGAATTCTGGTCAACACGGATGGTACATTGCGAACAGAATCGTGACTATTCAGCTCCAGAATCAGTTTTCCCCTCTCTGCCTGGTGCAAGAAACTCAATCTCAGTCAGAGGGGACCACAGAAGGTTAAAAAAGGGACAGAAGAGTTAATTCTGCACATTAGATGAAAGGTCAAGAAGGTGGACGAGTGTCGATAAAGAACTGTGAGTAAAGGATAATCTGGGGGATGGTCCTAGATGGTGGATGGTCTATAAACTGTTTCTAAGTTCTAGGACAGGTATAAGGGTGAGGAACGGGTGTGGACATCATGGAGATAATATTCCTTACAGAACGCTATGCTGCGTGGCTCCGGCACTAAGATTCCTTAGGACTTCCCAGCCGCCTCCCCCACGTGAGTGGCCTTGCGGGGCTGACAGGTCCGGTGGGGTCCCACGGGGTTCGGTGGCTGGGCCTCAGTGTTGATAGTTATCTAGATAGACACATAGACATTGAAGTTGGACATTTTCATGCCGATCCAGTTGGGGTAGTATTATAGCGATAAAGTATAAGGGATAAGGGTGGGGGAGGGCAAGAGGGGTGGGTTGGAGCCCCAGGTCCTTAGGCCATGGTTGGTACAAGGGGGATGGGAAGCTACTGCCTATGGGGGGGAGGGAGGGAAGGTCGAGAAATTGCAGTGTTGGGAATACGTCCAAAACCAGCAGACAAATCAGGAGTTCTGACACACAGAGGGAAAGATGTACGGTTGCTACTTGGTGGTGTCGGGTGAGACACGGTCCTTCAGTAAGAGTCACACAGAAACTTTGGGTCAATTTAATGTCACGATGGATCGAGGAGATACCTATAAATGTATAACTTGGAATGTTCGGGGTCTGAATAATTTTGTAAAACGTAACCGTGTATTCGCCTACATGAAACGTTACGGGGTTTCAATAGCTTTCCTACAATAAACACACCTCTGGGGAGACTGCCTTAAGTATGTTCAAAGACGCTGGAGGGGTCAGATATTTGCGACGTCTTACTCAGTGTTCTCCATGGGTGTATTGGTGTGGGTCTCAACGGCGGTCCCTTTTAAAATGACTCGTGCCAAGCCAGATCCTAATGGTAGATTCGTAGTGGTCGAAGGCACGTTGGATGGTCATTAAATGTGCCTGATCAACATCTATGCGCCCAACAATGATGACGGAGACTTCCTAAGGTCGACCCTCAGTCAGGCCCAACTTACCCAGACACAGAATTACTGATAGCAGGAGATTTCAACTGCGCCTTTGATGGCGCATTGGATAGACTTACACTGAAATTAGATACTAAACCCAAAGTAAGGGAGGCCATGAAAGTAATGTAATCTAACTACGGATTAGTAGACATTTGGAGACACAGACATACACACCAAAAAACATACTCGTGCCATACACCAGCGACAAACACATATAGTAGGCTACACTATTTCTTTATGCAAGCGGAAACATTGTACAGGGTGGATGCAGCACAATATATGGCCCGATACCTATCCGATCACTCGCCCTTGCTAATAGACTATACACTGAATAGGCCCCGTCCCAAAATTCCACTTTGGAGAATTAATGTTGAAGCTCTGTCGGACCCAGTATATAAAGATATTATAGCTACGGAGCTGAGAGGCTACTTCAATACTAACTGGAAGACAACAAATACTAGGGCGATGGAGTGGGACGCAATGAAAGTGGTGCTAAGGGGGTCTGCATGACAACAGAGATGGGAGTCAGAATGGTGTTAGAAAGGGACCTACAGGAACAAGAACGCAAGTTAGATACCCTAGAAGCATCAAATCCCACAAACATAGAGGGTCTCCAGGGTTGGACAGAGCAGAGACAAAAGGTAGGAGAGCTATGGGACAGGTTGGATAAATTCAACCGTACTAAAGGCAGGAAGCGATTGTACATAGAAGGGGACAAGGATGGTCGTTTGTTGGCACGACTTACAAAAATGGAAACGCAACCCAAACCAATATTGGTAATCAGGGACCCCGGAAGTCAGAGGATGAAATACATGCAGCACAAAATAAATGCTGTATTTGTGAGCATCTGAAAAAAGTTTACACAGAAGCCCGGTTAGAGGTTCCCTCCTCGACGATGGAGCCTTTCTTGGAGGGTATTGTTCTGCCTAGTCTAGATCAGGAAGCCCAAGATGTCCTGGGCGCCCCGCTGACCAAAATGAAATTAGTAACAGCGATCAAACAGATGAAAACCTTCAAGTCACCAGGCGCTGACAGCCGAATTTTATAAACAATTCCTGGAAATACTTACAGAAAGATTAAAATTGCCTTAATAAAAATGGTGGTGCTGCCGAGATGCCTGTACGTCATGAAGGGGTCCTTCTATGAAATCCCACCCAGAGTCTTCATAGAACTAGATTTGATGTTGACATTCCTGTTATGGAATGGGAAGCGATGCAGGGTGAACCTTGAGGTACTGAAACTACAATGGGAAAGAGGGGGAATGGAACTCCCAGACCTGGAACTCTATTATTTGGCATCGCAGTTACATCACGCGATACAGTGGCTTGACTCGGAATCCTCTTGGGAGAGGAGCCTGATGGCTGGCACATATGGGAACCAACAGTTGGTGGTACTTCTTATGAGGGGAAAAGGCAGGCCGGACATGACCCCCCGTTTCCCCTTCTGTTGCCTGCTCCCCTCATTGTTTTGTTTTTCTGCCCGTTTCCCGCCGCTGCTGCCCCTGCGGCCTCGCCCCCGACCCAGCCGCTCCCGCCTCCCTGCCTCTGCTCCCGCCCCCCTCCCCTTCATATGGCGACCGCTGCGGGGGAGCGCGCGTGAGACCTTGACCTCCGGGGCAAGGCCAGCACTCTCCCCAGCAGCTTCGCCTCACCGCCGCCAGGACCGAGTCCATCCCCGTGCAGGGTTCAATCCACCTACCCGGCACTGCGCATCAGAGTCCGCCCGGCTGCCTCTGCCTCCTGGTATCCCCCACTGCCTCCCCATCTGTTGGTGACTGTTTTTGATTTTGCGTTGATTGTACTTTGATTGTACCTCGTTGTATTGTAGGCTTGATTGCTGCTTACGTTTCCCCTTCTGTTGCCTGCTCCCCTCATTGTTTTGTTTTTCTGCCCGTTTCCCGCCGCTGCTGCCCCTGTGGCCCCGCCCCCCGACCCAGCCGCTCCCGCCTCCCTGCCTCTGCTCCTGCCCCCCTCCCCTTCATATGGCGACCGCTACGCGGTCGCGCCGAATGCAAGCCCGTCTGCGCCCGTCCCCACCTGGACCGCGCCCAGCGCCAGACCCCCTGGCCCCCACAAGCACCACGGCGCCAGACGCTGATACGACAACAACACCCTCCACGCACTCAACACCGGCAGACCCTCCACCTGCTTCCAGGCCACCCCGAAGAACATCCACGGAGCCTTCACCTGCCGAAGCTGCAACTACACCTGCCAGCACACACCGGCACGTCCCACTCACCACACCGAAGCAGACCAGAACCACCTAAGATGCGTACTGCTCAACACCCGCTCCGTCCACAGGCACGCCGTCGAACTCTGGGACCTACTCGACTCATCCTCCCCTGACGTCGCCTTCCTGATGGAGACTTGGATGAACTCCTCATTGGCACCCGACGTCACCATAGCCATCCCGGATGGCTAAAAGATCACCCGCAGGGACTGCACAAACAGGCCGGGAGGAGGAATCGCCATCGTCCACAGAAATACCCTCAGAATCTCGACCAAGACCGAAGACACCCTCAGCACCGCCGAACACCTGCACTTCCAGATCCACATCGACCCCAACACTACCCTCAGAGGAACACTCGTGTACAGACCTCCTGGTCCCCATCCACAGTTCATCGACTCCATCACAGACGCCGTCACCGCGCACGCCCTGGCCTCCACCGACTACATCCTCCTCGGAGACCTGAACTTCCACCTCGAGAACGCCAACGACAGCAACTCCACCACCCTGCTCAACAACATCGCCAACCTCGGCCTCAAACAGCTCGTCATGACACCCACCCACTTCGCCAGACACACGCTCGACCCCATTTTCTACGCCAGCAGCCACGTCTCCATCAGCCACACCACAGAACTCCACTGGACCGACCACCGCTGCATCCACTTCTCCTTCAAGAAAACCACCGCACACAACCACCAGCAAAGAATCCCCCACCGCAGCTGGAACAAGGTCACCGAAGACCAGCTGATCACCGCCCTCGCCCGAGACCCACCGACCGACCCTACCAACACCGACACAGCCGCCCGCAACCTCAAGCAATGGATTGACGACTGCGCCAACATGCTCGCCCCAATCAAGAAACCCACCAACAGGTGCACCGACAGAAGAGCTGTCTGGTTCACCACCGACCTTCAGACATCCAAGCAGACCCGCCGGAGACTAGAGAAGAAATGGCGCCACGAGCAAACCCCGGACAACCATGCAGCCCTCAAGAACGCCAACCGCAGACACCACCAACTCATCCGGTCGGCCAAAAGGACCTCCTTCAAGGAACGCATCGATAAAAACGCACACGATAGCAAAGAGCTCTTCAAAATCGTGAAGGAACTCGCCAACCCCAGCTCCAGCTCCAACGACATCCCGCCATCACAAGACCTCTGCGACTCTCTAGCTACCTTCTTCCACCGAAAGATCGCAGACATCCACGACAGCTTCAACACCCAGACCTCTCCGACAACCGCCGTCACCCCAGACTCACCGCCCCCCAGTCACACCGGCCGCCTGATCTCCTGTAACCACATCAATGACGAAGACACCATCAAGACCATGAACACCGTCCACTCCAGCTCACCATCGAACCCCTGCCCCCACCACATCTTCAACAAAGTGAGCTCCATCATCGCACCCCAACTCCGCAAGATATTCAACAACTCATTCGAGACCGCCACCTTCCCGAAGAGCTGGAAACACACAGAGATCAACGCCCTGCTCAAGAAACCCAAGGCCGATCCAAAGGACCTCTAGAACTTCCGGCCCATCTCCCTGCTCCCGTTCCCGGCGAAAGTCATCGAAAAGATCGTCAACAGGCAACTGACCCAATTCCTCAAAGAAAACAACGCCCTGGACTCGTCCCAATCTGGATTCCGCGCCAACCACAGCACCGAAACCGCCCTCATCGCCGCCACCGACGACATCAGGGCCCTGCTGGACAATGGCGAAACTGCGGCCCTCATCCTCCTGGACCTCTCGGCCGCCTTCGACACCGTCTGCCACCACACCCTTCGCACATGCCTCTACAATGCAGGGATCCGCGACAAAGCCCTGGACTGGATCACCTCCTTCCTCACCGGCAGAACCCATAGCGTCCCTCCCTCCATTCCGATCCGAAGCCACCAAGATCACCTGCGGTGTACCCCAAGGATCATCCCTCAGCCCGACCCTCTTCAACGTCTACATGACACCACTCGCCAACATCGTCCGATCACACGACCTCAACATAGTCTCATACGCCGACGACACCCAGCTGATCCTCTCCCTCACCAAAGACCCCGGCACCGCCAAAACTAACTTCCACGCAGGAATGAAGGCCATTGCCGAATGGATGAAGAGCAGCCGCCTGAAAATGAACTCAGACAAGACGGAGGTCCTAATCCTCAGCTCCACCCCCTCCGCCTGGGACGACTCCTGGTGGCCAGCCTCACTGGGAGATGCACCGACACCCACCAACCACGCACGCAACCTGGGGTTCATCCTGGACTCCTCGCTGTCAATGACCCAACAAGTCCACGCCGTCTCCTCCTCCTGCTTCAACACCCTCCGTATGCTTCGTAAGTTCTACAGATGGATCCCCACCATAACCAGAAGGACGGTCACCCAGGCCCTCGTCACCAGCAGGCTGGACTACGGCAACGCCCTCTACGCGGGAACCACAACCAAACTCCAGAAGAGACTCCAACGCATACAGAACGCCTCCGCACGCCTCATCCTCGACATCCACAGCCACATCACTGCCCACCTGAAGGACCTACACTGGCTTCCCGTCAACAAGAGGATCACCTTCAAGCTCCTCACCCACGCTCACAAGGCACTCCATGACACCGGACCAGCATACCTCAACAAGCGACTCACCTTCTACACCCCCAACCGCCAGCTCCGCTCCGCTGACCTCACCCTCGCCACCGTCCCACGCATCCACCGAACAACCACCGGCGGCAGATCCTTCTCCCACCTCGCCGCCAAGACTTGGAACACCCTCCCCATCCACCTATGTCGGACCCAGGACCTGCTGACCTTCCGGAGACTCCTCAAGACCTGGCTGTTTGATCAGTAGCTGCTCCCCCCCCCAGCGCCTTGAGACCCTCACGGGTGAGTAGCGCGCTTTACAAATGTATGATTGATTGATTGATTGATACGATTAATGGCCAATATATGCGATAGAACGGTTAAAACGGTAATCAGGAGGAAGCCCTTTGCTCCAGGCCATACCACAGTTCTCCAAAATAGAGCAAGCAATGACCATTCAAAAGTGGAAAGAGGGAGGCTGCCTGATGTTGGTGGACCTATACCCAGAAGGCAGGTTTATAACCTATCAAGATGCGGTCGAAACATTTGATTTGGGCACTGGACAATTCTTGCAATATTCAAAAATAGCAGCTACGGCTAGGGATCTCTGTCCGACCTTCCCAGAAGCCCCGGAACATTCAGGAATATTAGTCACCATGATTGCTATGGCGGGAGGGCGTAAGTTTGTAACCCCACTGTATCCAGCATTGAGGGAAGAAAGGCAGGGCAAGCCCCTAAAAATAGAAGAAAGGTGGCAGGAGGTGGTGGAGCATCCGTTCACGCCTTCTGATTGGAAGAAAATACACGAGGGAGTACGTAAAGTGTCTATAAGTGCCAGATTTAAACTAATCCAGTATAACATAATACATATGATGTATCTTTCCCCCAGACGGATACACACGATCAATGCGACGCAAAACCCACAGTGCCCTAGATGTAGATACACGCAAGTCAACTTTGTGCACATGGTTTGGCAGTGCCCACGAATACAAGTTTTCTGGTTGGCAGTACTCAACCAACTTAATAGGGTGATGGGGTGGGAGATAGCGCTATAAATCAGAACATGCCTTTTGGGACTGATACCTAGTGATCCTAAACGCAAAACGACCAGACGTTTTTTGATATTGGGACTCACAATAGCAAAGAGACGTATAGCAATACATTGGCTGACCCCAAGGGGCCCACCCATTGATAAATGGAAGATAGACGTTAAGGAATGGGCGACGGCAGAACAGGATCATATGAGGAAAATCAGACGAGATGAGAAACTAACGGAGGTACTATTAGCCTGGGGAATGATGATACAGGAACTGACGGCCACACCCCAGACATCACAAATAGAACCAGGGGAGGGAGAGCAATGAGACGCACAGACCTCTCAAACTCAGGAAGGTCATACTTCCGGCATTCAACAGGGCCCCTAAATACCGAACCTCATCTTTTAGGGGGGAGCAATTCTCAAAGAAAAAGCAAAATAGAAAAATAGCATACCTAATATTGTCAGATGGAAGCTGGTGGCGGGCAGGGGGGTTGAAGGGTGTTTTTCAAGTTATTATCTTCAAGTTTGGAGATCAACAAAAAGTGGAATTGTTATTGTGAGAAGCCTAAAGGTTATAATGTCACAGATAAAGTGATGTATAAAGAACTGTCAAACAATGATTGATAACTATTGTATAATATGATGAAACAATAAAAAAATTCCCCCCCAAAAAATGGTTTTCAACCACAGTCATACGACCTGTACAAACTCATCCATGCATGGTGCTCCACTTGAGAGAGTTCGCACTTTTGAGTATTTGGGTCTCACACTCACGAGAATTTTGGCTGGTCCACCCAGACCCACAAGTGTAAGCTCAAGCACTAAGCAGGGGGAATTTTGAGGGGTCTTAATGGCTCCAGTTTTTGACCTGTATCCCCAGCCATCCAAATTTTTAACTTGCAAGCTTTTGTTGGGTCCTTGTATGGAGGGAACTAAGGGGACATGAGAATGTGACAGCACTAGAGGTGGGTAAGAATACATTTATACAATCCTTGGTGAATCTCCCCACCAGCACCCTGCTCCAGCCATTGCGACTGGATCTAGGCCAAAGGTCCATTGTCTATAAAGCAGCCCTTAGGCCTTTAATATACTGGAGTCTGCAATGGACCTCAGTGGACCTAGCTGTGTATCAGGAGGGCTTAAAGGCGCTCCTCCAGCAGCCCGGGGTCTCCAGGACCCCTTGCCAGGACATATCAAGACCCTCCTGGATAAAATGTGGTATGAACATCTGTGGACTAACCCAGGAGCTTGGACCAGTATAACAAAGGCTGCACTCAAGGGGATGTAATGGAGGTAGGTAGACAGAGAATCGAGCAGGACTAGGAGTCTTGGTACTTTGACACTAACCTTTCAGGAATTCAAGGATAACTTCCGTATGGAAGAGTGCATGGATTTCATTGAACCGCCACTGGCAAAAACCTTGTACATCAAATTTCTTCTTGGGACTTTACCATTGCACACTTTCATTGTCAACTGGAGGCCCATGTCAGTGAACTAAATCTAACCTGCCCTTTTTGTCCTCAGGTGAAATAATGCATTATTCACATATTATTTTTCTGTCAGCGATATTCAAATAATAGAAAGAAGTGGCTACTTCCACTTTGTTGGAGCATGAAGATCAGGAATTATAGGGTTGTATCCAGAGTTTTCAGATCTGACACAACACCCTCCACTGTGTTTGCTTTGTCCTGTTTTCTAATGGGGGTATGGAGAATCAGACAGAGTAGTGTTAGGTACTGAGATCCCTACGGTACTGTGTAATGCTAGTAGTAATGTGATTTGCGCAAGTTTTTACCTCGACCCTCTAATTTTATGACCCTTGCTAACGTGTTGCTACTGGAACTCTAGATTATAAGTCAATGGCTCTGGACATACTGAGAAACACTATGATTGACAATGATTTTACGAGCTTTTACACAAGTAATGATCCAATGGTTTTAATAAGTTTTAAGGATTCTTATTGATTTTATTGTTTTTATGTTTTTATGTTAACTGTATTTACGTGTGTACTTTTATGGCTGTAACTACCTAATAAAGATTATGGTGTGATGATGAGAAACTTAGAGATACATTTGAAATGTTCACAGAACAATCATCATGAGAGTTAGAGGTTGAGGGAGTACGGATGCTTTATTGACTGCTTGATTGCTCTCTCAAGATCAGAAAGGTAAAAATAAATTAATGAGATGAAAGTCCTCTCCATGGTTAGAAATGCTTTACCCTCTTACCATTTCAGTTATTCTGGCTATCCCTGTGTTTCCCCTAGAGAACTGGACAATTGTTTGTCCTCTGGAACTGTTCTCTTCTTTTGCATTTCTGTTTGGTGGTGATTTGATGATGGGAGGACACCCAAATTGTACCCATTCTGAATGAGATTGGCTACTGGCTCTTCACCCCAGGCTATACTATGGCACATACTGTAACAGTAGATTAGTATACTGCATGGACACCAGACCTTTAAGATGTGACACTGTGAGGAGAAAGACACAGAACAAAAGAGACAGAGAGAGATATGTTATTCACTGTTTTTATTACAAAATATTGTAGGAAGCAAGACACTGTGAATAAACAGATACTCTTTATTACCTTCATTGGTGAATCCCATGGATCAGTCTTTTTACCATCCCACTTTTAAACTCACTTTCTTGACAGGGGATTTGGATCCACTGACTAACATTTCAGAATTGATTTGGAATGATTCTTGTTCAAATGTTTTCTGGCTGTAGCTCAGACACGGCTCTGGTAGCAATTATTGTGGTTGCAAGCAAGAGTATCCAAAAAGCAGTAATCAGGAACAGACAAAAGGGCAGGCCGTACTTAGATAGTCCCTCACCTGGAACAAAAGAAATTGCTGGCCGACCCCTCACCTCTATCATGTACCCAAATGACAGTACTCAGGAAGAACTAATCAGCAGTCTTTTGCTTACAAGAACCTCATTGAATTTCTAAGGGTAGACATATCTCCATCCACCCTCACTTTAGTGCCTGGTTACTCACCCTTAAGCCACAGAAATCAGACAATACACATCTTGATTACACTAAGCTAGGGTCTCATCCACCATGCAAACAACTGGTCTCAACACCCAGACTCTCACCACACATAGAGTTTTACTAGTACATAAATGCTGTACATGTACAGCACAAACATGTATTCAGCACACACATGAAATGTCAGGACAAGGGTCAGGGAGCCATACTAAACTAGAACTTTATGTGAGTGAGGTCAGTAAAATTCACTCTCATTTGACACAGAAAAAAGGTAAAAACTAGTAATTCACAGGACATATACAGTGCCACCCTTTTCTGAGTCTACAGCCACTAAGCCAGTTCGCTGGCTGTTGGAGTTCCTTTTCTGCTCCACACTGGCCCTAAATTTCCTCCAAACGCTCAACTTGCCCAGTTTCTAAAAGCTTGTATGCCCTATTCATCTCTCACTCTACTAGATTTTAGATTCCTCTGCTAACCCACAGGGATTGGCCTATCATTCTGCATGTACTGAGTTCAGTTCTACCAGCCTCACCCCTAAGAGCCCATATGCTACTGTTTTCAAAAGCTGATTATAGTTTTGTCAATATAAGATCTCTTTCTGCCCTCTCTGCCAGCACAACAGTCTTTTAGCTGACCCTCAAACACCTTCTTTTTGTCAACACTCAGAGCCCCCACAGTGCTCTGACCACCTCCCATATTGTTACAATTCATTGCCATCTCTAACAACCCTCTGAGTCCCTACGCTTACTATCTGAACCTATCTTTTGAGAACATGCTTAAGTGATCATCACTGCCAATTGGCTAGGCCTTGATCCCCTTTGATCATCTTGGCATTCAGACCTCCCTCCAGCACCCTGTCAGCCTTCTTGTTGCCTCAAGCCCTCAAATATTCACTTTTGTCAGCTTTCACTCTCCACTGTCTCCTACCACCTCAGCTTTGTTCACCCTCAATAGTCTGTTCTCCTCTTTGCTGGCCCTCACAGACCACTGAATCTGTCTATTGCCCCTCAATGAAAAAAGACCCTCTATTATAGCTTTCACGGCTTCACTAATGCCTTGCGAATGCCTAATCTGGCTTTCTATTTTTCTCTATCAGCCCTTAAAGCCCACCTGTCACTATGTCAGTTCAAAATGATCTATGCTATCATTACAACCCTACCAACCCTTTTTTCATATTCAAACAGCACTATCTATCTTAAAATTTTTCTGATGGCCTAGAGTTTTTCAGGATGCTCTACTGATCTTCTCCATCAGAGTTTCCTTGCAGGTCTTCCAAAACCATCTGCAATATACTCACCTCCACCACTCTTCAACTTTCCCTTGGAACTTCGCAGGCCATTTGTCTGGTGATGAAGCTACTACAGCTGGCCTCGGTTCTCAGTGCTAGCACATATGGCAATCAGAGCTCGAGTCCCTCTGTAGACCTTCAGAGCCCATCTATCTGCAGCTTAACTGACATTCATCCTCTGCCCATTAGTGCCTTCTTCTTTGTTGGCTTCCACAGCCCTTTGATCCCCCTTTGTTAGCGACTGACACTTTTGGTGACTTCAGCCCTCAGAACCTCTAAACCCCTTTCTGCCATCCTTCATAAATTAAAATACTTTTCATCCATCCATTTTTGCCAATTTCCAGTCCCTCTGCCTCCCAATCCACCATCAGACCACTGTGCTAGCATCCAACAACATCTGCTGTTACTCACAACTCAAAGTTGTATGCTGTGATTTTTCAGCCCATACTTACCATCAGTGCTTTAGATGGGCTGAAAAGGTGGCGATCTCTAGCAGTTGACAACATGAGAAGTATGACTAAAAGCCTTTTACATGACTTACATTCTAATACATGTGGCCTACAATAACACATGTCTCCTCCTCCTCCTGATCCTTCTAGGCCTCCTGGTCTTGGTTCTCCTCCTGGTTCTGTTCCACATCCAGCTTTTATGTGTTGTTCTGGTCCTCCTCTTGGCACTTGTCTCCTCTGCTCTGGTCACCCTTGTTCTGATTTCTTGGTGCTACTGGTTTTAGTCTGTCACGGTCCTGCTCCTTCTTGGCACTTCCTGGTTCTATCCATTCCTTCTATTGGTATGTTCTGGTCCTCCTGACCCTAGTCCCCTATGTTCTGGTCATACAGATCCTTCCAAACCTGGCCCCGCTGGTCTTCAGGTTTCTGCTCCACTTGGCCCTTTTTGTCCTGATGCTCCTGGGTCTGGCACTCTTAGTCTTCTTGGTTTGGGTCATCCTGATTCTCTGGGATCTGGTGGCTGTCCTCATGGCCCACACAGTACTGTGGCCTCTGGTCCTGGGTATTAGATCCAATTGGGCCTTGTCCTTTTGGCTCTGGTCCAGTCCCTTTGGTCTTTCCTGCTCTGTTTTTCTTGGTCCATCTGATCCTCCTTGCTCGTGTCTTGCTATCCCAGGTTCTGGTATTCCTGCTCCAATTGGTAATCCAGGTCCTGGTCTCTTTGGGTCTGATCCCCTTGTCCTCCTAACCCTGTTCCTGCTCTCCCTTATCCCGATCCTTCTATTCCATCTACTATTCCTCACTCTGGTCGCTGTTTCTAATAGCCCTGACCCTGCTTTTAATTTTTCATGTGGCAATGGAACTCTTGGGTCTGTCCTCTTGTGCCTCTTACTTCTGGCAATGGCCCTAATCCTGCTGACCCTATTTGTTGCTCTCAGACCCTCCTAGGCCTAATCCAATTGTTCATGCAATCCACTTGATACTAATACCTCTGGTCCTCCTGTATCTTCTGGCCACGGCCCTCCTATTCCACATCCTATTGTTCATCTTGATCCTGCTCACTCTATTGACAATATGCCTAATGCTGTTTCTCCTGGTTGAGTTCCTCCATGTCTGTTTGTTCCTGGTCGCCTCCCATCTTGGTAATGCTGCTGCTTGTAGATTAGATGTCCCTGGTCCTTCTTGCCCTGGCCACATGGTGGTCATCCTAACCCTCCTACTGGTCTTTATCTTCCTACTAGCAATCACCCTCCTCCTACTGGTTCTGCTCCTACATTCCCTAGGTCCCTTCCACAATAACTTTAGTTAGCTACAGCATTTTTTGGCTTCCAACTTCCAGATTTCTTTTGCTGAGCCAACACTATCAAGAACAGAAATGAGGCCCAGTAGAGATAGGACCCACCCCACTTAAAGACATACCTTAGCATGTTATAAATGAAACTACATTTCCGAAGATACAATATGCAAGTGACTAAAATGACAGTGTGCCACTCATGACATGGGACTACTAAGCATCTATGGCTGAATCCCACTGTGCTGTGTGAATAACATGAAAAAGTGTGTTAATTCAGCTGGCAGCTCAGTGAACAGACACTTCTTTCATGAATTCCCATAGCTGCTAAGATTTTGGTTTGACTATGGCATTTTCTTGTTTTTGGTAAGCTTATGTGTGACATTCCAATAATTGTGACAGTTTGAGTGACATTACATTGTGAGTAAAATAAAGCTGTTCTGTCCATGTAATGAGAGAAATATTTGAAAAAGGTCCTCTTTCCGTGAGTAAAGGTCTGCAAAGAATCCAGAATGCAATGTGACACTCACTCTAAACTTTGGACTAGCTGAAGGTATTGGTCACACAAGTCACTAGGCCATTTGGTAGCTCTGCAATGGGCTTCTCACTTTCCTTTCTCCCTCCTCATCCTCAACCACAGTAACTTTAAATATGCCAATTTAGCTAGTTTATGCTAAATGTATGATGTACAAACAAAAAATGTATTGCCAACAAAACTAATTTGGTGCTTTTGTGCAAAATAAGTGTCCCAAGACTGCAATCACACAACACTTTGTTAAATGAATCCTGAGGACTGGGCCGTCTGTTTCTTAGTGCCATATGTCATTGCATACTCAAAAGCAATTTTTTTGCTAGACATCAGACATATGAAAGAATGAGTAGGTCCTGCCAGGATTGAAACTTGTAACCTTGTGGTTATGGACAATTCCTCACAGTTATGCCTCCAAGTACTAAGGGGCTTATTTACAAGCCCATTGACGCAGTGTGCCTGCCCATATTTACAAGTGTTACAGCAAACATAGGATGGACGGAATGCTGACAATGCAAACATTCTCCCCCAGTCAAAAGATCTGGGTTAAATCCATCGTTCTTTTGCCCACTACGCCACCCCAGTTTGGACCCAGCCATATGCAAATCAGTCTTGACCCTGTGCCCCATGGGAACAGTCCAGGTCCTCCCTGGACCGGACACAAGCCTCCTGGGACCGGTTTCAGGGTATGTCACCCTTCTTCAGCCAGGCTAGCTTGAATCCAGTGGCACAGTGAGCAAGGGACCCAAGTCTGGGCATACCCATCCCACTTAGGGCGAAAAGTGTTACAGCAAACAAATGATGGACGGAATGCTGACATTGCAAACATTCTCCCCCAGTCAAAAGATCTGGGTTAAATCCATCGTTCTTTTGCCCACTACGCCACCCCAGTTTGGACCCAGCCATATGCAAATCAGTCTTGACCCTGTGCCCCATGGGAACAGTCCAGACCGAACTGCCAGGCCAGGCCCTCCCTGGACCGGAAACAAGCATCCTGGGACTGGTTTCAGTGGATGTCACCCTTCTTCAGCCAGGCTAGCTTGACTCCAGAGGCACAGTGAGCAAGGGACCCACGTCTGGGCATACCCATCCCACTTAGGGCCAAAAGTGTTACAGCAAACAAATGATGGACGGAATGCTCACAATGCAAACATTCTCCCCAGTCAAAAGATCTGGGTTAAATCCATCGTTCTTTTGCCCAAAACGCCACCCCAGTTTGGACCCAGCCATATGCAAATCAGTCTTGACCCTGTGCCCCATGGGAACAGTCCAGACCGAACTGCCAGGCCAGGTCCTCCCTGGACCAGAAACAAGCATCCTGGGACCGGTTTCAGGGTATGTCACCCTTCTTCAGCCAGGCTAGCTTGAATCCAGTGGCACAGTGAGCAAGGGACTCACCTCTGGGCATACCCATCCCACTTAGGGTGAATAGTGTTACAGCAAACAAATGATGGACGGAATGCTGACAATGCAAACATTTTCCCCCAGTCAAAAGATCTGGGTTAAATCCATCATTCTTTTGCCCACTATGCCACCCCAGTTTGGACCCAGCCATATGCAAATCAGTCTTGACCCTTTGCCCCATGGGAACAGTCCAGACCGAACTGCCAGGCCAGGTCCTCCCTGGACCGGAAACAAGCATCCTGGGACCGGTTTCAGGGTATGTCACCCTTCTTCAGCCAGGCTAGCTTGAATCCAGTGGCACAGTGAGCAAGGGACCGACGTCTGGGCATACCCATCCCACTTAGGGCAAAATGTGTTACAGCAAACAAATGATGGACGGAATGCTGACAATGCAAACATTCTCCCCCAGTCAAAAGATCTGGGTTAAATCCATCGTTCTTTTGCCCACTACGCCACCCTAGTTTGGACACAGCCATATGCAAATCAGTCTTGACCCTGTGCCCCATGGGAACAGTCCAAGTCCTCCCTGGACCGGACACAAGCCTCCTGGGACTGGTTTCAGTGGATGTCACCCTTCTTCAGCCAGGCTAGCTTGACTCCAGAGGCACAGTGAGCAAGGGACCCACGTCTGGGCATATCCATCCCACTTAGGGCCAAAAGTGTTACAGCAAACAAATGATGGACGGAATGCTCACAATGCAAACATTCTCCCCAGTCAAAAGATCTGGGTTAAATCCATCGTTCTTTTGCCCAAAATGCCACCCCAGTTTGGACCCAGCCATATGCAAATCAGTCTTGACCCTGTGCCCCATGGGAACAGTCCAGACCGAACTGCCAGGCCAGGTCCTCCCTGGACCAGAAACAAGCATCCTGGGACCGGTTTCAGGGTATGTCACCCTTCTTCAGCCAGGCTAGCTTGAATCCAGTGGCACAGTGTGCAAGGGACCCACGTCTGGGCATACCCATCCCACTTAGGGCGAAAAGTGTTACAGCAAACAAATAATGGACGGAATGCTGACAATGCAAACATTCTCCCCCAGTCAAAAGATCTGGGCTAAATCCATCGTTCTTTTGGCCACTACGCCACCCCAGTTTGGACCCAGCCATATGCATATCGGTCTTGACCCTGTGCCCCATGGGAACAGTCCAGACCGAACTGCCAGGCCCGATCCTCCCTGGACCGGAAACAAGCATCCTGGGACCGGTTTCAGGGTATGTCACCCTTCTTCAGCCAGGCTAGCTTGAATCCAGTGGCACAGTGAGCAAGGGACCCACCTCTGGGCATACCCATCCCACTTAGGGCGAATAGTGTTACAGCAAACAAATGATGGACGGAATGCTGACAATGCAAACATTTT
Source organism: Calotriton arnoldi (assembly GCA_963921515.1). Taxonomy (NCBI): domain Eukaryota; kingdom Metazoa; phylum Chordata; class Amphibia; order Caudata; family Salamandridae; genus Calotriton; species Calotriton arnoldi. The sequence continues at coordinate 2,187,099 of CAWUFW010001308.1, forward strand.
CCCCCAGTCAAAAGATCTGGGTTAAATCCATCATTCTTTTGCCCACTATGCCACCCCAGTTTGGACCCAGCCATATGCAAATCAGTCTTGACCCTTTGCCCCATGGGAACAGTCCAGACCGAACTGCCAGGCCAGGTCCTCCCTGGACAGGAAACAAGCATCCTGGGACCGGTTTCAGGGTATGTCACCCTTCTTCAGCCAGGCTAGCTTGAATCCAGTGGCACAGTGAGCAAGGGACCGACGTCTGGGCATACCCATCCCACTTAGGGCAAAATGTGTTACAGCAAACAAATGATGGACGGAATGCTGACAATGCAAACATTCTCCCCCAGTCAAAAGATCTGGGTTAAATCCATCGTTCTTTTGCCCACTACGCCACCCTAGTTTGGACCCAGCCATATGCAAATCAGTCTTGACCCTGTGCCCCATGGGAACAGTCCAGACCGAACTGCCAGGCCAGGTCCTCCCTGGACTGGAAACAAGCATCCTGGGACCGGTTTCAGAGTATGTCACCCTTCTTCAGCCAGGCTAGCTTGAATCCAGTGGCACAGTGAGCAAGGGACCCACGTCTGGGCATACCCATCCCACTTAGGATGAAAAGTGTTACAGCAAACAAATGATGGACGGAATGCTGACAATTCAAACATTCTCCCCCAGTTAAAAGATCTGGGTTAAATCCATTGTTCTTTTGCCCACTACGCCACCACAGTTTGGACCCAACCATATGCAAATCAGTCTTGACCCTGTGCCACATGGGAACAGTCCAGACCGAACTGCCTGGCCAGGTCCTCCCTGGACCAGAAACAAGTTTTCTGGGACCTGTTTCAGGGTATGTCATCCTTCTTCAGCCAGGCTAGCTTGAATCCAGTGGCACAGTGAGCTAGGGACCCACGTCTGGGCATACCCATCCCACTTAGGGCGAAAAGTGTTACAGCAAACAAATGATGGACGGAATGCTGACAATGCAAACATTCTCCCCCAGTCAAAAGATCTGGGTTAATTCCATCGTTCTTTTGCCCACTACGCCACCCCAGTTTGGACCCAGCCATATGCAAATCAGTCTTGACCCTGTGCCCCACGGGAACAGTCCAGACCGAACTGCCGAATTGTGTGTCTTTTGCTCTCTCGCCCTAAGTGCGCCAGGTATGCCCAGACGTGGGACCTGGGCTCACTGTGCCACTGGAGTCAAGCTATCCTGGCTGAAGAGGGGTGAAACCCTGAAACTGGTCCTAGGATGCTTGTCCCCGGTCCAGGGAGGACCTGGCTTGGCAGTTCGGGCTGGACTGTTCCCATGAGGCACAGAGTCAAGACTGATTTGCATATGGCCAGGTCTAAACTGGGATGGCATGGTGAGCTAAAGAATGATGAATTTAACCCAGATCTCTTGATTGGGGGTGAATGTTTTGATTTGTTCTGCATTCTGTCCATCAATTGTGTGTCTTTGGCTTTCTTGCCCTAAGTGCACCAGGTATGCCCAGACGTGGTCCTGGGCTCACTGTGCCACTGGAATCAAGCTATCCTGGCTGAAGATGGGTGAAACCCCGAAACCGGTCTTAGGATGCATGTTTCCGGTCCAGGGAGGACCTGGCTTGGCAGTTTGGGCTGGACTGTTCCCATGAGGCACAGGGTCAAGACTGATTTGCATATGGCCAGGTCTAAACTGGGGTGGCATGGTGAGCAAAAGAATGATGGATTTAACCCAGATCTCTTGACTGGGGGTGAATGTTTTGATTTGGTCTGCATTCCGTCCATCAATTGTGTGTCTTTTGCTTTCTCGCCCTAAGTGTGCCAGGTATGCCCAGACGTGGGTCCTGGGCTCACTGTGCCACTGGAATCAAGCTATCCTGGCTGAAGAGGGATAAAACCCCGAAACCGGTCCTAGGATGCTTGTTTCCGGTCCAGGGAGGACCTGGCTTGGCAGTTCGGGCTGGACTGTTCCCATGAGGCACAGGGTCAAGACAGATTTGCATATGGCCATGTCTAAACTGGGGTGGCATGGTGAGCAAAAGAATGATGGATTTAACCCAGATCTCTTGACTGGGGGTGAATGTTTTGATTTGTTCTGCATTCCGTCCATCAATTGTGTGTCTTTTGCATTCTTGCCCTAAGTGCGCCAGGTATGCCCAGACGTGGGTCCTGGGCTCACTGTGCCACTGGAATCAAGCTATCCTGGCTGAAGAGGGTGAAACCCCGAAACCGGTCCTAGGATGCTTGTTTCCGGTCCAGGGAGGACCTGGCTTGGCAGTTCGGGCTGGACTGTTCCCATGAGGCACAGGGTCAAGACTTTTTTTTGCATATGGCCAGGTCTAAACTGGGGTAGCTTGGTGAGCAAAAGAATGATGGATTTAACCCAGATCTCTTGACTGGGAGAGAATGTTTTGATTTGTTCTGCATTCCGTCCATCAATTGTGTGTCGTTTGCTTTCTCGCCCTAAGTGCACCAGGTATGCCCAGACGTGGATCCTGGGCTCACTGTGCCACTGGAATCAAGCTATCCTGGCTGAAGAGGGGTGAAACCCTGAAACCGGTCCTAGGATGCTTGTTTCTGGTCCAGGGAGGACCTGGCTTGGCAGTTTGGGCTGGACTGTTCCCATGAGGCACAGGGTCAAGACTGATTTGCATATGGCCAGGACTAAACTGGGGTGGCATGGTGAGCCAAAGAATGATGGATTTAACCCAGATCTCTTGACTGGGGGTGAATGGTTTGATTTGTTCTGCATTCCGTCCATCAATTGTGTGTCTTTTGATTTCTTGCCCTAAGTGCGCCAGGTATGCCCAGACGTGGGTCCTGGGCTCACTGTGCCACTGGAATCAAGCTATTCTGGCTGAAGAGAGGTGCAACCCAGAAACCGCTCCTAGGATGCTTGTTTCCGGTCCAGGGAGTACCTGGCTTGGCAGGTCGGGCTGGACTGTTCCCATGAGGCACAGGGTCAAGACTGATTTGCATATGGCCAGGTCTAAACTGGGGTGGCATGGTGAGCAAAAGAATGATGGATTTAACCCAGATCTCTTGACTGTGGGTGAATGTTTTGATTTGTTCTGGATTCCGTCCATCAATTGTGTGTCTTTTGCTTTCTCGCTCTAAGGGCCTGATTCACAGAACTAACTTACGTCAAAACCGTAAAGTTAGTACTTTTTGGTATTCACAGAATACACTTACTCATTTTGGTATTCACAGAATGAACTTACTCATTTTGGTATTCACAGAAGTTAGTAGTCCTAACTTTAGGACTCCTAAATGCCTTCTGTGAATACCGAAAGTCTTAAAGTTAGGATTTTCTCAGTTTAGGAGTAGTAAAGTTAGGATCCCTAACTTTAGGACTCCTAAATGCCTTCTGTGAATACCGAAAGTCTTAAAGTTAGGATTTTCTCAGTTTAGGAGTAGTAAAGTTAGGAGTCCTAACTTTACTACTCCTAAACTGAGAAAAATTCTAACTTTAAGACTTTCGGTATTCACAGAAGGCATTTAGGAGTCCTAAAGTTAGGAGTCCTAACTTTACTACTCCTAAACTGAGAAAATCCTAACTTTAAGACTTTCGGTATTCACAGAAGGCATTTAGGAGTCCTAAAGTTAGGAGTCTTAACTTTACTACTCCTAAACTGAGAAAAATCCTAACTTTAAGACTTTCGGTATTCACAGAAGGCATTTAGGGGTCCTAAAGTTAGGAGTCCTAACTTTACTACTCCTAAACTTAGAAAAATCCTAACTTTAAGACTTTCGGTATTCACAGAAGGCATTTAGGAGTCCTAAAGTTAGGAGTCCTAACTTTACTACTCCTAAACTGAGAAAAATCCTAACTTTAAGACTTTCGGTATTCACAGAAGGCATTTAGGGGTCCTAAAGTTAGGAGTCCTAACTTTACTACTCCTAAACTGAGAAAAATCCTAACTTTAAGACTTTTGGTATTCACAGAAGGCATTTAGGAGTCCTAAAGTTAGGACTACTAACTTCTGTGAATACCAAAATGAGTAAGTTCATTCTGTGAATACGAAAATGAGTAAGTGTATTCTGTGAATACCAAAAAGTACTAACTTTACGTTTTTGACGTAAGTTAGTTCTGTGAATCAGGCCCAACGTGCGCCAGGTATGCCCAGACGTGTGTCCTGGGCTCACTGTGCCACAGGAATCAAGCTATCCTGGCTGAAGAGGGGTTAAACCCCGAAACCGGTCCTAGGATGCTTGTTTCCGGTCCAGGGTGGACCTGGCTTGGCAGTTCGGGCTGGACTGTTCCCTTGAGGCATAGGGTCAAGACTGAGTTGCATATGGTCAGGTCTAAACTGGGGTGGCATGGTGAGCAAAAGAATGATGGATTTAACCCAGATCTCTTTACTGGGGGTGAATGTTTTGATTTGTTCTGCATTCCGTCCATCAATTGTGTGTCTTTTGCTTTCTCGCCCTAAGTGCGCCAGGTATGCCCAGACGTGGGTCCTGTGTTCACTGTGCCACTGGAATCAAGCTATCCTGACTGAAGAGGGGTGAAACCCAGAAACCGGTCCTAGGATGCTTGTTTCTGGTCCAGGGAGGACCTGGCTTAGCAGTTCGGGCTGGACTGTTCCCATGAGGCACAGGGTCAAGACTGATTTGCATATGGCAAGGTCTAAACTGGGGTGGCATGGTGAGCAAAAGAATGATGGATTTAACCCAGCTCTCTTGACGGGGGGTGAATGTTTTGATTTGTTCTGCATTCCGTCCATCAATTATGTGTCTTTTGCTTTCTCGCCCTAAGTGCGCCAGGTATGCCCAGACGTGGGTCCTGGGCTCACTGTGCCACTGGAATCAAGCTATCCTGGCTGAAGAGGGGTGAAACTCTGAAACCGGTCCTAGGATGCTTGTTTCCGGTCCAGGGAGGACCTGGCTTGGCAGTTCGGGCTGGACTGTTTCCATGAGGCACAGGGTCAAGACTGATTTGCATATGGTCAGGTCTAAACTGGGGTGGCATGGTGAGCAAAAGAATGATGGATTTAACCCAGATCTCTTGACTGGGGGTGAATGTTTTGATTTGTTCTGCATTCCGTCCATCAATTGTGTGTCTTTTGCTTTCTCGCCCTAAGTGCGCCAGGTATGCCCAGACGTGGGTCCTGGGCTCACTGTGCCACTGGAATCAAGCTATCCTGGCTGAAGAGGGGTGAAACCCCGAAACTGGTCCTAGGATGCTTTTTTCCGGTCCAGGGAGGACCTGGCTTGGCTGTTCGGGCTGGACTGCTCCCATGAGGCACAGGGTCAAGACTGTATTTGCATATGGCCAGGTCTAAACTGGGGTGGCATGGTGAGCAAAAGAATGATGGATTTAACCCAGATCTCTTGACTGGGGTTGAATGTTTTGATTTGTTGTGCATTCTGTCCATCAATTGTGTGTCTTTTGCTTTCTCGCCCTAAGTGCGCCAGGTTTGCCCAGATGTGGGTCCTGGGCTCACTGTGCCACTGGAATCAAGCTATCCTGGCTGAAGAGGGGGTGAAACCCCGAAACCAGTCCTAGGATGCTTATTTCCGGTCCAGGGAGGACCTGGCTTGGCAGTTCGAGCTGGACTGTTCCCATGAGGCACAGGGTCAAGACTGATTTGCATATGGCCAGGTCTAAACTGGGGTGGCATGGTGAGCAAAAGAATGATGGTTTTAACCCAGATCTCTTGACTGGGGGTGAATGTTTTGATTTGTTCTGCATTCCATCCATCAGTTGTGTGTCTTTTTCATATTTACAAGGCCACACAAAGCCACCCTGCATGGCTTTTCATGGACTTGTTAATATGACCCTCTTTCACGCATTAATCTGCGTGAAAGGGGTTTTCCATGGCTGTTGCTGTGAGTGTTCCCATGCAACATTCATGGAACCTGACTTATTCGATGATGTACAAGTTTTTGTAAATCTGGGAATGCGTCAAATTCCTACGCCTCGATGCGCAAAGAGGAGAAATACCTTTATTTCTCCTCTTTTTTCCTGTTTCTATGTGTGCTGCATTCTACAGCATATGTAGAGAGAGGAAAACACCTTTCATGATTGTTATTGTACAGGAAGGTGACCCTTCCTGCACAAAGACAATCACCCCTACAACACAGACTCCCTTGCACCATGGCGCAAGGGTGCCTGCGTTTGCACATGGCAGCCCATTGTGCACCAGCACAGGGGAAAAGGACAGGAATGCGCCATATTTTGTAGAAACAGCACATTCCTGCCCTTTTCTATTGACACATGGCAGCACAGCAGGAAGGCTTGCTGCGCTGCGGTGCTTCAAAATATTTTAAATGAAGCCCTAAGCTTCCTTTGCATAAATGGTTGTTATATCATGACATCTTTCAAACATAATGGGGCATATTACCAAGGGCCGGCGATACAATTATCACCGCTTTAACGTCCGTTTTTCGGGCGCAAAGCGGCGATAATTATATCGCATTATTTACAAGGACACGCTACCGCGTGTTTCCTTGACTTAGCTCCCGTTTTTCACACGCCTCGCATCGATAATGAGATGCAAAGTAGGCGTGGCTGTGAAAACAACATGGGAAAATATCGCAATATTAACAATGACGCGTAGCGATAATTTAAATTGCGCTAACTCTGCCTTAACTCAGGAATTTAACGTCTGTTAAATTCCTGACTAAGGCATACCTAACATGGGAGGTGGATTGTGGGGCTAATGCCACAGGGCCTATCATCAAGCTTATTGCTGTTTTCCATTGAACATCGTTGGAAAACCAGCGATGTTCCATGGAAAACCCCGCTATCGCTGGAATATTTATCGCCATAGCGTTAAGCGTTGATAATACAGCGCTAGGTTGGCGATATATTCCAGCGATAGCCGGCAATAATTAAAAGCGCGCTAAGCGCGCTCAGCGATAATTATCGCTGGGGCTTGATAATATACCCCTACAAGTCCCCAAATGTGGCTGGACTCTTTGAAACGCATCCATATATTGAGAAGCCACAACTACAGAACAAACATGATGCTAGTTTTGTAACAATCCTACTCTTCATGAAAGAAGTTTAAAACCTGGTCTACTTGTTTTGAAAAACTAATGCTGAATATATCTTGTCCTGGAGTCAAAAAATAGCTTCCACGTTACCCATGTTATGTATAGAAACTCCTACTTCTGACATTTTTTGCCAAAAGTACGTATTTTTGTTTTTCATTTTTAAGAAATGAGCTTCACAGACCCTGAATGCAACTGGTGTCCGCTTAAAATCCAGATCTGAATGTTTGAATGCCATGCCCAGCCTCTAAAAACCAGAAAATGTTCCTACAGTTCCTCACAAAAGAAGATAGGTTAATGGTGCGTTCTTCACAATGAATACAGCCCGTTTTAAAATACTAGAGTCAGCACAGAGTACACATTACTTGTGCAATTGGCAGTCATTCCACATAAAAACAGCTAAAGTGAGGCCATTAATTTTGCTGACAACTTTAACGTGATGTGCAATCGTGCAATATTGTTATACAGGCTTCATGTATGCAAACCACTGGCTATTTTCACGCAATGAGCTTATAACAAAGGGGCAGATTTACAAGCAGCTTGTGACACTTTTGCACCGCCGTTGCATCACAAAAGTGACGCAGCGGCGGCGTAAACAATGTGGCCAATTTACAACTTGACGCATCTAGGGAGATGCGTCACATTGTAAAGCCCTGCTTCACATTATACCTGTGTCAGGTATAGTGTATGCAGGGTGGGCGTTCCCACGCAGGAAAGCCTCGTAAAAGTGATGCAGTGAAATCTACAAGATTTCACTGCGTCACTTCTAGGACACCACTGTGTCAAAACCTTACGCCTGCTTGAAGCAGGCATAAGGAGGACGCAGTAGAATAAGTATAGGCCTCAACATGCGTTGCTAGAGTTGCGTCATGCTTGCGACACGACTCCAGCAATGCATGACTCTTGGGCCAACAGATGCGTCAGAATTTCTGACGCATCTGTCAATCCTTGCGCCATGGTGCGCCGCATTGTAAATACGGCGCATTCATGGTGGCGCAAGGATATCACAGGCAGGGAAGTTGATGCATCTCTACAGATGCGTCAGTTTCTTGTAAATCTGCCCCCAACTTTTTAAAGTACTATATATGCATGCGTAAGTCATATGTTATGTTTGTGCAATTATTTTGTGAGTCAAAGTTTTGAATGTTTTGCAGAAAACAGGATAGGAACGGAATTAAGAAAAACATTGATTGTCCACAAGGACTGAAACACCATTTGTGGACTGTAGAGGGTGCTTTGCATTGCATGCACCTTTGTCAACTTCTACATTGACACAGGACTGACGTTGCCAAGAAGGTGAAACCCACATCCGATCTCAATGCCCGTCCCAGCTATCAATAGCTTGTTGGAGCAAACACAGCTTCCGCTTCATCAAAAAGTAGCATGGTGCAGTAGTCATCTTGAGAAGAACTCGGGACACAGTGAAGGATCAGTGGCTCCTCGAACACGGCCCTGAGTGGGAGCAAGGGCGCACAGCCAAACCACAGTGTCAGGCTGTTAGGTCTTTCTCTCCAGTGCTTAGTTTGTAAAAAGGTAAGTACCAGGGTCCTTCTAAGGAGGTCACTACAGCCTGCACCACTCATTGCCCCTGTCAGCGCTTTCAATGGCAGAATCAACTCAAGTACTAACCATAGCAGTGCTACAAGTGAGCCAGTTCAAACTGTCTCAGACCACCCAGAGCTATAAGAATGGCGTGAGTGACGTTATAAATTTTTTATGTATATTGACTTATTAAATAATATTTTTGTGCTTATCTCAAAATTTGACAGACAGTGCCACCATGTGGTAGATTATCACTAGAGCTGGTGCTGACAAATAAGTGCTGGTGCTGAGCCCCAAAAAGCACCGGCTCAAATTAAGAACTTTTTCACACCCTGTTTACAGGTGCCATGTGTCAGCGTTACATATTGTGTGTATCTCTCAGTTCCAGGCGTGACTGCTCTGCAGACTGAAGTTAGCTTTCTAAAGCTGGCAGCCTTGAGAATTCTGCAGTTGTGGACCTGGCTGCATGGTAGCAGAACCTAGGCGTCAACAAGACAATCCTGACCTTTCCTTTGTCTTGGTTATGTTCAGAGAGCTGCAGCCGAGAAGCTTATCAGTGAAATGACACAGAGAGTGTCAATTTCCTTGTGCTGAGCATCACTGACTAATGATTTGCATTTACAAACTACAAAGAATTCTGTTGGGTGACACAATTCTTCATCAAGAATTGTGAACAATGCTATTCATTAAGCATTGATATTAAAGGGCCAAAAATGATCCCTTTTCAAGCAAAATAAGAAAGCTTCTTTGAGAGATAAATCAAACCAACCTCCAGGAAAAGAAATAAATATATATAAACAACAAAACACCACACAGAAAGGAATTTTTGTAGTTCAAGATATTGTTTGTCATATCTAAAAATATTTATCACTTTTTTATGCTTCTCGTGAATGATAACACATAAAGTACATACAATAAATCCCACTAACATATATCTGGTGAAAATCAAATACTCCCAGTGTTCACACACGCAAACATGAAACCATGAAAACATATATAGTCAAATTTCCAAAGGTTCAAGTTCAGGATATCCTTATATCTTCCTTTTGTATCGTAGGATGGCTGACGTAGGACACAAAATAATGTTGTTGACGATTCAACCCTATGATCACGTGTTATTGACTTTTCCGGGTCTTCCTCAGGACTAAAGAGATAACGGACCAAAGGACAGCCTCCAATGGATATAACCAGGAACACACAGCTTGTGTCCTGTTGGAAATCAACAAAGTATATTCCATGCCACCATGGAACCCAGATTGGTGGTCACTTGGTACGAATGGGGTATGCATTACCCAATAACTCTTCTTGTTATGTTCACCTTAATCGCAAAACCCTTCAACTGGATTCATGGTTTTTGTTTCCAAGCGTTTCATCGAAGAAGAGCAGCTGCCGGCTTGCTCCGCGCCCTCCTCGTGTGACAAACAGGAAGACCCGGTATGATGCATAGTCAATAACATGTGATCATAGGGTCGAAACGTCGACAACATTGTTTTATGTCCTACCTCAGCTGTCCTACGATGCAAAAGGAAGAAGTTTGCATGTGTGAACACTGGGAGTATTTGAGGAGGACCACCAAGCCCGTAGTGCACCTGCCAAATTGCGAGTGTAATCCATGGCGGGCGGACAGTGCTGCGGCAGTCTCACAGCGGTGGGCTGTTAGGCTCTAAGGAGAGCCTAACAGGCAGCCACTGTCACACCGTGCAGGAACTGGGGTGCAATTACCGGGGGGCACAACATGTGCCTTCCCCGCATACACCCCCAGGCCCAGATCTGGTAGAGGGCCCTGTTAGTTGCCTCTCCGCCACCCTTTTCATAGTGGGCTCACCGCCCTAAAAAGGGTGGTGAAAAGGCAACTTGTGATGAGTTCGGCAGTGCTGGCAGCAGCACCACCAACATATTCAGACCGGTTTCAGACCGCCGACCAAGCGGGATCCTTGATCCTGGCGGAGCCGGCTGTCATGTAGCAGCCCGACCGCCACACTCAGAATACTGCGGGCGGACCCGCAGTGCAGAGGTGGTCAGACCTCCACCACGAGTACCATCGTACTCATAACAAGGCCCTTACATACAAATGCTTCACACACTTGTCTGCACTCCTATTACAAGATGGCCATTAGTCTGCTGTTGGTTATACTCCCTTTTCTGGCTAAATAAAGACCTCGGGCCTGATTCACAGAACTAACTTACGTCAAAAACGTAAAGTTAGTACTTTTTGGTATTCACAGAATACACTTACTCATTTTGGTATTCACAGAAGGCACTTACTCATTTCGGTATTCACAGAAGTTAGTAGTCCTAACTTTAGGACTCCTAAATGCCTTCTGTGAATACCGAAAGTCTTAAAGTTAGGATTTTTCTCAGTTTAGGAGTAGTAAAGTTAGGAGTCCTAACTTTACTAATCCTAAACTGAGAAAAATCCTAACTTTAAGACTTTCGGTATTCACAGAAGGCTTTAGGAGTCCTAAAGTTAGGACTACTAACTTCTGTGAATACCGAAATGAGTAAGTGCCTTCTGTGAATACCAAAATGAGTAAGTGTATTCTGTGAATACCAAAAGTACTAACTTTACGTTTTTGACGTAAGTTAGTTCAGTGAATCAGGCCCACTCATTCACAATATTTATCCAGTCACAGGTATTTACCCTTCAGCTGTATAAATAGTAAAATTTTAGATTTTCAGCCAGCCACTGGCTATATATCAGAGATTGTGCATTGTTTTGCCAACCACTGGTCATATAACAGCAATTATGAAATGTTTTGCCAGGGGCCAGATAAATAACCACTTATTCATAATAATACTTTTTTAAAGTACAACAAAATTGCTCATGTAGCTTCTAATAGCGGTATTTCAGGCACCATCAAGTGGGTTTACATTCTCTGACAATATTAGTTTTCAAAGCGAGAACTGCTTTGAGGATATTCACAACCCTCAAATCAGGGGGTGACATTGTGAGCCTGCTTCACAAACAGCATTTTGTAATGGGTAAAGTACTACTGCAGTAGTACTACTGACTTACTACAAAATGCAATTCAAAACCTACGAGTGGAAATCTCTACCTCGACCTCTCCAATGCTTTGTATAGAGAGATCCTCACACATGTAATTTAGTATTTAGGGCTGAATTATGAGTGGCTTGTTAAATTCCGTCCAGTGTGTAAACACCTGTTTCTGCACGGGATGGAATTAAGAGTTTGGTTGTATTTAACACATCTGATAACTATCAGATACATTAGAAAACCCAACATTGTCTACATTTCGGAAGGTCAAACCTGCTGAAATTTAACAGGGGAAACCATGCATTATTTACTATATCATGCAGATTTTGGTGTGTTAAACACTAAAATCTGCATTCTATTCCCATAAACTCATAATAGGTGTTATTTATCGCACCTGATAAATAATGCACCCCGTGGTATCGTTATTTATCAGAGGCATTAAATAACACCTCAACTTTTAATTAGGCCCATAGTAGTAAATGTGGGAGGGTGTTAAACTTATCATCCTCAGAGTGGTCTTCACCCAAACGTCTTGCCTACTCACCTCCTGTTTTTGCTGAAATTATTATTTTTTGTCTTTAGGACTGCTAACCAGTGATACAGTGCTTGTGCTCACTACATAAAGGATGGTACGATTGCCTACACCTGACTGGCACATTCAATCTACTTATAAGTCCCTAGTAAAGTGGTACAACATGTACCCAGGCCCTGTAAATAAAATACTACTAGTGGAACTGCAGCACTTATTGTGCCACCCACTTAAGTAGCCCTTTAAACATGTCTCAAGCCGGCCATTGCAGTCTGTGTGCAGTTTTAAACCGCCAGTTCTACCTGCCAAAAAAACCCTTTTGCCAGACCTAAAACTCCCTTTTAAATAAATAGAAATCATACCTAGAGTAGTCCCTAAAGAACCCACGTCAGGGTGCAGCGTGTTTCAAAATGTGGACATGTTCTTTTAAGTTTTACATGTCCTGGCAGTGAAAACTCCCACATTTCTTTTTCACTACTGTGAGGCCTACCTCTTCCATAGGTTACAAGTGGGTTACCGTAATACAGTTATTAAGTGCTAACTTTTGTTAGGGAAAAGGTAGGAATGTCATGTTTGGTTTCTAAAGAATTGCATTTTAAAATAATTTTTATTGGTAAGGTTAGATTTTAAGTCACAATTCTGAAAATGACACTTTTAGAAAGCTGGTATTTTCTCATCTTAACTATTTGATGTCTGCAGTCTGTATCCTGGGTCACATGACTTCGAACAGTTTGCCTTTGTGTATTCCTCCCAGACAGTGAGACAAAGGGCGACTGAATGTTGGCAGGATGTGCAATCCTGTCAGGATTGGAGTGGCAGAGCAGTTCCCTGCACCACTTATATTTTAAAGTAGCTGTTTCAGCACACTCACAGAGAACTTCACATCAGTCTTTTGTCACCCCAGACCCCTTGGAGCCTGGGCAGGGAGGAAGGAAATTCTAGAACTATCTGTAGGGGGAAATTCTAGAAGTTGTTTCAACTTCAAAGCTGGAACTAGGTATACACATAGGACCTTCAAAACCTTTCTTCAGTTAACTCCTGTATCCGTAGAGGACACTCAGAATACCTGTCTTGAACTTCAGAAGGCTGTCCTGCTGCTTGAGGCCTGCTTTGTACTTCTTGGCACTGCCCTGCAGTTCCCAAAAGACTGCTCTGCTGCTTGACAACTGCCTTGTTGCCTGAACACAGGACTACCAAAGTGACTCCAAAGACTAGATGGCTGGCCTCCTGTTCTGAGCTAAAGTGGCACAAAAAGATCCAACAGCTCGAACCCTAGACCTGGAACCTGCCTTAAGGTGAGTTCTGCCCTCCAAGTGGTTGCCACCCAGTCCTGGTCCCTTCGAAGTGGGGCTAAAGTTGCCCAAACAGCTTAAAAACAAAACTTGGGACTTTTCCAGCCAAATATTTCTCTGAGAACCGATAGGAGATAGAGACCTACCCACTCGCTGATCCGCCCAAGGTGCATCGCCATTCAGCCTGACTTCGCTGTAGCTCCAGCTATGTTCTTCATCAAAGTAGAAAATCATGTTCAGTGACTACTTGCAGAAGGGATATCCAGCCTTGTGTAGCCCTCACTGCCTACAGCCTGCAACCTTGGAGATTTGTGACTTCCAAGAAAGTGACAAAGCCCAAACATAAAAATGTTCACCCCAACTATATCCAGCAGCTCCCTCTGACAACGTGGCTCCTCTGACACTGCCAGGTGCCTTGCCCTGCTGAACGTTACCTTTTCAGATGTTATTCCTCACAAATTGTCTTAAATCCGGAGGTAAGCTGAGACTGGGCCCAATTCACCTCATTTATCTGAACCACGCTCCATGGTCGGCCAAAACGTTTGACTTTGCCCCAGTCTCATGCGACTAGATGTGAACGTTGGCACTATGATATTTTATGCACTAGTTTTTGCTATAAACTAAAAAATCATAACTCTGGTTCTAGTGATTGGATTCTTTTCATTTTGGTGTCAAATTATTAATTACATTTTACTCTATTTTCTAAGTTGGTGCGGAATTTTTCTCCTGTGGTGTTTTCACTTTATTACTGTTTAAGTGCAGCATAAATACTTTATATATTGCTTCTAAGTTTAGCCTGACTTATTTTTGTGCCAAGTTACCAGAGGTTTGAGCTCATGTTAATTTAGTGAATGTCTGTGGTTCACCCTGACAGAGTTTGTGGTTGTTGCTGTAGGAGGGTTCATACCCCCTTCAACCAAAAACCCAATTTCTAACAGAGGGACCAAAGGGAGTGACTGGAAAATAGAGAACAGTTACTACTCAATGGGATGGGTTTAGAGGGGCTAGCAAGGGACTTCAGGAGGGACAAATACCTACCCATAAAAGAATAAGATAATTGCTATTCACAGCTCTAAAGTTACCTCAGCTAAGAGGGACCCAAATGGGTAATAAATGCAATCCAGCTCAGAACTGAAGTAAGCCCAACACGTAAGCCCAACACCACACATGGTCAACAACTGGTACTGCAACAGCCAACCTTCAATAGAATATAATGAACACAGAGACTTGAAATAGAACACCTTAGGAAATAATTGTAGAATAAACTGTTATATTGACTTTTTAATTCTATCTATCTATCTATCTTCTATCTATCTATCTATCTATCTACGTTATAGTTAGGAAATAGAATTAAAAAACAGAAATTCACTGAAAAAAACAAAGGTTACAGGGACAATATAGTAAACACAAAACATAGAAATTCAGTAGTTATAGTTACCTTAGCTAACTATAACTTACTCCCCCGCAATGCACTGCTTATGACCTCACATATTACATCACTAATGACATGGTCAGTGACATCACTGATGACATCACTGAGGACACCTCAAATGACATCACTGATTACATCATCCAGTGAGTGTGTTTCGTTAACGTTTCTGAGATTTAAAGATATATACTAAGCTACTGCATAAGATAAATTACAATTCTTTCTGTACTACTAATGAGTGATATTATTTCTAACATACTTCATCTGATCTATAATCCTATTTGTTTTTGTGGGTGTACTATTTATCAGTAAACTAGCCTCCACACTGACATGTCTCCTGCTGATGTATGTGTATGGTAGTGCTTTGCGACAGTCTAAGCTGTTCATTGAGACTTCACTCCACAGTGATGGCCGAGCACAGTTCTGGTTTATGATATACTGATCAGTTTCCTTAGACCTCTCTTCTTTATGATGAATGACTGTAGTAGTAGATTGGAATAAAAGCACCTGTTCGCTAAGACTTTTCTCTAAGCTGATGGCTCAGTGTAGTAGACAATTACAGCAGACTCACCTCTCTGCTCACACCTCTCTCCAGGATGAAGAATAATTTTACTAGTGTTTGTCACACAGTGGGCTGTCCGCTAAGGTCTCTCCATTAGTTGTATGTTGTAGTGGTTTGTATAAATCTGACATTTGCACTAAAACCTCTTTCCAGGTTCACAAATGGTGTTGTTGTAATTTTCAAAAGACTAGCCTATACAGTTAGAAGTTTTACACTAGAGCTTTGGGGAAACCAACCAAGAATTACAATCTAAATCAAGTTATCAGTATATATAAAAAAGAAAGAAAAAAAGTGAATGTATATCATACATATTAAATTGTCATAGTAGATGAATTACTGATACAGTTTTGAACTTGATCTTCTCTTTCAGTTTGTACTATGATTCCAGCTTAGTATGATCTATTTATGGATGCTCCATTCGAAGGCTGTATGTATGTCTTGTTTTTATAGTATGAATGAGTGAGTAGTTTTAGTGGGTATGAAGGTATGTACTTATGATGAGTGTCTGAGAGATATATACCCTGATGGGTGGGAGGTTTATGACTTTGTTGAAAATGTAAGTTTGACCAAGTATATGTATTGACTATTACATTGAAAAGGAGAACAAAGAAAAAAGAACATTTTGATGCATAAAAAAATTGTTTTGACACAATTCTTTCTGTACAATTTTTGAATTGCTTTGTGTGGCTTATATACATTGATGGCTCTATCTTTAGAGCTGGTCTTGGAGGTGTGTTTTTTCTATATGTTTTAGAAGTTTTACTTTGGTCATTATTGTTTAGAGTATAGTCAGAAAAGACTGGACTATGTGCTGTGAACTGTCTTTTAGATGATGAGTGTAGTAGTTGATAAGGTTTCAATGATCTCTGTGCTGTACATCTCCCACCCATGTATTCTTCTTAATTGTGTGTTAGTGGCTGTATGGGTGTCTAAATGGGTATGTAAGTGGCTTTATGGATTGGTAACTGGCTGTGTTAGTGGGTATTTGGGTATGTAACTGTGTGTGCAAGTGGCTCCGTTAGTGGTGGCTACATAAGTGCTGTGTGGGTGTGCAAGTGGATGTGTAAGTGTCTCTGTTGCTGTATGACTGGGTGTGTGAGTTGCTGTATGGTTTTGTAAATAGGTATGTGAGTGGCTGTATGGGTGGGCGACTGGGTACATGAATTCCTGTTGTGTGTGTTAGTGGGGGAGACAGTGCTTGTATTGGTGTGTGAATGACTATGTAAGTGGATGTATAGGTCGGTAAATGCGTGTGTGATTGGTTTTACGGGTTTATGACTGGGGGTCTCAGTCACTGTCTGGCTATATGAGTGGTGGGAACATAAGTACTTTTGTGGGAGTGTAACCGGATGTGTGAATGCCTGCCTGACTGTGTGAGTGGGTGCAAATGACTTACTGTCATCATTTCATCTTTATTTCAGCAATGCCTGCCTGACTGTGTGAGTGGGTGCAAATGACTTACTGTCATCATTTCATCTTTATTTCAGCAAACTGCCATAAAAAGCATATGAAACAAAACATGAATAAAAATTCAGATAAGAATAGTAATCAACAATAAACACGTTTAAAATTACATTGAATAAATATTACTAAAATTCAGGCAAAGGTAAATCTCCTTTAAAACAGGCCTCAATTAAAGTTTACAAGCACATACTGATTTCTAATCCGAGCGCACTCCTAAAAAAATGTTGCTCTGCATGGCACATATCGCTCTTGATAAGTTTCTGCAAAAATTACATTGCAGGCCGATAATGCCTGATCTCTACCTGACATAACAAAGAAATCAGAAAGGTACTTCTTGGACCTGGGTAAATGGGCAAAATAAGATAAAATGGTGTGGTTTGTTTGGTGGTGTTATCACAGTGACATGGGGCGAATTCCCATTGCCAAGCACCTTGAACCGGGAAAGCCACTTTAAAATGAATTACGTTAAGCCTAAAATATGTTAAGAGAAGCCGGTGAGTTACATTCTCAGTCCATCCCAGATATGGTTCAATTAATTTGACTGTAGAGATTTGCAAGTAATGTTCAACTGTTTTCTTATCCAGGGAGCCTCATAACTTTTCCTCCACAGAGTGCTTGGCATACTTGGTTTTCACAATCATCTTAGCAATCAGCGGAAGATGAATAGGAGATTTGAACATTTCTATTAGGCCCACTTTGTGTAAACCTGATTTTATATACATCAGCCAAGGAAGCTTGTTCACATTATCTAGTGATAAATAATCTGACATGCAAGCTCTAACCAGAACACCTCTGGATTTTGAAAACACTTAGGGGTATATTCACAAGAACGTGTGCTAAACATCTCCAAAAAATGTTAACGCAACTTTACACATCGCAGCCTAACGCGGGAAAATAACCCCGTGTTAACGATGAATTCACAACACGGCGGTACCATGCGATAGTCCCCTGAAAACGCGGCCAATGTCCGCGATACAATCACCGCGATGGAGATAAAAACACAAACCCCAACGCGTAAAAATACGCGATGTGCCCAAACGCGACAAGAAAACAGTGACAACCAGCAAGAGGCCAGCAATACCCACGCGTAATGCGGGAAAAAGCACCAGAACAGAATACTGAAAATGCCACTAAAAACTAAATGAACTGCGGAGTACCACGGATGCACCCTGACCGACTACAGAGGACAACATGAACCCCACAATCCCCACGGAGGAACACCCAGGAATACAGGGCTCGTAGAAGGGCAATGAGAAGAGGAAGATGGGGTACAGTCGCCAGGAAAACCCGATTATCGCCACGGATGAGACAGAACACCACCACCAACTGTACGTCACCTCCAACGTGTCATTGGCAACAAAGAGGCACACCACCTCGGACCATGTGAATGCCGTCGCATGGCAGAGGAGGACAATGGAAGAGCACAAGAGGCGCTGGACTGATGTGAATGGCAAAACCAACTCCCTGCCAACACGAAAGCAGCAACGCACCCCGGAGGAGGGGGGCCAGCAGAACACCAGGAGCTGAATGACATGGAGAAGATGGTGGCCACAGTCACCAGCCGGGAGACGGGAGACAGTGACATGAGTTGGAGATCTGGACACTGCCCAACATGATCCAACATCACATCGACATGGTGCGTAGCGTCCTGGGAGTGGGGGGATGGGTGGAGATGGGCACAATGGCACACATGCACAATCAAGCAGGGCACACTGCACACCCACAATGACTCTGAATCATGTCCCTGATCCCACGGGAACACTTCAGCACACACACAAACACCAAGTAGTCCCACAAACACCCTGTGCCCAAATGGGCACCCACCCAACACATCAACAGTCACACAACCAACACATGCCCACGTGCGAACATGGGAACATGCACATACGTCAGCCACACTGACAATGCAAGAGACACCACATGACGAGTAGCTTGGCTGCAGTCCTATCATCATGGCAATGTACACGGCATGACACTGAGGTGACTGAGTGCGGACAACACCCGAAAAGGAGCAGGTCACACTCGGACACAACTACCTGCACAAACAAACCCTGACGTCAACGACACATCTGCGGACAAACCATGCCCAAGAGTCACAACTCGACAAAGAGCACAAGATACCCAAGTCTACAACATCTCAGCACTGTGGAAGCACAGAACTGACAGGCACACCGCATGAAAGGGATCAGTGGCAGACAAATCAGAGCCGCAGGAGCGAATCACCCACCGTGCAGCATACGCACATGAGTATAAGTGCACCTCGACATTGACAACATCCCGGTACAAACAGCAACACCTCCACAACAGAACACAGGACACAACTGGGGCCGCAAATGTGCACAACATGGCAAATCACATCTGGCACAGCAGGAAACTGTGACATGACAATGTACAAGTACAACCTGTAACCTGCAAATATGTTTTATTCACACATGCTGTGCTTGTGGACATTTTGTACTGTCCCGTGATTGCCAGGGACGGCCACAATGTGACGTTCTCATGAGAAGAAATTGTTAATGATGGTGTTCCTACGGGCCATTCCTGCCGCAGCTGCAGTGGGATGTGGGCCACCTGTCCCATCGTCCCCATCATCGTCCGGTACTTCTGGAACTGGGATCCATGGGGCATTGGTGCATACACAGATGTTGTGCAACACACATCTTGCACACGATGTCCGGGCTGTACAGGAGCTTTCCACCTGTGCCATGCAGGCACCTGAAACGTGACTTCAACACGCCAAATGTGCGTTCAACGATGCCCCTGGTGCGTATGTGGGCCGCATTGTACTGCCTCTGGGCGGGTGTGTTCGGGGCTCGGAGGGGTGTCATCATCCAAGGGCAGAGTGCATATCCTTGATCACCTGGGACAGTGCGGAGAGAAAAGAGTCAATACTTGGTTCGGCATGATGTGATGGCAGGCCCACTGATCCAGTGACGCCTGTGCTGGCTGTGTGTGGGGTGAGTGTAAGCCAGCCCTCAGGGAGTAGCTGGTGCTGGCAACAACTCCAACAGTCATCAGGCACTCAGAAATGCAATGTCAGAACAACAAGGGAGCATGACTTGAGTCGCACAGGGTTAGTGGCCCCAGATGCACAGCAGCCGACACGGGCCTACCACCACGGGACGCTGACCTGCGGGAGACTAGGGTAGGGTCATGAGGGCAGAGCAGGGTCTCGTATGTCTCAGAGGTGCCTTCCGCGGAGTGTCTCGGGGGAGAATGGGAGGTGTACCCCCAGGGCATGATGCAGAGGGCACATGCCAGCTGTGTCCGGCAACATGGCGGATATGAATGCCACAGACTCATGCCAGACACCAAGTCCGTACCTGACCGTTGCTGATGACAACCCCCAGGCCACAGGCTCAGACACCAACGATTTTCCGCTGGAGGCTTACGGTCACTCACGGCGCACAGGGTTAGTGGCACTAGGTCAGTCCTTGCTACTGGTTGACCTCCTCTGTAACCGTGATCTGTGTTTCCACCGGACTGTGACGCATCTCCCTCTCAGTCCTCCCCCTGCATACACTGGCATGGACTCTGCCATTGATAAATGATGACTCAGTTCAAGATGTGGGACATACTGGACTGCAGTGTAGCCCGGCTGCAGCGGTGGAGTATGTCAACGAATGGGGACCCCTGGGGGCCTGTGTCACGGAGGAGAGCGATGGCCTGAGGAGGCCGCCAAGGGCGCGGGCATGGGTCTTGGAGCTAGCACCGGCATGTGGTGGGCCCTCTTTGACACACGACGGTGTCGGCAGGTGAGCAGTGCGGCCTTGGAGCGCTGGGGCGGGCAGGCCTGGTCTGGGTATCAGCATCCTGGGGTGCAGCAGGTGCACAGGCTCGCAGGCCCCGCTGCTCACGGTGTCGGCCTCGTGGCAGACTGCGAGGCGCCGCCCTGGCAGTGACGTTGGCCTTTCCGGGAGAGAACAACGCTCTGTGCCACAGGGTTTTTGTTCACACCCCTGCGCAGGCCTGGCGTACTCCGGGCCCACCCACTATGCTCACGCACACAGGGGGGACGCAGCGAGCGACATTTCCGCGATCTGACCCACGGCCTGGGTTGACATGGTTGCGTCCACTGTTCACTACTCTCCAGTCACCAGCAGTTGATGTCTACATGGACATATCTGTGGTTTGCATACCCATGTCTGTCCAGCACATCCACGCCTCACTTGTCGTTGTGTACATTCCCATTCACGGGGCACTTGCATCCTTCGCACATGGCTGCATTCCGCATCTCCACACGTTCAGCTGTTGTGGGGCTGTGGTGCCATGATATAGCTGTATTGTGTGCAGGGGAAGCTCAGGATCACCATGGAGTTGTGTTGTCGTGTCTCGTAGGTGGGCATGTTGATTGACATTTTGTATGTGGTTCGGTCACGTGTGCATTCCCACAGTCGTGCGTTGTGTGATGGTGGCTTTGAGGTGTGTGGTGTGTTGATTTGGCACTTACCAACGAGCAGTCCAGTTCCATAGATGCCATCCTAGATGCGCTGGTTGATGATGGACTGTCAGAAGATGTAGGAATCGTGCACACTGCCTGGGTAGTTTGCGATGACATTGGTGAACATTCCCCGGTGGTCCACTATTGCCTGCACATTGATGGAATGTGTGTGCTTTCTGTTGCGGTAGTGGTGTGCAGTATTCGCAAGGGGCACAAGTGGGACATGTGTGCAGTCAATGGCCCCCAACACGTCTGGGAAGCTAGCAAAGGCGTAGAAGCCTTGCTTTGTCTCCAGCTGTTCCTGCGCAGTGTGGGGGAAGTGAAGATACTGGGGTATGAAGCTGATGATGGCATCCAGGACAGGTGTGATGAACTTTGATAGGGCTGGCTGTGAGACTCCTCCGACTCTGGCAGTTGTTGGTTGGAAGGTACCAGAGGCCAACAGGTGCAGCACAGCCAGCAGCTTTGTCTGCGGAGGAATGTTGGTTCTCCACTGGGTTGGGACCGTCAACCTGTGTGCGATGTGGGTCATGATGCGGATGATGGTTGTCCTTTTGAGCCTGTAGTGGGCGATGACTTCCTCGGGCGTTAGGTTTGTGAGACTGATGTGTTTTCAGTAGGTCCGCTGTCTTACTCTGCGCTGCCTCTGTGGTGGTCTGGGGGAGGGTGCGGGTCCGGGTCCTGGGGATGGTGGCGGTCCTGGGGGTGGTGGCGGTGGGTGTTGTGGACCTGTTGGGGCTCCGAGCTGCATGATGAGTAGCTCCATGGCGTCGGTTGTTCTTCAAGTGTGGCTGTGTGCGGGGCTCCGCTGCCTACTGCAGGTAGTCGTCCGGCTTTACACCAGCAGGAGGCAGGTGTTAAATACCTGCTGCTACCGTGGCTTATCGCGTGGTTTTGACTCGCATCGCAGATCTGGCAGTTCGTTGTGAAAGTGGTGTTGTGATGTTTTCGTGTGTTTTTGCACGGGAACGCCTACTCTCCATCTCATTAGGGTTAGTTGGTGGTGTCCTCCCTGGGGATACGTTTTGGGGCAGTTATCGCGGGAATACTGGCGATGTCTGCAGTTTGCACCCGCTTGTGAATGGGGTGTTAAATCTAGCTCCACTTTTGATGAGTTAAGGTGGAGATAAATTGGAGATAAGTCCTTGTGAATATCCCCCTTAATCCACAAAAGAAGTAGTGCACCGTTATTTGATCATCTATAGAGGGAGGGCCCAGCTCCTCATAGCATATAAAATTTGCAGTGTTTTTTGGGGCTGCAAGCAACTTCCGTGTGAAGCCATTCTCGATGTATTTAAGTTTATCTGTTTTTTTATATCCCCATATCCCCGCCCTGTATATGGCGGCAACAATACATTTGGCTTTGTACATGGCTATCATCTCTGCCAAAGGTTTGTGTTTTAATGCCCTTGCAAAGGGAAAGATACCTTCCACAGTCCTACCCATTTGTTGGGCTTTCATAAGAAGGTGTGATTTCCAGCCTAAATATGAGCTAAAAAGAATGCCTAAATAGCTAAAATCAATTGTTCATTTTAAAATGGTGCCCCCTCATTTTTAAAATGTGAGGATTTTGCATGTGGTGGCCCACATGTCATAATTACTTACTATTACATTTTCTCTCAGACTCATAGTTTTTTTTAATATACTTTTTATAGTACAACCAAATTAACACACCTGTAAAATCTATTTGCTGTTGTCCAACTTTTACTTTAATATCTGCTAACATTTGTTTCCACTGCAAATCTCAAGTCAGAAATATGGCAACCCTCCTCCACTCTCAGTAAAAAAGTACCAAAAATGACTAAACTTCCCACTATGCTCTCACTCATACTCCTGTACTTAGCAAATAACAGACTGCCTTTCATCTTTTATTTTTGTTAATTCACTACCACTAAAATGGTCACTAATTTTTAACAATTTCCATGTTTCCTGTATAAATGCACAATTTGGTGAGTTGTTCGCAGATCCACCCCTGTGTGGTCCACGGTGAATCCGCAGATCCACCCGATAGACCTTAAAAGCATTCAACAATCTGCTAATAATGCTTTTCATTTATATTTTATTTTGCAAAATATTGGCAATTACAAGGCATACACTCACTACTGAGCAATGTTTATACACTAGTCTGCTTTTCAGTTTCACATTGCACTCTTTTGTTTCTTTCCTACAAACTCATTTAGCTCTGTTTCCATAGTAACCATCTTTCCTATAGTCTCTGCCTACCAGTAGGTCAAAAGTTGCAAGACTCTCAATAAATAGCATATAAGCATTATATTAACTGTAGCAGGTGTAGTTGACTGTTACTAATTCCAAGCATATCCCAAACATTTTCTTTTATTATTCCAAAGCCAACCACAGAGTTAGTTACTTTTTTTCTTAAGGTCACTACATAATTTTAATTCCCTGCACATCTCCACCAACCAATCAACTATTTTCTCTTATATTTTACTTGCTGTCCTCCATTCAGCAGCCTTTAAACTTCAAAACTGTCTCATTTTGCTGCAGGCTTTTCTTGTGTGCTACTTCTGCTTGTCTCCAAAATGGTCAGAGTCTGGATTTTAGGCCAATGTTTTGTGTTACGGGCCAAAGAGAGTGCTGGAAGGAGTGGCATTGACAGGGACCTAGCTTTTTCTAATGTAGACATTACTTGGGATGGCCAGAGAGGGTTAAAGTGGCATCAATTGCTGCCTTTGGTTGAAAGCATTGCAGAGTGCCAATATCCAGAACTCATGATTGTGCACTGTGGTGGCAATGACCTAGGCACAATTACTGGGGTGGGATTGGTAATCCTAATGAAGGATACCTTTGGTAAATAATGTCACTTTTTTCCCACATACTGCCATTTGCCAAAGACAAAGGTGGCAGTGGTCAACACAGTTTTGTCTGCAGATAGAGAAAACCAGGAAACATGTCAATAATTTTGTTTCTGCATTTCTGTGAAACCATAACATGAGCTCTATATACCATACCCAATCACATAAGAGGGACTATGGCCTTTTTGGACAGGTCCAGCATACGTGCCCAAACTTATATAAATACACAGGGGCAGATTTACGTTGAACTAACGCAGCGGGGTACAGCAAGTCATTTTGCTGCGCTGCGTTAGTTTTGAAGCACAGGGATGCGACATATTTACAAGAATATGTTGCATCCTTGTGCTTTCGCTGGCGCACAAACTGCAGCCATGCGCCGGCGCAGGCACCCTTGCACCATGGTGCAAGGATGCCTGCGTCGTGGGGAGATTGTTTTTGTGCAGGAAGGGGAACCTTCCTGCACAAGAACAATCACTACAACCATTTTCCTCTTTCAATGCGTGCTGCAGAATGCAGCACGCATTGAAAGAGGAAAAAACGAGGAGAAATGAAAAATTTCTCCTCGGTGCGCCTCGCTACGCCACCTCTAGGGTGGCGTAGCTTTCAGACGCATCTCCAGAGTTACGATTTCTCGTAATTCTGGAGATGTGTCTTGTTCCATGAGTGTTGCGTGGGAACACCCACAGCAACACCCATGGAACGCCCCTTCACCGCAAAGTGCTGCGTGTGAAGGGGCCATATTTACAAGGAGAGGAAAAGTCATGCAGGGTGGCTTTTCCTCTCCTTGTAAATATGGAGCAGCCCCCTGCGCCACCAGTACGTCACGAAAAGTGACATACTGGTGGCGCAGGGGGCTCGTAAATCTGCCCCAAAGAGTATGCCGTTCCTAGCTGCAAGAGGGGGGAAAAGAAGTGGGAAATGGTTTCAGTGGTCATGGAGTGCAGGGGAACGGGGGTTCCTCCTGTTGGAATTTAGGGCCCTCATACACCCTGTTGGGTGTCATGCTTCATCATAGGGCTGCTCCTCGTCAGGTCGGCGCTGCAATACCTGATGGGCTCCCTATGAGGGGCTCTTTGGCGGAGATCTTTTATTCCAAATTGGACATCAGCAGTGTCATTCAGAAAGACACGCATCACAGAACACCGGAGCAATTTCAGATGCCACAAACTTAACACTAAAATGTGTACACATTTTGACCAGCTACATCATTCACCTGACATTCTGTGATGGCTAATCTTGAGGCACATCCCAAAATTAGTAAGGGGTTCCTATTTATGAAAGAGCAGAGATTGGTTCACCGTTTATCAACTAATACCCAAGGGTTGAATGAAGAAATCCCCTGGAGTGCACTAAATACTTGAATTTGCCACAGTCACATGAGTAAGAAACATTGATCGCTATACACCAGTGCACGCCTATATGTTGTCCAACAAACCCCAAAAAAACCTGCGAGCAGCATGGCTCTTCAGCGTACCTCGCAGGTTCATAGGTTTTATGCTGCCAGACATTTTTGCCATTGTCCTGTCACCCAGATAGATCCATTCTGTGTTTTGCTTTGTGATCTCCTAACCCATTACAAAATGGCGGGATTTTTCGGAGCAGCTTTTCCTCTTTTAATATGGCGAGCAACATAGCTCGTTAGCGTACCTCGCAGGATCATAGTTTTGACGCTGCCAGACACTGTGTCATTATCTTGTCACCCGGTAGATGTAATCTGAGTTTTGCTCCGGGATCTCCATGCCCATTACAAAATGGCGGAATTTTTCGGAGCAGTTTCTCCTCTTTTAATATGGCCCCCACCATATACCGTGAGTGCTTCAGCAATGTCAGCAGTCTAGTGCAGGCTTTGAGCTGGTTGAGAAATTCCCGACCACACTTGCCAGTTCACAGCTACTATTTTAGCAGAGCTACCGGGTCACCTTTTACCTCCCGGTCCCTGGCAGGAGTGGGTAGGTCAGCGGGCTCGTTGCTTATTCAGCAAACGTGAGTACTTTTGTTTCCCTTTTTTCCCCCTCTGCTTGACCAACAACTCAGACAAACTTGGGCATCATATAATTTCGAGCAAACGCTCGTTTTTCGTAGACGTACCTCACAGCCAGTGTTCATTTACCTGTGAATTTGGCTTTCGGCATTTGACCCAATATAAAAGCGCGAGTTTAAGCATCACTCATTGCTTATGATTTTTGCGAGCTATTATGCCACAGACCTTCGGCACCTCTCTTATATATGTAACAGCAGGCGCGAACCATAAATGAAATTATTCTAGTCTGCCCCAAGTCCTTCATCGCAGCCCGACACTTGGCACATAATCATTGCCCGGCCTCACGATATATTTTTAATTTTTTTAAAATGAGGACTACACCTAGCTTATGGTTAATCGTTAACAACAGTTCTCTGTTTGCAGCAATACCATTTTATAACGTAGGTGAGTGCTGCATCTTAATCAGCCCTGCCTAACGCTACTTACTCCGCCACTGCATCATTTGACAATTACTTGACAGTCTGCTAATGTGATTTGCCTCACATCTCTTTCTTTCGCCCACAACCCGCTTAGGACATAGGGAACTTCCTTGTGCCTCACCTGCCGGGTATTGATGAAGAAGACTAAGAGACCCGACTATGGTGAGTTCTTCATTTCCTTCTGCTACCATGGTGGGGTGTCCTACCTCACTTGATTGTGCAATTGTCATGATAAGATGCTTGTGAGAGTCATTCACACGGCTCTCATGTTGTGATTGTTTTTAGTCATCACCACTGTGTGTTGTAAGCATGTCATTCAGGGGACACAAGTGGTTTATTTTAAATTGTATTTCTAAATCTAACACGTGTCTCTATTCTCACCAGGTTGGTCATGTTCTACCAGGTACTACACTGAGAGTATGGTTTAGGTTGGTTTATCAAGGCATTATCACCAGACAACCACCCTTGTGTAGATAGATTTTATTTTACTAGGTCCTGATGAATCGCCGCTAGATTGATTGACTACAAGGCGAGAAACATGTTGACCACATAACAAAGCGCCAATCCTGAGACATTACCTTAGGAGTGCGCCTTTTTTCTTTTTAATCAGGTTGGGAGACCTTTTGATTAAAATTGTTTTCTTTGGTACTTCCAATCCTGTTTTAATTTTCCTTTGGGTCACATACCTTCACTCACTCATCTACACTGTTTAGGCCCCTCACCCCCACGGCACCATACGGCAATTTGGAATAAAAGATCTCTGCCAAAGAGCCCCTCATAGGGAGCCTGTCCGGTATTGCAGCGCCGACCTGACGAGGAGCAGCCCTATGATGAAGCATGACACCCAGCCGGTTGTGTGAGGGCCCTAAATTCCATCAGGAGGAACCCCCGTTCCCCTGCACTCCATGACCACTTAAACCGGTTCCCACTTCTTTTCCCCCCTCTTGCAGCTAGGAACTGCATACTCTTTGTGTCTCTATATACCATAACAATTTATGCTTCGACATGGATGGAATATATCAAACAGACGGAGTCCAGTTGATAGACACAGGCAACAGGGTGTTCCACAAAAACTTAAAAGACTGCATCCTGTTCTATGTGCAGTTATCATCTACGTACCATAAACACAAAGGATCTTTTCAGAGCCAACCTTTTTCCCAAACACTGGTTCTTTTTGTTTTCAAATCCTTTTGTCTAAGTTCTCACTCAGATCTGTGGATCCACCACAGATCCTCAGCCAAATAAGGGATCTGCTGGCTATGTTGCAGGTGGATCCACCACAGATCTTTTCCCAAACAAAATCACACATTCAATACAAAACAGCAACACATTTAATGCAAATATATCAGATTACAATTTATATAACTATATCACTGCCTGTGTGTTGGTGTGGGAGTAGCTGTGTAAGTAAATGTGTGGGTTTGTGAGGGGCTGTTTGGGGCTGTGAGCAAATGTATGAGTGATTCTCTGGGTCTGTAAGTGGGTGTGTGAGAGGCTGTATAGGTGTGTAAATGGGTGTGTGAGTGGTTTCTGGGTCTCTGACTGGCTTTGTGAGTAACTGTATAGGTATCTGAGTGGGTGTGTGAGTTGTTTTCTGGGTCTCTGAGTGAATGTGTGAGTGGCTGTATGTGTGAGTGGTTGTATTGGTGTGTAAGTGGGTGTGCAAGTGTGTGAATGGATGTGTGAGTGCCTGTTTGGGTCTGTGAGTGGGTGTGTGAGTTGTTCTCTGAGTGAATGTATTAGTGACTGCATGGGTGTGTGAGAGAGTGTTGAATGAGTGGCTGTATAGATGTGTGACTTGGTGTATGATTGTCTGTAGGGGTGTTTGATTGGTTTTCTGGGTCTCTGAATGGGTGTGTGAGTGACTGTATGGGAGTCTGAGTGGGTGTGTGAGTGGTTTTCTGGGTCTCTGAGAGGGTGTATGAGGGGCTGCATGAGTGTGTCAGTGTCTTTGTAGGTGTGTAAGTAGGTGTGTGAGTGGGTGCATGAGTGCCTGTGTGGGTCTGTGAGTGTGTGGGTGAGTGGTTCTCTGGGTCTCTGAGTGGATGCATCAGTGACTGTATGGGTATGTGAGAGGGTGTGTGAGTTAATGTATGGGTTTGTGAGTGGGTGTGTGACTGTTTTTCTGTTTCTCTGAGTGGGCATTTTAATGACTGTATGGATGTGTGAGTGGCTGTGTGGATGTGTAAGTAGCTGTTGGGATCTCCGAGTGGTGTGTGTATGAATGTGTCAGTGGTTTTGGTGTATGGGTATGTGAGTTGGTGTGTAAGTAGCTGTGTGGGACTGTGAGCAGGTATGTAAGTGGCTGTATGGGTGCATACATCACTGTGTGAGTGGGTGTGTGAGTGCCTGGGTGGGTCTTTTAGTGGGTGTGTGAATTGTTCTCTAGGTCGGTGAGTGGATGTATAAGTGACTGAATGGGTGTGGGAGAGGGTGTGTGAGTGACTGTATGGGTGTGTGTTGCAAAGTCATCCTGTGCCCTGGGCACCCCCAACTTTTTGCTGACTAGTACTGGTGGTAACTGACTCTGACTGACCCTGGGCTCTGCCTAACCAGGCCCAGGGCCAGTGCCAAGCTGAAAGGAACACATTAGAATACAGTTAAAACACCTAACATACACCAGGGTACACTATGGTATGGTGGGGTACCCCTGTAATTGGCATGACCTACCCCATAAGCCCCTAGTATATAATAGGGCAGGGGATTGAAACTACCTAGAAGTCCCCAGTACCCTGGGGCATGGCAGTTTAGAGGCCAGCAGCTCTTTTTGCACTTGCATGTGTGCACTGCTGAAGCCTGGGGTCAGTTTAAAAGCAGCCCTGGGTGCCAGGACTGCTTTTAAAAAGTAAATTGTGCCCACACTCGACTTTGGTGGTAGGGGCACTTAAAAATGGATAACCTACAATGTTTTGGCATATTAGGGACCCCCAGGGTATCCCCTGGGTATACCAAGGGTGGGGGGTCAGATATTTATAAGGTACACCGTTATAAAAATGAGTTTTTATATGCCTGGGTAAAGTGAAATTTCACATTTCACTCCCACATTGTGGTAAAGTGCTGCCCAAATTCGACTTTGATGCCAGGAGCAGTGTGAAGTGAGGATCTGCAACATTTTTGCAGATTCAGAACCCCTAAAGTCTCCCCTAGTTGCACATGGGGTGGGGTTCCTGTAGATATAAGGCAAGTACTTATAAAATGTGTTTTTGTAAGTCCTGGTGCTGAAAAAATGGCCCAAGTCATTTTTCCCATTGCAAATCTCCAGTTACATAGGTTAACATTGCAGGAAGTTATTAAATAATAACTCCTGGTAGGAAGGGGATAGAGCTTCCGTTCAAAGACTTCTCAGAATAGTAATGCTAAATCCAACAATATCATATTGTTGAATTTCTCCTAAAGTGTACATGCAAGAAGTTATAAGACTTTCTTGTTTGTAAGTCCAGATTCAGCCTTCCAGTGGTCTGCCCTGATTGGTCAGAGTTAAGTGGATTAGTCAGCCTGCCTGGAGAGGTGATAAAGAGCCCCTGGGGTTATGCAGCTGGGGTGGGAGGGCAGTGTGCTGGTCCACAGGAATGCCAGGCCAGGGGGAGGGGTCGTAAACCATGGGCTTCAAAGGGAAAAGCAGAACCCAGTGTCAGTTTACAACTCTGAACTTTATCCCTCAGGCAGATGGGGGATTAAGGAAGGTATGAGCAGATGCAGGGGGGAGAGTCTAAGTAAATTAGCCATCCTAGGGGTGTGTTTAGCCAGCTCTTGCCTCCTTACTGAAGCAAGACATTGCCAAGCTGAGAAGATTTTGCTGTGCAAAGATTTCTAAGGCCTGACCTCTGAAAACTGCACCATCTGACGCTACAGCCCTGTGGATTATTTTGCTGAAAAAGAACTAAAGAGTGGTCTCCCTGAAAGCTACAGGTTAAAAGAGCTCATCTGGAACATCACCAACTAAATCTGCACCTTGGGGAACTACCAGTGGATTTGTAAGGGTGACGTCCCAGTGGATTGTGGGAACTGAAGTCCTCAACTTTCAAGGACCATCTTGGAGCTTCCAGACCCTTGGATTGAGTTTGAGAAACTTTGGGACCCTTTGAGGAACTTCAGGGAGAAGTTCAAGAAGTTTGGAGAACTTTGGAGGAACTTTGAAAAAAAGCTCCATAGAGGGACCGACTCAACCTGGTCAGCCAAGCCGCCTGCCTTCAACCGCGAGTCGGCCAAGCCATCCAGGTTCATCCCGCTAAAAGCTCTGTCGGTCCGACTTCCAGAGTTTGACCAAGAGTATCAGAAATCTGAAGCCGGCGAACCCTCACCGGATCCAGCAACATGAGGAGCATCGAGAGACCCCGTGAGAAAAAGCTCCAGAAAAGATTCTAAGTCCGCTCGTAGAAAAGTCGACCGGGAGCAACCGCGAGAGCCAAGCCGCCTGTCTTTCATCGCGTGTCAGCCTGGGCTCCTGGGTTGCCCCGCTGAAGCGCTAACGAAAAAGTTTCTAAGTCCTCTCCAGGGAAGTTGACCGGGAGTTCGTCGAAAGGCAAGCCGGCGAACCTTCACCGGATCCGGACTGGATGGGAGCTTCGAGGGACCTCGCGAGAAAAAGCTCCAGAAAAGTTTCTAACTGTGAAGGTAGAAACTGAGACTGGGACCTGCTGCAAGCTGTAGCCGCCCAGGGCTCCATCGCGGTTGACCTGAAACTTTGACTTTGCCCCGGTCTATCGTGAGCAGGTATCCCAATATGGTGCTATAAACTTCTAAGTTTTATTAAATCTTTGGAAATTCATATCTCCGGTTCCCTACATTAGATTGTTGTCGTTTTGGTGTCATTTTAAAGATAGAAATATTTCCTATTTTTATAAATTGGTGTTGGATTTGTATTTTGTGTGGTGTCTTAATTATTTATTGAAATGGTGTTTTTAAATGCTTTACATACCTGTCTTTGAAGTTAAGCCTGTCTGCTCGCAGCCACGTTACCAAGGGTTGAACATAGGAATAATTTTCTAAGACCTATGCTGAGTCCTATCATGTGTTAGTAGCCTTATTGCCAGTGGCAGACCTACATTTGCCCCTACCAATAACCCACTTTCCAACATTTGGTGCTCAGCGGTGTGGATGAGGACTTGTGTTTAAAAAGTACACCTTTCAGTGAATGATTTAAGATTATAAAAATCCTCTAAATTGCCTTAGAACAAAACTTTTGAGTTTTATTTTTGGAATTTGGACTAAACTGTTTTTAATCCATTGTTTTCATTTTTCCAAATTGTTCTAAGTCTGTTGTGCCTAGTTTTTTGTGACCCAAAACTAGGGAACCATGGAGCTGGACCTGGCTAAACTGTCCCAGTTTAAGATGGCTGATCTTAGGGAACAGTGTAGGCTTAGGGGGCTGCCTGCTTGCAGGAAGCTTAGGAAGGTAGGGTTGCTTGAGTCCCTAAAAGCCTGGGCTAGGGTAGCTGAGGAAAGTCAAGGGGGGATAGAGGGTGTCCCCCCAACCTCCTCCCAGAGGAGGTTGAGGATGATGCCTCTTCCATTTTAGCTAGTGTTAGCCAATTGAATCAAGGTGGTGGTGGGAGTGGGGAAGGGTCCCTTACTCAGGAACCACTAATGTCCCTTGCAGAGAGACAGCTTCAGGCTCAATTAGAGTTGATTGCCTTGGAGAAGGAGAAATTCGAATTGGCTAAGAGAAGATGAGGGAGGGAGGAGAAGAGAAATGGTGGCAGCGAAAGTGAAGAAGATGTTGAGATGTCCAGGGGTGGTAGATTTGAACCTAAACTTCCCAAGGGCATAGTGCCCAAGTACACTGAGGGGGATGACATTGACAAGTGGCTAGCAGCTTTTGAGAGGGCCCTTAAAATGAGTAGGGTCCACTCTAGGTATTGGGGTGCACTCCTGTGGGAGTTGATTCCAGTAGCTGGGAGGGATAAGCTCCTGACCCTGAAGGGAGAGGATGCAGAATCATACCAGCAGATGAAGGCATGCTTAGTCAAGAGGTTTGGTCTGACTCCAGAGCAGTACAGGGTGAAGTTTAGAGGCACCCAGAAATTGAGTTCAAAGTCTTGGGTAGACTTTGTGGACGTTTCAGTGAAGGCACTGGAAGGCTGGATTGTTGGTAACAAAGTTGACACATATGAGGGATTGTATAATTTGTTTTTGAAAGAACATATTTTGACTCATTGTGCAGAAGAGAAGTTACGCCAGTATCTAGTGGACTCTAAGCTGACAGACCCCAGAGAGTTGGGGGAATCAGCTGATGAGTGGGTGAGAACCAGGGTTTCCATTCAGCACCAGGGGGTGACCAGAAGAAAGGAGGACAGGTCCCTCCCCAGGGAAAGCCCAGGGAAAGGAAGGTCAAAACCAGACGGAGTCCTCCAAAGACCCACAAAAACCTGCACAAGGAGGGGGGCCCGAGCCAACCCAAATCCAAAGGGAGGTGGAATCAGGGAAAGAATGGTAGGTTCTTTGATCCCTCAAAAGTGGGTAAGTGCTATGACTGTAACCAGCCAGGGCACAAGCAGGGAGATGCTGTCTGCGCCAAGAAGCTCCCCCCTAAGGGGCCATCCACAGGGATTGCCTGTGTCAGTGTAGGGGTGGAGAGTGGTGCCCCAGTGAGGGGTAGTCAGGTGGTGGAAGCAACCTTAGTGTCCCTGGGTAGGGTGAATATTGCAACCCTTACTGCCTTACCTCGAAACATGGACAAGTACAGTCAGAGGCCTAAAGTGAATGGGACTGAGGTTGAGGCTATCAGAGACACTGGGGCTGGTGTAACTATGGTTCTGGATGAGCTGGTGCCTCCAGAGAGGTTGTTACCTGGTGAGTTTCACCAGGTGACTTATGCAGACAGCACTACCAAACTCCATCCTATGGCTGTGGTGGATTTGGAATGGGGAGGTGTGACAGGCCCTATGAAGGTAGCTGTGTCAAAGGTGCTCCCAGTCCAGTGTTTACTGGGCAATGATCTTGAAGCCTCTGTGTGGTCAGAGGTGGAGAGAGGACTCCAAATGAAAATATTGGAGCTCCCTGAGTGGGTATGTGCTGTGACTAGGTCACAGACTAGCCAGCAGGGAGGGGCTGGACACTTGGACCCTGGAACAAAGGGCCAAGCATCCAAGGACAAGGGTACTGGGCCTGGTGAACCAGCCCAGGGAACTCCAGAGGTGCAGGAAGAATCTAACCCTGATGGGGAGGATCTGGCCTCTGAGGGAGGTACTCCATCCCTGCCAGAGCTGTCAGATTTGGCAGAACTGACAGGAGCAGGTGGACCCTCCAGAGAGGAGTTCAGTCAGGGACAGCATGACTGTCCCACCCTTGAGAGCTTGAGGCGGATTGCTTCTAAGCAAGAGGAAGGGGATGACAGTGGGTTTCACAGACTCTACTGGGAAGATGGACTGCTTTATACTGAGGCCAGAAACCTCAAGGAGGGGGTCACCAGGAGGTTGGTGGTGCCCCAGAAGTACAGAGAGTTCATCCTGACTTTGGGTCATGATATCCCCTTGGCAGGACATTTGGGACAGACAAAGATATGGAACCGGTTGGTGAACCATTTCTACTGGCCCCATATGTCTGAAAAGGTAAAGGAGTTTTGCAGCTCCTGTGTCACCTGTCAGGCCAGTGGCAAGGCAGGGGGCAAGACAAAGGCTCCCCTGATACCACTACCTGTGGTTGGGGTGCCCTTTGAAAGGGTAGGGATGGACATTGTTGGTCCCCTGGACCCACCCACTGCATCAGGGAATAGGTATATCTTAGTGGTAGTTGACCATGCCACTAGGTACCCTGAAGCCTTAGCTCTTAGAACCATTGATGCTCCTGCAGAGGCTAGAGCACTGCTTGGTGTGTTCACCAGAGTGGGTTTTCCAAAAGAGGTGGTGTCAGATAGAGGCACAAATTTCCTGTCCAGCTATCTGACTGCTATGTGGGATGAGTGTGGTGTCAACTACAAGTTCACCACCCCCTATCACCCACAAGCAAATGGTCTTGTTGAGAGATTCAACAAAACCCTGAAGGTCATGATAAATGGGTTGTCAGAGAAACTCAGGAGGAGATGGGATGTTCTCCTCAAATGCTTACTGTTTGCCTACAGGGAGGTGCCACAGAAAGGGGTTGGTTTCAGTCCCTTTGAGTTGTTGTTTGGACACCCTGTGAGAGGGCCATTGAGCCTGCTGAGAGAGTCTTTAGAGAAGCCTCTTAAAGAAGCAAAGGACAATGTGCTTGACTATGTGCTAGGCCTGAGATCTAGAATGGCAGAGTACATGTACAAGGCAAACAGGAAACTGGAGACCAGCCAGGAGCTCATGAAGCACTGGTATGATCAAAAGGCTACTATGCCTGAGTATACTCCAGGACAATTGGTGTGGGTGTTGGAGCCTGTGGCTCCCAGGGCCCTCCATGACAAGTGGAGTGGGCCCTATCCAATCTTAGAAAAGAAGGGTGAGGTTACCTATTTGGTTGACCTTGGCACCCCCAGGAACCCTCATAGGGTCCTGCATGTGAATAGATTGAAACCCCACCATGACAGGGCAGACATGACCATGTTACTGGTCACTGATGAGGGTGTGGAGGAGGAAACTGAGCCTGTGCCCGACCTCCTCTCCACTAATGTGCAAGATGGGTCAGTGGAGGGGGTGATACTCTCTCCCAAGTTGACAGACCAGCAGCACAGAGACTGTAAGCAAGTGCTGGAGCAGTTTGCTGGCCTGTTCTCTTTGACCCCAGGCATCACTGAGTGGTGTGTGCACCACATTGACACTGGTGACAGCCTACCTGTCAAAAATAAACTGTACAGGTTGTCTGACCATGTCAGAGCCAGCATTAAAGCTGAGGTTGCTAAGATGCTGGAATTGGGGGTAATTGAACCGTCTGAGAGTCCATGGGCCAGTCCAGTGGTGCTGGTGCCTAAACCTAGTCCTCAGGGGGGACCCAAGGAGTTAAGATTCTGTGTGGACTACAGAGGATTGAATGCAGTCACAAAGACTGACGCTCACCCTATACCTAGAGCTGATGAGCTCATTGATAGGTTAGGGGCTGGTAAGTACTTGAGTACTTTTGATTTGACTTCAGGTTACTGGCAGATTGCCCTCACTGATGGAGCAAAGGAGAGGTCAGCATTCTCCACACCAGAGGGACATTATCAGTTCAAGGTAATGCCCTTTGGATTAAAGAATGCACCTGCCACCTTCCAAAGGTTGGTGAACAGGGTCTTGTCTGGGTTGGAACAGTTCAGTGCAGCTTACCTGGATGATATAGCTGTATACAGTTCTACCTGGGGGATCACTTAAGCCACCTAAGGGAAGTGCTTCAGGCCATGCAGCAGGCAGGCTTGACTATTAAGGCAAGCAAGTGCCAAATAGGGCAGAGTTCTGTGGTGTACCTGGGCCACCTGGTAGGTGGGGGCCATGTACAGCCTCTCCAAGCTAAAATTCAAACTATTTTGGATTGGACAGCTCCTGTTACCCAGACTCAGGTCAGGGCATTCCTTGGACTGACAGGGTACTATGGAAGGTTTGTTCAAAATTATGGGACCATTGTGGGGCCCCTAACATAACTCACTTCTAAAAAGAGGCCCAAGAAGGTGATTTGGACCCCAGAGTGTCAGAAGGCTTTTGACACTCTGAAAGCTGCTATGTGTTCAGCACCAGTGCTACTAGCCCCTGACTACACAAAATAATTTGTGGTTCAGACAGATGCTTCAGAGCAAGGGATTGGGGCAGTGTTGTCACAGCTAAATGAAGAGGGGCTTGATAAGCCAGTTGCCTTTATTAGCAGGAGGCTTCTTCCCAGAGAGCAGAGGTGGAGTGCCATTGAGAGAGAGGCTTTTGCTGTGGTTTGGTCCCTGAAAAAGTTGAGACCATATTTGTTTGGGACTCACTTTCGTGTTCAAACTGACCACAGGCCTCTCAGATGGCTCATGCAGATGAGAGGGGAGAATCCCAAGCTGTTAAGGTGGTCCATTTCCCTACAGGGAATGGACTTTACAGTGGAACACAGACCTGGGGTTGCCCATGCCAATGCAGATGGACTTTCCAGGTTTTTCCACTTAGCTGATGAGGACTACCAGGGTGTAGGTTAGTAACCCATCACCTTTCGTTTGGGGGGGCTATGTTGCAAAGTCATCCTGTGCCCTGGGCACCCCCAACTTTTTGCTGACTGGTACTGGTGGTAACTGACTCTGACTGACCCTGGGCTCTGCCTAACCAGGCCCAGGGCCAGTGCCAAGCTGAAAGGAACACATTAGAATACAGTTAAAACACCTAACATACACCAGGGTACACTATGGTATGGTGGGGTACCCCTGTAATTGGCATGACCTACGCCATAAGCCCCTAGTATATAATAGGGCAGGGGATTGAAACTACCTAGAAGTCCCCAGTACCCTGGGGCATGGCAGTTTAGAGGCCAGCAGCTCTTTTTGCACTTGCATGTGTGCACTGCTGAAGCCTGAGGTCAGTTTAAAAGCAGCCCTGGGTTCCAGGACTGCTTTTAAAAAGTAAATTGTGCCCAAACTCGACTTTGGTGGTAGGGGCACTTAAAAATGGATAACCTACAATGTTTTGGCATATTAGGGACCCCCAGGGTCTCCCCTGGGTATCCCAAGGGTGGGGGGTCAGATATTTATAAGGTACACCGAGATAAAATGAGTTTTTATATGCCTGGGTAAAGTGAAATTTCACATTTCACTCCCACATAGTGGTAAAGTGCTGCCCAAATTCGACTTTGATGCCAGGAGCAGTGTGAAGTGAGGATCTGCAATATTTTTGCAGATTCAGAACCCCTAAAGTCTTCCCTAGTTGCACATGGGGTGGGGTTCCTGTAGATATAAGGCAAGTACTTATAAAATGTGTTTTTGTAAGTCCTGGTGCTGAAAAAATGGCCCAAGTCATTTTTCCCATTGCAAATCCCCAGTTACATAGGTTAACATTGCAGGAAGTTATTAAATAATAACTCCTGATAGGAAGGGGATAGAGCTACCGTTCAAAGACTTCTCAGAATAGTAATGCTAAATCCAACAATATCATATTGTTGAATTTCTCCTAAAGTGTACATGCAAGAAGTTATAAGACTTTCTTGTTTGTAAGTCCAGATTCAGCCTTCCAGTAGTCTGCCCTGATTGGTCAGAGTTAAGTGGATTAGCCAGCCTGCCTTGAGAGGTGATAAAGAGCCCCTGGTGTAGTGTAGCTCCTATTTCCCTAATAAGCTCTGCGCATTGGAATAATATATCCTATAGGTTTGACATAGGACTAAGGTCAGTATGTCCCTATCGAGTATATTAAACTTAATTAATTGTGCCAGCTAGCTCAGAGGCCACTAGAAACTCCTTGACAACAAGAAGGGAGTAGTTTCTGGCAGCCGCAAAACATGAGCACTGTGTTTCCCTTTAGAATCAGAACGTGTCCCAGAGTCGTGGAAACAATAGATAACTATTTCACTCAGCTCAGTCGTGCATGCTTAGTTTTCTCCAAGTTACACAGAAAGAAATAGACGGGCGTTTCAATAAAGGATTTATTGAACAGTCTTGTTTCTGGTGTAAGTAAAATGTGCTGTTACGATCACAAGACAGTATGCGAGATAAATAATGTACAGTGTGAGCAGTAAAAATAAATAATACTGCGAGAGCATTATCTTTTAGTACATATGCTGTTACATAAATAACACAGACTAAAAATGCGAGTACTCATACGATGCGTGTCTAATCTAGTTCTACCCCAATGTACCTAACCTAACCTAGGTATAGGACGAGGTATGAAGTAGGTGAAGTATTCCTTACTATGGTATACTAAGAGTACGCTAACCCCAGTATGCCTAGTATGCCAAGAGTCCCTCTAGGTTCTAGTCTGCTCCAGACCTGAAGAATGAGAGAGGTTGGAATCTCTTTGCCAGACTCGAACTCCAACACCCCGCAAGGGAAGTTAGATCACTGGAAGCTGGACTCTCTGCGTGCAGGGATGACAGCGTCTTCTCAGTGCGTCAGGCCGGGAAACGGGCTCCTCTGAAGTCGAGGTCTCCTCTGATTTACAGGGGCTAGGGAAGGTATATTTATACCTGAGAATTACCTCAGAATGTTAGCATTGACGTGAGTCGGACAGCGGAAGACGTCATGAATGAACCCCTAAGGAATAATGGGTCATGCATAATATATGAGTCCTTGAAGAAATCAATAGTCCTGGACTAGGGAAACTCCCGCAGCCTAAGGGACTGTTCTTCAAGAACTCGTTGTGACGTTAGGGTGGACGGATGTCGGAGACTATGCCTGTATTTGGAGTGCACGGTTAATGCCTAAATAAGGGCTGGGATTTTATGCCTATATAAGGGCAGGACGAATTGTGCCTATATAAGGACATGATACTGGAAAGCCCGTTTATGGACACCCTAAGAGGAATACAACACCCACTCCACTTTCGTGTGTACGATAATACTAAAATGCTAAACATTTAAAACGCTAAACATTAAAATGGAGTACCGCATATTTCTAAAATATTTCATAAAACCATTTAAAAAAGGCATTTAAAAAAACCAATTAGAATGCAAAAGGTACTGTACATATTAAGCATAGCCCTTCACTTCAGGCATATATTTTAAAATGCAACATGAATGAAAAGAAGCAGTAATATTTACATGTGACAGACAAATGATCGATAAGTTGTTCAAAAGTCAAAGTCATTTCATGTCATGAAAATAAATGAACTGGTTTAGACACACAAGATGACTATGGGGTCGATTCCGATTCGGGCCGGAAAAAGCACCGACCGACTCGGAGACGGAAATTATACCGGCCGACACGTACCTGTGGCGCCCGACACGCCAAGTACGATGCAAAGCGTGCAAAATCCGACCGACACGTACAGAACCCAAGCCGAACGACCGAGCCGCACGGAAAACAGCAATCCGGCCGGAAAAACATGCGAATCGAACCGACCGACACGCACCCAGAACAAATCCGACCGAAACGTACACGCGAACTCCAAACCGCAAAGTACGATGCAAGGCGCGAAAACCACGACCGAGTCGGACGGAGGACACGCCACACGACCGACACGCATACAAAACCGAGCCGAAGCAACACAAAACACCGCGACCGACGCGTACGCAGCATAGAAAACTGCACAAACACAGCGTGAACGAAACGGAGAACACCGTACGAGACAAATGCAGGGTCCGACTCGGTCAGAAGAACGTTTCCAACATGCACAGACAGTACAAAGGAAAATTGACACAAAAAAAGGCCAAACAAGCAATTACAAAGCCAATAAATACTGGGGGGGGGGGGTGGGGACAGAGAACAAAGACACACCCACAACTCCACCCATATAAAGGACACAAATCACAACCATGATCCTTTGCAAATGCCATTCCACTGCCAGCACCCAAGAGACAGCAACCACACACCCACAGCTCATCCCTCACACAAGCCACACACCATCAGCACACCAACAAATACCTACCTCACATACACCCAGCAAAACACACACTCACACACCCTCACCTGCACACCAACACACACATCACTCACCATCACCACCCATCACCATGCCCCCCAAGAAGAATCACAAGTTCCTAGATTGTGAATTGGAAGTCCTGGTAGACGAGATCCTCAGGGTAGAGCCACAGCTGTTTGGCACACTGGTCCAACAGACCCCCATCTCCCAGAAAACCAAGATGTGGGAGAGGATCATCAACAGGGTGAACGCACAATCACCATGTCTGCGCACAAAGACCGACATCCAGAACAGGTGGTATGACGTGCGCAGGAGGGTCCTGGAGCTGCTCAAGAAAGACTACCTCCTGAGCCAATACACCGGCAGTGGCCCTCCTGCCAAGCCAGTATACCTCAGGCCCTGGGAGGAGAAGGTGCGGGCCATCCTTCCGCCAGTGAGCGTATATGGACTAGAGAACATCCCAGTGCCTGGTGAGTACACAACAAATGTACACAATATTCTGCCACAATACACACACACATCACTGTCAAGGGGAGAGTCAAACCATGCACTCATAGCAATTACACAGCAACCAGAACAGAATCATCCCAAAATGTGTATGTCAGTCAGATAAACACAACACATGCCATCAAAAAAGTTACATCCAACCGTGCCATCACATGTACAAACACAACTACAACTACAGCTAGGCAGTGGCACAAATAGAACTAACAAACACATCCAGACATGTAGCCACCACAACAACACCAACACACAGTGAAGACCACTGAAAGGAAGGAATTCTGTGTATGCTGGCCAAGTCAGTGTAGCCAATAGCATCATGGGAGTCGTAGTCACACATATTGCCCCCCACAACTGTCCCATCAACACCACCATGAACCATGCGCACATCACAGGGAGTGAAGAAGGACTCACAAGATGGCTGACACTGGCAACTGCTGTGGGGAGCACAAGGCCCTGCTGGCAACTGTGCACCAACAAACAGCAGGACACCACTGACTGACATCCTGAGAGACAACTTCCACTCCCTGCAATGCAAGCACGTTCCATGGTGGGATATCTGGCTGGCTGGGTGGGAAGGAGGACTTGCAGCACTGACCATAGTCACAAGCCCCTCCCCTCACACCCCCTCAACACAAACTCCACAGAACCCACCTGGTAGAATGCAATGCCTCCCATCCTAACTCAAGATCCCACAAAGAACCACCACCCTGGGTTATGTTGTGTGAAGCACAGGGACACTCTTGGGACTTTTAGCCAAACAACTGCCAGGACAACACTTCCAGCCATCCTGTCAGCACAGCCAGCCCACCCCACAGGGAAGCAGAGTCAAAAGGAAGGAAGCATGGGCATGCTGGGAAGGGGGTGGAGGCAATAGCATGATGGGAGTGGTAGTCACAGATATTGCTCAGCCTCACAACTGGCCCATCAACACCACCCTGAACCATGCTCACATCACAGGGAGTGGAGAAGGACACACAAGATGGCTGACACTGGCTACTGCTGCGGGGACCACAAGGCCCTGCTGGGAACTGTGCACCAACAAACAGCAGGACACCACTGACTGACATCCTGAGAGACAACTTCCACTCCCTGCAATGCAAGCATGTTCCATGGTGGGATATCTGGCTGGCTGGGTGGGAAGGAGGACTTGCAGCACTGACCATAGTCACAAGCACCTCCCCTCACACCCCCTCAACACAAACTCCACAGAACCCACCTGGTAGAATGCAATGCCTCCCATCCTAACTCAAGATCCCACAAAGAACCACCACCATGGGTTATGTTGTGTGAAGCACAGGGACACTCTTGGGACTTTTAGCCAAACAACTGCCAGGACAACACTCCCAGCCATCCTGTCAGCACAGCCAGCCCACCCCACAGGGAAGCAGAGTCAAAGGAAGGAAGCATGGGCATGCTGGGAAGGGGGTGGAGGCAATAGCATGATGGGAGTCGTAGTCACAGCTCTACATCCCCCACCACATGGCCCAGCAAGCTCACACTCACGCATGCACATCCCACAGAGAGTGGAAAGGCCCATCAAAGATGTCTGACACTGTTGCTGTGTCGTGGGGAGCACAAGGGCATGCTGGGAACTGCACACCAACCAACAGCAGGACACCACTGTCAGCCATCTTGCCATTGCTCTCACACCCACACATACTGAACTCCCCACAAAAGCAAGTAAGTATGGGAATGCTGGGAAGTGGGGTGGAGGCAATAGCATGATGGGAGTGGCAGTCACAGATATTGGTCACCCTCACAACTGGCCCATCAACACCACCCTGAACCATGCTCACATCACAGGGAGTGGAGAAGGACTCACAAGATGGCTGACACTGGCTACTGCTGTGGGGAGCACAAGGGCATGCTGGGAACTGCACAGCAACCAACAGCAGGACACCACTGTCAGCCATCTTGCCATTGCCCTCACACCCACACACA
Organism: Calotriton arnoldi; assembly: GCA_963921515.1. NCBI lineage: Eukaryota > Metazoa > Chordata > Amphibia > Caudata > Salamandridae > Calotriton > Calotriton arnoldi. The sequence continues at coordinate 2,229,446 of CAWUFW010001308.1, forward strand.
CTGAACTCCCCACAAAAGCAAGTAAGTATGGGAATGCTGGCAAGTGGGGTGGAGGCAATAGCATGATGGGAGTGGCAGTCACAGATATTGGTCACCCCCACAACTGTCCCATCAACACCACCCTGAACCATGCTCACATCACAGGGAGTGGAGAAGGACTCACAAGATGGCTGACACTGGCTACTGCTGCGGGGAGCACAAGGCCCTGCTGGGAACTGTGCACCAACAAACAGCAGGACACCACTGACTGACATCCTGAGAGACAACTTCCACTCCCTGCAATGCAAGCACGTTCCATGGTGGGATATCTGGCTGGCTGGGTGGGAAGGAGGACTTGCAGCACTGACCATAGTCACAAGCACCTCCCCTCAAACCCCCCCCCAAAACAAAACTCCACAGAACCCACCTGGTAGAATGCAATGCCTCCCATCCTAACTCAAGATACCACAAAGAACCACCACCCTGGGTTATGTTGTGTGAAGCACAGGGACACTCTTGGGACTTTTAGCCAAACAACTGCCAGGACAACACTCCCAGCCATCCTGTCAGCACAGCCAGCCCACCCCACAGGGAAGCAGAGTCAAAAGGAAGGAAGCATGGGCATGCTGGGAAGGGGGGTGGAGGCAATAGCATCATGGGAGTCGTAGTCACAGATATTGGTCACCCCCACAACTGCCCCATCAACACCACCCTGAACCATGCTCACATCACAGGGAGTGGAGAAGGACTCACATGATGGCTGACACTGGCTACTGCTGCGGGGAGCACAAGGCCCTGCTGGGAACTGTGCACCAACAAACAGCAGGACACCACTGACTGACATCCTGAGAGACAACTTCCACTCCCTGCAATGCAAGCACAGTCCATGGTGGGATAACTGACTGGCTGGGTGGGAAGGAGGGCCGGCAGTCAACCAAATACAACCAATGCAGACCATGTTCACACGCCAACAAATACATAGAAATGCCCAAATAATGCAGGACAATGTGCCACACCAAAATCAACCCCTGACTGTGACGACTTAGGACAATGCAATGTACAGGCCCGCACCCAGAGGCACAGTCACAACTGTCAGGTGTGTCAAGCATTGATGCCTGCAGAAACATAACATACATTGTGTGTGTCTCCCAAAAACAGGTGATGATGGGGACACAGCAGCAGACGCTGAGGAGTCCCAGTCCCAGGCTCAAGAGGATGCGGAGCTCACTGGTGTCGTACAGCCTCTGCCCTCCTCGGACGAAGAAGACCAACCTGGCACATCCGGTGCAAGTCTACATGCAGCACCAGCAGGACCACCAGCTGCAGCACCAGCAGGACCACCAGCTGCACCCCCTGAACCCACCTCTCCAACGACTGTCACCACAAATACCATCCCTGCCGACATGGACAGAACAAGGAGCAACACCAGCACAGGGACCCTGGACCAACCTGGGGCCATGGACACCACCACCACCACCAACCCCCAAGGTGGACCAGGGTCATCTGTGCGTGCCACTGCACGCACTGCACATGTCAGCAGGGGTGGTGGGAGGGGTGGGAGACAGAGGTCGCTGCTTGCAGAGGTTGCTGGTGTGCATGATGACCCACAACTGGTACGCATAGCTGATGGGTACCAGTCCAGCACCGGAGACCTCAGCCAGGTAGTGGGGCTCCTCAGAGACATGAAACAGCAGCAGGCTGCCCATCATGCCCGCTTGGACTCTCACATGTCCCACGTGGAGTCACACATGTCCCGCGTGGACTCACACATGTCCCGCGTGGAGTCCAAGTGGGATGCACTGCATGAGATGACGGCGGTGCACAGGGACATTTTACAATGCCTCCGCCAGATGAACAGCAACCAGTCCACACCTCCCTGTGTGCCAACAACATCTGGTGCTGCCCAAACTGCAACTGCCACAGGGAGGGAGGATGACTCTGGCGGAGAGTCCCCTGCACCGCAGCAGCCTGTACTTGAGGGGCCCCCCAAGAAGAGGGGTCGTCCGAGGAGGGGCAAGTGAGAGGCCGATGGGCAAGCGCAACTCCCAGGAAGCCTGAACCTGTTCTGGATGTTCACCTTTGTGCACAGACTGTTCACCCTGTTGACGGCAACACTACTCCCACACATTGCATGGGGAGTACAAGTTGGACCAATGTCTCAGACAACTGTGGCCCCGATACTGGGGATTTTGTCTACCAGGACTTTCAATTCACCTAGGAACTTCTGATTGCAAGATTTATGTACAGCACTACCCATCCTATGCACTATTCACACAAATGTATCACAATAAACACACTAATACACCATACTTGCCTCTGTTGTGATTCCAACGTGGGTGCTGTTATGGGGATGATGAACTGCAAAATTACACTGTGTATGCGAACTGCAACAGCAAGTACAACACAGGCATGTGAGTAAAGGCAACATGACACATATGAGGGAGACACACCACCAGGGCTACACAACACATACACACCTAGGCCATCTGACTCATTGCCTACACTGATGTTGCCAGGGAAGACGGTGCAATGCACAGACACCACACCCATTCCCAGTTGTAGTCAAGTAGCCCACAGGTGCAGTAAGCAAATGGCAGTCAAATGTGTGACCACAGACAACGCACATCACAAAGTGAAGCACAGGTTTATTACACAGTTGCAACATGTCGTAACCACTACAGATGCAAGGTAATCCCACCTGGCAGCGGGCACACAGTCAACAACTGTAGACGGAAGGAAGTCCATGGGTGTGGCGCACATCACCTGTAGGGACACAACAGCTACCACCCTGGAAGTGCAATCACGTCGTCGGTGGATACAGTTGACCAAACGAATCTGAAAGTACCCTGTGAAGGACAGAAATGACACACAGTCAAAAGCAATGGAGAACAGGACAGAACAGCAAAACTCATGCACAATACATGTTACAAGATACCCACCCAGAACCAAGTTAGCATGTCAACACTGTTGGGGAGTACAGACCACCTGTAAGCACACATCGCAACACACATCCAGTCAAGTAGCCCATGGACACACTCCAACAGCACCAGAGCACCACCTACACATATCATGCCAACTCACATCATTGACATGACACCTCAGGATACTCACATTCAGCTAAAGAAGTTGGTGATGAGCTGTGTGCGGACATCACCCTCATCATCATCATCATCATCATCGTCACTGGCATCGTGGTCCAGGCCAGGATCCTCCACAGGTGGCGGATGTTGGTCATTGTCATCCTGGATGAGAGGCAACTCCTTCCGTACTGCCAGGTTGTGGAGCATGCAGCAGACGATGATAATCTTGCACACTTTCGCAGGGGCATATGGGAGGGACCCTCCGGTCTTGTCCAGGCAGCGGAAGCGGCTCTTCAGGAGACCAAATGTCCGCTCAATCACTCTCCTGGTCCGACCATGTGCCTCATTGTAGCGCATCTGGGCTGGTGTCACAGGGTTCCTGAGGGGTGTCAGCAACTACGGCATGTTGGGGTATCCCGAGTCACCTACGGACAGACAAGTGCACATTAGCTGACTTGGAAAAGTGGGCGGAATACTACAGATCAGATCACACACAATGGCACAAAGTCAGTACACACCGACAAGCCAGGCACGCTGGTTCTGCATCTGTGCCATCATCCTGGGGATGCGACTACTCCTCATCACAAAGGCATCGTGTGCTGAACCAGGGAAACGGGCACACACGTGTGTGATGGTCATATCTGCAAGACACACCACCAGTGCATTGACCGAGTGGTAGTGCTTGCGGTTCCTGTAGGCCTGCTCCTGGGCCTGTGGTGGTACCAAAGCCACATGTGTCCCATCAATGGAGCCAATGACATGCGGCATCCTCCCCAGGGCATAAAAGTCACTCTTCACGTCAGTGAGTCGTCGCAGTCTAGGGAAATAGATGTACCGGTTCAGGAATAGCAACATTGCCGCCAAAACATCGCGGAGCACACAGCTCAACATGGTCTGTGACATCCCACCAGCAGTCGCCACAGTATGTTGGAAGGTACCGGTGGCAAAGAAGTGTAGGGCTGCCATCACCTTCACCTTGGGGGTCAGCGCTGTAGGATACGGCCGGCCAGGCTGCAAATGTGGGGCCAACTGCACTGCCAAATCCTCAATCAGCTGCCTGGTGAAGCGGTACCGTCGGATGCTGTCCCGTTCCACCATCGTTGCCAGGTCTGGGAATGGTCGATGGACAGCAGGAGCCCTGCAGTGCAGCGGAGAAGTAAGCAAGATTGTCAGTCAGCCCACATATGCGGCATTGAACACACTCAATATCCCAACATACATCATTATGAGGCACAACTACATGAAGTGTGCAGTTCCGTAAGGACATGTATGGTACATACATGGCCAACATCTGTCATCACGGTCCAACAAGTGGCATCAATTAGTCCCAGGTTGGCCCATTGGATATCATGAGGCCGTGTCACAGTTCCCATCTCCTGCTGCCGTGTCACAATCACCCCCCACAGTGACATGTGAGGACAGATGTGCCCCAGGCATCACAGCTCAACGACAGGTACATTCCCAGGGACCCTGTATTGCCACATGGACACTGGCATTACATGGAGTATCATGTATACACCACAGCAAAACAACTATGACCCCCACAGGTAGTGGTCCCACTTGCCACTGCAGGACAGACATGGACGTCTGTGACACACACACGCACAACATCAAAGTCCATGCACACACAACGTGGATGTGGAGACTGTCTCCCATTGTGCACATGAAATCAGAGACATTGTAAACACTACATGCACACAGACTGTGGAGGACCATCACTATTGTGCCACTGGGACACCCTGGCTCAAACATACCGTCCCACATGGGACTCACGGGGTATGTGACATGACATACACATACACCACCGTGAAATGTGACCATGGCACATGCACAGATATGAACAGTTGCACATCACAGTGGTCATGTACACGTAACACCCAGGATCCTGTCCCCATGAACACGTGCACAGCCTGGGGGTGGCTGCCCCCAGGTGACACCCACAGGACAACATGTACACCAACATACACACAATAGGAAATGCAGCCTCACATGCCTTATGATACAGCTTGGACAGGCTGTCGTGTTGTAGGTGTGCCCCTCACTCCCTGGGAGCTATCTGTGGCTGGCATATGTCCATCTGAGACAGGCATGGTGACATATGCCAGTCACTTGTACAGGGACGCGTTGTACTGCAATGGACCGATCGGTGCCCCCGGCCGGCCCATTGCATTCAATGTGTGCGGGTACGCGTTGTACCCCTGTACGCGTTGTACTGCAATGGACCGATCAGTGCCCCGGCCGGCCCATTGCATTCAATGTGTGCGGGTGCAGCGTTGTGCCCCTGTACGCGTTGTACCGCAATGGATCGATCGGTGCCCCCGGCCGGCCCATTGCATTCAATGTGTGCGGGTACGCGTTGTGCCCCTGTACGCGTTGTACTGCAATGGACCGATCGGTGCCCCCGGCCGGCCCATTGCATTCAATGTGCGCGGTACGCGTTGTACCCCTGTACGGCGTTGTACCGCAATGGACCGATCGGTGCCCCCGGCCGGCCCATTGCATTCAATGTGTGCGGGTACGCGTTGTGCCCCTGTACGCGTTGTACCGCAATGGACCGATCGGTGCCCCCGGCCGGCCCATTGCATTCAATGTGTGCGGGTACACGTTGTACCCCTGTACGCGTTGTACCGCAATGGACCGATCGGTGCCCCGGCCGGCCCATTGCATTCAATGTGCGCGGTGCACGCGTTGTACCCCTGTACGCGTTGTACTGCAATGGACCGATCGGTGCCCCGGCCGGCCCATTGCATTCAATGTGTGCGGGTGCAGCGTTGTACCCCTATGCAGCGTTGTACTGCAATGGACCGATCGGTGCCCCGGCCGGCCCATTGCATTCAATGTGTGCGGGTACGCGTTGTACCCTATGCGCGTTGTACCGCAATGGACCGATCGGTGCCCCGGCCGGCCCATTGCATTCAATGTGTGCGGGTACAGCGTTGTGCCCCTATGCAGCGTTGTACTGCAATGGACCGATCGGTGCCCCGGCCGGCCCATTGCATTCAATGTGTCGCGGTACGCGTTGTACCCCTGTACGCGTTGTACCGCAATGGACCGATCGGTGCCCCGGCCGGCCCATTGCATTCAATGTGTGCGGGTACGCGTTGTGCCCCTGTACGCGTTGTACTGCAATGGACCGATCGGTGCCCCGGCCGGCCCATTGCATTCAATGTGTCGCGGTGCAGCGTTGTACCCCTGTACAGCGTTGTACTGCAATGGACCGATCGGTGCCCCGGCCGGCCCATTGCATTCAATGTGTGCGGAGTACGCGTTGTACCCCTGTACGCGTTGTACTGCAATGGACCGATCGGTGCCCCGGCCGGCCCATTGCATTCAATGTGTGCGGGTACGCGTTGTACCCCTGTACGCGTTGTACCGCAATGGACCGATCGGTGCCCCGGCCGGCCCATTGCATTCAATGTGTGCGGGTACGCGTTGTGCCCCTGTACGCGTTGTACTGCAATGGACCGATCGGTGCCCCCGGCCGGCCCATTGCATTCAATGTGTGCGGGTACGCGTTGTACCCCTGTACGCGTTGTACCGCAATGGACCGATCGGTGCCCCGGCCGGCCCATTGCATTCAATGTGTGCGGGTACGCGTTGTGCCCCTGTACGCGTTGTACTGCAATGGACCGATCGGTGCCCCGGCCGGCCCATTGCATTCAATGTGTGCGGGCACGCGTTGTACCCCTGTACGCGTTGTACCGCAATGGACCGATCGGTGCCCCCGGCCGGCCCATTGCATTCAATGTGTGCGGGTACGCGTTGTACCCCTGTACGCTTTGTACCGCAATGGACCGATCGGTGCACACCCATTGACAATGGCCTTGCCTGGCAACGGACGCGTTTTCGAATTTCGAACGAGTCGGTTGCTGGAAATTCAGTTGGTCACCCACAACACTGTTGCAAAATCATGTATGTCATGAAGTTGAAGATTTGAAGGATGCCGTGGGCGTGTATTGGTGCTGCTATTCCATGGATTGGCCAGATTCGGAAGATGCAAACGACTTGGACCTATCACTTTGGACACATGGGACAGTATCTGCCTCTCCAGCACATATATATTGCTGGCTGTTCCCCTGAGAGCTCACTTGCCTGCACTACATGCTCCAGGACGACATCTGCCACTGCACTGCTGCTGTCTCTGCCCCCTCTGGACCCTGCAATGGCACGTACTGTGGAGAGAGCCCCAGCCTTCAGCCTTGAGGAGAACCAGGCCCTGCTGGACAGCCTACTTCCACAGTACAGCAAGCTGTATGGGACACCAGGGGAGCAGGTGAGTGTTCTGTGCACTGCCTTTCTGAATGTGCATTTTGTCTGACTAGCAAGGCTGAAAGTCTGCACGCCACTGGCTAGCAGGCTCACTGAGTAGTTGTCACCCCCCATAGTGTGTAGTGACATGCACTGGACAGGTATGGTGCAGTGACAGTGCATTTGAACAAGGTTTTACTTCCCATGCAATGATACCATGTAGTGACTTCTGGCAAACTGTCCATGGGCAGCGTTGCACTGCCTGTGTACATCATGTGCCCCTGTGATTGAGACATGTATATACAACTGTGTCATGCACGGATATGTTGCATGTGTAGTAATGGCCTTTTCACTTTGTCATCCTGACAGGTTAATGCCCATCGGAAGCAGGAGATCTGGAAGGACATTGTCCGGGCTGTCCGGTCCGTGGGGGTCTACAAGCGCCGGATCCGCAACTGCCAAAAGAGGTGGCAGGACTTTCGGGGCTGGACCCGGAGGATTGCACGGGTCCAGCTGAAGCTGTCGCCTCCTCGCAGGAGGGGCGGAACACGGACCCTGACCCCCACATGCTCCAGATCCTGGCGGTGGTGTTTCCAGACCTGGATGGGCAGCTGAAGGCCAGACAGCAGCAAGGAGGGGGTGAGTCAAAGACTGCACTGTGAACTCTGTATTACATGCTTTGTGCCCTCCTCTGGCCTGGTTCAACTGCCACAGTGCAGCAGTCATGTTGTCCAGGAGCCATGTCCCTCTATTGTGCACTGCCCACTCCTCATCTGATACCCAGGTGTGGCCCTTACATTCAGGGAATTGTGTCACTTGGGACTGTGTCCTTGCAGTTTGCTTCACTAAAGGTGGGGGACAGCATCTGTTTCCCTAACTCTGTTGTGGGCATCATGGGTGGGTCCATTGTTCACACAACGCCTGTGTTCGGACATGTAATCTGCGTGTTGATTTGATATGCGGTCCACTTGCTGAGCTGAGCCACCACATGTGCCTGGGGTATGTGGCACACGCCCATGCAGCGGGTGGGAACAATGTTTGGGCCCCAGGAGTGTGCAGATTACGTTTGTCACACATACATAGCCAGCTATCCACTGTCCAGGGCTCATCCCTCATTCATGTGGGGCAGGACAGTCATGCCTACTCCAGGCCATGCAATGCACTCTGTACTCCCACTGCCGTGTATCAGCTGACACATTGTGCGCAGTGATTTGACCCCTCAGGTGTCTGCACTGTGTCAGTGTGCTGTGGATTAGTTGCCAGGACTGCTGGGGTGTTTCTTGGTATGGGCTCAGCATGCCACTGGAGATGTGACCATAGGAGACGATACTTGTGTGTCACATAGGTGTTTGATCAGCTGCCCGTGCAGACTGGGGTATGCGAATGTGAAGTTCAGGCAGCTGTTCCCCATTCACAGCAGATTGTGAGGGGTTCAGGTTCAGAGGGTAGTGTCACAGGTCTCCCATATGTCCAATCGGTATGACCTGGACAGATGAGGGTTAAGATGATGTGTTGTGTGGGGGATGTACATGTGCACTTGTGCAGCTCCAGGACTTGCATTCCCCATGACCTACTATTGTGACACAGTGCAGAGTGTTGTTGTCTGGCTGCCAAGTCATACATCACTGAGACAGTGATGTATGACTTAGCAGTCATGCCTCCGCCATGGCATGTGTCTACTTATTGGTGATCCTGCAGGGGAGTGACATGTGCTACATGCACACCATTGTGGCGATGGCTATCAGAACATGGGTGCATCATGGTGTCTGTCGCAGGTATGCATCACATGCATATCCTATTTGACTCTGGGCGTCCCTTTCATCCGGAAACCTGTACTGACTCAGTGGCAAGAGTTGTGGTGTGTGCATGTCCACATGCTACACCGTGTCCTCTGCACTGTCCAACTACTGTGTAGTTGGTGCATGTGTCCACACTGGGGAGTTGCTATCCAACAGACACCAGACAGATGGGTGCAAGGCCATGTGGGATGTGAGTGCCATGGTTGGCATCAGACTGACAATTGGCTTCTCCTGTTCGGTTAGGGCACTTTTAGCAATGTACAACTAATGATGCCAGGGCTTGCTCTGTAATGTGCTGTGCTCACAGTGGTGTGTGCGTTTGGTGCAGGTGACTGATGTCTGTCTGTTTCCCCATTGTTTGCAGATACATCCACGGCCACGGAAGGGGACAGCTCCACGGACCAGGAGGAGCCGGAGAGCCAGACTGGGTCAGCAGCCGAGGAGTGGTCGGAGGGACCCAGTGGCACGGAGGGCGAGGGGAGCCACACCGAGGAGTCCTCAGCACCATCCACCCCAGCTGAGGACCAGAGCAACTCGGAGGATGACTCCCTTATGGAGGCGGGTGTCAGCAGCCACCACACCCCAGCTAGTGTTGCTGTCCCCGCCACCACCAGCACCACCACCACCCTCCCATCGGCTCCCATTCCCCAGGTCCGTGGAGGCTCCCATGTTCGGGAGCGTGTCTCCTTTGGGCCAGGCACCGCACCCCTGCCCCTGTGTCCCCTGCTGCCCTGAGTGAGGAGTCTGTGTACCTCCTTCGCCAGCTCCATGTAGGGCAGACAGCCATGCTGAGTGTCCTCCATGCGCACACCGCTCTGTTGACTCAGCTGGTGTCGTTCATGGAGGGCATCTCATCGGGCATGTCTGACCTACAGAGGGGCAATAGGTCCATGGACTCCTCCCTGACGGCAGCAGTGTCCCTCCTCAGACAGTCCCTCACCCCTCCTGCCTCTGCTCCATCCACACTCCCCAGCACCTTACCCGTCCCAAGCACACACACACCGGCACAGGCACACACCAGCACACACACATCCAGCACACAGACACACACGCCACAAACAAAACGCACACGCACGCACAGTCAGGGGACTGAAACCAGACTCACAGGGGATGGGGCCCTGGAACACACACACGCATCCACGAGCACTGCACATTCCTCAGTTGCCTCTCCCTCCAAAACACCCTCCCTTGCCTCCCTTGCCTCACCTGCAACCCCAAAGACCCAGCGCCTCTTCCTCAGTGACCTCAGCCTCTTCCCCTCCGATCCAGCTGCTCCAGCATCCAGGGGGAAGAGGAAGCCCACCCACACAGAGCAGAGTGCCCCTCGCCCCCGGACACCCTCCCCCAGGCGCAGACAGACTGAGGCCCCCACCCGCAAGTCCCCCGGAGTCGTAAGAGCAAGACCCCGCCACCGCCCTGCAGCTCAGGCACCAGGTCTCCTTCCTCCATCCCTCAGGCCCCCACTCCACAGGTGCCCCCACCACACCCTGCCCCAGGTTCCCCCACCCACAGATATACCATCCCCAAGAGGATCCGGCCTTCTCCCCCTGCCACTTGCTCTCCCGGCACCACACCGCCCACTGCGCTTGTCTGTGCCACTGATGTGGTGAGGGTGTCCTCCCCTCTGTCCAGCCCACCTTGCCTGTTCCCCATTCTCCTCCCCTGGTGGTAGGCACTGCAGTGGAGTCCACTTCCACCCTGTCTGACTTGGGCACTGCAGTGGCGGACCTGTCCACTCCATCTGCAGGGTCCACTGCAGTCGTGCCGGCACCCACAACATCTGAGTCATGCCCCCCAGTTGTGCCGGCACACACCATGTCAGACACCTCCACTGCAGTTGTCAGTGGCTCTCCAGCACCCACCACCCCTTCCCTGCTTCCTCCTGGTGAGCCCTGATCCTGTCCCTGCGGTGCCTGGCCTGCCCCCCCGGTTGCCCCTCCTAGTGGATTGTCCCTGGTTTTGTGCAGGCATGCGTAGGGTGACATCTGCCACTGTCACCAAGTTTGGACTTTGACAATGGAATGGACTTTGTTTTCATTCCACACATATGCTGAATAAAGCAATTTTCTGTTCTCTAGTGCTTATGCTTCTGATGTACATGTTGTTGATGATGCTAACCATGCCCTTGCTGCAGTGATGGTGATATTTGGTCTCATGATAATGAAGTGTTACTGTGCAGGAACCCATGTGGTCCAGGGGGAATGTGTCCTATCCTGTGGTGTATCCATGTCATCCATAGCAGCATCTGAGGGTGTCATGTGTTCAGTATTTGGCAATGGGATTTCCTACTTAGATTAGCTATTTCACATCTGTGGCTTCCACCCCTGCACATCTGTTGTGCCTGCCATTGTTCAATTCGTCTACTTCCCTGACCGTGTGGCCATCTCCACTGGACATGCAGGTTTGGGCATCAATGGGGAAGGACTCATCCGTGTAGTCAGTGCAACATTGCTATACAAGTGTGTTGGATCTGTGCTGATGATTCCGTTGGCACTTCCATGACCAGGCTGATGTGACGGGAGCCCTCATTTGGTGCTAATTGTTGATTGTGTGACCAAGTGCTCAGCTGACATGATGGGGCCCTACTGAGGCAACATATGGCACAGCTTTCCTCACACAGGAGTGGAGTCCCCTCATGGCAGTGTGTACTCCTGTGACATTGCCTGCGCCCAAGGTGTGTGTTGTATGTGCATGTCTGTGTGTTCACTTCCGTTTAGCTGTGCATGCTGTGTTCCCTAGTGTTGTACCTGTTTGTGATGCTTGCTGAGTTGACCTATGTTCCCCCAAAGTCTTCTCCCTGGGTTCTCTGTGATGTGGGTGCATGGCACATTACTGGTCATCAGGGTGTCACCCATAGGTGTGTTTGCTGTCAGGGCTGAGTTTGTGGGCAGACGCAGATGGGTCACAGTCAGGTTTCCCCTTGGCACTTGTTGTTTGCCCCTGTCATGTGATTTCCAGTTTGTGTTATCTTTCAGTGATTGTGACACGTTGTGTGTGTGACTGCTGGCACTCCTCAGGGTCCGGGCTGCAATGTTGGTTGTTGTCTATGTGTGTTCTTTGTGGGTGACCTTGGCTTCTTCATTGGTGTGTGACTGTGGCTGGGATCCCATTGGTTGGTGTGGTATTGCCGTCATGTCCATGTACAGCATAGTGTGCAGTGTGTCAGACATTCAGGAGTCTTGTTGAGTGGCCATGTGTAATGTGTTTCTGCACCTTGGTTCCCACCCACCACCCTGGAATAGTCATGGGTGCATGTGCAATGTCACCAGTGAATGTGTGCGTCACTGCTGCACATTGTTGGAGGTTGAGGGGTGTGGTGTTGAGTGTGTGCTGATGAGAGTTGTTGCCCGGCTAGGCCCCTGCCTCCATGTTGGCCTTGGCTTACTGGCCATGCTGATTGATTTGTGCTTGTGTAGGTGTGATGGTAGTTTGTTGCTCAGGACACATGACTGTGGTTCACAGTGTGAACCACATTTAGCTTTGTCATCACAGTGGGATTGTAATGCAGCCCAGGGTCACCACATTGTGGGGGCCCTGGGGGTGGTGCTGTGGTGTGTCTGTGTCTTGCTGTGTCAGTTGCTGTTCCTACGTGCCTGTGTGACATGTGTGATTTGTGCTCCCTCTCATCTGACAATGCCTGCTTGCCCACATAGGGGATTTGGATCCATGAGTTACCTTTGTGTGGCACTGTATGCACATCTGTATGATTGGTATTCAGGTCTCCTCATGTGTTGTGTGGTTGCCTGGGGACACTGGCACCCCCCCTCACCTGTTGTGTATGATGTGAAATGTGGGTCTGCCTGTTTGTGTTTGTGCATCTGCACCACTGCATTGGCATATCTTGGGTGTGCCATTGGCTGTATGTAGTTTGGTGGTTTTCCCCTGCTGTCCCTGGGACTCCTAGGTCATCGGTCAGCACAATGATCATGGTTTGTGTGTCCCATTGCTGCCATGGTATGGTATCTGTTCACCTCACATCTGCAGTCTCCACAGGGTATCTGCATTTGTGTGCCCATTGGTGCAAATATGTGGGTCTGCATTCTGATGGTCACTTCTGTCATTGTGTCATTGATGAATGTTGACAGTGTCAGCCCCCATGGGTGTTGTTTGTCTGCACATGGCCAAAGGTATGTCTTATTTGCACTGCAGTTTTTGGCTCACCCAATTTATGTTGCAATGGGACACATACACTACTTTGCCACTGATGTGTTTTTTGTTCTGTGACCAGGAATCATCCATGCAGTTTGGCAGTTGCAGCTCTTTCTTTGTCAACACTTACCTTTTGGTCACTGTGATGATGGGGGTTTAGACCCCATTGCCACAATGTTCAAAAGGTGCTTCAGCTATGGACCCCACACTTACCTTTTGGTCACAGTGATGATGGGGGTTTAGACTCCATTGCCACAATGTTCAAAAGGTGCTTCAGCTATGGACCCCACACTTACATTTTGGTCACTGTGATGATGGGGGTTTGGACCCCATTGCCACAATGGTCATGGCCTGCTTGCATTGTGAGGGCCACACACATATATGTGTGGCACATGTGCTAGGGGGTCACATTGTATGTTCAAAGTCATGTTCGGTGTTGTAGGCATTTGACACAGTCTACAAACGCTTGTAATGGTGTTGAGGGGATGTCTTTTTCTTCCATTCCCTAGGTTGTGGTGTGCTGGTTGTGTCATGCATTGTCCATCCTATGAGTGGGGGTGGTAGTGGTGGTAGGCATCCAGCCCCCCTGGGTGAGGGTGGTAGTAGTGGTAGGCATCCAGCCCCCTGGCTAAGGGTGGTGGTAGGCATCCAGCCCCCCTGGCTAAGGGTGGTGGTAGGCATCCAGCCCCCCTGGCTAAGGGTGGTAGTAGTGGTAGGCATCCAGCCCCCCTGGCTGAGGGTGGTAGTAGTGGTAGGCATCCAGCCCCCTGGGTGAGGGTGGTTGTAGTGGTAGGCATCCAGCCCCCCTGGCTAAGGGTGGTAGTAGTGGTAGGCATCCAGCCCCCCTGGCTAAGGGTGGTAGTAGTGGTAGGCATCCAGCCCCCCTGGGTGAGGGTGGTAGTAGTGGTAGGCATCCAGCCCCCCTGGCTAAGGGTGGTAGTAGTGGTAGGCATCCAGCCCCCTGGCTAAGGGTGGTGGTAGGCATCCAGCCCCCCTGGCTAAGGGTGGTAGTAGTGGTAGGCATCCAGCCCCCCTGGGTGAGGGTGGTAGTAGTGGTAGGCATCCAGCCCCCCTGGCTAAGGGTGGTAGTAGTGGTAGGCATCCAGCCCCCCTGGGTGAGGTGGTAGTAGTGGTAGGCATCCAGCCCCCCTGGCTAAGGGTGGTAGTAGTGGTAGGCATCCAGCCCCCTGGCTAAGGGTGGTAGTAGTGGTAGGCTTCCAGCCCCCCTGGCTAAGGGTGGTAGTAGTGGTAGGCATCCAGCCCCCTGGGTGAGGGTGGTAGTAGTGGTAGGCATCCAGCCCCCTGGCTAAGGGTGGTAGTAGTGGTAGGCATCCAGCCCCCCTGGCTAAGGGTGGTGGTAGGCATCCAGCCCCCTGGCTAAGGGTGGTAGTAGTGGTAGGCATCCAGCCCCCCTGGCTAAGGGTGGTAGTAGTGGTAGGCATCCAGCCCCCCTGGGCAAGGGTGGTAGTAGTGGTAGGCATCCAGCCCCCTGGTTGAGGGTGGTAGTAGTGGTAGGCATCCAGCCCCCCTGGTTGAGGGTGGTAGTAGTGGTAGGCATCCAGCCCCCCTGGGTGAGGGTGGTAGTAGTGGTAGGCATCCAGCCCCCCTGGCTAAGGGTGGTAGTAGTGGTAGGCATCCAGCCCCCCTGGCTAAGGGTGGTGGTAGGCATCCAGCCCCCCTGGCTAAGGGTGGTAGTAGTGGTAGGCATCCAGCCCCCTGGCTAAGGGTGGTAGTAGTGGTAGGCATCCAGCCCCCCTGGGTAAGGGTGGTAGTAGTGGTAGGCATCCAGCCCCCCTGGTTGAGGGTGGTAGTAGTGGTAGGCATCCAGCCCCCTGGCTAAGGGTGGTAGTAGTGGTAGGCATCCAGCCCCCCTGGGTGAGGGTGGTAGTAGTGGTAGGCACCCAGCCCCCCTGGCTAAGGGTGGTAGTAGTGGTAGGCATCCAGCCCCCCTGGCTAAGGGTGGTGGTAGGCATCCAGCCCCCTGGCTAAGGGTGGTAGTAGTGGTAGGCATCCAGCCCCCTGGCTAAGGGTGGTAGTAGTGGTAGGCATCCAGCCCCCCTGGGTAAGGGTGGTAGTAGTGGTAGGCATCCAGCCCCCTGGCTAAGGGTGGTAGTAGTGGTAGGCATCCAGCCCCCTGGGTAAGGGTGGTAGTAGTGGTAGGCATCCAGCCCCCTGGCTAAGGGTGGTAGTAGTGGTAGGCATCCAGCCCCCTGGCTAAGGGTGGTAGTAGTGGTAGGCATCCAGCCCCCCTGGCTAAGGGTGGTAGTAGTGGTAGGCATCCAGCCCCCCTGGCTAAGGGTGGTAGTAGTGGTAGGCATCCAGCCCCCCTGGGTGAGGGTGGTAGTAGTGGTAGGCATCCAGCCCCCCCTGGCTAAGGGTGGTAGTAGTGGTAGGCATCCAGCCCCCCCTGGCTAAGGGTGGTGGTAGGCATCCAGCCCACCCTGGCTAAGGGTGGTAGTAGTGGTAGGCATCCAGCCCCCTGGGTGAGGGTGGTAGTAGTGGTAGGCATCCAGCCCCCTGGCTAAGGGTGGTAGTAGTGGTAGGCATCCAGCCCCCCTGGCTAAGGGTGGTAGTAGTGGTAGGCATCCAGCCCCCCTGGGTGAGGGTGGTAGTAGTGGTAGGCATCCAGCCCCCCTGGCTAAGGGTGGTAGTAGTGGTAGGCATCCAGCCCCCCTGGGTGAGGGTGCTAGTAGTGGTAGGCATCCAGCCCCCCCTGGCTAAGGGTGGTAGTAGTGGTAGGCATCCAGCCCCCCCTGGCTAAGGGTGGTGGTAGGCATCCAGCCCCCCCTGGCTAAGGGTGGTAGTAGTGGTAGAAATCCAGCCCCCCCTGGGTGAGGGTGGTAGTAGTGGTAGGCATCCAGCCCCCCCTGGCTAAGGGTGGTAGTAGTGGTAGGCATCCAGCCCCCCCTGGCTAAGGGTGGTAGTAGTGGTAGGCATCCAGCCCCCCCTGGGTGAGGTTGGTAGTAGTGGTAGGCATCCAGCCCCCCCTGGCTAAGGGTGGTAGTAGTGGTAGGCATCCAGCCCCCCCTGGGTGAGGGTGGTGGTAGGCATCCAGCCCGCCCTTGGTGAGGGTGGTAGTAGTGGTAGGCATCCAGCCCCCCCTGGGTGAGGGTGGTAGTAGTGGTAGGCATCCAGCCCCCCCTGGGTAGGGGTGGTGGTGCGCATTCAGGCCCCTGTGTGCATATGTGGCATTGGTGATGGGCATCCCGCCCCTATGGTGCTGCTGTTGCTGGTGTAAGTATATTCTGCATCCCTCTGTGTTTGTGTGATGTGTCGTGTATGTGTTGTATGTGTTTTGTGGTTGGTGTCTGACTTACCTTCTGCACCGTACGCGTCCGTGCCTGTTCCGGTAGTAAATGTAGAATATTGGTATGATCGGGACGAAGGGATTCATGGTTGGTTCGTGTCGTTCGTCCTTCTCGTTGCTTCGCGTCGTCCTCGTCGCTTCGCGTCGTCCTCGTCGCTGGCGTGTTCGTCTCTTAGCCGTGTGTTGTGGCGCGAATCGGAGCTTATGTGCGCCTCTCCCGGATGCTTTGACGTGCCGTGCGTAGCGACGGGTTCGGCGCGTACGGGAAGCGCATCGTACTTGTTCGGCCGGACGGAGCTGCATTTTCCCTTCCGTGCGACTCGATTCTGCGTTTCCGGATTCGCCTCGGTCGGAGTACAGGACCTGTATTGGGTGAGTACGGCTCGGCCGGATTCTGTGCTGTTGTGCGCATCGTACTTACTCGTTCGGTGTGCTGTACGGATCGGTCGGGAAACAGGCATTCGCATGGCTTTTTTCCCGACCGAATGGTATTGGGTGCGCCTCCGACCGAGATCGGAATCGGCCCCTAAGTGTTCGTGGAAGTACCTTGAAGTCTGTATTATAAGGCTAGTTCTACTTTAAGCAGATTGTAGTGCCATTTTTGTTCGAAAAATGGGAAAGAGTTCAATTTTGGTAGAGTTCCAAGTTGTTTTGAAAAAATGAAGGCCAAATTGTTACTGCATCTCTGGAACACTGTATGCTGAATCAGAGTCAGTTTACGGGTCTGGTGTAAACATGAGATCATCTACTTCTATAGACAAAACATCGTCCACTGTAGTTGGTGTCAGTTGCAACACCTCGTGTAGCAGATTAATTGCACAGAGATGTGAAGCTTCGCTTCCAGCATTGGGTGCTGCAGCAAAGTTTGCGTCCGTTGTTACCTGTGTGCCTGTAGATCTTTCTCGTACCTCAGCAGCAGCCGGAAGCATCTGTGAGATCTCAATGAATGCTGACATCAGGATTGGTAGCCTCTGGGGACAACACAGAGCATGGGCCGTTATCGGGACCAGCAGAGTATCGACATCCGTTGGCGTAGCTGATGGAAATGTTAGACAGGTGTCCAACACGCATTCTTCACCGCATAGCAGGCATCGTAGAACAGGTAAGATGCAATCTTGCCAGATTGGTCTGAATGACAGGAACCAAGTTGTATTAAGGTCCCATAGACGAGTCATGCCCAATAGCTGTACTATTCGCTCACGGCACTTTCGTTCAAGGAGAGATTTCTCCATTTCGCTCGGAGTGATGTCTGCGAATAGGCTGGCCATAGCGCAATAGCAGGAAGAGAAATAGAATTCCGGCAACAAGTGCTAGAATTAATGGTATGCCACCAAACACCGAATGTGCAAAGTTCGGGATGATTCCGAGTATTGCCTGGAAAGGTGCTAGCAGACCGGAGCAGATGCTCTTAAATACATGTATAATGCCAGTTGTATCAGACATGTTGAAGATACGTGATATCATTTCTACGAAATGTATAGGGCAGTTTGTACGTATTAAAGCCTGTATCTCAGCCGAAGTCCTTGCAACTTGTAGATCATAGGTTTCTTTGGCCGAGGTCAAAGGCACTGTTTGCTGTAAAAGCATGGCTTTCATTCTGCTCAAAGTATCAAATCTTATAAAAGAGACGTTCAGCGAAGGCCATAGAGGCGACTCCCTGACTGTGTCCATTGGGGCAAACAATACTTGCATACAGCAAGTGACCCTGGAGTTGACCGTTACTAGATATGGGATGCCTGGCAACATGCCACAGCAAATTTGATCATTCAACATGAGGTAACTCCCATTAGAAAGTGGTCCAAACGTTGGATTAATCACAGCAGCTGGTGTACCCTGCTGATGGCAAGACAAATTTGCCACAGAACCTTTACAAGCCCCGTGTAAAGAAATGTCCTGACATATAAGCGAACCGCTTAGTGCAAGTTTACAGTTTGTACCGCTCAAAAACACTTCACGATCCCCACTCCAACATCTATATGTATACGGTAAATCCCAAGATGTCTTAATGTATTCCTTACCCAACCTTTCATATTTGCCTGCTTGCATTTGTCTGAGGCAATACTGAAACTGAAAAGTACTCACAGGTAATGTTATTTTGCCATGAATAAGCCATTCTGTAGCTGGTTTTTCTGCCACTGTGAATGGTAACTTTTCCAGTTTTTCAATGCTCAGCACTGTACACTTTGCTCCTCTTTGTGCCAGTTCAATCTGTTTATCAGTCAGATTGTATTCTGCAAACAGAGCCGTTGTGTTGATAAAACGCCAAGGCACATAGCCCGCTCGCAAAGATTGCAGCGTCCAGCTTAATAACATAATAGAACGTAATTGAGACTGGCCTTGTTGTAACATCGCCAAATCTTGTTCTAGTATGTCGATAGCAGAAGGATACAATGCCATCCAATGAATATATTCTGGAGGACAAAGTTGTTAACCCATTGTCGACCACAGAGAGTGTTTTCTCTAAATTAATACGATCAAGTTCACGTATTCGTTCTGCAGCCTCTATCTGTGATACTTTCCATGCTTCATTATAAGCAGTGATGGAGCAGGGTAAATATAACATTTTTTAACCTCCTAATATTCTTGTACAATATTAATAAACATGTTCGTTTAAGTAAATAACCAACATTGTATGTTAAAGGGTTAATGGTAACACGTAATTCAGTGTGCAAATTAATTGACTTATAATTGTTTACGTTTCTAACATAACATAAAATTTGCGTACTAATTTAATAATAAATGCATGATTTTGTGCTTTAAAATAAAACGTGTGGTTGCAAAATAAAGCGATGGTAAGTAAGGGACAGCTTTATATGTTGCTTCTGCTAGGTAATACCTAATTGGGGTACGTAGAAAGACGGGAGGGAAACGAAAGGGTTTATATTTCTTTGTTTTAATAACATTTTGTTTTCTTTGAAAATAGTGCCCTTAGGCCTGCCGAGCAGCAATATAAAATGGCCGCGAGTTACTAGAGTGCGCATGAGCGGATGAGACCATGTGATAGAGGAGAGAGGCTGTGGAAAAGGGATGATCACGTGCTGATGCCGAGAGGCTAAGATGAAAGTATGGTCAAGGCTGCTGTGACCCTTCTGAGCAGATGTGTGCCAAGATGATCAGCAAGAAGTATGAGAAGCCTGGTTGAATCAATAGAAGGAACTGTATTATACAAAATGTAGCAGAAAAAGATACAATTTGGACTGATCGAAACGGATGAGCAAGTGCATGAACTGTGGGAAACGATGCTTGCATGGACATTCCACACAGAACTGGTTAAGACCAGGAGTTTGATTAAAAAAATATATATGGACCTGAGTTTTGACCAATGAGAATGAATCACGCCATGAAAGAAGAAACATTTTATGCTGTAAGCTAGAATTAGGGTATAAGAAGACCTACTCTTGGTGGGAGGGGTTAGAATGCTGGAGTAGAATGCTGCGGGATGCTGCGGGAGATGCTGAAGAAATTAGATGCTGTAGATGGGAGAGTTTGCGGTTGCTGATGCTGACGAGCTGATGCTGCTGCTGTTATTTTCCTTTTTCAGTTGAGTAAAAAGATGCTGCTTTAGGAGAACTTTTAATTGATAGATTTTATTAGAATTTAGGATTTCCCAGAAGAGATAGATAGGTTGATCTATAGAGTTTTAGAATGATAACCTCGTTTTTCATTTAATAAAAGTGCCATGCAAATTCTAACCATTTTTATAATGATGATAAATGCGATGATCTGAATAATAAACTTAAATCTAAATTTCATGCATTCCAAACTTTATATAAACTTTATTATTCTTTAAACAAAAGACTCAGTGATTTTCTTTAGCATAATGATTAATAATGGAATGGTAAAAGAGTTCATTGTGATTGAGCTGGTCTTAATCACCATCAACTAATTCCTACTAGTTGGTCCATCGACCAATGAGCGGAATACCTTAAAAGCAAATGAGAAATACTATGTCATTATAAAAGAGGTATCCCGTCTCCTTCCAGCGAATCGTTTTTCTCCTAGGTACATTGACGGAGGAAATCCAGGGAATAAATGAGTAAGTGAATGTATATGCAGTGTTATGGGCCCCACCGTCATATGGATATAGTGTGTGTGTTAGAGAAATAATTGCACCTGGATGACCAAAAGCATAATAGGAGAAATTATTTTTATTGTAAGCGCTGGATCAGATTTCTTGGTAGCAGAGTTATGGTTACTATAGATTAGTTTGGTGATTATTGATTTTTGATTATAGATTATTGATAAGTTTATGTCTAACACTTTTTGTTGAGTCGCGTTATGTTATATGTAAGTTTTCACGCTTCCGGGAAGTAGGAAGTGGAACACGTGTGGCAAGAGAAGTCGCATGGAATTTTACACTGTCTGAGTTCATTTTTGGTAATAACACAGGTTGTGTTATTTAGGGACATTTTGCGTATAAAAGGTGTGTAAGTGAAATAGTGATTGGTTTTCTTGTGAAACTCTGGCCTTAATTCTCAGGAGCAGTCTAGTCTCCACATGTGTTTTATCCCCAGAGAAACGGGTTTACTGATTGCTTGAAAGAAGGGTAAGGTAGAGGGAAGTGCTACTTTATCGACGAAACTGAAAGTTTTGTGGTAGGGTAGAGGTAAGCGCTGCCTACTGGAAAATACAGAATTCTTGTGTGAATGGTCAAAGCTATCTTTTCGGTTTAGCGAATCAGACAATGGAAATGTGGATAAAATGTTGTAACTAACAAGAATTGTTGAAAAAGAAATTGCCGATAAATTCTGTAAAGGAGGGGTCATGAGTAAAAGTGACGTAGACAAAAGCCGCGCTGGGATTGGACAGTGCGCCAGTCACATGAGAACAGGAGCAAAGTGACGTAGACAAAAGCCGCACTGGGATTGGACAGTGCGCCGTAGACAGAAATCGCTGTGATTGGAGTGTTGGTGTGAGTCGCGCTAGCATTGGTGGAAATAACGCATAGGGAACAGTGTTGAATTGCGGATTGTTTAAGGAGAAAAAGGTTGTGAAATATGTCGTACTATGAGTATGGAAAAGAGAAAACGTCTTGGATGTCGAAAGTTAAGAACTTCTTTAAGAAGGACAAAAAGGTAGTGACTAGAGAGGGACAAATAATTCCTCCGCCGAAATCACCAGCTTCACATATGATGCTGAAATATGGATATCATACATGCATATGGTTAGAAAATTGGACAAAATACACCAAGAACGATGGAGCATTGGCTTTTCCTGAGAATGGTTCATTTAATGTAGCTGTATTACGGAACTTGAGAGAAAAGATGGTAATGTTAGAACCTAGACCTAGACCGACACAGTTTGAAGCTTTAGCGGAATGGGAAGATGAGATGTATGAGAGAGAGAGATCCAGAGGATTAAAGAATCATGAGTTTATACCCGGAAGGTTGTGGGGAATAAATCATGAGGACAGAGTAAAGCGTTGGAGATACGCTAACATGGCAGGAGGTTTGTTTCCAGCTTTTGCGGTTGAGGAAGAAGCAAAGAGAAAGTGTACCGAGAAAAAGAAACATGTAGTGGTAGAAAAGTATGTGTATGGGGGTAGTGAAACAGATGACGAATTGCTGGAAGATATTTTAAACAGAAACCCACCTCCATACCAACAGACTTCTGTGGTGGTGACACCTAATGCACCGCAAATGGAAACTGGGAGGAATAAAAAACCCGAACGAAGAAATGAAATAAATAGGTCACAAGAAACATTTAAAATTTCACAAAATGAAGAAACATAAAGTGACAATGCAATTGAACTAGCAAAAACGACAAAAGAATTGACTGAGAAAATAAGAGAATTGACAAAGAATATGGAAGCTGTAACTGTACCAGTAACAATAGGTCCAGTAATGCCAATTTTTGAGAATCAGAAAATAAATGAACATTCTTTGGTGATTCCCATGAATTCACATTCGCAAAGAAAAAGAGAAGGGATGGAATTGAATAATGAAGGTGCACACAATTCGGCTAGTACGTGTAGACCAAGTCCACCTACAAATTTGACGATAAATGAGAGTGAGATTAGGAAAATGCCTATGGTGACAGAGTCCGCATCAGGAACACCAGAAAGAAGCAGTGATTGGATTGAGTTAAATAGTACGCCTGTAGGTCCAACTCCAGAAGAGTTAAATGAATGGATGAAAGCGCTAAAAGCAAAAGAACCAGAAGAAAAACCATTAGATGTAATTAGGTTAAAAATAGACATGGAAGAGTTGATTTTGGGAACAATTGGAACAGAAAAACTAAAAAATTATCAGGATGACGAGATTATGTTTTTGTGCAAGAGTCTTACTTGGAGAGCTAGAAATTTACATGACAAATTGGAAGAGATTGCAGGTGAACTAGGAGTGGAATTTGTGAAAGTGAGGACGTTGCAGAAACCGTACAGAGTAGATTTTTGTGAGAAAGACATAGAGAATTTGAACACATCAGGAAGACTGACCCAGATAAAAGAGCTGATTGTTTTATTGAGAAAATGGGGTGATGTGGATAGATGGAGAAATAGATGGACAAAGAGGAATGAGAAAACAACAGATAACGCATCTTTGGCTTTTGCAGTGACAGATAGGGAACAAGTTGCAAGGGAATACCCGATGAGAGAAACACCAGGTGGTAGTTATGTGCATGTTCCGTGGACCAGACAGGATATACTGTCATTTACAAATGACTTCCCAAAATTGAGAGAGAAACCAGTAGAATGGTACAGACAAGTGGAGAGATTTGTTAAGGTGTCAAAAGTGCTGTGGATAGATCTAGATGGATTGTTTGATATAGTAGTACCTGCTGATTTATGGACAGAATGTAAGATTACAATTGATTGGCCAACTGTAGAATATCCAAGGGATGCCAAAACAGGAGCGCCAGGTCCAGAAGTGATGAGGAAGTATGATTAAGTAGTTACCTTTTTGAAGAATAAAATTCCACCAAAAGAAACAGATTGGGTAAAAATAGACAGAACAACACAGGAAAGCAAAGAATCAGTGCACGCGTACTATGAGAGATTGTTGTTGGTTTTCAAACAGTATAGTGGTTATGAGACACTAAGTGAGAAGGATATGAGTCATTTTGTATATAGGTTTGTGTATGGATTAACACCAGAGATAAGTGAAAGGATTAAGCAGCACTTGATAGGATGGCAGAATAGCACAGTGGATGAAGTTTTGAGATATGCTAAGTATTGCAGTGATGAAATTGAGAGTAAACAGCGTAAATTGAAAGAGAAAGCCATGTGGGCACAGGTGAAAGTTGCAGAGAAGCAAGAAGCTCAATTGAATAATACTAGCAGTGAAACAGGACAGTTTAAATCCCGACCTAATATAGGTAAAGGAAAAGGACAAATGAGCACAGATGAGGCGAAGAAAAAGGGGCCATGCCACAACTGCGGAAAGCTAGGACATTGGAGAAACGAGTGTAAATTTCCTCCAAAACCTAATGTGGAAAATCAATCATTAAATTCACAGGTGCAGAGTGAGGTAGTTACTCAACAAGGTCAGGTGCCACAACCACCACTTCCCAAGAGTGCTAACCAACAGAAATACAGTGCAGAAACAGGATTCTATGGAGGAGAACAGGTAAAACAGTTGTCACGTGCAGCTGAAATTTCACAATATTGGTTACGACAGAATGAAGATGAGTCGTATGAAAGTTCATGACGGTGTCTAAAAGAGAGGGAAGAGTGTGTGCTTGGCGCAACTCTAGAGGTAGATCAGTCAGGTCCATTTGTGGATGGAGAAGTGAATGGTGCAAATGTAACATTCCTTGTTGACACTGGAGCTACCCGTTCTACTGTTAGGTCAGTGGAAATTCCAAATCTTCCTCTCTCAGGTGAACATATACAAGTGGTTGGAGTTTCCAATCAGCAAATTGAAACGCCTCTTACTAGATTAGTAAAGGTAAGAATTGGTCCATTTAGTGAAATGCACCGATTTGTGGTGTGTGATTGTAGTCCCGTGAACCTTTTAGGACGCAATTTATTGTGCAAAATGAATTGCACAATTTATTGTACTCCAGACGGAATTGCATTTCAGACCCCAGATGAGGATGTGCTGTATAAAATGAAAATGGTAAATTTAGAACCAGAAGTAAATGGCTTGTTTCCTGTATTTGATGCAGAGAAAATCCCAAATGAGTTGAAAAGGACAGTGAAAGAAGAAGTGTGGGACTTGACAGGAGAAGATGTAGGATTAATGAAAGGAGTAGATCCCGTTAAAATAACAGTAAAAGAAGGAACGAGTTACCCAAATACGCCCCTGTATAAATTGACTCCAGAAATAATTGAAGGAATAACGCCAGTAATAAATAAAATGATTGAACAAGGGATTCTAAAAGAAATCATGAGCAGTCCATGTAATTCGCCAATAATGGGACTGAAAAAGCCAAACGGAACATATAGAATCGTACAGGATTTAATAAAGGTAAACAAAATTGTTGTGCCTTGTTGCCCAATAGTACCGAACCCTGCCGTGATTCTATACCAGATTCCACGCGAAGCAGAATGGTACACTGTAATTGATTTATGTCATGCATTTTTCTCTATTCCATTGCATCCAGATAGCCAGCCAATATTTGCGTTTAGGTTTGGAGAGCGTATTTTGGCATGGTGCCGAATTCCTCAAGGGTACACAGAAAGTCCCTCAATCTTTAATCAGATCCTAAAGAAATCATTGGAAGACTTAATAATGCCAGAAAAGTCAGTAATGGTTCAGTATATTGATGACCTACTGGTGGCATCAAAAACGAAGGAAGCATGTGTCAATGACACGATTGCTTTGCTGAATCATTTAGCAAAAAGAGGACATAAAGTGTCCCCTTCAAAATCGCAGTTTTGTCAACGAGAAGTCCAGTATTTAGGGCATAAAATTGAGAAAGGAGTACGAAAGGTAACGACAGAGAGAATAAAAATGATTCAAGGAATGAGAGCTCCAATGACACAAAGAGAGGTAAGAATGTTTTTGGGAATGGTTGGATATTGTCGACAATGGATAAGCGGGTTTTCACTAATTGCTAAACCATTGCAGAAACTGACAAAGAAGGATGTTAAAGATCCTTTTGAAATGAATGATGAAGAAATGAAAGCATTCAGAGAGCTGAAAAAGAAATTGTGTGAGGCTCCAGCATTGGGAATGCCTGACTATGAGAAAGATTTTGAGCTGTATTGTAGTGAAAGAGATGGATGTGCATTTTCAGTTTTAGTGCAGAGACATGGAACTATGAAAAGACCAATTGCATATTTTTCAGCTGTTTTAGACCCCGTAGCGAAAGCGTTGCCTGGATGTTTGAAAGCGGTTGCTGCTACTTGTGTGAGTCTGGAACATAGTGAAGGTATAGTGATGGGGTATCCATTGAGAGTGTATGTTCCCCATTCTGTGGAGATTCTTTTGACAAGAACGAAAACACAATACATGACACATAGTCGGCTGACTAGGTATGAAAAGGTAATTTTGAGTGCAGATAATGTGACCATTGACAGATGTATGAATGTGAATCCTTCAACATCATTGCCAGATGAAGAGAATGTGATTGAAATGGATGAAGTATATCACGATTGTCTGAATGTGCTCGAATACTGTACAAAACCAAGAGCTGACATCCGAGATGAGCCTTTGAAAGAATCAGATTATATTCTGTTTGTGGATGGCTCATGTTTGAGAACGAGTGATGGAATTCTAAGTGCAGCATATGCAGTATGCACAGTAGCAACTGTATTGGAAGCATCTTGTCTGAAAGGTGTACGGTCCGCCCAAGTTGCAGAATTAGTAGCTCTGATTCAAGCATGTAAGTTGGGAAGAAATGTACGGGTTACGATTACGACTGACAGCCAGTACGGCTTTGGGGTTGTGCATGATTTTGGTCAGATATGGTCACAAAGGTTTTTTTTTACGTCTGCAGGGACGCCCATCAGGAATGGAGATTTTGTGAAAAGGTTGCTTGAGGCGATACAGCTGCCTAAACAGATCGCTGTCGTGAAGTGCAATGCACATAAAAATGGGGAAGACTACATTACTGTTGGCAACAAATATGCTGACGAAATGGCACAGTACTGTGCAAAGAATGTGGTTTCTTTGAATAAATGTCGCGAAAGAGAGCATATTTCTTGTCCTTTGCTTTTTACTAACTCTATTGAAACATGGGATGAGGTGAGACAGTTACAAGAAGCAGCAGAGGATGAAGAAAAAGATACATGGCTAAAAGCAGGATGTAGAAAACATGAAGAAATGGATGTATGGGTTTACAGGGATGAGAGACCAGTTATGCCTGATAGCATGATTTCTGACATGGCACGGATGTACCATGGGCAAGCCCATATTGGGAGAGATTCAATGATCAGACTGTTTAGACAAACATGGTACAATCCAAAATTCAGAGCCATAGCTGAGAGTCTTTGTCAGAGATGTCTTATTTGTCAACAGTTAAATCCAGGAAGGAAGACAGTAGTGAGTCTAGGAAGAATAGGACGAGAAGGGGGTCCTTTCACTAGAATGCAAATGGATTTTATTGAAATGCCACCTTGCAGCAGATTGAGGTATGTTCTAGTGGTCGTCTGTTTGTTTTCCCGTTGGGTGGAGGCATATCCAACCAGAAGGAATGACAGTATCACAGTAGCAAAACTTTTGCTGCGAGAATTCATTCCGAGGTATGGTTTTCCAGTCACGATTGAAACAGATAGAGGAACACATTTCCAGAACGAATTAGTTAAACTAATTTGTGAAGCACTTAGTATTAAACAGAAACTGCATTGTGCATACAGACCAGAAGCTTCTGGAATAGTAGAGCAAGTGAATGGAACAATCAAAAACAGGTTAGGGAAAATGTGTCAAGCTACAGGACTGAAATGGCCAGATGCTTTGCCATTGGTTCTGATGACAATCAGAAGTATTCCAGAAAGGAAGACTGGACTCAGTCCACATGAAATAATCATGGGACGAGCAATGAGACAAGCACAAGTACCTGTCAACAAGCTACTGACTATAACTGATGATCTAGTACTGGATTATTGCAAAGGATTGGCTGATGTGGTGCGTTCTGTGTTTCATCAGGTTGGACCGGATGCGACCACTCTTGAAAGAAAACCAGCTCACGACTTGAATCCAGGAGATTGGGTTCGAATAAAAGTCCACCGGAGAAGAAACTGTTTGGTTCCTCGCTGGGACGAACCACGACAAGTGATCCTAGTGACGACCACCGCAGTCAAGTGTGCAGGAGTGAAACACTGGGTACATGCCAGCCACACCATCAGAGTTCCAGAACCTAAAGATCGACATGTGAGTCGGCATCTGGAAATATCAGAGAGCAGTTCAGCATCAGAAAGAGAAGAAGAAACAAACAGGGTGCCAGAACCTGAAGATCGACCTGTAAGTCGACATCTGGAAGACCCAACTACAAGTGAAACGATAGAAGAAGAAGAGGAAATAGAAGAAATAGCTGAAGTTCCAGAATTTGAAGATCGACCTGTAAGTCGACATCTGGAAATATCTGACACCAGTTCAGAATCTGATACAGAACATTCAGAAGGAGAAGAAATTACAAAAAGAAAGTGGAATTTTGAAAGCATAAGAGAAGAAACTGAGCCAGAAGATAGTGACAGTGAGCAACCAAGTACAAGTAGTGGTAAAATTCCTTCGAAGATAATATTAATAGATGAAGAAGGGAGAGTTTCAAACCAAAAGTTAGAAAAATCGGAAAAACCCCGAGGAGCAGTAGGGACAGATAGTCAAACACAAGAACAGGGAAATTTAGAAGCAGATAGAGAAACTGACACAAAATCGGAAGAACCTCGAGGAAGGACAGAAATAGGTGAACGAAGGAAGATAAGAAAAGGACCACAAGTAGATGAAAGCGAAATCATAAGCTTCAAAATAAGAGGAAATAACGAAAAGATTGAAACAGAATCAGAAGAAAGTGGAGAAGAAAGAAATGAAAAACTAGAGACAAGAAAAAGAAATTGGAAAACAGAAAGAGAGGAAAAAGGAAGTGAAGCAAAAAGGCCAAGAAAAGGAGACAATTGGCCCAACGAAGTAAGAAAATTAAGATACAGAATAATAAAATTGGATGGGAAAAGTGCTGAACAAGTGAATGAAATAACAAGTCAAAAAGAGCAAGGAAAACAAGGTGGAAAACATTTGCAGAAAACGAAAAGAATAAAGAAAGTAAATCAAAAGTATAGATCGCCTGAATGGTTGTATCGTGCTTTGACTAGTCACAAAGAAGAATTGAACACTCACGAAAACCCAGAACAAAGAAACCTGATGGGAGAAAGTGAAGTGCAACAAACCTGAAGCAACAAACCTGAAGAAGTTTAGATAGTTTACCGGATTTGACAAAACCCTGAACTGACGAATTTACCGGATGTGACAGAGAAAGAATTCTGAAAAAGAATTAAAAGAAAGTACCAAGCAAAGACAAAATATTGGAAGTACAGAGTGGCAAGCAAGTCATTTCTGAGGTGTAGTGACACAATTTTCTAGAAAACAAGTAAATTAGGTTAAAAAAAAAAAAAATGGAGAATATTAGAGATAGAAAGTGTAGATGTGAGTTTTTAAGTAGATGATGCAAGATGTGCTGTTTTTGTACAGGTTTATTAATAACAGTCTGAGTGGTTTTAGCAATAACTATTCCAATTAGTTTAGCTGTAGTGGAAAAGTTTAATAACACTGAGAAAGAAAAAGGAGCTAACACTCAAGAGCCAGTTATTTTAAAGAGTAGTGCAGAATTACATAAGGATAAATCAATAACAGATTTTTCAAAGAATGTTTTTACAAAATTACTGTATGAGTATATAGAAACAATGGATGTAAGAGATTGCTATGTTTGTATGCAATTGCCTGCATCTGTAGCAGAGGGTGTGACTTATCATCACCTCCCTTTGACGTATGGAATAACATGTAGTGTATTAGCAAGCTTATTTTATAAAACAGGTAGATTAGAATATTATTACACTGATATAGATAAGATTTTTGCAAAGGTTTCTGTAGTTCCCGAGCTTAACAAAATAAAAGAGGGAAAGACGTTTGGTGAATATTTCTTAGAAGATAAGATTTTAACATTAGATAGTATAAATAAGTACAACCTTACCTGTGAGTTAAAGAAGGAAGAAAAGGTATTTTTAGAAATGGTTGAAGAGAGAAGAGTGAAATGTCAAAGAAAAGTAATAGAAGAGACAAAAACACCTCTTTGGGCGTTTGAGGAAGACCATCATGACAACAAAAAGACAAATGCAGCTATGACTCTGGATTGGCCCCAACAGGGAAGGTTGTGCATTAGAAGAAATAAGACAAGATATGATAATTATTTTGTGGGTTCCAGCAATTGCCATGACAATTACCAAATTCTAGGTGGATGGGGATTCAAAGGGGGAAAAGAACCAATTTTTTCAAGAAATTTATTATGTTTGCGGGAATAGGGCTTATTATAGGTTGCCGGACCACTGGTATGGGTCATGTTACTTAGGCCTGGTCTTTCCAAAGATTTTTCATGTAGACAGAAAGGAAAAAGGAACACACAAAATGATAAATACCTTTACACGTAGAAAAAGGGAAAGTTTTTCAGAAATAGTAGGTGATATTTTTGGTGCATTGATACCAGCAGTGGGAATATCTTTGAATGCATTTAGAATTCGGAAATTATCCACAGTAGTAGATCGTTTATCTACAGATACTGCTGGAGGGTTCTTAATGGTAAATACCGAGATGGTTGCCATGAGAGCTATGGTGATACAAAATTGTCTTGCCCTTGACATTCTTTTGGCAAAAGAGGGCGGAGTCTGTGGAATGCTGAAAGTCCAACATTGTTGCACTTACATTCCAGATAAAAGCGAAAATATACAGAAGTATATAACAAATATTACAAATTTGCACAAAGAACTTGTTCCACTGGAGGTTGAAAGTGTTTGGGGAAAACTTGGTAAAGGGTTTTCTTCTGTAACAAATTGGTTAACAAGAATGAGTGGATTAATAATAGGGAAAGTTATAATAATAGCAACCATGATAATAATAATAATATTAATACTGAAGCTTGCAGTAACCTGTATAAAGAGAAGAAGAAGGCAGAACAAGATAGAAAAAGAAAATATGATAAATAAGGAAAGAGAGAGAGAAATAGGTGAAATAGAGTTAGAAGAAATAAAAGAGAACATGTACAAGAAAACAAAGAAACAAGTTGAAAGGGATACAGAAGTGTAAACTAACAAAAGCAAATGGATAAAAGATATATGAGAAAATTGTATAACTTGGGTTTTTGTGGTGATATTAAAAATCACCAAAGGGGGAGTTGATGGAGCAGGGTAAATATAAAATTTTTAACCTCCTAATATTCTTGTACAATATTAATAAACATGTTCGTTTAAGTAAATAACCAACATTGTATGTTAAAGGGTTAATGGTAACACGCAATTCAGTGTGCAAATTAATTGACTTATAATTGTTTACATTTCTAACATAACATAAAATGTGCGTACTAATTTAATAATAAATGCATGATTTTGTGCTTTAAAATAAAACGTGTGGTTGCAAAATAAAGCGATGGTAAGTAAGGGACAGCTTTATATGTTGCTTCTGCTAGGTAATACCTAATTGGGGTACGTAGAAAGACGGGAGGGAAACGAAAGGGTTTATATTTCTTGATTTAATAACATTTTGTTTTCTTTGAAAATAGTGCGCTTAGGCCTGCCGAGCAGCAATATAAAATGGCCGCGAGTTACTAGAGTGCGCATGAGCGGATGAGACCATGTGATAGAGGAGAGAGGCTGTGGAAAAGGGATGATCACGTGCTGATGCCGAGAGGCTAAGATGAAAAAGTATGGTCAAGGCTGCTGTGACCCTTCTGAGCAGATGTGTGCCAAGATGATCAGCAAGAAGCGTGAGAAGCCTGGTTGAATCAATAGAAGGAACTGTATTATACAAAATGTAGCAGAAAAAGATACAATTTGGACTGATCGAAACGGATGAGCAAGTGCATGAACTGTGGGAAACGATGCTTGCATGGACATTCCACACGGAACTGGTTAAGACCAGGAAGTTTGATTAAAAAATATATATGGACCTGAGTTTTGACCAATGAGAATGAATCACGCCATGAAAGAAGAAACATTTTATGCTGTAAGCTAGAATTAGGGTATAAGAAGACCTACTCTTGGTGGGAGGGGTTAGAATGCTGGAGTAGAATGCTGCGGGATGCTGCGGGAGATGCTGAAGAAATTAGATGCTGTAGATGGGAGAGTTTGCGGTTGCTGATGCTGACGAGCTGATGCTGCTGCTGTTATTTTCCTTTTTCAGTTGAGTATAAAGAAGCTGCTTTAGGAGAACTTTTAATTGATAGATTTTATTAGAATTTAGGATTTCCCCAGAAGAGATAGATAGGTTGATCTATAGAGATTTAGAATGATAACCTCGTTTTTCATTTAATAAAAGTGCCATGCAAATTCTAACCATTTTATAATGATGATAAATGCGATGATCTGAATAATAAACTTAAATCTAAATTTCATGCATTCCAAACTTTATATAAACTTTATTATTCTTTAAACAAAAGACTCAGTGATTTTCTTTAGCATAATGATTAATAATGGAATGGTAAAAGAGTTCATTGTGATTGAGCTGGTCTTAATCACCATCAACTGATTCCTACTAGTTGGTCCATCGACCAATGAGCGGAATACCTTAAAAGCAAATGAGAAATACTATGTCATTATAAAAGAGGTATCCCGTCTCCTTCCAGCGAATCGTTTTTCTCCTAGGTACATTGACGGAGGAAATCCAGGGAATAAATGAGTAAGTGAATGTATATGCGGTGTTATGGGCCCCACCGTCATATGGATATAGTGTGTGTTAGAGAAATAATTGCACCTGGATGACCAAAAGCATAATAGGAGAAATTATTTTTATTGTAAGCGCTGGATCAGCAGCATAAATGCCGGCATATAGGAAACGTTTTTTGACGCGGTTTTCTTGGTCCAAGCAAGAATTCCCTAAGGTCTGCGTCCTTTTTAAGTAAGGTTAAGTGTTGTTTCACATCCTGTAGTGTAGACTTATGCAGCCAATCGAGGCATAATTTTCCTACACTGTATGTTGTTACTACCCCCGGATGTTGTCTTTGGACGTATCTTGGGTCTGGCCTATGAATAGTAAAGCCCTGAGTTTTATTCAGGAATCTTTCCTGACAGTTATTCGTGTCTGTGGGCCAGATCAACCATTTTTTCCAATCAGGATTAGATCTGTTGAGTTGTAGTATATTGTCAACTGCCACCACTGCCTGTGTATCGTTATCACTTGCAGGTGCTGGTACAGAAGGTGTGTTCATCTCTTTGATCTTGTCTAATCCAAGACAAGATGTTTGTTGGATGGTTTCATTCAAAAACATTATTTGTTCAGGGATGATACATGCTCTAAATAAAGCTTCTATCCCCTGCACTTGCCATCCTTTAGTACCCCAGACTGTTTTGGTGTCTATTGTGTCTTTCCAAAAGTCGAAACCCTGTCTAGACAGTTGGGCATTAAATAACACATACAAATAAATCTGTTTTGTATTTGTTAACATAATTTTCAGCCCTGTCTTGTTTACATTTTTATAGTAAAACATTTCTGGTTCAGATGTATTGTATCCTGAAAAATATGGAAACTTACTAGCAAATGTTTTTGAACTACCTTTAGGTGGTGTAGGACAATGTTCCCATTGGTTAAACATAAACACATTTCTTGGATATGCAGATTTATGCAAATAATGATGACCATAGTGGTTATAACAATACATTTGTTCATAGTCTGATGAACCCTCTAAATATTCATGTTTAGAAAATGCAGCAGATTTTTGTAGGTCAAACATTATATCATTGACAGTCTCAAAGTCCCAATCATCTGAATAGGTACTGGACGTAATTAGATCACTTAGTGAAATTTTAAACAAATGTGGAATGTTCAATTGTTCCGTCGGACCGAAGATTTCAAAATCTGTTTTGTCCCACACTATACCATCCTGTATAGGAACAGCTGTGATGTTCACTGATGACAAGTCTCTTGCTTCACGATGGGAATATTTATGAGGTTTCAAAAGTACGTTCACGTCTTTTCCTTCAGTATTCACATGGATGTATCTGCCACTTATAAGCACGCTCACAGTTGTTACCAAAGCTAGCCAGAGCAGGAAAACAAAAAGTCCAGATATAATCCAGAGTTCAATCCATGGAGAAACCAAATAAGTCTTTTTCAGAAAGTGAAGAAAGTCTTGTACTTGCTGCTTGAATTTCAATGATGCTGGCGTCGTTTCAGGTTCACTCGGATCTTCTGAGAACGTATCAAAGTTAATGAAATAGCCAGAAGCAGTTCTGTCAATTGTTGGAATTGCATCAGGATTTGTAGAAATCACTGGAACCAGTTCATCACTTGTTACGTTGGTGTAGACAGGTGTATTTGGACGAACTGTTACTTGGTGTTCAAGAGGGATGAGTTCCATAGCGTTGTTGCTTAGTCCTCCATCTGTTACAGCTGAATTCTCGATTGTTATCAGTCTTTCAGTCTGAACCTCTTGGATAGTAGCGAGAGGAGTGCGTCTGCTACTTGGTCGGAGTCCACGAGGCCTACTATTTAGTATTGGCCACATACTGTGGTTTGATCAGGTCGATGGACACAAATCTTTTCTTCTTTCTTCCAGGAAGGGGCGGCAGAAGTACTGTTCTTGTTCCTTGAACTGCTAGGACAGGTACTGGTTGTCTCTAAGAAGGTCCAAATTCCTTCTTGTCCGCAATTTTTTCTCTGACTAGATCCCCAACTTTTGGAATCCAGACATGCCTTGCTGGAACAGCCGGTTGATCCCCAGTGGTGGTTAGCTGTAGGAATACGTTGCTTTGTTTCGTTCTTAACTTGTTTAGTTCCTGTAAAACAGCCAAACGATCTTTGATATCAAAGGGTTTATTTTCCACCACTGTGCCTACGTGTTCAAGGTCTGGTACCCACATTCTTGTCCCAAATAGGACCTCATATGGAGTGACCCCCCCTTGAGATCTTCTTGGCAGGTTGTTCAATGAGCGCCTAACCCCACTAAGGTGTTTGACCCACCCATCACCCGAACCTAATACCCTACCTGTTATAGACTGCTTTATGTCCCGGATTTTTCCTTTCCACAACAGAATTTCCCTCAGGATGGAATGGAGAGGAGTACCGCAATGCAACGCCCAGACTGGCCATGGCTTCTTTGTAAGCCCTAGAGCTAAACGCAGGACCCTGGTCAGAATGTAGCGTGCCTACTGCGTATGTGCCGAAAAAGACTCGCAAATCTTTTATAACAGTTCGAGCGTCAGCCGAGCGCTGAGGCCA
Organism: Calotriton arnoldi; assembly: GCA_963921515.1. Lineage (NCBI taxonomy): Eukaryota > Metazoa > Chordata > Amphibia > Caudata > Salamandridae > Calotriton > Calotriton arnoldi. The sequence continues at coordinate 2,264,304 of CAWUFW010001308.1, forward strand.
TAACCATAGGAACCTAAATTCAGTATTTGTGGGAATGCCTTTGTCCAGTAGGACGCAGGCGCATAGATAGTCGAATGCTGTCTAACAATGGTGTCTGTACTGGGTTGCCGCATTCGCAGCATGGTGTCTGGTGGCTCTCTCGCTGTAATTTACAGTCTAAGCAGTTGTTGATGAATATGTGAATTTCTGTATTCATTCCAAGCCACCAGTACATCTCTTTTAACGTCAAAATTGTTTTAGAGATCCCTTGATGTGACAGACCCTCCCCCAAATGTGTTTCATAAATCAAGGCTCCTCTACGTTCCATGTTTGGAATTACCCTATCCCCCACTCCAGGGATTCGAGCAAAGGAACGTTGTTCGCATCAATTACATAAGAGTACTTGAGTGGAAACTTTTTTGGTAACGCTGCACTGCTGCCTTTGCTTGAAGCATTGACAGCCAACATTATCTCACCGTCTATTTTTGTTTTTGAACGAGTGATCGCAGCTACGGAAGCCGTGTGCACAGCCCCTTTGCGGCTTCGTCAGCCAATGAATTCCCTGCAACGTGAACGCCATCATGTTGATGACTCAGTGTGTGGATCACGTGAGCCTTTGGTAGTTCGTTTTTCAACTGAACTACTTGTTCCCAAAGCATTTTATGCTTTATTGTGCCACCTTTCGCATCTTTGAATCCATTTTCAGGCCAGTTTTGTATATAGTCATTATACGACTGAACACAGTAAAAGGAATCGCACACTTTTGTGGGGAATTCTCGATCTGTACTTTCAAGTGCCAGTTTGAATGCTTGTAGTTCAGCTCGCTGAGCCGTACAATCTCCTAGAGATTGTGTTTTAGTGACCATAGGTCTGAAGATGCCATTTCGCATGCAACCTTTAACGATTGCACACGCTGCACTGTAAGCTTGCTTACTCCCTGTTGCGGGCTGTGCGGATCCGTCAGTGTAAATTATGAATTCGTACTGATCGAGAGGCAGAATTTCAGTAGGCAGAGGACATTCATGTTCGTATTGCAGGAATGCTTGAGTTTTTAAATCTGGATCAAAAACATATTCAACATCTGTTGCAGCAAGAGAATTAACCCATTGTATCCATCTTGGATGTAATGCTTTAGCATTTGGAATGCTTGCTTTTGTGACCGCTTCTAAAGCTGGTACCGGGGTTACGACAATAATGCGTTTCCCTTGGGCTAAGGCTCTTTCTTTTGCTACAGCGGTTTGAACTGCTGTTAGAATTTTTTCAGTTGAACTGAAGCGCATTTCCGCTTGTGTGTACAAATGGGATTTGTATGCGATTGGTATTTTCTCACCCTCATTGAAGGTTAAGTAGGTGAATCCACATTGACCCGAAATTATTCGGATCACCAAATTTCATTGACTTACGCGTGTTTGTAAGTGATTTGTTGCTAACATGTTAGCCTGCAGTGAACGCAAGATTTCTGTGTGTTCTTGTGTCCAGTTTCTGATCGAAAAATCAGGTTTGATTAATGCGTAGAGAGGTTTAACCCTTTCTGCGTAATTTAGAATGTATGTTCTTCCAAAATTTAGGAAACCCAGGATGGATTGTAAGTTTTTTAGCGATTTTGGAGGTTGGAGCAGCGTACATTTTTCTAAAAAGTTAGCTGCCAAGCTCTTGCCTTCACTTGAAAGCTCATATCCTAGAAATAGGACATTCAGATGGGCAATTCTGGACTTTTTAAAGTTGAACTTGTAGCCCTCAGAGGCGAATCCCAGTATAATGGTGCTCACCCTGTTCAAGTGTTTTTCCAAGTCATCGTCCGTCAGATAAATGTCATCGACATAGGACAATGCCTCATTGTCATAAATTTGTAGTAACTCCGTTACCCTCGCTGAGAATAAACCTGGGCTGTTCTTGAACCCTTGTGGGAGTCGACAAAAGTGACGCTGGGTCCCCATTATGGAGAATGCTGTTAAGTACCTGCTTTCAGGTGCTATGTTTTGACAAAAGAAACCATTTGAGATGTCTAATGTTGTTTTATATTTTTACGCACAATGTTATTCATTAATGCTGTGCTATGTGCATTTTGCACTGCAAAAGTTTTAGAACAAGTGTTTAGGTGTCTGTAATCCAAAACTAGACGATATGTATTGTCTGGTTTGGAGACAGGAAACAAAGGATTGTTCATTGAGGAGGTGCATGTTTCAATCACCCCTTGATATTCAAGTTAATCTTGGATCTCCCTGACCTGTTTTTTAGCTTCTTGTTTTATTGGGTACTGCCGTTGTGCAGTTGGTTCATGTTTCAGATGTATTTTATGGTGAGGTGAATCCTCATCCCATCCTACATGATTTTTATATAATGCTGGGGCCTGGGCCACTGCCCATTTCCTGGCATATGTATATCTTAGATGCATTGGTATATGGTTGGAGAAGGCAGGCATAATAATGTCCTCGCCGTGTGGGCACTCCCTGACAAATTGTGGTGGCCAGTCTTTTTCTGCTAGAAGTATGTCATAGCCCCTTGATAGTCTTTCCCAAATAAGTGCTTTTACCTGTCTAGGTTTGTCTCCCTCCATCCGGAGAGTTATTTCATATAACTTTTGTGGAGTACTAACCCTGGTGTCTACAGTCTCAACTGTGATGTACTCATTCAAGTCCACTATCTCCAGAAGTTCCTTCAGGTTCTGGCGAACTATTGTGACTTCTGCTGCACTGTCCAGCATTGTCTGAGCCCATTCTCCGTTCTTGAGTTGTGTTCTCAGTATTCTCGGCATGTCTAATCTTTAGACCTGCTACTTTCTGTTTGGAGAATTGAGGTTTTACTTTTGTTTTTGGAGCGTGTTTGTCGTCTTTCGATTTCACGCGTTCTTCTCTATGTTCTGATCGTCCTCTTCTTTTCGAAGTCTGTGATGAGATCTGAAAGGGACGAGAGGAACGTGTATCAGTATCTTGATACCTATCAGGTTTTCTCAAATTATCCCTATTCCTGAGGTTATACCTCCTTTCAGAGGGCTCCTTTTGAGGAGACCTACCTCGGGATTGAGAACGTTTCTCATTTGAATTTTGTTTATTAGTCTCCCACTTCTTTTTAGAAGATGTAGGAGTTTGTTTAATTGAGTCCTTCTCAGGACTTTCAGATAGCTTCGGCTTCACTGGTCTTCCACCCAAACTATCTCTGCCTAATTCTGCATAAGATTGTTCTATAATTCTGGGTAGCTCTGTTTGATGTTCTGTAACATCAAATTCCCTTAATTTTGGCGGATCGCCACTGCTGCTGCCTCCCCTTTAATATTAGATAATATTATTGTTGAGACCTGGTCGAAATTTTTCAGTAATTTCATACCTAAATTTAGAGCAGGCTCTGCCCCGTATTCGTTTTGAATTTGTTTCAGGACATCAGGTATTACCGCAATTGACGGAATGCCATGTGTTTTGGTATAGATGGCAGCAAAGACTGAGCCCCAAGTGGTGCAGTCTTCCAGTTGTGGTGTGATCCCCATTGGTAAACTGATTGTCAGTATTCTGTGTTTCTCATACGGGCTAGTATTTGGAAATACTGCTTCGATTTGAGTAAATTTTTGAGCTATCCAGAATGGAATTTGCTCACGTTTTGTGGGCATTTTACCCATGACTGCGTATAGAGTCTGTGGTGTAATTTTTAGAGTGTTCCCCTGGTGAGGGGTTTGATTTAGAAGTGTTAATGGTGGTTTGACTGTAAAAGTCCGCATGACATATTGGACCAATTGTCTGTAAATTTTTATTAATTCTTGTATTTGAACAAGTAAGTCCTCATCTGACATTATATCCAGTTCAGGATGAGGTGTGTAGCCGGCTAGAATCGGCCATGTTGCTCCTGGTCTACCTAGTGGACCGAGCCTAGTAATGTTTTTGTGATGTTTTAGGGCGCCTTTAAACCAGAGCTGATGCTCCTGGTATGTTAATGGAATTTCAATATCCTCGACAGGAATGTATTCCTCTGGTGGTTCATCTTCTTTGTAGAAGTGAAACATGTGTGTTACTGAATTAGATTCAGGAAATATTACCCATGAATAGAATACCTCTGTCTGAAAGGATTCATGTGCCTCTATCACGAAAACTGCTCTACCTCCTCTTGGTGGTAGGCCATGTTTTATAAGTTTTAGAGTAATGGCTCTTCTTAAGTTTGGAGCGATGTTTATGACACCCTCCTCGGTTTCATTTAAACCTGTAATGTTAAAGGCTGCTTGGGCTGGATCAGCCGCAGCTCCACTGTTTCCGGCTTCAGTGTCGGAGCCAGGCATTTTGTTGTTTGAAAAATGTAGAACAAGTTTCAAGGAAACAAAGATTAGGTGGACAATATTTTGGAACACTGTATCCTTCAACGTTGAGCTAACCAAACAGCTAATATATAGGGTACCGCCCTATGTAGCCGTGGTGGATACTAAACCCTGCCCACTCCAGACGTCTTTTGGAGTATATGGGTAGGGGTCTTGAGAGAAAAAGCACGGCCGAGTTACTCAGTATCTAACGTTGAATTACTGCCTTACCAAACCGTTGGGCGCCATGTAGTGTAGCTCCTATTTCCCTAATAGGCTCTGCGCATTGGAATAATATATCCTATAGGTTTGACATAGGACTAAGGTCAGTATGTCCCTATCGAGTATATTAAACTTAATTACTTGTGCCAGCTAGCTCAGAGGCCACTAGAAACTCCTTGACAACAAGAAGGGAGTAGTTTCTGGCAGCCGCAAAACATGACCACTGTGTTTCCCTTTAGAATCAGAACGTGTCCCAGAGTCGTGGAAACAATAGATAACTATTTCACTCAGCTCAGTCGTGCATGCTTAGTTTTCTCCAAGTTACACAGAAAGAAATAGACGGGCGTTTCAATAAAGGATTTATTGAACAGTCTTGTTTCTGGTGTAAGTAAAATGTGCTGTTACGATCACAAGACAGTATGCGAGATAAATAATGTACAGTGTGAGCAGTAAAAATAAATAATACTGCGAGAGCATTATCTTTTAGTACATATGCTGTTACATAAATAACACAGACTAAAAATGCGAGTACTCATACAATGCGTTTCTAATCTAGTTCTACCCCAATGTACCTAACCTAACCTAGGTATAGGACGAGGTATGAAGTAGGTGAAGTATTCCTTACTATGGTATACTAAGAGTACGCTAACCCCAGTATGCCTAGTATGCCAAGAGTCCCTCTAGGTTCTAGTCTGCTCCATACCTGAAGAATGAGAGAGGTTGGAATCTCTTTGCCAGACTCGAACTCCAACACCCCGCAAGGGAAGTTAGATCACTGGAAGCTGGACTCTCTGCGTGCAGGGATGACAGCGTCTTCTCAGTGTGTCAGGCCGGGAAACGGGCTCCTCTGAAGTCGAGGTCTCCTCTGATTTACAGGGGCTAGGGAAGGTATATTTATACCTGAGAATTACCTCAGAATGTTAGCATTGACGTGAGTCGGACAGCGGAAGACGTCATGAATGAACCCCTAAGGAATAATGGTTCATGCATAATATATGAGTCCTTGAAGAAATCAATAGTCCTGGACTAGGGAAACTCACGCAGCCTAAGGGTCTGTTCTTCAAGAACTCGTTGTGATGTTAGGGTGGACGGATGTCGGAGACCATGCCTGTATTTGGAGTGCACGGTTAATGCCTAAATAAGGGCTCGGATGTTATGCCTATTTAAGGGCAGGGCGAATTGTGCCTATATAAGGACATGATACTGGAAAGCCCGTTTATGGACACCCTAAGAGGAATACAACACTGGGGTTATGCAGCTGGGCTAGGAGGGCAGTGTGCTGGTCCACAGGAATGCCAGGCCAGGGGAGGGGTCGTAAACCATGGGCTTCAAAGGGAAAAGCAGAACCCAGTGTCAGTTTACAACTCTGAACTTTATCCCTCAGGCAGATGGGGGATTAAGGAAGGTATGAGCAGATGCAGGGGGAGAGTCTAAGTAAATTAGCCATCCTAGGGGTGTGTTTAGCCAGCTCTTGCCTCCTTGCTGGAAATTCTGCCATTATGGATTTGGAAGATTTGATGCACTCTGGGACAAAATAATGCCACACTCTACAGGGAGTGGTCATATCTTTGAGGAGTTACCCTGCTCCCATTGGTCAGGAGTGACCTGCTGCTTGACCCAGAGCATTTTGAATAAGTATCTGAGAGGGGCAGAGCCCTCCAGATCTGCTGATTGAAACTTACTGAAGCAAGACATTGCCAAGCTGAGAAGATTTTGCTGTGCAAAGATTTCTAAGGCCTGACCTCTGAAAACTGCACCATCTGACGCTACAGCCCTGTGGATTATTTTGCTGAAAAAGAACTAAAGAGTGGACTCCCTGAAAGCTACAGGTTAAAAGAGCTCATCTGGAACATCACCAACTAAATCTGCACCTTGGGGAACTACCAGTGGATTTGTAAGGGTGACGTCCCAGTGGATTGTGGGAACTGAAGTCCTCAACTTTCAAGGACCATCTTGGTGCTTCCAGACCCTTGGAGTGAGTTTGAGACACTTTGGGACCCTTTGAGGAACTTCAGGAAGAAGTTCAAGAAGTTTGGAGAACTTTGGAGGAACTTTGAAAAAAAGCTCCATAGAGGGACCGACTCAACCTGGTCAGCCAAGCCGCCTGCCTTCAACCGCGAGTCGGCCAAGCCATCCAGGTTCGTCCCGCTAAAAGCTCCGTCGGTCCGACTTCCAGAGTTTGACCGGGAGTAGAAGAAATCTGAAGCCGGCGAACCCTCACCGGATCCGGCGAACCCTCACCGGATCCGGCGAACCCTCACCGGATCCGGCTACATGAGGAGCATCGAGAGACCCCGCGAGAAAAAGCTCCAGAAAAGATTCTAAGTCCGCTCGTAGAAAAGTCGACCGGGAGCAACCGCGAGAGCCAAGCCGCCTGTCTTCAATCGCGTGTCGGCCTGGGCTCCTGGGTTGCCCCGCTGAAGCGCTAACGAAAAAGTTTCTAAGTCCGCTCCAGGGAAGTTGACCGGGAATTTGTCGAAAGGCAAACCGGCGAACCCTCACCGGATCCAGACTGGATGGGAGCTTTGAGGGACCTCGCAAGAAAAAGCTCCAGAAAAGTTTTTAAGTGTGAAGGTAGAAACTGAGACCGGGACCTGCCGCAAGCTGTAGCCGCCCAGGGCTCCATCGCGGTCGGCCTGAAACTTTGACTTTGCCCCGGTCTATCGCGAGCAAGTATCCCAATATGGTGCTATAAACTTCTAAGTGCTATATTTTATTAAATCTTTGGAAATTCATATCTCCGGTTCCCTACATTAGATTTTTGTCGTTTTGGTGTCATTTTAAAGATAAAAATATTTCCTATGTTTATAAATTGGTGTTGGATTTTTATTTTGTGTGGTGTCTAAATTATTCACTGAAATGGTGTTTTTAAATGCTTTACATACCAGTCTTTGAAGTTAAGCCTGTCTGCTCGCAGCCACGTTACCAAGGGTTGAGCATAGGAATAATTTTTTAAGGCCTATGCTGAGTCCTATCATGTGCTAGTGGCCTTATTGCCAGTGGCAGACCTACATTTGCCCCTACCAATAACCCACTTTCCAACAGTGTGTGAGTGGGTATATGGGTGTGTGTTGGGTGAGAGAGTGGTTGTGTGGGTATGTGAGAAAGTGTGGGTCTGTGAGTGGATGAATGTGTTTTTTAAAATGTGGTCTGGCTCTGTGGATCCACCGCGGATTCACACAAGGGCTGCGCTGAGCACCGCTGTGGATCCATGGATCCTCGCCTGTGCCAAAAAAAACACTTTTCCACAATTTCTTCCCCATAAGAGGTCCCTCATAGACCCCTCCATCAGTCCCATGGGGTACCCTGACCCCTTATATCCTATTTCTCCCCCCCGGGAACTGTGTCCCAATTCACAAAATGGTGACTGCAACTTTTCTCCCAGGTTGTGGCCAGCTAATCAAGGCATTGCTGTTGGCACATGGATCTATGGATCCACTGTGGTGGATCCACTTCTCTTGATATACATAAATCATTTTCCTTTACTAATGCCAAAACTACTGAACGGATGTACACCAAATTATAAAAAGCACTCTTTCATGACAAAGATCTATCTTTCTGTAAATTGGGTGTAATTTCAGACAGCAATTCGGGCTGTAGTCATGTCTAAAATACCTATAGGAAATTGCATTCTGAAAACAAGTTTTGGGACCCCCCCTTTTTCTCAGCCTCCACTTGATGAATCACCCCAAAGCTTTCCAGACAGCAGCTGAAATGAGTGGCAAACTAGTTTTGAAAATTTAGTGATGATTTGTCAAATGGCTCTAAAGTTATCAACAAAACAAAAACTATTCTCCTATGGAAACTAGGTCCTAACAAGCACCAGTAGATAATATATCTATCTCCAAAAGCCAATTTATGTTTAACTCATGTTCTTTCACATACACACAAATTGCATTGGACGCTCTCGGCGTACCCAATTTGAGGTCAACCTACAAAATACTAACTGAAGCTTAGGAACACGCTCCAAAAGCTGTATAGTATTAGTGAGGTTACCCTGCCAAAATTCAGCTTTGGTGCACAATTGACTGAGTTTTGGATTAAGGTTTTGGTATGTAGGGTAATAAATATCCTTAGGCCCAAGGAACGCTTACTACTTCAATATAATTTTACAATGACAAAACCTCCCAGCATCTATTGAGTTCCTTTTTCATTACTTTTTCATACAGATTAAGTTGCTGTTTTAGAGTCTTAGTAACATCATAATTCCCCTACACTCCTGCCTCTGCGATCCCAGTTACAGTCTGCTCAAGTTCATTGAAGAGGCTCTTAGCTGCCTCCATCCTTCTTCATCTGATTCACTCATGTTCTTTCACATGTACACAAATAGCATTGTATGCTCTCAGCGTGGTTCCCCTGCCGAACCCCAGCTTTGGTACACAACTGACTGATAAATACGGAGACAGACACAAAGGTGCACAGACAGAATGTGCGATTCCTCTGGAGGTACAACAAAAAGCCTCTCACTCTTCGTGTCCCTCTGAACAGCCTGTCCTTTGTGCTGCCGCAGTCACCGCACCCGCGACACCTCTCCTCTCTTCCCTCTCGTTGGGAAATGGCAGTGGGATGGCGGCGGTGGCCAGGAAACTCTAGTCCTTTTATGTGTGTCCCTCAGTTCTGCCGGCCTCATCCATTAAACGGAGCTGGTGCTGGGCTAAGGGTGCGAGTCCCATTTGTAATCCAAAAGGCAATTCCTGTTTAATCCACAAGAAAAGAAAGCCTGCACATAGTGTGTCAGCATCACAAGTGTGGTAGGTACACGGCCTGCAGGAAGAGTAGCAATGTCAGGACCACAATACAGCTACTGGTAAACAGATGCTGATTAATAAATTCATCACGTATGGCAGTGAATATTGAATTTATGTCCTCACATGTCCATGTGGGTACAGATATGTGGGCTGTACCACTGGCCCGGTAAAAAAGAGAGTTTCAGAGCACTACAGGGCCATCTAAAACTTGGATGTGTCTTAACCTGTTTCTAGACATTGGGCCAGGGAACACAAACAAAATGCTGATCTCTTAGGGGCAGATTTACGTTGAACTAACGCAGCGGGGTACAGCAAGTCATTTTGCTGCGCCGCGCTGCGTTAGTTTTGAAGCACAGGGATGTGACATATTTACAAGAATATGTCGCATCCTTGTGCTTCCCCCTGCGCTGGCGCACAAACTGCAGCCATGCGCCGACGCAGGCACCCTTGCACCATGGTGCAAGGATGCCTGCGTCGTGGGGAGATTGTTTTTGTGCAGGAAGGGGAACCTTCCTGCACAAAAACAATCACTACAACCATTTTCCTCTTTCAATGCGTGCTGCAGAATGCAGCACGCATTGAAAGAGGAAAAAACGAGGAGAAATGAAAACATTTCTACTCGGTGCGCCTCGCTACGCCACCTCTAGGGTGGCGTAGCTTTCAGACGCATCTCCAGAGTTACGATTTCTCGTAATTCTGGAGATGTGTCTTGTTCCATGAGTGTTGCGTCGGAACACCCACAGCAACACCCATGGAACGCCCCTTCACCGCAAAGTGCTGCGTGTGAAAGGGCCTTATTTACAAGGAGAGGAAAAGTCACGCAGGGTGGCTTTTCCTCTCCTTGTAAATATGGAGCAGCCCCCTGCGCCACCAGTACGTCACGAAAAGTGACGTACTGGTGGCGCAGGGGGCTCGTAAATCTGCCCCAGAATGTTTTTTTAGATTGGCAGGATTGAGAAGAGCATCCGAGGTGGCAACAAAGAGAGGCAACTCAGGCAGAAGGAGTCAGAGTATATCATTTTGCTTAGGAGGAAGTTCCCTGGAGGACTGAACAAGAGTGAAAAGCTTCATATACACATCAGTTTATGTGATAGCTTTTTGAAGTTTTCTTGATCATACGTGTTTTTGCTTTTTCTGTTTCTTTCTCTTTATTCTCTTTTGTCTCACCTTTGCCTCTCCCTCCTTCCTTTATTTCTTATTTAATATAGATTCAATGGACGTTGCTCGCAGCTCTCCTTCTTTTGAGTTCAATGAATGGAACTATTTTGTTTTTATTATAATATTTTTTCATATCTTTGCATGGAGAAACACATGCTCCTGTTCGGTTGGGTTGAGGAGCCTGGTGATGTAGTGAAGCTCAGATAGGGAGGAGTGTCTTTTTGCAATCAGGTTCGGCTGCTATGGGTTACTTAACACTGTGTGAGGATTTCTATGGAATGGGAATGTTGCATATTGTATGCACCTCCATGCAGGGGCCACTGGGCCATGTATGAAGGGAACATGAATATTTGACTCATCTTTTGGGTTAGAGGCTTATATACACCGTCATAACAGAGAACGCATACACACCCATCTTTTTTTTTTATATGAATTTGTCCTCACAAGAGATAGATGATGTTACAACATAATACAGTGCATGAGTAGGCATGTGTTTAGATCTAATGGTGATTCAGCCACGTCCCTTGAGGATAAGAAGGAGAAATTACATCCGAAGTGATCCTAAGTGGTGGCAAATATAACTTGCAAAATTATGCATGAACAAAAATATATATACAAAAATATATAACTCGCAAACTGAATTGTGATGTAATTTAATTTGTTTAAATTAATTTAAGTTTTTTACATGACTGCAACTCCCCCTATCGCTGTTCTAATTGGTGTTGGGAGTATTTATTTTATTTCTCATGTTATGTATAATTTTTAAAGGAGATGAAGCACAATTTGTAAAACGAGGCGGTCCCGAAAACCTGTCCAGGTTGAAGCCGATTAAACTTGAAGTGAAGCTGACACACTGTAGGGCATATTCTCAAGCCCCCATCGCCACCACAACGTCACTTTCAGTTACGTTGTTGTGGCGATAGGGGCTTCGCCCTATTCACAAGGCAGCGTTAAGCCACGTTAAGTGGCTTAACGCTGCTTAACGCTGCCTTGTGAATAGGGCCCCCTTCACGCTGTTTTTAGCGTGAAGGGGGCGTGCAGTGGGTGTTGCGGTGGGCGTTCCACTGCAACACCCATTGAGTTTGACGCTACCTCCTATTCACAAGGGCAGCGTAAATAGGAGGTAGCACCAAACTTAAGAACAGGAAAAATCTGGTCTTAAGGTGGCGAAACGAGGAGAAATGCTTTATTTCTCCTCGTTTCTGCTTTTTCCATGTGTGCTGCCTTGTGCAGCACACATGGAAAAAGCAAAATGTCTTGGTTTGTTCATGTCCAGGAAGGTGTCCCTTCCTGTACATGAACAAACCTTTTTTTAAAATGCCGTTTTGTAACTTACATGTGTGCTGCATGAAGCAGCACACATGTAAGTTACAAACTGGCATTTTCGGTTTGTTTATGTGCAGGAAGGGACACCTTCCTGTACATAAACAAACCTCCCTGCTTGCAGACACACCCTTGCACTATGGTGCAAGGGTGCCTGCGTTTGCGGTAAGTTGTAAAACTTAGCGCCATCGCAGGGGGAAACACAAGGCTGCACCATATCCTTGAGAATAGGGTGCAGCCTTGCGTTTTCGAAGTGGCGGAGAGAGGCGTTAAGCCAAGAAGGCTAACGCCTCTCTCTGCCACTTCCTTGAAAATATGGCCCTGTGTGCGGGCTTTCTTTTCTTGTGGATTAAACATGAATTGCCTTTTGGACTACAAATGGTACACACACCCGTAGCCCAGCACCAGCCCTGTTTGGTGGACGAGGCCGGCAGAATTGTGCGACACATGTAAAAGTATATATTTATAATAATGTTTAATTTTATGATAAAATAGTTTAATATCATTTTTTAAATTTCCAAATAACATTTTGAACATTAGTAACTTCAGAGTTATCAATTTTAAAAATAAACCAGTATTAAAGAGGAGATCATACTCGATTGGTGAAATCAGAGAAAAATCTGATTTCGCCACTTACATTCAAGAAATTTATGCACATGACTGAATGCCTGTCCTTGAAAAAATATACTTTATTTATGCAAAACGCACAAAATCTAAATCCATCATCTCAAACTAAATTTTAGCATAAAATGCATCCTCATGAATTTTTGGAGCGAGAATCACCACGAGCAGCAGCTACTCATGTTCTGTTTTTTAAAGTACATTTTTGGACAAATGGTGCCTTTCACAATACATTTTTACAATGAATGGCGAGTAAATATGCGAAGTGGAATAATGGTGTAATTTTGGGGACTTCACATAGAAAGCGTATTACAGAATTCCCAAAACTTTGCTAATTACGCCTGCGTAATAAAAATGTTGCCCAGGCCTATTCTCAATGTGAGCTGTCAAATCAACCATCATTTCCTAAAACATGGATGTTCACTCTTCAGATCACTCTGAGGAGCTAAGGAGGGCTGATTACTCTTCCCTTAGTGTCAGAAGTGTGGAGAAGTGTGGCTCAATGGTTAGAGCGGCAGACCCTGATGCAGAGATCTGGCCCGGGGCCAGGGTTCAATTCCCGCCTCGGTGGGTCTTGGGCTCAACTTCCTCGGACCTGATAATTCTCGCCTCGGTGCCTATTCTAATCATGGGTCCCACTCTGCAACTCTGGGCAATAGCTTGCTTAATCTCCACAACGGCCCCACCAGCGCTGGGATGCCTGGCTTCACCTTGGGGGTGCCCAGGAGTGGACATTTCACAGGGAAAAGCCAGGAAGGGTTCCACAGCGGTATGCGTTCAGTGCCAGGATGCCTCAGGGTAGCAGTGCGCTTTACAAGTACAAATTCATTCATGACATTTCCAAGGAATCAAACACTTTACAAAAACTCCCAATAAATAAAATAAACAGATATTGATGTTTTTGACAATGTTCGTTATTCTAATTTCATAATGCATTATTACTGTAAAAAATACTTTCACCTTTTTTACTTAAATTCAATTTCTCAATTTTTTGGGGAAATATTTACATTCTACAATATTGTCCGGTAATACTACTTAAGGTTAACAGCTATTTGATAATAATTGATTTATAACCAAAAGTATCAAACTTAAGAAGGACACCCACTCGCCAGGTCTGACATTGTTTGTCACATGATGTTAGATGTTGATGATAGAAAAAATGTACAAGCAAATGATAGCACTACGACTACTACTACCATTACGAAGAAGAAGAAACAACAACAGCAATGTAAAGAGTTTCAGTTAATATTGACCAAAGGAAGGCTTGCCCATCTTATAGTCAGTGGTGCTCATTCTTCATTTGTTGGCATCATTTTTCACAAGCTCTCACACTAAAGTGCAACCGTGAAATATAAGACCTGTTGATGTTTTCGCTGTAATAAAAGGGCTTTTTACTTAACAATTACCAGCCTTTCACAGTCCATTTTTGGCACCACATGAATTACGCTCTAAACTGAAATTTTCACCTGCAGACCTGTACATTATCCTAAATTCTACAATGGTATGTAGTAGCCATTGGAAAGCTGCCGGTAAAGATGTCTTTTGTAGGCCTGGGCAGAGTTCGTGGAGTTCTGCTTTGCGGAACTCTGCGAATTGCTGAAAAAACTCTGCTGCGCTCCGCAGAGTTCCATGAGCGGTGGAGGTGGGCAAGTCGCGCTGATCGTGCTTATTTTTAGCACCAGAAGTTGTCCTGCGCTGTAAAATCAGCTTGAACAACACTACGTGTCACGCCAGAAGGCACTTCTTCTTTCTGCCACTTGGGTAGATATTCTACTCGAGTGGCAGCTTCCTCAACATGAGCAGCAGATTTCTCAACACAAGTGGTCGTGAGCTGCCGCTACCGCCCACGTTGAGAAATCTCTCCTGGAGGAAGTCTAGCGCATGATTTTTCTCGCTCGCCAACATAACATTGGCGAACCGCATAAGTGAAAAAACTCTGCTCCGTGTCACTTCGCGGAGTTTTGCCGAACTCCGTGCTGAGTGGACAAAGCTCCACGAACTCTGCAAGTCTTTTGCATCAATGATGCATCACTGATACCATCCTCTGAATATGACTCAGAACTCAGAATGTCTAACCTGCAGGCTGTTATTAAATATTTTTGTTAAATGTAACATTTTTAAGTTTCTCCGTGGCTAGATTTTATTGACCCTAATAGTTCATTCTTGCATCATCCCTCAATCAGTGAAAACAAGATATAATTATAAAACCTCTGACTATGGTAATCTCTTCTGTATGTTTTATTATCACAAACACAATCATGTCTTCATATCATTGGACTTGCTTTGCATATGTATCTGTAGAGTCATTTTGGGACTTATTACGTGTTCGGCGGTCCATAGGACCCAAACCCATGGTGGCAGTCCGACCACTGCCAAACTACAGGCCCGCTCGCAGTATTAAGAGTGTGGTGGTTGGACCGCCACAGGACTTCTGTGACGGAGGGGATCAAGGATCCTGCAGTGGTCGCGCAGTGGTCAGGAGCACAAATATGCTGACGGAGTCGCTGTGGCACCGCCTAGCATATTAGGAGTTGCCAGTCCACTACCCTTTTCATGGTGGTGAGCCTGCTATAAAAAAGGTGGTGGAGAGGCAACAAAGGGGGCTCGAATAGGACCCCTTGTTGCTCCTGGTCCTGGGGTGCATGCGGGAGGGCACATGTTGTGCCCCCCTGGTTTTGCATCCCCATTTCCTGCACAGCGTGGCTTGTATGCCACACAATGCAGGAAGGTGCAGTCACCGCCCTGAGAGCAGCGGTCTGCATGTTAGGCTCTTCTATGAGTCTAACAGACTTCCACTGTCAGACCACCGCAGGAATGCAAGCCAGACCAGGATTTAACTCCTAATCTGGCAGGCGGCCGCACCATGGCTTTGACGGTCCTACAGCAGACGTTGTGTTGCACCGTCCGCTGTTGGACTGCCAAGGTCATAATAAGGCTCCTAGTCTAGTTCATTTATGAGAGCCCTGCATCATGTTTTCACTATGTAAAGTGGTATGTGCATGACACAGGGCTGTGAATAAAATTTATGAAGCCAAACAAAGCCACCCTGCATGGCTTTTAGTGGCCCCATAAATCTTGAGTAAGGCAACGCAGCCCAAATCATATAGAAAGAGGGAAACACCTCTTGGGATTGTTTGTGTGCAGGAAGGTGCCCCTTTCTGCACAAAAACAATCCTGCATGCAATGGAGGCACCCTTGCACCATGGGTCAAGAGTGGCAATGTAGGCACTAGGCTGCCGAAACGGAGCCAGCGCAGGAAAAAAGGGCAGGAATGCAACCTATTGCATAAACACGGTGCTTTCCTGCCCTTTCACTTTAACTTTGGGCAGTGCAGCAAGGTGCCTTTCTGCGCTGGCCTATGCCAAAATCCCGTAAATGAGGGCCCAATACTCTGGCGACCTACAGTTTGGAAGTGAAGTGCCTGATAGGTACAGAAGAAAACCTACATGTTTAATTTGCTTTATTCAGCACTCAAAGGCCCTCATTTATGAGATTTTGGTGCAGGCCAGTGCAGCAAGGCTGCCTTACACCAAAGTGGAAGGGCAGTAATGCACCATATTAATGGAATACAGTGCATTCCTGTACTTTCTCCTTCTGCTGGCACCATAGAAAGAGGAAAAAACGAGGAGAAATAAAGATATTTCTCCTCATTACGCCTCACCTGGGGAGGCATAAGGATTTTGCTCTTCTCCAGGTTTCCATGATTTAGTAAATCTGGGGCAGCAAAATAATCCATGGGTGTTGCATGAAAAAACTCATGCAACATCCATGGAACACCTCCTGGGCGCAGAGTAAGGCGATGCAGCGATTTGTGCTGCATTGCTTTACTCAAGATTTATGAGGGCACTCAAAGCCACGCAGGGTGGATTTGCAAGGCTTCATAAATCTGATTCAGAGCCTTTATGTGGTGTTAGAAGTGACATAGGGCTCTCATAAATAAGCCTCAAAATGTTTTGCAAACATATGTGAGCCAAAGGGTCTCCTTCTGGATTCAATGTACAGTTCAAGACTTTGTCCAAGAAAAGAAACTAGGGAATGCTGAAAAAATTTGCAGAATGCAAGAAGAAAAGCTTTACAAATCATACTAGCTATAAAAAAAGCTTTTGCAAAACGACGAATTCATTATCTAATTACCACTAACATTTAAGAGAAAAAATAAATAATACTTTATCATGACTGAAGGACAAATGCCTGGTATTGGGTTAGGAATCTTAAATGAAAATGTATTCCGTGGGCTGATGATGGCCTGTTATACTAACAAAGATGCTTACAAGCTGTCAAGAAGCGAAAGTAAATCCTTAGTGAATCAAGGATCTGGGGTAGGCTAGATCTAGAATTGACCTAAGAAGTCTGCATCAGACTTTTTGGAGACCAGAATTCTCTCAAGTTGTCATTTGTGTGAGCAGTAATGGACTTTTGATCAGGGTCCCGTGTAAGAGAAATGAATTTTGTCTTGAAAAATCATGTTTTTCCACAGATTAGCTTGTTTTTCCTGCTAAGATCACCACTCCTATCCCAAGCCACATCACCTGCCTTGTGTTTGGGATGCTGCCCACTATTCTATCTATTTCAACTATCATAAGATCTTGCACTCCCCGGTGGTGCTATCTTTGAATAGAAGGAGACACATTGCTGAACCGAACCACTTGCTTAAACTTCTGTGTCCTGTTAAAGAATGACCTGGCCTTAAAGTGGCGGCTCTGTCAGATCATTGATGTTTTTGGAAGGATTTGACCAACAAGCCCTGTGTTTCATTATTTGTTTTTGCATTCCATATTATTTTGTTGCATAGGTAGCTTTGTTTTTTCCTGTCTGGTCCCTCCATCCCAGTCCAACTAATGGGCATCAATCAATGTTCTCCCCACCAACCTACTGCCCAGTCTCACTCCTTCTAACTGCTCATCTCTTGGACACAAGTGGAGGAGGCCCACCTACCACCGTTCTTTTATCCTGATGCATTTGCTGTCATGTTTGTGGATTCTATTGGACCTCACCATCAGCTCTCTTGGGTGGCCCCATTGTGGCATTTCACGTAGTGCCTTTGTTTTTTACTTGTGTAACACCACATTCACTTGTAGATGAACCAAAATTCCAATTTACTGTGATGTCTGTGAATCTCATTGGGTAGTACCACGCCTGCTTCTGATCTAAGGCTATAAACTTCTTTACTATGGTGCCAATGCTTTTTTCTCGAGGTACACTATCTTCAATTCTTGGCAGATCCTGTAGATTAACTATCTCTGATCTCTGCATAGTTACTTGGACTGTACCATCACTACTGGGTGGAACTCACAGACTCATTTCACTAGTGTTTTTTTTATTTTTCAATGTTGTTGTTGGACCCTATACCCCATTACCTCTGGTGTTTGTAGATTTCCTTGGGTTGCACCATCGTAAACTCTATAAATCTCTTTACTATAGAATATATATTTTTTATTTGTTTACACTACCTTCACTCCTATGTAGATACTACAGTTGTGGTGTCTGTAGAGCTCCTTGGATTATACAATCGCCTATTCTTTGTTGATCCCATTCACCAATTTACTCTGCTCTCATGTTTACTCAGATTTACCGTTAGAGTCCTTGAGCTTCTAATAGTCATCAAATATTCCTTTAGATCAGGCTACAGAGTCATAATCACTTACCAACCACAATCATAGGGATAACGTCTCACACAAACAATATGGAACTTCATATACTAAACATAGTAAGGTAAGTATGGAAAGAAGAAAATGCTAATGTGCCTATTTCTTCCATATCTTTCTTTATCATGCCATACTCACCAGTAGCCAAAGGTTTGACGCAGCAATATTTTGCACTTATCTGAACCTCAGGCACAGCATAAGAATTCTTCCCCTGTATGCCACTCCGTTAAAGAAACCAAGAACAACAAGCTGAGAACATACAATCATTAGACATACTTTAAAACTCTTCCCCACTATGTGTATTGTACAGTGCAGCACACATGTGAAAGATCACGAGAAATAAAACATGTCTCCTAGTTTTTGTGATGCAAAGCCCTCTCTCCCATTGGTAGAGGAAAAGGCTTTTCGTCAATGCCATGAGACACAGGATGGGAACACCAATGTACTACCTATTGATACAAAGTAAGGTCTGTCTCACTCACTAATCGTCTTCCATCCCATAAGAATGTTATGGACTGTATCCTTCAACAGCCTTATCTCCATTATTTGCTCCAGGTTGTACCTGCTCACTTCTGTAGCTTCCACCTTGAAAACTTAATGATGGCACAAGAATGGACTCAAGCAAAATGCATTCCTATCTGCCCAACAATGAAAGTCACATAGGGCCCAATTTAGATTTTTGCTGGACTCCCGTCGTCCCTCTGTGGCAGTGTTTACAAGTACTCTATCAAGCTGATGGATTCCCATCCACCGTATTTAGATGTGGATTGGCTGATCCTCCGTCCACATTGACAGAGTGTTTTCTATTGCGTAAGCGGCTCACCTCCTTCTATACGGCAGACTCCTCTTCTGGCTAACATTATTCCGTTGCCATCAGGGTGGCGGGATTGTGCAAACCTATTTACATTTCTCAGTGTGCTGGCACTGTCCTAGCAGTGGATTCATAACAGAGGGATTCCATCGCGGCCTACGTTTAACATTGTACAATTGCTGCGGCTTTTGGATGGATTCTAGCATCACACACCTGATGTGTTTTGGCTAATTGTTTTCACCGTCATTGCACACTATAAAACACACTTCATTTTAGGCTGTGGTCCTTTGCCTTTCCAGTGCAGCATAACATTGTTGGCTAATTGTAGCCCCTCCCCTCTGCCTCCCCCTGCCCCTCCTCCCTGCCCACGCTCGTTCCTGCCTCCCAGCTGATCGTCCCTCCCCCCTCGCCTACTTAATGGCGGTCGCTGCGGGGGAGCGCGAGTGAGACCCAGGTCACTGGCCTGCTCTTCCCCCGCAGCTCCGCGCCATCGACTCTGCCGCTGAGCCCCAGCCTCCCCCTCGAGGGGTTCGAGGTCGCTGCCTGCTCCATCCGTGCCTGTGCCACTTGTATTGTTGGTAACTGCTGGTTCTTATCTTGCCCCCACTGTACTTGTTATTTTATTGTGCCCGCTTGGTATTTCGTTCGTGTCCCCTCTGTTATTGTCATTCTCTCCACCGCTTCCCTCTTCCCGCTGCTGCTGCCCCTGCGGCCCCTCCCCCTGCCCACGCTTGTTCCTGCCTCCCATCTGATCATCCCTCCCCCCTCCCCTACTTAATAGCAGCCCCTGCACGGTCGCGCAGCCCGTCTGCACCCGTCCGCAACCCGACCGCGGCAAGCGCCAGGAACCCTGGATCTCCGACCAGCCATAGCTACGACACTACCACCCTCCTCACACTCAACCTCAGAAGACTCAGAGACTGCCAACAGGCCTCACCGAACACAACCCACGGCCAGTTCTCCTGCCTCTACTGCCGCCAGACCTTCACCACCACCCCAGCCTCCAGCTCCGCCGGCGCCAGCACCAACGGCACCCTAAGATGCATCTTTCTCAACGTGCGATCCGTACACAGGCACGCCATGGAAATCTGGAACCTACTCGACTCTCTCTCGCCCGACATTGTCTTCTTCATGGAGACCTGGACCAACGCCTCCTCCGCCCCCGACATCAACACAGCCATCCCGGACGGATACAAGATCCAGAGGAAGGACCGCCCCAACCACCCTGGAGGGGGCCTCACCATCGCCCACAAGAGCACTCTCCGCCTCACCACCTCCAGCGAAATCTTCCCCTCCGCCGAACACCTGCACTTCCAGATCCAGACCAGCCCCAA
Organism: Calotriton arnoldi; assembly: GCA_963921515.1. Lineage (NCBI taxonomy): Eukaryota > Metazoa > Chordata > Amphibia > Caudata > Salamandridae > Calotriton > Calotriton arnoldi. The sequence goes on from CAWUFW010001308.1 coordinate 2,284,421, forward strand.
CGCCACACTCCGAGGGACCCTCGTCTACAGACCCCCCCGGGCCCCTGGACACCCTTCGCCACCACTATCACCGACTTCATTGCACCCCACGCCATCGCCTCATTGAACTTCATACTGATTGGAGACCTGCACTTCCACCTCGACAACCCCAGTGACCCCAACTCCACCGCCCTTCATGACAACCTCACCAATATCAGACTCAAACAGCTCGTCACCACACCGACCCACAGAGCAGGGCACACCCTTGACCCCATCTTCGCTGCAGGAAACAGTGTTCACTTCAGCCACACAACGCAACCGCCATGTACCAACCACCACTGCGTTCACTTCGCCGTCGACAAACCCAAGGGACCCAAACCAGCCCCACCCCCACATGAAGGAACTGGAGCAAGGTCACCGACGAGCAACTTAACTCCACCCTCACCCGAGACAAACACACCTAGGCACCCAACGCAAACATCGCAGCCAGAGGACTCCACACCTGGATCTCCAACTGCGCAGACGAGCTCGCCCCGCTACGCAACCCCGAGAAACAACGCCCCAGGAAAGCCGCCTGGTTCACCACCGACCTCCAAGAAGCCAGGCGCACCTGCAGACACCTGGAGAAGAACTGGAGAAACTCCAAGACTGCCGAAAACTACTCCACCTACAAGGACGCCATGACGGACTACCACAACCAAATCAGAACCACCAAGAGGAACTTCATCCACAACAAAATCCTTGCCAACTCCACCAACTCCAAGGAACTCTTCAGTGTCATACAGGAGTTCACCAACCCACGCAGCGAAGCCACAGATATCACCCCGTCCCAAGACCTCTGCGACCAGCTTGGAACCTACTTCCACCTCAAGATCAAAAACCTCTACGACAACTTTGTCGACCACCCACCAGATGCCACAGCAGCCTCTCCGCCCCCCAAAGACACCAGCCAGCCCACCATTCCCAACTGGACACCAATCACAATCGAAGACACCGCCTCGACCATGAAAGGCATCCACTTGGGGGCCCCCACCGACCCCTGCCCCCCTCACATCTACCACAGAGCCACAGCCGCCATCGCACCCAAATTACAACACACCATCAACACCACCTTCAAAACAGGCACCTTCCCAGATGACAAGAAGCGCGCAGAAGTCAGGCCCCTGCTCAAGAAGCCCACAGCCGACCCCACCGATCTCAAGAACTACCGGCCCATCTCGCTCCTCCCCTTCGCAGCCAAAGTTGCAGAAAAGACAGTCAACAGGGAACTGACACAATTCATCCAAGAGAACGCCATCCTCGACCCGTCCCAATCAGGATTCAGAAGCAACCACAGCACCGAGACCGCCCTACTCGCTGCCACAGACGACATCCGCACCCTCCTTGACCAAGGCCATTCCGCAGCCCTCATCCTACTCGACCTATCAGCAGCCTTTGACACCATCTCCCACCGCACACTAATTGCCAGATTACACGCCGCCGGCATACAAGGAACAGCCCTGGACTGGATCCGATCATTCCTCACTGGAAGAAGCCAAAGGATCAGACTACCACCCTTCCTCTCCAATCCCACGAAAATCACCTGTGGAGTCCCACAGGGGTCATCACTGAGCCCGACCCTCTTCAACATCTACATGGCCCCCCTCGCAGCCATCGTCTGACAACACAGCCTCAACATCGTATCCTACGCCGACGACACCCAGCTCATCCTCTCCCACACCAAAGACCCCACAACCGCCAAACTCAGCTTCCAGAAAGGAATGCATGATGTCGAAGTCTGGATGACCAACAGCTGCCTTAAGCTCAACGCCGAGAAGACGGAAGTCCTCGTCCTTGGAACCACCCCTTCAGCATGGGACAAAAACTGGTGGCCGGCTGCCCTCGGAAGCCCACCTACCCCCTCAGACCACGCCAAAAACCTCAGCATCATACTCGACTCATCACTCACCATGACCCGACAGGTCAACGCCATCACCTCCAGCTCTTTCAACACCCTCCGCAAGACCTTCAAATGGATCCCCCCTGAGTCAAGGAAGACAGTCACCCACGTACTCATCACCTGCAGACTGGACTATGGAAACGCACTCTACGCCGGCATCAACAAGTCCCTACTCCGCAAGCTACAGACAATACAGAACACAGCCGCCAGACTCGTCCTCGGCATCCCTGGCACGCACACATCAGCCAACACCTACGAAAACTCAACTGGCTCCCCGTGGAGAAAAGAGCCACTTTCAAAATCCTCACCCACGCCTACAAATGCCTACATAACAACGGACCCAAATACCTCAATGACACAATCAACTTCCACATACCCAAAAGAAACCTCCGATCTTCCAACCTCGCACTGGCCGAAACCCCGGGCATCCACAGAGCCAGAGCAGGCGGAAGATCTTTCTCTCACATCGCAGCCAAGACCTGGAACGAGCTACCAGCAGACATCAGACACGCCCCCTCCCTGAACACCTTCAGGAAGACCCTCAAGACCTGGCTCTTCGGCTAACAGATCTGCGGACCCCCCCTCCCATCAGTGCCTTGAGACCCTCACAGGTGAGTAGCGCGCTTACAATCCCCCTGATTGATTGTTGAGGAGAACTTTTTAATTGAACTCAGTTTTTTTTTGCTTTCTTTGTTTCTTGTTCATTTTTTCTTTTTCACTTATTTTTTCTTGTGGGTTATCAAATTAGTTAGGCTTATTATTTGATAATGGCAAGGAAGAGAAATCCCCATTTTACTAAGGGAGAAATGTCAGTCATGGTGGATGAAATTGTTAAAGTAGAGCCACACTTGTTAGGAGCCCAAGTACATGATACAACTATAGCTCAAAATACACAAATGTGGGCTAGAATAGTTGACAGAATGAATGCTGTAGCAAGCAACCTGCGCACACAGGAGGAAATTAGGAAGAGGTGAACAAACTGCAAAGAGAGTGCGTTCCATGGCCTTCAATCATCCCCTGAAGGCCCAGAGGACTGGCGGTGGTTCTCCCAGCACCCCTTACAACTCTATTCCTGGGAGGAGAAGGTCTTACAGATCCTACATCCTGAAGGCTTGACAGGAACCCCTGGTGGAGTCGAGACTGGAAAGTAATATTTTTGAATGTGTTACTAAACCTAAAATGCCATTCTGCTTTTAATTTAGCTGTTGCTAATGTGTTTTGCACCTTTCTTTAAACATATAAACCTATGTATATTTTGTTTGGGGTGTTTGGAAATTTGTAGCATTATTGTTGTTTCTCTCATTTTACTAATTCTCAATAAGTTTAGTCAATATGTGTGTTTTTCTCCATGTTCTTTTTTTTGGCTTTGTTTGTTTGAATGTGTTTTGTTGAATTTAAGATTACAAACTCCATTATATTTCACATGTTGTTATGGTGCTTGTTAGTGTTTTTTCACCTAATAATACATATATATTATAGATGTGTTTTATATTGTAAATGTCTGTATATTCTTACTGCATATTTTTTCTAGGTATGTTTAACTTACAATTTTGAAAGTGTTGTTAGTGTTTAATTGAAATGATTACAACGACCATAATACCTTTTTTTGGTTTGTAAAAATAATATTGCAATGTTATTTTAGTCATTCTCTCTTTTCTTTCATATTTTCACATATGTTAAAGTTGTATGTATTTATTAATCTCTATTTTATGCTATGTTTTGAAATGTTTTTAGTTTACTTTTGTATGTTGTCATTTTCTTGTTATTTCATTGAATGAATGTTATTTTTTTCACAACTCAAAATATGTTGACTTAAAAATGTTAATATAGGTTATTTTGTATGCTAAATATAAGTTGCTTTTATAATAAATGTACTTTGCAATATGATGACTAATGCTATTTTCCCTTCTTAAGGTATGAGTACGATCTTGCTAGGAAGGCTTCCAGACGGATTCCGGAACGAGGAAATCCGATTCTGAGCCTATGTTTCCTATTGTTCTGAACGACCAAGTACGATGCGAAGATCTCGTCCGCGTCGGCCGAATTGTTTCCGAACCCAATCCTGTCAGTCTGACTCTTTCGCAGCCGAATCGTGCCACGCAATGGAGCCGGCTTCCGAACGAGCGAGTACGATGCACGATTCGGACAGCCGTATCGACTTGGTCTCAGTGAGACAAAACATCGGTGGGAATTGGACTTCGGGGGGCTGTAGTGGGCCCCCCTTCACCCAGGGCCCTCCAAATCTGTCCCATGGGGTACCCATGGGTCCCCCATTTCTATGCATGCACAGTGTGGTGGGCACCATGGAGTGCCTGTCACAGGGTGTACGCTTTTGCCCACCCACCCCATTTTGCTATGGGAGCCTGTGTACGCATTCAGGCTCCCATAGAGTTCAATGGGAGTCCAAGCAAACCGAGTACGTCACCACATGGGTGCATCTTACTCAGTCGCTCGGACTCGCAGAGCACAATTCGCTAGGAAAGCCCTCTGGATCCGAGTCTTACGAAGGGCTTTCCTAGTAAGATCGTACTCGGGCCCTAAGTTGTTTAATTGTCAGAATGTTACCCTGCTAGGTCTTGTAATGGTTTCTTCTACATTTCTCCTCTCTACTGTGTTGTGTTTAATCTTCGGTATATTTTATGTGTACTTTCTAATTTTAATTTTAATTTAATCATTTTACATGCTTATTTAAGTAGTTTTGTATGTGATCTGTACTGTTTTTATAATTTATTATAAAACTACTGGAAGGTATAATGATTATATTAATTTTCTTTTTCCTTTAAGGTTACTTCTTTTTTGCTTAAAACTCAATTGATGTATAATCCAGAATTACAAAAATATTTTTTTATTTATTATAGGTTCAACACCAAAAACAAACGTTCAGTGAGGAATCCATTCCTGCAAGTCCAGATGATGAGGAGCAGACTGGTCCATCTGGTTTGCCTGGACAGATAGCTACAGTGAGTCTCACTCGGCCGACACCTACACCTCCCACCCCAGCTGTTGCCACACCTCAGCCTCTGGATACCTCCACTTCCAGTGTGCAAAATGACATCATGACAATCTTTTGCCCATCAGTCCTGACAGTTGTTTGATGGAACAATGATTAACTCAACCCCTAATACCTAAACAACGCGGTCTGCATAAGGACCGCGTCTTAACCACAAATTGTTTTACCACGCATGCCTTTACCACAATTTTCGTGGTAATGACATGCAGGGTAAAGGGGTATGCGTGGCTAAGGTTACCACCCCCTTCCCCCTCCCCCTCCCCCTGAGCCCTAAAAACAACCGCCATCCCCCTCCCTGATCCCTAAAAACAACCCAAAAAAAAAATACCCCGAACGCCCTGAAAACTACAACAAACCCTCCCACCCCTAAAAACGACCTGAACCCCCAACCCCTAAAAACTACCCTGAACCCCCACCCCTAAAAACAACCCGAACCCCCACCCCTAAAAACTACCCCAAACACCCCCACCCCTGAAAACTACCCTGAACCCCCACCACCCCTGAAACTACCCTGAACCCTCCTCTACCCTGAAAACTACCTTGAATCCCCACCCCTAAAAACTACCCCAAACCCCCACCCCAGAACTCTACCCCGAGCCCCCACCACCCCATAAAACTATTTTGAACCCCCACCACCCCATAATACTATCTCGAACCCCCACCACCCATAAAACTACCACAAACCCCCCCAAACCCGTCCCCAGCCCCACTTACCGGTCCGTGTCTGCTTCACAATGCTCCTCTTTCCCCGCCATTCTGAACACTAGACCGCATTTGCCTTAACCACTGACATTTGCAGCTCAAGAGCTCGAAAAGAAGGTAGCAGCAAAACAGGAACTGGGAAATATGGATATATTGCAGCTGGACCCAGATCTTTCTTGATGCTCTTTGAAGCTTCCTCTCCTCCTTCTTCCCTTTTATTCTATGGCACTTTAAGCACTTTATTTGAGACGCGGGAACAGACACGCTCACTCAAGCACAAGTTCTAACGCGTGCTGCATCCTTGTCATAACAGTTGTTTGTCGGCTCTAATCTTCTAATGTGAGGGCCATCCTTCCCCTCTTTAAAACTGTTTTTCTGGTTTTATTTAGCATGTACACATGCGTAATGTTGCAACAGAAAAAATGATTCAGCACTCCCACATATTCAAATTATTAATTTCTACAAATACAAATCAAGTAAAGAGAAAAGGAAACACATCAATTCCGCAGGTTCATATTTCTTTGTTTCTTTATTTCAAAAAATCTTCTTAAAAAACGACCGTAGCCAACACGTTTCGACCCAGAAGGTCTTCTTCAGGGCAATAACAATAACAATATTCACTCTTAATTCGATTTATTATTTTTTCTTTTTTTCTTTCCTTTTTTGCTTTTTTTTCACTTTCTTCAATTGGCGACTTGGTCCCTCACTCTAAGTATAAGTGCCCACTAGACCTCTTATTCTTTTAAATACACCAACAAATTAGATATCGCTTGTTCAATAATTTCTTCATGACCTATTGCAAATAGTTCATTTCAGTACAGACTGGGTTTTAACCCTTATCGATTTGTTATCTGTATAAGAACGCTCCCGCCGTGTAGTCAGAGCCGTCACAAAAGTGCGTAATGTTGCCCAGCACACGGGGGCATGTCTCGCCTATTTAAACTGCTTTTCCTGTTTTTACTCATCATGTACATCTGTGCAATGTTGCCTAGCACACGGGGCATGTCTCGCCTTTTTAAACTGCTTTTCATGTTTTTACTCATCATGTACATTTGTGCAAGGTTGCCTAGCACACGGGGGCATGTTTCGCCTTTTTAAACTGCTTTTCCTGTTTTTACTCATCATGTACATTTGTGCAATGTTGCCTAGCACACGGGGCATGTTTCACTTTATATGACGTTGTTTACCACATGGTGGTATGTTCCACCCTTTTATGATTTTAACAAATCAAATGAAAGTATTTTTCTTCTTCTGCCTTAACCACGCATGTGCGTGGTTAAGGCAAAGTCGTTGTCCGGGCAAGAGTGATTACACTTGTGGGCTTCCGGAACTCGTGGCTCTGGCCTCGTTGTTCCGGAAGTTTCCCATCCTGACAGCTGTTTTTCCAACACCACCACCACAACCTCCAATTCAGCCAGGACCCAGTGGGATGGGGCACACTTGGTCAGGGGCACAGGGAAGTGGGGGTAGAGGTTGTGGGAGGGAATCTGTGGACAAGCAAAGTGAGGCCACAGGGTTCATTGACACCCAGGCCACCATTGACCAAGTCTTGGAATCCATCAATCAGTCCCAAGACATGATGGGCCAGGCCCTAACAGAGCTCCAGGAGATGAAGCAGTTGCAGAGGGAGCACAATGTTCAGATGGAAAATCTCAACTTGAATTTGGGTTCCCTTACTGCAGTGCTGCATATTTGTTTTACCCATATGTGCCTGGCTTTTCCAGCAACATCTCCCCCTGTCTGTGGTCCAACAACATCTGGACCTACTACATCTGTCTTAGCCACAGAAAGGAGTCCCAGCAATAAGAGGAAACTAACCCTGGGTGGAAAAGTCCGCTCCGCTAGCGGAGTTTGCATTTTTTTGGCAACTCTGCGTTCCGCGTAGAACGCGGAGTTACTGAAAAATCTGCGCTCCGCAACCGAGCAGAGTTTTTTTTTGTTCGTGCGTTCAAAATGCGTTTTCGCGCGCGTGGGAGCGACTTACCGGGATGCCTGCGTTCGCCGACGAGATGTCCTATCCATTCGCGTGAGCCACAAGATTTGGTAGCCGGCCGCACGGTCCCACGAGAGTGTGCGATCGCGAACACGTCATTCGGGTGCGCCATCGGTCTTCCGGCGGAAGTTTCGTGAAGATTGCGATGCCGAACAAGCAGAATTTGCAAGCTGGAGAAAAATATCTCTCGAGCAGCATAAAACCTTCTCGAAATGATGATTTGGATGAAAAAAACTCATCAGATTGACATTTGGCTGTATTTTTTTGTGCAAGGAGTCCTTTTTCTTTTTTTACTTATTTTTTGAAGAGAAAGGAAGTGCCCCAGTGTCTCCAACTTCCTGATCCTGTCCAGCAGGCTCCTCCCAGTGCTTTGTCCATCTCCTGTTCACTTTTCATTTGGATTTGGAGCTGGAAGGATCCCTTTTTTTGTCTGCTGCATCATATATCCTTGGATTTGAGGACTTTTGAATTTGAGATTTCACAAGTAAGTTGGAAAATTGGTGTTGTTTGTTTGCTTGGGGCATTGCATCTACATCTTTTTGTACTTTTCATTGGGTTTTTTCGATGTATTGTGGTGGGTGGCCTGTAGTTTCAGTAGGGGCCTAGTTGCTTATTTGTATGTAATTTTTCTTTTAGTTTTCTTTTATAAAGGAAACATGTTGCAAAGTTCACTACATTTTCTCCAACTTTTGCAATCAATTTGCAACATGTATTTAATTCACTAGCCCAGTAGTCTGCCAGTAGGCCTTTCAGCCGATAGGCCCAGAGCTACTCATGTGTGCATGAAACAACTGTTTCTGTGGTATCTGTTGAATTTAACATCATTTAGGGCATGGAGGGCATTGGATTGAATTGCAAAATGTGTTTTTTTGGGGTATTTCACTTTTTTCGTGTGTGTTAAAAAAAATGCCTTTGTTGGAAGTGTGTGGTGTGGTTGTTGTGTAACTTGCAAACCTTTTTTAGCCCTGTGGATTTTAGTTTTTGCATTGTTGCATTATAGCTGTGTTGTTTAGCATGCCTCCTTTTGTCTGGCCATGTAGGCCTGCTTGAGTTCATTGTTTTACAGGCCTCCTGCTTGTTGAGTTGTGTGAGTGACCAACCATGTGGCTGGTGGCCATTTTGTGGTGGTAGTAAGTGTGCTGCTTTTGCCATAGGCCTGCATGTCTTTCCTTTGTTCCTCTTGGCTTACTGCTTCTTGTTGTTGTGGCCTGGCCATGTGGCTGGCAGCCATTTTGTAAAGCCAGCCAGTGTGCTTTTGCCATAGGCCTGCATTGTATGTCTTCCCTTTCTTGTTGTTGTGGTGGCCTGGCCATGTGGCTGGCGGCCATTTTGTGAAGCCAGCCAGTGTGCTTTTGCCATAGGCCTCCATTGTCTATCTTCCCTTTCTTGTTGTTGTGGTGGCCTGGCCATGTGGCTGGCAGCCATTTTGTGAAGCCAGCCAGTGTGCTTTGCCATAGGCCTGCATTGTCTGTCTTCCCTTTCTTGTTGTTGTGGTGGCCTGACCATGTGGCTGGCAGTCATTTTGTACAGGCAGCCAGTGTGTTTTTGCCATAGGCCTGCATGCTTTCTTTGTGTTGGCCATGCCTTGCCCTTGTTGTTGTTTTGCATGCAATGTTTTTCTTTTTACCCAGCAAAAAAATACAGGACATTTCACAACATTTTCTAATACATTTGCAATATTATTGATTTGAATTGATTCACTCCACTATGCGGCCTAGTCTGCCAATAGGCCTTTTTCAGCCAGTAGGCCCAGAGCTACTCATGGGTGCATGAAACAACTGTTTCTGTGGTGTCTGTTGAATTTAAACATCATTTAGGGCATGGATGGCATTGGATTGAATTGCAAAATGTTTTTTTGGGGGTATTTCACTTTTTTCGTGTGTGTTAAAATAAATGCCTTTGTTGGATGTGTGTGGTGTGGTTGTTGTGTAACTTGCAAACCTTTTTTAGCCCTGTGGATTTTCGTTTTTGCATTGTTGCATTAAAGCTGTGTTGTTTACCATGCCTCCTTTGTCTGGCCAATGGCCATATAGGCCTGCTTGAGTTCATTGTTTTACAGGCCTCCTGCTTGTTGTTGTGTGAGTGACCAACCATGTGGCTGGTGGCCATTTTTTGGTGGTAGTTAGTGTGCTGCTTTTGCCATAGGCCTGCAAGTCTTTCCTTTGTTCCTCTTGGCTTACTGCTTCCATCCCCATTGCCAGCTGCAGCTTCCTGAATGATGCTGCATCCCACATGATGCACAATCACATTCACAATGCCAAACAGGTTCCATTACAATTGTATTTTTGTTTTTGTTCTTCTTCTTTCCTATCCTTCTTGAGTGTACACAGTACACCATGAAAGCCCTTGTTGTCAAAGTCTCACAAATGGCTACACTGTTGTTATGTTTTTTAATAACTGAGTTAATACAATTTAATAATATTAATAATAACACTAACAAGTGTGACCACACACTAAGTTATATATTATATTTAAGGCTCCCTGTTTTCCGTTTTTACTGATTTTTACAGATAAATACAGACTGAAAACCATTTATTTTCTTGTCTGTATTTATTTTTAAATGTGGATAAAAACGGAAATTGGGTGTTTTTTGAGTGATTCTAAATACACTTTGCCATGACTGCCAGGCCATTAACTGTATGGATTGATAGGTAAGGGTAAGAGTGGTCCGTAGTAAAGATGGCAGATTCCTCAAGCTGATGGTCAAGATCGGGCAGCGGGCTCTCACCCTCTGCAATGTCTGTGCTCCAAATCAAGCTCAAGACCTCTTTCTTAGGGACCTCCTGCAGGAACACTTAACACACGATGACTCTAACCTTGTCCTGGGGGGCGACTTCAACCTGATCTGGGACACGGGCCTTGACCGTAGCGACGGCTCGTACCATGGGGCAGGGGCTATGTCCGCCGCCTTAAAGAGGCGTTTAACTGACCTTGGCTTAACGGATATTTGGCGCTACCATTCTCCAGCTGCTCGAGACTATTCTTACTATTCGCATGTCCATTGCTCTTACTCGCGCATTGATTATGTCTTCGTTTCCCACTCCCTGATTAGCGACACTCTCTCGGCATCTATGTCCGACATCTGCGTCTCTGACCATGCTCATGTGGAACTTCTCATACAGGGCCTTTCTTCTCGCTTACGCCGCCCCCCGATGGCGCCTCCCCCCCAACTTCTTTGGGACCCCGTAGATGTGGAGGCCATTCGGGACGCTATTACCTCCTACTTTGCGTCCAACGACCTCCCTGAGACCCCCTTCCCCGTGGTCTGGGATGCGTTTAAGGCCACGATCCGCGGCTGCATTACGTCAATCGCCATAGCCCGGGCTCAGGAAGCACGTCTTTTCGAAGACAACCTTTTGCGAGATATATAAAGGCACTTGAAAGATTGGACCAAGGACGTCCTCTAGCTCTCCACAAGAGACGGCTTGCCATGCTTCGAGGCCAACTAAGGGCGCATAGAACCAACAAGGCAGAACGCGCTCTTTTAGCCTTGAAACAACGGTACTATGAGGGGGGAGATAAAGTGGGCGCGGTCTTGGCCCATCGCCTCCGGACATGGGCCGCTAAGGCACACATCGCCAAACTTAAACTGGAAGATGGCACATGGGTAACCACCGAAACCGCTAAGCTAAAAGCTTTCCATGAATACTACTCGTCCCTCTATACCAGGGAATCGCCCAGCACAGAACAGATACAGGCTGCATTGGGAGACTGTGCCTGGTCTCCGATCGGACGCTATCACGCGCAGCTCCTGGAGGACCCGCTTACCTCGGAGGAGCTCTCTGGTGCCCTGAAGGTCCTTCCTCTTGGTAAATCTCCGGGGCCGGATGGCCTTCCGATCTCCTTTTATCGCGCCTTTCTCCCGCAACTCAAGCCCCACTTGCTTCGTCTTTTTAATTCCTTCTCGGACCCCGAGGGGCCCTCCGCGTCTATGGCCATGGCCGAAATAGCCTTAATCCCCAAACCAGGGAAAGATCATACACTATGCTCCTCTTTCCGCCCGATTGCGCTCTTAAATACAGATCTTAAAATCTATACCAAAATGCTAGCCAAGCGACTCGATCCGCACCTGCCGGGGCTTATTGAACCTGACCAGGTTGGCTTCATTCGACATCGGCAGGGCGCGCACAATGTGCGACGTATCGCGCATTTAGTCGGGAAGGCTCAGCACTGGAAGATACCCTCCTGCTTGTTGTCGCTTGATGCTGAGAAAGCATTCGACCAGGTAGATTGGGTATTTCTCCGGGCTGTCCTGCACAAAATAGGGCTGGGCCCCCAGATGATCACTAGGATCATGGCTCCCTATCTCTCTCCATTGGCCCAGGTAAGGGTCAACGGCCAACTCACGGAGCCCATCTCGATCCAAAGAGGCACCCGCCAGGGGTGTCCCCTTTCTCCCCTTTTGTTTGCCCTGGTGGTAGAACCCCTTGCGGTTATGATTCACCGATCCCCCGATATACATGGCATTACACTGGGTGGGCTGGACCATAAAATCGTCTTGTTTACGGATGATCTCCTTCTTACAATATCTCGCCCACGAACCTCGTTGCCCGCTCTCCATAAGGTGCCCCAATCGTTTGAACTTGTTTCAGGCCTCAAAATTAACCACGCTAAATCATGGGCCCTAAATCTCACATTCCCCGAGGCGGAGCTCCCTGTGCTCCAATCTCTAATCCCATATCAATGGGCCTCCCATTCTATTCGATACTTAGGCCTCAACTTGACCCCCGACCTCGCCTTGACAAGCTAACTGGCAGGAGTGTAAAAAGGCCGTACTAGACGATCTGAGAGCGTGGAAACCCCTCCCTCTATCCTGGCTGGGTCACCTGAACACAGTCAAGATGTGGATACTCCCAAAGAAACTCTACCTGTTTCAGACTCTTCCCACACCTTTTCCACAGCTTCAGATCCAGAGCCTTCAGCGTGAGCTCACCACGTTCATCTGGGGAGGGCATCGGCCGCGCTCCTCCAACAAGATTCTCTTGCTGCCACGAGACAGAGGGTGGGCTGGCTTGTCCTATTTTGCTCGAGTATTACTGGGCCTCTCATCTCCGTTTTATCTCGGAATGGATGGCAGGGGAAGTGAGAAAGTCTGGTTTCACATGGACACGGCGGTGACCTGTCGACCCATATGGGATCTCGCCTGGCTCCCGCAGGAGGCACGCTCTCGTAGCGCCTATATAGCTATTCCTACAAAGACGGTGCTTGATATCTGGGACAAGTTAGCGTTGTCTAGAGGCCTTACCATTTTCCCGTCCCCTCACACCCCCATCACCAGCATCTCCTATTCCCCACCTGCTCTTCACTCACAATCTTTCTCGGACTGGTCAGATGGGGGCTGTCGAACGATTCGAGATCTCCTTTCGGGGGACTCCTTTAAATCTTTTGATCAATGTAAATGAGACTTCCAGCTCTCGGAGGGGGCGAGGTTTCAATATATTCAACTCTGACATTGGGTCCAGGCTTCATCTTCGGCGCGGGCAACCACTCGCCCCTTTACCCCTTTTGAACGGCTGGTGCTCACCTTTGATAACTCCAGGGGTCTAATCTCTCGCACATATCAAATTCTCCAACACTCTTCCGCGGATCACCCTGCATGCTTATCAGTCAAGGTGGCAGTCGGACACAAGCACTGACATTACGCCCACACAATGGGATCACTTGTGGCGCGATATCCCAAAGGTCTTCCGTAGCATCTCCCAGCGGGAAACCGCGTACAAGGTCATGACACACTGGTATTACACTCCACATAGGCTACACAAAATGTTTCCTACCTCCTCGCCTCTCTGCTGGCGATGCACGAACGCCCCTGGAGACTTTCTCCAAATTTGGTGGACGTGTCCGCTCTTGACCATCTACTGGAAGGAGGTCCTCAGCCATATCAGACTGGTACTCGGCTACCCGTTGCCTGAAAACACAACCACAGTCATTTTAGGCCTCCGGCCAGTGAACCTGCGCCTCATGATCCGCCGTGACTGGCATCTAAGTCTCCATATGCTTGGCGCAGCCAAGCAAATCATTGCTCTCTACTGGAAAAAGGCGGAAACGCCTCAGGTCAATGTCTGGTTCACTCGCCTGTGGCATACTATGGCGCGCCTGCAGCTTCGAGATACCAATTTCACCAAACTTTGGCAACCGTTAATAGATTACTTTTGCAAGATGGAACATGCCCGCCTCCAGCCCCCGAAGCTCCGGGCTTTACGCCTATTTGAAGACGCCGTGACCCCTCCGGATGCTGATAGCCTCTGGTGAACTAATAGCGGCATCGCTGGACCTCTCCCCCTGGTGGAGCTATCTCCGCAGGCCCCCGACACCCCGCTCTCTCCCCCAGCTCAGGCAGACCAGTTCTCCTTTTGAATGTCACCCACGGTCCGCATTGGCCATAGATATCTCGGTGCCCTTGCATTGCTAGCCCATGTTGTCTGCGAAGAGTGGATGCTGGCCATCACCCGCTCCACCTGTCCTCTACCCTCTCGCTTTCGTCTCTCTCCTAGCTTTTTCTTCTTCTCTCATTCTTTCCCTCTTCTCAGTTTTGTTTTGCTTCTGTTGGCTAAATTGTTCTCAAATAACAGTGTAATCCCGACGAGCAGATTTGAAGCAAAAGACATTGCATAGGGGATCTCTCTGTGGGGACTCACACTTGAGATAAGTGGGATCGTATGCTTCTTGTTGGTACGCAATGTCTGGAGATAAAGCAGTAACAGATACAACTCTATTAACACAGCAGTGCCTAGGAACCTCAAGCTTTACTATATATAATACATGCAATGTCGCCTTAGCTGCATCTGGTAGATGCTGAGACTGTACGTTATGCAATGGACCCTAATACACTGCTGGTGTGATGTACTGTAGTACATGGGAGGGTTGGCGGATAGCACTGCCTGCATATGCTCATATGTGATTACTTTAAATGCCAATAAAAATATATTTAACAAAAAAGAAAGCAATTTTAATAAAGAGGCTTAAACAGCAGTAGCTATGCACAAGGCTGATACTGAAATGTGTATATTTTCATATAAGTGCATTGATTTATCTTCTACGGGTGTTCATATCACTGAAACCTGGCAGGCTTTCAAGCATGACTGCATATTTATTGGTTAAATAAATGTGGAAATATACCAGTTTCAGCTTTACTTTTTCACAAAACCCATAATAAATATGGATAAATACAGATAAAGTTGACAAAAAATAAATATGGATAAATACAGAGGGAAATGACAAAAAAATAAATACCATAAAACCGGGAGCCCTAATTATATTTGTTTGTTTGTACAGTAGTAAATTGAACCACAACAATAAATGTCACTGATGTTCTTCTTGCTTCTTTGCATTTAGGTGCACAAACGAGGAGGAGGCGTCATTCCCCATTGTACTGCCAGACAGAAGTCCTGCTGAGCACGACGTCACATGACGTGTGACCACAGACATCTCTTCAACTTGTGCCACTGTGTGCTGCTGACATCTGAAGAAGATGGCCTCAAAGAAAGGTGCCAGGTCCTCCAGTACCAAGAAAGTTGCCAGTGAGAAGAAGAAGGAAGTGCCACTTACCACTTCTGGTGTGCCGACCAAGATCTTTTTTGGGAAATCAAAAATTGCGCCTGCAGCAGCGGTGTCTGGGGATCAAGCTGGGCGCAGCACCCCCGCATCAGTGGACCCACCCCACCAACCTAGGCCCAAGCCCATGTCTGTCACAGAGGCAGCCAGTCTCATCACGACAACGCCAACGAGCAGCGATGTTGAAATTGACTTATCTTTATCGCAAAGTAGTACCCAATCAACAACAGGAAACTCAGATAAGTGGACAACAACAGCCGCAACCACCGCCCACAATAGTAGTTGTTCCTCCCGAAGTAGGGGCAGCTCAGGAAATCGAGCTTCCTGCAGAGGAAGAAGAGCAAGCCAATCTTTCAGAAGATCCATTGTTTTCCAGATCCCAGCAAGGAAAAGGAGGGTTAGTCCATCGAGTTCTTCTGCAAGCACCCCTTCTGATGATCTAGATGCCACTTGGAAGCCACCACCTCAGTCTGAGAGTGAGAGACGCCACGAGACAAGGCTAGGGAAAAAGAAGGTTCCAGAAAGCCTTAGAGTTATGGAGGTAGATGTAGAAGAGGAGGATGATGACGAGCCAGTCATCATTGACATCAGTCCCGACCCAGTGGAGACCGACATTACCCCATCCCAAATTGCTGTGAGGGATGTGGCACGGATACCACCAACACAGGTAACACCAACAACACCTCCAGCTTCCATATTTGCATTTGCAAAGGCCCGGCAGCGACCTACACCCAGCACAACCACCTCAGTAGAAGTAGGTAGTGGTAGTGCACAGAGTCAAATTCCCCGTCCACCCTCCAGTTCATCCAGCATTGCAAGTGGCACCTCCAGCAGCTCCAGAAAATTCACCTCCCCAGTTTGGGACTTCTTTTCGGTTAGCAGTAAGGAGGAGAACGTTGCTATTTGCTCCATTTGTAAACAAGGTGTTAGTCGGGGTAAGCTTGGTACAAACTATGGTACCGGAGGCCAAACAACCCATCTGAAAACACACCACTTGATCCAGTGGGAGGAACACCTTAAAGGCCAAAAAAGTAAAACTGCACCCATTGATGTTGGTGGTGATGAAGAAGTAGAAGATACGATCGCAGTGGAAGGTGAACAAGAGGGAGACATTTTCTCTGGAACACAAAGTAGCCCTGTCCCCAGCAGTGCAGTGGTACCGCCCACATCCTCATCAGCCTCAGCAACATCTCAGTGGCACAAGAGTAAAAGTTAGGCTGAGAGTGAGACACCAAGGCAACAGAGCACCACAACAACAAAAAAAATGTGCGGCGTTGAGCCTAACAACATCCGGCGTCAAGAAGTCACCTGCATCAGTGGCACCAGAAAGGAAAAAAATCCAGCCTACCATTCTCAGCATGTTTAAGTCGGAGGGGCAGTACGAACGAAACCACCCAACGGCACGTTTGTCCAATGCGAAGCTGGCTAAAATGTTAGCGCTGGACCTTCTCCCTTTTTCTTTTGTGGAAGGGGTAGGTTTTCTTGAACTTGTGACAGCCATCTGCCCAAAATGGAAGGTTCTCAGCCGGTCCTATTTTGCCAGAGTTGCTGTTCCAGCACTACATCACGACATGCTGTAATTGCTTGGACAAGCTTTGCGGCAGAGTGCTGTTCACAGTATCCACATGACAACAGACATGTGGACCAGTTGCCAAGCCACTGATTACATGTGCATCATTGCACACTGGATCTGTTTTGTGGGGGTTAGAGAAAAGATATCTGAAGGTGTTGACACTGCTGAGATTTTTAATGCCACTCGGAAACATGCAACTGTAGCCATGTTCGCCATGGAAAAATCTCATACTGCTGCAAACATTTTGGAAGAGTTTAACGGCAAAGACTTTGAATGGCTGCACCCAAAAGGGCTTAACATTGGTTTTGTTGCCACGGAAAAGGGCAGTAATATAGTTAAGGCCATGGGCGATGGTGGCTATTTCAGGGTCCTGTGTTTGGCGCACTGCATTAACATCATTGTTCAAGACTTTCTGAAAAAAGAATACTGAGTCAGCAACTTACTGAACACCTGCAGAAGAATCTGCACACATTTCAGCAATTTTTTAAAGCCCGGAAGCAGCTGAGGGTCATTCAACGTGAGTATAGAGTGCCAGTTAAAGCACTCATCCAGGAGGTGCCAAAACATTGGAACTCAACTTATTACATGCTTGACCGTCTGTTTGAGCAGTACAGACCAATCAATGAATATGTCATGCGAAGACTAGGGGATGCTACTGTGAAAGGCATGACCATTGAGATGGACCAATGGGGCCTAGTTAAATGCCTGACAGAGATGCTACTTCCTTTCGAGCTCTTCACACATGAAGTCAGCAAGGAGGACTGTACTATGGGCCAAGCTATCCCATTGTTGATGTCAGGGTCTGTCCGGGACTTTGTGGGGAACACAGTCAGGGACTTGGGCAAGGACTGGGAACTGGGTAGGAAACGTACACAGAAAGAGGAGACAAAGGGATCCAAGGGGAAAGCCTGTACAAGTGAACAAGAAGGGTGAGACTCAGAAAGGACAGGCACTCATGAGGCGGCTCAGCATTCAGAATCAATAAACCCAGGACGGATGTGCAATACACTTAAATATAAAACAACATTAACAATAAAGGGAATGTGGGGTAAAGCACTAGGGAGCTCCACACGGTAAGACTGAAGCTCAGTAAGTTCCTCACCCACAATTGCTGTTACAGATACTGACATATAGGATATGTATGCAAAGGCAGGGTCTGTGGAGCTTATACCTATGGCTACTGAAGAAACCGTCAGTGGATCCCACCGACCTCAAAAACTACCGCCCCATCTCGCTCCTTCCTTTTCCTGCCAAAGTCATCGAGAAGACCGTCAACAGACAACTGGCCGCCTTCCTCGAGACGAATGGATCCCTCGACCACTCGCAGTCCGGCTTCCGGGCCAACCACAGCACCGAGACCGCCCTCATCGCAGCCACCGACGACATCCGAGCCCTGCTCGACAACGGGGAAACAGCGGCCCTCATCCTCCTGGACCTCTCCGCAGCGTTCGACACAGTCTGCCACCGCACCCTAGTGCAACGCCTGAACAACGTCGGAATCCAAGAGAAGGCACTGGAGTGGATCATCTCCTTCCTCGCCGGAAGAACCCAGAGAGTCCGCCTCCCCCGTTCAGTTCCGAGGCCACCGAAGTCATCTGCGGCGTACCACAAGGATCATCACTCAGCCCCACCCTCTTCAACGTCTACATGAGCCCCCTCGCAGCCATCGCACGCCAACACAACCTCAACATCATCTCCTACGCCGACGACACCCAGCTGATCCTCTCCCTCACCAACGACCCCACAACCGCCAGAACCAACCTACATGAAGGGATGAAGGACGTAGCCGAGTGGATGAGGAACAGCCGCCTGAAACTGAATTCAGATAAGACGGAAGTCCTCATCCTAGGATCATCACCCTCCACCCTCCGCCTGGGACGACTCCTGGTGGCCCCCTGCCCTGGGCAACGCACCCAAACCAACGGACCACGCACGCAACCTGGGCTTCATCCTGGACTCCTCCCTCTCAATGACCCGACAAGTCAACGCCGTCTCCTCGTCTTGCTTCAACATCCTACGCATGCTGGGCAAGATCTTCCGGTGGATCCCCACCGAAACCAGGAAGACGGTCACCCAGGCCCTCGTCACCAGCCGACTGGACTACGGCAACTCCCTCTATGCCGGAACCACAGCCAAACTTCAAAAAGACTCCAACGCATCCAGAACGCCTCAGCTCGACTCATCCTGGACATCCCCCGACACAGCCACATCGCCGGACACCTGAGAGACCTGCACTGGCTCCCCGTCAGCAAGAGAATCACGTTCCGACTCCTCACCCACGCACAAAAAGCTCTCCACAACCAAGGCCCCAGATACCTCAACGACCGTCTGATCTTCTACACTCCCACCCGCCAGCTACGATCGACCAACCACGCCCTCGCCGCCGTCCCCCGCATCCAAAGAGCCACAACGGGAGGAAGATCCTTCTCCTACCTGGCTGCCAAGACGTGGAATTCCCTACCCATCCACCTCCGCCTTACCCAAGACCACCTCTCCTTCAGGAAGCAACTCAAGACCTGGCTGTTCGAACAGTAGCGGCCCCCCCCCCAAGCGCCTTGAGACCCTCCGGGTGAGTAGCGCGCTATACAAATGCTTGATTGATTGATTGATTGATTGATGTTATAACAGTAACTCAAAGACAATACTCACAGTGAACAAGAAACACCACCTAGGTAGTCAGCTGTGCCCACGGATCCTGGCGATCAAACAGGAACACGCAAGGCAATAACAGCAAAGGGGTAGAACTAAACACAAGCACAATAGACAAGGAGCTAGCAAAGAGGAGTGCTTAACAGGAAAGGAAGGAAATCACAGGGCACACTTGGCAGAAAGCAGGTAACAAACATACAAGGTAACAGAAGCGAGACAGCTGAATAGAAAGACAGCAAACTAGGAACTGGAACCAAGGAAATGCGAAGAAAGGCAGGGACTGGAAAAGGGTATGCAGAAGGGGAGGGTACAAGGGTATACTAGAATAGTGCAGGGTCAAGAATCAAGAAAACAAGGTTGCATAGGATGCAGTGCTGGGGCAAGAATTGAGCAAAGGCTCAGGATTCAAGGTAGCCCTGCAGGTCAGGAACAAGGAAATGTTAAGGCTCAGGAATCAAGGTAGCACTGCAGGTAGTGCTGGATTAGGAAACAGGAAAATAGCTACAGCTCAGGAAACAAGGAGTCAAGAGAGCACTGCAAGCAGTGCAAATCAGGCTCAAGAAATAGCTGAAGCCCTGGAACAGAAACAAGGACTAACTATAGCTCAGGATACTAAGTAGCACTGCAGGCAGTGCTGGTTCAGGAAACAAGGAATAGCAAAATCTCAGGAACAAGGACTGGTCTCACCGGATAACAGCTTACAATGACCAACACTGGGCTGAAGGGAGCTGGGGCTTAAAAGAGCTCACAGTAATCATATGCAGCAGGTGTGAGCAGGCTAGCAGCAGCCAGCCACAGGTGAGCTGAATTCCTCCACCCATCCTTGGCCTGCAGGGGTGGAGACAAAGCAGTGAGCAGGGAATTCTAGGTAGTGGAGTTTCAGGCATGAGTAGGCTGGCTTCAAATATAAGCAGGCTGGCTTTCACAAAACCCGGCATGGTTAGGGAATGGATGTCAATTCCCAATAAGTGTCCAAATGGCTGGAAGTCAGGATATGCATGCAGGGGAGGGTCTGGAAGCTTATTTGAAGACTGGAAAGTCCCCCAGTTCAGCCCCCTGGTGGTGGACACGGGAATGCAGGGAGCAAGTCGTGACAGTACACCCCCTCCAAAGACCCTCTCCCGGAATCTGGAACTGGATTCAAGGCCGTGGCTCCTAAGAAGTAAGTCCATCTCCATCATAGATGTGGTGCAAGATGCCAGAGGACTGCAGGATAATTGTGACGTTCTGGAGGGTTTTGTCTCTGATGCTGGAGATTCAGTTTCTGAATGTCTATGTATTGAGACCTCTGAAGGTTGGCAAACTGGAAGCACAGGGTCAAAAAGTTGGCAAAATAGAGGCTCAAGTGCTGAAGGCAGGGAGCCCGGAGGCTCTGGTGCTGAAGGCAGGGAGCCCGGAGGCTCTGGTGCTGAAGGCAGGGAGCCCGGAAGCTCTGGTACTGAAGGCAGGGAGCCCGGAGGCTCTGGTGCTGAAGGCAGGGAGCCCGGAGGCTCTGGTGCTGAAGGCAGGGAGCCCGGAGGCTCTGGTGCTGAAGGCAGGGAGCCCGGAGGCTCTGGTGCTGCAGGCAGGGGGGCCCGGAGGCTCTGGTGCTGCAGGCAGGGGGCCCGGAGGCTCTGGTGCTGCAGGCAGGGGGCCCGGAGGCTCTGGTGCTGGAGGCAGGGGGCCCGGAGGCTCTGCTGCTGGAGGCAGGGGGCCCGGAGGCTCTGCTGCTGGAGGCAGGGGGCCCGGAGGCTCTGGTGCTAGAGGCAGGGGGCCTGGAGGCTCTGGTGCTAGAGGCAGGGGGCCCGGAGGCTCTGGTGCTAGAGGCAGGGGGCCCGGAGGCTCTGGTCCTGGAGGCAGGGAGCCCGGAAGCTCTGGTCCTGGAGGCAGGGAGCCCGGAAGCTCTGGTCCTGGAGGCAGGGAGCCCGGAAGCTCTGGTGCTGGAGGCAGGGAGCCCGGAAGCTCTGGTGCTGGAGGCAGGGAGCCCGGAAGCTCTGGTGCTGGAGGCAGGGAGCCCGGAAGCTCTGGTGCTGGAGGCAGGGAGCCCGGAAGCTCTGGTGCTGGAGGCAGGGAGCCCGGAAGCTCTGGTGCTGGAGGCAGGGAGCCCGGAAGCTCTGGTGCTGGAGGCAGGGAGCCCGGAAGCTCTGGTGCGGAAGGCAGGGAGCCTGGAAGCTCTGGTGCTGAAGGCAGGCGGCCTGGAAGCTCTGGTGCTGAAGGCAGGCGGCCTGGAAGCTCTGGTGCTGAAGGCAGGCGGCCTGGAAGCTCTGGTGCTGAAGGCAGGCGGTCTGGAAGCTCTGGTGCTGAAGGCAGGCGGCCTGGAAGCTCTGGTGCTGAAGGCAGGCGGCCTGGAAGCTCTGGTGCTGAAGGCAGGAAGGCTGCAGGCTCGGGCTTAGATGGCAGGAAGGCTGCAGGCTTGAGCTCAGGAGGCAGGAAGGCTGCAGACTTGGGCTCAGGAGGCAGGCAGACTGCAGGCTGAAGTTGCGTAGGCAGGCCGGCTGAGGACTGGGGCTCTGAAGGCAGCGGGCCGGCTGAGGACTGGGGCTCTGAAGGCAGCGGGCCGGCTGAGGACTGGGGCTCTGAAGGCAGCGGGCCGGCTGAGGTCTCTGAAGACTCTGCAAGAAGACAAGCTGAAGGCAGAGTGACACATGGTTCATAGACTTTAAGCTCTGGGAATGGTAGTAGACTGTGAAAAGTAGATTTGCTGTTGTCAGTAGTGACATCTTCACAGGTCCTTGTAGTATCCGGGACTGTGATATCTACTAGACTACAGGACTGGGTAACCTGGTGTGAATGGAGAGCAGACGTGCTAGAACCAGAATTCTTATTCAGCAAGCTGAGTATGGTATCATTCTCCTTTTGCAATGCTGACACAGACATTGAATCTGGATCAGAACAGAAAAGCAAGTCAGGATCTGGCAAAGAGGTGTTTGAAAGCCAATGAGTAAAATATTCTGAACGTAAATGTCCATTTCTCATAAGAGGATTTATTGTTTCAGGACTAGGGTGAACATTCTCAAACTGTAAAGTAGACACTAAATGTCTCTCATTGGTGGGCACTGGTGAACTGCCCTGCACAAACTTACTTGATGCACAGGTGTGTCTTTCTGCTGCTAACAAGGTTTGTAGATATTCATTTTCATCCTGTAGATCACTGGCTGACATCAGGTGAAGATCAGGGTCACAGATGGAATGAAAATCTAACATAGAAGGATCAGCCAACCACAGGGAATAATATTCAGCACGTAAAAGTCTGTTTTGTTCCATGAATTGATCTCTAGAGTTTAAGGACTTTCTGGATCTGTTGCTGAACATCTTGGCAAGAACTGACAGGGTGGGTTTTAATAAAAGGTAGCTAACTGAACGCAAAGAAACCTCACAAGTGACCCTGGAAATGTAGTTTGGTCATTCTGTCAGGGTCTGTCCGGGACTATGTGGGGAACACAGTCAGGGACTTGGGCAAGGACTGGGAACTGGGTAGGAAACCTACACAGAAAGAGGAGACAAAGGGATCCAAGGGGAAAGCCTGTACAAGTGAACAAGAAGGGTGAGACTCAGAAAGGACAGGCACTCATGAGGCGGCTCAGCATTCAGAATCAATAAACCCAGGACGGATGTGCAATACACTTAAATATAAAACAACATTAACAATAAAGGGAATGTGGGGTAAAGCACTCGGGAGCTCCACACGGTAAGACTGAAGCTCAGTAAGTTCCTCACCCACAATTGCTGTTACAGATACTGACTGAAAATACCCACATATAGGATATGTATGCAAAGGCAGGGTCTGTGGAGCTTATACCTATGGTGATGTTATAACAGTAACTCAAAGACAATACTCACAGTGAACAAGAAACACCACCTAGGTAGTCAGCTGTGCCCACGGATCCTGGCGATCAAACAGGAACACGCAAGGCAATAACAGCAAAGGGGTAGAACTAAACACAAGCACAATAGACAAGGAGCTAGCAAGGAGGAGTGCTTAACAGGAAAGGAAGGAAATCACAGGGCACACTTGGCAGAAAGCAGGTAACAAACATACAAGGTAACAGAAGCGAGACAGCTGAATAGAAAGACAGCAAACTAGGAACTGGAACCAAGGAAATGGGAAGAAAGGCAGGGACTGGAAAAGGGTATGCAGAAGGGGAGGCTACAAGGGTATACTAGAATAGTGCAGGGTCAAGAATCAAGAAAACAAGGTTGCATAGGATGCAGTGCTGGGGCAAGAATTGAGCAAAGGCTCAGGATTCAAGGTAGCCCTGCAGGTCAGGAACAAGGAAATGTTAAGGCTCAGGAATCAAGGTAGCACTGCAGGTAGTGCTGGATTAGGAAACAGGAAAATAGCTACAGCTCAGGAAACAAGGAGTCAAGAGAGCACTGCAAGCAGTGCAAATCAGGCTCAAGAAATAGCTGAAGCCCTGGAACAGAAACAAGGACTAACTATAGCTCAGGATACTAAGTAGCACTGCAGGCAGTGCTGGTTCAGGAAACAAGGAATAGCAAAAGCTCAGGAACAAGGACTGGTCTCACCGGATAACAGCTTACAATGACCAACACTGGGCTGAAGGGAGCTGGGGCTTAAAAGAGCTCACAGTAATCATATGCAGCAGGTGTGAGCAGGCTAGCAGCAGCCAGCCACAGGTGAGCTGAATTCCTCCACCCATCCTTGGCCTGCAGGGGTGGAGACAAAGCAGAGAGCAGGGAATTCTAGGTAGTGGAGTTTCAGGCATGAGTAGGCTGGCTTCAAATATAAGCAGGCTGGCTTTCACAAAACCCGGCATGGATTGGGAATGGATGTCAATCCCCAATAAGTGTCCAAATGGCTGGAAGTCAGGATATGCATGCAGGGGAGGGTCTGGAAGCTTATTAGAAGACTGGAAAGTCCCCCAGTTCAGCCCCCTGGTGGTGGACATGGGAATGCAGGGAGCAAGTCGTGACAGTTGCACATGCTACAGGAACAGCTGAAGGGGGTGTCTGCATTGTACACAGGTGTGGAGGAAAAAAAAGAAGCATATCAGTTGGTGGAGAGCTTATCCCCTCACTTAGCTGAAAATACAAGGGTGCAAACTGAGATTGTGTCATCCAACCATTACATTTCTTCCACAATTCTGGATCCACGGTACAAAGCAGTACTGAACACTAACACATTCATTCCTTTTTCACAAGTGGATGTTGCCAAGTACAAAACTTGGATAGCTGCGGTAGCCAGTCGCTTTGAAAAAGACCGGCTGGAAATTAGAGGCACGCTACTCCAGCCCACAACAAGTACTGCAGGGCAGCCGGCGTCAAGTTCAACTTCAGAGCCTGCAGGCAGTGCGGTTGGCTCACAGCAGTCAAAACCACCAACATCAACAAAAGCAAGAACAGGATCATCAGCCCCAGTAAAATCGGCACAGGAATGGTTTCTGCAGCACGGGCTTGTTAGGTCCAGTGCTGATGCAAATGCAAAGGCAAAAGAGGCCGGGCAAAGCGGAGCACCCCTGACCATTGAGCGGATGGTCCAGGCCTATCTGGATGACCCAACAGAGATCTACATTGATCAAAACCCATTGCTGTATTGGTATGGGAAAAGTCGCCATTGGCCAGTGCTCAGCAGGCTGGCGATAAACTATCTGGCTTGCCCTGTTGCAAGTGTCTCTTCTGAGCGTGTTTTCAGTGCTGCTGGTGCCATTGTAACAGTGAAAAGGACCAGTCTCTCACCCCAAAACATGGAGAGGTTAACCATGATCAAAATGAATCAGCACTTTATACCACCGGATTACACCATACCTGAAGCACAGCAAGAAGAGGAGGACAGTGACTTAGGTGACGGAAGTAGTGTGTTAGGTGACCTACTTCTGGGTGAACCACCAGAGTTTGAGGACGAGCTCTACTTCCCTGACAACTAGGCTTTCAACTTGTTACTTTCTTTCTTCCTTATTTACTTTTATTATTTGTGTGTGTCTCTGTCTTTCTGGTTCGAATCCATCACCACCGTCTTGTCTTTTTATTGCCGTATTGGAGTTGCAACTGTGTGCATTTATTATTAAAGAAGTCCACTCGTCCGAGTCCTGCTCCATCCATCCTGACTCGCCCTAAATCCATTTCCCTCAAGCCGGACATTGGATGGAGAGAATAGTACAAGAAATGTGTGCTTGCCTCGTCGAGTCCCTCCAAAAGAAGATGACTATAGCTATCCTCCTCCTTTCTGAGCCGAGAGGGACTGCCCCTTAAGATTAGGCCTGGGCGGGAAACTACGCTACGCTCGTGTAGTTTGCGCAACTACGCGCTACGCGAATTGCACGTAGCACAGTGCAAAAACGCGGGCATTTTTTGCTTGCTCGCTGTCCTCAACGTCAAGTTGGCGACCGCGAGCGAGCAAAATGACATCCTGGCGAGACTTTTTCCCCGTTTGCGATCAGCAACATCAAGTTGCCGATCGCGAGCGTGGAAAAAAACCTCCCGGCGAGATTCTCAATGCAAGGAGGTCAGGTTTCTCATTGCGAGTGGTCGCGTATGCTCGCGACTGCTCGCGATGAGAAACTACCAGTCCGCGTTGAGAAAACTGCAGCTCGAGTACAAATCTACTTGAGCAGCAGAAAACGACCGCTTGCACTGTGCAAGATGCCGTTTGCAATGATTGCACAGTGCGGACAAGCATCCGGCACTGTGCAATCATTGCGAACAGCATTTCCTACCGCACTACGCAGTTCACGTAGTGCTACGCGTGGCTTGCGTAGTGCGAAGTGCACTTCGCGTAGCTACGCGTAGCGCTACTATGCGAACTACAGCCAGGGTTACTTAAGATGAGAACAGGTAATGATGACATGCATTGGATGCTGACTCTGAGTGATTGGTGTTTGTGTTGTTGTTGTTGTGCATGAAGTGTACTAGTATTTAATATACACACTAAAAGTGACTCAAGTCAATGTTTCCCTTCTTGTTGTTTAATAACAAAATTGTACTTCTACTGCAGGCCGATCCATTGCATTTTTGAATATGGAATCTGGACTCGCTCGGTACACTATAGACTGAGTTGGACACCATGATGATGATGATGACCACATACTATACTCTTCGCAGCCAGTCAGTAGGATCGGAGATGATTGATGGAATAACTCGGGGCGTTTCATGAAGTGGCATAAAAGGTAAACAAGTCAACAACAACCACAGCAGACCTACATGTCTGTGTAGTGGTGGAGTCGAGTGTAGTGGTATGACTGACAGCTATGCATTGATTTAGTTACTTAATTTGGAAAATGCTATGTTGCTGTATATGTGTGCTCTGTCTGGCTCAGTCAAAATCTAAGCTAAGTGGAGGTTGGGTGGGTGCCGTGGGCCTGCTCTGTCCTGTTGTTGTTGTAGCCTGGTTAATGCTGGAAACAGAGTAGACATGATTTAGCCATGCCGCCTCTGAAAGTGTTCTTGTTGTACTCATCCGTAATTTAGGCATATTTCTTTCTCCTTGATTTTTCAATATCCCTTTTGTTTTTCCATCTACACTTACAGGCCGGCCTGTACCCTGTGCTATACTGGGAAAAGCAACTCACACTTACCTTACCAATCCGCATCCGCCAGGCCGGCAGTGGCACCCAAGATTGACAGACGGAGCATCCATGGAAGGGAGGACCAAGAGGAATACCGAGATGCAACTTCCCAATTTGACCAGGATAATAACATGCAGTAACTTATTATCATTCATCATCTTTTAATTAATTTGATTCCGTTTTTCTCTTCAATCATTACGACTGTGTGTTGTTGTTTATTATGTTTGCTCTTAGTCTTTGCTTATATCCCTACAGTTATTTTCTAATTTTCTTTGCTAGTTTTAAAAGGAACCCCGGTACAACAGAACATAAATAAAATGTATGTAATTTGGGTCACTCTGAGGGCAGACAGGCAAGGCAATTGCATAATAATAATAATTAATAATATACTGCTGCCCTGTACTGTCTACTAGTCTACTTAGTGCTACTTATCATTAACCACATCATGCATGCATTTCCTTTTTCGCCCTTAACAGATTTATGAATATGATGGTCGTCTGCCAAGATTGTGTGTTGTCTATGTGTAGTGTTTGTCTTTGTCAAACCTTTCCCTCAAATACCCCTTCCCAACCATTCATCAAACCCTAACCCTCTTCCCCCCGGCTGTGTGATTTATTGAGGTGTGACTAAATTAAATTTACACCAATAATTCCTCACACACTTGCTGGGGCAGATGTGGTGAAAGCAAGTAAGCAACACTAATTCAAGGCAGAGCGAGGATCTTCTTCTGCTCTAAGTATATATAAATATCGTCGGCCACACTGGCAACAGATTAGATTGCCCAGTGCCGAGTTTCCCACCCATGCACAGTAGTATTCGCTATTCTATTTTTTTTCCAGAGGAACATAATTATATTAACCCATTATTATTAATTGCCGTCATGGATTTATCATCCTTCCAGCACTAAAGGTTACGCTTGTCCACTTCATTCATAGGTCGATTCCACTACTTCAGTTTGTTGTAACTTGTACTAGGCTAGCCCTGCCACCATTATGTTTTATTTTACTTTAGCATTGCTTAATATCAATATCATTCATCATCACTTTCTTTTTGTTTGGCAGTCTTCTTCTTGTGTACTTACTACTTACTGTACTTCTCCTACTCGTTCCCTAGTCTCCCTCAGGTGACTGACTTGTCTCATTTTCTTTTTTTGCAAATGCAACTGTCTACTACTGCTACCACCACCCACCATGGCACCTTAGGAAACCAAACCATCACCATGCAGCCATTGCTTCCCCTAATGTCAATCACAGGTAAGAGAAGAAGTGTGGGGGGAGTCAATAAAGTACATACTATGGAAATTAATTAATTCACACACCCACATCCTTCCGAGTACATACTACAAAGGGGTTTTAGTTGTGGAATGCATAGACTAGGAGGAGAGACTGACAGTAGTAGGACAAGTGAGGGTACTGCATCTATCTGTCGGTGTGTTACACTATTGGCAGATTTCAAAAACTGGCTGCGGCCCTGCAGCAAAAGGAGGAAACAAAAACAAACAAGGTGACGTAAAGAGTAACCCCCCCGAAAAGATTTGCATCATATCATATGTATTGGAAAACTATAAACTATTTATTACCCTAACAAATATAAACTAGAAGAAAAACCGACAACACCTGACCCACCCCTCTCCCTAACCCAAACCAATGTCCAGTAAATTAAATAAATGTCCATGTCCAAGTTAGTTCAAGAAAAAGTAAACCCCAAGGTTCCCCAACTAGTCCCAACATCCCACCCACCAAAAAAAAGATTAAAAAAGGGGCAAGAGTCAAAGAAGACTGAGGTTGGTGATGATGAATGATGAGTCTGACGTCTAGCGGCGGGGGTGCCGGCTAGTTCTCTTTAGGACCTCCTCCAGCTGGGCCTCCAGGCGCGCCACGCTGAGGAGCACGCGGCGCCGAAAGTACCTGCACAAACAACAGGGGTGGGCAGCAGTAGATGTTGGCAATGGTGATGGGCGGCGGGCGGCTGCCAGAACACGGCGCCGTACCACCGGAGGCATGGGGGGGCTGGCTGGGCCCCGGGGCATTGGAGGAAGAAGCTGCAGCTGCCGCCTCCTCCTCCGCCAGGACAACCAGCCGGCGATATTCATCCCCGATGGCCTCCAGCTTCCATTGCCGGGCCCTGGCCGCCAACTCCTGCCTAGTGGTTTGGACAGGAGTAGGTATGTCAAGAAAGGAAAAAAAAGAAAATTGTTGTAACCAATACTCTTAGCAAAACAGTAACACAAAATTAAATTACAGTCCACACATAAAAATTATAGTGGCACAGTAGTAGCACTAGCACTAGCAGCTGTCGTATCCTCCTCTCCTCCTCACTTCCCTTCCTCTGCCCCTAAGATTTGGATGTGATGATTATACTTTCAGGCACTAAGTATGGAGTAGAGTATAAGTATTCTTTTTCTCTCTCTTGTTTAGCACAATTAATCTTGCAGGCATGCCAGCTTAGTCAGCTTGTGCCCTAGACAGACATATTCGTGTCGCAGACTCATGTACTTTACTACTGTCTGCATGTGGGGCAGCTGTACTACACAATTATATATTTCCATTACGGCCATACTCTTTTAAATCAATGGCAAATGCTCAGACAATTTCGCTTTCACCCTGACTGCACTGCTGCAATAAGGCACATGATGATGGCTAATGATCACATGATTATGGATGATGAGAAACGGCGGCACGACATCATGTCACTCACGTGATGATGATGACATACTGAGTGATTTGTAAGTACTAGTTACCATGCTGCCGATAGGCCACCCATGGCTGACACAGGGAGGGGACTGGAGTGGAAGTGGGCCTCAGACAGAGTCGGAGGGAGGGATTATGGGTAGGGTAAATATTTAGTCATGCACAATATATATGTTGTGCTTGCAAAATACTGTGAGTCAAGGGAGTATTTAATTCTGAAATACAAGTACAACCTCAAACCTTTGAATCAAAAACCTTGCAAAAAAAAGTCCTTGTTCTTCCCAGGGCATTGTTTTTTCATTTACATTCAGTGCATTGCTCTTCTAGCATTATTATTATTTTATTCGTAATCTTCTTCACCCTTGGCTTTGGTACTCTGGCACGGTTTAATTTTCTTTTACATTCTCTTCATCCAGTCTGACTCTGTTTTCACCTACTATGATACCATCCAGGCATGGCTATCATAAACCGGCTTTCACCGACAACAAGACACATTTAGATATAACCAACCACCACCCATGCCATGCGTCCTTGCTTGCCTTAGAGTTTGACCCCTCAAACCCCCCCGGAGGATTCCTTTCAGCCATACAGTTTCACCCACCCAGACAGGCATCCTTTCTGCTTTTTCTTTCACCTTTTCACCCATCCTTCAACTACCTATGCATCCTATTCCTATCCTATCATCTTCATCCGCCACCTATGCATTCCGTGGCCCCTTCCTTCACCCACGCATCCTTCTCTGCCAGGCATACATGCCGTCTGACTGTTTGTCTTCGCCATAAAACTGTCTTTGCTGAGTTGAAGATAGAATATGCCATTAGTTACTCAACCCCCGCCGCTAATGCTAATGTTTAAGTAAAGGCCAGGGTGTCTTCTTCAACTGTTCAGTGTTCACAAGCAACAACTTAGCCTCAGCAGAAGTACAGTGTACTACTAGTACTGAGTGTACACCCTTGCAGCAAGTGTATTCATCATTCTCAATAAGTAAGGAATATGACTTACCACCGCCCGCCACTGCTGCTGGCTCACCCCCTGTGGCTTCTGCATCCGCTCCCTCCGGAGTGGCATGGTGGCCCTCACCGCTGGCCCCGGCACTGGTGTTCGGTACACCTGGAAAAAAAAAATCCCATTTTTTTAGATGCCATATACGCCTCCCCTATTTATTTTTTTCATTAGCAAGATTGAAAATACATCAGTAATAATACATATACACCACACACATCACTATATACAATTCGGATACTGGAGTACAGTAGACAGTATGTCCTATCAAAAATAACTAAATAATATCCGGTTGGGCATTTTGTTGGTGGCAATTTTTAAAAAGCCTCTCAAGAAGAGGGCAACCCATTGGACTGGACTCAGTGACTAGAGCTATGGTGCATCTCATTTTTTGAAAAGAAGAAAGAGTGGCCAACTGGGCGGACATGAGGTCTCTCTTAGTTAGAAAATGGTGCCGTCCTCCTACTCCTCTCATATACTTCCTTCCAGCCATGGTGCACGGTAACAATTGTTCAGTGTTCACCATCAATTGCTGCTACTAAAAAAAGTACTAGGCCTGGATTAAAAAAAGTAAAATACACCACTTTGGGGGGTCCTGCTCCTGTCCAACGTGAGTGACCACCATTACTGACTGAGCATGATGAGACAGTAAAAGAAACTAAAGCCTTTTCATCTCACAATTCACAAACCTGCTGATATACCTTACTTATCTTGGGCATGTAATCTGCAGTCTGCACAGCACATTAGTGCTACTAGTAGTAGTAAGGAGTGCTTACTAGTACTAGTAGTATCCTAGGACCAATGGGTTCTCTGAGTCTTACAGTACCACTACTAGGCAATCCACATAAGGGGAGAGAGAAAGCTCAGTGAAACCCAGAAGACAGCTAGCTACAGACAGACTGTCTAATACAGAGTCAGAGCAGAGGTTCTTAAGATGCAGTTTGATTTGATGTAAAAATAAAAACAGACACTAGAAGAAACAATGTTTGTAGTAGTACTTAGTAGTAGGTAATGGTGGAGCAAAAACAAGAATTTAGTAACAGATAGATTGAAGAGGATTTTGGAAAAATTTAAATTAGGAAATGGAAATAATAGAGCGGTAAACGTTAGGGAAATATTAATATATTACAAAACCAGGAGGACTTACTGGGGCCAGCAGCAGAGCCATCTGCGCCTGAGGCTGCTTCCTGCTGCTCCTGGGAGGCCCCTCCAGCTCCCGCACCCGCCACACTGCCAGCTGCCCCAGTATTCTTCTTGCCCCTGGATGCTGATCATGTAAAGAGACAAAAAATGATTTGTGTTAAATATATAAATATTATTGCTCTAAAAATATTTTTAGACAGGAAACGGCAATTGCAATAACATTGACCTATGCTAAATCAATCAGATCGCCTTATTCGACTAGTAGTAGTCGACTAGTATGTATCGCAGTCAAGTACCATCCGATCATTATTATTCCACAGTTCAATTCCGATTCCTGAATCCTAAACATATCTAGCCCGCCTATTCCTGACTTTGGAATGAATTGCAAAAAAATTATATTTGCTTTTAAGTTCAGATCTCATTCCCAATCATCTCTCAGTCTCAACTCCAACAACCCCCTTTGACGGGCCAATTATTAAGTCTGCATTTATTCTTCTTAATGCATAGAGGGACGCATGCATATTGCATACACCAAATTGGTTGGTTGCTATTCCACTCCCTATAAGAACTACAAAAGGTTCTAGACTGAAGTCATGTGAGAGGACTCGTCATGAGTCACGACGCAGGCCGCTAAATTACCAAATAATACTAACTAACTAACTACTACCACTATCTTAGTGACAGGAGATAGGACAGCCTGACAGGACAAAGGAAAGGACTGGAGTCTTTCCTATGTGGATTTCCTGCCTAACTTAAATTCTCTAACTTCTCTTACATAACCAGCCCAAGTGAGCGCAAAGTTGCAAACAAGAACGATTAGTTAGTAGCGCCGAGCACCTGTCTGGAAGTAAAAAACACGCAATAACAGTACACAGAACAGAAGAACACAAAATAGTAATATAAATAGCTACTCACCAAGCCCTGGGACCTCAACACCTAGCAGGTCCAGCAGGTCATGCTCCCGGTCCAGGATATCGGACCACCGGTGCGTCTATTGGTTATGGGTGCGCTGGACCCCAGAGCAGCGAAACACTGCCCGGCGCACCCTTGCCCCCCGCCAGTGACGCTCTCGAAGCCCGTACCTGGACCTAGGCCTGCCGCCTGCTGCCAGGGTTAAGGGGAGGTGGCGCTGGATAAAAGAAACCAGTGCGGCCACCTCCGCCTCACTGAACAAGGCCCGTGCCTGCACCCCTTGTGGGCGACGCCTTCCGCAAGGAAGGCGGTCGCGGCTCACGCTCCGAGTCCTCCTCTTATTCTTCCCCTGGCCCTTTGCCATGGTTCTGGGTAGGCGGGGGGCAGAAAAGAAAAGGTAGGAACTAAGAAAGTAAGTAAAAGAAATGGAAAAAGCAAGTAATAGAAAAAGAGTGAAAAACGCAGTAAAAAACAAACAAAAGTAGGAAAAAACGCAAAATATACAATCAGGAATACAGAGGGATAGATAATAAATAAAAAAGATCGAAAAAAGGTTTCTAGGAACAAAGGATTGAAAAGATATAGGGAGGATAGAAAAACAGGCCCAGAACCATAGCAAAAAGTGAAAAACAAGATGGCCGCGCCCATTGGCGACCGCGTGGTGAAGTTCGCGTGATATTTCCCCTTGAGCACGCAAAAAGCGTCCCCGAACATGCAATACGCATTCCTGAACAGGAAAAACGCATCGCGAACGGGCGGAACAAGCAACTCCGGGCGCTCGCGGAAATTTGCATAGCTTGCAGAGGTTTTTTGTGGCTTCGCGGAATTCTGTGTAGCGCGACTACGCGAACTCCGCCCAGGGTTAGAGGAAACACCTGTACCCAACTCAGTCCCTGCAACTGTGGACCCACCAGGAGGGGACGCTCATCCAGGCTAGCAGGAGAGGATGGCAAGACCTTCACCACCACCAGCATGAGATGCAGAACCTAATTTCCCCCAATGTGTGACTAGCATTCACTCTGTGGACTATTATCTAGACACATTTACCATGTTGATGGCAGTTGTATTTTGTACATTGAATTTCATACAATTTTGGCTCTTCAGTAAAAGTTTCATTCACCATGATTGGCTTTTTTTTCCATCTTGGCTTTTTTATTGTTGTTTTGTTTAATTAAATTTTTAAAAAAAACAAATTCAAACACTGGTGTTTGTCAATTTGTTCAATCTTTTTGTTACATCATACATTTTAAAAAATGTAAATAAAAAAGATTGTCTACTCATAAATAAATTACATGTAGGTAATGCTTTTCACATCTTTCAAAACAGACAAAAAATATCAAAAATGACAAATCAAAATGTATTATTTTATTAAATTAGAATATATCATTGTTGTTCATATTTTTCAAATACATTAGAATCATGCATAATCCAAATACTTCATACTATATTTTCATTTACATTTCCAGACCTTCCCACCATGGCAGAACATGTTGTCGTGTGGTGGCACCAAGGCAATATGTGTGCCATCAATTGCTCCAACCACAAGTGGTAGGCTACCCAAAGCATGAAAATCTCCCTTCACATTGGCAAAACTCTCATTTCGTAGAAACTGCAAGAA
Source organism: Calotriton arnoldi (assembly GCA_963921515.1). Taxonomy (NCBI): domain Eukaryota; kingdom Metazoa; phylum Chordata; class Amphibia; order Caudata; family Salamandridae; genus Calotriton; species Calotriton arnoldi. Next base: position 2,318,687 of record CAWUFW010001308.1, read on the forward strand.
GCTGTTGATATGTCTCATCAATGAAGAAAGAACCTCTTGTAGCAAACCACTGAAAGTTGGTTAAGACATTCCACTAGATACTGCAACAGTATATTGCAATAATCCTGTGGCCACAAAATGGAGTACTGCCATTATTTTCACTATTCGTGTTATTGCTGTAGAATTCCTATTGTGAGGCCGAAGATCTGGCTCCGTGACATAAATCAATAATAGTTTGTATATTTAATCTGAATATTTTATAATTATATCTAATTCTTCCATGGTGGCAAGGTCTAGAAATGGTCTGCTCTCTCTCCTGGGTTCATATGCCTGCATTTAAAAGTTGTTATACAATTTGCAAACAATATGTTTGTAATAAAACACATATTTCATTTATTTAAAAAAACATAATTCTACAAATTGATTGGTGATTATTTTTTTAAATTACATTTTTGACATGTCTATTTAAAAAAAAGTAATTTGTAAATAATACATTTTAAATGTATTATTTACACATTCTTTTTTTTAAAATAATGTTTTTTATCTAAAATTCCGTCAACCGAGGTATAAACAAAACTGCGCATTTATCGCATTTAACCACAGTAACACAATACATTAAACATATTTGTCATAACAAATAAATAACATTTGCATATGTAAACAAATGTAACCTTCAGAAACACACTATTTAACAATCTAAATGGGGGAAGACTAACCTCGCCGTCAGGACATTTCCAATTAGACGGAAGATGGCAGAAGTTGTCAGGGTAGTGGGTTTAAAACTCCACGACAGACACGGCCATAGGCTAATATGTGTGAAAGCAACGCATGAAAGCGAATGGATGTGTCCATTTCTATGGATGATCTTGCATGTCATCAAGATGTAGGTGCCATTAAAAAAAAACTCCCTTGCTTCCTAACAGTGCCACCAAGAACACCTCCTGAACTGTTGCTGCTGTTTCCTCCCTCTGGGAGCTACAATGGCAGGCAAAGGAGGGAACACAACCCTAAACTTCTCACCAGATGAGCTGGATATGCTGGCTAATGAGGTTCTGTCCCTGTACAGCAAGTTGTATGGCTTACCAGCGGAACAGGTACATATTTTAAGTGAATATGCAATTATGACTAATTTGTTTATTTAAACGTAGGCTAGAATGTCCCTTTTTGTTCCTAAGTGAAGTGTAGTGATTGTAGTGAAGTTTCTGTTTATCTTCATCTACGTTAATATGTGTTGTGGGTTTGACGGGCTTTTTTTATTTATGATGTGCAGTGTATTTTGATAGATATATATATATATATATATATGTATATATATATATATATATATATATTATCTACTGGCGGTCGCCAGTAGATAGTTATAGTTAGGACCTATTATCCATAGGAAATCCGCGACATTCTATTTGAAATAACGTTGGCGCCGGTTGACGAATCTTCGCGAAAGTTTCCAACTTGTTGGGGCGCTCCGCTCCTACCCTGAAAGTCTCGGGTTGATTCGTCAGCGGGGGCCGAGAAAAAGGGGGTCCCAAAACGCGTTTTCCCCATTCATTTTTCCATAGGAACCTTTAGTCGCAGCTACAGCCCGAACTGCTGAACGGAATTACACCAAATTTGGCAAAGAGGTAGCCCTTGGTTCAGACTGGTGCCTTTTGCTTAAATGGTGTAAATCCGTTCAGTAGTTCCTGAGAAATTCACCAGTAAAGTCACATATATATCTATGGCCGAGTAGGGTCCGCGTACCCTCCCGATCACGAGCTGCATGCTAATTGGCTGTCAGCTGGCTGTCAACATTCCGATTCAGGAAGTGTTGGCAGCCATTTTGTCCCTCGGTAGAACCGAGGGACAGAAACAAGTGCGCAAAGCGCACAAAGGGGGCAGGGTAGAAACACCCTAACCCCCTAGGCCTGCTCAGGGGTCCCACAAGGACCCCTGGGCAAAAAAAGCATTTAAAAAAAAAAAATCGGCAGGATGCACTCAGGGTGCGCGGATCCTGCCGAAAAAAAAAAAAATCGAAGCGCGGTCTCCCGCGCTTTGATGTTAATTTGCCCCCGGGTGGGCCAAGTCCCGGGGGCATGGTGGGGGGGGTTACATTTATGTATGGGGGCCTCTAAGGGCCCCCCAAGCCCCGGGGACCGCCACCCCCCGGGGCTTTAACAAAAATGGTGCGGGAGGGCTCTTTGCCCTCCCGCTGCCCCGGGGACGCCACCTCCCCGGGGCTTCTGTTTTATTTATTTTTAACCTGTGTGGGGGCTCCAGCCCCCACACGCCCGAGACCGCCACCTCCCGGGGCACTAAAAAATTAAAAATGGGGGTCCGTTTTGGACCCCCGAAGCCCGGGGACCACCACCTCCCGGGGCTTTGAAAATGTGGGGAGGGGGCCGTGCGGCCCCCGCCTGGAGCCAGTGATGGCCCTGGGGACCGCCACCCCCAGGGCCGGCTCCTGCAGTGTCCCGGGGTGCCTACCCCCGGGACACTGCTGTTTGCAATGACAGGACGGGAGCCTCGCGGCTCCCGTCCTGTCATTGCAAACTTGCTTTGGATATTGGAAGAGAGCAGGAAACCTGCTCTCGCTCCAATATCCAAAGCTGATTGCTTTCCACATGGGGAGCAGCATGTTAGCTGCTCCCCATGTGGAAAAGCAATGCCGGCTCGCGCAGGAGGCGGGGAGCCGGCTGGGACTGTGGGGGATTGGGAACCCCCACAGTCCCCAACCAGATGCCAGGCCCCGGGGATGGGGTCCCCGGGGCCATTAGTGGCCAGGGAGGGGGCCACGCAGCCCCCCTCCCCAAATTTAAAAAAAAGAAAAAAAAAGAAAAAAGTGCAAGGCCGGCCCCGGGGATGGGGTCCCCGGGGCCTTAAATGGCCTGAGGAGGGGGGCCACGCAGCCCCCCTCCAAATAAAAAAATCAAAAAATCGAGGCCATGCCCCGGGGATGGGGTCCCCGGGGCCAAAAGTGGGCAAGGGAAGGGGGGCCACGCAGCCCCCTCCCATTAAAAAAAAATAGAAAAAAAAAACGACCGGCATCGTGCCGGAGGCCCGCCCCCTCCCTGCAGTACTCTGCAAACGCGCCCCTGGCGCGTTTGCAGAGGGGAACAATTCCCCTTGAATACTGGGGGTCCCTGGGGACCAACTAGCCCACCAGGAACCTCCAGTATGCGCCAGGGGCTGCGTTGCAGAGACGTGTACAGAGGCCATGCCCCTTTTACACCTCTCTGCAACGCAGCTCTGTGGCGCTTTTGGAGGTATATGGTGGGCTAGTTGGACTCCAGGGACCCTCAGGATTCAAGGGGACTTAATCCCCCAACTTAAAACGCGCCACGGGGCGCGTTTGCACAGTGGTGAAGGGAGGGGGCGGGGCTTCAGGTGACATGTGTGCAAACAGGCCTCGTGGCGGGTTTTAAGATGGGGAATAAATTCCTTTTCAATCCTGAGGGTCCCTAGGGGCCAACTAGCCCACCAGGTACCTCCAGTAAGCGCCACGGAGCTGCGTTGCAGAGTGTTGTAAAAGGGGCGTGGCCTCTGAACACCTCTCTGCAACGCAGCCCCTAGCGCATACTGGAGGTACCTGGTGGGCTAGTTGGCCCCTAGGGACCCTCTGGATTGAGGAGGAATTAATTGTCCAACTTAAAACGCGAAACAGGGCGTGTTTGCAGACATGTCACCTTAGGCCCCACCCCCTTCCTTCACCATTGTGCAAATATTCCTCTAAAATCAGCCGAACTACGAATTCCGATTTACTCACCTGTTATCAGGAGAGACCTCAGTGCTGCATCTTTGAGCCCAGTACTGATCCTGAAAAGTAATTCTAACCGTACTTACCAGTAACTTGAATTTCCTTCCATAGGATATCATTGCCTGCTTTTTGCTGAAAAAGTTTCTAAGTGTCGATTTTTGAAACATACAATATTCCTCTAAAATCAGCCGAAATACGAATTTCGATTTACTCTCCTGTTATCAGGAGAGACCTCATTGCTGCATCTTTCAGCCCAGTACTGGTCCTGAAAAGTAATTTTAACCGTACTTACCAGTAACTTGAATTTCCTTCCATAGGCTAACATTGACTGGTTTCACTTGGAAATTCTTCTAAGTGTGGAGTTTTGGAACTTTATAATATTCCTCTAAAATCAGCCGAAATACGAATTCCGATTTACTCACCTGTTATCAGGAGAGACCTCAGTGCTGCATCTTTCAGCCCAGTACTGATCCTGAAAAGTAATTTTAACCGTACTTACCAGTAACTTGAATTTCCTTCCATAGGATATCATTGCCTGCTTTTTGCTGAAAAAGTTTCTGTGTCGATTTTTGAAACATACAAATATTCCTCTAAAATCAGACGAAATACGAATTCCGATTTACTCACCTGTTATCAGGAGAGAACCCAGTGCTGCATCATTTAGCCCAGCACTGACCCTGAAAAGTAATTCTAACCGTACTTAACAGTAACTTGAATTTCCTTCCATAGGCTAACATTGACTGGTTTCACTTGGAAATTCTTCTAAGTGTGGAGTTTTGGAACTTTATAATATTTCTCTAAAATCAGCCGAACTATGAATTCCGATTTACTCACCTGTTATCAGGAGAGAACCCAGTGCTGCATCTTTTAGCCCAGCACTGACCCTGAAAAGTAATTCTAACCGTACTTACCAGTAACTTGAATTTCCTTCCATAGGAATCCATTGTCTGGTTTTCAGCAGAAAAGTTTCAAAGTGTCGATTTTCACAAACTACAAATATTCCTTAAAAATCGCATGTGTGACTTAAACGCATTCTTTCAACTGTTTACAGGAGATGCACCAGTGCTGGTTCCAGGATCCACCACTGAGTAAGAAAAAGTAACGATAACACTACTTACCTGCTAAGTGAATTTCCTCCCATAGGATAACATTGGTGATTCTATATGAAAAAGTTTCTAAGTGTCAACTTTTAAAATACAATAATATTCCTTAAAAATCACTACTGTAACCAAAACGCTTTTACTCAACTGTTTACAGGAGATGTCCCAGGACTGAATCTAGGATCCAGTCCTGTGGTTAGAAAAGTAATCCATAAAGTAACTAATTGCATTTAACTAGAAATTCACATTGAGCTCAATGTTGCTTTGTTTTTGAAATTGTGTTGCCCATTGCAACAACTGTAACTACTGTACTTAAAAGTCTATTGCCTATTTGCAAAGTATTTAAACTAAAGTAATTCATTCTGAGAAAGTATATTTTGTAATGTAATGTATAATGTAATTACAATGTAATTTAAAAAATAAAATATCTAAAAATAAATAGTTTAAAAAAATGTTGTAAATCAGTATCAAAAAAATAAATATAACAATTAATACATTTAAAAATTGTCATTTACAAAACCTTTGAAATTCACTGAAAAAACCATAGGTTTCAGACACGTTATAGTTAGGAATTAGCATTTAAAAAACCTTTGAAATTCACTGAAAAAACCGTAGGTTTCAGACACGTTATAGTTAGGAATTAGCATTTAAAAAACCTTTGAAATTCACTGAAAAAACCATAGGTTTCAGGCACGTTATAGTTAGAAATTAGCATTTAAAAAACCTTAGAAATTCACTGAAAAAACCATAAGGTTTTAGGGACAGTTATAGTTAGTTGGACATTGCACTCGTACAAAACCCGTGAAATTCCCCCGTTATAGTTAGTTCAGGTAACTATAACTCGCGCCCCCGCAATGCACTGCTGATGACGTCACATATTACATCACTCATGACATGGTCAGTGACATCACTGATGACATCACTGATGACATCTCAAATGACATCACTGATGACATCATCCATGTGAGAATTTAATGCACCTCCTCACACCCACTCTAAATTACAGACTGCCATTCTCAAAACCATAGACACTCCAACACCAATAACTACATACCCACTCACTGATTCTTAGGTCTACACACACACATCCACTCACTCACCCGTACAGTCACTCATACTTATGGTCACTCAGTACAGGACTATCATATGCACTCATACTCCTATATAGACACTCAAACACCGCCACTCATCCATAGAGGTACTCACACACCTAGTCAGTCATGCAAATAATTAAACACACTGCCATTTACTCACCTATACAGTTATACACACACCAGCTCACTTACTCATACAAATACTAGCACATTCTTACGCTCTTATACAATCACTGATACAAGCACACACTCATCCATACAGTCACTCTCACAATCACACACTCTCGCTTATAGCTATTTATATACTCCAACACACATATATACTGCCTTTCACATATGTTGTTACTCACACATGTACCACTGGGACATACATTCACTCACTAACACACTCTTACACACACTTACCCACCCATACAGTCTATCACAGATGCACTCTTGAAACCATCCACCCAGTGAATCACCCACTCACACATCTATGCACAGAGTCGCACACACCCCACCCACACAAACACTCAGGCACCCATACAGATACTCAGACAACCAATCAATAACTCATATAGACACTCATGTAGCTATTCACAAACCCATGCACCACTTACACAGCAACAGACAGACGGATACAGACATTCACCCAGTTTAGTCACTAACCCATGCATTCAGTAAGATACGTTTAATCACTCACTTATCGAGTTAGTCACGCACCTACTAAATCATCCATACAGACACTTATACACCCACTCATTCTTCAGTACGCCTTTCCCTATATATATTAAAAATATTTAAACTTTACAGAAACACACAGTCACTGGATGATGTCATCAGTGATGTCATTTGAGATGTCATCAGTGATGTCATCAGTGATGTCACTGACCATGTCATGAGTGATGTAATATGTGACGTCATCAGCAGTGCATTGCGAGGGCGCGAGTTATAGTTACCTGAACTAACTATAACGGGGGAATTTCACGGGTTTTGTACGAGTGCAATGTCCAACTAACTATAACTGTCCCTAAAACCTTATGGTTTTTTCAGTGAATTTCTAAGGTTTTTAAATGCTAATTTCTAACTATAACGTGCCTGAAACCTATGGTTTTTTCAGTGAATATATATATATATATATATATATATATATATATATATGCATATATATATATATATATATATGCATATATATATATATATATATATATATATATATGCATATATATAGCATCTTTTAAAATTTATAAAATTAACATTATGTTGACTAAAAAAGGAAAATATATTCAGAATACTAATTAACATATATATATATATATATATATATATATATATATATATGTTCCAACAAAAGAGCCCTTGCGCTCTGACAGGGCACACAACGCTCTCCCTATATATATATAGTGCAATTTTTATAATCCGACAAATAACTCAGCATCGATGATGTCACTAGCCTGGATTAATAAAATAAGGACATAAAAAGGGATAAGGTTACTCAACAGGTTACTACAAATGTTTCTTTTTATTAAAAGAAAAAACTATGCTTTTAACAATGCTTGTGATTAATTTCTCAAAATAGTGCTACATGAAAACAAAAAAACAAAAAGTCGCAAAAAATATATATATATTTTTTTCATTTTTTGTATCCATACAGGTGAACTTCCACCAGAAGAAGGTGATCTGGAAGGCCATCGCCAAGAAGGTGTAATAATAAAACATTTTAATTCATGCTAAAAATGACAATTTTGCATAATGTCTTACTCATTCACAAATGCGCATGTGAGCCAGTCTGTTTTTGAAAAATGTATTCTATAGGCATACATTTAAAAAAGAAATAGACAGGAATGTGAAAACATTAGTGACAGAATAACACATACCAAAAAACAGTATTGTATGTCCTTTGTTATGTCCAGATGATAAATCAATAATGAACCAAAAAGGAATACTTAAAGTAAATTTTGCAGATGGAATGTTCTATCACAAACAAAACAGACATTTTGTCCAACCTATTCCAAGGGCAATACTCTATAATGCACTTGGAATTTGATGGATGGAAATATCCACTCTGCAAAACTCTAAATAAAACAAAAGATGACTCATTAGAAATATTAGAAATGCATCAAAGTAAAAAACCTTATTGTAAATTGCATTTTGACTTTTAATTTAAAAAATATATATGAATCAATGTATTTAAACATTTACTGTAATGTTGAACCAATCGCTGACTAAACTGAAAGCCAGATCATTTTTTTATGTTTTTTTCACAATGGTAAAACAAACTAAAAATGAATTAAGTTATTTTAGAATTTTTAAAAAAATGTTTATATCTGTACTAAAGTGGACTAAAATGTACCCAAACCCTATGCATTTATTTATGCTGTTGAAGTAATTTGAAACTAAACCAAAAATTATTTTTGGATTTCGTCAACAGCATAAGTAAATTCATAGAGTGTGATACATTAATGAGCTAAGTACTGAATAATTAAATACATTTTAACTTTTAATAAATACTTAAGTTAATTGAAGTAGGTTCTATCATTGTGAAATGCACAAACAAAAAAAAAACAATCTTTCAGTTTATACAAATATTGGTACAACATTACACTAAATATTAACAAACATTGGGGCATATTCTCAAGGAGCTATTGCAGAGTTAACGGCACTTTATCGCATCCAAAGCCGCGATAAATTTATCTCCCCATTCCCAAGCTGGTGCTAACAGCCCATAACACCAGTTTACCTGCGATAGCATTCGCAAAAAACATCGCCACAGAGGAGCCCGGCAACTAACGCTAATGATATGCAGAGTAGGCGTTCCCGTGCCAAAAGCCGCGACAACACCACTTCACAACATTCTCAACGACCAGCCAGATCGGCGATAACATCCCAAAACATGCGCTAAGCCGCGTTACCAGCAGGAAACTAACACCTGCTCCTACCTGGTGTAAAGTCGGACGACAACGGGCAGCAGACAAGGGAGCACAGCCCAAAGCCACAAATGAAGAACAACAGATGCCCTGGAGCAACCCATCATGCAGGCCTGAGCCCCAATAGGACAACAACACCCACCGCCACCCCCCCCAGGAACCCTCCCCCCCCGGGCCCTACCCCTGGCACCCCCCCTCCCCCTATGGGCAAAGAAATTGCACACCAACCCCACGAAATCATGAACCAAACAAATCGCCTGAAGTCGCACAATCACAACACATACATATGTGGCCAGAAAAAGGGAAACATACACCCATATCAAAATATCCAAACAATACGTTTATTACAGAACAAAGCAAAAAAAAAGGAATCTGAAGAGGCATGGCGGGTCCTCTCAGGACATCCTGTAAGTCACAGCCTGCAAAACAGAAATCTGGATCAGAAGGTGTACCATGCGCCCATCAAAGTACAGAGGGAGAGAGTGAAAGAGAGGAAGAGAGAGGGAGAGAGAAAGAGAGGGAGAGAGAGGGAGAGAGGGAGAGAGAAAGAGAGGGAGAGAGAAAGAGAGAGGGGGAGAGAGAGAGAGAGGGGGAGAGAAAGAGAGAGGGAGAGAGGGAGAGAGAAGGAGAGGGAGAGAGAAAGAGAGAGAGGGAGAGAGTGCCGACACTGCAGACCTAGGCCTCACTGCTCACCTGCTGCCACCGGTGTGTCTCCAACCACGTGCCGGTATTCACAGCAGTCCCCCAGTCCATACAGTTGCACACAACATCATCGCTTGCCCGCCCCTGCGCACAAAGGCTGCTGCACCCTAGTCCCTCCCGCCGCCCAGCGGTGATTGCCCGCCCCTGCGCAACCCGGCCTCACTGCTCACCTTCCGCCACCGGCGTGTCTCCAAGAGGGCCCTCCACGTTCCGGAGGGATCTCCAAGCCCGGTGCCCGCAACCATGGCACCCTCCACATCATGCAGCCCCGCACCACGGGCCACCAGGTCACACACCTGACTCTGGGTCTTGATTACGAAATGGGAGACCACATCAGTGCACACGGCATCATCGCAGGCTACACACCCGCTCAGCGCTTGAGGTGCCACTAACTCTGTGAAGCGCGACGCAATGCCACGTGGTGGAAGGGCTGCACTGCCCGCTGGCCCAGGCCTACACTGCGGCCCAGCAGGGCTCACACCAATCCCTGCCAGTCCGGACCGCCAGGACGGCGCATCATCGCAGGCTGCACACCCGCTCAGCACTTCAGGTGCCCCTATCTCACTGCACCACAAGACACCGTCCCGTGGCGGGGTGCCTGTGCCTGCCGCAGTGTATCCGGTGCCACGAAGTCTGTGCCCCGCTAGCCATGGACCCTGAATGATTGAGTCCCGTTGTGCGGACGCCATCATGTCACCCCCGGCACTGGGCAATGTGAGATGGCAGGGCCCTAGGCCCTCCTGCACACATGAGAACTACACAGAGACACCCAGGCAGAGAGAGTGGAAATGGCATCCAGCACGTGCGCCAGGCCATTTTTATTGCCAGGGTCACATGTCCTGTGACGCCAGTGCTGGATGGGTGTGGTGTGGGTGTACACCAGCCGTGAGGGAGTGGCTGTGGCATGCTGACAACTAGACCTGTGAGCTGCAGATCCCCACAGTGAAGACCTAGGACATGTAGCGCTGTCGTCCCCCCCTGTGTGCGTAATCGGAGTGGGCTGTCCTGGCGTATGCCAGTCCAGCGTAAGGGTGTGAACAATGACCCCATGGCTCTGGGCGTGGGTCCGTCCTGGGCTGGACAAGGAAGTGACTAATTGATGTGTCTCAGTTGTAGTGTAGGCCCACCCAGACCGGAATCGGCAATCTGTCACCCTGTGACAATAGTCCCACAACATGGGCAACATGGACGTAAGGGGAATCACTGACCCTACATTCATCCATACTTCCACACTTGAAAGATCATAGACATGACACATCTGTGTGGATATGAATGTTTATTACACATTAAAGGGAGTGTTGCAGCTGGAGCAGTACAGGGCCATGCCAACCGCACTTCACATTGTCGGCCCGTGGAGGGCCAGCCAGAGTCCTTCAGGGAATGACAGGTACATCAGGAGAGGAGGACTTCAGTCTGCAGTCTGATAGCTGTGTCATTGGTGACCAAACAGAATATGGCAGTCCATGTCGAGGTCAGAGGTGAGTGTCGCAGAGTGCATCAGGGGACAGTGGAAGGTGGTGATGCAGAGGGCAGACCAAGCAGAAACAGGCCACATGGAGGAGATGAATGCTACTGCGTCCTCCTGACCACGAGGGTGGGTTCAGCTGCATCTTCGTCCTCTGCTGTTGCATGTGCCTCACATGTGGGTGGAGGTGTACTGTCCCTAGCACTGTGTGGCACAGACAAATCAGGGGCCAGAGATGTGGATGGGGTGGTAGCAGCAGCATGCATCAGCACGAGGCCTTGTGGCAGCAATGCCATGAGGAAGGTCTTCGGGGCATTGAGGGACCCAGCTACCTCTCGCTAGTGTGCAGCCGAGGCAGCCGCAATTTCCGCCTGCGTCCGCTCCATGTTCTCCATGATTCTCCGCATGTGTCCCAACTCCCGGGCGAGATCGCTGGAGGAACTTTGGCTAGACAGTCGTTCTTGTCGCAGAGTCAGGACTCTGTCGATGTCAGCCATGGTCCATTGGAGAGCATGGAGCAGACTGTGGGCGTCCGTTAGGGACTGTGAGTGGTCCCTGATGGGACTCAGACACCCACGTATGGCGTCTAGTTTGGTTGCCATGCGGTCAAACCCCACCTGCACCTGTTCAGCCAGCTTCTCCTGGCATCCCAACACACGGTGTTGGAAGCACATGTGTTCTTTATGGGGGTCCTGGGAGGCAACTGTGGTGGTGGATGCTGCCTGCTGTGCGTACTGTGCAGGTGGGGGGGCTCCTCGTGACAGCTGGGTTGCCCTGATCCTGGAAGTGGGCTGCGGAGGCTCTCCACGAGCTGTTCGAAGGCGTCTGAGTCGAAGGTGTGGTGGTCCTCTTCGTCATCAGAGAAGAGAGGTTCGGACTGCTCTGCAGGAGGTGTTGGATTTCCCCCTGCAATGTGAAGGGGAGATGCAGTTTGACATCGTGTACACATGTATGTTGACGCATTGTACATGTCTGCATTCAGACTGCATGACAGTGTACATTGTGACTGTTTGGGGGGAGCTGCCTATTTGATGCAGGACAGTGGACATTCCGATTACATCACGGATGTGAGTTTGTACTTGTTCATTGTCTACTCACATTTCCCTGCAGTGCCATATGTTATTGGCCAGTTTCTATGCACATGCGGCACCTGTTGTGTCCTCTGTTCTGTTGTGGACGTGTTGCGGTTTGTACCACCTCGTTGTCAGTGTTGATGTGCTCTGCATGTTATGTGTGTGTGCCGCATTTTGGGGGAGTCGCCCCTGCAGCTCTGATTTAGCTGCCTTCCTCCCCTCCATGCGGTGTGCCTCTGGGTTCTGTGCTTCTGCAGTGCTGAGATGCTGCATACCTGTGTGCATTGGTCTCTTGGTGGGAGTTGTGGGTCTGGGGCATGGTTTGTCCGCAGGTGTGCTATGCCTAATTGTGCATGTGTGCCATTGTGCCCATCTCCCCCCGTCCCCCCAGTCCCTGGTGGTTACTCACCCTGTTGCTGTTGAGTCCGGTCATGTTGAGCAGTGTCCGGTCGACCGACTCCTGCCACCGTCTCCCCACTGATGACTGTGGACACCATTTCCTCCATCTCGTCCAGCTTCTCCTGTGGTGCAGGGCTCCCACCTCCAGTCCGCATTGCTGCCTTCCGGTTGTTTGCGAGTTTCAGTTTGGTTTTGCGCTTCACATCATTCCAGCGCCTCTTGACGTCGTCCATTGTCCTCTTCAGCACTCCGACTGCATTCACCTTGTACACGATGGTCTGCCATATTCCATTTTTGGTTGCCAGTGACACAGTGGAGGTGACAAACAGTGATTGATGGTGTTCTATCACCTCCGTTATCAGGATCCTGTTTTCCTGCGGACTGAACTTCGTCTTCCTCTTCTTCTTGTCCTTGCCCTTCCCTGACCCCAAGGTCCCAGGCTGGTCCTCCGTGGGGCCGGTGGGGTTCTGGTTGTCCTCTGTACTTGCTCCGGCTTCCTCCATTGTGCTTCGCTGTTGTTTGGCTTTTGTTGGTATGTTTTTTTCTGTTTTTATGGTGCATTTTCCCGCATGACACGTAGGAATTGCAGGCCTGTGGCTGGTTTTCGCAGATTTTTGTATTGCGATTGGCGTCATTGCTACTATTTTTGCGTTGGGGTTTTGCGTTTTTGCGGCATCGCGTTGTTTCTAACACGTTCATTTGACGCGTTGTCCTGTGACTATAGCATGGTACCGCCGTGTTGTGAATACCACGTTGACACAGAGTTGTTTTCCCGCGATGGACTGCGATGTGGTGGGATGCGTTAAGCTACACTTGCGGTAGTTATCACACGTTCTTGTGAATATGCCCCATTGAGTCATATTTTTATTTTATTTTTAAATAAATAAATCAGCTTTTTCTGTCTTGTACACACAATGTACAAATAGATTTTTGTTTTGTATTTGATTTTTGTAACATAATTTCACTATTCCAAACAACAAATCATAACCATTCAGAAGTGTAAAACAGTTCTTGGAAAGACTTGAGAATGATTAAGAAAAATGATCAAAAATATGATAGGGTTAATAATAGAAAAGTACAAAATTGTGACCAAATTTATTTCGAAGTTGTTCCCTACATGCAGGAGATAATGATACAAACTAACCAAAGTTGAAAAGCTTTGAAGCAGGTGAAATATAAAAATTTAGAAAATGTTTTGAGAAAAAAGTTCATGATCAGTTATATTTACACAGATACAAATAAACTATTGTGCATGTCTTTACAGCATCTTCAAGAGCAGGCGAACACTGATGGACACAGTGGCATGGAGGGTGAGGAGATTGGAATTGAGGCTGCCACCTTTCATCATCTTCATCGGAGGCCTCCACAAATGAAAAGTCCCTAGTGGTGGTGGACGCTAATGAAACTGTTACAACCTCATCCTTGTCCACCACCAAGAGACACATCTCCACCCTCACTATTGCTCCCCCCAGTTGACCAAACCCAAAGCCCGAAAAGGGCTGGGGTTTCCTTTGCCACAGGCACCTCACCTTATGCTGCTGTCACCCCGGTTTCACTGAGTGAGGAGGCTATAGACCTATTACACAGCATCTCTGTAGGCCAAACTGCAATGGTAAATGTCATCCAGGGGCTCAGCTACCAAATGCAACAAATGGCTGCATTTATGGATGCCATTCACAGTTCAATGTCTGGCATGCAGAGATTGCTCACTCCAGCTTCCCAGCCAGGTTGCTTTCTCAACCTGAATCCAAACTCTCACCCCAATCCCAAGCACAGTCACTTCCTTGCAGGCACCTACTCCAACAGACACAAGCAGCTTAATCACACTCACACATAAACACAAACACACAAACAACATACGCACACTAGTGCAACTACATCCACAAGCACCACAACAACCACCACACCCACAACCACCACTACACACATCACAACCACCCCCCCACAACCACTACAACCACCACCACACCCACAAGTACCACAACCACCACCACGCCCACAAGCATCCAACCACCACTACACTTACAAGCACCACAGCCACAAGCACCACCACACCCACAAGCACCACAACCACACCAAATACCTCAACAAACTCATCAGAACAAACACTCAAACAAAAGCGCAACACCGATACACAAAACAACACCAACCAAAACCAAACACACAATCTCACCAGAATATCAAACACCAGCCAAAGAACACACATCCACACATGTACAATAAACACCAGACCCACATGCAACTGCCAAACATATAGACACAAGCACAGCACCCACTCCAGCTCCATCTACCTACAAAAACAAATCCTCTACCACTCTCCTACCCTTACTCCTCCTTCCGAATTCACATCTGTCCTTAACCCCTACTAAGAAAACTCCTTGAGGTGCCTGCTCTGTGCCCAATAGATGCTCTTCCCTGAAGAGGTTACCCTTTGGAATATGTTTAGGAAGCATGTTATGGGCAACTAAGACACAGGGTATTATCGTGGGAAACCCCTTTGTTCTACTATTTTATTATTTTAATTAAAGTTAATGAGAGAAGTATCTCATTCAAAAATTAAAAAAGTTTACATTTAGAAAGTCTGTCCTAACATTATTATTCATTTACAATTCATTGATTATTAAAAATGTTAATGATGAAAAATTTAAAATACATATTCTTACATACATTTATGACAGAAAATACAAAAGACATATTTGTAAAGTCCAAACATTAGTAAAACAAAAAATATGGAATAGACATTAAGATTTTGGTGCAAGCATTTATCATGATAATAGACACTTACATCAAAAAGAGATTTGCCTTTTTATTTTTTAGTGTTAACACAGGTGTTATTATTTTGACCTAATAAGTGAAAAAATAAATACGTATGCATTACACCTTAAAAAAAGAAAAATTAAATTGAATTAAATAGGGAAAATGCACTAGACAAAGGGAAACGTTAAGAATGTATAATAAATAAAAGATTGATACAGGTATGTTTCTTTAAGTTTTTTAAGCAACAACATTCCACATATATGCATTACAAATTCAAAAATAAATAGCTTGTAAGAGAAATTTTAAAAAACATGACTTCCTATCAAACGTAAACAGACAATTCAAAAGAAAACAAGTAAGATAGAAGCTTACCTTCGATTCTAGTGACGACAGGGTTGATTTGCTTCGTGGTCAAGTAGCAGCAGCAAAAGTAGGACTTGTACGATTGGGTTCATGACAGAAAAGGAAGTGGAAAAAGAAAAAAAGCTACATTTCTACCTTATGCCCCTTTGAAACAGCCAGCTCAGGTGTGGAGGTTTACCCTGATTGGCCCAGCAGAAATATTGGCTGTACCTCCACCGACAGCCGCTTTTGCATATGGCGTTGTTGACACAGGAGGACATTTCTGTCAGAGACTGTGGCACTCAGGCAGATTATCGTTCATAGACCCGCCAGCATCTAAATTGAGCAGGCGGACCGCCTAGTAAGTGGACAGAGAAACCGATGGAAAAATGACAGCGGAACCAGATCCGCCAAGATCTGAATCATACAACGTATGTATATGCGCAATGTGTCTTTATTTGTTTACTTGGCATATAAAGTTTACACATTGTAACTTTGCTGCTGAAACCACAGAGGACTAACCACTTTTCTTTACATGTTGACTACTAATTAAATATCTTGTCTCTCGCTTCCTTGATGTCAGCTTCGAATCTTCACAGCTATAGTACACAGGATTCTGGTTATTGATAAACCATTGAAACAGAATGAGAGGCTATATTCCCTTTCTCATGAGTGGAGAACATGGGGCCCTCTCCCTTGAAAAGGCAGAGATAACAATCTTCCTTGAGAAGGAAGAAGCATCGTCTGTGACTGCCAAAGGAAAGGGGGCACAGGTAGTCCCTGTCCGAGTTGAGATTGTGGTGTTGAAGGTGATAATTACCAGAGTCTTGTGTCACAGTGAAAAGCAGGTCACAATATGTTCACAGTGTACTGATAAAAGCGAAGAAACAAAACACGTACTTTCAATAGAACACATTAGCTTGAAAATCTTTCATATGACCAACACACCCTAGGCATGCAAGGTATGTAACATAGTCAGCTACTACACGGACCACAACATCATTAATCACTATGAAACAGCACACACAAACCTCCTTCACAATACATTAGAGATCTCATCTTGCATACATCCAAAACAGCATAGAAGTGCCATATAGCTTGTTATGATAATGTTTACAATTGCATCTTCAGCTGCAACCTAACATTCAACAGTACACAGTCAGTCAGTCAAAACCACTTTATTCGGTTAATAAAAACCATAAAAGTACAGAACATATATCACAATACACTACACCATAAAAACATTTAAAATCCGAAGACTCAGTGCATATGGGTACTTAAAAAAAGACGTGGTATTACAAATTCAAATTTCATTAAAACACATAAGAACCCAGGCTACCATTAATACATATGTTGCCAGATAATACCTCAATAAGCTCAGGATTAAAAAGGAAAAAAGCCGGTGTAAAAACAATAATCATGAATAACATAATGGACCCTCATTAGGGGTTTAACATAGAGTACCGTTTTTTCCTGAGTCGAACAGCTGCAACTAAGAAACTTGCGATGTTAAATATCTCCCATGGGTCATTCAACAACTGCAGATAAAGTAGAGCGGGTTTAACCTGTATAAAACCTTTTCCCCTTGAATTTGGAACTAAAAACCTCCTACGAATAACACTATAATATTCACAGAACATTATAAAGTGCATAGTATCCTGAGACGAGAAATTGTCATAGGTACAAAGACCTAAGTCACATGCCCTACTCCAGCCTTGCGAGTTACCTAGAAAAGAATAAATTAAGTTAAAACGGAACCTAGTTAAAAGCTGGCAATGGAAGGGCTTCGTGACAATTCTCAAATATGGTTCAATCAAGGTAGAGGTTTTTAGCAAAAAATAGGCTTTTACTGAGGGTTTCATTAATTCAGTCTCCTCTCGCTCAGTCGTCATCAAAATTCAGAAATTGTATTTTGACCCAGGTCATGTCCTCTTTTCTTATTTGATCTGGAAAATTAAAAAGATCTGGGCGCCCTAGTTTGTTTAAGGTATGCTTGACATAGTATAACCACGGGCTGCTGCTAGCTTTCTCCAGGGCCACACAGTCCCTAATGATCTGATGATTAAGAATTAATTCAGGGTTAAGCCAGGTCTTAAGCCAGCAGATCACCGGGGCCAGCCTCGACAAATCTGTCACATATCTCACCCCTACCTCTTGGTGTATTATAAACGTTGAGGTAGATTGAGGGACCGACAAGAGTATACGTAAACATTTATTTTCAACTATCTGTACCCCCTCCACTGACTTATAACCCAATAAATCTGATCCATACAAAGCAATAGCCATGCATTTGGACCTATAAATGTTGAGCATGGCTTCAATTGGCCTGCCCCCCAACCGTTGTGCGAACCCATGAAGAGCAGCCGTTGATCTTGCCATCGTATTTTTTTTAACCTTCTGTTGGGGGACCCATGAACCCCTCTCATCAAATAGTACCCCCAAATAGGTAAAAGAGGTCACCCTGGTCAGCTCTGCGCCTTCACAATAAAAGGATTTTAGTTTTTAATTTTTGTAGCCCATAGTCATTGTGTGAGAATTCGCTAAGTTGACTATTAAATCCAGTGATTTTATATAGGCCCCAAATGAGTCCAGTAACCTCTGGAGCCCTATAGCAGTGCAGGCTAATAAAATGGCATCATCCACGTATAAGAGCACAGGGATAACCCTGTCCCCTACTCACGGAATATCTGGACTAGCCAAATCTAAGGACTTGCCTAGGTTATTTATATATAAGGTAAAAAGTAATGGCGCTAAAATGCATCCCTGGCGAACACCTCTGCCAGATTTAAAGTGCCTTGTGCATTTACCTTCTTGATTTTCCCTTACACTTGCGGAAAGATCCCTATGCAGATCGGCCAGGAGGTGAATCATACTTGGATCGATGCCCATATCTAACAGGATAAGCCACAACTTCGACCTACTAACCAGATCCGAGGAGAGGTCCATAAAGGCCAGATGTAATGTCCCCGCTTTGGCTATTGTGTATTTATCTGCTAGTAGATGTAAATTTAGGCACTGATCCAAAGTACTCCTTCCTCCTCTAAAACCGTATTGAAAATTGGTTAAAACCTCTTCCTCATTCAGCCAATCCATTAACTTGGTTAAAATCACTCTCCCTAAAACTTTTACTGCGGAGTCAATTAATTATATCGGCCTATAACAAAGTGGGTCCCCTCTCTGTCCTTTTTTAAAAACTGGAATGATAGTGGAGAATGACCAAGATGACGGGAAACCCAGATAACTTGACACGTTGTAAACATTTGTCAAAATTTTGGCCCAAAAAGTAGGATTTTGTTTATATAAATCAGCCGGTATGCTGTCAGGGCCAGGAGCCTTATTGCTGGTCATTTACATTATAGCACGTTGTACATCACCTTCGTTAAAGACAATTCTGGGAGAATCCCTACAAGGCTCTCGACTACCAGATAAAACCGAGGTCGGAGTGGCCTCATATATGGTTTCAAAATGAGAGAGCCACTGAGCTTCTGTGATATTACAATCTAAGGGGGTGTTCTCTGAACCAGAAAAAAAAAGGTTTATTAACAATAGCCCAGAATCTGGACCTGTTTTTTAGGACCTCCACCGATAAAACGCCTCCCATGCCTCCTCCTTTATTTCCTTTTTACGCGTGGCTAAAGCAAGCTTATACTGCTTCCTTAACATGGCTATATGATCTTTATCTCGTGGAACCATTTTCAGAGCTAGGACCAGTTTACGGTGTGCCACTGAGCAATTACTGTCAAACCACCTTTCGCCAACGTTTGTCCTAGGACTGGTTACCATGATAAGGTCAGATGCTACCTGCGCACAAATTCCTTCAAAGGCTATAAGTACCTCCACCCCCTGTCTAGAACTGTCAAGGCAGGTTACAAACTTATCCTCCGCCTTCGCACAGAGTTCTTTATGAAAGAGGTCCGGGATTACTTTGGCCCATTTTAACCTCCGTCCCTTATCTGTTGTTTTCACACAGGTGTCACCGTCTAACTTTTCCAGGTTCCCCATTATGCCACAACCTCTCTCCAGCACAAGGATAACAGGATTGTGATCACTAAAGAGAGACCACCTAGAATTATAAAAAATGACCTGAGATAACAAAGTGGGGGAGATAAATATAAATTCTATAATAGTATCCTGCCCTCGTCCTTTAAAGGTAGGAATCCTTTCAGTAATATCAGTAAAACTTGGTTCGAAAAGGTCTAATGCAGCCAAAAGCTCCTCCAAACATTCCCCATACTGTGTATGCTCAAAGTGAGGAGTCGAGGAGTTTGCCGGCCCTAAAGGGTCTTCTTCTTGACAGGTCATCTCACAAACATGAATATTAAAATCGCCCATAAGTACAATAGAGTAATACGTGGTTTGCTTTAGACTATACTCCTCTAAAAAGCATTTCAGTTTACATAAGTGTTCATTTAAAAAACTGCTCTCTCCAGAATTATAAAAATTTACAAACAACGTTTTGGATGAATTAGGAGCAACAAATTCAATTACCAGAAGATTATGGGACCCCACATCCACCCTCCTATGAGCACCTGACAATTCAACGGAGAATAACATTAGGAGGCCCCCTTTTGCTCTGCCTGCCGCAGAGGGTCGTGCTGGAACACTATATGATTTATAACCATCCACCCAGAAATTGTTTTCCGTATACCAGGTCTCCTGTAAACTAACTATATCATAATTTTTTTAAAAGTCAAGCCACCTAGGGTCATCTTTTTTGCTTCTTAGGCCCGCAATATTCCAACTGATGATCTTACAGTTGGAGACTTCAATTTCATCTAACTCCTGCCCTTTAATAAGTTCCTCAGTTAGGCTCTGTTGGCAACGGGGCAGCTCCAGTCAATCATTCTCATCTAAGAGTGACAATGGGAGGAATCTGTTTTGACAGGCTAACCCATTTCCATCATCAGCTCTCTCTATACACAAGGATGGCAGTTGTGTGGCACTTACTGGTCTCCCGTTAGGGATATCGGGGCAATTCTCTTCCCTAGTTCTTGGGTGAAGAGTAGAACAACCCTGTTTAGCCATAGCGGGGCCAGTTCCCCGTAAGAATCCACTGGGTGAATGTAGCCCCCTTGATGGTGGGTAGAAAAAGCCCAGGGGCAAGGCCCTAATGCCCCCCTGGCCCTCATTAATGCCACCCCTAAATAACTGCCCTGCTATATCTGCCCTATCAAAATTAATAACAATACAGTCGCCTATATCCTGTTTTGGTCTATGGCCAACCCAACCCACTCGTCTGGCCATTATAATATGTGAGGAAACCTTGGTTCTGCTGCTGCAATGCTGATCACACCAATATTTAGTTTTTCGAAGCAACTCCATGGTGGATTCCACGCAGTGCTTTCTGAGTGGGGGAACCCCTGTGAGAATAGCAACTAGGGGAGTGACTTCTGGGGGCAGATTAAGTCTACCACTATTGGTCTCAATATTATCCGTTTGATTACCATTACCCCTGCTCCTGGCCGAAATCTCATGATTAAGCAAAGGGCTTTGGGCTAACTCAGTATGTCAGCGAATACTGCCCCCTACCTGTCTCCCCAAAGTTGCATCTAACTTAATTGTAGCAATGGACCCGATCTTGTTCTTTGATGGTGTTTGGCTAGAGGGACCCCTCTCCCTATTACTAGCAATAGGCTGTGTTTGAGCCTGAGAAGTACTGCTATTTTTATAAGTCTCACTGTCATTTTTTAGGCCCCCTGAGTAAGATTCAAAACGCCCAAGTTTCAACAAGATCCCCTCTACACAAGTATTCAGCGTGTCAATAATGTCTTTGGCAATGTTCGTTAATATGGACTCCAGACGAGAATTAAAAAATTCCTCCATTGTTTTCCTAACAGCTGACTGAACTCGTTGGTCCAAGTCTCCGTCCTGAATAGAGGTCATATCAGCAGTTACAGTTAGGTGTCCAGATATACTTGGCCTTTTTTCCCCCCTCTTTTTCCCTTGATGACTCGAGTGGACCTTTTGCAAGGATAAGGGCTCTCTGGGTGTCTCATCCTTGGGTTCTCCCCCTACATCCTTTGATAATATTTCGTTGTGTAGGGAGCCTTCCCCCCCTTTTCCCTGCTTATTTATCAATACCTTTGGCTTAATGGGCACTGGAATTTTAGGGGTAATATCAGGGAAAGTTATACTCCCCGCGGGATCAGGGCTCAACCCCAGTTCAACCTCCGCATTTTGGATTTCTTTATTCAAAGCCCCCACCGCCGAAGTCAAATAAGATATAATAGACGCAGAGTTCCTGGGGACCTTCACCCTGGCACACCCTTGATCCTGGGAGCAAGGTTGTTTACGCCTACCCATTGTAGTTGATAGATGCGTTGTTATTAGGGGCATGTGGTGGCGGCTGAAGGCTGAATTGGGCTCCCGTGCTGCGGGATCCCTAGGCAGTTTTTAAGCGCCTCCTGGCGCGTCCCGGCCGCAGGCGTGGCGTCCCTGCCGCTAAGCTTGCTGGGAGGTGTAGTCTCCTACCTCCCAGCAGCGGTGATGGAAATAGTGGCAGCAGCGTCGGCGGGGGGAATGAGCACACGGGCTCCGCTGGCTCCCCTGTGGTAGCGGCTGAAGGCTGGATCGGGCTCAGTACAGATTAGACAGAACTTCTGAATTTCATCCAGCCTGGACTACATATACCAGCTATTATGATAACAACAGTACCCAACATCAGAAACTACCAAGTCCACATCTTTATCCACCAGACAATGGGCATTACTGTGTACTATAAATAGAAGATGTGAAAGGAAATGGCAATGTCCTTCTGCCTTTAAAAACCAGACACCGAGACTCAATAATTAAAATGCTGTCTCCTAGTACAGAAAATAATACAATACCAGTATAACACCATAACAATTTGGATCAGCCCCAATCTGCAATGCTTTTTCCAGAAGTATGTGTAAAGCACTGGGACTGGCAAAGACACTACCAAGTCATACTAATAGCAGAATATGTGCTGTAAAAAACTATTGAATAATAACATAGCATTTCAAATGAAGGAAATATGGTGGACTAATTGCTTACTGTCCATTAAGGAAGAGTATTTTCCACTCCAGGCTTTAGTTCTTGCCTAAAAAATTATTTAGATTCTGGCAAATCACTTTTTCTGTAACACAGATTGCACATGTGTACAATTGCGTAAATGTTGATGTAAACCTCAGTCCTATTTAGTACAATACCAGAGTTTCTCCATTTGCTTTGAACTGGGCTCAACTCACCGACCACATTGTTCTCTTTACACCAACTCATATGATCGACATCACTGGTACAAGAAAATAGTCTCTGAAAAATGCTTTGCTGCTCATGGGAGCTCAGATTGTGCTATACCAAATTCCAATAATACAAATTAGGCTACAAATCTACTCTTTAGAGAAACAGTCTCTTAGGGAGCAAAATATGGAGCCGTATCTTGATGGGCTCCGCTGAGCTGAGTGCTTGCTTTGATGTACCTGCAGCGTACAGAGTCTAGTGATTTAACCTGATATTTCTCAGTTAGTGAATCATTTTAGACAGCACAGCTTAGAAACAGAATGAAGAAAACTTTGCTCACTGCTCCCAGCAGTACTTCTGAAAAGCAAGCTCTAATTTGGAGGAATCTAGGGGCATATTTACAAGGGCATTGTGCCACTGGAGCATCACTTTTTGAGATGCTGTAGGGACACTGCGCCCTGCTCCATATTTGCAAGGTGGCGCTAAGCCACTTTGCGTGGCACTAACGTCGACTTGTAAATATGGACCTTCATCAACACAGTTTCCTGTGTCAAAGGGGCATACAATGGGTGTGGCTGTGGGCATTCCCATGCAACATCCATTGCTTTATCACACTGCTCCAGATTTACAAGGATCTGTAAATCTGAATGTATACCTCCCAAGGGGAGGCGTAAGAGTGGCGCAACGAGGTGAAATCCTTTTATTCTCCTTGTTTTTTGTTCTTTCTATGTGTGCCACATTCTGCCGCACACATCGAAGGAGTGAAACGCCATTGATGACTGTTTTTGTGTCCCTTCCTGCACATCAACAATCATCCCTGCAATGCAGGCACCCTTCCAACATGGTGCAAGGGTGCCTGAGCTGGCGCTAGGCTGCTTTTTTTGCACCAACGCAGGGGTGAGTACAAAATGCGACGTATTGTTGTAAATATGCTGCATTCCTGTACTTAGAAAATGATACAGCTAGGAGCAAGAAAATTACTTGTGGCACCGCACTGCGTCATTGTCTTGTAAATATGCCCCCTAGTGTTAAATTAATTTTTACTACTGGCACAGAAAAAAAAACACAGGCTCTCGGTTTCGTTCATGCATTTATGAGTTAATATATAAACTTTAGCCAAAACAAGTTGGAAATAGTGGGAGGCAATCCATGTTCACTGTTCCGAGTTGTGCTTTCTGCATTTCATGCATCAAATCAGAAAAATTCAGGGTTATTAATCTGAAATTTTTAGTTGTGAGGTGTTTAAAAGAAAGCAAGTGCAAATCTAACTTCCATTCAAAGAAAAAAATCAAGTATCGTTACACCCCATCTGGACCTTGATTAAGATAAACAATTCATGTTTAATGTTAAATATTGACTTAACTCTCTGTAAATAGTAGTGGTGTCTAGATATGATAGGATTCAAGTAGTGATTAACATCATCACCCTAACAAAACAGAGGAGCTCATGACCCTATCTCTTTAATCATTAATCATCCTGCAGTTTCTTATGCTGAATGCATTTTTTTTTCTAAAGACACCTTCACCGTGCTTCAAAGAGCTGCTTCTTTGACTGCTCCATAATGTCTGGCAATCATTTGACGATTCATGACTCATTTATGAATCATGCACTGCTTTTATACTATTTCCTGTTTACATTGTTACAGTAGTAGATTTTTCAATTTAAACAGAATGCATATTGCCCAATTATGTAAGACCCAGGAGGCATATTATAAGGCGCTTAAGGAAATGCTGTTAGATGTCTGATTAATACCTGAAAATAATAATTTGAGTTTTTTTCTCTGGAGATATAAAAGGCTTTAAATAATGAGGTAAACTATAAAGTGCTGAGTGAATATTTCACTTTAGCCTTTTCATTGCGGGGTTTGGTAGTGCGAATTGCATTACCTTCCTGCTGGGAAGGCTTTAAAAGGAACCGTTTCCTTTTATGTAATCCCCATTGTGCGGGCAAAGAGGAAAATCTTCTACCCATTAGGACGCCAATTTCTGATGTCAGCTTGCGGCAAGGCATGAAGACCTTCACAAACCTCCCCCCCCACCCCCACCCCCACCAGAGCAGAGGAAATAAAATTGAGTACTGCTCCCCGGTCCTGTGGGATTTTCTGGGGCCAAGAATGCCTCCCCACTTTTGAGGGAGACATCGTTGAATGGGGACCGTCACCCCTTTTCAATCATGCCTCTCTTAAATAGCTTCTTGCTCGTTGATTACTGAAGCCACTAGACACCAGAGATTCTCTGCGGTTTTTTTTCGGGGGGGGGGGGATTCGGGCCACTGGCATATGGGTGGACCCATTTGGGAGCAAATTTTGTTGGAAATGGATGTGTGTTTTTCCCTGGGGGGCATAATCAAACACCCTAGGAGAAAACAGAATAGCAGCTGCACTTTCTTGGGGTATGGGGTCGAACCTTCATATTTCTGAAAATGTTTAGTTTCACCTAGGGGGCGCAGTCCTGCCCCCAATGAAGGCACAATTGCATCCTTGGGGAAAAAAATAAAGCAAAGATGTTCTGGGGGGAATAATTGTTATAGATAAATGTTTGTTTCCCCCTGAGTGCCATGAAAATGCACTAAAGGCGCATAAAAGACATCTTCCAGAGTCTCATGTGGCTCTCATGGGAGCTGTTAGTAAAGACTCACTTGGCACCCGTTCGGTTCACTCAGAACATTGTGTAAAATGGTACCTCACCTTGTGTGAGTGGGCCTAACACCAGCAGCAAAAAACAAAACATGGACACATCAAATATTTCCACAGAAACCAACCCTGTATTCGCAATGTGGGTAGCTGTGGATTTACCAACACCCAGGGAAAGCTGTCCAACCCAGTCATTTTTGAAAACTACAAAACCTAACAGAGTCCAGGGCGGCATAACTTGGGCTGATCTTATCTGGCTTTCCTCCACAGAAGCCCTTAAACACCAGTAACCTTGGGTAAAAAACACAAATTTTTATCACATTTCTTTGAAAGAAAGCTCTGGAATCCACAGGGATCCACACATGCCCTATCACCCAACTATCCTACAAGTCTCTCGATATTTGCTCACTACAATCCATGATGAGAGAGCTTCCCACATCATGGTTTGGGGTCAGTTGGCCAATGTTCAGAAGCCCACCTGTATACCTGATTACAACAGGAAAATGGGCAGACTGGATAAGAATCATGAGGTACTTCAGCCATATAATGCGAGTCATAAAACTCACACGTAGTATAAGAAGTTATTTACCCACCTTATCCATTTGGCACGATTTAATGCATATGTTGTTTACCATCTGACCATCACTTGAAGACCAATATCTTACTTAAATGGCAGTTATTGAAAGTTATACTGCTGCAGAAGCAGTAACCTCTACTTCATCTGCTGTGGAGGACGTTGCCAGGCTGCAAGATTGGCACCTTGCTGCCAGAATTCCTGCAACAGAGAGAAAGACTTGACCATGTTGTCATTGCAGAACATTCTCTAAGCAAGGAAAGAGGCGGGAGAGTCGGTATTACTGCCCCTCAGCTCCCCTCTCAGCCAGGACTTTGTTTTCAAACTTGCTTTAGGTTGTACCATACAAAAGTGAAGTACTAGCAAATTAATTGAGGTGGAGCTGCTCTAGTATATACCTTTCAATGGCTGTACATGCATACATAATTTCCACGGGCCACTACTTTACAAAGCAAGCAGCCTTTCACATTGTTTCCTGTAGCTGAGAAAATCTTGGACTTGCTTATGGTCTGCTTGACACCTTTATCTACCTCCAAAATGTGAGAGATGTTCTGTTCACCTTATGACATATGCATTGCAGTCACCACAATGCACATAACGGTGGAGGGAATATAGGGCACATGGCCGTAGAGTACCCTGTGCTGTAAAACCTAAAGCTGTTTGCAGTCTTTGAAGTGCTCTTTAGGGAATTTAGGACAGTCTTACCTAACATGTTTATCTGAGTTTTAAAGGGAGATATGCTCATATAGTTTGAGGAATTCAAGCCCCGAGGCATCCTCAGAAATCCCCCAACTCACATCCACAAACTGGAAGGAGTTGGCTTTAACAAAGAGAATGCACTAAAGGCGCATAAAAGACATCTTCCAGAGTCTCATGTGGCTCTCATGGGAGCTGTTAGTAAAGACTTACTTGGCAACCATTTGGTTTACTCAGAACATTGTGTAAAATGGTACCTCACCTTGTGTGAGTGGGCCTAACACCAGCAGCAGAAAACAAAACATGGACACATCAAATATTTCCACAGAAACCAACCCTGTATTCGCAATGTGGGTAGCTGTGGATTTACCAACACTCAGGGAAAGCTGTCCAACCCAGTCATTTTTGAAAACTACAAAACCTAACAGAGTCCAGGGAGGCATGACTTGGGCTGATCTTATGAGGCTTTCCTCCCGATAAGCCCTTAAACACCAGTAACCTTGGGTAAAAAATACACATTTTTCTCACATTTCTTTGAAAGAAAGCTCTGGAATCTACAGGGATCCACACATGTCCTATCACCCAACTATCCTACAAGTTTCGCGATATCTGATGTTCCCCACTTGTGTGGATAAGTCGATAGAAATGGCCCTAAAACGATACAAGGAGGGATCAGCAAGAGAGGCAGCTGTGGTATATGGGTCCTGGCTCGGCACCACCCAAGGAAACCTACCACCGCAGGCTTTTCTAAAAAGTAGACAACCAGGTGATTCCAGGGTGGTGTGCCTTGTGTGGATCCCACAATGCCCTGCAAACCTCAAACTTTACCTAAAATCACTAATTTTCCCTTTGCGAGTACTCCCACTGACCTTGGTTTGATCGATCACTGTTGCAGGCACTAGGCCCGGCCACACAAGTTGGACAGCCTTTTTATCTGTACAAGTGGGGACACCCTGTGTGATAGGTATTTTGTGGATTTCTGCTGATTCCAGAAGTTTCCACCACAGAAATATGAGGAAACTTTGTATTTTTAGGCAAAGTGTCAGGTTTGCAAGGGATTATGAATACAAAAAAGTGTAGTGAGATCCACACGAGGCAAACCACCCTGCATTTCCCTAGGTGTCTAGTTTTCAGATATGTGCAGGATTCAAATGATTCCCTATGTGCTGGCTAATCTAGTGCTTAAAACCCACAGCTACCCAAATTGCAGAAAAGTTGTCAGTTTTCAGGGCAAAAACTTGATGTGTCCATGTTGCCTTGTGGGCCCTTTCCTGTTGTAGGCACTAGGCCCACCTACACAAGTGAGGTTCCATTTTTATCAGGATACTTTTGGGAACACAGGGTGGTAGGGCAGTTGTCTCTCCCCACAAAGTTCAGTACTTTCCATCACAGAAATGTGAGAAAAATGTGTGTTTTAGCCAGGGATTTAAGTAAAACAATGTGGTGACAATTTAGAGTCCCAGGGGCATATTATCAAGGATCTGCGATATTCATCGCAAAGCGCGCTTAGCGCTGGTTTTTTTATCGCCGGCTATCGCTGGATTTCCTCGCCGTGATAGCGCGGTATT
Organism: Calotriton arnoldi; assembly: GCA_963921515.1. Lineage (NCBI taxonomy): Eukaryota > Metazoa > Chordata > Amphibia > Caudata > Salamandridae > Calotriton > Calotriton arnoldi. The sequence continues at coordinate 2,346,907 of CAWUFW010001308.1, forward strand.
ATCAACGCGTATCGCAAAGGCAATAGGAAATCCAGCGATAGCGTGTGAAACCAGAAATAGCGTGAGAATTCCAGCGCTAAATCAACAGCGCTAATGAAAAGCTTGCTAATAGGCAAGTGTACACTTAACCCAACAATCCACCCCCCATTGACAAGATGGTTAAGGCAAGTTTTTTTCAGGCGTTAAGTTCCAGCGATAAGCGCTTTTAGCGCGAATTTTCCTATCGCTTCGCGGGCGTTGATAATGGGGGAAGTTGTGTTTGCGACTGTTTCAATGGAGTTTTAGTCAGGAACGCCTACTTTGCATGTCATTAGCGATATATATCGCTGACATGCTTAGAGGTAAAAAAACGTCCGCTATCGCTAATAAACTCACGTTAGCTGCAGCTTGTTAATAGTGTGATAAAAATATCGCCGCATTAGCGGCAGAAAAGTGCCGCTAACGCGGCGAAAAAGGGCTTGATAATATGCCCCTCAGAGTCTGTGGTGTCTAGGTTTCAGACAATTGCATGTTTGGTATGCTACCCTGTGTGGTGGCTGAGCTATAGTCCAAAATCCACAGTTACCCAATGACCCCTTGCTGAATCCACAATTGTGTCTACTTTTCAAACAACTATAGTTTTCCAGTATCATCCATGAGTGTCACATCTTTTTCTACCACCAACTGGAAGTAGATTGAAAGCACACACATTAGTACAAATTGACTTTCTCTCACATAAATACCAAAACTGTGGTAAAAAATGTATTTTTGAAACAGCTCTGCATGTTCCTGAAAGCTTGGAAAATGTTGATTTTAGTAAAGCAAACCTTTCATTGATGCCATTTTCAGGGAAAAAAACACTTTTTTGCGTAGCATTTTTTCCCCAATTTCTGAACCCCTCCCCAATTTAACATACTTTTGCCTATTTTCTCGGTTCCCTCCTTGGGAGTCCACAGTACTTGGACTAAGCTAGAATGATGATGGGAAAAAAGGACACAGATTTTGGCATGGAAACCTTAGGTGTAAAAGAATTATGGAGGCATAATCGCAAAGTACACCAATAGCCAAAAATGGGCTCAGCCCTGTGGTGAAAAAGTCTCAGCAGTTAATGGGCTGAATTCTGATTTCCTTCATTCTGGGCTCATTTTGGTCCTGGTGGCTGTCACTTAGTGACAAAGAGACAGACCTCCTGGCCTCTAAAGCAGCACATTTTGTGGGGAGCTGAATTTGCTGGCTACCTGCCCTAGCTTTCTCCTCTACTTGGCTCCTGGTGCTCTTTTCCTGCTGGTGGGGGTATCTTGTGCAACTCCTCCAAAACCACTATCCTGCCCATATTTCTCAGACCTCAGTGCCTCCTGTCTGTCTTGCAGAGAATCTGTGGGGGCAGTGGAGTCCAGTTTTTTTCCCCTGTTGGTCCTCAAGGGGCATAAGGAGGTCAGTGCCACTGGCTATGGAGAGACTCATCCTAGTCCTGGTGGTCAGCAGGTGCCAAATTCCTTAGTCCATCCTTGCTGGGCATCTGGTGACTTCTCCTTCCAGCTGGGCACCTTTTCTGCTATTGTGGCCTCGCAGGTTCAGGGTATTTCCAACTGTCTGACCATTGTGCAGGGATTTATAAGTGAGGTGGAATGTTTTAGGGGCCAGGCACCGCTTACCAATATTTTATGTCACATCATCCATCCACCACGTCACAAGCCTTAGAGGCCAGACATCCCTGACCAATCCTTTTATGCAACATCATCCCTCCACCTTGACACAACCCTCCTGTACTGCATTCTGAGGCAGTCAAAAATGGCATTTCAATTTTTCTCAGGTAACAGCTCCTCTGAGGGCCTCAGCTCTGTCTCTAGCTGACACCACTGCCTAATCCCTTCCCAACAAAACATCAAAGGCGAGCCTCTCCTGTATTGGTTCCAGAGGTCTCACCCATCTCCTTTTACCTATTGGGTTTGGGATGTCCCAGCCCAGGTGCAGTGCCACAAGCTAATAATCAGGTGCTGATTTACCACACACCCCTTCCTTTCCGAGGAAGAGGCAATCGCTGATAGGTGATCTTTTTGTGTGGGGATGTCTTTGTTTCCTCTGCTGGGGAGCACAGTAATTAACTTGGCCCAGTAGGGGGGATAAAGGCAAGGAAGTTGATAACGAGCTGAACCAGAGAAATGTGACATTTCCTGAATTCCCAAAAGATATGGATTTAGTGGGATGGGGATTGCAGGTTCAACCTCTGTATGCATGTTTTACTCCAGTTTGGTAACTTGCTGTACCCTGTAGGCTGAGGTAGAGTGAAACTGCATTTTAAGGCAGACTTCACCGACATGTATGTCCAGTGAAAACACCACAGATTTTCCAGTAAACATATCAGAACCAGATTCATACTCCATAAATGACCACTCATATTAGAGGACCTACCCTAGGTCACCACTTATCCTTGCAGAGTGGCTTCTACAGCAGGCTACTTATGTGCAGCTACGGTAATGTTCATAGCGGTAGTCTCACACACACAATTCACACATGTGCACACACACATATTCATGTGTAATGAACCCGGTGCCCCTTACCCAAGCTGCGCAACAGCGGCCTTATCTTAAAAGGTAGACACTGGTGGTAGACTCACTCACAGTAAAAAGTCAAAAAATGGGCAGTCATTTTCAAAACATCCTGATGGACTAAATGGGTGGAACCCATTTTCTACAGCGCCCAAAGGCAACATCGCACCCCAGAAGGCACTAGCACCTCCTAATTTGAATATGGAATGCACAGTTCCCAGGAGAGCCCGGGCATCGTGGTGCTATTTCATAAGGTTACAGATCCACCTTGGACAACTTTAGGTCTCCTAAGACTCAAGAACCTCTCTCCGTACTAGGCAGAAGGCACCCTAAGTCTTGCAGGTCATAAATACATGACCTGGGGGACTGTTCAGGAGTGTTTTACACACTTCTAAACACTCTTGAGTGCTGTGATTTCTGATGGTGACACCTAAGGCTGCTTTGCAGAATGAATAAACACAGAAAAGATATGGATACACATTCATTAAACTACTTCATTGACTATGACAAAGTCAGCAGTGAGTCATTACATGTTTTATTGAGAGTCATGGAAATGCTTTAATGACAAAATAAACAGTGAGTCATTACAGGTATTAATGAAGGTCAATACAATCCTTTATTAACAATCACAAATTTCACAGTGTGTCATTACATGTCATTACATTACATGCCTGTTATTCTAAGATGGTACTATCCTTAGTGGTCTTAATAGTGTGACATTGGTTTATTATGATATATTTCTGTTTTTATTAATATGGTGACTTACTGACATAGCCAGTAGGCCTGCTTTTGATAGTTATACCCCTTGGATGGTGCCTAGCATATGCAGGGGTATTGTGGTTAGAGGGTTCAGGGCCCTGCTAGGGGTGGGAACCATTAGGAGGATATTGCTGTAGGTATTTCCATCTATAATCATGTATCATTTGTAAATGAATGCATAATATTGAGTAGTGTGAGGGTATTAAAGTACTTTTTTCCTTTTTAGAATAAAAAGCTCTACTTGAGTGTTATTTGCTAAGTGACTGCAGACTGGGGTACTAGCCTACACCACTTCCCCTGAGTAGGGCTGGCCTGCTCTGCCTGGCTTTCTTGAGAGAGTCAAGTGTGGAAACACAGTGCTTGGTTATCAGTAGACAAAAGGTTGCAGACTTATTAGTTGAGAAGGAACCACATCCTTCCCAAGTAATAACCTATTTTCCTACATATATTGTATGCAAAAATAAATATAAAGCTGCCAATTCACAAACTGTGTTTTGTAGTACCTGCTGCAGCACTACATTAGTACTACATAAGTACTATAAAATGCTATTCACAAACTAAGGGCCTCATTACGATGGCCAAAGGACCGCCATCAACAGGTTGTCAGTGGCGGTCCTTCGGCCATCTCACCAGGGATCTCCGTCCGGCATATTATCATTGCATTTGGATGTGTGGCGGTCGGAAACACCGACCACCATGGTCCCGACAGGAGGTCTTTATCCGACCGCCTGTCGGACCTTGCTGTATTCCCTGACTGGTGGCAGTGCCTGACAGGCACCGCCGTAGGGATTACAATATCTGTTTCCGCCGGTCGTTCTGCAGTGGTCAATCAACACCAAAACGGCAGGCGGAAATGGATTTGACGGCACGTAACCGGCCCCCCTAACCCCCTGGGCCAGGGACATAAGTCTATGGTGCCCCCCTACATATCCCTACACCATGTGGTAGGCACTGCATGGTGCCTGCCACGTAGTGCAGGGATATGTTTGGGGTGTCTGTTTTGTCTTGCATGGGCAATGTGACTGCCTCGGACGCAGTCGCATCCTAATTTGCCTTGTGGAACCGCCGTCTTGTAGGAGGGTGGTCCCAAATATGAAACGATGGCGGACGGACTGTAGTCCGTCTGCCATCGTAATCAGCCCCTAAGTGTGGATGGTTCCATCTGTCCTATCTTTTTCTGTGTGGGGATCTTCACCCCTGCTGCAGAGCCTCTACACACATAAGTATACGTTTTAGCAGTAAATGTGGGAGGGACACGAGAGTGGCTGGAAAATGGCGAATAATTAAACCTAAAAGGTAAGGGCTTAGGGAGCAGTAAGGTTATAGGGAGGGACATGCACCCACCCACAAAAGAGGAAGCCCACTCCTAATCACAAACTGAACTTCTATTGTAACAAAGGGCACAAAACAGTGGTAAATGTACATTAGCTCAAAGCTGGAGGGAGTCCAGCACTACACATGGCCAATTACAGTTTTGGCATGACACTCCTATAGGATATAACGAAGGTAGGGACTTCAAATTGGGAATATTATTAAAATAAATTATTACATTTTAACTTTCTAAAAATATAAATGATAGTATTTTATAGCTAAAATGATGACAGATCATTTCGAAATTAATAATATTTATTTATAAAATAGTTTAATACGTCATTGTAAAATTAAAAATGATCTATTCTTCAATATTAATTTTACAAAATACACTTTCTAATTTAGGTGGGAATGTTTAAGGATAACAAATATGTTGAAAAATAATGTGTATTTAATGCAATATAAATAATTACATTATTATTTATTTAGAAAGCATGTTAACTTTGCTGTACCATATTTGACGTGTTCTACTACATTTAAAATAATTAATTACAATTAGTTTACAAAAATATTTAACATTAAAAGTATATATTTTTACTGTCCAAAAAGGTATTATTGTTTTCAAACTTTTAAACATTCTCCTACACCCTACTAAAGGGGTTCCCAGCCAAGAAGGTGAAGACCATCAGCTATATGTGAACAATTTATGCTTTTAGATATACATACATTTAATTTATGTTCAAATAATTATATTTAAATAAATAGTCATTATTAATATATCTATAAATAATTTGTTTACCGTTTTAAATCTTACAATAATTGTAAATTAGTGTTTAAATACAAATATATAAATACTTAAAAATAATTCTATACATGATTATTAGCATTTTTATTACATGCTAAATTAATGTAAAATGTATACTTTGGATGCAAATGATTTTATTTATTCAAACGTACAAATCCAATGTCTTTTAATTTGAAATAAAAAATTATTTAAAAAATAAAATAATATTTAAGTTAAAGTGCAGTGGCACTTTCCATAATGTGTTCTACATTTTAATTAAAGATACACAAATATTTAAAATTCATATTTTACATATTATTTTGAATACATTTTTTATTAACTTCAATAAACTTTTAGACTTTTCCCTATACTTTTCCATAATGAGATGTCTGCCTTGATTGTGGCGGTCCTATAAAATGAATGGAACATCAAATACAGTTCTAAATTCAATACTAAGAGTAAATTTACTGTGGCATATGAGGTTTGTACTGACTCCACCCCCTTTTTCTGGGAGCATGGGGACATTTAGGTCTACATCCTTTCTCACTTGTTTGCAAAAAGGTAAAGATGTTCTGATTAATTGTGATTACTTTTCTGATTCCTTGTTTCACTTCCAGCCTTGTTTGTGACAATTCTTTAAAGAAATAGATAGTCTAATCAATGCCTTTCAGCTGTCACTATAGTGTATACAAAATTCATGAACCTGCTTTGAATTAAAAATATAGGTATAAAGTAATAATTTGAACATGCTGTTCTTGTATTCCCTCCCATTATATAAAGAAAGAATCCAGGGCTAAATTGGATCACAGCATGATTATAATGTTTATCCAAGTAGATGTGTAATTAGCATAGCATTTGTACTGCTTTTCAGTGTATTAAAATGCATGGCAGATAACCTGCCTCATTTTCTAACTGAATTTTCATATATTTTACTTGCGCAAATCTGGACAATCTATGATAAGGACATTAAAATCTGTAGCTTTAAAGTTGTACGAGTACTTCTTTTTAATCAATAACAAATCCTGTAGTACATTTTCGAATCAAGTCAGAATCGCTCTTTACTACCCCATTGCTCATCTGTAGGAACCTGAAGTATTTATCATAGACTAAGATTTTATTTAGCCTAAATTCATTATCTATGTAGCTGCCCATTATCATGAATACCTGAGCAGGAGTAATTGTAAATGTACAACAACACAAACTGTCAACCAGGGACGCACAATTGTTTTGAAAAAAAATGAAGCATTCAATAATATAGCTGGTAAGCACTAATAATAATATGTATGATTGGCAATTCCTGCCACAGTGATAGAAAATGCACACATTTGTATGCTTTTTAGGAAACACCACAATAGGTCGTACAATGACACTGCAAAGCCTTAAGGAGTTATATTTTCACTCCCAATTATTCAAAAGACCCACAGAATGCTCTGAAAGAAACGTGTTTGTATAGTAAAATGCTGAGTTTACTTAATAAATGTGAGAAAACGTTGGTGATTCTTCGGGGGTTGTGAGTGGAACATCTAAGGTACCATCCATGAAGCAACATTGCTGCCTTGCATGGAACTCTAACCTGTTGACTGCTTGTGAGTCCTCTGCTTGGGTAGTGGCAGTGCGATGCAATATGGGCTGGTCCCTGTTCCTTCATCACATTTGAATTTGTCTGTGTCTTGTTTTACAATGTGTTCTGTGACAATACTGTTGTATATTAACCATCTGTGATTTTGTTTTACTGGCTGGCCATGTGCGGTGCTTGACTTACTTCTGGTCTTAGCTGGAGAGATCGACTACTGTTTTGACCCCTTTTTGGCTGTAGTAACTTTAAAAGGGCAGTTTGTGAATCACAGTGGTTTTACTCTTTTGCTGATGGATGCATGTCCCTCCCTAAACCCCTCAACAACCCTCCCTAAACACTTCCTTACTTCTTCTTAAACCCTCACATTTAGTAGTAAGTATGTTCCTTTTCCAGACACTAGCCCGGTGCTTCCTACATTAAATATTAAGTAGCAAACTTATATGTGTGAGGATCTCCCTATGGAAAAGATAGTAGAGGTGGAGTTTTACATTCATAGGTTTGTGGATAATGTTTTGTATTACTTTAGAAGTACTACTGCTATTAATACCAAATGTACTACAAAATGGAGTTTGTGAATAGGCCCACAATGTCCAGGCTTCAGTCACAGAGAAAGAGAGACCAGAAAAAATTAGAGCAAATTCAAAGTAGAAAGTGAAAATGAAAGTAGAGGATGAGCAAAAGTTTGAGTGAGAAGATAGGAGAAACAGATGGGGAATGACTATGCAAGCGAGAGAGGTGATTTAAAGAGAAGGTGAACTGAGAGGGAGTCTGTTGCACAAGTTGTTTAAAAGCTGTTAGAAAGAAAGAAAGCACATAGAGAAACCCTGCACATTCTTTTCACAATCTGTCTTTGGCAAAACTAGAGCAGAATGAAATGTGGATAGGAGAGACCTAGACAGTCTGAAGAGAAGTAAAAGTTTAGGAAAAAAAATGTAAGCTTGATCCACTACAGAGGTAGAGTATATGAGAAACAGAATAGTAGAAAGAGAGGGGAAAAGGGGCGTGGCTTGACGCCAATCGAAAATGGCCGCTGATTGACGGAGCTCCGCGGTGGCTCGGAAGGGGTACGGGTTTCTCAAGCGGAGCCTCTCCTCTTTCCTGCACTTCAACAATGCTTTCCAGGATGCGAAAATCCCTGGATCAATTTTATGCCTCTACTCTGCTCTGGTGAGCTCTCTTTACTTCAATTACGGTCGGCGCGTTTTCCTCACGGAACTCGCGCCCGCCATTTTGTTTTGCCTCAGCTCACTGTTTCTCACTACAAGCATTCAAATGGGAAAACCTCAGTTTTTAACGAGTTTTCTTTACTAAACTCGCTACGTTTTATACAACCTTCCTAAGGACTACACATTGTTTTATTATATCTGTGCAACAGAGTCTGGAATAATCCTGCTATGGTCGCATAAGTTTTATATTGAATTTAAGGCTGAACCTAAGGTGATACTGGAGATACATCATAGTTATGCTTGACAGGGCAGGGATTATAATAGTGCAGTACTTTGACAAATTTTAACTGGATGTAAAGGACGCCTTTACCTCGCTATATTTACGTCAATACTTGTGGTCATTGTGACTTTTTTGAGGTAAACTTTCTCACTTCTGTTACGAAAGAGAGGTTACATTAAATCTTCATTTGCATTTGAATAAGGGACCTGGTTTTTTCACTTCTCCTCTCGCTTATTGACCACTTGGAGATTGCTATTTCAAAGAACAATTATTTTCAGTCACAAACATTATGACTCTATTTTTGAAGTGATTGTTGCTGTGTTTTTACTAAGTGTTCCATTATTATCTGAAGTTTTATGGGGAGAACGAAATCCACACGTCGCGTTGTTGGTCCTCTTTTTCCTTTTTCATCTTTGGCAGACCACAACCCTTACTCTGTTCTCTCAACAAATATGGAGAATTCTGAGGGTAATGCCTCATTTCCTAATGTGGAAGCTTCAGCAACGTCTTCTAGCAACCCACTTTCCACCAATAATCCTACTCCGAAGTTATCCTCTTCATCTGCGTTATCTTCTGGCAAACGTGTTAAAACAGATCCTCCTTCGCCTGCTGCGTCTCTACCACCAAATACTATGGATGTACTTCTTGAGGAAATACGCTCTCTTCGACCTTACATGGAAAAAGCGAATAGACGTCTTCAGTCCTTAGATGACAAATGGTCCACGATGGAACATAGGGTCATGCAGATGGAGCAACAAGTGGAATCTGTCCAAGTTGTGGTGAACCAGGTCCCTTCTATAAAATCTGATATTTTATCTCTCAAAAAACAAGTGGAGAATTTTGAGAACTGCAATCGACGCAACAATCTTCGGATATATGGTCTGGCAGAAGGCTTGGAAGGCTCGGACCCTATCTCCTTCTTTAAGTCATTCCTTCCACAAATCCTTGACATTTCTAGGTCCCCTGTTTTGAACATTCAAAGAGCTCATCGTTTGGGTCGAAGTCCAACTTTATTGACATCTTCATCCAAACCAAGAGGTGTCATTATATCGTTTTTGGAATACACGGACTTATTGAAAGTCTTACAAGCTGCTAAAACCAAAGACCGTATCACTTGGCAAGGTTCTAATCTCTTTTTTGCTCAAGATTACGCCAAAGAAACAGCAGATCGCAAAAAGAAATTCCTGGACATGAGACCAGCTCTTTGTTCTCTTAATGCCAGATTTGGTCTTTTTCATCCCTGCCTTTTCAAAGTCACTTATAAAAATAAAACTACGAACTATGTAGATCCTGTTCTACTACAAAGATTTCTGGACCAATGCAGAGAGGAATAGATGGATGTATCCAGACTTGCCTCTGCTTAATCTTGAAGTGCTAGTGGTTTAATACATTGTTTCTCTAAGAGTTTTTAACTGTTTGTCTCTCATCTGGTTCTATATTTTTCTAAAATGCTCTTATATATACTTCTCATGTGTCATCTTTTTCTCCTTTGTCTATTAGGTGCGGTTACTTTACATATATGATTTTTGTCATCCCTGGTCTGTTCTGGATGATGTCCTCCCTCCCCGATCCGCCCTTAGTTGCTCGGTCAGTTGTGCCATTTTCCTTATGTGGTTTCACCACCCTCATCCTTTTCATGTTATTTGTAGTTAGGTATTGTGTTTTTTTTTAGTCTTATGGCTTACATTGCTTCTCTACTGTACTTATCTTTCAACTTTTGTTTTATCTTTTTACTTTCTTTCCAACTCCTTTCGCTTTTTATTGATGAATTCTCCCCTCCCCTCTCTTTCCTTCCTCTTTCTTTCGTTCTTCTCTCTTTTCTTTCCTCCTTCTCTTTTCTTCCTTTACTTTCCTAAGTTCTTTCATTATCCCTTTCTTGTTCATAACTAGTATTCCCTATTTTCTTGCTATTAATTATTGCTAGTACGGCTCTACATCTTCTATATTAATTACTATTACTTCTATACCATTGTTAAATTTCAATTGTTCTAATTATTGGTATACATTCCCTATGTTATTCCGATTGTTATAAATGGCTCTAAGTGTTGTTTCATGGAATGTTAAAGGTTTAGGTTCCCCGATAAAACGTCAAAGGGTATTATCTCATTTATCTAACTTAAAATGTGATATAGCGTTATTAGAGGAAACTCATGTAGTGGATAAAGAAATTCCTTAACTTAAAAGGCAATGGGTAGGTAATGTTTTTGCCTCCCCAGGTACAGGAAATCATAATGGCGTTGTCATTTTATGTCATAAACGTCTTGACTTGCAGATTATCACGCAAGAATCAGATGATATAGGTAGATGGGTATCTGTTTCATTATTACTTAACAATATCCTCTTGACTCTTTTTAACCTTTATGCCCCTACTGCCCCAGATAGCACCTTTTGGCCTGCAATATTATCCAAATTGATGTCCTTCCAAGATGAGTTTTTATTGGTTGGTGGTGACTGTAATATGGTTATGGATCCAATTATAGATCGTAATTCTAAATCTAAATTTATTCCCTCTACTATGTTTTCCCAGTTTAAATCCACTATTCAACAGCGATCATTAGTAGATGCATGGCGATTATGCAACCCCACGCTTTTAGAGTATACTTTCTTTTCCCCAGTACACTCCTCCCAATCTCGTATTGATTACTTATTTACCTCAAAAGCACTCACACAACATATTACACATTCTTACATTGGCTCTATACTAATTTCTGATCACGCACCGGTCACTTTAAACTTAGCTCTTTCCTCTCCCACACAAGGCACCAGAAGATGGAGATTTAATAATTCTCTTCTTTTGGATGCTAATTTTCCCAGACATTTGAAGCATTTACCACCACTTTCTTTTTGAGAATGAGACTTCTTCCATTTCTCCACAAGTCATCTGGGATGCTTTTAAAGCGGCCTCCAGAGATTTTATTATCTCTTTCGTATCTCATTGAAAGAAATCTTCTCTATCTAAATTGCATTCTCTTATGACACAAATTAAACAATTAGAACATTCCTTTTTTCACACCAATTCTAACACCTATTTAGATGAACTTGTTCGAGCTAAATTTAAATTCAATAAAATCTCTACAGATAATGCTAACTCATTTCTACTCAAATCCTCTGCCAAATATTATGGTGGCCTAAATAAGGCTGGAAAACTTTTGCCTAATTACCTTAAAATTAAAAAGAGCGCACTAAGATTAGCTCTATCCTCGATTCCAATAATCGCATGATTTACAAAAAAGAAGATATCTTGTCAGAATTTACTCAATTCTTTCAGTCTCTCTATACTCCTGAGTCATCTATCTCTCCAGATGACATATCTCAATATCTATCTTCTATTATTCTGCCTTCTTCCCCAGATCTAGATTTTTCAATATTAGATGAAGATATTCAAGAGTCGGACATTATCAATGCTATCCGTTCTATCAAACGAGGAAAAGCTCCAGGACCTGATGGTTTCACAATTGAATTCTACTCCCATTTTTCTCATCTCCTTATCCCTAAATTATATAAATTATTTCACTTCTTTATTTCATCTGGAAATTCCAGTGGATCTTTTCAGGAAGCTTTAATTTGCTTATTACCTAAAGACGGTAAAGATCATACTCTATGTAAAAATGTTAGACCCATTTCCTTAATTAACTTGGACTACAAGATTTTTGCAAAAATTCTAGCTCTTCGTTTAGAGAACTTTTTACCTCTATTAATTGGTCGTGAACAATGTGGCTTCATTAAAGGTAGACACCTTTTGGATAATACTAGACTCTTTTTTTAATGTTCTTACCAAGGCCAAATCATATAAGAATTCGTTACCTGCCATTTCTTTGGATGCTGAGAAAGCCTTTGATAGAGTTGGTTGGCCCTTTATTTTCTCTACCTTGTCCTGGTTTGGTTTTGGTCATAAATTTATAAAGTATATCTCTTTATTATACTCTTCTCCAGTTTCCTCCATACTATCAAACGGTCTTATTTCACCGAATTTTCCTTTACATTGTGGGGTACGACAAGGTTGCCCTCTTTCACCACTTCTTTTTATACTTGCCCTTGAACCCTTTTTGATAAAGATTCGTTCAAATTCTAATATTACAGGTTTTAAATATGGTTCTAACCAACTAAAATTATCTGTTTATGCAGATGATATTTTACTCTTTTTAGCACACCCACAATCGTCTCTGCCGGCTTTCTTATCTGAGGTAGCATTATTTGTATCTGTATCTGGTTACAAATTAAATGTTGATAAATGTGAAATCCTTCCATTGAACAAGTTGTGTTTTTCAGCAGATTATATCTCCTCTGGTTTTAAATGGAACGCTGATAACATTAAATATCTAGGTTTGTGGTTTAAATCTTCCATTAAAGATTCTATCTTAACTAATTTAAAAGAACTACAACTGCTTTTAAGATCTGCCACATCCAAATGGAATCCTTTGTTTTTATCATGGTGGGGCCGTCTTGACACGATAAAAATGATGTTGGTCCCTATAATTCTTTTTTACATCTCCAATATCCCTATAAACATTGCCAATTCTCACTTTAAAACAATATACTCTATTTTATCAAAATTTTAATGGAATAACAAAGTACCTCGCATGTCTTTACTTAAACTTAAACGTCCTAAACATTTAGGAGGCGTTAACTTCCCAGACTTTCAAGCCTATCATACTGCATTCTCTCTTAAACAATCCTCTTCAATGCTCTTAGAAGATGAGGATGCCTTATCGTTACCATTATGTACTACAAATGAGAAATCTTTCCTTCAACCTTTTTCCTTTCAAGAATTTCTATCCTTTACCCGTCGCCCTTTGTCATTCTCGCTTCCTATTTTTAATAATTCTTGCAAAATACTTCATCCTCTACATACTAATCACCTTTCCCCTAAGGATAAATGTATGCAATCCTCAATATGGTACAATAAAGATATTAAAATAAATAATAAGGTTATTTTTTGGAAGGATTAGTTTCTTAAAGGGCTTTGTTAGATTCATCAACTCTATTCTGATAATACCTGGATGTCATTTCCGTCTGCCCAAACCCGCTTTTCTCTAGCCTCGTCATATGCATCTAAATATGCCTCCTTAATTTCTCTAATTCAATCAGCTTATAATCGCTTGACACCCATATCTGCCCATTCCTCTCCACCCCCATCTCTACTGTTAATCCTGCCCCTCTTACCATCTGCATCACAGGTATATAAACATTTATCACCTTTTCCACTTATTAGGGATAAAACAGAAGTGGAACTTGCCTGGGACGCTGATCTTCAATTTTCTCTTTCTATTTCTATATGGAATAAGGTTTGGACTAAAATTAGAAAGTCTTCAAGACCTGCTAATACCACTCAAACTTTATTTTATATCTACAACAGACTTTTACTCACCCCTGTCTCATTACACAAAATGAATTCTACCCTTCCCCCTTCCTGTTGGTCTTGTAATAAAACTCCAGCAGATTTAAAACATATGTTATTTATGTGCCTTCACGTTCATGATTTTTGGAAACAAGTCTGGAATCAGATCAATACAATATTCCATACACAAATTCCCTTCTCCTTTGTTAATGAATTTTTAGGTAGTTTATCTGAGGATTGGGTCTCACACTCACACAATTTCCATATTATCGATCTACTCCTTGCGGTTGCTTTCCAACAGATTACCCGAGCATGGAAAGATAACACTATTATCTCCTACCGTGCTTGGTGGTATGGGGTTTGTTATAACCATAGATTAGATAGAGCATATGTTCATCCCATTTCACTTGCAATCAAAAGAGACGTCCTATGGTCATCCATTACTCATTTCCTTAATGTATCTGCAAAGTTATCACAAGCTCATAATCCTCGAGTTGAAGAGGTTGCTAAACCTCCATGAGTTATAACTGATTTATTTATACATATTTTTCTTATCAATATTATTTTATTTACCATTTTACTTTGCTCTTGTTTCATTGTTAATTCTTGTTAGTAATTATATAGTAGTTATGATATAATAACAACATTGTATACTTCTCTTTCTCCCTCTCTCCCTTCCCCCTCCGTCTTTTCTCATATTGCTTTACCAGAATGCATAGTTATTACTCTATGCTATGTTTATATGTTTTATTGTAAATGCATTTATATCACATCAATAAAAATGTTCTTAAACTTAAAAAAAAGAAAGAGAGGGGGAAGAACTATGGGTCTAGAGAGATGGAGAGACCCTATTTAGTTTATAGTGTACCCTTCCATGTCTGAGGTTTATTACACAGAGGAGAGCAACATGGATCCCCTTGGGGAGACACTAAGGGGCCTATTAGGATGGCGAGCAGACTTTTGTCCGCCCGCCATCCCTGCGGAGCTGGGACCATCCGCCATAGGTGCGCCGGTCCCGCCCGCCATATTAGGATGCGCCTGCCACACTGGTGGACGCATCCCGGTAGTTTAACATTGCGGCGGTGCTGCTGGCTGCAGCACCGTGCGCAATGTTGAAAACCCATGTTCTGCATTGCGATGCACAACGTGGCAGGCATCGCGCGGTGCCTGCCACCTTGGGCATTACAATGTCGGGGGGTACCATAGGTACCCCCCAAGTGCAGCACCCCACCCCCCCACCCCTGCAACGGGCCCCCAAAGTGAATTTCCGTATGCCTTTCCATGGCGGAGTCTCCGCCATGGAAAGGCATTTTTCTGCTGTCATGGTAATATGGATGGCGGTGCCTACGAGGCACCGCCACCATATTGTTGTCTTTTTCCGCCCGGCCGGCAATCGTGACGATTGCCAACTGGCGGAATAGCGGCGGATGGACTTTCCGTCCGCCGCAGTACCCCCCGCCATAGTAATATGGCGGGGGTGAATTGTGCTGTGATGGCGGGCGGATCGCCACCGCCGGCCGGGCACTGGCGATCTGCCCGCCATCATAATAGGCCCCTAACTATCTGGCACAACATGTCTGCAACTGGCGGCTCAAATTTCTTACCCTTCTATGAGCATTAGCATGGGCATGGTTATTGTGACAGAACCACATTACACAGTAAACTAGATAATTTTTTTACATATACATACAGGTTGTCTCTGGACACACATCTGAATGTGAAACATCATGGTTAGAGTATTCTCTGTCTCTCATATAGCAGTATCTGATGAAGGAGCCTCGTATACGAACATCAGTGATGTTATGGAAAGCACATTTAGACATCGTATGTACAATATTCATGTTCTTTTAGAACATGTAGACATATTTGTAACAATAATTTGTCGCTCATGTTAAGAAACTGGAATCATTAAACATGGTTATTATGAGACTACTATTTCCTTTCTACTTTATTTCCTACATTATAGCTACTCTCAACTAAGTAGCATTTTTTATGAAAATGACTGATGAGCATTATCGCTTTCCCGAGAGTGGTGGTTGTTTATATAGCTTTTTACAATTTGGGCTATTAAAATGCCATATTGCTAAGGTTGCTTATGGTTAACAGATGTATCTGCCATGCCAGATTCTTTATAATTAGTCCACCATCGAGTTTATGTATCTCCGCTATCTGAGCAACTTTGCTAGTGTGTTTGGTCAGATGAGACACAAAGGTCCTGATTCATAAAAGTAAACTTACACTTTTGTGTAAGTTTACGCTTTTTCAGTATTCACAAAACTGCATTTTAATAGTAAGTTTACAAGTGCGGAGACTCCGCAACTGGGATGGAGAGATCTCAACATAAAAAGGTAGGCCGGTCCAGTCTACGGAGTCCCCCCACTCGAAAACTTACTAATAAAATGTGAATACTGAAAAAGTGTAAATTTGCACAGACGTGTAAACTTACCTTTGTGAATGATGCCCAAATGTTCACCGTTGCCATACATTGTATATTGAACAGCAACCATTGTAATAGCATGCATTTATATTTTTCTTGTGTGCTCTTACTGTATGAGGTGCTGATTTAGATTTGCAGTGTAATATATTTGAATATTTTATATTCAGCTTGATTCAAAGTGCAAAAATTAATTTCCCCTAATGAAGGACAGGACTTTCAGTCCTAAATGAATTGAGGTGATCTGGAGATAAACAATTGAAATATTGAATCTCGAGAACATTGAGCAAAAAGCCAATCATGTGAAATTGCAATAAAGAGTGATCTTTTGATGAGAAAGAATTCAAGATGTGAACTCCTTCTTAGCAATATTAAGAGTGGAGCAGCATCATTAAGCAGAAGGCTGTGCTCAACAGTGACGATCAGTATGACGTAGAGCTGGTTGTGGGGGCCAATGTTTATATGCCAGGGACCTCTACAGTTGGGCAACTATCAGAGAATTCTATAATTAGCATACGGTTGCGGACGGCACTAGATATGTCCCATATAACTTGCGCATGCAAGAGGCTTGAACATTGTGCACCTATTTGACAGTGATATGTATTTATACAGTACGAAGGCATCTGGTATACGTATTGTCCCTTCTCTGATAAATGCATGGTATGTACAGTGTGCATTTTTATAATAAGTGGTTCTTAACCTGTGGTCCGGAGAACTCTTGGGTCTGCAAAGCATGCTCAGGGGGCCCGCGACTATTTAGACAATTAAATAATATTTAAAGATTAATAAAGTGTATATAAAAAAGAAGCAAAATGAAAAAATTAAATGTTATAAAACGCTCTGTAAACGTGAAGAAATTTGATTGAAGGCTAAAAATGACGTTGATATCCTCAGATTGGTTTGTTGGAGCAGTGCGAGTGTACCTAACAGAATATAGTATGGACAATGTGTGGCCATAACTAATTTTTGAAAAGCTCCATCCTTCCCATTAAAATGAACATTTTGATTTTTCTTAAACTCATTTGTGAATTAAGTCAAACATTTAATCATTTATGCATTTTTTGATGAATGCTTCTTTCTGTATTTTTGTGTGTTGTTTCACTGTTCAAATCATGGAAATTGCTTAGGCCGGGGTCCCCAGATTCCAATAGTGACCCAGTGAGGGTTCCTAATTTCCAATAATGATTCAGTGAGGGTCCTCGGATTCTAGTGATGATTAAGTGTGGTTCTACAGAAGTCAAAAGGTTAAATAACACTGCTCCAGTGTATGCAAATAATGCTGGCTTGAGGACTCAGATTGGGAAACAGCCTTAATCACGAATCTTTAACTACGACGGTACTAAACCACAAATTTTTTACAACGACCTTTCCTGAACAACGACTCCATTAAACCACGGCTTACATGAACTACAACTACATGAACAACTAAATAAACTTACCACTTATCACGTTCGATTTGCTTCATGCGGTTTTTACGTCTCCATGCCAAGTTCATTTCCTGGTTGCTGCATGCGGTAGCGTCTCCTCTCCCCCCAAGCAGGTTTGGAGCGAAGTTTGTAACCCAGCTGCAGCTATTCCCTTGATATTTTAATATGCCCCGCTAATCCACTGACAATGGAATTGCACGTGTAAGCGTTTCTGAGGACGCGATGCAGATCGAATCAGTGATCGCGTCCTCGGTATCTATTAAGATCAAGGGGAAATGTCAGATTTGATATTTCCGACAGAACTAGAGAGGAAGCATTTTTATAATAACCAATGTTGTGGAAATACTAAGACTTACCTGGCCCTACCGTAAATTGGAAGGGCGTAAAATTAATGTTACAAACACTAACTTGAAGCTTTAAGAAAAGGCATTTTTAAGAAACTAATGTTACTAACACTAACTTGAAGCTTTAAGAAAAGGCATTTTTAAGAAGAAAAGAGTATTATAAGAATAGTAGAAATATGTCTTAAATCATTCACAGTAAAACCAGTAAAATTCAAATAATAATAAGGTAGAAGAACCAAGAAGTGAAACTGATATACTTATCTTGGCGATGGGCAGCTACCCAGCTGCAGCTATTCCCTTGATATTTTAATATGCCCCGCTAATCCACTGATGATGGAAACATACCCCCCTGGTTACCTTTACTCATCCCCACGGTATTTGCGTCTCCATGCCGACAAGTTCATTTCCTGGTTGCTGCATGCGGTAGCGTCTCCTCTTCCCCCAAGCATATACCATACTGGCAAGTTGGTAGATCTTCTATTTCCTGGTTTGGAGCTAGGCGGAAGTGGTTCGCAGCATGGAAAGGCGAACAGCTTCAAAGTTCCGGTGTCTTGTTTCTGGCAGGCAGATTCGGTGACAGAGACGGGCCCACTTTATCAGCAAGGAAGGGGAGGTAGTACATGAAGGGAACCAAGTGGCGAGAAGGGAAGATTCACAAATATGAGATTAAAGGGGATTTATTCCCTGCCGTTCCTGGACAATGAGGTAGAAGCTGAAGGTTTTCAGGTAGGCAGTTTAAATGTATTGACATAATGAAATTGTTTTTGGGGAATTTATTTATTAATATTGTAATATGGTTTTAGAAATCTGTTTTCTTAAAAAATATTTACCTTTAGGGACGGGATGTAGGGAATTAAGGGGTTAATGGGTGGGGTCTTAATTTAATACTCAGGTAACATTTTTTATTGCCTATGTATTAAATTAGTAACTTAAAGAATAATTATATATTTATTGTTGTTTTAGAGAATTTAGATTACATTTTTAAAAGGATCTATTTTATTAACCTTTTTTTATTTTATTATTTTATTATTGTTTTTTTTGCTTTGTCCTTATTTCACTTCTGAAGTTTTATTGCATTCTCAGGGCACACATGCAGGACTGGCGATATTGTTATTTAATGCACATGGCGAGATGAATAGTAATCACAAAAGATTGTAACACGTGTGTAAAAAATAACTGCTTATTTAGCAAACATTCGTTTTTCTGTAACACGAGTGAAGGTGCACACAATCAGACTACATGCCATTCCATGGCAGACAAATAGCATAGACCTTGCCATGCGGCATTAATTATTTGTCCATTTTAAAGTCGGTACCGAAACAAGTATTCTTTCGAAATGGTGAAAAAAAGAATATATGTTGTGACATAGCTGTATGGCATTCCCAATGTATTCTTTGTTTTTCTTGATGTTTAAAACATTCGTTTTTTTAAGCACTGAGTGGTATATTCGAGAAATTAGCTAATTGTATATTTTTCGTGGTTTAGGAAGTCGTTGTTAAAAATGTAGTAGTTTAGCATTGTTCGTTGTTCAGCATTCGTGGATTAGGAATTCGTTGTTTAGGAAGTAGTGGTTTAATCATAGAACCCTCAGATTATCTGAATTCTGCAAAGTGCAGCTTTCCAAGGTTTGCATACTGCACACAAATCCAGCGCCTGTATTATAAGCTGTATGAAGGCCTTCGTCATATGTACAGTACTAGGACTCCTGACATGTGCACATGATCAGAGGTCTGAGATGTGCCTAATGGACATATCTCACAGACATGTTTCATAACATAAATCAGAGGTCTGCCTTCTCTTCATTTACTAATTTTCCACATAGCGCACGGAACTTAGGTCCGTATGCTGGGTGCATACTAATGTGTGCATATCTAAGGCCTGCGAAACGTGCATATATCATGTGTCATCATAATGTGCACGTAAGAGATATAAGCAAACTGACAGAGGCAGTCTAGGAAGGCCATGTGAGAAAAATGAAGTCTGGAGAGGAATTCACACCAAAAATACGCCCTTACATAGTCAGTTCAATTATTTTTGTGCGAAGCCTTTCATAGAGTTCATTATCATTCCAAAAGTCATACTATTAAGGAGCATATTCACAAGGAGCTATCGCCGAATTAACGGCACTTTATCGCAGCCAAAGTCGTGATAAATTTACCCCCATTCACAAGCCGGTGTAAACAGCCCACAGCACCAGTTTACCCCCGATAGCAGCCACAAAAAACATCGCCACAGAGGACCCCCGCAAATATCGCTAATGAGATGCAGAGTAGGCGTTCCCGTGACAAAAGCCGAGACAACATCACACCTCAACATTCACAACGACAAGCCACAATGGCGATAAGAACACAAAACAGGCGATAAGGCGCGTTAGCACCAGGAAATTTACACCTGCTCTGACCTGGTGTAAAGTCTGACGGCAGCCAGCACAACAAAAGGGAGCACAGCCCAGGGCCACATCCGAAGGGCAACAGATGCCATGGAGCCACCCATCATGCGGCCCGGATACCCAAGAGGGCCACAACACCCACCTCCACCACCCCAGGACCCCAACCCACACCCGGAACACCCCCCTCCCCCCGGACCACCACAGACGCAGCGCAGACAAAGACAGCTGAACCCCAGGAATCGTACCAGCCGCACAGACCCAACATCTGACAATGTCACCATCCACTACAGGCTGAAAGGGACAACCAACCTACGCATCCTGACCATCATCGCCTAACAGGCCTACGGCACCAACACAGCGGACAACCAACATCCCACCTCACACAAAGTTGATGGCGTGGCTGCACCTGTTGGCCCCTGGGACCCCCCAACCAACACCCGCCAGAGTCGGAGGAGTCTCACAGCCAGCCACATCCAAGTCCCCCACACCTGTCCTTGACATCACCATCACCCAGGTACCCCAGTCCCCATACCTACAACACAATGCGCAGGATCCGCTGGAGACCAAGCAAGGACCATACGCCCAAGCAGGATGCACGCAAGTGTTGGGGGCAATACACAGCACACATGTACTACCTGTGCCCCCTGGTGACACAGCACACAATCACCGCAACAGGAAGCACACGTCTCACACCAATGTGCAGGCAACAACAGAACACCGTGGAACCCCCAACAATGTCGCCTTCAAATACACAGCCAGTGTGCATGATACCTTCATCCTCCGACAGTCCATCATCAACCAGCGTTCCCAGGATGGCAACAAGGGAAATGCACAGCCCCTTGGCAATATACAAATGAACACCCCACACACCTCAACTCCACAACCATGCAACTCACAACGCTGGCAATGCACATGTCACAAAATCACATACAACAGGCACAACAATATGCCCACCCACCAGACACGACAGAACAACTTACAATGTCCACATGGGCAAGCCCTGAACATGAGCCAGCAACGGCATGGCACCTCAGCCACATAATAGCCGAATGTGGGGAGAGGTGGCAACCAGGCATGTGTGAAGGATGCAGTAGAACCATGATTGGAAAAGTACACAATGCCAAGAGTGCCGGAGATGTGCTGGACACCTCGCAGTATGCAGAACACACCCATATCCATGGCGACATACACCGCTTAAGGCAGAGAACAATTCACAATACACCCTCCGATGTGGTGGCAACAAGTCTGTGCATGGCATCACAACCACACGTGTCTGTGGGCCTACGCAGACCACTGCCCTCGGCCTACGCTGCGCACGAGTGGGATCACAGATTTGGAACTGAACATCGGTAATTCAAAAGGCAGAATACATTTCTTCGCACGCACGGAGGGGCGTAAGAGGATGACACGTTGCAGTCCGGAGGGAACAGGATCAGCGTCACGGAGGTGATTGAACACTACCGCAACTGCCACTGTGTCACTAACTCTGTGCCTCGCGAGCCAACGATCCGTGGCTGTGGGCCACTGCTGACCGCTGCCTCCGGCCTACACTGCAGTCCAGTAGGCCACAGAGCCTTGATTTGGCATTCTTGGAGTTCACATATGTGTACCGGCATCATCGCAGACTGCATCCCCTCACAGCACCTGTGCCACTAAGTTTGTTCCCCGACATTCCTGGACACTCACTGGTCGTACATTGGTGGCGTTTCAGTCTATGGACTAGGGGCTAGTTTTCATCCTCATGTAGCTGATCCCGAATTGTTGGTGCAAATGAGGGTTGCGCTTTCCACTCCTCCATTTGCTGCTTTCAGATAACATCAGACCTTCCGCATCATGTCCTGGAGGACACCTTCCACTGTCCCCCGAAACCCTCCGCAACATACACCTCGGACATTGATGGGGACCCGCTCAGGTCACATGGCCCATCTGACTGCACCGCAAGTCACCATCCCATGGCTGGGTGCCTGTGCCGGCCGCAGTGCATCCGGGGCCACTAACTCTGTGCTGCTCAGGCCTGGGACCCCTTCTTCTGAGACATTGAATGGCCTCTGTAGCGATGGTCTTGGGGTCATCAACGCCATGTGTCTGTGGCCCTGCGCTGTCCGCCTCCTCTGGCCCAAACTGCGGGCCACCAGGGCCCACACATGGCATCAAGTCTTGACCGGCCCAGACGTTGCATCACCGCAGGAGGCACACGCCACCACCACAAGGACCACCTCCAACCGCAAGGACCACTGCCAGTGACTCAGTGCACCGCAAGCCATTGTCCGTTACTGATTGAGTTTTGTGCTGTTGTGAGGTTGCGCAGCAATGTCACCTCATGCAGTGGGGAAGACCTGGGACCATGAGGAGGAGGATGTGTCAAGTGTGCGGACGGGAGAAGGCACAGACAATGGGAGGGCAGGTGGCAACAGCCCCAAGGCAGGAATGCAGACTGGTGGCGGTAGTCAAGCTACACACCCGAATCTAATACTGGGTATTGCGCTGTGGACTGCGGATGCAACTGTCACCTCAGGCAGTGTGGGGGACCTGGGACGTTGATGAGGAAGTTGATGCAGGTGTAACACACCCCACTGCATCTGCATCAGGACTAACCCAAAGGGACACAATCCTAGCAATTTCTTCACATGAGCGTGCTCTTCTCTAGTGCCCCTACCTCAGTGCACTGCAACTCACGGAACCTCCAGACTGAATATTGGGTGACCTCTGTCCTTACTCTGGATCCCTCCATTTGACTCTGTTATGCTGGTGTTTTCTGTTTCCATTACGCTGGTGTCCACTGTTCAGGTTGTTGACAGCACCAAGCACTACGTGCGGGCTGGCTTATACTCACCCCACACACATCCAGCACAGGCGTCACTGTACATGTGGCCCTGCCAATAAAGGGGCCGGGCGCACGTGCCCGTAGCCAGTTCAACATGATATGTGCATGTGTCTCTGTGGAGGTGTGGGTCTCCTTTGTGGGGTGTAGGTGGTCCCTGAAGGGTATTGGACACCCACGTATGTGTTCTAGTTCGCATTCCATGGGTTCGGCAACACCCTCACCTGTTGGGCCACCTCCTTTTGGCATTCTGCCACCTGGCATTGGGGTGCCATGTGTGGGTGGGTGAAGTGTTGTGAGGCAGCCGTGATTGCAGGTGCTTCATGCTGTGTGGTCTGTTGCAGGGGCTCGGTTCTCCTCTGAGAAGCTTGTCTGCCCTGGTGGTGGGTTGTGTGGGATGTCCATGGGCTGTTGTAGGGCGTCAGTGTCGGGGTGTGGTGTTCGTCTCGGGCATCACTGATGGGTTGTCTGTTCTGACCTGCTGGAGGTGTTGTTTGTCCCTCTGCATTGTGAAGGGGAGGTGCATGTTGGCATTGTGTTGGCGCCTTGTTCTTGTCGACATGCAGACTGTGTGACAATGTACATTGTGACTGTTTGGGCGGTGGTGGCTATTTGAGTTGGGACAGTGTACATTTGGCCTACATGGCTGATGTGGGGTTGTAGGGGTAGATGTGCATCTCACAGTTCCCTGCTCTGTCCAATGTGATTGTTCTGTTTCTGCGCCTGGGTGGACCCAGTTGTGTCCCCTGTTCTGCAGTGTGGGTGTTGCACTTTGTGCCACATTGTCATGGTATGTGTTGTGATTGCTATGTGTCTGTGCTGCAATGTGCCACGGGGATGGGGGACATGTCCCTGGGTAATTGTGGGTGTGCAGTGTGTTACACCTCATTGTGCATGTGTGGCATTGTGCCCATCACCCCCCGTCCCCCCAGTCCCTGTTGGATCCTCACCCTGTTGTTGTTGTGTCAGGTCCTCTCGAGCTGTGTCCGTACTCCCTACTCCTTGCACCCTCTCCACACTGATGACTGTGGCCTGGGTTTCTTCCAGCTCCTCCTGTGGCGCTGGACTGCCACCTCCTGTCGCCGTTGCTGCCTTCCTGTTGGCAGCGGGTTTGTACCTAGTTTAGGTGGTCACGTCCTGCCGGCGCCTCTTGGCCTCCTGGATTGGCCTCCTGGGCACTCCGACTGCATTCCAGGTGGTCTGCTTGTGGGTCAGTTGCTGGTAGTGTTCTGTCGCCTCCGTGGCCTTGGTCTTGTTTTCCTGCGGTCTGCACCCCGTCTTCCTCTCCCTTTTCTCCTTGGCCTTCCCCGAGCCAGTTGTTCCTTGCTGGTGGTCTGTGGGGGTTGTGGGGTTCGCGTTGACCTCTGCGCTAGGTCAGGGTGCATCCATGTTGCTACGTGCTTTGGCTTGTTTCTGGTTGTTGTTTCTGTGGTTTTTATGGTGCAATTTCCCGCCAGACGTGTGTGATTTGCAGGCCTGAGGCTGCTTGTCGCTACTTTTTGTACCGCGATTGGCCTCATCGCATGATTTCTCGCGTTCGCGTTTTTTTGCCGTGGTGTTGATTTTCACGCTGACATTTGACGCGTTATTTGGTGACTATCGCATCTTACCGCCTTGTTGTGAATTCCACGTTGACACGGGGTTATTTTCCCGTGATAGGCTGCGATATTGAAAGTTGCGTTACGCTACTCTTGCGGTAGTTATCACACGTTCTTGTGAATATACCCCCAAGTTGTTTGTACTTTTGGTGTCAGTTTACCATTAAGACACCCATCGCAAGGAGCTCAAAAGCCAACAGATGCTTTGTGCCAAGCTGAATGAGTTAGGACTGAAGCGAAACAATATCAGCAGAAATATGAAACGAAACATTTTCAGAACATGCACGCCACACCTTTTCTTTTCAATCCTACTTTGATAAAGCGCCCATTGTCTCGGACAGTGTATCCTACCATTAGTTTGGATGTTCACCGTGGAAGGTGGCACAAATGTGCAATAATTACAAACGTTATTCAGAAAGTCCTTTCAAATCCTCTTTGAAACTACTTTAGAAGCAATCCCAGTTTTCATTGATCATCTGGCCAATTGTGCTTTAAAATGTGTCCTTTTGCTAAACATTTTAAGGGAAGAGAATCCAAAAAATCTATAAAGCTGTCTTAAAACTACATCTAGATTTCAGCAATTGTACTGCCCCAACGTGCTTTTGAAATGTATCACTTCAACAAAAAGATATTAGAGACAGATGCTTCAAAGACCTGTGAAGTTGTATTTAAGTCTGTTCTAGTTTTTATAAATGGAATTGGGTCCGGTGTGCTTTCAAGTGTTCAATTTGTTGCAACTTCTCAATTAAAAAATAATTTGGGGGAGTGTTTCTCCACTCACCAACCTCTTTGTAAAGTTGTTTAAAACTGTTTTAAGGTTTTGAACAATGTACTTTATCTAAATCTCTTCACAATGATTTTCCAATGTATGCAAGAAGCCCTTGGTACACGAATGGACATCTTGTCATACGTTTCCCAAACATTCTCCAGGGAAGAATAAAATCCAAATATAAAATTCAAATATACAATGCATGGTGTACTTTAAAATGCCACGAAATGTCATGGTATTTCCTATATTCTGCAGGTAAGTCAACTCCCAAAACACTCCTTATACATTGTTGTCATCACTGGGGTCCATGATTCCGCAACACGTGGCACCATTACCAGGTTTGACTAAGGGATACCCAGCATTCTGATATAATACATTGAATGTGATGTCAGACAAAAGCCATTGAATATAATCTAACTTGGAACGAGAGAGATGGTGAATTTGTTACTTTATTATGTTAAACATGAGGTCTGATTACATGTTAGGTGGAGCCGAACTAGCACGTTTTTATTAATTAATTTTGGTATGCTTAATGATGAGTGGTTAGCTTTTTCCATATCCCATTTTACAGAGTGTGGGACAACCTGTTCACATTTATCCAGTCTGCAATTCCAGCCAGAAAAATTGCATGATGCTTTTGCTGCAGAAGCAGCCAAGCCTCATTTTGTGTTTTTTTTCTTCTAATGGCAACAGCATACATATATGCTCCTGAAGCTAGACTAAAACTTCATCTTCTCTCCCCTACTGCTCTCACTCCCATCCTCATTCACCTCCCACCTACATGCCCACGCATACAGTTATCACCTGCTCAGAGCAGCTGGTAAATGTATGTAAAACCCATCGGAATGATGAATTTCTTGTGCTTTTGCATAGTAATTCCCAATTCCATTGGGTTCTACTCATAATTGCACTGTACTGGGGTGAGTTTACAAGGCGGTAGTGGTAAAATATAATACCGTGAACATCAGAATTAGAACTTTGTATTGCATTTTCATTATTGCTGTTAGGCATCCTCTCTGCAACACAAAGAGCTAGTGTGTTGTTGCAACAATGGTTTCAGAGTGAGCAAGGTAGTATGAAACGGGGATAGAAATATTGTGTTTTCACAGTCTTCCATTACTTGTTGGAGAGTGAAAACCGGACTAGAATGCACAATTAACCCTAGCAAAAATGTTCAAAGTTCCACACTGCAGGAGACTGCAACCAGAATGGGGCCATAGGCACTTGGTTGGGTCATGGTAGTCCATCCTGCTATGAAAGCAGCCCTTAGCCTTCATTTTTTTAACTCTTTATCGAGGTAATGTTTACATATCCATATAATAAAACATCTGTTACGAAATGGGTATATCTTGCTGGATCTGAATTCCTGACCTACATGGTGGAGCATGACTGGTGTTGGATCTAAGTATC
This sequence comes from Calotriton arnoldi, assembly GCA_963921515.1. Classification (NCBI taxonomy): domain Eukaryota; kingdom Metazoa; phylum Chordata; class Amphibia; order Caudata; family Salamandridae; genus Calotriton; species Calotriton arnoldi. The sequence continues at coordinate 2,373,841 of CAWUFW010001308.1, forward strand.
AGAGTAGGGTCACAGTGTATATTGTGCTGTCCTCATGGATCAGGGCTAAGCCCAAAGGGGTGTGTAACTAAGCTGCTAAGTTATTAAGGAAGGAACCTCTGTAAAACTGTTAGGGAGGAGGACAACCAAACAGCAGCATGAGCAAGAGCAGTAATAGTAGCTACAGGGAGACTATGTATGGGTGGTAAGTGACACGGGACGGCACCCATGGCCCACTGGGCCTGCGACTTGTATGACAGGATCCCATCTGTGGTAGTTGATAGGGTATGATGATCAGTTGCAGTGTCACCTCCAGAATCATGGGTCGCGGTCTGCAGACCAGGTGCCAGGCTACGGCGGGGGGGGTCTTTGCCAGATTTTCATGGAGGGGAGTGTTCTCGAATACCAGTTCTTGAAACTGCGAAAGCATGGTGTCCCAGGCTACCACAATAGGTCTTTTACGGAGGCACCAAGCTTCCTCATAGATTAGACTGACACTCTCCTCTTCTCCCCAGCGGAGCAGTGCCTTGTGCCATTGTATGATCGCAGTGGGCTGGTGGGCTAACCAATGCAGTGTGAGGGTCCATTTGGCTAACAATGGGACTATGTTCATGAATTACACTTGCACTTTGTGATCTTACCCCCATTTGTAGATTCCCAAGGCAGTTGCTGCCCAAATGTTCAGATTAGTGAGTTCGGTGACGATGGCAAAGGTATTGTGTATGATGCGGCAGTAATGTGTGAGGGCGGGGCATGACCAGAGCATGTTCTGGAGAAAGGCTGCGCTGGGCCAATATCTGGGGCATGTGAGGTTTGCCTCTGGGAATATACGATTCAGTTTGGATGGTGTTAACTAGGCTCTATGTAGTATTGCATGTGTTTAGGTCTCGCATTATGGGAGAAATCTTGCAGGCATTCCTATGTTGTGTTCCATTAAGAATCATGCAATGGGTGTCAAATATCATCTTCCCACACCTGTCTGAGGATTGTCACAGAGAGAGTTTTGTGTTCCCTGATGGCCTTGTTCAATCATGTAATTAAGTGGCTCCCAGTGCCTATGGTATATAGTGTGTATGATGGCATGGGCGGGGAAGTTTCTCATCAAATGCGTGCCATAAGTGGCAGCCGTAGTCAGCAGCTGGCCGTAGAAAAGGGTATGACCTGGCTGGATACATAATCTTGCATAAGCTGGTCAAATGTCAGTAAGTGGTGGTCTTAGAATAAATTGCCCACTGTATCAATGGATTTATTGTGCCAGGCAGACAGGTTTTCGGCAGTGAAGGTCCCGGGTATTCTTGGCAAGCTTTGGAGGGGAATTGTGCGGGCGTATGGCTGAACTTGACGTGTCAGTTGGAAGATATATTCTAGGCACCTGGGAGCCACACAGACCTGCAGTGACCACGAGCATTGCAGCTTAACAGTGGGTAGCAGGAGCTGATTGAGGGTGTCAGAAGATAGGGGTCTCCAGTGCTGGTTTTATATAGATTATTGCCTGCTTGTCAGTGGGATACCCATTGAAGTTGGGACATGAGGTGGTACGATTTGAAAGCGGAGGCTACCAAGCCTCCTCGTCCCACCGGCAGTTGTAGTTTGCTTAGGGCTATTCAGTGCAGCTTATCGTCCCAGATCAACTCCCCAAGCATCAAATTCAGCTCTCGTACGAATTGTCTTGGTGGGTAGACTAATACGTTTACATAGTACTACAGGAAACAGAGAAGGACAATCATTTTATAGAGGGCTATTTTACCCGTGATAGCAAGGGGTAGCTGCTTCCAGAACATGGTCTGGGATTCGATGGCCAGAAGCGACCGTCTCAGGTTTCCCTCAAATAGGCCGTGTTGCGAACGGTATAGTTGGATGCCTAAATAACTAACCGTTTTCCCTGCTCAAGTCAGCAGAGCGCCACTGAGCTACACCTCTTGCGGTGGCTGCGGTGGCACATCTTGGAGTAGGAGGAACATGCTCGGCCTTGTCCAGTCTACTTGTGAGCCCGCGGCCCTTTCAAAATCTTGAAGGGTCGCGTATATCGCCTTAGCACCTGTGCCGACATTTTGAAAGTATACTAGTAGGGCATCGGTGTAAAGTGATGTAGAGTGGGTGGATCCATCCAATGAGATCCCCCGCTGTCCTCCCTCTCTCCAGAGGCAGAGAACTAAGGGCTCCATGATGATAGCAAAAAATATAGGGGAAAGGGAACAACCCTGGTGGGTGCTGCTGCCCACCAAGAATGGGGTGGATATTAAGAGGCCAATTCGCACATGAGAGGATGGGGCAGCATACAAGAGTTTTGTGTATGCTAGGAGACATTCGCCGATGCCGAGCTTGACCAGCACCCTAAAAAGGTAGTCCCAAGACAGCATATCAAACGCCTTCCCTAAATCGAGTATTAAGCACACCACATGGGGTAATCGCATTGGCGCCTGGTCCATCATGTGGAACAGTCTTCTAAGATTATGCGTCATGCTATAGCCTGGGACGAACCCGCTTTGATCAGGATGTATGACTTTTGGTATTACCTGGATGTAGAGGTCTGCGAGAATTTTCCCCAGTATTGTGTAGTCTGTGCCCAGAATGGCTATGGGCCAATAAGAGGACAAGTGTGTGGAATCCCTACCAGGCTTGAGCAGGGAGAGGAGGGACTCTTGAGACAACATCCTGGTAGTAAATGCCTTGTTATACATGTCACCCAATTTAGGAGCTAGGTGAGTAGAGAAGCGGTCCTAGCATTGCAAAAGAAGTTCGTCCATACCTGTTTTTTTTTTTTTTAGAGTTTTTTATATAGCGCGAACTAGACCCGAGACATCGGGTATCAGAGCGCTTTACATGAGCACCAGTTTCGTTACATGAGGACACATTCATTTTTGTTAGGCACGGGGAGATTAAGTGATTTGCCCAGAATCACAGGATGTTGAGCGTCGTTGCCGAGACTCGAACCTGGATCCCCAGCTCCGCGGTCGACCGCTCTAGCCGTAAGGCTACACCCTCTCCCCTGTTATATTTCTGGCTAAGTCATAGGCAGCTTTTTTCATCTCAGCCACTGTAATAAGATCATGGAGTTCTTCGTGCTCGATAGCTGTAATGTTGGGTATGGTTAGGCTCCCCAGGAATTTCTCTGCTTCATCAGATTGCGCAGCAGGGGGTGCCTGAAAAAGGGCTGAGTACTAGTCATAAAATGCCTGCAATATGGCTGCAACTGCATGGGAGCCTTGCACAGCGGCTATTTTGGAGATGGAATGTGGGCTGGTCTTCTGGCATGCCAACCACACCTGGAGATGGCCCAACTTGTCCCCAGTCAAATGAATCTGAGCAGTAGAGGCCGCAAAGTTGTAGCATTGCAAACACTCCAGTAGGGTTGCGTAGCTCTCTTTAGCTGTCACTAGAGCTAAGCGCTTGCTAGCATCATGAGGGGCGTGGCTCTGGAGGTCTGCAAGAGTCACCTCGGCCTCAACAAGATCCCTGTCCAGTGCCCAGTGTACTCATACGATTTTTTGGCTCCAGATGCCCCGGGCGACGGCATCAAAGGAATCCCATTCGATAGCGCTTATGGTGGCTGTTGCATGTGTTTTGTAAAAAAAAGTGGCCTATATGTGTAAGTTTGGAGTCGCTGAGCATTGGGTTATCTAAGACGTCTCATGGTAAGCGCCAGGTGGGAATTGGTGAAGGGGGTGCACTCCAGTTCATGTCGACTATGTGCACTGCGTGATCAAAGATGACACGACCTAGGTAGTCTGAGTGTTTCAATTGTGGTAGTATGGAGGTAGAGCATAGGAAACGATCAAGGCAAACACACAAATCGTGGGGAGCTGAGTAATGTGAGTATTGCTTGAGATGTGGGTTGTGTGCTCTCCAGGCATCTGACAGTGACCGGTGTTGGACCCAGTGGGCAAATTGTGCTGAGTGGAAATGTGCGGGAGCTTGGGGGAAGGCCAGGTGTGATCTGTCCACATGGACATCATGAACGCTGTTGTATTCCCCACCCAGCATCAATGGAATATCTATCCATTTGGTCCAGGAACCCTGACAGAGAGGCCCAGAAGCTGGATTGGTGAGAGGTGGGAGCATAAACACACCCTAGAAGCACCTGGGTGCCATCTAAGCATTCTATGAAAACATATCTGCCTTGGTAGTCGATGGCTGTGTTGAGTGTCTGGAAGGGTGTGCCAGGACATTGCCAAACTAGCACACCACGTGCATATGCAGTGCATGTCGTGCCATATATGGTGCCTCTCCAATGCTTATTTAGCAGTTGGATCTCCCAGCAGGTTAGCTGAGTTTCCTGAAGAATGCGTATGTGTGCATTTTGCCTTTTAATGTAGTAGTAGTCAGTGTAAAGGTGGTGCACTGTGTGCTTGCCCCTGATGTTAAGAAATAAAAACCTAGTCTGAGAGCAGTGTGCTATGTGGTAGGAATGTGTTTAGGTGAGGCCCAGCTGCATGCCACCGTACAGCGCGCCCGCTGCCTGTCTCCCCACCCTACTTTTCAGTCGTGGGCTTTGTGATGCTTGTGCTGCAAGTGGAGTAACTGCGCTAACGTATGAACGAACTGGAACAGTTCCATGAGCCTGCAGCAATCGGGTATATGCCCAAACAGTACCCAAGAAGACATTACGTAGTTTGGGGGTTGTGCCGACCACTGACTTAAGTGGGAAAGCAAGGGGGTACCAGGCAGGTACAATTCCAACACAAGTTTCCCACTTAGATTAGAGACAGTTGGGCATTAATCAAACCCTCCCAGGGTGCCAACCGGTCAAGCACGGGAAAGGAAGCAATTCCTTTTTGTTAAATAACCCTCACACACTCTAGTAGTGTCATGCTTCATCATCGGGTTCACCCTGACTCCTAAAGGTCAGGGTGGGCTCAACCATGTTTCAGAGAGCACTTAAGAGAATATGGCCAGGGGGTTTAAAGATTAAAAATCCTCCTGCAGCTCCAGGTATCCCTTTATTCGCGGAACCGTAGGGGATATTAAAAATTTAAAAATGGTGGGGTGCAAGGAGGTAATTATCCTATGACTCTAGTGCCGACATGTTTCAGTCCTCAAATTATGGCCCATACAGGTCCTGGACTTTCTTCAGGGCAAAAAATGTTTCCCTACATGGTTTTATTTATCTAGGAATCTCCTATTTTTTAGTTGTAGAGGGCAGAAAGCTGCACTCATACAAAAAGGAAAGTAGATCACTTATCTCTCATCCTGTTCTGTAATGTTTCATATCCATCTGTAAGAGAAACATATATGGGAATTGTTAGGCGCATCCTTGTCCCATCCACGCTACACATCTGTCACCCATTCGGGATGGGTGCTAAAGTATGAGTAAACTCTGAAGTTATCACAATCATAACCATGCTTTAAGGGTATCACACTCACCTAAAGCGTTAATTTGTATGGGGTGGCGATGCCAGTTACATCCAACCACCCGACCCATGAAATTAGTATAGTTATATACAGGCCTGGGCATAGTTTGCAGAGTTTTGCTACGCAAAACTTCGCGGAGCTCCGCAAGTGGTGGAGTGCAGTGCAAACTGCACTTCGCGCTGGTGTTCCTGCCGCTCGGGTAGAAATTCTATCGCAAGTGGGGAAAAAACTCAGCTGCACTACGCGAAGCAGAGTTTTCTGCACTCCACGAGCTCCGCAGAGCGCGGAGTGCAGAAAACTCTGCAAACTCCGCGAACGGAGAGGAGTTCACCACCCAGGCCTAGTTATATACACCTTTGCGTCACATTCACCATGCACACCACCACTCACACCAAGATTGCTGCTTCCATACTGCCCGTGATTCTCTGTATCTCAAAGTCATTCATATAGTAATGATCATCTTACCCCAATATGGAGGTATTAAAGTATCTCAAGGGCCTGCGGCATTGAGGGGGGTAGCCTTGTAGTCAGACTCGAAAATATGAGTCCAACGTTAGAGGGGAGACAAAATCAAAAAAACACTTGCTGCTTTAGAAGTTGCCGTAATATCTTTTTATGCAAACGTACCGTGCTCGTAGTTCAATTCACCTCCATGCTTAGTTCACGCCAAATACTCACTTCCTCAAAGGTCCTGCCCCAATGCCTCACCTATTCAGACCGCGTCTCCCGGCATTTGGCAAGCGCGGTGCCGGAGACCGGCTTTTACCTGTCATTCTCAGAGCGCATCCGGGTGGCAAGCAGACGTAGCTCCGCCCCCGCGCTCGGAGATGACGTCAGTGTTGCGAGTCCCAAGACGGACTACAGATCACGGGCGGCATCATGGGGATTGTAGTTGGTAAACCCCCTGTCATGTTGTGTATTGCACTAAATTGAATCCCAACATAGTGTGCCCAGGCGTGGGCGACATCCAGGGGATTAGATAAATATATATCCCGGGACGTGGTTATTTGATTTACACTAGAAAGGAATTACAGAGACGATAATTCCCATTATTAATTTCTGCCTATATTTTAAATAATCATAATGCACGAAAGTCTCGTCAGAAAATGGGGCTAGTAGTTGGTGAATCTCCTGTCATATCGTCTATTACACTGAATTAAATCACAACATAGTGTGCCAACATAGTGTGCCAAAACGTGGGCGGTATCAAGGGGCTTAGATATATATCCCCGGTCATGGTTATCTGATTTCCACTACCAAGCAATTATAGAAACAATAATTTTATTGTGCCCAACATAGTGTGCCAAGACGTGGGCGGTGTCAAGGGGGTTAGATATATATCCCGGGTCGTGGTTATCTAATTTCCACAATAAAGCAATTGTAGAAGCAACATTTTCATTGTTCATTCTCGCCTATATTTTTTCGCCTATATTTTTTAATAATGATGTACAGGGATCTTTATCATAACATGAAGATGGAAAGCCTCAATTCTGTATTAGTATGTATTCACATTACGTCTGGGTAACCTATTCAATATACGTGTGGTGTTCCCCGTGCCGCAGTATAAACTTGGGGCAATCAGGGTGAACAGGAGGTATCCATGTTAAACCCTGCCACAGTGGAAATACCTGATGGAGATGCATACCCATCTCACAAGGACATCTTGTGGTGCCCCATGCATCTTGTAGTGCCCAAGAGTGTTTTTCCTTATTAACTAGTGGTTTCAGTTAGTGTCCATATACATGATGTGCCCAGTACGTGTCATCCTTGCTCATCTATGGTTCAGTTGATTCCATGGGATGGAATCATTCAATCCTCGTACATGGGTCTGTAGTCTATAGACCCAGCGTTGTTTCCTTTTCGTTAGTCTTTTTGCCACATTCATGCCACCTTTTACCCGTTAGATAATGGTCCACTCCAGATCTTTGTATGTGTGTTCCTTCTCAAGATAATGGGCCGTGAGTTTAGTGGCTGAGATTGTTCATCTAATCATGCTCCTGTGTTCACCTATTCGCACTTTCGCCTTCCTGGTAGTCATGCCTATTTACTTGGATTTACAGGGGCATGTGATCATGTACACTATGTTCTCTGTGTTACAGTTCGTATGGTCTTGCTGTTTCAAGGGGTAGGCCAGGCCTAGATCAATGTGTGAAGTGTGGGTCGTGAACTGGCAAAAAACACATGATCCACAGGGGTAGTGGCCCTTAACTTGGGGTTGGTTCCACAAAGTCACTTGTTTGTTCTGTTTAGATTTGTAAACGTCTGTGTGGACCAGAGTGTTCCTAAGGCTCTTGTTTCGTCTAAAGGAGAATCTGGGCTTCTCAAATGTCAATTGGTTGGAAGTTAATATTTGCCATTTATTATTAAAAATCTTCTTAATGGCATTGCATGACGAGTTGTACGTGGTGACACGTATAAGTGCCTTTGTTTCTGTTTTGATGCTTGTTTCCAGTAGGGCGGAGTGTATTGTGAGACCTCCTACGTGCTTGTTCTATCACCTTCTTGGGATAGGCCTTTTCTTGTAGCTTATTCGTTAGTTTGTCTGCTTCCTTGTTGTAACTGTCAAGATCGAATGTATGTCTTTACAACGCATTCCATTACAACGACCGCGTTACAATGACCGCGTTGCTAGAACGCGAACCATTACATCACAAGTTGTTACAACGACTTGCTGTAGGGGGTGCGCTGGACTTAGGAATAGTATAATTTACTATTCCTACTCCAGTATGTGCAACAGCAGGATAGGTGTTGGATTGTAAATCCAACAGTAGTGCGCCAACTACAGCAAGTTGTTGAAACGACTTGCGATGTAATGGTTCGCGTTGTAACAATGCAGTCGTTGTAACGACTGCCTTGTAATGGAATGCATTGTAGCGCATTCAATGTAAAGGCTGTTTCCCGTCAAGATCAGAACAGTTTCTCCGGATCCTCAGATATAGGGACGATAGGTAGATTCTACATCAATGATCGTGGGTGAGCACTCTCGAAGTGTAGCAGGCTGTTGCGGTCAGTTGGTTTGGTATAAAGGGTGCTTTCCAATTTGCCACCTCTTGCTATAATGTTGACGTCCAGGAATGATATCTCTGTATTGTGTGTGGACATCATGAAGCGTAGGAAGGGATTTAGATGATTAATCCAATTCGCAAAGTCTTTTGTGCTTCCCTCATCTACGTTCCAGATAATAAGGATATCGTCAATGTACCTGAACCAAGACGACAAAGAAGAGGGGGTTTTAATCCATCATACGCCCCACTACAGATGTACGCATGGCCCAACCCATATGGACCACAACAATTCCAAGGTCCCCCTCAGTACCAAAATATGCCGTACTTCCAGCCTAACCAAAATCAACAGTATTTTTTAGGCCGGGGCGGGAGGAGAGGAAGACGTGGCAGAAAAGGGAACAGAAGAGTCCAGTGGCACGACGACTTAAGAGGAATCAACACAAGGAGCCAGACGAGGGACCAACAAGCAGGCCCAAGCTCAATGGAGATCTGGTGGTCAACCTCGCAGTTGAGGTCCTTACCCAGGAGGAACAGGAAGTTCTCAACAAGGGGCTTGGGTTTGTTCCCAACACCCAGATTGACAAGTTCATGGACAGATGTGAACTGAGCAAGTTCTTTAGGAAGATCCGGGTAAAAACATTCTTCAAAGGTAAACCCGAACAAGAGAAAGACACTGGCCACACATCCCTTCAGCTTAAATCCACCTTTTGCCCGCCTACATCAATGATGGCCCCAGAGGTTATGTCGTTTGAAGAAGCAGTTACAAAAGAAGTTGAATTACTGCAGCCTAGGAGAGATGTTTATAACAATCTGAGCAACTAAGAACGAGAGGCACTCAAATCATTGAGTGCCAGGAACAACATCATAATAAAGCCAGCCGATAAGGGGGGAGCCATTGTCATACAGGATGTAGACACCTACAGAGATGCATGCCTAACTATCCTTTCGGATGAAAGACATTATAAGAAGATACAGTGGGACCCCACAGCACGCCTTCAGAAGACCATCTCGACATTGACAGCGGAGGCACTGGAAAACAACTGGATCACAAAAAATGAAAGAGACTTTCTCATTAAAGAGGAACCTAGAATTCCCTTGTTCTACACAATACCTAAAATTCATAAAGGCAGGATTCCACCCCCCGGTAGACCTATTGTGTCTGGTATTGGGTCAATATTGGAATCCCTATCTAAATACACTGACTGGTTCCTAAGACCCCTCATCACCCAGATAAGATCTTATGTTAGGGATACTAAGCACCTGCTGAATATCCTAGCAGACCTAGAGTATGACCACGCACAGGAATCTATAATTTGTCTGGATGTGGAGGCTCTGTATACCAGCATCCCACAAGAGGAGAGCCTAAGCATGATAATGCATATGGCTCTCACTGAGAACTTTTTTAAATACGAGGACCAACTCTTCCTGCAGGTCCATGGGACTTCCATGGGCAGTACTTTTGTCCAGAGTATTGCGTGCCTATACATGAGCAAACTGGAAGACGAACATATCTGGTCCAATAACCTGTACTCCAGCAGAATCCGCAGTTGGCTCAGGTACATTGACGATATCCTTATCATCTGGAATGAAGATGAGGGTGTGGGAGCTGAGATAAAGAATATATAAATATTACCACAAATCCAACTCTCTGTCAGCACATAAAATGTACAGAATTTATTAGAGACCAACAAGAAAATGCAAATATGTGCATCGCGGAGACAGACAACATAGCCGCTGAGTGTCCGAAGATGTGAAGTTTCTGGCAGCTTTTATTGACAAAAACCAAAAGGAAACAGTGTCATAATGCACGTAGCACAAATTAAATTAAGCATATGAATATTTATTAAATCAGGAAATGCCTAGACTGCGTTATACCGTTTATGGTCTGAGATATACTATTGCTGACCACGTTTCTTGAGTACGTGGCAGTCTTGGGACTTTCCACTGTAATGCAATGTATTAGCCTTCGTACTTTTCCATGTATTAATTTGCAATATCATAGCACGCACCAGAAATATTTCTAAATGTGATATGCTGAACTAATTGCGGCTAAGCTAGCATCCTGCTCTGTTCTCGTATCTTTATTGAGCAAGCCTTGCATTACAAAAGCAGCTTTACTTAAGTATCATGACAAAAGTACGAGCATCTATGTGTTGATTCTCATGTCAACTTAACAGGGCCTTAGGCATTTGGTATCACTTCATAAAGATGGTTTCCACATTACCTCATCTGATACCAAATCACTAATGTGCATGCTGTCTCAGTATCATTTTTTGTCCTTCATAGCTTGGGTCATCCCTGTGTTTGTGACGTTCATGCTTTCTATAATTTGGCCTACAACGTGCACAGCTGGAGGCGAAAGCTGTGCAGCATGCACGACAAACTTGGATCATTATGCACAGGGTGACCAATGCTGTTATTTTTATAATGATCACCTCCAATATCCATGATCCCCAGCTTCCTAGCCATAGTATAAAGTTTTCCCACATGCTTCCTGTGTGTATGTCGTGTGCTTCATCTTTAATTTTATTTATTTTATGTATCGCATTTTCTACATTGCGTCTGTTGTCAGGTATCCATGAACAGCACACCTGGTGGATGACGTGGCATACTCCACCCTCCTTGGCCAGGATGATGTCTAACGCAACCCTGTTCTGTATCACTACAGCCCTCATGGCTGTTAGTTCTTCAGTGATGTTTCCTAGGGCTGCTGCTGTTGAATATGCTAGATCCTCAATCATCCTTGCTAGCTGGTGTATCCTTATTGTGGTGTATATAATTCCTGCACCAGGCACCATTACCCCGAATCCTGTTATTAGGTCATCCTCCCATTCTGCTGTCCTCCTAACTCTTCCTGACCGATGCCCTTGGTGCTCAACCTGCACTAGGTCAGTGAAATGGGTCACTCGGGGCAGGATAGAGGCAAGTTAGCAACTGCCATACCATCCTGGGGGCAAGTAGAAGTATGCCCATTGGCCACAGACAAAGAACAGTCCCCTGTAACCCACTAGTCCGGGTGAGGACTGCTGGTCACTTTTCCTAATCCGTGATCGTCTTGTTATGCGTGTGCAGTTACTTTCACCAACAAAAATTGGTGTCATTCCTGAATTTTCTCCTTTGTCTGAAAGTCCTAGGGCTTCATCTGTCCTTTTCTCACATTCCCTTAATCCTTGCTCACCCTTTGCTAACTCTGCAATGATACACCCGAAGCTGCATTTCTTCCATTTTTCCTTTCCTTTGACTAGTTGTGATATTGTGCATGATTGTTTAGGTGGGCGCATCTGCACGGCTGGCTGCTTATGGGCCATCTGTCTGTCATTCTGAATGCAGGATGGTGCAGTAAGCTGTTGTCTTATCCTAAATCTTGGTATTTTTAGCTCACTTCCTTTTGTCTTTTCCCCTTTGTCCCAACCAGCCCTGTCTTTCCATTCCTTTTGTCAAATGTGTTGAGCATTGCCTGGTCCCTTTTTTTTGATTGCATGTTCATGCATGGCACTCTCTGTGTCTTAGGCCTTGCTGTTGCAAGCCCCGTAACTATCTGGCACTTCCTAGGAAGTGCAACAGCTATGGACATGTTATGTTGCCTGAAGAGCATGTCTCTCATTAGGACACATCCCACATATTTAGAAAATGGTATCATATTGTAACTAATGCTCTGTTAAGTGTCTGTTGGCAAGTGTGTGCAAACATAGCATCCGGATATGTTCATAATGAGTATATACATTTTTAGCATTTCAACGTATTGATTTCCTTGGTATTTGTCCCATAATTCCCATTCCCCTTCTCCTTTAATGTCAACCTCCCCCGAAATGTCTTGTTCGGTCATGTTTATTTTATTTTCTCCGTATGTTACCTTTGAATCACTCCCATTCCCCACCTGACCATTAAGGAACGTTATTTCAAGATCTTTTGCATATATTATTATCAATGCAGTCACTATTATTCCTGGAACCGGGGAAAATATCGCTGTCAGCACCGCTGGACACTTTTTTCCTCTTCCTGTGTTCTTGGCATCTTGGTAGTCATTTATGCAAATGTTCTTTATGTCCAATATTATTTCCCTGACCCTTTCTCTTCTTCTTTTGAACTGTCCCTAATTTTATTCTTCTTCCACTCGGACCTATGCTATCCTTTATGAAACGCCTATATACATCTCGCAGTTCAGTTGACGTCTCTTACAAGAACAGAGATAATCTCATCAGTGACACACTGTAAAATGTCAAGACTAGTTTGTGCAACGTCTTGGGCTGGAGGTTGATATCCAAATGTCGAGAAATGACAGATCTCGCAAAATCAAACTTCGCAAGCCACTCAATGTTGGGGTGTTCGGTACAGTCAATATCAATGGTCTAAACAATTCTACTCCAGGGACTAACAAGTTCACCTGAATTACCAGTTCTGATTCTCTGTAAGCCACTCGTACAGATCTCAGCCTCCCGGACTTTAGAGTTCCTGGCATTTGTAATCAGATATGTCTATTCCTGTTTTGTCATACCCCTGGCAATGTACCTTTGGAGTAAAAAGTCTAGTAGTTTCTGTGCGAAGCAGGCTGTTTTATGTGTCTAACTAGCAGGTCCTGCACCCCTATGTATGTATTGGTGCAGGCGCCAGCAACACTTAAAAGAAACTGTTGGTGCTCTTACTGTGTACCGTCAGAGGTATACCAGCACATGACGTCACTAGCACTTAAAGAAAACGTAGGAGTCCTTGGAGAGATGATATCCAGAGGCCTGGCCTGCTGTATGCAGCAGGGAACTGCCTCTGTGAAGTTTGTGATTTTTGTTGGAGGCCTGGCCTGCGGTGAGCAGGGATCTGCTTCTTTTTACTCCTCTGTTGCTGGTGCTGGTCTGCCGGAGCGAAGATTGTACCTGCGAAGTACCTCAGATGCCACTGGTGGTGCTGGTGGAGCTTGCCCTCCTTGGTCCGGCCCTGCTGCTTTCTTGGTGTGGGAGCTGTGGATCCAGGATGTCAGTCCCTCACACTTGATGGCTGTTGCAGTGGTCAGGAGATCCTGGTAAGGGCCTTTCCACCTTGGCTGGAGTCAGTGTCGCCTGGTGTGAGCTTTGACCCAGACCCAGTCGCCTGGCTGCAGGTCGTGTGATGGTAGAGTTGCTGCTTCTGGAAGAGCCTGCAGGACCTGGCGATGAAGATAACGCAATGTCTCTGTTAGTTTCTTATAATAGCACAAAAGCAAATCGTCTGCTATTGACAGTGGAGCTGTAGACATGTGGCCTGCAATGTTCATGGGGCGGCCAAACAGAATTTAGTGAGGGCTTCGCTTGGTCACCCTATCTGGTGTACTTCTCATTGCCAGCAGAGCTAGTGGCAGCACGTCTACCCATGATAGTTCAGTTGATGCACAAATTTTGCCAATTTTGTTTTTCAACACCCCATTCTTCCTCTCCACAGCACCTGCTGCTGGTGGGTGATAGGCACAGTGCAGTTTTTGTGTTACCCCGAGCCCCTTGCATATTCCCCCTATCACATTGGAAATGAACGCAGGTCCATTGTCTGAGCTCAGAAGGGCTGGAATCCCAAATCCTGGGATGAGATCTTTCAACAGGCATTTAGCAACAGTGTGTGCATCACAGTTCTTTGTTGGGTAAGCCTCAGTCCATTTGCTGAACATGCACACAATTACCAGCACGTGTCTGTACTTCTGGGTTGGGGGCATTTCAATGAAGTCTATCTGGAGGCTTTCAAATGATCCGTGGGGTGGTTGAAATTGGCCAGGTGCAGTTGGTGTACCCTTCCCAGTATTGAATTGTGCACAAACCGTACATTACTTACAAAGTCTCTCTGCTATTTGACTGAACTTGCAGTTGTACCAACATTGTGAGAACAGTCTCATCATGCCGTCGCGGCCAACATTTGAGGGACCATGAAAGAGACGTGCCATAGAAAAAATCATTGATGAAGGTAAACACTGCGTTGTAATGGAATGCATTGTAGCACATTCGATGTAAAGGCTGTTTCCCGTCAAGATCAGAACAGTTTCTCCGGATCCTCAGATATTGGGTCGATAGGTAGATTCTCCCTCAATTATTGTGGATGAGCACTCTTGAAGTGTAGCAGGCTATGCGGTCGGTTGGTTTGGTAGAAAGGGTGCTTTCCAATTTGCCACCTCTTGCTCTAATGTTGACGTCCAGGAAAGATATCTCTGTATTGTGTGTTGACATCGTGAAGCGTAGGAAGGGATTCAGATGAGTAATCCAGTTCACAAAGTCTTTTGTGCTTCCCTCATCTCCATTCCAGATGATAAGGATATTGTCAATGTACCTGAGCCAAGACGACAAAGAAAAGGGGGGTTTAATCCATCATACCCCCCACTACAGATGTACGCATGACCCAACCCATATGGACCACAACATTTCCAAGGTCCCCCTCAGTACCAAAATATGCAGTACTTCCAGCCTAACCAAAATCAACAGTATTGTTTAGGCCCGGGGCTGGAGGAGAGGAAGATGTGGCAGAAGAGGGAACAGAAGAGTCCAGTGGCACGACCACTTAAGAGGAATCAACACAAGGAGCCAGACGAGGGACCAACAAGCAGGCCCAAGTTCAATGTAGATCTGGTGGTCAACCTCACAGATGAGGTCCTTACCCAAGAGGAACAGGAAGTTCTCAACAAGGGGCTTGGCTTTGTTCCCACCACCCAGATTGACAAGTTCAAAGCCAGATGTGAACTGAGTGAGTTCTTTAGGAAGATCCGGGTAAAAACGTTCTTCAAAGGTAAACCCGAACAAGAGAAAGACACTGGCCACACACCTCTTCGGATTAAATCCACCTTTTGCCCGCCTACATCAATGATGGCCCCAGAGGTTATGGCGTTTAAAGAAGCAGTTACAAAAGAAGTTGAATTACTGCAACCAAGGGGAGACGTTTATAACAATCTGAGCAACAAAGAACGAGAGGCACTCAAATCATTGAGCGTCAGGAACAACATCATAATAAAGCCAGCCGATAAGGGGGGAGCCATTGTGATACAGGATGTAGACACCTAAAGAGATGCATGCCTAACTATCCTTTCGGATGAAAGACATTATAAGAAGATACAGTGGGACCCCACAGCACGCCTTCAGAAGACCATCTCGCCATTGACAGCAGAGGCACTGGAAAACAACTGGATCACAAAAAATGAAAGAGACTTTCTCATTACAGAGGACCCTAGAATTCCCTTGTTCTATACAATATCTAAAATTCATAAAGGCAGGATTCTACCCCCGGGCAGACCTATTGTGTCTGGTATTGGGTCAATATTGGAACCTCTATCTAAATACACTGACTGGTTCCTAAGACCCCTCATCACCCAGATAAGATCTTATGTCAGGGATACTAAGCACCTGCTGAATATCCTAGCAGACCTAGAGAATGACCCCGCACAGGATACTATGATTTGTCTGGATGTGGAGGCTCTGTATACCAGCATCCCACAAGAGGAGAGCCTACGCGTGATTGAAGACATACTACATACTCAAGACTGGCCATGGGAAGCACCCATCAAATGGATCATAACTTTAATGCACATGGCTCTCACTGAGAGCTTTTTTAAGTACGAGGACCAACTCTTCCTGCAGGTCCATGTGACTTCCATGGGTAGTACTTTTGCCCTGAGTATTGCGTGCCTATACATGAGCAAACTGGATCACGAACATATCTGGTCCAATAACCCGTACTCCAGCAGAATCCGCAGTTGACTCAGGTACATTGACCATATCCTTATCATTTGGAATGGAGATGAGGGTGTGGGAGCTGAAATAAAGAATATATAAATAATACCACAAATCCAACTCTCTGCCAGCACATAAAATGTACAGAATTTATTAGAGACCAACAAGAAAATGCAAATATGTACAGCACGGAGACAGTCAGCATAGCCGCTGAGTGTCCGAAGACGTGACGTTTCTGACAGCTTTTATTGACAAAAACCAAAAGGAAACAGCGTCATAATGCACGTAGCACAAATTAAGCATATGAATATATGTCCAATCAGGAAAGGCCTAGACTGCGTTATACCATTTATGGACCGAGATATACTGTTGCTGACCACGTGTCTTGAGTACGTGGCAGTCTTGGGACTTTCCACTGTAATGCAATGTATTAGCCTTGGTACTTTTCCATGTATTAATTTGCAATATCATAGCATGCACCAGAAATATTTCTAAATGTGATATGCTGAACTCTTTGCGGCTAAGCTAGCATCCTGCTCTGTTCTCGTATCTTTCTTGAGCAAGCCTTGCGTTACAAAAGCAGCTTTACTTAAGTATCATAACAAAAGTACAAGCATCTATGTGTTGATGCTCATGTCAACTTAACAGGGCCTTAGGCATTTGGTATCACTACATAAAGATGGTTTCCACAATACCCCATCTGATACCAAATCACTAATTTGCATGCTGTCTCAGTATCATTTTTTGTCCTTCATAGCTTGGGTCATCCCCGTGTTTGTGACGTTCATGCGTTCTATAATGTAGAATACAACGTGCACAGCTGGAGGCGAAAGCTGTGCAGCATGCAGGACAAACTTGGATCATTATGCACAGGGTGACCAATGCTGTTATTACTATAATTATCACCTCCAATATCCATGATCCCCAGCTTCCTAGCCATAGTATCAAGTTTTCCCACATGCTTCCTGTGTGTATGTCGTGTGCTTCATCTTTAATTTTATTTATTTAATGTATCGCATTGTCTATATTGCGTCTGTTGTCAGGTATCCACGAACAGCACACCTGGTGGATGACGTGGCATACTCCACCCTCCTTGGCCAGGATGATGTCTAACGCAACCCTGTTCTGTATCACTACAGCCTTCATGGCTGTTAGTTCTTCAGTGATGTTTCCTAGGGCTGCTGCTGTTGAATCTGCTAGATCCTCAATCTTCCTTGCTAGCTGGTGTATCCTTATTGTGGTGTGTATTATTCCTGCACCAGGCACTATTACCCTGAATCCTGTTATTAGGTCATCCTCCCTTACTGCTGTCCTCCTAACTCTTCCTGGCCGATGCCCTTGGTGCTCAGCCTGCACTAGGTCAGTGAAATGGGTAATTCGGGGCAGGATGGAGGCAAGGTAGCAACTGTCATACCATCCTGGGGGCAAATAGAAGTATGCCCATTGGCCACAGACAAAGAACAGTCCCCTGTAACCCACTAGTCCGGGTGAGGACAGCTGGTCACTTTTCCTAATCCGTGATAGTCTTGTTATGCGTGTGCAGTTACTTTCACCAACGAAAATTGGTGTAATTTCTGGATTTTCTCCTTTGTCTGAAAGTCCTAGGGCTTCATCTGTCCTTTTCTCACATTCCCTTAATCCTTGCTCACCCGTTGCTAATTATGCAATGGTACACCCGAAGCTGCATTTCTTCCATTCTTCCTTTCCTTTGACTAGTTGTGATATTGTGCATGTTTGTTTAGGTGGGCGCATCTGCACAGCTGGCTGCTTATGGGCCATCTGTCTGTCATTCTGAATGCAGGATGGTGCAGTAATCTGTTGTCTTATCCTAAATCTTGGTATTTTTAGCTCACTTCCTTTTGTCTTTTCCCCTTTGTCCCAACCAGCCCTGTCTTTCCATTCCTTTTGTCAAATGTGTCAAGCATTGCCTGATCCCTTTTTTTTGGTTGCATGTTCATGCATGGCACTCTCTGTGTTTTAGGCCTTGCTGTTATCTGCCCGGTAACTATCTGGCCCTTCCTAGGAAGTGCAACAGCTATGGACATGTTATGTTGCCTGAAGAGCATCACTTGCATTAGGACACATCCCACATATTTAGAAAATGGTATTAAATTGTAACTCATGCTCTGTTCAGTGTCTGTTGGCAAGTGTGTGCAAACATAGCATCTGGATATGCTCATAATGCGTACATACATTTTTAGCATTTCAACGTATTGATTTCCTTGGTATTCGTCCCATAATTCCCATTCCCCTTCTCCTTTAATGTCAACCTCCCCCAAAATGTCTTGTTCGGTCATGTTTATTTTATTTTCTCTGTATGTTACGTTTGAATCGCTCCCATCCCCCACCTGGCCATTAAGGAATGGTATTTCAAGATCTTTTGCATATATTATTATCAATGCAGTCACTATTATTCCTGGAACCGGGGATAATATTGCTGTCAGCACCGCTGGCCACTTTCTTTCCTCTTTCTGTGTTCTTGGCATCTTGGTAGGCGTATATGCAAATGTTCTTTATGTCCAATATTATTTCTCTAACTCTTCCTCTTCTTCTTTTGAACTGTCCCTAATTTTATCCTTCTTCCACTCGGACCTATGCTATCCTTTATGAAACGCCTATATACATCTCACAGTTCAGTTGACATCTCTTACAAGAACAGAGATAATCTCATCAGTGACGCACTGTAAAATGTCAAGACTAGTTTGTGCAACGTCTTGGGCTGGAGGTTGATATCCAAATGTCGAGAAATGACAGATCTTGCAAAATCAAATTTCGCAAGCTACTCAATGTCCGGGGTCTCGGTATAGTCAATATCAATGGTCCAAACATTTCTACTCCAGAGACTAACAGGTTGACCTGAATTACCAGTTCTGATTCTCTGTAAGCTACTCATACAGATCTCAGCCTCTGGGACTTTAGAGTTCCTGGCATTTGTTATCAGATATGTCTATTCCTGTTTTGTCATGCCCCTGGCAATGTACCTTTGGGGTTAAAAGTCTAGTAGTCTCTGTGCGAAGAAGTTTGTCTTATGTATCTAACTAGCAGGTCCTGCACCCCTATTTATGTATTGGTGCAGGCGCCTGCAACACTTAAAAGAAATTGTTGGTGCTCTTACTGTGTACCGTCAGAGGTTTACCAGCACATGACGTCGCTAGCACTTGAAGAAAACGTAGGGGTCCTTGGAGAGATGATATCCGGAGGCCTGGCCTGCTCTATGCAGCAGGGAACTGCCTCTGTGAAGTTTGTGATTTCTGTTGGAGGCCTGGCCTGCGGTGAGCAGGGATCTGCCTCTTTTTAGTCCTCTGTTGCTGTTGCTGGTGCTGGTCTGCTGGAGCGAAGATTGTACCTGCGAGGTACCTCAGATGCCACTGGTGATGCTGGTGGAGCTTGCCCTCCTTGGTCTGGCCCTGCTGCTTTCTTGGTGTGGAAGCTGTGGATCCAGGATGTCAGACCCTCACACTTGATGGCTGTTGAAGTGGTCAGGATAACCTGGTAGGGGCCTTTCCACCTTGGCTGGAGGCAGTGTCGCCTGGTGTGAGCTTTGACCCAGACCCAGTCGCCTGGCTGCAGGTCGTGTGATGGTGGAGTTGCTGCTTCTGGAAGAGCCTGCAGGACCTGGTGATGAAGATAACGCAATGTCTCTGTTAGTTTCTTTCAATAGCACAAAAGCAAATCGTCTGCTATTGCCAGTGGAGCGGTAGACATGTGGCCTGCAATGTTCATGGGCCGGCCAAACAGAATTTCGTGAGGGCTTAGCTTGGTCAACCTATCTGGTGTACTTCTCATTGCCAAAACAACAGTTGATGGACAGAATGCAGAACAATGTCATACATTCACCCCAGTACAGAGATCTGGGCCTAAATCCATCGTTTTTTTGCTCACAATGCCATTCCAGTTTGAACCCAGCCATATGCAAATCAGTCTTGACCCTGTGCCTCATGGGAACAGTCCAGACCGAACTGCCAAGCCAGGTCCTCCCTGGACTGGAAACAAGCATCCTAGGACTGGTTTCGGGGTTTCACCCTTCTTCAGCCAGGATAGCTTGATTCCAGTGGCATGGAGAGCACGGGACCCACGTCTGGGCATACCCGTCCCACTCGGGGGGACAAATGCAAAAACAACAGTTGATGGACAGAATGCAGAACAATGTCATACATTCACCCCAGTACAGAGATCTGGGCCTAAATCCATCGTTTTTTGCTCACCATGCCATTCCAGTTTGAACCCAGCCATATGCAAATCAGTCTTGACCCTGTGCCTCATGGGAACAGTCCAGACCGAACTGCCAAGCCAGGTCCTCCCTGGACTGGAAACAAGCATCCTATGACCGGTTTCGGGGTTTCACCCCTCTTCAGCCAGGATAGCTTGATTCCAGTGGCATGGAAAGCACGGGACCCACGTCTGGGCATACCCGTCCCACTCGGGGTGACAAATGCAAAAACAACAGTTGATGGACAGAATGCAGAACAATGTCATACATTCACCCCAGTACAGAGATCTGGGCCTAAATCCATCGTTTTTGCTCACCATGCCATTCCAGTTTGAACCCAACCATATGCAAATCAGTCTTGACCCTGTGCCTCATGGGAACAGTCCAGACCGAACTGCCAAGCCAGGTCCTCCCTGGACTGGAAACAAGCATCCTAGGACCGGTTTCGGGGTTTCACCCTCTTCAGCCAGGATAGCTTGATTCCAGTGGCATGGAGAGCACGGGACCCACGTCTGGGCATACCCGTCCCACTCGGGGTGACAAATGCAAAAACAACAGTTGATGGACAGAATGCAGAACAATGTCATACATTCACCCCAGTACAGAGATCTGGGCCTAAATCCATCGTTTTTTTGCTCACCATGCCATTACAGTTTGAACCCAGCCATATGCAAATCAGTCTTGACCCTGTGCCTCATGGGAACAGTCCAGACTGAACTGCCAAGCCAGGTCCTCCCTGGACTGGAAACAAGCATCCTAGGACCAGTTTCGGGGTTTCACCCCTCTTCAGCCGGGATAGCTTGATTCCAGTGGCATGGAGAGCACGGGACCCACGTCTGGGCATACCCGTCCCACTCGGGGACAAATGCAAAAACAACAGTTGATGGACAGAATGCAGAACAATGTCATACATTCACCCCAGTACAGAGATCTGGGCCTAAATCCATCGTTTTTTGCTCACCATGCCATTCCAGTTTGAACCCAGCCATATGCAAATCAGTCTTGACCCTGTGCCTCATGGGAACAGTCCAGACCGAACTGCCAAGCCAGGTCCTCCCTGGACTGGAAACAAGCATCCTAGGACCGGTTTCGGGGTTTCATCCCTCTTCAGCCAGGATAGCTTGATTCCAGTGGCATGGAGAGCACGGGACCCACGTCTGGGCATACCCGTCCCACTCGGGGTGACAAATGCAAAAACAACAGTTGATGGACAGAATGCAGAACAATGTCATACATTCACCCCAGTACAGAGATCTGGGCCTAAATCCATCGTTTTTTTGCTCACCATGCCATTCCAGTTTGAACCCATCCATATGCAAATCAGGCTTGACCCTGTGCCTCATGGGAACAGTCCAGACCGAACTGCCAAGCCAGGTCCTCCCTGGACTGGAAACAAGCATCCTAGGACCGGTTTCGGGGTTTCACACCTCTTCAGCCAGGATAGCTTGATTCCAGTGGCATGGAGAGCACAGGACCCACGTCTGGGCATACCCGTCTCACTCGGGGTGACAAATGCAAAAACAACAGTTGATGGACAGAATGCAGAACAACGTCATACATTCACCCCAGTACAGAGATCTGGGCCTAAATCCATCGTTTTTTCGTTCACCATGCCATTCCAGTTTGAACCCAGCCATATGCAAATCAGTCTTGACCCTGTGCCTCATGGGAACAGTCCAGACCGAACTGCCAAGCCAGGTCCTCCCTGGACTGGAAACAAGCATCCTAGGACCGGTTTCGGGGTTTCACCCCTCTTCAGCCAGGATAGCTTGATTCCAGTGGCATGGAGAGCACGGGACCCACGTCTGGGCATACCCGTCCCACTCGGGGTGACAAATGCAAAAACAACAGTTGATGGACAGAATGCAGAACAATGTCATACATTCACCCCAGTACAGAGATCTGGGCCTAAATCCATCGTTTTTTTGCTCACCATGCCATTCCAGTTTGAACCCAGCCATATGCAAATCAGTCTTGACCCTGTGCCTCATGGGAACAGTCCAGACCGAACTGCCAAGCCAGGTCCTCCCTGGACTGGAAACAAGCATCCTAGGACCGGTTTCGGGTTTCACCCCTCTTCAGCCAGGATAGCTTGATTCCAGTGGCATGGAGAGCACGGGACCCACGTCTGGGCATACCCGTCCCACTCGGGGTGACAAATGCAAAAACAACAGTTGATGGACAGAATGCAGAACAATGTCATACATTCACCCCAGTACAGAGATCTGGGCCTAAATCCATCGTTTTTTGCTCACCATGCCATTCCAGTTTGAACCCAGCCATACGCAAATCAGTCTTGACCCTGTGCCTCATGGGAACAGTCCAGACCGAACTGCCAAGCCAGGTCCTCCCTGGACTGGAAACAAGCATCCTAGGACCGGTTTCGGGGTTTCACCCCTCTTCAGCCAGGATAGCTTGATTCCAGTGGCATGGAGAGCACGGGACCCACGTCTGGGCATACCCGTCCCACTCGGGGTGACAAATGCAAAAACAACAGTTGATGGACAGAATGCAGAACAATGTCATACATTCACCCCAGTACAGAGATCTGGGCCTAAATCCATCGTTTTTTGCTCACCATGCCATTCCAGTTTGAACCCAGCCATATGCAAATCAGTCTTGACCCTGTGCCTCATGGGAACAGTCCAGACCGAACTGCCAAGCCAGGTCCTCCCTGGACTGGAAACAAGCATCCTAGGACCGGTTTCGGGGTTTCACCCCTCTTCAGCCAGGATAGCTTGATTCCAGTGGCATGGAGAGCACGGGACCCACGTCTGGGGATACCCGTCCCACTCGGGGTGACAAATGCAAAAACAACAGTTGATGGACAGAATGCAGAACAATGTCATACATTCACCCCAGTACAGAGATCTGGGCCTAAATCCATCGTTTTTTGCTCACCATGCCATTCCAGTTTGAACCCAGCCATATGCAAATCAGTCTTGACCCTGTGCCTCATGGGAACAGTCCAGACCGAACTGCCAAGCCAGGTCCTCCCTGGACTGGAAACAAGCATCCTAGGACCGGTTTCGGGGTTTCACCCCTCTTCAGCCAGGATAGCTTGATTCCAGTGGCATGGAGAGCACGGGACCCACGTCTGGGCATACCCGTCCCACTCGGGGTGACAAATGCAAAAACAACAGTTGATGGACAGAATGCAGATCAATGTCATACATTCACCCCAGTACAGAGATCTGGGCCTAAATCCATCGTTTTTTTGCTCACCATGCCATTCCAGTTTGAACCCAGCCATATGCAAATCAGTCTTGACCCTGTGCCTCATGGGAACAGTCCAGACCGAACTGCCAAGCCAGGTCCTCCCTATCAATCAATCAATCAATCACAGAATTTGTAAAGCGCGCTACTTACCCGCGAGGGTCTCAAGGCGGTGGGGAGAAAAAAAAAGGGGGGGGGGTGCTGCTACTGGTCGAACAACCAGGTCTTGAGTAGCCTCCTGAAGGTCAGCAGGTCTTGGGTCTGTCGTAGGCTTAGTGGAAGGGTGTTCCAGGTCTTGGCGGCAAGGTGGGAGAAGGATCTGCCGCCAGTGGTGGTTCTTCGAATGCGAGGGATGGTGGCGAGGGAGAGGTCGGCGGAGCGGAGTTGGCGGTTGGGGACGTAGAAGAGGAGTCGTCTGTTGAGGTAGGCTGGGCCAGTCTTGTGGAGTGCCTTGTGTGCGTGGATGAGGAGTTTGAAGGAGATTCTCCTGTCGACGGGGAGCCAGTGCAGGTTCCTCAGGTGGGGGGTGATGTGGCTGTGGCGTGGTACATCGAGGATCAGGCGTGCGGAGGCGTTTTGTATGCGTTACAGTCGCTTGATGAGCTTGGCCGCGGCTCCCGCGTAGAGGGCGTTCCCATAGTCCAGTCTGCTACTGACAAGGGCCTGGGTGACTGTTCTTCTTGTGTCTGTCGGGATCCACCTGTAGATCTTGCGAAGCATGCGGAGGGTGTTGAAGCAGGAGGATGAGACTGCGTTGACATGCCTGGCCATGGAGAGCGTTGAGTCGAGGATGACTCCCAGGTTGCGTGCGTGGTCGGTGGGTGTCGGGGCTGCTCCCAGCGTCGTTGGCCACCAGGAGTCGTCCCAGGCTGAGGGTTGGAGCCGAGGATGAGGACCTCTGTCTTCTCCGTGTTCAGTTTTAGTCGGCTGATCTTCATCCAATCGGCGACGGCCTTCATTCCTTCATGGAGATTGGCTTTGGTGGCGAGGGGGTCCTTGGTGAGGGAGAGGATCAGTTGAGTGTCGTCGGCGTAGGAGATTATGTTGAGGTCGTGCTGTCTGGCGATGCATGCGAGCGGGGCCATGTAGATGTTGAACAGTGTTGGGCTGAGGGACGATCCCTGGGGTGCGCCGCAGATGATCTCGGAGGCTTCGGATCGGAATGGTGGGAGGCGGACTCTCTGGGTTCTGCCGGTGAGGAAGGAGGTGGCCCATTCCAGGGCCTTGTCTCGGATCCCTGCGTCGTGAAGGCGTGCGCGTAGAGTGCGGTGGCAGACAGTGTCGAAGGCGGCGGAGAGGTCCAGCAGGATGAGGGCTGCGGTCTCACCGTTGTCCAGCAGGATCCTGATGTCGTCGGTGGCGGCGATGAGGGCAGTCTCAGTGCTGTGGTTGCTGCGGAACCCCGATTGGGATGGGTCCAGGATGCTGTTTTCTTCGAGGTATTGGGTTAGCTGTTTGTTGACAATCTTCTCGATGACCTTGGCTGGGAACGGAAGCAGGGAGATGGGCTGGAAGTTCTTGAGGTCTCTCGGGTCCGCCTTGGGTTTTTTGAGTAGGGCGTTGATCTCTGCGTGTTTCCAGCTCTCTGGGAAGGTTGCGGTCTCGAAGGAGAGATTGATGACGTTGCACAGGTGGGGTGCGATGGAGCTGCTGGCTTTGTTGAAGATGTGGTGCGGGAAAGGGTCTGACGGGGAGCCGGAGTGTATTGTGCTCATGGTCTTGATGGTGTCCTCAATGTTTACGCTGTCCCAGGCTGGCAGGGGGTCGTGGACGATGGTGTGCGGTGGGTCTGGTGCATCGATCTTAGTTGGGGCTGTCTGGGTGTTGAAGCTGTCGTGGATGTCGGCGATCTTGCGGTGGAAGAAGGTGGCGAGGGAGTCGCACAGGGATTTCGACGGCGGGATGTCATTGGTGTTGGAGCTGGGGTTGGAGAGTTCCTTCACGATGTTGAAAAGCTCCTTGCTGTTGTGTGCGTTGTTGTCGAGGCGGTCTTTGAAGGAGATTCTCTTGGCGGACTTGATGAGGTGGTGGTGGTTACGGATGGCGTCTTTGTGGGCTGCGTGGCTGTCCGGTGTCTTATCACTGTGCCATTTCTTCTCTAGTTTCCCTGGACTGGAAACAAGCATCCTAGGACCGGTTTCGGGGTTTCACCCCTCTTCAGCCAGGATAGCTTGATTCCAGTGGCATGGAGAGCACAGGACCCACGTCTGGGCATACCCGTCCCACTCGGGGTGACAAATGCAAAAACAACAGTTGATGGACAGAATGCAGAACAATGTCATACATTCACCCCAGTACAGAGATCTGGGCCTAAATCCATCGTTTTTTTGCTCACCATGCCATTCCAGTTTGAACCCAGCCATATGCAAATCAGTCTTGACCCTGTGCCTCATGGGAACAGTCCAGACCGAACTGCCAAGCCAGGTCCTCCCTGGACTGGAAACAAGCATCCTAGGACCGGTTTCAGGGTTTCACCCCTCTTCAGCCAGGATAGCTTGATTCCAGTGGCATGGAGAGCACGGGACCCACGTCTGGGCATACCCGTCCCACTCGGGGTGACAAATGCAAAAACAACAGTTGATGGACAGAATGCAGAACAATGTCATACATTCACCCCAGTACAGAGATCTGGGCCTAAATCCATCTTTTTTTTGCTCACCATGCCATTCCAGTTTGAACCCAGCCATATGCAAATCAGTCTTGACTCTGTGCCTCATGGGAACAGTCCAGACCGAACTGCCAAGCCAGGTCCTCCCTGGACTGGAAACAAGCATCCTAGGACCGGTCTCGGGGTTTCACCCCTCTTCAGCCAGGATAGCTTGATTCCAGTGGCATGGAGAGCACGGGACCCACGTCTGGGCATACCCGTCCCACTCGGGTTCACTACGCCACTTGAGTCAAGCTATCCTGGCTGATGAAGGCTGATAGCCTGAAACCGGTCCTAGGATGCTTGATTCCGGTCCAGGGAAGACATGGCTTGGCAGTTCGGTCTGGACTGTTCCCATGAGGCACAGGGTCAAGACTGATTTGCATATGGCTATGTCTGAACTGGGGTGGCGTGGTGAAGCAAAATAACGATGGATTAAACCCAGATCTGTGACTGGGGGTGAATGTTTGCCAATGTGCAGCATTCCGTCCATCATCTTGTGTGTTTTGCATTTCGCCCTATGTGGGAAGGGTATGCCCAGACGTGGGTCCCGTGCTCACTACGCCACTGGAGTCAAGCTATCCTGGCTGATGAAGGCTGATAGCCTGAAACCGGTCCTAGGATGCTTGATTCCGGTCCAGAGAAGACATGGCTTGGCAGTTCGGTCTGGACTGTTCCCATGAGGCACAGGGTCAAGACTGATTTGCATATGGCTATGTCTGAACTGGGGTGGCGTGGTGAAGCAAAATAACGATGGATTAAACCCAGATCTGTGACTGGGGGTGAATGTTTGCCAATGTGCAGCATTCCGTCCATCATCATGTGTGTTTTGTACTTCTCATTGCCAGCAGAGCTAGTGGCAGCACGTCTACCCATGATAGTTCAGTTGATGCACACATTTTGCCAATTTTGTTTTTCAACACCCCATTCTTCCTCTCCACAGCACCTGCTGCTGGTGGGTGACAGACACAGTGCAGTTTTTGTGTTACCCTGAGCCCCTTTCATATTCCCCCTATCACATGGGAAATGAATGCAGGTCCATTGTCTGAGCTCAAAAGGGCAGGAATCCCAAATCTTTCAACAGGCATTTAGCAACAGTGTGTGCATCACAGTTCTTTGTTGGGTAAGCCTCAGTCCATTTGCTGAACATGCACACAATTACCAGCACGTGTCTGTACTTCTGGGTTGGGGGCATGTCAATGAAGTCTATCTGGAGGTTTCAAATGGACCGTCGGGTGGTTGAAATTGGCCAGGTGCAGTTGGTGTACCCTTCCCAGTATTGTATTGCACAAAAACCGTACATTGCTTACAAAGTCTCTCTGCTATTTGACTGAACTTGCAGTTGTACCAACATTGTGAGAACAATCTGATCATGCCGTCACGGCCAACATGTGAGGGACCATGAAAGAGACGTGCCATAGAAAAAAGCATTTATGAAGGTAAACACCGCGTTGTAATGGAATGCATTGTAGCGCATTCGATGTAAAGGCTGTTACTCTTTTTCCCTTAGCCAATGCGCATGCCCTCGTAAGTGCCACAAGTTCAGCTGCTTGTGCACTTTTGGCAGCTGTTAACCTTCCCCCTTTCAACAATTTGTTAGCAGTGATCAACTGCATAGGAGGCCTGCAGTGTTCCATTGTCATCCCTGAGACATGACCCATCCACAAACAGGTCCCCTTGGGCATTTGGCAGTGGTGTGTCTTCCAGGTCTGGGCACACCTTGGTATGCCTGTCTATAGCCAGTGCACACTCATGAAATACATCATCTGAGGTCATGCTCCGTTGGCAAAGGGCATGCTGGATTCAAAGTGGTGCACCTTTGTATTACAATGTGTGGCGCTAATAGGGTCAGCTCATATCTGGTGAGGTGTGCATTTGTCAGGTGCTGGGTCTTGGTGGACGTAAGAAGTGTGTCCACTGCGTGGGGAACGTGCAAGACCATGGTGTGTGCCAGTACTATATTTTCTGATTGCTCTACTGCCAGTGCTGCCGCCGCGACTGCTCGGACGCAAGGCAGAAGCGCTGAAGGTACTGGGTCTAAGGTGGCAGAGTAGTACGCCACTGGGCGGTAGAAGAATCCATGCTTTTGTGTCAGGACCCCAGTGAGCATCCCCCCTTCTCATTGCAGAACAGGTGGAAATCCTTGCTGTAATCTGAGAGACCTAACGCTGGGGCCCCACTGAGTTCATTTTTCAACTTGTGGAACGCCTTGTCACAGTCCTGTGACCAGGGCACAATGTCTGGGACACCTTTGTGTGCTAGGGCTTGCAAGTGCTTGGCAATCAGGGCGAAATTTGGGATCCAGTGCCGACAGTATCCCGCCACCCCCAGGAAAGCCCGAACCTCTTTTTGTGTGCATGGTCGGCGAAAGTGGGTGATGGTGGATATTCTGTCAGGCAGTGATTTTCTTGTTCCTTCGGACAATTCATGGCCAAATACTTCACAGCAGTGAGGAGAACTGTAATTTCTTTGGGGAGACCTTGTAACCCTTCAACGCTAGATGGCGCAGGAGGGTAACAGTGTCCTTTGCACAAGCGTCCCTTGAAGGTGAGGCCAGTAGCAAGTCGTCTATGTACTGGATAAGTGTGGAACCCTCCTTTAGTTCTAGGGAGTCCAAGTCTGTTTTTAATGCATTTGTGCTAATGGAGGGGGACTCTGTGTACCCCAGAACCTGACAACACCAGCAAAATCTTCTTGAGCGAAAAGAGAGCGCAAAAAGATACTGGCTGTTGGTGTGCAGCGGAATGGTGAAGAAGGCAGAGCTAAGATCCAGCACTGTGAAGTGTGTTGCTGTCACTGGAATATTGGACAATATTGTGGCTGGGTTTGGGACCACGGGAAAGGAAGGTACCACTATTTTATTCAATGCTCTTAGGTCTTGGGTAAAATGATATACAGAGGCCCCGTCTGGGCCCTTGGAAGCTTTCTTTATGAGAAGTATCGGTGTTTTGCATGGGCTAGAGCGCATTTCTTTTATTATTCCCTGTTGGAGGAGGTCCTTTATGACTGATGCTATGCTCTCCCACCCTCATTTGAAAACTTGTATTGTGGTACTCTTGGAAAGGGAGCTCCTGGCTTCAATTTGATCTACACTGGTGGGTAGTTTAACACCTGTCCCACGTCATTGTTACATCGGGCCCAGACCTGAGGTGGCACGCAAACACGCAATTCTGGCGATATAAAGTGGTCTGCGCATGTCATGAAAGCTTGCAACATCAAACCGTTTGCCCTGCTTTCTAGGAAAACCACTGTTGGTGAACAGTGTATGGTGCATTGTAGTTTGCAAAGCAGATCCCTGCCCAGTAAATTCACGGGGCAGAACCTGCTGAGGATGAACTGGTGGTTGACAGTGATGGTGCCTACTACTAGTTTTAGTGGCTTTGTGAGATATTCATCTATTGGTTGCCCTGTCATTCCGACTGTTGTTACTTATATTCCCGAAAGTGGCGCCAGGCATCTGATAGGCCTTCAGAATTGATCTTTGAGCTCCTCTGTCTAATAGGAATGGAACAGTTTTGCCCAAAACTGTTCACTCTACATATGGGCCAGATTGGTCCACTGCTATTGCTGGAGCTATTAGGTAGTCTTCCACTCTCAGGCATCCCTAGAATGTGCCTTGAGGCGGTGGTGAAAAAGCACCGTCCTATTGCACCCACTCGTCCCTTCCCTTCCCATCCAATCATCCATGTTCCTTCTTTTCTGTTGCTGCGGCGGAGGTGGAGGCATGTCATTTGATGCATACCCTTGCTGAGTGTTATTTCTGTAGTCTGTACGCTGGGTATTATATTGGTATTGGTGTTGGCCCTGTACTCTATTCTGTGTTGGCCTATTTTCCTGATTTTTATTTTTTAATATTGGGCAGTCTGCCTTCCAGTGGTTGGGGTCTTTACAGTAGAAACATGCTGTTCCTTGTGGTGGTAGGGACCTTGTTCTGTCATTCTGTTGTCAGCCTGTGCCCTTTCCTCTTCCTCTCCCCCTTCCCCTACTGTGCTGGCTGGTGTAAAACCTCTCTTGGGCTACCTTCAATCTGACCTTCTCTTTCTTTATTTTCTCTGCCACCATTGTCTTGCATGTGACTGGTAATCAGCGCAGTATCTGGCTGCTGCTAATACCTTTTCAATGGGTTCCTGTTGCCAGCAAACAAATGATGTTTGCAGGTGTGCCTTAATAGGTGGCCTCAGCCCTTAAACAAAAGTAGTAACAAATGCAGGCATGGCAACTCCAATTGGATTTTTTAATCCGCTGTTCTGCTGGTAGACTTGCAGAAGGCAGTCAAAATATGAGTTCACACTCTCATCTTGTTCCTGTTTTGTTTGTGTTATTTTGTTCCAGTCTACCTTATCTTTTGGAATTTTTTCCTTCAAATATTTCACTACTTCTTTGTATTTCTCGTCTACCTCTGCCCTGGAACCCCTCCTTTTTCCCTGTCCGGCACCCTCTTTGGCCAATCTATTTTCCTTTTGCAGTCTACCCATAAGTCCTTTGGCACAATTATATTGAATAGGACATCAAAATCCCTAAATAACAGTCCCCCCAGAACTGCCATTCTGTCTAACTCTGTGTACCACCTCCTTGGTTCTTCCCTTAATTCAGGGAAATCTTTAGTGAAGCACATAATGTCTTGTCTGGACCATGGGACATGGGCATATACTAATTCATCGTCTTTGCTTCCTGGTGGAAAAGGCACCTCTCGCAGGGGCATAATCAATGTTGGTGCTGCTGGTGTAGGGGCTGTGTCCCTAGTGCAGGGGGTAAAGGTCTGAACTACTTCTATCACTGCGAATGTGTGTATTAGTTTCTTCCACTGTTTTAGTTTCTCTACTGCATATTTCAATGTTTCTTTTATTCTGGCCTAGTCCCATGTTGACAGGCCCGAGTCTGTGAAACTAAATTTTGCTACCTCCCAGCAATACTGGGGAGGTAGTGGTGGGGGATCGCTTGTGGTGTCTGGGCATTGTCTTTTTGCTTGCTGTACATATGCGTTGTGGGCCCTTATCCATCAGGTCCGCTCGTGCCAATGACAGCACTTTATCCTGATATTGTCTACACTGTTTTGCTGCAAATGTGTCTACTTGTAGTGTCCCTTCCACCATCTGGTGTAAGAAATTCTGGCATTTAGTGGTGTCTGCTTTCAGCATTTTCCTGTCCATTACTGGTGACTGACATGGGGACGGGGCGGCACTAAGTGTGTTACTAAGACTGTTTCATCTAGCCTGTGATGGAACGGGATGTGTTCCTTCCATAGCCTGTGCTATTGTGGTGATTTCATGGGCTGTCTGGTGTGCATGCGTACATATATCCCATATTAAATCACGCCACTGTTCAATCGAACACGTCTCATCCAGTGTGGTGTCATCAGATAGTTGTGTCCATGATTTATTTTTTAAGCGCGGGACTGCTATTTGTCTTTCTGTGCATTTTGCTAGCAACTGGTGTTTCTTATCATTGTATTTTGAAGCTGCGTGTACAGATTCCTGCCTCATTACTTCTAATGAGGTGACGTCTTGGACGGCTGCTAGGTCCATTCTCGTAACTTGTTCGTTCAGAGGTTTGCGTGTTAGAGCTATGCAAGCTGCTGGCTTTGCAGCAGATAGCTCAGTGTGTTGTGTTGCAGGAGCGGAGGGTATGACAGTGTCATCTGTTTTTGGAAGGGGGGGTGTCGTGAACCCGTCATCCTCCCCATTAAAAGATCTTCAAGAACGGCATCCTCTTCTCCCTCCCCCTCCTTTTTGTCCTCTTTTTCACTGTCCACTGAAATGCATGGAAATACTCCTACCACATCTAATTGCGTCTTTCTCCAATTCTGATTGATCTTTTTCTTTGCCATCTCATTAAACAAATTGTTCTTAACTTCTAACAATTCTTTATGCACCTTACATTTAACATCACTAGATGTGCGCATATCGCGCAGAACCAAATCCCATTCATAAAACGACTCCCACTCTGTTGGCCTTATCTTCTTTCCTTTCAACTTTAACATTTGTCTCAAGTATGACAATTTATTCAAGTCGTAAGTTCCGTGACATGGAAATTGTAAGTCTTGTCTCTTCGCTGTCATGTCATGCCATTTATGTATAAAGAGTATGGAACCCAGTCCTTGGCGTAAGGCCACAAGGTATGCTGCAGAGTCTTTTGGTGGAGCTGGCTGACTGCTATTTAAATTGTTTTTACTGAGAGGATTGCCCATGGTGTGAGGGTGTGAAGTGCAAGTACTAACCTTCTTTGCTTTGCGACGACAGTTCAGATATACCAGACACAGGGAGGCTGGGGTGTCGCGCTATAATGCAAACAGACAACACAATGGATGAACGAACATTATCATACGCTCTCAGCCAGCCTCCAGCTTTCGCGACAGCAGAGAAAGCCGTTTGTCAATCAAAAGACAGGTCAATCGGTACTAGTTCACCAAAGCATTCACAAGTGGGAAATTAAGGAAAACGTCCTGGGTGCTGGTAGCATTACTGGCGCTCCATGGACAGAAAAGAAGATGACAGGAGAGTATTTGGAAGAAAGAGTAGTATTTGCGTCTCCTTGCGTTCTCCTGGTATTCCAAAAAGGGCAGGAGGTGCGACTAGACGGAATTGTTGAAGACCCTTTGGACTGTGCCGTGAGGGTTCAGGCATTCAAATAGACAGAGCAGAAGTGGTGAACTCTTCATGCAGTTGTGAGACACACATAAAACATAGAAGCAGTATTTGGCAACCCGGCGCTGCAGCACTGTATTGTGAGATGTGCTGTGAATTGGTGTGGTGTGACTTATGCTAATCCCACAATATTAACAGGGGAAATAGGAACAGAATTATTGGTACTTCAAAGGACATAAGAAGTAACACGCAAAAGGGA
This sequence comes from Calotriton arnoldi, assembly GCA_963921515.1. Taxonomy (NCBI): domain Eukaryota; kingdom Metazoa; phylum Chordata; class Amphibia; order Caudata; family Salamandridae; genus Calotriton; species Calotriton arnoldi. The sequence continues at coordinate 2,406,763 of CAWUFW010001308.1, forward strand.
GGTAAGTAAGTAAGTCCAGTATTTGTATAGCGCACGAATCACCCCCGAAGGGGTCTCTTGGCGCTGGGGGCCGTTGGGAAGATTAAGCGAGCTATTGCCCAGAGTCGCATGGTGCTGGGCAGACCCCTGCCGCCGGAGCCAGGGATCGAACCGTGATCCCCAGCGTCCAGCGTCAGTCGCCCTAGCCGCGGCGCCACACCTCTTCCCCAATACGCTGCTACCTCTCTGACAACGAACTGAACACCCTTTTAATAATTATTGCCGCCTGATAAAATGCCACTTAATATTTCTGCACACTTACAATGGACTAAGCAAACACAAAGGGATGATGGACGGAGCACTGAAACTTTTCAGACACTCACCCCGAGTCACAGATCTGGGTTGAATCCATACGTACAGTATAGGGCAAATATTAATAGGTCTGTCAGCCAGTCCATTTGTGTTTGCTTTGTTCGCCCTAAGTTGGCAAGGTATGCCCAGATGTGGGTCCCTTGCTCACTTTGCCACTGGATTCAAGCTAGCCTGGCTGATGAAGGGTGTTACCCAGAAACCGGTCCCAGGATGCTTGTTTCCGGTTCAGGGAAGACCTGGCTTGGCAGTTCGGGCTGGACTGTTCCCATGAGGCACAGGGTCAAGACTGATTTGCATATAGCTGGGTCTGAACTGAGGTGGTGAAGTGAGCTAAAGAATGATGATGGATTCAACCCAGATCTGTGACTGGGGGTGAGTGTCTGAAAAGTTTCAGCGCTCCGTCCATCATCCCTTTGTGTTTGCTTTGTTCGCCCTAAGTTGGCAGAGTATGCCCAGATGTGGGTCCCTTGCTCGCTTTGCCACTGGATTCAAGCTAGCCTGGCTGATGAAGGGTGTTACCCAGAAACCGGTCCTAGGATGCTTGTTTCTGGTTCAGGGAAGACCTGGCTTGGCAGCTTGGGCTGGACTGTTCCCATGAGGCACAGGGTCAAGACTGATTTGCATATAGCTGGGTCTGAACTGAGGTGGTGAAGAGAGCTAAAGAATGATGATGGATTCAACCCAGATATGTGTCTGGGGGTGAGTGTCTGAAAAGTTTCAGCGCTCCGTCCATTATCCCTTTGTGTTTATTTTGTTCACCCTAAGTTGTCAGGGTATGCCCAGATGTGGGTCCCTTGCTCACTTTGCCACTGGATTCAAGCTAGCCTGGCTGATGAAGGGTGCTACCCAGAAACCGGTCCCAGGATGCTTGTTTCCGGTTCAGGGAAGACCTGGCTTGGCAGTTCGGGCTGGACTGTTCCCATGAGGCACAGGGTCAAGACTGATTTGCATATAGCTGGGTCTGAACTGAGGTGGTGAAGGGAGCTAAAGAATGATGATGGATTCAACCCAGATCTGTGACTGGGGGTGAGTGTCTGAAAAGTTTCAGCGCTCCGTCCATCATCCCTTTGTGTTTGCTTAGTCCATTGTAAGTGGGCAGAAATATTAAGTGGCATTTTATCAGGCGGCAATAATTATTAAAAGGGTGTTCAGTTCGTTGTCAGAGAGGTAGCAGCATATTAAATGTCAGTCACGTAGAGTCAACAATACCCAAGTAAAAATGATAGGCTGACAATTTACTGAGAACACCCTACAACAAATAGGAACGGTAGATGCAACCCTAACAGTATTTGACCACAATATATGAGAGGCACATCACAGTGACACAATAAAAAAATGCAATGAAACCCAAAATGATAGAGAACAAAACAAGTGATATTCCCTCCCCGTTGTGCCTAGGTGAAAACCTAGGCACAGCTGGAGACCGCCACTGGCGTCCCTCAGGAGGCAGTGCCCCACTGGGTACCAGTCGCCAGCGGCGCTGAGGTGAGTTAGCTGCACTCAAACCTGAGTTCATGGAACTAAAAGGAGAAGCCCACCACCTGGCTACCACTCCCATGATATCGTTCCTGCACACAAATTATGTGCAAAATCAGGGGAGCCTATACCGCTACCACCTGTACCTGGGGAGAAAAAACTGCTGCAACTCTAAAATGAGGGGCTACCTGCTACAACCCAACCCGGAGGATGGAGATCCTCAAGCAGAACTCACCGATGGATGTTGATTCTGGCAATGCCTACCGACCTCAGCTCCAGTCAATGGGAAATAGCCATAAATGTCCTCCACCCCCATAGGCCGGGGACTCTCCACAGGCAAGACAGGGGAGTGCAGAAGTTCGCCCTCCTTGGTACATCATCAGCCAAGTGTTGTTTAGCACCAGGGAGTCACTGCGTGCAGGAAAAGTGCGGAGGGACGTCGTCTCCAGCCTGGCGGGGTGAGGAGTAGGCGCAGAAACTAAAATTCGAGAGCAAAAATGCACATTAGAGAGATGGATAGAGGTCGGCAGCAGTATCAGAGGTCAAATACCATGGACGGTGCAGAAAGCAAACCACTGTCAGCAGCACAAAGCTGTTCTAGCTTTAAACAAAGGCACAGTCTGCAGCCGAGTGATGACAGACTGAGAAATATATTATAAAGCCACAAAGAGGAGGCAGAAGAAAGTGACCAGAATAGCTGCTATGATAGCCATGTAGTTAGTCGAATCGCGAGAGAGAAATATGTCTCCGGGAGAAAGGCACACCGGCATCACCGGCACGGAGTAAAAGAAGAGAGAAGGGATAAAAGAAATGCACTAGAAAATGTCCATGCAAATGTGCGGAGAGAGATAAAAGGCAGGAGCCAGAGATGTGACAAAAACCGACTTACGGCAGGCAGAGGGCCCCCAAGCAACGAAGCAGAGGGAGAGAGACAGAGATACAAGTCATCAAACCTCAGGCCTCCGAAGTCCGAACAAAGCTGAAGTCCAGCTGCCCGGTGGCGGTAGAAGTCAGTGATATTGGGGCCCCATTCTCACACCAAATGTGGGAGCTGAAATATAGAATATAGAAATAATACCACAAATCCAACTCTCTGTCAGCACATCAAGGGCCAGATGTACGACCAAGAAAATTGCGCATCGCAAATTGCGACTCTTTTGCGAGTCGCAATTTGCGAGGCGCAATTTTCGATGTACAACAGTGTATTTCACTGTGTTTGTGATTCCTAATGGGGTCGCAAATTGCGAGGCTCCTTAATATTAATGAGCCTCGCGCAATTTGCGAGCCCATTGAGAATGACAGCCCTCCCAGGGATGGTGGCCTGCTGGGCTCAGCAGACCACCATGTCTGGGACTGCTTTTTAATAAAGCAGCTTTTTTTTTTTTTAAATGCAGCCCGTTTTCCTTAAAGGAAAACGGGATACATTTAAAAAAGAAAAATGAAAGTTTTCAGTTTCATTATTTTAAGCGCAGGCAGTGGTCTCTGGGACCACTGCCTGCTCTTAAAAATATTTTCCAACATACAAAGGGGAAGGGGTCCCCTGGGGACCACTTCCCCTTTGCGAGTGGTTTACCACCTACTTGAAGTAGGTGGTAAACTGCAAGTGTTTTGCAGCCGCTAATGCGGTTGCAAAACACTAGTACATAGCATGTTGACTCGCTATTAGGAAGGGACGCCCCTTCCTAATAGCGAGAGTCGAAAATGCTATTTTGCAAGTCAGGGACTCGCAAAATAGCATTTGTGCATGCTATTACCTTTTTCAGCGGCCGCAAACGGGAGGTTCTCCCATTTGCCGCAGCAAAAAAGGGTTGTACATCTGGCCCCAAATGTACAGAATTTATTAGAGACCAACAAGAAAATGCAAATACGTGCAGCACGGAGACAGTCCGCATAGCCGCTGAGTGTCCGAAGACGTGACGTTTCTGACAGCTTTTATTGACAAAAACCAAAAGGAAACAGCGTCTTAATGCACGTAGCACAAATTAAGCATATGAATATTTGTCCAATCAGGAAAGGCCTAGACTGCGTTATACCATTTATGATCCGAGATATACTGTTGCTGAGCATGTGTCTTGAGTACGTGGCAGTCTTGGGACTTTCCACTGTAATGCAATGTATTAGCCTTGGTACTTTTCCATGTATTAATTTGCTATATCATAGCAGATACCAGAAATATTTCTAAATGCGATATGCTGAAATACTTGCGGCTAAGCTAGCATCCTGCTCCGTTCTCGTATCTTTCTTGAGCAAGCCTTGGAATACAGAGATATCATTCCTGGACGTCAACATTATAGCAAGAGGTGGCAAATTGGAAAGTACCCTTTATACCAAACCAAACAACCGCAACACCCTGCTACACTTCGAGAGTGCTCACCCACGATCATTGAGAGAAAATCTACCTATCGGCCAATATCTGAGAATCCGGAGAAACTGTTCTGATCTTGACAGTTACAACAAGGAAGCAGACAAACTAATGAAGAAGCTACAAGAAAAGGCCTATCCCAAGAAGGTGATACAACAAGCATGTAAGAGGTCTCGCAATACACCACGCTCTGCCCTACTGGAAACAAACATCAAAACAGAAACTAAGGCACTTATATGTGTCAACACGTACAACTCCTCATCCACTGCCATTAAGAAGATTATTAATAATAAATGGCAAATACTAACTTCCAACCAATTGACATTTGAGAAGCCCATGTTCTCCTTTAGACGTAACAAGAGCCTTAGGAACACTCCGGTCCACACAGACACTTACAAATCTAAACAGAACAAACAAGTGACCTTGTGGAACCAACCCCAAGTTAAGGGCCACTACCCATGCGGATCATGTGTTGTTTGCCAGTTCACGACCCACACTTCACACATTGATCTAGGCCTGGCCTACCCCTGGGAACAGCGAGACCATACGAACTGTAACACAGAGAACATAGTGTACATGATCACATGCCCCTGTAAATCCAAGTACATAGGCATGACTATCAGGAAGGCGAAAGTGCGAATAAGTGAACACAGGAGCACGATTAGACGAACAATCTCAGCCACTAAACTCATGGCCCATTAGCTTGAGAAGGGACACACAGACAAAGATCTGCAGTGGACCATTATTGAACGGGTAAAATGTGGCATGAATGTGGCAAAAAGACTACTGGAAAGGGAACAACGCTGGGTCTATAGACAACAGACCCATGGAAGAGGATTGAATGATTCCATCCCATGGAATCAACTGAACCATAGATGAGCAAGGATGACAAGTGCTGGGTACATCATGTATATGGGCACTAACTGAAACCACTAGTGAGTAAGGAAGAAACACTCTTGGGCACTACAAGATGCATAGGGGCACCACGAGATGTCCTCGTGAGATGGGTATGCATCTCCATCAGGTATTTCCACTGTGGCAGGGTTTAACATGGATACCTCCTGTTCACCCTGATTGCCCCAAGTTTATACTGCGGCACGGGGAACACCACACGTATGTTGAATAGGTTACCCAGACGTAATGTGAATACATACTAATACACGATTGAGGCATTCCATCTTCATGTTATTGTGGCAGCGAGACTCTCTAGAAGCCCACCAGTACAGGGGTTCGCCCTTCTGCGTACTCAAGTCCTTGGACTAACAAATAGAGATTGGCACGGAAGCTGTAATATCAAAGAAAATAGATTTATTAACCTCACATGAGGGAGACTACGTCAATACAGTACCCTCAGGCCACTGTAGGAGGTAGTCCAAGGAGTACAGGAACCAGGGGCCTTATATATATATACATTTGTTGCATAGTCAGCATGGAGACTCAAAGGGGAGGTTCTAACACATACAAGAATAGTTATTGACTAACATGGGTATACAAAAATTGCTTGCTCAACAAAGTGGGAGGGGAGACATTTCTGCTTACATCAGTTAAAACAGCCTGACAGTTCTATTCTAAAACAGGTGTATTCTAGCAGCTACAGGCCTTTCTGATCATACATTGCTCTGGCTCAGTGCTGAAGGAGTTAACTGTAACTGATGACTCAAGCAGAATAGAAAAGCAGGCAACAGTAAAGAGACAAGAAGCACATGGCCAGCATATGGCTAACTAAAATGGCTGCCACAACCAAAATGGCTTCAGCTCATGCTAACAGCGATTTCTGCTAGTTTCCACAGATGACCCTTTTAGCATTAGCTGAAGACATCTCTATGATCTCGAAGGAATATAGAAAATATCTTACACATCTATTCTTATCATATTGCTAACTTTTTGGTCTAATACATATTGGGCGTTCACATTCTTAATGTTGTGCTTGGTAGGTATACAAGTAGAGACACAAAGGGAACAAAGCATCGGGCCACATTGTATGCATAGACAGCATGACAGTAGGATCGCAAAGAATATACATAGAATTGTCAACAGTTTCCAGCCCCAAGTAACTAACAATGTCCCTAACCTAACCAGCCAATTAAAGTCTAAGTTCCTATAGCGAGATGAATTTTAGTGGTTGTTTTTAGGCCGATTGGAAATAGCCAACAGCACATGTTGGATGCAATGTCTACATAAAAACATTTTAAATAAACCTTCCAGTGTTCTTCTTTATGAGGGCTAGGGTACCAATGATATGTTCGGGGGGAGCGGAGTAGTATTTATCAAAGACTGCACAAAACGTTTCTCTTGCAGAATGAACATCAATCCAAATACTAGTAAAAGAGAGTATACAGATTATCACAAAAACAATTTTCACTTCAGGGGACCAGGAGGACCAAACGGGGCCATGGGAATTAGGACGAGGAGCCGCAAAGGGCTGCTCCTCCTCAAAAATGGGATGACCAAAGGGGTACATTGCTAATTAGTACTTGAAGAATAGAAGCTGCTGTACAACCAGCCAGAGGGGAGTCTTCTCCCTGTGTCCGTCTAAGCCTCACAGGCAGGCTCTTATTGTTCATCAAGTGTTCACTTCTCCCACGGTGGAGCTGCACAACTTGCAACTCAAGAAAACAATCACGGCCCAGTTTTAAGGGAAAAGTTTCTTCTTTCAGGATAGGGCAATCACCTTCCAGGGCAAACACCCTCAACGATCCTGTCCAGTGTCTTAGGCAGTGCACCAGTATTCTTCACTTTAATCTAACAGGCACCAGAGGCACAGCACCTGTACCCTGAACTCAAGTCCTTCCCTAACTCCTGTGTTGCTCCGCTGGCGCACTGCTCTTTTGTCGGGGCCACAGATTGTACCTAGTATGCCCAGGTACCTCTCGATCAACAAACAGAGGTGCAGACTTGCATTCACTTAGGGACCAGGACTCAGAGGCCTGATGCTAGAGGATCTGAAGCAACCCTTGTTTCAAAGGGGGTCACCTCAAGCAAAACCTCCTTGCCGTCCTTGTCGGTCTGTGACTCTCTCAGCTGGGCATCAAAAACTGGACCAACGCAAAGAATTTTCCGTCCTGATTTGTGACCCCGTCTTTCGTCCAAGACAGTGGTAGGGGTACTCACTTCACGTCGCTTTCATGGGCCCAGTGCTTCCGGCCTTCTACCTTCACTGCGGTCCTAGTTGCCAGCAATGCCTGTGCTGGTTCCCTTTATCTCGGCTCCAAGCTGGACTGGCGCGGACTCCCCAGGCTGGATCTGATGTCCGGGCCCCTCTGGCAATGGTTGTAGGGCAGCAGATATCTATTGGTGGTCAGAACAAAGATCTTTAGACAAGGCATACAAATAATCTATCAACAGAGAGGATACTCTAATTCAGAAAACTTCTTTAGTCTCTGGGCGCCCCATACATTAGCAGGGCATCCAAGAACCACTTCATCTATCTGAGAGTAAAAAAAACACCCTGGACCTATTAGCGAGTATAAAAGGAACTTTTGGTGAACTGACAAGAGTAAAACGTTACACGATTTGATTTGTTTCTCCCAATCCCAAGCAGCCAAGGAAGTCTACTTATGAACCTTCCACTACTTGTACAGGACTGCAGACACTTCTAAAATTATTTTTCTTACGTAAAAACACCTACATTTTACGCTTAGGACCATGCTCTCACGTTATAGGCGCGGCGGGAAAATCTAAAAACTGCTAATTTAACAGGGATCCTTACTACATAAATAACTAACAAAACCTCAACATAGTGGGTACATGAATTTCTCCAGCAGAACTTGTTGTGGCAAACAAACTCCTATGAAGCAATATTTTCCTTCAAAATGTTTGCTAAGGATCACACGGGCGTCTTTCCTAAGACTGTGAACCCTTGTGCATTCTACTTTTCACAATCTGGACTATGTAACAGCATTGTCAAAGAATAAAAACCTATTCACCAACTCTAATAAGGGCTGTCAGCTCAATTACACAGACTAACTAATAAGAGACTATTGATGCCTTTGTAAAACTGTATATAGCATGAGAATAAAATAAACAATAATGGTGCTATCACCTGAGATTTGTAAACAAAAACTATCCACATATAGTTCCCCTTAAAGGTCAAATAAGGGAACATCAGTCTATTCTACCCATCTTTTCATAATTTCATCAGACAGGATGGGCAGTAACATGGCATATTTATTTATTCATTTTATTAATTCTAACAATTTTAAAACAGTATCACTGGATAGCCAATTAGACGTGCACTGGTGAGGTGCTTTGTCTCTATTGATTCAACATATTCACAGCATCCTGTGGAATGAATGAGTAAAGCGAGCCCAACCAATTGTCTCATGGCCGTTCCTAGACAGCTTAAACAGGCTCGAGAGAGAGTGAGAAAAAAAAGAGAGAGAGAACATAAATTTGCTTACCCTTAATTTGCCCAGGAGCTAGCATCCTTTCCCCCATTCGACAGTAGGTAACCTAAACAGGTGACCTCCTGTCGACAATATTTACCCCCCTTTGTGGCAGCTAGGCACAAACAGACTTGTAGGAGGTAAATAGCACATTGAGCTAACTAGAAAACATTAATAACCAACTACCAATTCCTTTAGCAATTGTACTAGTTTAACATGCGGGCGCATGAAAATAAACTGAATTTCATTGCCTCCTTATTTTAGCCCTTGCACAGTAATCTTTAAACTAAAACCATTATTTCTATATGCATGGCAGAGCTGTTCTCTACATATGGCCTACAGACGCTGTGTTGTATTCCTCTTAGGGTGTCCATAAACGGGCTTTCCAGTATCATGTCCTTATATAGGCACAATTCGCCCTGCCCTTATATAGGCATAAAATCCCAGCCCTTTTTAGGCATTAAACCGTGCACTCCAAATACAGGCATGGTCTCTGACATCCGTCCACCCTAACGTCACAACGAGTTCATGAAGAACAGACCCTTAGGCTGCGGGAGTTTCCCTAGTCCAGGACTATTGATTTCTTCAAGGACTCATATATTATGCATGAACCATTATTCCTTAGGGGTTCATTCATGACGTCTTTCGCTGTCCGACTCACGTCAATACTAGCATTCTTAGGTGCTTCTCAGGTATAAATATACCTTCCTTAGCCCCTGTAAATCAGAGGAGACCTCGACTTCAGAGGAGCCCGTTTCCCGGCCTGACGCACTGAGAAGACGCTGTCATCCCTGCACGCAGAGAGTCCAGCTTCCAATGATCTGACTTCCCTTGCGGGGTGTTGGAGTTCGAGTCTGGCAAAGAGATTCCTACCTCTCTCATTCTTCAGGTATGGAGCAGACTAGAACCTAGAGGGACTCTTGGCATACTAGGCATACTGGGGTTAAAGTACTCTTAGTATACCATAGTAAGGAATACTTCACCTACTTCATACCTCGTCCTACACCTAGGTTAGGTACATTGGGGTAGAACTAGATTAGAAACGCATCGTATGAGTACTCGCATTTTTAGTCTGTGTTATTTATGTAAACGCATATGTACTAAAAGATAATGCTCTCGCAGTATTATTTATTTCTACTGCTCACACTGTACATTATTTATCTCGCATACTGTCTTGTGATCGTAACAGCACATTTTACTTACACCAGAAACAAGACTGTTCAATAAATCTTTTATTGAAACGCCCGTCTGTTCTTTCTGTGTAACTTGGAGAAAACTAAGCATGCACGACTGAGCTGAGTGAAATAGTTATCTATTGTTTCCACGACTCTGGGACACGTTCTGATTCTAAAGGGAAACACAGTGGTCATGTTTTGCGGCTGCCAGAAACTACTCCCTTCTTGTTGTCAAGGAGTTTCTAGTGCCCTCTGAGCTAGCTGGCACAAGTAATTAAGTTTAATATACTCGATAGGGACATACTGACCTTAGTCCTATGTCAAACTTATAGGATATATTATTCCAATGCGCAGAGCCTATTAGGGAAATAGGAGCTACACTACATGGCGCCCAACGGTTTGGTAAGGCAGTAATTCAACGTTAGATACTGAGTAACTCAGCCGTGCTTTTTCTCTCAAGAGACCCCTACCCATATACTCCAAAAGACGTCTGGAGTGGGCAGGGTTTAGTATCCGCCACGGCTACATAGGGAGTACCCTATATATTAGCTGTTTGGTTTGCTCAACGTTGAAGGATACAGTGTTCCAAAATATTGTGCACCTTATCTTTGTTTCCTTGAAACTTGTTCTACATTTTTCAAAAAACAAAATGACTGAAGACGCCGGAAACGGTGTAGCTGCGGCTGATCCAGCCCAAGCAGCAGCTTTTAACATTACAGGTTTAAATGAAACCGAGGAGGGTGTTATAAACATCGCTCCAAACTTAAGAAGAGCCATCACTCTAAAACTTATAAAACATGGCCTACCACCAAGAGGCGGTAGAGCAGTTTTCGTGATAGAGGCACATGAATCCTTTCAGACAGAGGTATTCTATTCATGGGTAATATTTCCAGAATCCAATCCAGTAACACACATGTTTCACTTCTACAAAGAAGATGAACCACCAGAGGAATACATTCCTTTCGAGGATATAGAAATTCCATTAACATACCAGGAGCATCAGCTCTGGTTTAAAGGCGCCCTAAAACATCACAGAAACATTACCAGGCTCGGTCCATTAGGTAGACCAGGAGCAACATGTCCGATTCTAGCCGGCTACACACCTCATCCTGAACTGGATATAATGTCAGATGAGGACTTACTTGTTCAAATACAAGAATTAATAAAAATTTACAGACAATTGGTCCAATATGTCATGCAGACTTTTACAGTCCAGGAACCATTAACACTTCCAAATCCAACTCCCCAACAGGGGAATACACTAAAAATTACACCACAGACTCTATACGCAGTTATGGGTAAAATGCCCACAAAACGTGAGCAAATTCCTTTCTGGATAGCTCAAAAAATTACTCAAATCGAAGCAGTATTTCCAAATACTAGCCTGTATGAGAAACACAGAATACTGACAATCAGTTTACCAATGGGGATCACGCCACAACTGGAAGACTGCACCACTTGGGGCTCAGTCTTTGCTGCCATCTATACCAAAACACATGGCATTCCATCAATTGCGGTAATACCTGATGTCCTGAAATAAATTCAAAATGAATACGGGGCAGAACCTGCTCTAAATTTAGGTATGAAATTACTGAAAAATTTCGACCAGGTCTCAACAATAATATTATCTAATATTAAAGGGGACGCAGCAGCAGTGGCGATCCGCCAAAAATTAAGGGAATTTGATGTTACAGAACATCAAACAGAGCTACCCAGAACTATAGAACAATCTTATGCAGAATTAGGCAGAGATAGTTTGGGTGGAAGACCAGTGAAGCCGAAACTATCTGAAAGTCCTGAGAAGGACTCAATTAAACAAACTCCTACATCTTCTAAAAAGAAGTGGGATACTAATAAACAAAATTCAAACGAGAAACATTCTCAATCCCGAGGTAGGTCTCCTCAAAAGGAGCCCTCTGAAAGGAGGTATAACCTCAGGAATAGGGATAATTTGAGAAAACCTGACAGGTATCAAGATACTGATACACGTTCCTCTCGTCCCTTTCAGTTCTCATCACAGACTTCAGAAAGAAGAGGACGATCAGAACATAGAGAAGAACGCATGAAATCGAAAGACGACAAACACGCTCCAAAAACCAAAGTAAAACCTCAATTCTCCAAAAAGAAAGTAGCAGGTCTAAAGATTAGACATGCCGAGAATACTGAGAACACAACTCAAGAACGGAGAATGGGCTCAGACAATGCTGGACAGTGCAGCAGAAGTCACAATAGTTCGCCAGAACCTGAAGGAACTTCTGGAGATAGTGGACTTGAATGAGTACATTACAGTCGAGACTGTAGACACCAGGGTTAGTACTCCACAAAAGTTATATGAAATAACACTCCGGATGGCGGGAGACAAACCTAGACAGGTGAAAGCACTTTTTTGGGAAAGACTATCAAGGGGCTATGACATACTTCAAGCAGAAAAAGACTGGCCACCACAATTTGTCAGGGAGTGCCCACATGGCGAGGACATTATTATGCCTGCCTTCTCCAACCATATTCCAATTCACCTAAAATATACATATGCCAGGAAATGGGCAGTGGCCCAGGCCCCAGCATTATATACAAATCATGTAGGATGGGATGAGGACTCACCTCACCATAAAATACATCTGAAACATGAACCAACTGCACAACGGCAGTACCCAATAAAGCAAGAAGCTAAAAAACAGGTCAGGGAGATCTTAGATCAACTTGAATATCAAGGGGTGATTGAAACATGCACCTCCTCAATGAACAATCCTTTGTTTCCTGTCTCCAAACCAGACAATACATATCGTCTAGTGTTGGACTACAGACACCTAAACACTTGTTCTAAAACTTTTGCAGTGCAAAATGCACATAGCACAGCATTAATGAATAACATTGTGCGTAAAAATATAAAACAACATTAGACATCTCAAATGGTTTCTTTTGTCAAAAACATAGCACCTGAAAGCAGGTACTTAACAGCATTCTCCATAATGGGGACCCAGCGTCACTTTTGTCGACTCCCACAAGGGTTCAAGAACAGCCCAGGTTTATTCTCAGCGAGGGTAACGGAGTTACTACAAATTTATGACAATGAGGCATTGTCCTATGTCGATGACATTTATCTGACAGACGATGACCTGGAAAAACACTTGAACAGGGTGAGCACCATTATACTGGGTTTCGCCTCTGAGGGCTACAAGTTCAACTTTAAAAAGTCCAGAATTGCCCATTTCAATGTCCTATTTCTAGGATATGAGCTTCCAAGTGAAGGCAAGAGCTTGGCAGCTAACTTTTAGAAAAGTGTGCGCTGCTCCAACCTCCAAAAACGCTAAAAAACTTACAATCCATCCTGGGTTTCCTAAATTTTGGAAGAACATACATTCTAAATTACGCAGAACGGGTTAAACCTCTCTACGCACTAATCAAACCTGATTTTTCAATCAAAAACTGGACACAAGAACACACAGAAATCTTGCGTTCACTCCAGGCTAACATGTTAGCAACAAATTACTTACAAACACGCATAAGTCAACGCAATTTGGTGATCCGAATAATTTCGGGTCAATGCGGATTCACCTACTTAACCTTCAATGAGGGTGAGAAAATACCAATAGCTTACAAATCTCATTTGTACACACAAGCGGAAATGCGCTTCAGTTCAACTGAAAAATTCTAACAGCAGTTCAAACCGCTGTAGCAAAAGAAAGAGCCTTAGCCCAAGGGAAACGCATTATTGTCGTAACCCCGGTACCAGCTTTAGAAGCGGTCACAAAAGCAAGCATTCCAAATGCTAAGGCATTACATCCAAGATGGATACAATGGGTTAATTCTCTTGCTGCAACAGATGTTGAATATGTTTTTGATCCAGATTTAAAAACACAAGCATTCCTGCAATATGAACAAGAATGTCCCCTGCCTACTGAAATTCTGCCTCTCGATCAGTACGAATTCATAATTTACACTGACGGATCCGCACAGCCCGCAACAGGGAGTAAGCAAGCTTACAGTGCAGCGTGTGCAATCGTTAAAGGTCGCATGTGAAATGGCATCTTCAGACCTATGGTCACAAAAACCCAGTCTCTAGGAGATTGTACAGCTCAGCGAGCTGAACTACACGCATTCAAACTGGCACTTGAAAGTACAGATCGAGAATTCCCCACACTAATAGTGTGCGATTCCTTTTACTGTGTTCAGTCGTATAATGACTATATACAAAACTGGCTTGAAAATGGTTTCAAAGATGCGAAAGGTGGCACAATAAAGCACAAAATGCTTTGGGAACAAGTAGTTCAGTTGAAAAACGAACTACCAAAGGCTCACGTGATCCACACACTGAGTCATCAACGTGATGGCGTTCACTTTGCAGGGAATTCATTGGCTGACGAAGCCGCAAAGGGGGCTGTTCAGACGGCTTCCGTAGCTGCGATCACTCGTTCAAAAACAAAAATAGATGGTGAGATAATGTTGGCTGTCAATGCTTCAAGCAAAGGCAGCAGTGCAGCGTTACCAAAAAGTTTCCACTCAAGTACTCTTATGTAATTGATGCGAACAACGTTCCTTTTGCTCGAATCCCTGGAGTGGTGGATAGGGTAATTCCAAACATGGAACGCAGAGCAGCCTTGATTTATGAAACACATTTGGGGGAGGGTCTGTCACATCAAGGGATCTCTAAAACAATTTTGACGTTAAAAGAGATGTACTGGTGGCCTGGAATGAATACAGAAATTCACATATTCATCAACAACTGCTTAAACTGTAAATTACAGCGAGAGAGCCACCAGACACCATGCTGCGAATGCGGCAACCCAGTACAGACACCATTGTTAGACAGCATTCGACTATCTACGCGCCTGCGTCCTACTGGACAAAGGCATTCCCACAAATACAGAATTTAGGTTCCTATGGTTATGGCCTCAGCGCTCGGCTGACGCTCGAACTGTTATAAAAGATTTGTGAGTCTTTATCGGCACATACGCAATAGGCATGCTACATTCTGACCAGGGTCCTGCGTTTAGCTCTAGGGCTTACAAAGAAGCCATGGCCAGTCTGGGCGTTGCATTGCGGTACTCCTCTCCATTCCATCCTGAGGGAAATTCTGTTGTGGAAAGGAAAAACCGGGACATAAAGCAGTCTATAACAGCTAGGGTATTAGGTTCGGGTGATGGGTGGGTCAAACACCTTAGTGGGGTTCAACGCTCTTTGAATAATCTGCCAAGAAGTTCTCTAGGGGGTCTCTCCATATGAGGTCCTATTTGGGACAAGAATGTGGGTACCAGACCTTGAACACATAGGCACAGTGGTGGAAAATAAACCGTTTGATATCAAAGATCGTTTGGCTGTTTTACAGGAACTAAATAAATTAAGAACGCAACAAAGCAACGTATTCCTACAGCCAACCACCACTGGGGAAAAATCGGCGGTCCCAGCAAGGCCTGTCTGGATTCCAAAAGTTGGGGATCTAGTCAGAGAAAAATTGCGGACAAGAAGGAATTTGGACCTTCTTACAGACAACCAGTACCTGTCCTAGCAGTTCAAGGAACAAGAACAGTACTTCTGCCGCCCCTTGCTGGAAGAAAGGAGAAAAGATTTGTGTCCATCGACCTCATCAAACCACAGTATGTGGCCAATACTAAATAGTAGGCCTCGTGGACTCCGACCTAGTAGCAGACGCACTCCTCTCGCTACTATCCAAGAGGTTCAGACTGAAAGACTGATAACAATCGAGAATTCAGCTGTAACTGATGGAGGACTAAGCAACAACGCTATGGAACTCATCCCTCTTGACAACCAAGTAACAGTTCGTCCAAATACACCTGTCTACACCAACGTGGCAAGTGATGAACTGGTTCCAGTGATTTCTACAAATCCTGATGCAATTCCAACAATTGATAGAACTGCTTCTGGCTACTTCATTAACTTTGATACGTTCTCAGAAGATCCGAGTGAACCTGAAATGATGCCAGCATCATTCCAATTCAAGCAGCAAGTACAAGACTTTCTTCATTTTGTGAAAAAAACTTATTTGGTTTCTCCATGGATTGAACTCTGGATTATATCTGGACTTTTTGTTTTCCTGCTCTGGCTAGCTTTGGTAACAACTGTGAGCGTGCTTATAAGTGGCAGATACATCCATGTGAATACTGAAGGAAAAGGCGTGAACGTACTTTTGAAACCTCATAAATCTTCCCATTGTGAAGCAAGAGACTTGTCATCAGTGAACATCACAGCTGTTCCTATACAGGATGGTATAGTGTGGGACAAAACAGATTTTGAAATCTTCGGTCCGACGGAACAATTGAACATTCCACATTTGTTTAAAATTTCACTAAGTGATCTAATTACATCCAGTACCTATTCAGATGATTGGGACTTTGAGACTGTGAATGACATAATGTTTGACCTAGAAAAATCTGCTGCATTTTCAAAACATGAATATTTAGAGGGTCCATCAGACTATGAACAAATGTATTGTTATAAACACTATGGTCATCATTATTTGCATAAATCTGCATATCCAAGAAATGTGTTTATGTTTAACCAATGGGAACATTGTCCTACACCACCACACGGTAGTTCAAAAACATTTGCCAGCAAGTTTCCATATTTTTCAGGTTACAATACATCTGATCCAGAAATGTTTTACTATAAAAATGTAAACAAGACAGGGCTGAAAATTATGTTAACAAATACAAAACAGATTTACTCTGAATTATTTAATGCCCAACTGTCTAGACAGGGTTTCGACTTTTGGAAAGACACAATAGACACAAAAACAGTCTGGGGTACTAAAGAATGGCAAGTGCAGGGGATAGAAGCTTTATTTAGAGCCTGCATCATCCCTGAACAAATAATGTTTTTGAATGAAACCATCCAGCAAACATCTTGTCTTGGATTAGCCAAGATCAAAGAAATGAACACACCTTCTGTACCAACACCTGCCAGAGATAACGATACACAGGCAGTGGTGACAGTTGACAATATACTACAACTCAACAGATCGAATCCTGAATGGAAAAAATGGTTGATCTGGCCCACAGACACAAATAACTGTCATGAAAGATTCCTGAATAAAACTTAGGGCTTTACTATTAATAGGCCATACCCAAGATACGTCCAAAGACAACATCCGGGGGTAGTAACAACATACAGTGTAGGAAAATTATGCCTCGATTGGCTGCATAAGTCTACACTACAGGATGTGAAACAACACTTAACCTTACTTAAAAAGGACGCAGACCTTAGGGCATTCTTGCTTGGACCAAGAAAACCGCGTCAAAAACGTTTCATATATGCCGGCATTTATGCTGCCTATAATGAAGCATGGAAAGTATCACAAATGGAGGCCGCAGAACGAATACGTGAACTTGATCGTATTAATTTAGAGAAAACACTCTCTGTGGTCGACAATGGGTTAACAACTTTGTCCTCCAGAATATATTCATTGGATGGCATTGTATCCTCTGCTATCGATATACTAGAACAAGATTTGGTGATGTTACAGCAAGTCCAGTCTCAATTACGTTCTATTGTGTTACTAAGCTGGACGCTGCAATCTTTGCGAGCGTGCTATGTGCCTTGGCGTTTTATCAACACGTCAGCTCTGTTTGCAGAATACAATCTAACTGATAAACAGATCGAACTGGCACAAAGAGGAGCAAAGTATACAGTGCTGAGCATTGAAAAACTGGGAAAGTTACCATTCACAGTGGCAGAAAAACCAGCTACAGAATGGCTTATTCATGGCAAAATAACATTACCTGTGAGTACTTTTCAGTTTCAGTATTGCCTCAGACAAATGCAAGCAGGCAAATATGAAAGGTTGGGTAAGGAATACATTAAGACATCTTGGGATTTACCGTATACATATAGATGTTGGAGTGGGGATCGTGAAGTGTTTTTAAGCGGTACACACTGTAAACTTGCACTGAGCGGTTCACTTATATGTCAGGACATTTCTTTACACGGGGCATGTAATGGTTCTGTGGCAAATTTGTCTTGCCATCAGCAGGGTACACCAGCTGCTGTGATTAATCCAACGTTTGGACAACTTTCTAATGGGAGTTACCTCATGTTGAATGATCAGAGTTGCTGCGGCATGCTGCCAGGCATCCCATATCTAGTAACGGTCAACTCCAGGGTCACTTGCTGTATGCAAGTATTGTTTGCCCCAATAGACACAGTCAGGGAGTCGCCTCTATGGCCTTCGCTGAACGTCTCTTTTATAAGATTTGATACTTTGAGCAGAATGAAAGCCATGCTTTTACAGCAAACAGTGCCTTTGACCTCGGCCAAAGAAACCTATGATCTACAAGTAGCAAGGACTTCGGCTGAGATACAGACTTTAATACGTACAAACTGCCCTATACATTTCGTAGAAATGATAACACGTATCTTCAACATGTCTGATACAAGTGAAATTGTACATGTATTTAAGAGCATCTGCTCCGGTCTGTTAGCACCTTTCCAGGCAATACTCGGAATCATCCCGAACTTTGCACATTCGGTGTTTGGTGGCATACCATTAATTCTAGCACTTGTTGCCGGAATTCTATTTCTCTTCCTGCTATTGCGCTATGGCCAGTCTATTCGCAGACATCACTCCGAGCGAAATGGAGAAAGCTCTCCTTGACGAAAGTGCCGTGAGCGAATAGTACAGCTATTGGGCATGACTCGTCGACGTGACCTTAATACAACTTGGTTCCTGTCATTCAGACCAATCTGGCAAGATTGCATCTTACCTGTTCTACGATGCCTGCTATGCGGTGAAGAATGCGTGTTGGACACCTGTCTAACAATTCCATCAGCTACGCCAACGGATGTCGATACTCTGCTGGTCCCGATAACGGCCCATGCTCTGTGTTGTCCCCAGAGGCTTCCTATCCTGATGTCAGCAATCATTGAGATCTCACAGACGCTTCCGGCTGCTGCTGAGGTACGAGAAAGATCTACAGGCACACAGGTAACAACGGACGCGAACATTGCTGCTGCGACCAATGCTGAAAGCAATGCTTCCCATCTCTGTGCAATTAATCTACTTCACGAGGTGTTCCAACTGACACCAACTACAGTGGATGATGTTTTGTCTATAGAAAAAGATGATCTCATGTTTACACCAGACCCGTAAACTGACTCTGATTCAGCATACAGTGTTCCAGAGATGCAGTAACAATTTGGCCTTCATTTTCAAAACAACTTGGAACTCTACCAAAATTGAACTTTTTTTCCCATTTTTCGAACGAAAATGGCACTTCAATCTGCTTAAAGTAGAACTAGCCTTATAGTACAGACTTGGCGGTACTTCCACGGACACTTAGTCATCTTGTCTGTCTAAAACAGTTCATTAATTTTCATGACATGAAATGACTTTGATTTTTGAACAACTTATCGATCATTTTCTGTCACATGTAAATATTACTGCTTCTTTCATTCCAATTGCATTTATTTTCGAACTTTATGCCTGAAATGAAAAGCATTTGCTTCAAATGTACAGTACCTTTTGCATTTTTTACTATGTTTTTTAATGCTTTTAAGAAATATTTTTAAATATGCGGTACTCCATTTTATGTTTAGCATTTTAAATGTTTAGCATTTTAGTATTATCGTACACACGAAAGTGGAATGGGTGTTGTATTCCTCTTAGGGTGTCCATAAACGGGCTTTCCAGTATCATGTCCATATATAGGCACAATTTGCCCTGCCCTTATATAGGCATAAAATCCTAGCCCTTATTTAGGCATTAAACGTGCACTCATAATACAGGCATGGTCGCTGACATCCGTCCACCCTAACGTCACAACGAGTTGATGAAGAACAGACCCTTAGGCTGCGGGAGTTTCACTAGTCCAGGACTATTGATTTCTTCAAGGACTCATATATTATGCATGAACCATTATTCCTTAGGGGTTCATTCATGACGTCTTTCGCTGTCCGACTCACGTCAATACTAACATTCTTAGGTGCTTCTCAGGTATAAATATACCTTCCCTAGCCCCTGTAAATCAGAGGAGACCTTGACTTCAGAGGAGCCCGTTTCCCGGCCTGACGCACTGAGAAGACGCTGTCATCCCTGCACGCAGAGAGTCCAGCTTCCAATGATCTGACTTCCCTTGCGGGGTGTTGGAGTTCGAGTCTGGCAAAGAGATTCCTACCTCTCTCATTCTTCAGGTATGGAGCAGACTAGAACCTAGAGGGACTCTTGGCATACTAGGCATACTGGGGTTAAAGTACTCTTAGTATACCATAGTAAGGAATACTTCACCTACTTCATACCTCGTCCTACACCTAGGTTAGGTTAGGTACATTGGGGTAGAACTAGATTAGAAACGCATTGTATGAGTACTCGCATTTTTATTCTGTGTTATTTATGTAAAAGCATATGTACTAAAAGATAATGCTCTCGCAGTATTATTTATTTCTACTGCTCACACTGTACATTATTTATCTCGCATACTGTCTTGTGATCGTAACAGCACATTTTACTTACACCAGAAACAGACTGTTCAATAAATCTTTTATTGAAACGCCCGTCTGTTCTTTCTGTGGGACTTGGAGAAAACTAAGCATGCACGACTGAGCTGAGTGAAATAGTTATCTATTGTTTCCACTACTCTGGGACACGTTCTGATTCTAACGGGAAACACAGTGGTCATGTTTTGCGGCTGCCCGAAACTACTCCCTTCTTGTTGTCAAGGAGTTTCTAGTGGCCTCTGAGCTAGCTGGCACAAGTAATTAAGTTTAATATACTCGATAGGGACATACTGACCTTAGTCCTATGTCAAACCTATAGGATATATTATTCCAATGCGCAGAGCCTATTATGGAAATAGGAGCTACACTACAGCTGCTACCCCTTGATAATGTTATTCAATAGGATAAACCCCACCTGCATATAAAACAGTGATATCCCCATGTGCTCCTAACAGAATATTTCCTTTTTTTTTAAAATGCTATGATCTTATTTGTAAATTACCTGTAGTGTTTTATCCTACAATGTTAGAATCAGGAAATGTAATTAATACAAAGGAATTAAGTTGTTAAACTACTCTGCAACATTACAAGCAGGTATTATATATATCTATGTTTTTCCTATTTAGAACAAGTGGCACTGGAATGTGCATTTCCTTAACACGTGTTACAGGAAGCAGTTGCTGTAACCCAAAATAGAAGCAATAACTACTGACAAGGAATATCTTCCCTGTTCAACCAAATACAGCCCTATTTATTCATTTATTTATATTATTACTGCAAGGGCTATAGACTAAATGTACAACTTGCATTTACACAATTATATATGTACATGTATACAGCAGGAAATGCTGTGATGCTTTCATAGTTTGATGTAGGCCCCTAAAAGTGGAAATCACACACTGGCACGGTGGCTAACCTCAGATAAAAAAAATGCTCCAAAAACTCCCTGCGTGGACATTTTTCTTTCAGTAGTGGTGGTCAGTTCTAAATACAGAACTTGGCCTCTGACCCTTAAACCTGTTGTCCCCTGTCTGAGCAAGGCCATTCCATGCGGCCTTTACAATTCAAAGTAACTCTGGAGAAGCACAGCTGAAAAGCAGTCCTGTTCCGTGCCTGTGTGCTGATAATTTTAAGGTAAGATGCAACTTGTATTCTTAATTATTTATGTACTTCTTGTGCATTGTGTGTTGTAGCACCTAAAAAATTGGCTCAAAATTTCAGTTTTCAGAATGCCATAATTCGCTCAGAACTATCGTGCATTAAGGCGCGCAATGTAATTCTCATGTCTGTACAGCTGCTCTATGCATAACTTTTAATAGCTTTTGTATTTGACACTGCAGCGATACTACATTTTAAGTTTGTCACTAAGAGACAGTAATATTGGCGTTGTTAGATAAACTAATATTCACCCTTTTAATTTGGTGCAACAACATATTTTAACCAGATGGAGATAGAAATCTTAATGTGCACATTGAAATCTGAATACATACTTTGCACAGGGTAATTTCCTACAGTGCTAAATATTATTGAATTGTCACAATTGTGTTATTAGACATTATAGGAATCACAATTATGCAAAAACGATTTTAGTGCAATAACTGTTAATAATTTTCTACATGTAGTCAGTTTTTGAATAATGATTACTAACCCTTTTTGTGATTTCTACATATGAAAAGCAAGCCTTATTCCTTTCCTTTTACCTTGAAAATGCATTTATTTATAACACTAAGCACAGAAGCTTTTTACTGAAACAGAAAAAGTTTGTATCACTTTTTAGAGGGCAGGAATTATTTACCATCAGATGCACAGATGTGCTTAGTAGAAAAGCAACAAGAAAGAAAGTCTTTACTTTTTATCCTTTCTCTTTTATCCAAAATAATGAAGCTGTATTTCTAACTTTCAAAATCAGTAGTCTTTAGTGCACGTGCTTTGATACCATTTTGTACTAACTTAAAACCTAGTCCCCACAGCTTGATCTGTAGCTTGTACCCGGGCATAGCCATGTTTTATTTACTCAGCTGTGTTTTACAACCAGCAGGCGTCAACTTCCACGCTTCTTCAGGAGAAAAACCCTTTGCTGTATTCTAATGTCCTCAAAAAGTTTGTAAACCATGGATTACCTCTGTCTGTTCTAACAGACAGCTTCCTTGGACAGACAGCTTTGAACAACTATTTAAAAGCTCTCTTTCTAGCGCCGGGATTGAGCACGGTTCAGTCTATTTAAAACCCAGGCATTCCAAGCCAGTCAAAATCTATCGTTTTGCAATGTGATAAAAGAGGCACTTTTATTTTAGCAGCAACTAATTACTCAGATAATGTGAATGCCTTTTAATATTTAATATAATGTATCTAAGAATAATGCTGTAACATTTTGTATTGAGTCCTAGTTGTGTAAAACACACAAATTCGTTTTTTTGGTTTTTTTCTGTGAGGCCTATTTTTTCCTATTGAGTGTTAATTCTAATTTTGTGTTTTACCACTGGGGCGATATAATAATTGAAGGTTCAGACATCTATACTTTGTTACTGCTTTACTTTTAATAGTAGCGTGCAGCAATTTACCATATGTTATACAATTTATTCTTTGAATTTTAAAGTGTAATTCTTCCAATGACATCTGCAGAACACAATGACGACAACAAACCAAATTGAGCTCATTCCAGACATTTTCAAGAAGGGGGCCACACACTCAGAACACACAACACTGCTTGCTAAGGCAAGCCATTCTTACACAAAAAACACAATCGCTACTCACTCAAACAAATACTTCACAAGCATCACCACTGGTGTCAGTCCACAAACCACATAGACACTCAAACACATAATCAACCCACAAATCAACATTTAGGACAAAAGCAAGAGGCAGCCCACAGACTGTGCCATGTTTAAAAAAACAGGCTCTAACCCCATGCCTTTTCCAAAATACACCAAATTACCAATGGAGCAAAGCGCTCCATATCACCATTTACGAATTTTACTAAGTGCGTAGATCAGGATCCTTTTTAGTGTATTTGTTCCACAGTGTACTATACGTTATGGAAGAAATGCCATATTTAATGTACATAAACCTATTTAGGTATCCCCTCTAGGGGAGTCAGCTGAGTACTTTGTAAATCCATATTGGTACCACCAAGACAGCAACACATTCTACGAAGTGTGCTAGGAGCAGGCATGCCAAAAATATTATAGTATATATAATATTATAACAAAGTAGTACTTAACGCAAACTGTACCGTTCAAGAATTCAAAAATTAGAGAAAAATCTCTTCATTACCTGCCTTTACTTGCTGCAGCAAACAAACAAACAAACCAGAATCTTGGCCAAGCTAATCCAAAACAAGAGTGTCGCATCGCGACCTTACCAAACAAAAGTCTCCAGCTTCCAACTGCCAAGTTCTGAATCGACCTAATGGTCACTGTGAGACGAACGCCAAAGGGATCTCAGTCAGGGACCGGTCACCACCTGGAGGGTCAAATCAGGAAAATCGGAAAAGCACTTTGGTCTGCAAAGACAAGGGTCTCATTGTGCAGTGTACATCCTCAGCAAGATTCCAAACCTCCGTCAAGACCACTCTTTTGGGCGACCGCGTCTCCTGATGAGCCCCACGTGATGGGCGCCAATTTGTGGGAGCGAGACTCTCTAGAAGTCCACCAGTACAGGGGTTCGCCATTCTGCGTATTCAAGTCCTTGGACTAACAAATAGAGATTGGCACGGAAGCTGTAATATCAAAGAACATAGATTTATTAACCTCACATGAGGGAGACTACGTCAATACAGTACCCTCAGGCCACTGTAGGAGGTAGTCCAAGGAGTACAGGAACCAGGGGCCTTATATATATACATTTGTTGCATAGTCAGCATGGAGACTCAAAGGGGAGGTTCTGGCACATACAAGAATAGTTATTGACTAACATGGGTATACAAAAATTGCTTGCTCAACAAAGTGGGAGGGGAGACATTTCTGCTTACATCAGTTAAAACAGCCTGACAGTTCTATTCTAAAACAGGTGTATTCTAGCAGCTACAGGCCTTTCTGATCATACATTGCTCTGGCTCAGTGCTGAAGGAGTTAACTGTAACTGATGACTCAAGCAGAATAGAAAAGCAGGCAACAGTAAAGAGACAAGAAGCACATGGCCAGCACCTGGCTAACTAAAATGGCTGCCATAACCAAAATGGCTTCAGCTCATGCTAACAGCGATTTCTACTAGTTTCCACATTATGATAAAGATCCCTCTACATCATTATTTATGAAAAATATAGGCGAAAAAATATAGGCGAGAATGAACAATGAAAACTTTGTTTCTACAATTGCTTTATAGTGGAAATTAGATAACCACGACCGGGGATGTGTATCTAACCCCCTTGACACCGCCCACGTCTTGGCACACTATGTTGGGAACAATAAAATTATAGTTTCTATAATTGCTTTGTAGTGGAAATTAGATAACCACGACCAGGGGTATTTATCTAACCCCCTTGATATCTCCCACGTTTTGGCACACTATGTTGTGATTTAATTCAGTGTAATACACGATATGACAGGGGATTCACAAACTACTATCCCCATTTTCTGACGAGACTCCTGTGCATTATGATTATTTAAAATATAGGCGGAAATGAATAATGGGAATTATCGTCTCTGTAATTCCTTTCTAGTGGAAATCAAATAACCACAACCGGGGATATATATTTATCTAATCCCCTGGATGTCGCCAATTTAGTGCAATACACGACATGACAGGGGGTTTTACAACTACAATCCCCATGATGCCGCCCGTGATCTGTAGTCCATCTTGGGACTCGCAACACTGACGCCATCTCCGAGGAAGGGGGGGCGGAGCTATGTCCGCTTGCCACCCAGATACGCTCTGAGAATGACAGGTAAAAGCCGGTCTCCGGCACAGAGCTTGGCAAATGCTGGGAGACGCAGACCGAATAGGTAAGGCAGCAGGGCAGGACCTTTGAGGAAGTGAGTATTTGGCGTGAACTAAGCATGGAGGAGAATTGAA
The DNA here is from genome assembly GCA_963921515.1 of Calotriton arnoldi. Lineage (NCBI taxonomy): Eukaryota > Metazoa > Chordata > Amphibia > Caudata > Salamandridae > Calotriton > Calotriton arnoldi. The sequence continues at coordinate 2,431,971 of CAWUFW010001308.1, forward strand.
CTACGAGCACGGTACGTTTGCAAAAAACGATATTACGGCAACTTCTAACGCAGCAAGTGTTTTTCTGATATTGTCTCCCCTCTCACTTCGGACTCGTATTTTAGAGTCTAACTACAAGGTTACCCCCCTCAATGCCGCAGTCTCTTGAGATACTTTAATACCTCCATATTGGGATAAGATGATCATTATGATATGAATGACTATGAGTTACAGAGAATTACGGGCAGTATGCAAGCAGCAATCTTGGTGTGAGTGGTGGTGTGCATGGTTAATGTGACGCAAAGGTGTATATAACTACACTAATTTCATGGGTCATGTGGTTGGATGTAACTGGCATCGCCACCCCATACAAATTAACACTTTAGGTGAATGTGATATCCTTAAAGCATGGTTATGATTGGATAACCTCAGAGTTTACTCACACTGTAGCACCCATCCCGAATGGCAAGTATGAGTGACAGAGGTGTAGCGTGGATGGGACAAGGATGCGCCTAACAATTCCCATATATGTTTCTCTTACAGATGGATATGAAACATTACAGAACAGGATGAGAGATAAGTGATCTACTTTCCTTTTTGTATGAGTGCAGCTTTCTGCCCTCTACAACAAAAAAATAGGAGATTCCCAGATAAATAAAACCAGGGAGAGAAACATTTTTTGCCCTGAAGAAAGTCCAGGGCCCGTATGGGCCATTTTTTGAGGACTTAAACATGTCGGCACTAGGGTCATAGGACCATTAACTCCTTGCGACCCCCCATTTTTCAATTTTTAATATCCCCTACGGTTCCGCGAATAAAAGGATACCTGGCGCCGCAGGAGGATTTTTAATCTTTAAACCCCCTGGCCATATTCTCTTAAGTGCTCCCTGAAACATGGTTGAGCCCACCCTGACCTTTAGGAGTCAGGGTGAACCCGATGATGACGCATGACACTACTAGAGTGTGTGAGGGTTATTTAACACAAAGGAATTGCTTCCTTTCCTGTGCTTGAGCGGTTGGCACCCTGGGAGGGTTTGATTAATGCCCAACTGTCTCTAATCTAAGTGGGATACTTGTGTTGGAATTGTACTTGATTCGGGCGGACGTATCCCCATTAGGAGCCCCTCTTCGCCCTTTCCATCCTGGAGAAGTTCTCTTCTCCTAGCGGCTATAGTTTGTGGGGTTCCAGGCAGGTGTCATGGAATCCATGTTCATGGGAGTCTTGACTCAGTGTGAGCAGCTGGTGAGCCGTGTGATGGGATAGTGTTGATCTAATGTCTTGCTTTACCATGGGGGGTAGCACCAGTGGAGGTGGCTGGGCCCCCAGTGTTCGGTAGGGACTGAGTCCTGGTCAACATTTATTGTGCAATCAAAAAACGGGGGGAGGCAGAGGTTAAGTTTAGGTTCACCCCCCTTACTGAATGCAATTCCACAACATCCGGAATACCGGAATTAGAAACCTAACCATAGGAAGAACAGGGATTCCACTGAACTTGTGTGTAAAAACCCTCTTTCCAGAAAGAAAAATTATTTTCTAGATTCCCCTCACCCACCAGGGTTACCCCTAGGTGGCATGCTTCATCATTGGGGTCCTCTCAATACCTAGCTAGTGAGCTAATATTTTATTCCTGCTCCTAGTCGGTATGTTTTAAAATCAGGGGTTAATTTTTATATGTTGTATGTCACGTGGTGTCTTTCTCTTTTTTTCACGCATATATATAGGGCCTGCCAGTTTGGCTGGTAGGCAGGCCGTTTTAATTTTCCCTTGTTTTATTTCCTACAGATACAACGTGTCAGTGTACAACCGTATGTATTAAGTATCAGGTGAACACACATTAGGTATGCACCCCATTGTTTCCTACTCACAGGATTCTTTAGGAATGGTACGCACGGGGCTGACCCTTGTGTGGTCCTGAAGAAGAGCTTTAGGGGAAAGCTCGAAACATGTCGACCCAGTACTAGGGACTCCACACTTATTACAGTTAGGTCTCTCCCTAGTATTAACCCCTGATTTTAAAACATACCGACTAGGAGCAGGAATAAAATATTAGCTCACTAGCTAGGTATTTTTAATCTATTTTTCCCACTCCACATCACTGCACCACACATATTTTCCTAAAACTAAGTGCTCCTCCGTAGTTCGCAAGTCGCAGAACGCCTCAATCCGCAGCGGATTGAGAGGACCCCAATGATGAAGCATGCCACCTAGGGGTAACCTTACTGGGTGAGGGGACTCGAGAAAATAATTTTTCTTTCTGGAAAGAGGGTTTTTTCACACATGTTCAGTGGAATACCTGTTCTTCCTATGGTTAGGTTTCAAATTCCGGTATTCCGGATGTTGTGGAACAACATTTATTGTGGTCTGTCAATGTGCTGATATCTGTTTAGCGTGTGTAGGGAGAGCATCAGAGCAGGGCATCAGCTTTTTGTGGAGTGACTTGTGGGCAAGCAGTCGACTCTGAGTGCCGAGAGGGGCCAGAGGCGTTGTCATCCTCACTAATGGTAGGAGTAGTGTTGGAGTCTGGCAGGGGGGAGAATTGGTTGAACGCTAATGCTGTGGCTAAGGCGGACTGTTGCTCCCTCTGCAGCCCTTGGGATGGCACCCTTGGGATCTCAGGAGGATTAGTGGCATGCCGGCCACTGCAGCCACATCTCAGTTTATTGTGTGGTGTGCCTCCTGCGTCTGTTTAGGGGGCGAGGGCTGCTGTCAGCATAGTGTTTGATCAAGACCCAGGCTGCAGAGGGTTCAGTGAAACAATATGTGCAGTGGTTGTGGATGGTCTTCAATTTTGCCACATACAGCAGTGAGTATTAAAGGTGGAGGTCCCACAGCCTGCGGTTCACACCACGGAAGGAGGAGCGCTGCCACTGCATCATAGGTGTATAATCTGAAAACACGGAGAGCCTACTGTTTCCTATTGCTAGTGGGGTGACTTGCCGAGCCACTTGCAGGATGACATCTCTGTCTTTCTGGTGGAGGAGCCCAACAATGAAGGGCGAGGCAGCGAGCACGGTGGCCGGCGGAGTGCAGGTACCCGATGTGCCAGTTCGAAGGGGAAATAGAGGGACAGTTCCTGTGCCCTGGTGAAGGACATCACCCAATCCTTCAGAAAGGTTATCATTGTGCAGGAGTCCTCGGACCCCTCCAGGAGCTCCACCACCTGAATGTTGGAGCGACAGGCCCACCCCTCTGCATGTTCCACTTGGTCTTCAAGTCGTTTATCCTTTCTGCAAGGTCATGGGTGCATTTCCCCAGGTCTTCCAATTGGTGTTTTATGTCTTCCAATAGGCGTTCTGCCTCTGTCACCCTAGAGGCCGTCTTCTATTGGTCTTCACAGAGCAAGCCAAACTCCGTGCGGGGCTCCTTAATCTTATTTTCCACTGACAATCTGGAGGTCTCTATCACATGCAGTATGGCATCTAGTTTATCTCTGGACTCTGGGGGGCATGTAGGATGCATGCTTCCTGACTCAACCTGTTCCAAACACATGGAAGAAGGTGATGGTGGCCTGGATGGCCCCCTCGCCAGTTTCTGATAGCCCATCCTCGAACGAGGGTAGTGACAATGAGACCTGTATTGGAAGGACAGGTCGCAAATTGTGGAGCAGTTGTTCCCCGCTATGCGGGTGAGCGCCCAAGCGGCCAGGGTGATGGCAGCCAGAAGGCAGGGAGTTGTAAGCATTTGGTGTGTCACAGAGTTTAAATGCAGAATACATGGGATGGAGCGTATTCTATCATTGCTGGAAAAAAGCGTTGCTGTTTACAGCAGGAGATTGGGGTGTATAGCTGCTGTGCTTGCATTCTTGGTGGGGTGGTCAGATGGGTTCTTATGTCTTTACAGTTCATGGCCATGTCTGAGCTGTGCCATGGAGCATTCAGTCAGTGTGGGTAATTAAGGGTAAGCATTGTGCAAGGTTGTAGAGGTGCTGCTCCACTGCGCTCCATGTGGCTGTGGTGGTGCCGTTGGGATGTGAGTCGCTCTCACTGGCAGTAATAGCCAGTGGTGTCACCCCCAAAAGTGTCCCCAAAGTGTGATTGAGTCTCTGGTTGGCTCTGGGGTGCTTGGGTGGATGATGAGGAAAAGGCAAAGGGTATAGTGGTCCGTGGATCGGTGGCTTCTCCTCAATTCAGTCAGCTGGTATTTTACGGTGATGTCAGACCATGTGGCAGCAGGTCCCCCCCTGTGTGGCGGTGGCCACAGTCCAGGGAACTCGCACTGCAGTCCATCTCAGCATACCCCCTGCATGATCTGCGATCCCCGGGATCCACAGTCTATACGTGGGGTTGGGAATGGGGGGGCGATGCCAGATTACAGGGGTTTCCCTGTCACCTTTCCCCAGTCTCCGGCTCTCCCACAGCGTCTACGAATCAGTAACAGTGGGAGACTTCCAAACTCACCACCAACCTGCTGGAGTCCGTATGGCCCTCTCCACGGACAAATCCACCATCCTAGGGCCTCTGAGCTGTAGTCCAGCGGGGGAAAGCAAAGTGAGTTGGACAGAGGCTCAAATATGCCCAACCTCTGCCTATGTTATTCCAGGGGCGCCCCCAGGTTAAATCAACATGGCCACTCCAACTCTCGCTGCCATCTTGTTGTGCATCAGGCCGGCCAATGTTGTGGCTGGGCCCATTGTCCCTAGCTCTCAGGCTGTTCTTCAGGCTGCGCCACGGAAGCTGTGGCTGTGGCAGGCTGTTAGAATTGAAATGTATTAGTACCATATTACTCATATTTTATTCGATACTATGTTAGCATTTATGCAGCTAATCAATATATTCGCTGTATGCATACGTAATCAGAAAGTGCAGATATTATGTTAGTTAGGTTGATATCTATGCCACCATTTTAGTTCTGGAAAACGCCATTTTGTATTATAATTGAAACTGCTACTTGATCATTTACGAGAAATGGTCCTTGGTCAGTTTCGTTTCTTCAATGTTGAATCTTGCTCATTAGCGCATGCCTTTCCTGTTACATAGAGGCCTTCTCCCACCTGTCTAGTAGGGAGGATAAACCAGACGACCTTGGGCAGTAGATAGCTTGTGCCAGGCTGTGGAATTGAAACTTGTGCTCTGTACCCCCATTGTATTACGACAGCTATCAGTATTTTTCCATAGTAGGCGGGTCTTTGTGGGCTCCGCAACCTACATAATGTAACTTTTGGTACGTTAGAGTTAGTCCCTCGTCAGCCATCATAGGAGGCTGGTCAGATTGGACTCCACTGCAGTGTACTTTGTGAATAAACTAGTTTGCTTGTATTCTCTACTACGTCACCGACTCTTCATTGAATGGAAGGCTAGAGGAGGTCGAGATTGACCCGGGTGGCCCTAATCGGGTCACTTCCTTCAGTTGGTGCCTGAACAGGGACTCCATCAGGTGACCCATCCCGCCCATAGTCGGGTTGTGGGGTCGGGGTTGTGTCCGGTCGGATGGGCGGATCGGGGATCCCCATATGATAGAGCTTGGTTCTCGCGGCTGCCCCGCCTGTCTGATCGGGCGACTCCTCGTCTAGTGGTCATCTTGGCTGGGGTTCTGAAAAGGCGAAAACCTTGGATCTGACCGTTTGGTCTGAAGAGTCGGCAGTGAAGAATAATTCTGTTTGACCTGTGTGCACCAGGTGAGTTCACTGTGATTTCTGGTAAGAGCGGCGCCGTCTTGATTAACTTGGTGGGTCTGTGGACCCTTGTGATATGGAGCGTTTGTGAACGTTCTGCCAGGCCACTTGTTGAATTTGGCTTATTCTTGAAAAGGCCTGGGGCTAGAGTCTATCTTGTCTTGGTGCAGTCTGAGGACTGACTTGTTTTGGTGCAGTTTACAGACTGTTTTAAAGAGCTCTTTGTTTGTGTGTGCTTTTATTGCGTGTGTGTGTGTTGATTGAGTGGATAGTGAATGTGTTTGATGCCAAGATGTCTTGTTGGAGTAAAATGTGGTGCTTGGGGTGTCGCTGTTGCTCTGTTGAGCATCGACTGGAGGAAAGGCAGGTTGCACCTCCAGAAGGCACTCCGAGTTTTGAGATGTATGTGAAGCACGGTATTGGCCCTATTATGTTTCGTACATTATGGCACAAGTATATGAGGGACAATGCTGAGCTTCAGTGGCCACATGATGGCACTTTTGATGAACAAAAATTGAATTAATTGCAGGACAAATTATTCGCTAGAAGAAGTAGGCAGTTGATGTTTGACACTTTGCAGGTATGGCAGAAGGAAGCTAAGCAGAGGCGTATACGAGCCGAGAAGGAGTCTAGGAGGAAGGCGATGCAAACAGTGGTTCAGAAAGCGGTAGCTTATGATAGAGAACAAACAGAACAGGGTATTGAGTGTGCAGATAGGAAGTTTTGATTACAATGTAATAAGTCTTATGTTGTTCGAGAAGATGAGGATCCTTTTGTGGAGGATCTGCTGGAAACTGACCCCCCACCTCCCTATGCCCCGCAGAGAATATATTCTGTTGTTCCGTCGTCTCAGTCTTCTGTTGTTTTTTCGCCTTCCTCTGGTCTTTCTGCAGACTCAATGGCTTTGGCTCCAGCCCTATCTGTCTCCTCTCCGGTTTCACAACCTGTGAGTGTGGTGACTGCGGGCACCCCTGCAGTGTCTGCTGTTTCTGTTCATGTTTCTCCTCCTTCTCCTACACCTACCACACAGCCATTATTGACATTGTCACCTGCATCTGTATCCCTTGTGTCTTCCCCAGATGTTCATCTGTAGTGTTGTCTACTGTAGGGACACCGGCGCAAGGGTCAGATGGAGGGAATTGGGCGGCAGCACGGGCGCGAATGGAGCGGGTATTGATTCGATCTGATGTAGGTGAAGAGGAGAAAAGGATGGTTGCAAATCAGGCAGCACAATGGGCTCGGAGTCCGATTTATTTGGAGGATATATGGAGTGTGATGAAGGATTTTGATCCGTTTGTACAACAGCATGCCCTTCAGAATATGTCGGCTACATTGATTAGTTTGTGGGAACAGTGTATTGGAGGCACAGCTCCTCAAATTATCTATGATATTCGAGACTGTGTATATTCGGCTGGTATGGCCCATGCAGAAGTTCTTAGTAATGTCGGGACGGTACTTGGTTATCGAGAACGATTACATCACCGTACTCAGACTAGTGTGTCCCAATTTCCGATGAGGGAGGTGCATCCTATTTTTCATCCTGAGATCCCAGAGCAGCGTAACCAGGGAGAAGATGTGGTTCAACCGAGGGTGGGGGCTCATTTTCAGGAGCAGTGGGTTTATACCCCGTGGAAGAGAAGTGAGGTGCTAGCTCTTAAGAGTCAATTACCTGATCCTAGGAAAAACCCTACGGCGTATTATAAAGAGTTAACAGAGGCCGCCTCCTCGTCAGTTATGACATTAGCCGATATTGAGATGTTTTTCGGGCTGTTGGTGCCGGTGGATTTATGGAGGCAGGTGCATACTCAGGATCACAGGGTGGAATTGGGTGGCTCTTGGGACGAGATTAAGGCATGGGATAAGGAGCGAAAGCCCGGTGAAAAACCCAGGGCTGAGAAGTCGTATTATTACTTATATGCATCCTCTTATCCTACCTAGATGAGTAGATTGGACAAGCTGACGGCGTGTCGTCAAAAGAAAGAGGAATGTGTGTCTGATTTTTTTACTCAGTTTGAAGGGGTGTTCTTGGATTTCAGTGGACAGGATTTGTCAGTTGAAGGTGGTGTCTGTTTGTTTGTTAATAGGTTTGTCACAAATTTGCTTCCGGAGATTGCAGCTCGGTTACAGGCTTCAGAGAGCACTTGGACTACCTCTTCCCCATCGGTGATATTAAGTATGGCACAGTATTATGAGCATCGAGAAAATGAGGAAAAAGACAAGGTGGAAAAGAAGAGTAAGGATTTGAAAACAAGGGTGTTGCTACAGCAGGTTGCAAGAGGGTCTGGGAGGGGAAGGGGCACTGGTCTGGCTCAAAGGTCACGGGGTGTTGGTAGAGGTGGTGCACCCCAAGGGCAGAATCAGTGTGCGTATTGCAAAAATGAGGGACATTGGCGAAGCGAGTGTCCAGATTTGTTACAGAAAATTGCAATACCTAGAGGGCGAGCTTCGAGTGGAAGGGGCTGTTATGAGGTTGGTCGGTATGAGGCTCAAGCAGATGCATCCTCGGGGGTCGTTCTGATCAGAATTATTTTGATGACCCCCGGGGAAGGCAGTACTATCATGATGATTATGATATGGGTGATGCTGCAGGAATGTCCTATGGTTAGGAGAGCCAGGGTCAGGGAAAGGGACCAGTCCAAATTTCTGTGGATCAGCGTGGTCCTTATGTTACAGCAGATTTGTATGGTTCGGCACAGAAATGTTTGGTGGATACAGGTGGAATGAATAGCTTTGGTTCTCATTCGCTGGTCCCCGGGGCAGCCCTGTCTTGCCGTAATAATGTTTTGGTAGGTTTTTCAGGCGTACCGGTTGTGAGCCCCATTTCCAAACCTCTTGCTTTGACTGTTGGTCCTTTTACTGTGGATTCTCCATTTTTGTTAACGGCGAATTGTGGGGAAAATTTATTAGGATTGGATTTGTTGAAAAAGCTATATGCTACCATTTACGGTTCCCCGGATGGTGTTCACATGACTCTTGGACCTAATGTGGTTAGCACAAAACAGTGTTTGGCAAAGGATGCGCTGCTTCCTGTGGAATTCAAGGATGTGCCGTCCTCATTGTGGGCCACAGGGGATACGGATGTGGGATTGCTACAGATACCCCAGTTTCCATAAAGGTCAAGGAGAACGCTGTGCTCCCTCGTATTCCCCAGTATAAAATATCACAAGCTGGGGAATAGGCTTTAATGCAGATTATACAGGACCTGATAAAATCAGGGGTGGTTGAGGAGACAGTAGCGAATGTATGCAATAGCCCCATTCTCCCTATTCTTAAGAAGGCACCCTTGGATTCCCCTGATGCACATCCTGATGTTTATCGTTTTGTGATTGATCTCCGGGAAATTAATAAGATTGTAGTCCCTCAGTTCCCGGTGGTCCCAGATATTACTGTTCTCTTGATGATGATTCCTTCCACAGCCAAATCCTTTTCTGTGATTGATTTGAAAAATGCTTTTTTTAGTACCCCTATTCATCCAGACAGTAGGTATCTTTTTGGATTTGCCTTGGCTGGTAGGAGCTCCCAATTCTGTCGAGCTCCTCAGGGGTACACTGAAAGTCCCAGTATTTACAGTCAGGCTTGGAAAAGTCAATTGGACTCTCTCTCTTCCCGCAGGTAATGTATTGTTGCAGTACGTGGATGACATTTTGATAGCCTCCGATATCGAAGAGGGTTGTCGGGATGCTACGGTTACATTATTGAAGCATTTGGCACACAAAGGGCATAAAGTGTCCCTTTCCAAATTCCAATATTGTCAACAGCAGGTCACCTATTTAGGTCACCTGCTGTCGAAGGAAGGTCGGAGGCTGACACCTGAACGAGTTGATGCTATTGTTAAGATGCCTATCCCTGTGACTCAGAGGGATGTGCATGCCTTTATAGGCATCACCTCGTATTGTCAACACTGGATACCCGCTTATTCTTTACTAATATAGCCCTTGCTTCGCCTAACAACTAAAGACGTGCATGAACCCTTGCCCTGGACGCATGAATGCCAGCATGCTTTTGAGGAATTGAAAGTTGCGCTTTGCTCTGCACCTGTGCTTGGGACGCCTGATTATAAGAAGCCTTTCGTGTTGTATGTACACGAAACAGCTGGGTGTGCGCTTTCGGTGTTAACACAAGCCTTTGGAGGTAAGCAGAGGCCGTGTGCTTATTTTTCTGCTACGCTTGACCCTGTTGCCAGAGCCCTCCCGAGTTGTCTAAGAGCCGCGGCGGCTGCGGAGGTCTCTATTCGACAATCAGCAGGGCTCGTTCTTAATCATGATCTCACAGTAATGGTACCTCATGCTGTAGATGTACTTTTGAACAAGACAAAGACGCAGCACCTTACTAGTGCTTGTCTGACTGGTTATGAATTGACTTTATTTGCACCTCATATTACTATCAAACGATGTGCCATTCTGAACCCAGCCACGTTACTACCCCTCCCTTCAGAAGATGAGGACCTAGATGGGCAAACAGCGTTTACTTCGCATGCGATACTTCGCATGCCATTACAACGCAGTTGTTACAACAACCGCGTTGTTAGTTCGCATACCTTTACTACGCAAGTCGGAACAACGACTTGCGTTAGGGGGGAAAAGGTGTTGGATTTAAAATCCAACACCTTCCCTAGTGTCCGCACAGACTGGAGTTGGAATAGTAAATTATACTATTCCAACATCCAGCGCCCCCTACTACAATTCATTGTTCCGAATTGCGTAGTAAAGGTATGCGAACTAACACCGCGGTTGTTCTAACGACCGCGATGTAATGGCATGCGTACTAAACGCATGCTAAGTAACGAGTGCTATTCCCTAGATGTCCATGATTGTTTGTTTCGTACGGAAGAAGAGACAAAGGGACGGGTAGACTTGACTGATGTTCCCTTATCTGACCCACAGGGGAAACTATATGTCGATGGTTCTTGTTTTAAATTGTCAGATGGCACTACTACAGTGGGGTATGCTATTACCACGCTGCGCACTGTAGTCGAGACATTACGTATTCCTTACCAATCTGCTCAAGCTGCAGAGTTAATAGCTCTTATGCGAGCATGTGAATTGAGTGAAGGACTGACTGTCAATATCTACACTGACAGCCAGTATGCCTTCGGGGTGGCCCATAATTTTGGACGCCTCTGGGCAGAGAGAGGATTCTTGACTTCACATGGTACTAAGATTCAGAATTGTCCGCTGATAGAAAGACTTTTGACAGCTTTGACCCTTCCCAAACGATTGGCAATAGTGAAGTGTAGTGCCCATAAAGCAATCACTGACGATGTAGGGAAAGGAAATGCCTTTGCAGATCAGACAGCAAAAGAGACAGCCAGGTCAAAAATGACAAAAAATTTTGTGGCAGGACCTGCTAGATGGGTACCAGATGTTACCATGTTTGAAAATACACTAGAAAGTGCCAGGGAAATACAGAGTGAGGCAACAGTTGAGGAGTTGGCAGTGTGGCAGGAGAGTCCAGGGCGTTTAGATGAAAAAGGGTGCTGGACTGATAAAACTGAGCAGCAGAGATGGATGTTGCCTGATGCATATGTATTTCCCGTAGTTACAATGGCACATGGTCCGGCTCATATTAGTGCGAAGGGAATCTGTAGGCTATTGGATCCTGTGTGGCGAAATGACAACATCCGAAAGGTCGCTGCTCATCTTGTGAAGCATTGTATGATTTGTACGAAGCACAATCCTGGAAAGGGTACCCCTACATCTCCTGGTAATTTTGCGCCACCTTCTCTCCCTTTTGAGGTACTCCAGATGGACTATATTGAGATGCAGGGAGTTAATAATTTGAAATATGTGCTAGTGGTTGTTTGTGCATTTAGTAATTGGATTGAGGCCTACCCAATGAAAGAAAATACATCCATGGCGACTGCGAAGGCTCTTATTAAAGAGTTTTTCCAACGCTACGGCTTGCCCCGTTTGATTTGGAGTGACAACGGAAGTCACTTTAATGCAAAGGTGATCCAATTGGTGTGCGATCGTTTGCACATCAAGCAAAAATGTTATGCAGCAAATCATCCCCAGTCAGCAGGTTTGGTTGAGAAGTACAATGGTACTCTCAAACTAAAACTGGCTAAGATTAAGGAAAGTACTGGGTTGCAATGGCCAGATGCATTACCCCTTGCTCTATTGTCCACCAGAATGACAGCCCATTCTAGAACAGGAGTATCGCCTTATGAGGTAGTCTTTGGCCGTCCCGCAAATGTGTGGGGCGTCCCTAGACCGAAAAAGTTTTCTGAAATTGATTATCCTTTGTTAGTCCATTATTTATATGAACTTACTAAAAGTTTACGTTCTATTCATCAACAGATACATGAAGCTTTGCCTCCAGCACCAGAGGGGCCCGGGCATACCATACAGCCTGGAGACTACATTCTCACTAAGAATTTCCAGAGACGAGACAGCTTGGAGCCCAGATGGAAAGGACCATATTTGGTTCTTATCACGACAAGGACGGCAGTGAGAGTGGACGGTCGGAAGCACTGGGTCCATACTTCTCATTGCCGACGAGTACCGCTCCCCCTCCCCTATGATGGATGAGTTCGCGAGGGGATGGGGGACCACGAGACCGAGAAGGTTCCACGTTTTATTCCCTTTTCTGATGCCCAGTTGACTTGGGCGCAGACGGAGGAAGAGAGTGAGGCGATTCTGAACGAGGCAGTTCCCCCAGAAATAAAGGCTGCCCAGGCTTCCTCTTCACCTGACCTACAGGAGCCCGAGCCTCGCTCTCCGACACCCCCTGAATTTCAGATTCTACTACGAGATGAGACAGTGCCTGGAGTAACAAGGTATGATTTGCGTTCTCGACGGAAGGATAGTGCACCAAAAGAGAAGTAAGTGTAGCAGGTATGGACTTCTTGGATAAGATTAGTAAAAGGCCTTTTGTTTTTGCTTTTCCTTGTTAGACTAGGGATCAGAAAATCGGTGCACTGCCTGTGACGCAGGACAGGATACGTTGAGGGTTATTTTCCAAGGAGGGAGAGTGTCCTATCTTGAGGACAGTGAAAATTGGCTGATGAGCTGCAACAGTGTGGCTCCACCGTACAGTGCTCAATGGCACCATCGAGGATTGAACAATAGAAGCCTGCCAGGGAGGCTTGTAACGGACCCTGAAATTTTCTCAACGTTTTATATTTTTCCTTTTTTTGTGTGTCCTTTCCATCATTGGTTCCATTACGTGACGTCTCTTTCTCTGGTGATTCTATTTGTAAAAAATCCATAGTAAAAATGTATCCATTTGGTCGTCCTATTGTAGAAGATGAGCAGCCTTTTGTTGCCCGGCGACCGGGGCAGCTTGGCTTTGATTGGTTGCTCAGAAAGAAAGTGTTCTGTGTTATTTTCATATTACTGTTGTTATTGGTGGGAGGGGGAATGTTCTGGGTTCTGGAGTGTTCTGGTGAAACACCATCATGTGCTTTATATTGGATTGTCTCTTCAGATCGTAGCAAAAGAGATATACAAAGTAATGTTTTCTTGGATACGCACTGGAGGTTTTTCGGAGATAACACAGCTTGTTATCCCACTGATTCTGTTACAGGTTTATGGACTGCTTACCCACTGTCATTGGTGAATTATTCATATGTTCGTCCTCCCCATTTTGTAGTGGCAAAGGGTGAATTTGGTATGGGATATCCTGGCCCTTGTTTGTATTACAGAAAACCCAGAGGGACAGGGCACCCAGGTTGCATGCCTGAAATGTATTGCGATAATTTGTATATAGACAAAAGAAATATCACTCTGACAGGTTGGCATTATCAAGATCTGACAGTCACTCAAGAGGCAGGAATTTATCCTGCGTGTTGCGCAATAATAAATAGTACTGATGCTTATTTGTGCCTAAATTGCTCCGGATCAATAGTGTACAAGAATATATTGCGTTTAGGAAAGAAGGATGTCCCTATTATGGAGGATATGAGTACTAGATATGCTCCATTGGATTATCAAGGTCCGCTTTATGCACACCCAGGTTTTTATTTTCTGTCAAACAGCACCTATTCTAATATGTACAACGGCACAGAGGATGTGGCCCTGGGAATGGTGTTACCTCTTGGAGTACCTTGCAAGTTTAGTAAACCACATACAAGATGGGTGAAAAGAACGCTGACCAAGGAATTTTGTGAGGGAGTTACCGATTTGGAAGTCAACAATTACAGTAATGGTATCACTTTTGGATATATACTTTCCTCTATTAACACATTTGGTGGCACTGCCATGGCCAGGGGTGAACGAGCTAGAGAGTATATTGGGTGCAAACTGCAGATTCTGTCCAATTCTACAGTGGCAGCTTTACGTGACATCACCACCCAGTTAGAAAGTATGCGCATATACTCTGAGCAGATGAGATATCCGGTCGATTTTATTTTAGCCAAGAGCGGTGGTGCATGTGCAATAATAGGAGAGAAGTGTGTGGTCGGTATCACGAATATGGAGAGAAATATCACTGAACATATTTTAGACATTTTAGAAAATGTTCGAGGAATGGAGAGCGGTAACTGGAGCTGGTCATTATTTGGTGGTTGGGGTTGGATTCTAGAAAAGGTGATATATTTCATTGTCCTTTTAATATGTTGCTGCGTCCTGATTCAGTGTCTTCCTCTATGCTGCTCATACTGTGCTACTTATCTTTCTCCCAAAAGGATTTCAGTTCATGACACTAATGCAAAGATAATGCTTCAAAAGGAACTTGATACTATTATGCAAATAGATGAGGGTGTTTTTGGTTCCACCACTTCTCTTGCAGGTTCTGTTCCAATCCTGATGTTCCTTGTATTGATAATGTTTAGTGTTATTTCCTTCCATATATTTAGTTAGGTATATCTATGTACATACATCCGCACTTGACATGTTATACTTGTCTTTCTATATTTTCTCTATTTTTAGAATTGTAAAGACCCTTACCTGATAGCACGAATAAAGGTGTCTCTATTAGCTTATAAAAGCTAAAAGGAGGGTCTGTTAGAATTGAAATGTATTAGTACCATATTACTCGTATTTTATTTGATACTATGTTAGCATTTATGCAGCTAATTCAATATATTCGCTGTATGCATACGTAATCAGAAAGTGCAGATATTATGTTAGTTAGGTTGACATCTGTGCCACCATTTTAGTTCTCGAAAATGCCATTTTGTATTATAATCGAAACTGCTACTTGATCATTTACGAGAAATGCTCCTTGGCAAGTTTAGTTTCTTCAATGTCGAATCTTGCTCATTAGCGCATGCCTTTCCTGTTACATAGAAGCCTTCTCCCACCTGTCTAGTAGGGAGGATAAACCAGACGACCTTGGGCAGTAGATAGCTTGTGCCAGGCTGTGGAATTGAAACTTGTGCTCTGTACCCCCATTGTATTACGACAGCTACCAGTATTTTTCCATAGTAGGCGGGTCTTTGTGGGCTCCGCAACCTACATAATGTAACTTTATGTTCGTTAGAGTTAGTCCCTTGTCAGCCATCATAGGAGGCTGGTCAGATTGGACTCCACTGCAGTGTACCTTGTGAATAAATTAGTTTGCTTGTATTCTCTACTGCGTCGCCGACTCTTCATTGAATGGAAGGCTAGAGGAGGTCGAGAGTGACCCGGGTGGCCCTAATCGGGTCACTTCCTTCAAGGCAAAACAACACCATGAGTCTTAGTCTGTCTCCTGAGACCGCCACCTGCAGGTTTTGTTCCTGTCTCAGACTCAGTGGCCCACAGACCCTGCTCATCCGCGACGGGTGCAGGCGCGTTGAATTTCTCGCTGACATCGGCTGCACTCAGAGGAGGCTGGATTCTAATGCAGGCATTGTCGGGGTCTCTCGCTTCTTCCCACTTGTCTCGTCGGCCAGGAATCAGTAACAGGAAGCATGGGTGCCACGACTAGGAGAGCTGTCCATGGCCTATCGGGGTTGTAGGGCTGCTCCCGCCACAGCCCAGCGCTCTGAGCCAGCTCACCCGGGCCCATGTTCATCACCGCAGCGGTCCCTCATGGATGGCACGGAAAGAGCCTCAGATGTGCAGGATAATTGTGGATTTCACGTCAGTGTGCCACAGAGCTCCACTACTCGTGATCTGCCATTTTGAGTGGCCAAGCCACACCCCCGGAGCCCCTAGCCTTCATCCATAGCGGAGGGCATCAGCAGTGAGATTGCCTTATCATAGAATAATGTCCTTTTCTGGTCTATAATCACCAGATGTAGTGTGTGTTTTGACAGCATCCTGAATGATATAATATGTCTGTGTATGTGCGTGTGTGTGTGTGTGTGTGTAAGCATGTCTATGTGTGTCTGTATGTCGGATTGCTAAGTAGTGTATCCTCTTTTGTTCCACCACTTTCCAGGGCAGCCCCCTGGTAAAATTAATGGGATGGTCACAGGACTCTCTCTCTTTCTTCCTCTCTCTCTCTCCCTCGCTTTCTCTTTCTCTCACTCTCTAATGTGTCTCTTTATCTCCACCTCTCTCTGCTAACCTCTGCCTATCTCTACCTACCACTAACTCACCACTTTTCTATCTACCTCTCTTCCTGTACCGTACTTAGCTCTTGCTCCAACACCCCTGTGTTCCTCCCTCTCTTTAGATCTCTACTTCTTTACCTCCCTGTAGGTTGCTCTAACCCCATGCTGTGCTCCATTGTTCTCTCTTTGTCTTCCCTATCTTTCTAACTCACTTTTCTCTACTTCTTCTCTCTAACGCTAAATTGCTTTATCTGATCTCTCTTGACTTCACAAATCAGTAGACCCTCTCTATCCCTCTTTCTTTTACCGAAACTCACGCAAACTCACCGCTCATGAATGCTTGATTTGGCTGAACATGAGTAATAAATGAAAAGTTCTTTCAAACAGACAGGGCACCCCAAAATATATTTTGCCTGGGGCCCCAAAAATTCTTAACATGACACTGCTTACACAGACCTAAAACTACAATTTGGCAGCACTAAGCTTTCAAACTTGTTTCTTTTTTTTAGAGTGCATGCAGAATATATATGTCTTCTGTGTTGTATGCTGCTGTCTGTTTGTCAGTGGCAAGGATAGGCATGACACCCACCAAATAAATAATGACCGGTCAAGCATTCAGATCAGGGCCGGATTGGGAACAGCAACCAGCCCTGGCAAATTGCTGTTCGACCAGCATTTGGGGGGGGTGGGGGTGCTAGCAAGAAGAACCAGTCCCCACAAACACAAAACTGGCCCCCACCCTTCCGGGGTAACGCCTGATGCCTGCTACGGCCAGTCCGGCCCTGATTTAGCATTGTATTCAGACGGTTATATATATAACATGTTCCAACTGCTATTCTCTCCGTTGATTTTCATAAATATAGTGAGAGGGAGCAATGACAGGGAGAAGTGAGAGAGGGTGAAAGGGAATACGTATGAGAACAGAAAGAAAGGTGAAGTTCACAGGAAGATCACAGATAATATAGGGAGCTAGGGGAAGTTAAGATAGCGGTACAGACAGAAAGAAGACTATTGGGGAGAAGGGACAGAAGAAAGTTGCTAAAGAGGAGAAAGAGAATAGGAGGGTCGAGATAGGGGAGAGTGGAGAGGGAAAGAGAGACGAGGAAACAGCAGAGTAACACAAAGTAAATGAAAGAACATAAGAAATGCCAAGGGAAAAAGAGAGTGGTAGTTAGAAGAAGAGAGGGCATAAGCAAGGCTGAGAAAAACAGGAATAAAAAGAGAATGAGAAAAGAAAAAGGCAAAATAGACAGGTTTAAACAACAGGAAGTATGTGGCACCTAATTTGCATATTGTTTTCTGAATCGAGACCTGGGTGATTGGAACACTGATGTGCATTTCCCATCCACAGTGTTTCTGTTTTCTCTGAACACGTTTGATTAAAAACCTGAGAATGTAACCGCACGAAATAACCATTTCAGCAATCAAATCCTGCCTTGTGATACAGAAAATCAATGTATTGTGAAAGCGTTGTTTATGGTGAATACATATTTGCAGGGCAACTTGAGCAGAATACCAAAGTAGGGACACCCTTCGAGCCACTGGTACAGCCTTTGTTTTGCTCGTGAAATTGACATTTCAAAGCCATTCTGAGAGTCACGCTAATTCCTTATTCATGTCTTCTCTACCTTTCACAGTGGGGTTGAACTTTGATTAAACTCGTGGGAAAACACGTTTGTTGAAATGTTTTGCAATGGAAAATGCACAGCCAACAGGTCGATAATAATATTTATTTTTTTCAAAAAGCATTGCTCGCCGTTTTTTAAATGCAAATGCATTTCATGTGCTGCTTATATTATTATTGACAATTTTCCCTACACACATATGATGTAGTTTGTCCACTCATCCTTGCATTTCTCACATAGATGTTTACATTTTGTTTCTCTGGTTTATTTATCTGTGAGGCTGTCGATTAGCTGCTAACATTCTACTTCAGTTTCACATTCTGGGGCTTATTTACAAGCCCCTTGCGCCACCCGTAGGTCACTTTTCCCATATTAAAAATGACGCAAAAGTGGCACAAGGCGCTTGTAAATAAGCCCCTTTGTTTCTAGCTGATGACATTCTACTTCAGTTTCAAATTTTGGGGCATATTATCAAGGGAAACATCGCCGCTTTTTCGGCACATAGCGCCGAAAAAGCGGGGATTTTTTTATCACCCTATTCACAAGGACACGCTAACAAGTGTCAGCGCAGAGCTTTCATGTGACTTTGCATGTCAGCGATCAATATCGCTAATGACATGCAAAGTAGGCATTCCTGAGCACAACAACATGGGAATCCTCGCTAACACGGCTTCGCGATATTTACAAGCCATGCAGCAGACCCGCGAGCGATCAAAATAACCGCGCTAACCGCGGTTATCTCAGGAATGTAACGCCTGCTTTTAAATTGACTTAGGCATACTGATAATGGGAGGTGGATTGCCAGGTTAGGTCCACACTCCCCTATCAGCAAGCTTCTCCTTAGCGCTGTGAAATCATCGCTGGATTTCACGCGCTATTCCTGATAATCGGCCTCTATCGCTGGAATTACATCGCCTGTTAGCAAAACGTTGATAATACGTTGCTAACACGGCGATGTAAACCAGCGATAAAGTAAATCGCGCTAAGCGCGATTTGCGATAATTATCGCATCTCCTTCATAATATGCCCCTTTGTTTCTAGCTGATAACATTCTACTTCAGTTTCAAATGATAATGTGCTTTAAACCACCCTGCGGCCGTAAATCCTGTGCCAAATATTTGATTGGACCAACATAGGTATCTGCATTACTGCAAATTGGTATAGCGGGGCACCCAGTACTTGGGGGCTTATTTACAAGCCCCTTGCGTCACTTTTGTGTCATTTTTCCCATGTTAAAAATGACGCAAAAGTGGCGCAAGGGCCTTGCAAATAAGCCCCTTGGTTTGTAAAATGCCCAACGCTTTGCTCAGAAGCCCGTAGCAGGCACCACTGCCCGAATATCAAGGCTGCATTGTCTGGAATCCACCTCATACCTCTTTAATCAACTACCAGACACTCTGCTTCCTTGTTGCACTCTTGCAGGTTCCTGCTGTAGCATATTGGTGCTATGCACACTAGGCCTTTCGTGGTTCTGGGCGGGACTCTGAACAGGAACGACTCGGTACACGTGGGAGGAGTTAAGATGTGGTTATGGGGAGTATGACGTAATGTGCAGAGTATGATTGAACGCTTAAGAATAAAGATATGCTCACTGCAACTTCCGTGTGTGGCGTAATCTATTGGCATGCTCCAGGGCTGAGGAAGACACTACATCTAGCAACATGTAGGGGATACATGCCCATGAAGAACAAGACTGCTCTCTCTGAGAGTTTGCAATGATACTGCAAATCGCTTGTGTGTGTCGCATGTGCCAGAGTTGATACAAAGTAGTCTGCAATTAGCATGCGTAGAGTCAAAGCCTCACTATAGCCCGTACATGGCTGCAGAAGCAATCAAAGGCCGTACAGAGGAGGATGTTTAAAATACCTGCCAATACTGACGGTGAGGTTGTCGACAAAGACGATGTACTGTTCCTCGAACATATAGTAACTAAGGAGCGACCTGAAAGAGTGCATTGTTCTGAACGCGCAGAAATTACAGAGATATCCTTAATTCTGCATGGTGATGTGTGCAATGCACGCGTGAGAAGTGCGACAACCGATCACTCGCTGCGGTATCAGCACATTCCTAGGGAGCAAGCATTCAGACGACGTAAGAAAAGTAACTATAGCACTGATAAAGTACAAGAAATAGAAAACAAAGGGAGTATACTTACATTCCTAAGCGATTGGAGTGCACTGCGACACATGCTCCTGCACTTGGCTGATGCTTGCATAAATTGTGTGAGCCACCCTGCACAGCAAAACAAGCCAAGAAACAAAACATTAGTGCCAGGTGGACTGCGCGAATTAAAACATTCAATGACTACATAGATGCACTTGAGTAGGAAGATGATAAGAAAACCATTAAATATTTGGAAAACCCTGCAGGTGATGGAGTGAAAGAAGTGGTGAAGAAAGTTTCATAAGCTGACTCAAAATCGTACCGAAAAGTGAAAGCGCTGGAAGCCAAATTCAATTCAATGCCAAGTGCTGACTATGAAAGGTATGTTTTCAGCAAATCACAACAGACTGGTGAAACAATGGATGAGTTTGTTGAAAGACTGGATGAACTTATTAAAATTGCAAGTTCAGTGATTTTACCGATGAAGAAGTCATGCACCGCAGAGTCATTAACTGCTGTCTTTCAGATTCTTTTAGAAGGTGATTGTTGACAGAGACACTCAGTCTAGACAAAATGCTGATGGCTGCGAGAGCAGAGAAACAGGTGAAATGACAAGCTGCTGACATGAAAGCAGGGACAGCACACAAAGAATCAGCGTTGACCATGGAAGCAAGCACAAAAGAGATGCACATAAGTCGAAGTCCCCGAAGAAAATAAAACTATGCTTTCGATGTGAATTTCCGTTTTCCCCAGAGGGTAAATGTCCAGCCCTAGAACAAATCTGTAAAGGTTGTGGGAAGGAGAACCACTTCATAACTGCGTGTCGCGCCAAAGAAAAATCAAATGTGTCATGACAGAAAGAAAAGATGGATGCAAGAACGTCCCAGAAACACTCTCGCCACACCCACAAAATCAAAAACCAACATGAACTACACCAAGTAGAGACCAAGAAAAGTCCATCATCGTCAAGTTCATTGTATAAAGGCTCTTTAACATCGCTAACATCGCTTGTACCAGTGAAGAAGATGGGTGCGTGCTAATGAGGTCCACAAAAGGATGACATGCACATGTAGGGTTAGCTGACTATCAAGAAGACCGAAACTCAAGAAAAGATCACCAAACAAAACGCTGGACTTTATTAGGATACTGTCCCAAAATTACACTGAAGGTAAACGGTCACCCCGCAATGTTCATCATCGACAGTGAGGCGTCGGTTAATATCATGCTAGTGGAAAAATTCAACAGACTCTCGCCTGTGCCCTGCCTCACTCCTTCAGACATAAAAGTATATCCCTGGGCAGCTTCTAAACCTTTTCAAAGCTAAGGGTCGTCACTGCACCTATGCAGCGCTAAACAACATCAGTACAAGCCACCATTCATGTTCTACAAGGAATCTCGGGGCATATTATCAAGAACGGCGATAAAATTATCGCCGCTTTAGCGGCAGAAAACTGCCGCTAAAGCGGCGATAATGGGCTTGATAATATGCCCTTGAGAATTCCAATAGAAGCCCATGTTCACACCAGAACATGGACTTCTATTGGAATTCTCAAGGGCATATTATCAAGCCCATTATCGCCGCTTTAGCGGCAGTTTTCTGCCGCCAAAGCGGCGATAATTTTTAACGTCGTTCTTGATAATATAACCCCCAAGTCTCGTGCATGCTTACTCAGTTTTGCCACAGCAGCTGACATGGGGTTAATATTCTTCAATTATGACCTCAGTGCTCATCCTGATATTATGAACCAAATCCTGTCATTGTTTCTTGGTTTTGGAAAACTAAAGAAAATGAAAGTACAGCTTTATATCAACAAAGACATTCATCCTGTTGCTCAGCGGCACTGTAGAGTCACTTATCCTTTGGAAGAAGCTGTAGAGAAAGAGTTGGCAACACTTTTGAAACATGACGTCATTGAACGTACTACATACCACACACCATGGGTTTCACCCATGTTAGTAGTATCAAAGAAAGACAGTAGTGGAACGGTGTGCATTTACATTGATATCTGCCAGGGCCATTGAGAGAGAGATACACCCTGGTCCGCACATAGCGGACATGATCATGCAACTGAACAGAGCTAAAGTGATTTCCTGTCTTGAACTAAATAAAGGATACTCCTAACTTGAGAAAGAAGCCAACTGCAGATATCTTACCACTTTTTCTCTCATGTTTGTTTGTTCAGATATAAGAGAGAGAGCTTTGGAGTATCTTCGGCGGCTGAGATATTTCAGGATGTTATCCACAAAGTAATCCAACCTGTTGCATATGCTTTCAGTTACAATGATGACATACTGGATATTGGAAACAATCAAAAGGAACACGACAAAGCCCTTACTCAAATATGCCAGTTAATTGCTGCTGATGCAGATCACATTTTGAATGCTGCGAAATGTAAATTCCACAAAACATAACATACATGTTTAGGGCGCTTATTCTCTGATGGGGGAATGACTCTAGATCCAGATAAGTTGCAAGCACTGTCATCTGCTTGCCCTCCCCAAGATGTTATCATACTGCTGTCCTTCTAGGTATGCCAGTTATTGCTCAAGATACATTCACAATTTCGCCACAGCAGCCCATTGAGAGACTTGACAAAGCTGAATGCTCCTTTTCAGTGGCCTCTTGAATGTGATCAAAGTTTCCAAGAAATATCTCATGCAATTGAAAATGCAACTGAAATGGCCTACTTCGACCACAGGCAACCCACCGAATTGACGGTAGATGCGAGCCAGGTAGGGCTGGGGCCAATCCTTGCTCAAAACAGAATGCTCAGAGACATATTGTGGCCTATGCTAGTCAAAGCCTGTCTGAAACAGAAAATGCCTACTTTCAGCCGGAGAAGGAGAGTCTGGCTGTGGTTTGGGCCTGGAAACATTTTCATGTATTCCTCCATGGAAAACGATTTACTGTCATCACGGACCACCAGGCATTGCTCACTATGTTTGGAAACCTGAAGGCTAAGATGCCCCACACATCGAACCATGGGGGTTAGGCTATAAGAGTACGACTATGAGATTGTACATAAACCTGGGAAGGCTCAAAACCCAGCGGATTTCTTTTCACGAGCACCACGACATTGTCATGGTTTGACATCCAAAACCGATGAAGAATATCTCAATTTTATTGTGAGTTGAAGCACACCAGCGGCTCTATCTGTGGATCAAATCATTGCTGCCACCAACACAGACAAAGACATGGTTGTCATCAAAGAACTCATTGAAACACAATCATGGAGACGAAGCACATGGCCTCTGGCCAATAATGTTGAATTCCAAAAGTTCAAAAACATACAGGATGAGTTAGCAGTCACACAAGACGGCATAATACTGAGAGGCTCGAGAATCATCATATCTGAGAGCCTGAGGCAACATGCCATAAAGCTGTATCATGAGGGACACTGTAGCATTATAGCCACTAAAGGAGCATTGAGAGATAGAGTGTGGTTCACTTGACTAGATGAGCGAGTAGAAAAGGAATTGAAGGCATACCACATCTGCAATTGCCCGTCTCCTAAGGTGACTCAGCACCCAGTGACAATGTCTTACCTTCCTGCCAATGCTTAAGAGAGAGTCATAATTGACTTATTCGGACCATTAGGAAATGGACAGCATCTACTGGTATTCAAAGACGAGTATTACATTTTCCCCTCGGTGGAAACACTGTGCTTGACGATTCATGATAAAGTCATAGAAAGGCTGGATGACATCTTTGCAACCTGGGGTATCCCTGAGATCCTCAAGTCTGAATATGGCCCACCCTTCAATAGCAAAGAGTTCAAAGAGTTTCTTGTACGACTCAACGTCAAACACCAAAAGAGCACACCCCTCTGGCCCCAAGCCAATGGTGTAGTCAAAAGATTTATGGGCACCCTCAAAAGGGTACTTTAGAGAACACCCATGGAGGAATCGACTTAAGCCAGACCATGTGCCAGCCCTCTGGGCCTGTCGATCAACTCCTCACTCTACAACAGGTGAGAGCCCAGCTACCTTGTTGTTTGGGAGAGCTAATAGAACAACATTACCTCAATGGACATCAGAGCAGTCAGTGAACACTGATGAACTTTGTGAAGCCTCTCGTAAGATGAAAATGAAAGAGTATGGTGACTAGCATGGACACGCCCAGGAAACAGTCTTTGACAAAGGAGACTGGGAGCTGGTAAAGCAGAGACAGAATTGAAAGACCGACACCTCATTAGCCACTACAGGTGGTGGCGTGCATGGGACACATGGTGACAGCACATCATTCTGGGAAGTTCATCACTCAGGAGACATCACATTTCAAACACCTACCTTGTCACTTTCCAGCTCCTGACACTATCTTGGAGGCGACCACATCTCCAGGTTTGGCTCCCTCTCCTGGACCTTCCGTTGCCTGATGAGGGTGGACCTCGATCATATTGAGTCACCCGAGCAGGGAGACAAGTGCGAGCTTCTCGCAGACTGATTGAGGAGATGTGATTTATGTGATGTCTGACCCTTTTTATCTAACAAAGGAGAGATGTAGCATATTGATGCTATGTGCACTAGGACCCAAGTTGTTCTGAGCGGACTCTGAATAGGAACTACATGATGTGCAGTAGAGATGTTAAGATGTGGTTATGGGAAGTATGACATAATGTGCAGAGTATGACTAAATGTTGGGGAATAGAGATATGCTCAACTGTGGCTCCTGTGTGCGTGTCAGTAATCTGCTTGCGTGTTCCAGGGCTGAGGAAGACGCTACAACTGCTGTCTCCCTTTGTGAGTTTTTTTCAGTCTTTCTCTTTCTCCTTCTTTATCTTTTGTGTGTTTTTCTCCTTCTTGATCGTGGTATATGTCCGATGAATGAAAATAAGCGCTAGTACCAAAAAATGAGTGCTGTTGGGCCCCAACTGGCAACCACTGCCTCCAATTAAGCACTGGGGGCACCACATCTGCAATCCACACAGCACCCTGAAATGGTGATAGACAGAGTAAATTAGACAGACCCCCGCTTGCAGTCTACTAGGACCCAAAATGTGCTGACTCTCTACCCTGTCAGTGATGAGTGCTGAGCATGCCCTGGGATGGGAGGCAATGGACATAGGAAACAGGAGAAGAAGCACCCCCACATGAGCATCTGGAGGCTGGGAGACACCGTCGAGCAGGCTGAAAGTTAAAGGGGCCTGTGGGAAGGAAGTTGAAATTGATGCCCCTGCTGTGGGAGTGGCAAGAGTACCCCACACTCTCGTGAATGGAGAAGGATGCAGGTGGAAGAGAATATGTCTGCTGCAACAGCTCATGGAGTGCTGGGCCAAACTCATCATATGATGGTTCATGCAGCACACTTGCAGCAGGAGAGTGCTGCAGCAAAGAGATAGTGAACACCACCTCCAAGATTTCAAAAGTTAAGGATAGCCAAACTCAAGTGACCACATCCTGTACACAGGAAATGTTGAAAGCCTACAGGCCACAGGAGAGCCCAAGGCACCCCTAGATAGTGGACCTTCAATACTCCTTGCCCTGGTACCTGACACATCAGCCCCTGCCCAGCCAAAAAAGATAGGTCATGGGAAGAATTGTAATTCTGTGGCTCTGGCTGGCATGAGTGGAAGATAAACTGTTCAACAGATGATATGTTTCAAAAGAAGGGGTTAGGAATAGTGCAACTGCAATAAGCTGCTAGATAATTATGTGTTTGTCCTCACAAATCATTGGACATATCCTGCACCGCACCAGAGCCTGTGACCTGCAGGGTCTCAGACGTAACTAGGGATCCAGAGTCCACATTGAAGCAAGTGCTGGTAGACAGTGTCACACATAAAGTACTCTATAATATAAAATCAACACAGTGAGCATTGAGGTCGAATTGCTAATAGTCGACTTCAAGAAAATTTGGGAAAGGGTAAACACAATGTGAGGAATCTCAAAGAAATTAACACCCAAGTAGGGACCCTGTGAGCAGCAATAGAAAAATCCAAAAGAACTAAAAAAGGCAATGCAAGCACACACAGAAGATGAACTGATCTAGGAGGAACAATTTAAGGCTGATTGGAGAGGCAAATGGGAGGAAAGACGAAATGTGGAACTCTTTGTTGAAGACAGACTGATCAATGCCATGAAGCCCAAGGGATTATCCATTTTTTATACTGTAGAAAGAGCACACAAAGCTCCTCTGGTGTCCCCTTCATGACGGGGGGTACCACCAAGAAACATCTTATTATCATTCATCTTTACCCATCGAGATCTGATTCTGCAAGCTACTAGGCAACAGTAGCAATTAAGATATGAGGGCAGTAATGATGTTCACAGACTTCATGCAGGTGATTCAGAGTCA
The DNA here is from genome assembly GCA_963921515.1 of Calotriton arnoldi. Classification (NCBI taxonomy): domain Eukaryota; kingdom Metazoa; phylum Chordata; class Amphibia; order Caudata; family Salamandridae; genus Calotriton; species Calotriton arnoldi. The sequence goes on from CAWUFW010001308.1 coordinate 2,458,008, forward strand.
GCAAAGCCACTTCAACGCTGTGAAATAAGCTGGGAAAGGCAATGAAATTTACTATATGATGTTGCCCCTGGCAAAACTGCGCATCATGGCAGAAGGCCAATCTCGGCGTCCATCAGATAAAGCTTGAAACTGGATGCAAGGGTGGAACCCAATGGCTCGGAGAAATAATGGCCAGAAGGAGAAAAATAATCAAAGGGAAAGAGGAACAGTAAACACTTGGATGACTGAACCACCCGGAGGGTGACTGGACAGGCTGCTGGTGACTGCATCTAAAACCAAAGGATTGACCTTTCCTAGTTGATGACTGGTAGACTACAAAGAAGGAAGAGTGAGAGAGGGCATTTTTAAAAGAGGCTTCCATGATAGAAGTGTGTGAGTTGAACCAGATTCAGATGTGAAAGGTATATGGTAGGTGTTTGGGGTGTGGGGGTTACCCTCTCTCCATCCACACTGACAGGTTCCAAGAAGCTTCACTTCTGGCAAGTGGAATAGTCGATCACTCCCCAATGGTAAAGAAAATGTACACCATTCATAGGAGACATTTGGGGGATTAGAGGTTTGACCCATGGTGCTTCCTAGAGCAGGAAGTGGGTGAAGCATAGAGGAAGAAGTTGGAATACTTTGAACAACAGCCCTGTGTCTAGAAGTGTAACCATATAGAAAGCATATAAGTCTGTCATCACAGGCCACTTAGTTTTCATGATAGTGGGCAAGACGAGAGAAAACGAGAAGAAATGTGTAGCTCTAGATCAAGAAATATTAAAGATGGAACAGGAACACATTAAGCATTTCGATGACCTGGACAAAAGATGTATGTGGGCTGAAAAAGAGGAATACGGATCAATATTCTTTGAGAAAGCCCATGCCCACCACTTAAGTGCCCCAAAAAACTATTTAGTGTATGTAATAAAGCTGGAATACTGCTGTGTTGCTTTGGGACAAGAGAGGATACTCTAAGGCATATCCTCAGGATGAACAATAGTCAAAGGCAAATGATACATGAAGACAAAGTGTACTGAAATATTTGCAACAAACTATCAAGCATTTTACTCCTCTAATCTGAATGGCAATACCAAAACTTAGGTCTAGTTTGTCTCGAAATGCAAGACCTTACCATTCCAGGCAGAACACCAATGTCAGCTAGAGCATCTGATCACAGTGGAAGAAGTTGAGGTGTAAAATAACTTCAGTTAGGAAAAATGCCTGAACCTCGTGGGCTGACAAAGGAGGTTCACAAGAATCTGCCAAATGTCATACCTCAATCACTGCTGGCAACATTCGTAGTGGCAATACAGGAAAGGGGCAAGCGCAGCAGATTTAAGTACTGCATGTGGTCCTGCTTCATAAGGAGGGAAACAAAGGTAAGATTGTACTTAATACTGACCCTGATACTTCACATGTTAATACACCTGGATCAATCTGGGTTCCTACCTACCAGATTGACCAGCCTTAAACTGCGTCAATTATTTTTGCAGTTTTTTTATAGTACGTATCTAGCCCAAGAGCATTAGAGTGCTTTACAACAGAACTAGACAACACTACACATTTGTTTTCTTTTTGTATAGGCATAAGGAGATCAAATTATCTGCTCAGAATCAACGGATGTTGAGCAAATACTGGGATTCAGGCCAAGATCCCCATGTTCCTAAGGCAGCAGCTGTAGGCACTACCTCACATCTCATATCATGGGCTAGGAATATAAGGGAACTGGTGGCACTGGCATCATTGAGTGAGGACAAAGCCTTCAACGCTACTACAGGAGATTGACTTTGAACCTTAATCCAATACAACTCCTGTATAACAAACCATAAGCATACATGTGACTTACTGACACAAAATCATGGATATTTCCTATATTTGAGAGAACTAGAGAGGCATTCTCACTATTGCCCGTATTATTTGCCTCAGTAATTGGATCCCTAGTAGAATAGATATATAATGAAATATTATTGAGGTGTAGAAGTGGTGTTCAGGGTTTGATAAGAAGATGTTGTTACATGTAGACAATGTTTTGTTGTATCTGGATAAGCCAGTGGACTTCTTTTATAGACTGAGATCCATATTATGAATCTCCCTTCCTGCAAAAAAAACAATCTTGCCAAGAGCGCAGACACACAACCTTGCACCATGGTGCAAGGGTGCCTGTGTTGGCACTAGGCATCAATGTGTATGCTGCCACAGGCAGAGAGTCCGGGGATGCACTGTATATAATCAATACTTCGCATTCCTGCCCTTTCCTTTTCACTCAGGGCAGCATAGAAAAGTGACTTGCTGTGCTGCCCTGCGTCCAAAACTTGTAAATGAGGCCCGGAATGGAACAGCATATCATGCATGGGCACATTAACCCTGCCCAATCTGACTGTTACAATGCAGGCCACCTTGCACAATGATGCCACTGTGGCTAACTTGGGCCCATGCACAGTAATCTGGACTGTAAACCAATGGCATGCAATGGGGTTGTCAGAGGAGAAACTGCACACCTGTCAGGTGTGGGTCATGTGAAGGAATGAGACATATGAACAGGACAAGCGTCAGGTGTATAGTAAAATGCTTGAAACTACATAGTATGCAGCTGTCCTGACGTGGGTGGTGAGAGCACACAGGTGTCAGTTCCTAGTGTAGGGAGCTGCCAAACTCCTGTTATTACCAAAATCAGACAAGGTGTGAGGGTGAATGCAAGAGAATCACACCAGAGGGCCATGTGTGTTGAAACAATAGAGGATGTGTGGCCCTGGTGGGCCCGCGGTAGTGCAGTGCATTGTAGGCGCTGGCTGAGCATGTCAAACTGCCGCTGTGTCTGAGTGATGAGACATTGCATAGCAGGGAGGAGAGAAGAGATATGTGTACAGCAAGGTAGCCTGACCAAAACACATGCACGGCTGTGTCTGGGTAAAGATGTAGTACATGGCAGGCGGGAGTCTGAAGGCAAAATGTCTCACCATGTCACATATATCATAGTCGGAGGATGTGAGCAGGGATCTTTCAAGATATAGGATGTACTAGTTTGCCACCACAAAGGGCAGGAGTCAGGGATGGTTGGAGGCTGAGATGAATGGGCCCAGTTATGTGGCAAACCTAGGTAGGTACATGTCACCAATTCCAGCGCTACTACCATGTGGGCTACAGCTCATCCCATAGCCCTTAAAAACAGCTAGCCATGTCAGTCCTTTGGATATATTTATGTAGGCACATGAAGTCATCATCTGGATACCATCAGTGTGTGGCAGTAAGTTGAGTGCCTGAGCCAAAATCAGTTTTGACAGAGGAGGGATATATACATACAAGTAAGGGGGCCTGAGTAAAAAGATGTCTGAAACTCTGCAGATGACCTACTCTGTCAATGTTGAAACGGCCTGAGTGTCAGTGTTAGCAATGTACCTAGTGTGACTGGGCCCATCCCCTCAGAGATGCTACACAGTGCCCACTGTCCACAGATATGGAGCCAATTGTGAAACCCTTGGCAAGTACATGTCCTCACACATTCTTGTAGTGTCGCAAGGTTGGACGCTGTGTAGAGGTATGCAGGATATGTGTGAAAAACAGAATCCTTGCCCACATTAAAGCACATTGTGCACGCAAGACAGCTCAACAAGGCAGAGTGCCATGCACTCTGTGAAAGGCAGACTGAAGGATCATCACCAATTTATGGGAAAAACCCATTTCTCCTTCACAGAAGCTGTGGGCTGAGTACTGGTCAAAGGGAATGCAGGCACAGTGGGGACTAGGTGCATTGTGCACAGTAGTGGTGTCAACACGTCAAAACACTATCAGTATAGGCATCATGAAATAGAAAGCTAATCACCAAGGCAGAGGTGAACTGCACCTCATATCACATGTATAAAAATGGCAGGGCCAGAGAGCTGTGTAACTGTGTTGCAACATGTGTCATGACAGGACAGGTCAGCCCTGTTACACAGTGGTTGTGTGAACAATGCAGAGATACTAACATCTGATGGCAAATACACTGCAAATTGGCCTCCAAACCTCTGAGGAACAGATGTCCTAAGCAGCAATGTTGACCTTACAAGGAATGAGTATGAAGTCTGAATGTAAACCAGATTACTCATGTCACCATCTAACATAGATCAACAGCAACATATATATATTTCATTGCAGCGGATGTGCCAACTACTCCTGACCCGCTGCCTCTCCTGCATGAGGATCCTGCTGATGATGACAGCCTGTCAATCATCAACCAAGTCCCCTTCCAGGAAATCCTGTACCCCATTCGGACAACATCTCCGGCCGCAAAAAGGGCTGACAGTGTTGCACCTTCTCCAGAGGATCCGCCTATCATACGGCTAACACCACAAGTAGCCCACCCCTAGCCCTGGACTCTGAGGAACCCAGATAAAATTCCAACATCGTGCAGTAGGAGTCCAGTGGGAGCTGGTAGATGCAGTGCAGGTTGGGATGGAGACCATGCCGGGCACCCTAGAGGGAGTCCATAGGTGCCTCAGTCCCAATAAGGAAAGGACACCACAGAGGCCATAAGAGGCACCTACCTTCTGCTCCATGGCTTGCAACAGTCCCTGGCTGACATCGCTGGTGATGGAGCAAGGTTTCATAAATGAAACTTGCTTGTATTCAATCCTCCTCACGGTATTAATTTATTAAACTTGTATTGTTAATACTAACCTTTGCATTCACGACACAAAAGAAAGGGATGCTTGCCAATGTGTTTTACTAATGAATAACGCTTGTTTGTAATTCAAAATGGCCGCTATGCGCGGGAAAGCTCAATGCGCATGTCGCAACCATATCACATGGTGTGACGTCTTTCTTTGCTTGGTGGGAAACTTCTGCTTCTGCGCAGTGTGCATTAAAATGGCTGCTTGATGTTTTCACATGCTTCAGCTTGCTCTCATGTCATTACTAAATTGTCGTTTCCTAACGCTACTAACGCGGGTTAGAATATATAATTAAATGGGAATAGAATAGAAAAAGTGGGTATACAGTGAAACATTTTATTTGTGATTCTAATATTTTCTTCTTGCACTTTTATTAGTTCGTAAACTTGGGCCTGGGTTGGTGTTCTGAAACTTGAGAGGCAAATGGTTCTGCGCATGTGTCCTGTGTGCCTGCCAAATGAAGTCAACCTGGAAGAAGTCCAAGGCCGCGACCTGATGGCCGAAGATGTTGTACTATTGCTTTTCTTGTCGCACATTGATACAATGTCTGTGAAAATTGGTTTACATTTGTCATAAGACGGGTGGGAAATAAAGCGAATGTATTAATTTGAAGGGGTGGGAACGTAAAGACAATAGGCTTTACAATTTAAGCCAAATTGATATGGTGCGAGAATCCACCCCCTGTCCCTGTCCAATCAGAAGTAGTGGCCCCATATTTTAGCAACATTAAGGAGAGGTACATGGGCATAGAAGGGTATAATAGAATATAGCATTAGTTAATGAGAGAGCATTTTGCGTTCATGAAGAACAGGCGTCCATGCTGCCAGAGCGCGCTTAGCTCCAGACCGCCAAGCTGACCGATTGCAGACCGAGTCCCTGTCCAGAAGAGGTCCTGAGGAGGGGGCGGCAGAGTCCATTAGAAGGAAGGCACGGGAGAATCGAGGAGAAGCCGAGCATCAGAGAGGGGAACGACGCAGGCGTCGTTGTAGAGAGGTCACCGGTCCTGTCCTGATCCTGGAGGAGGTCTTTGCTCTTCATCCTTCCTGGGTTTTATTCTTTCAACTCCTTGGCTAAGGGATTTTGGTTCTCGCACTTAGGTAAATATAATGCAACCTTTAGTTGCGCTGCTGTCTCTATCTTCTCCTTTTCTTTAAACACCGTCATTGATTAACAATAATCATTTCTATGCTTAATCTTGGGTATTGCGATTAAGTACCATGTGGCTCTGTATTTTACTCTGCTAAATCTTTAGATAAACATTTTAAAAACTTCCTGACTCAGTGGTTATTTCAGGATTAAGTACTATAAATGAATGTCACTCATTTTAAATTTCCCAATTAGCAAAGGATTCATTGGTAAGTCATTACTCTTCAATCAGAAGGTAATTGGTAGCAGGGATTTTGATAGAGAGTAACAACTGATAAAACCCAGCGTAAGTATTAGCGTAGTATGAATGTATGGGCCCAAGTGAGTATCTGGTGTATGAATGCTGTTTGCTAATATCGCGCTGGATCAGTTTTCTGGTTATCAGAGGATGGTTACTCTTTGTTAATTGGGTAACGAGAATTTTTATTTGTATTTTTATGAACTAACATCCGTGTATTCAAAGTTTTGTTTTATGTTGTCCAGAATACCCCGGGGTAAAAGGAATAGCGGATGGTAAGTGGAAGCCATACTGCAGTGAGGTTATCTGCCAGGCAGAAATAGTACTGAAAAGTTAAGCAGGACTTTCAGTACTCGTTAGGGACTCTATACGTGTGAGTAATAGCAAAAGAGTACGCTGGTAAAAATTTGATGTTATATCACCTAGAAAGGGTAACATTGGAGAAGTAACAGGTACTTCTGGAGCTTGTGTGAAGAGTAGACGGAAGTGTTTTACTCGTAGTGTATGTTTAGTAAACGGAAAGGTTTTACTAAGTGTGAGAGAAAACTATCTTTTCTATTTTAGAGAAACTGGCATGATAGCGAATGTTTTATGTTGTTACTGAAATTTAATTAAGATTTATAGAGAAAATAAGTTTGCGCAAATTTTTGTAAAGGGAGGTTCAGTTGCCGGAGAGGGAGCTGACATCACTAAACGCCGCGCTGAGATTGGTTGAATCAGCGGGTGTGGAAAGACACTTGTAAAGGAGGGGTTAGTAGTCAGGAGTAGTACTGACGTCACAGGTGCCGCGCTGGGATTGGTTGAACCAGCAAGGACAGGAAAGAGCAGATTGTAAAGGAGGGGTTGACAGATAAACGTCACCAAAAGGCCGCGCAAGGATTGGCTCGGAAATAAAAGATAGCAGACATTTGATTGGTCAAAATTATAGAAGCGAAATTCTTAGTGGATAAGGATTGCATGTTAAAACGCGATCCGACTTTAACAGGAATTCGTCAGGATAGGAGATATTTAGGCTTTGCAGAATATAATTTTATACATCGGTATTTACCCAAGATGTACGGAGAAAGGAGAAAAATGTCATTTTACAAAAGATTAAGAATTATTTTAAAAAGGACAAACCAATCAAAACTAGAGAAGGAATTATTATTCCACCAGCTAAAACGCCCGCTTCATTTATGATGACGGAGAGAGGTTATCATACTTGTGTATGGATGGAGAATTGGATAGAATATACCAAAAATGATGGAATACTAGCATTTCCCGAGAATGGAACGTTCAATGGGCGAATCCTACAAAACTTAAGATTGAGGATGAATGACTTAGAACCCAGACCTAGATTAACTCAGTACAAAGCTCTAGAGGAATGGGAAACCGAGGCATTTGAGCGGGACCGATCTAGAAGTAATAGGAGTTATCCAGGATTTTTCCCCAGATACCTATATGAGTCTAGGAATGGTCAGATGAAACAATGGAGAAGGGCAATGATTACAGAAGGATTATATCCATTGTTCTCAGCAGAGGAGAAATTAGGAAGTAAGTGCACAGAAAAGACAAAACATTTAATGAGAAATGAGGAGTCTGAAGATGAATTTATGGAGGAAATGTTAAGAAACCCCCACCATATCAGGAAGGGACAAGTGGATGCACCCCAAGTGCACCACCGAAAACTCCATTAGTGCCACAGGTAATGCATGAATTCACCACGAGTAGAATACTTCATGACAAAGAAAAAGAAAGCCCTAGAAAAGACCAGAGCAGAAAAAATACAGAAAATAACTCATATAAAAGTACACCCTGATTCGTTGACCATACCAGTAACAATTGGTCCAGTAGTTCCATTATATGGTACTCAGGGAAGCTGTCCTCCACCGATACTTACACCTACTCCTGTGAATAATCCCAAACCTGAAGCTCCAGTTATAATTGAGGATCAATTTAGTGAATGTGAATCCACAATATCACTTATGGACTTGCCTATTCGAGGTTCTGTAAATAGCACTCCCAGAAAAGATGTACCTGGATGTTCAAAAGATGTAAGTTTAATAACTTCATCGGGAGCAAAAAGTGCTACCATAGTAACAGCTGAAGATCTAGAAAAATGGGTGCAAGGGTCAGTTAAACAGTGCACACCTCCGAAAATAATGGACATTCATAAATTGAAAGTCGAATTAGAAGAAATAATAGCAGGAAATGTAGGACTAGAACGCTTAAATACCTATGATGAAGAAGAATTATTGTTCCTGTGTAGGAGTATCACCAGAAATGTAAGGATAGTCCATGAAAAATTATCCAACTTAGCACTACAGATGGGAATAGAAATAGGGAGATCAAAGGTACTACAGAAACCCTATAGAGCAGAATTTTCAGACAAAGATTTAGAAAATATTAATGCCTCTGGAAGAAGATTACAAATAAGAGAATTAATGTTAGTTTTGCAAAAATGGGGAGACCTAGATAAATGGAAAACTAGGTGGGCCAAGAAAAAGGAAGAAGCACGAACAAGTAGAACAGCATCAGAATATGTGATGAAAGAAACAGGGAAAGCAGACCAGAATGTATCCAATGCGAGAAGTTGCGGGAGGAGGATATGTACATGTCCCATGGAGCACACAGGATATTTTGTCATTTACGAATGATTTTCCAAAATTGAGAGAAAAACCAATTGAATGGTACAAGCAGGTTGATAGGTTTGTGAAGGTGTCAAAGGTATTGTTGAAGGATTTGGATGGGTTGTTTGATATAGTGGTACCTGCCGATTTATGGACAGATTGCAAAATCACAGTCTATTGGCCTAGTGATGAATATCCTAGAGATCCGAAGACAGGTGCCCCGTCAAATGATGTGATGAAAAAGTATCAGCAAGTGATAACTTACCTGAAAGGGAAAATACCACCGAAAGAAACAGATTGGGTAAAAATAGATCGAACTACCCAAGAAGCTAATGAATCAGTACATTCTTACTATGAGCGTCTATTGCAGGTATTTAAAGAGTTTAGTGGATTTGAGGACATTGGAGACAAGAACATGAGTCAGTTTGTGTATCGATTTGTTTACGGTTTGAAGCCAGAAATTTGCCAGATGATTAAACAGCATATTCTGTGTTGGCAGGGAAAGCCCATTGATGAGATTTTGAAGTATGCAAAATATTGTGGAGACGATATTGAGGATAGACACACGAAATTGCAGGAAAAAGTAATGTGGGCTCAGGTGAAAATGGCTGAGAAACAGGGAATCAATTTGGAAAATCCGAGTGAAAATCAAGGAAAAGATTCTGGAACGAATGGTGATACTGGGAATGGTGGAAAGTTTAGAGGACGAATGAGAAGAGAAGAAGCTAAAAAGAAATTTCCTTGTCATGGATGCGGAAAATTGGGGCATTGGAAGGATGAATGTAAAAAGATTCGGAATAATAATGGCCCAATTCAAAATTTAAATCCACAGACGCAGAATGACTCACAGCAGGGTGTAAATCCTCAGAGTCAGTTGCCACCTGCACCTATTCATGGTAATGTAAGCAGATCAAAGCATGGTACAGACATCGGATATCCAGGAGGAAGTGGTAAGAATGATTATATGACATCACAATTTCTTTTGCAGGACGATTTTTGTCAATTCAGTCCATGACGGTGCCTAGGAGAGGGGAAGAAGGAGTGCATACTTGGCGCATCCTTACAGGTAGATCAGTCAGGTCCATATGTTGAAGGGAATGTGAAAGGTAATAATATTACTTTCCTCTTGGACACTGGTGCTACCCGGTCTACTGTGAGAACAGCAGACATTCCAGACCTTCCTCTCTCTGGGGAAAATATCCAAGTAGTGGGGGTTGCTAATCAGCGGATTAGAACACCTCTTACCGAACCCATGGAAGTTAAAATCGGAGATTTCAGGGAAATGCATCAATTTGTAGTGTGTGATTCTAGTCCAGTAAACTTATTAGGTAGGGATTTGTTGTGCAAGATGAATTGTACAATTTTCTGCACACCGGATGGTGTGGCAGTTCAGACACCAGATGAAGATCATGTATATAAAATTATGATTGCAAAACAAGGTACAGAAGTAGACGAGATGTTTTCGTTAATAACAAAAGATGAGTTGCCAGAAGAATTAAAAGATACAGTAAACCCCATAGTATGGGATTTCACCGGAAAAGAAGTAGGACTTATGGCTAAAATAGATCCAGTTAAAATTACTGTAAAGGAAGGTGCAATTTTCCCAAATACCAGACAGTACAAAATGAGTGCAGAAGTAAAAGCAGGAGTCATTGAAGAAATAAATCGAATGGTAGAACAAAACATACTAAAAGAAGTAATGAGTAGCCCATGTAATTCACCAATAATGGGATTAAAGAAACCTAGTGGAAAATATAGGATTGTTCAGGACCTGAGGAAAATAAATAAGATTGTAGAACCATGTTGTCCCATAGTACCAAATCCTGCAGTAATTCTATACCAGATTCCGTGGAGTGCAGGATGGTTCACAGTAATTGATTTGTGTCAAGCGTTCTTTTCAATACCATTACATCCAGACAGCCAGTATCTTTTCTCATTTAAATTTGAGAACAAAGTTTATGTGTGGAATCGTGTTCCTCAGGGGTACACAGAAAGTCCTTCTATTTTCAACCAGATACTGAAAAAGTGCCTTGAAAAACTAGTGATGCCAGGAAGCTCAGTATTAGTCCAATATATCGACGACTTATTGGTGGCATCGAACACCAGAGAGGACTGTGTGGTTGATTCCATAGCATTATTAAATCTTTTGGCAGAAGAAGGACATAAAGTCTCACCTGAAAAATTGCAATTCTGTACAACAGCTGTTAAGTATCTGGGACACCAAATTGAGAGAGGAAAAAGAAGAGTAACAGCTGAAAGAGTAGCTTTAATAAAGAAAATGCAAATGCCTGTAACACAAAGACAAGTGAGAATGTTCCTAGGAATAGTAGGTTACTGTCGACAATGGATACCAAGATTTTCCATGTTAGCTAAGCCCTTAATTAACATGACAAAGAAGAAAGCAAAGGACCCTGTGGAGTGGGAGGATGAAAGTGTAGAAGCCTTTGTAAAATTGAGAAATGCCCTATGTTCAGCACCTGCCTTAGGCATGCCTGATTATAAAAGAGAATTTGCATTGTTCTGTCATGAGAGAGAAAATTGTGCACTTTCTGTCCTAACTCAAAGACATGGACTAGAAAGACGTCCTATAGCATATTTTTCTGCTACATTGGACCCAGTAGCAGCCGCGTTGCCAGGATGCCTAAAAGCAGTGGCGGCTACTTGTTTGAGCATTGAACAAAGTGAGTCAATTGTGATGGGACACCCTGTAAAAGTGTATGTTCCACATGCAGTTGTCATTCTGTTGACAAGAACCCGAACTCAGCATCTTACTCCTAGTCGGCTGACTAAATATGAAAGAATAATAATGGGAGCTGAAAATGTGAACATGGTAAGGTGTACTATAATAAATCCAGCAACCTTACTACTAGACCCATATCATGAGAGAATTAAAGATGATGAAGACGATGAACATGATTGTATACAAATCACAGAATTATGCACAAAACCACGCCCAGATATAGAGGAACAGCCTCTTAAAAAGCCAGACAGGGAGCTATTTGTAGATGGTTCATGTCAAAGACATGAAGATGGTAAACTAACTGCTGCCTATGCGGTATGTGAATTAACTGGAATAGTTGAAGCATCTTATTTACCAGGAGTCAAATCTGCACAAGTAGCTGAATTGATTGCGTTGATAAAAGCATGCAAAATTGGGAGGAATCAGAGAGTGACCATATTTACAGATAGCCAATATGGTTACGGGGTTGTGCACGATTTTGGCCAACTATGGATGCAGAGGGATTTCATGACTTCTTCAGGATCCCCCATTAAAAATGGACAATTTGTAAGGGAATTGCTAGAAGCAATACACTCACCAAAAGAATTGGCTGTGGTGAAATGTGCCGCACACCAGTCAGGAGATGACTGGGTGGTAGTCGGCAACAGATATGCAGATCTGGTGGCTCAACATTGTGCCAAAACCAGAATGTCAGTCAATAAGAGGGTGGAAAGAATGGGAATCAGCTGCCAACTTATGCTGTATATGCCACCTGAAACTTGGAATGAGGTGAAGAAATTGCAAGATGAGGTTGATGAAAGTGAGAAGAATTTGTGGATCAAAGTGGGTTGTTCGCAAAGAGGAGATGATGAAGTATGGATCAGTGCTGATGGCAGACCAGTCATGCCAGACTGTTTACTCTCACAAATGGCTAGAATGCATCATGGAGACACACACATAGGGAGAGATGCAATGATTAGGCTGTTCAGACAAAATTGGTATAATCCCAAATTCAGGGCTGTTGCAGAGAGTCTTTGCCAGAGATGTCTAACTTGCCAGATGCATAATCCGGGGAGGAAGACAGTAATTGGATTTGGGAAAATTGGAAAGGCAGAGGGTCCATTTATGAGACTTCAGTTTGATTTCATACAGTTACCACCATGTAGAGGGCTGAAATATGTACTAGTCATAGTGTGTCTGTTTTCAAGGTGGGTGGAGGCTTACCCTACTAGGAGAAATGACAGCATTACAGTTGCAAAACTGTTGCTACGAGAGCTCATTCCTAGGTTTGGTTTTCCAGTAACTTTGGAATCAGATAGAGGAAAACCTTTTAACAGTGAAGTGATTCAAATAATCTGTGAAGCATTTCAAATCAAACAGAAACTGCACTGTGCATATCGTCCAGAAGCTTCTGGAGTGGTTGAACAATTGAATGGCACTATAAAGTCAAGACTGGGAAAAATGTGTGCATCAACATCATTAGAGTGGCCAGATGCATTACCACTTGTTCTAATGGGACTCAGAAGTATACCTGACAGAACCACAGGATTGAGCCCACATGAAATAATGATGGGAAGAGCAATGAGACAAACACATGTTCCCACAAACAAACTGGTGAATATATCTGATGATATGGTTCTGGACTATTGCAAAGGATTGGCTGACCTAGTGCGTTCTGTCTCTCATCAGGTTGGAGAAGACGCAGTGTCCAGGCAGCCCGAGCAAGAACATGATCTGAATCCTGGTGACTGGGTGGTAGTGAAGAATCACACTAGAGAAACGTGTCTATCACCTAGATGGGGCAGACCGTGTCAAGTCATACTGACAACGAATACAGCAGTGAAGTGTGCCGGATTTCCTAATTGGATTCATGTAAGTCACACCAAGAGAGTACCAGATCCCGAGGAAGAGAATCCTCAGACAACGCCAATCACTGAAGAGGCTGAAGGTTGCCCAGCTGTAGGATCTCAGATTCGAGATTCCAGAGAAGCTGAAGAAGAACAACCGAGCACAAGTCAGGATTGGATACCCGTGGTAGAGGTTCCTGAAATATACCACAGAACAAGAAGTCAAGAGAAATTGGAAGAAATTGAAGAAGATCAGATAGGTGAAGAAAAAGCAGTTCAGGAACAAGAAGAAAAGACATTAAGAAATCCTGAACAAGGTCAGATAGGGAAAGGAAACTGGACTCAAAACAGTGAAGACCTAATAGACTTTGAACAGGGACAGATAGGTCTAGAAGAATCCGGTCAGGCTGCAGAAGTTCACAGTGCAATAAGCCCTTATCAGAACAAGTTAGATCAAGAAGAGTGCACAGAAGAAGAAAACCTTGAAAAACATGAACTTGAATAAATAAATAAAGAACAAGGTCAGTTATTGGAAACTCACAGTGGAGCTGTTACAGAGAAACCAATTAGACCTGAAAAGGAGCAAAACAGAAGAAACACAGTAATTGAAGAACACGAAACAGTGCTAAGCAGTGAAATTAACGAGATCTCTAAAGACGAAAACAAAGAAACAGTGCCAACAAAGAAAACAAGAAAAGGAGATTATTGGCCGAGTGTCATTAAAAGAGTAAAGTACCACATAACAACCAGAAGTGAAGATCCAGATCAAGTACCTGAAGTATCAAGTCAAACCGATCAAGAGAAAAAGCCAGAGAAAAGAAGAAGTAAAAGACTGAAACTTGTGAATAACAAATTTAAGGGTCCTGACTGGACTTATATCATCCTTGAAGATTTTGAAAGCTCAGAATCAAGTGACAGTGGTGGCGAAGGAACAAGTGCAGAATTGACATACGAAGAAGAAACAAGACCACCCTGACTAAGCAAAAGAATAAGCTAAAGAAAAGAAGAAAAGATAAGAAGAGCAATCTTCCTTGTCGAAAAATGCCTGACGATAGAGTTACTGGGAGACCAAAACAGAAATGTTGTAGAAGATGCTGTGCAATATGCATATGTAGTCTAGTAATGGTGCTTATAGTATGGTTAGTCCTGATTGTAGCAATTCCTTACCTTATGATAATAGATAAAAAGATTAATAATGAAACTAAGGAGAGGACAGCAAACATGAAGGGCAATAGAGTAGAACTAATGGCAGAAAGTGAACCAGAAATTCATCATGAAGTAGCTGACAATGACACTAGTTTGAATGTTTTCTACAAAGTTATTATTTCAATATGTAGACACCATGGAAGTTAGTAATTGTTATGTCTGTATGAAGTTACCTGAATCAGTAGCAGAAGGATTAACATATCACCATTTACCACTGACATATGGCATATCATGTAGTGTTTTGTCTAGTTTATTTTATAGAACAGGAAACTTCAGTATTATTATTCAAACTTAGATGTGATATTTTCTGAGGTTCCGATTCGCAAGAGTATGAACCCAGTGCTTAGTAGTCCAAGACGCACAGTTTATGGGAGAATTTTTCTTAACAATGAAATCAATAGACATAACACATGCACATAGACACAATCTAACATGTTCTTTACTTGAAGAAGAAAAGATATTTTTGAATTTAGTAGAAGATAGAAGACAAGGGGGCATATTAGCAAGACTGGCGATAAAATTATCGCCGTTTTAGCGGCAGGAAACTGCCGCTAAAACAGCGATAATTGGCTTGCTAATAAGCGTTATAGAATTCCAATAGAAGCCCAGGTTAAATGTCCTGCACATCTAACCTGGGCTTCTATTGGAATTCTATAACGCATATTAGCAAGCCAATTATCGCCGTTTTAGCGGCAGTTTCCTGCCGCTAAAACAGCGATAATTTTATCGCCAGTCTTGCTAATATGCCCCAAGACTCTCAAAGAAAGCTTCTGAGCATAAGGCTCATTTACCACCTTGGGCTGAGAAAGAAGGTAGTTACACACTTGGCAAGGCTCAAGCTGCTATGGCTCTGGATTTCGTAAAGACAGGG
The DNA here is from genome assembly GCA_963921515.1 of Calotriton arnoldi. Lineage (NCBI taxonomy): Eukaryota > Metazoa > Chordata > Amphibia > Caudata > Salamandridae > Calotriton > Calotriton arnoldi. The sequence goes on from CAWUFW010001308.1 coordinate 2,473,275, forward strand.
AAAATTTGTCTTCATAGGTTAAAGACTGATTTTAACAATGTTTTCATCGGTACCAGTGAATGTGAACACAATTTTTTAATTCTTGGAGGTTGGGGACTCAAAGGAGGAACAGATTCAGTTTTTCCTGGAATCTATTATGTGTGTGGGAATAAGGCTTACTTTAGGCTTCCTGCACGGTGGTATGGAAGTTGTTATTTTGGAATAGTATTTCCAAAGATATACCACGTAAAAAGAAACACTGAGAGCAATGAAAACAATAGCGAATTAATACGTAGTAAAAGAGCTAGTTTTTCAGAAATTGTAGGTGATAATCAATCAATCAATCACAGAATTTGTAGAGCGCACTACTTACCCATGAGGGTCTCAAGGTGCTGGGGAAACGGGGGGTGTTGCTGCTACTGGTCGAACAGCCAGGTCTTGAGTAGTCTCCTGAAGGTCAGCAGGTCTTGGGTCTGTCGTAGGCTTAGTGGAAGGGTGTTCCAGGTCTTGGCGGCGAGGTGTGAGAAGGATCTGCCGCCGGTGGTTGTTCTTCGAATGCGAGGGACGGTGGCGAGGGAGAGGTCAGCGGAGCGGAGCTGGCGGTTGGGGACGTAGAAGAGGAGTCGTCTGTTGAGGTAGGCTGGGCCAGTCTTGTGGAGTGCCTTGTGTGCGTGGATGAGGAGTTTGAAGGAGATTCTCCTGTCGACGGGGAGCCAGTGCAGGTTCCTCAGGTGGGGGGTGATATGGCTGTGGCGTGGTACGTCGAGGATCAGGCGTGCGGAGGCATTATGTATGCGTTGCAGTCGCTTGATGAGCTTGGCCGGGGCTCCCGCGTAGAGGGCGTTCCCATAGTCAAGTCTGCTACTGACGAGGGCCTGGGTGACTGTTCTTCTTGTGTCTGTCGGGATCCACCTGTAGATCTTGCGAAGCATGCGGAGGGTGTTGAAGCAGGAGGAGGAGACTGCGTTAACTTGCTTGGCCATGGAGAGCGTTGAGTCGAGGATGACTCCCAGGTTGCGTGCGTGGTCGGTGGGTGTCGGGGCTGCTCCCAGTGTCGTAGGCCACCAGGAGTCGTCCCAGGCTGAGGGGTTGGAGCCTAGGATGAGGACCTCTGTCTTGTCCGTGTTCAGCTTTAGTCGGCTGATCTTCATCCAATCGGTGACGGCCTTCATTCCTTCATGGAGGTTGGATTTGGCGGCGAGGGGGTCCTTGGTGAGGGAGAGGATCAGTTGAGTTTCGTCGGCATAGGAGATTATGTTGAGGTCGTGCTGTCTGGCGATGCGTGCGAGCGGGGCCATGTAGATGTTGAACAGTGTTGGGCTGAGGGATGATCCCTGGGGTACGCCGCAGATGATCTCGGAGGCTTCGGATCGGAATGGTGGGAGGCGGACTCTCTGGGTTCTGCCGGTGAGGAAGGAGGTGGCCCATGGTGCATTGATTCCTTCAGTGGGAATAATTCTGAACTCAAGGAAAATATGGAAATTGTCTACAGTAGTTGATCGTTTATCAACGGATACTGCTGGAGGTTTTCTAATGATTAATGCGGAGATGGTTGCGATTGGGTCTATGGTTATGCAAAATTGACTTGCTCTTGATATTATATTGGCAAAAGAGGGCGGAGTCTGTAAATTATTGAAGACGAAACATTGTTGCACTTATATTCCTGATAAGAGTGCAGAAATTGGAACGTATATACAGAATATAACTAAACTTGAGAAAGAACTTAAACCACTGGAAGTTGATAGTGTATGGGAAAGATTGACACATAGTATCTCGTCAATTGGAACCTGGTTTGCTAATATAGGGAAAGGACTTATAGGTCAAATATTAGTACCCTTAGCAGGGATAGCAATAATAATTTTGGTAATAACAATATGGTGCAAATGCTGTAAAAGGAATGGAACGTATAAGGTGACAGGAAGAGGAAAGAAACGAAAGGTAGATGAAATCGAACTTGAAGAATGAAGAAGTGAATTATACAAGAAATTAAAAGGAGATTGTAAAAATAGAAAGAGTAAAGATGAGAATGAAGTAATTTGCTAGAAGTTGGCATCTGATTTAGGGTAATGTTTTTGATGGCTCAGAAACGCCATCAGAGAGGGGATTGATGGAGCAAGGTTTCATAAATGAAACTTGCTTGTATTCAATCCTCCTCACAGTATTAATTTATTAAACTTGTATTGTTAATACTAACCTTTGCATTCACGACACAAAAGAAAGGGATGCTTGCCTATGTGTTTTACTAATGAAAAACGCTTGTTTGTAATTCAAAATGGCCGCTATGCGCGGGAAAGCTCGATGCGCATGTCGCAACCATATCACATGGTGTGACGTCTTTCTTTGCTTGGTGGGAAACTTCTGCTTCTGCGCAATGTGCATTAAAATGGCTGCTTGATGTTTTCACATGCTTCGGCTTGCTCTCATGTCATTACTAAATTGTCGTTTCCTAACGCTACTAACGCGGGTTAGAATATATAATTAAATGGGAATAGAATAGAAAAAGTGGGTATACAGTGAAACATTTTATTTGTGATTCTAATATTTTCTTCTTGCACTTTTATTAGTTCGTAAACTTGGGCCTGGGTTGGTGTTCTGAAACTCGAGAGGCAAATGGTTCTGCGCATGTGTCCTGTGTGCCTGCCAAATGAAGTCAACCTGGACGAAGTCCAAGGCCGCGACCTGATGGCCGAAGATGTTGTACTATTGCTTTTCCTGTCGCACATTGATACAATGTCTGTGAGAATTGGTTTACATTTGTCATAAGACGGGTGGGAAATAAAGCGAATGTATTAATTTGAAGAAGTGGGAACGTAAAGACAATAGGCTTTACAATTTAAGCCAAATTGATATGGTGCGAGAATCCACCCCCTGTCCAATCAGAAGTAGTGGCCCCATATTTTAGCAACATTAAGGGGAGGTACATGGGCGTAGAAGGGTATAATAGAATATAGCATTAGTTAATGAGAGAGCATTTTGCGTTCATGATGAACAGGCGTCCATGCTGTCAGAGCGCGCTTAGCTCCAGACCGCCAAGCTGACCGATTGCAGACCGAGTCCCTGTCCAGAAGAGGTCCTGAGGAGGGGGCGGTAGAGTCCATTAGAAGGAAAGCACGGGAGAATCGAGGAGAAGCCGAGTATCAGAGAGGGGAACGACGCAGGCGTCGTTGTAGAGAGGTCACCGGTCCTGTCCTGATCCTGGAGGAGGTCTTTGCTCTTCATCCTTCCTGGGTTTTATTCTTTCAACTCCTTGGCTAAGGGGTTTTGGTTCTCGCACTTAGGTAAATATAATGCAACCTTTAGTTGCGCTGCTGTCTCTATCTTCTCCTTTTCTTTAAACACCGTCATTGATTAGCAATAATCATTTCTATGCTTAATCTTGGGTATTGCGATTAAATACCATGTGGCTCTGTATTTTACTCTGCTAAATCTTTAGATAAACATTTTAAAAACTTCCTGACTCAGTGGTTATTTCAGGATTAAGTACTATAAATGAATGTCACTCATTTTAAATTTCCCAATTAGCAAAGGATTCATTGGTAAGTCATTATTCTTCAATCAGAAGGTAATTGGTAGCAGGGATTTTGATAGAGAGTAACAACTGATAAAACCCAGCGTAAGTATTAGCGTAGTATGAATGTATGGGCCCAAGTGAGTATCTGGTGTATGAATGCTGTTTGCTAATATCGCGCTGGATCACTGGTGTCATGAGGCAGATACACAAACAATTGCCCCGTTGTCGCTATGCTGGCAAACCAGCAGGCCCTTCTTAGTGCTGAGCTGCCTTACTTGTTGTTGCAGAGAAATGCTGCTGGGGACAGAGGATCCACATCTCCAGCCCCTGATGTGTGTGTGCCTCCGTCGCCACCAGCACCAACAACATCCCCCTCATGGGAGGCACCACACTCATCAGAGGATGAAAATGTGGATTTTTCCTCTTTACACCAAAAAACTGGATGGTAGCATTACTCTGTGCAACATGGCCAGTTTCTCAATTTACCTGCGGTTATGGCCATGCCAGTGTACTTCTCCCTTTGCTTTCCCACCTGTTGATCTTACCCATTTGTGGCTATATACATGGCCTATCTTCCCTAATGGCAATTTGGTCCTCCTCCTCACTGAAACTCTCCTCTACTCCACATGTCCCAGGACATATATCCCCTATGGACTCTGTCTGGACATCCACTGGCTCACAATCTATGTTGGGGTTGTTTCACCAAGGACTGGCACTTGCTCCATGCTCCTTGTTTCACATGTCAATAAAACCACTTACCAGAACAAGTGTGTTGTATTTCTAGTCATTATTGGACTAAGTAGACAATGGTAGAGGTGCTGACCCTAAAACCACCTAACATCTTAAGGAAACTGTGTTCCCCAATGTGCATCTAAACTAGCAAGTACTTACCAAAGGTTACACGCATGAAATGCTGCAATTAGCAATCAGTCAATTGTAAGACTGAATGCCATTTCTGCCAAAGTGGGGAATACATCCATGCATACTACCCAGCAAACAGTGATGTGCCAACAAAATGGTGCTAGGGAGAGAGTGTAAGTGGTTGCCATCAGTGTGGCACCAAACACATCCTAGATTAGTCACAATGGTTTGACTGATCATCCATACAAAATATTCAGCATTACATGCACACACAGTTCAACAATTGGTTAATGCCTGTTTTGGGCTGTGTGTTCATTCACAACAGTCACAGTGCATCATGTTAGAAGATCCCTTAAGTGACTCCATTCCAAACGTTACATGAACTACTCCTTAGGTGCTCTACCTAGTAACACGTACTCATACACTGCCAAGAATTCTTCCAGCATGTGCTTAACCCAACCTAAGCAGATGTGACAACTGCCACACAGTTAATAAGTAAGCAGTTTTGAAAGTGCAAAAGATTATTTATTAAACACACCATAAAACCTTAAAATCTAAAATTCTATAACCAACAATAACTATTCCTATCTACACTATGACTAAACTAACCTACGCTAACTTACTTACACTATCTTAACTTAAAACTAACCGTACCTACGTAACCTAACTTAACCTACTTTACACATATACCACAACAGACAGATTAAACATAAATAAGGCTCCCGGTTTTCCGTTTAAACAGATTTTTACATATAAATACAGACAGAAAACTTTTATTCCTTTGTCTGTATTTATATATAGAAACTGAAAAATACTTACCAACCGGCTTTATGGTGTCTTTGTGCTCCTCTGGAAAATCAGTGTCTGAGGCGCACAGGGGCTAAGGAAAGAAATCTGAAACTGCTACTGCGATGTCGTGCAGATCATTCTCCCCTCTAAATCACCCCACCCTCCCGAGTCTGGGCTAAGCACTCTGCTGCCAAGTGAGACTGATCTGTTAATGAGCGAGCCTCTCTACCTCCCAGGCAGCAGCAGGCCGAGAACGCTTATCGGCCTTTATCAATACATCTCACACGTATTGACCATGTCACAGGGTTAATTTCCCCCTCTAGACATCCTGTTAACACCATGACGTTCGTCATCTGTTGTCTCCCCATAAGCTCGTAGAAACTGCCTGTCCGGAGGCATAGTTTAAAGTGCAAAGAAATGGGCAAGCAGCAGGACAGTGATGTTCTCCTTGTCTTCGAAGTAGTGGTAAAACTGCACGATGTGGTGGATGTGGAGGAGTCGGTGCAGCTCAATTTCTTTGTCGATATACAAAAAAAATGAAAGTCCCATCAAGAGAGATCGTTTAAGGAGGGCCTGGCACCACAGCGAGGTTATGGCTTCATTTATCCCCACAAAGTCTGGGGAGCAAAATCTTTGAATTTTTTCACTGGAAGGGGCCTAGCTGTCAACGACAGCAGAAGCAGCGGCCTTCCCAAAATGAGTACGAAACCAGTGTATTGGGGGTTGGGGGTTGGTGTGAGGGGGGGGCTTACCTTCCTTTAGTGCCCGTGGCACCTTTGCTATGCCATTCTTCACCGCTAAGCAGCTTTAGCAAAGACAGATATATCGGGCGGTGTCCGCCACTTGAACACCAAAGAAGGCAACGACGCATTTGTAAAAGGTGCGCATGAACATCTGGGCGTCTGAGGTACAACAGCGCCTGGTTCACAGCTACAGCCCAGAGCCAAACACAACACTGAGGTTAATTACAGGGTGGCAAAGGCATGCATGCATTTCAGGCTGATTGGCATACCTGCTGAGCGAGGCGCAGCGCTCTGCCCAAGCTGCCGGAGTACCCACGATGCAATGATTACCTGGTAATGCGCGCTCGAGCACTCGGATGCAACGTGGAGAAGACACTGGAATGCGGCCTCCCCCTGGAGAGCAATGCTCGCTCCCAGCCAAGCACAGAGCCATCAAATGGAAATCTAGGCATGCAAATGACTGAGCAGAGATCGCCACATCCAAAACCTAACCCTAGCGACTGTCACCAAGCACTGTCCCGAGCACTGCTTGAATGCTAGCCCTCGCGATTGTTCGTCCAAGCCCAGGCCGTAGTCAATTCTTTTCAAATAAACGGACAATCTTAAGTCACTGTACTTTACAGACCTTGCAGGTAGTCTGACTTGCTGCTAACTGTAGCGTTTTTAGTACACAGGTGTTGTTATATTCCATATAGGTACCCTATTTAGGCACAAGTAACACTGCAACCTTTCACCTATATCCTTCCCTACATTACATACATTACGGTTCTTAGGCACTGACCTTTTACCTAGATATGACACTGCATTCAGAACGCAGGTTTTTCCCTGGTTCGATTCTCATACATTATGCATGAGGCTTCTTGGAAGCACAGCAGGACTAACAGTAGGATTACCATCTCCTGTATAATATCTCTGTATAAAGTTCAGGCCCAACGTCACTCTTTAGGCCGACACAGTAACACAGCAAGGTAAGGACCCCTGAGGAGACCTATGGGTATATATACAGCACATCTTGCTTAGGAAGATAGAGGAGACCGTGACTTCCCGGCTGACACACTGACCAGAGACGCTGAGGTTAATGCATGCAGACGCTCCAGCTAGCAGTGGTCTAACATCCCTCGCGGGGTGTCCAACTCTAGACCAGGACGGGTTCCCACATTCTCTAAACTCTCAGGTAATGGGGTGGACTAGATCCTAGAGGGATTCTTGGCATAACACCTACACAGATGCTAGGTACATTTAGGTACATCTAGTTAGAGAGGCATCGTAGGTGTACGCACTTTTTATCATGTGTTTTATGTACTTGTATATATACAAGATTTATGCAAGATGGTAGAACTATACCAACCCTTTACTTTCATAGTATTGCTAATCATATATCTCTGCTACTGTCTAATGGTTGTTGCAGCTCATCTATGCTACACTAGAATAACAACTGTTCAATAAACCCTTATTGACAAACGCCCAGTATGTTTATTCTGTGTATCTCTGAGACAAACTAAGTGAGCACGAGTGACTGAGCGAAAGGTAGTATATTGTTTCCACGATCCTGGGGGATCAGGGTTGTCATGTTCTGAGGTTGCCAAGAACTATTCTCTCCCCGATAAGAGGATACTCTAGTGGCACTATGAGCTAGCTAATACAGACAGGCTAACATATCCGGTGGGGGTGCACGGAATCAGTCCGCCACCAATCCCACAGTTTATGTTATCCAAACGCGCAGATCCTGTATAGGTAATATAGGAACTACACGACAGTGTAACCACATGAATACTGAAGGGGTGAGGAGGGCACAAGCACACGAGGGTGACTTGTTGAGTGGCTCTGAGCATGTAAAATCTGCATAGATGTCTAAATGTTGGCGTTCCACATTTCTGTAGCCTGATCTCTAATTGTATTGAGAAAGCTGGAGCCCATTACAAGTGCATTAATCTTGGTGGCCTAAAGTGTCAACCTGTGGGATCTGTCTTTACATTTCTTTTATTAATTATATGACAATGGGTGTATACCTCAACCAAAAAGGTGGTGGCTGGAGGAAATGGGAGTAGTAGATTTGGAGGGACTTGAACATTGTTGTCAATTAGCGTTAGTGAGGAGTACAGATAGTGAACCACCCGACTTGCCTTGTCATCACTGCTGTGGGAGAAACAGGAAGAAATCAGGAATCTAAGAGCCCTGTTTACGTTCCTTGATTTTCACTCAGCTTTATTTTCTTAGCCGCACAGCAGGAATTAAGTGACTTCTGTGGGGTTAAGAGTGGGTGTAACCCTGTGATGGCAAAAGGATTGTGATGTCACCTTCACTACCCATAGCACTGGGGTGAATTAACAACCATGGATGTGAACATACAGGCTCAAGTCTTGGGTTTGGCTCACCATCCCATGATTCTGGCCAAATCCCTTAATTTCCCAGTGTCTGTGAAAATGACCTTGTGTAATCAAACTGTTGCTCATTTAAAGCACTTCAGTACCTTTGGTGCAAAGTCACACTATAAAAAAACGGCAAAAAGTGTGCATTGTCGTGGAGGGGGCAAGATGGCCGCCGACAGGCCGTAGAGAGTAGTCGCAGCTGAAGCTCTCTCCCCCCGTTGCAAAAGAAATCGGAAAATGGAATGGTGATATGCCACATTGCTCTTACCTGCTGGACCGACTGATCAGTCGGGTGGTCGACCGCAGCTCTCAACGGTGGAATCGAGATCTAACGGCATCTAAGAGGACACTGTCACTGGAAATTGGCTGTATAATCCAAGTCCTGCATCATTACACTGCTAACAAGAGGGCACCAAGAACGAAAAAGCCCCTAAAGGAATCGAAAGACTCACAGAAGGAGTCAGCTATCTCCGTACCTCCGGCCGCGGCTGGGCGAGGATCAGTGCAGTCCCGGCGAGCACCATCGAAGAGAGCAGAGGGGCCCAGTGGTGGCGGTGATGGTGGTAATGGCGGGAAGCAGAGGGATGGCATCGAAGGAAGGAACAAGACTCGGGAGAGCACCTTCCGACAACCCACTCTGACGGAGACCTTCCTCGCAGCGATACCGGCGGGTGCAGCAAAAACCGGATCTTGTGATCAGGCAGAGATCGGCACAAGGGAAGCTCCAGAGACTGTTGCGACTCCTCTCGCAGTGGATACATTGTCGCAGCCACACTTCGGGCTGACTGCCAGACAAGGGGAGCCGAGTGAAGAGAAGGAAGATAGGCTGGATTCTCAGATCCCGACAGGGCAGCAGGAAGTGACAGAATGTGGTCTGAACAGTGAGCTGCTAGTAAGTGATCTGCGCCCAACTATGGAAAGTAATGGGGAAACAGAGAAAAAGGGTAATGAATGGGTGTCGTCTGTCCCAGAGCCCCTCATGGAGAATGCATCCGCAGGAAGGCGATGAATCGAGCACAGGGGCCCAATTGTACCAAATTTACTGTTGGCTCTCCAGAAGGGGATTGCTTTTATTCTCTTAATGATGATACTGACTTATCACTTTCCAGTGATGGTAATTCATCCGATGGGTCTGATTCTCCAGAGTCCTCCTCAGTGCGTAGAGCACCAGGTGCTCAAAAGACTGTTCTCCGTAAGCTCAGGTCCAAGTCCAAGTCCAGAATGAGCCCTTCCAAAATGGAGATAGCAGCAGCAATGGCGCGAAAGCTCAAGTGGGATTACTCGGCCACTACTCAGCTCTATCAGGACGATGGAGTAATGCTTGAACAGGGTGGGCCTACTAGTCCAGCCGAAACGACTCCGGCTCCCTCAATGGATTTAGTGTACTCCACACTAAAGCAGATGCAGGGGGAGGCCAGGCTGGAGAGCCGTAGGGCGCAGCAAGCAACCAAAAAACTTCAGGGCTCGCTGCGTAAGGTCAATAAGCTATATGAGGACATGGCAGATAGGGTCACCTACGTAGAGGAAAGAACTGGTAGACTCGAGGACAAGGTTAGTAAATGGCAGGCCTCTAAGGAATCACAGGAGAAGTTAACAGAGGATTTACAGTGGAAGCTCAAAGACTTTGAGAATAGACAGAGAAGAAACAACATTAGACTTTTGGGATTGGCAGAAAACGTCGAGGGAGGAGACGTGAGGGTATTTGTAGTAACCCTTCTGCAGGGGGCATTCCCCGACTTGGCCCTTTGGAACTGGGATGCCGAGGTTCAGAGGGCACATCGGTTCCCATTGACCCAAAAGAGAGGGTTCACTGCTAGCCAAGGGGACCGGCCCAGGGCTATCCTAGTGTACATCGGCAACTTTCTCCTTCGGCAGACAATTATAGATAAAGCAAGACCAGATGCCAGACGAACATTCGAGGGCAACACATTCTTCGCCCGTCCTGATTTCTGTCACGCCACGGTCGAAAGGAGATGGAGGCTCAGACAGTTGATAACCCCCTTCCAGGGGGTAGGTTGTGAGGCCTATTTACTGTACCCGGCCCGGCTTAAAGTTATTCTCAATGGCCGAGTTCAAATGTTTTTTTCAGAGATTAAGGCACAAGCATTTCTGACTGAGATACAAGATAAGAAGGGGAAAGATGGAGGGATCTGATCGCTCTGTTTCCGTGTAATGCTGTAATATGACCTACCTTATGGGCAACTACTGATTTAAGGTTCTCTAATGGTTATATATGATTTAGTGATTTAAATATATGTATATTTACAAGAAGGTTAGGTGAATAGCTTATCAGTATCTCACATAGAGCACAGTGGTGTATCAGGGGGAGCAGGCGGGGGGGTGCTGCGACTCAAGCTACGGGCCTCGGCTACCACACATAGGACTTGGTTGACCTATTCGCCCGTGAGGGGGGAGGGGGTGGTCCGGGGGTTCCTGTGGGCTGGGGGGGTTTCTGGGGTGTCAGGGAGGGAGAGGGCACAGCACAGCACGGCATCTGAGATATGGTGAAATACATGGTGAGCAATGAAGTAACGAAAAATAAGGAAACGGAAAGTTTAGGAATGAAGATAGGAAATTTGAAAGTAAACTTAAAGGATAACTGGGTTGGACAGATGCTCGATGTTCATTAATGAGTTTACGAATAGCCTCAATCAATGTCTGCGGCTTAAATGATCAGGCTAAAAGACAGCGGGCTGCAGTGATCTTAAGAACAATGTGCTTAGATTTTTTGTGTCTTCAAGAGACCCATATAGAGGGTACAAGAGGCAGTCTAATGGAACAGCTAGGTTTTCGTCTCATTGCGAATACTAGGCAGAGAACTAAGACTAGAGGGGTCGCCATACTTTCCTGACTAAATGATTTAATAATTAAGAGGAAGTTAGAAGATAAATGGGGTAGATGTGCTCTGGTGGAGTGTATGATACTGGGTGAGACGTTTACTATTTGTTCTGTGTATGGCTCGACCGGGGATGACCCTGAGCTCTTTGAATTTCTAGATCTGGAGCTAGCCTCCTGGCCTACACCAGTCATTATGTTTGGAGATTTTAACATAAATGGTTTGGGTGGACTCTGGACGGAGAATGGGGATAGGTATGTGGGTCGGAAGAAAAAGGTTTTCGAGCAATCTCTATCTTAGTTCAGAATAACTCACTTGCGGATGTGTGGGCTCGATTGAAGCCTGATGATCCTGGCAGTACATTTTTTCAGCTCCGCACAAGCTAGTTGTTAGACTTGATTATTTTTTTGTATCTAATTTATTAATCTCCAGATGCCAGATTGAGAAGTTTCCCCGGATCATCTCAGATCATAATCCTTTAGTGCTAACAGTGGATATAGCAAGGGGGGGAAGACCTTCGAGAGAGGGCTGTTGAAAGATCCAGGGTATGTACATCATATGAAGGAATGAATTGTGGGCTTTTGGGATATCAATAGAAGAAGTACCAGCCCAGGGGTAGTCTGGGACGCGTTTAAAGCTGGGCTACGTGGGGAGACGCTGAGCTATAGTCTGCATAGACAGAAATGAGAGACACAGTTAGAGAAAAGGCTATGCAAGGTAATAATGGAAACAGAGGAGGAGCTGAATGTGGCAATTACTAGGGGTACACCATTTGATGATACCCTGCTCAGACTGGCTCTAGCTAAATCTGAGTCTCAGGATGCTATAGCTACTAAGGCAGCAGCAATTTTCCTTGCGCGAAAGGAGCAATGCTATGAGTTTAGTGAACGGGTTGGGCATACACTGCCAGTGCGCTTGAGGCAGAAAAATACAGCTGGGGAGATTAGGGAAATACTGGATGGAAATGGGAATATAGTTGACGATCCAGTAGGGATCCGTGAGACATTCAAATATTTCTATGGGAAATTATACAGTGAAGAGCAGGCAAGGGACCCTCTTGCAATCCAAAGGTATCTCAATGACATTATTGTGCAATCTATTACCGAAGAAGATAGGGAGGCACTGGAAACTCCACTGACGGCGGAAGAGATTTGCGGCGCTTTAGGCAGCCTCCCGTCGGGCAAGGCAGCAGGGCCCGATCAGATCCCTTTAGAATTTTATAAGACTTTTTTGGAGGTAATTGGACCTGATTTAGTTGATACGGCACTCCAAGCCCAATTAGGTAGTTCCGTCCCAGAGTCATGGGCAGGGGCAGATATAGTAGTTTTTTTGAAAAAGGGGAAACCACCCAGAGAACCGGGGTCGTATAGACCGATAACACTTATGAACTGTGACGCCAAAATCTTTTCAAAAGCCCTGGCGACTAGGTTAAGCAATATAATTGGGAAGATGGTCAATCCTACACAACATGGGTTTATTCCAGGGAGAGGTACAATGCAGCATGTCCGCAGGGTTATAACCCTCTTCGACGCTGCTGAAGTCTCAGGGGATCCTATGGCGGTCATGTTAATGGATGTTGAAAAGGCATTTGACCGGGTCTCCTGGGACTATTTGTGGGCAGTTATGAAGCAGTTTGGTGTTGGGGGGGGCTATGTTAGAGTAATTCAGGCCTTATATAAAGATCCAACAGCTCGACTCAGAGTAAACGGGGGATATACGGCATCTCTAGCAATCAAGCGCGGTACACGGCAGGGCTGTCCGTGCTCGCCATTGCTTTTTGCGATATACATCGATCCCCTGATTCGAAAGTTGGAGGCAAATGGAGGCATTATTCCTATTAGATATCATGGGCTAGAATATAAAACCCTGGCATATGCAGACGACATCGCATTGGTTACTCCAAATCCGGCAGACGGCCTAGTTGCAATTGAGACAGAAGCCCAAACATTTGGCCTCGTATTAGGGTACGCCTTAAACAGGTCCAAGACACAGATAGTCAAGAATATGGGGGTTGTGTTTGATGATACACAGGTAACTGACTCAGCTGTTTATCTGGGGATAAATATATCAGCAGACCTGGGGAAGACTGTAGAAAGAAATATTGAGCCAATAATCGCCAAAGCGAAAAAGGATTTTGATAGAATGCACAATCTTCATCTTTCACTAGTTGGGCAGTGTAATGTGGTGAAAATGGTTTTTCTGCCAACAATTTTGTACCTCTTTAGGGCTATCCCTCTTGAATTTTAAAAAAAATGGTTCACTGCACTGGAGCACATGGTTAATAGGTTTATCTGGGCACATGAGAAAACCAGGAGGGCACTGCGATTTATGTCCTTGCCAAGGGAAAGAGGAGATTGGGCTGTTCCTGATTTTAAAATGTATCATTGGGCGGCGGCATTTCAGTATATGAGCGGGCTAATGGGGGGAGACGCGTCTGACCCCTGGGTCAAGTCTGGATCAATCGAAATGTATACACTTTTGGTGGGAGAAGACGCTGAGAACTGCTTTTTGAAATTTACCGAGCCCAGCTATTTTAAAAGAACTATATTTAAGACCCTGATGGCTGCATATAAGATTTGGACAGCATTTCGCAAAAACATTGGGCTTGGTAGATTAAATGGCTATACTCAACTCTTTAGAAACCCCACTTTTCCTGGGGAAATTTTTTCAGATTCCATAATGGCAGAATGGGAAGTGTGTGGGATTCGGAGGCTGGGGGATTTAATGGGGCCCCATGGAATTTTTCCGTTTGTAGATATACAAAATAGATATGGTATTAGTAAAAGAAATTTCTTCAAGTATCTTCAAATACGTAGTTTTATAGGTGGGAAAAAGGGGGGGCGCTGTGGATTTAGTGAAAATAAAATTATGGATGTTATTAGAGAAGGGGAAGATTGCACTATCCGGAGGATATACGCTGAACTCTCTTTACTCAAAGGCGATGATCTGGAAAAGTTCGAGAAGAAATGGGTATATAAAGTTGGCGTAGATCAGGATAGTTTTAAAACTTCTTTAGAATTAGGCCAAACCCTTCTTTGCTCTGCAGGGCTCCAAGCTCAACAGTATAAAACATTTTTCTCCCTGTATTATACACCTGCAAGGATTGCACAGTGGGGGGGGCAGTCGGGAACCAGGTTCCCTCGGTGTGACAGCACGGACGCTGAAATAGTACATATGTTTGCAGCAAGCCCTCACTTGCAAACTTTAAGGAGTGCGATTGAACTCTTTTTGGATAAAACACTGGAAATTAAAGTGTGTCTCACTCCATCTATAATTTTGCTAGGGGTAAATAATGAGGATAGACAAGATCCATCACAATGTTTTCTTGTTCTGGCTATGTCAGTATTGCGTATTTGTATTGCCACAGCCTGGCACCCACAAGACAAGGGAACTCACCCACAAGACAAGGGAACTGCAGACCCTCAATCCTGGATTACATGATCTGTAGCTCGGATCTGTTCGGCACTGTATTACAACTCAAGATTAACTTTGCACGGGGAAGCTACCATGCAATCCTGCAAGCAGGTACAGAGTGGAAAACACAACTCGCATTACCAGGTCACATCATGTATACTCATAGTACAGTTATGGTCAATCAGGCCCAAGGACGGATCCAGTGGAATTCATCGACACTCAACAAAATTATTAACGCAATAGACACATCACAACCATTACAGACAACTCATTCTACAAATCCGATAAAAAACTTTGAAATAGTTATAAAAAAGCTGATACAAAAATTACAGGAAAAACTAAAACAACGGGACCCAACAAAGAACCAAAACAAAAAAACGAACATGGGGGCATATTAGCAAGACTGGCGATAATTGGCTTGCTAATAAGCGTTATAGAATTCCAATAGAAGCCCAGGTTAGATGTCCTGCACATCTAACCTGGGCTTCTATTGGAATTCTATAATGCATATTAGCAAGCCCATTATCGCTGTTTTAGCGGCAGTTTCCTGCCGCTAAAACGGCAATAATTTTATCGCCAGTCTTGCTAATATGCCCCTTAGTCACTAATGCAAAGCAATTAAATAAACTGATAAGGTCACAGTTTCTTGAATACTCTGCATCTAAACAACTAGAAATAAACAAATTGAAAAACCAGCGCAGGAGAGAAAAAGCAAAAAACAAGAAAAAAATCCAGGATAAAAACTGGGTTGACATCCAGATAGCAGCAAAACAGAATAACCAATGTGCATACTGGAATATAATTGCTAAAGAAATAGGCACAAAAAAAGTATTACAAGCTATCCCTGTCCCCTCGGCAGAATGGGAATCATACCTAGCCAATCTATACAAATTAAATACCACCTCAGAAAGGAATAACAGCCTGGCTAGAATTCTTGGAGCAAATATACTGGATTTTGGAGCACCAAGTCCCTTTTCAATCGAGTTACACATAAAAAAGGCAAGAACGTCGAGAGCAACGGGCCCGGACCAAATCCCGATTAAAGTCCTCCAAAGCACTCGTAAAGCATGGAGCAAATTTTTATTTCCCCTCTTTAGCCACATTTTCACAACAGGGGAAATCCCCAATTCTTGGAAGGGGAGCATTGTCATCCCAATACACAAGAAGGGTTCAAGGCTACATCCGGCAACTACAGGCAGATAGCTCTCCTGGATGCAACAGGAAAGATCTTTGCAGCAACAGTATTAGACCACCTTAAAGACTGGGGGGCATATTATCAAGCCCCAGCGATAATTATCGCTGAGCGCGCTTAGCGCGTGTTTAATTATCGCCGGCTATCGCTGGAATATATTGCCAAGCTAGCGCTGTATTATCAACGCTTAGCGCTATGGCGATAAATATTCCAGCGATAGCAGGGTGTTCCATGGAACATCGCTGGTTTTCCAGCGATGTTCCATGGAAAACAGCGATAAGCTTGATGATAGGCCCTGTGGCCTTAGCACCACAATCCACCTCCCATGTTAGGTATGCCTTAGTCAGGAATTTAACAGACGCTAAATTCCTGAGTTAAGGCAGAGTTAGCGCGATTTCAATTATCGCTATGCCTCGTTGTTAATATCGCGAAGCTGCCTTCGCGATATTTTCCCATGTTGTTTTCACACCCACGCCTACTTTGCATCTCATTATTGATGCGATGCGTGTGGAAAACGGGAGCTAAGTCAAGGAAAGACGCGCTAGCGTGTCCTTGTAAATAATGCGATATAATTATCGCCGATTTGCGCCCGAAAAACGGACGCTAAAGCGGCGACAATTGTATCGCCGGCTCTTGGTAATATGCCCCTGGGCCTTTTCATCAGGTCTAATTCCCTTATATCAAACCGGATTTAGACCAAAGCACTCGGTCACTGATAACATCGCTGTATTGCAAACCATACTAGACAAATATGTGTCCTCAAAATCTCAGGTAGTGTATGCTGCTTTTGTCGACTTTACCACCGCATTCGATAGGGTAGACAGAGGAACGCTTTGGAGAAAGCTCAGCAGAATGGGTATCCCGGATCACCTACTCCACGTAATAACATCACTACATTCCGGGACTTGGTGTCAGGTCCAAATGGGGAGGGAGAAGGGTCTCACAAGCCCAATTCCGACCCCAAACGGCCTTAGACAAGGATGCCTTCTTGCTCCCTTATTGTTTTCCCTTTATCTCAGCGATCTACCTGAATGTTTTAAACAGATCTGCAACTTTCCACGTAAAATTGCTCTCCACAAAATTCACACCATGATGTATGCAGACGATGTAATCATTTTAGACCTAACGCCATTTGGACTGCAAAGAAGCCTGCAAGCACTCCACAACTATACGGAGGAAAATTAATTAATACCGAACATCGCAAAAACAAAAATAGTTCCATTCTCTGGAAGGAAACAGAGTGCCAAATTCAACTGGACTCTAGGGGGAAAATCGGTGGAAGTGACAAACGAGTACACCTATCTAGGTCGAATCTTTACAAAGTCCCTACAAAATGTGCTCCATAAACAGAATCTAAACCGGAAAGCCGAAGTTCATGCGGGGGCACTATCACGTTTATATGCCTCGACCGGTCAAAGACACTTCTCTTCGCTACTCCAGGTTTATAGTGCCAAGATTCCGCCAGTGCTTTCATATGCTCTCGAACATATCCCATCAAAGCAATGGAAACACCTAGATCTAAAAGAAGGGAAGATCTTACGGAAACTCGCAAAGATGTCCCAAGCAGTCCCGGTACAAGCTCTTCGCCTTGAATTCTCACTAGTCAGTTCCTATGCTAGAGGAATCAGCAATGTGATTAGATGGGCATATAACCTACTCCACGCGGAAGAAGGAACGCTACGATCCCTATTCAAAACAGAGACATTTGACCAAGGAATTTTGAAATACGTATTCTGTAGGAATGTCTCAACTGCTTTTAAATTATCTAACGTTAATACTGATTTGTTACAATCATGGACTCCTGCCCAGCTGAAGCTTTTCTTAAAAAACTTCACCCCAAGATTAAGCTTTGACCTCGACGTTCAGCATTGTGCCAAACTGTCACTATATAAAAAATACTCTGAAACTTTGGTCTATAGGAAAACACAACAGTATATTTATTTTAACCTAAAGCACAGAGTTAGGAGATCGATTGTATTGCTCCGATTTGAGATACTACCTCTAAAATCTTTTACTTACAAGTGGCTACCAAAAGAAAAATCTAGTAGTCTCTGTAACTTATGTAATGGTGGCGAGCAAGATTTGGAACATTTGTTGTATATTTGCCCAAATCCGATAGTCGTAGAAGCAAGAAAAAGATTTCTACAACCAATTTATACAAAATGTAGAATCACCTCTGTTCAGGACTTGATCTCGCTTTGCAAGGTTCCGCCAAATGAATTTGTATGTTATAATATATTTAAATTTTTTTAATCCTTTTTAACTTTGTATTAGAATGAAAACTTTTATCATTTTACTGTTTAAACTTTTATATCATGTATCAAATATTTGTGGTTCTCAGTTGAGAACTAAATCAAATAAACTTAAACTTGAAACTTGAACACAGCCTGGCTGCATAAAGTAGCTCCAACGTTTCAGCAATGGCTTGCCAGGTTATTGTCTATTTATAATCTCGAGAAGGGATCTTTGATAGAAAGGGGAAAAAGGGAGATTGCTTGGCAAACGTATATGGGGGCCCATTTATAGATGGAAGGAAAACCAGCAGCACTGATAGCCTTAATGGATAACTTTGGTTCTTCTTTCGCTTTCTTTTTTCTGTGAACAAAGCATCTGAATGAGGATGTTGAATGAAGTATTAACAATGTATTAGCATTGGGGTTTTCTTTTTTTTTTCTTGTTTATTATGCTCCTCTTTGGTTTTCGTTTTTCTCCATTGAACATCGTATTGTGAAGTTTGTATATTTCTCAGATAATATCTGTATGTATCTGGATAAGTTGCTGTGATAAAAAAAATAAAAAAAAGTGTGCATTGTCTATTTAAATAAATGTGAAAAGATACTAGCTGCAGCGTCTTCTTTTGCTTGCCACAAAAATAAATGCGGATAAATACAGATAAAATGATTTAAAAAAAAATATGGATAAATACAGATGGAAATGTGAAAAAAATAAATACCATAAAACCGGGAGCCCTAAACATAAAACCCCCACCTGCCTAAATACACATTTGCACATGAGAAAAACATCAACTACACCTATACAAAACTACCTAAACATTCAAAACTAAACAAATGTATATTTTTATGATTTTTTAAAATTTGTTTAGATTTTTTGTTTTTGTTTGATTTTTAAAACACATACTAAACATTAATCCCCTACCCACTCAACATTCTACCCACCCATGTCCCCACCTAAAAACGGATACATATTAAAAGCTAACAAAACAGTAAAACTAACTTAACCTATTGCTTTACTAAAACCTATAATAACCTATGCTAAAAGTCCAAACAAAGACAACAAGCAATATGATATGCAGAGGGCCAGAATGTTGGAGGAAGGGTCTAAATTTGTTGGTTGACACGGTCCACAGTCTGTTGTAAGCTGCATTAGGGTTGCCACCTGCAGATGTAGTCCTGCCAGCTTCAAATGTGTCTCTTCCTGTTCCTTCAGCAACTGCCTCTCAAGCTCAGTGGGCTAATGAGAGCTACTGGTGACCGTTTGTGGTGCCACTCCTTGTAGGGCTGTGGAGGGTCCCGGAACTGCAGCAGGATGTTCAAAAGGCAATCCTCCACTTGTGGCCTGGTGCTTGCCCTGTCCATCGCTTTCTGTCCTTGAGGTGGTGAGTTCCATGTCCCTGCTGCCCTTGATTTTTTGAATTGGTGCCCCATGCGCCTGAATGTCTTGGCAACTTGCCATATATGTTTGTACCTCTCCAGGAGTCTCTAATAGGATTTCTCCTAAGCAGAGGTCATGTTGTCTATTGGAGAGGAAGGACATACATATCAGACCAAGCTGAATTGTCCAAATTGTCATCAATTACATGCATGATTTACTATTAGCAACACAAGTGGCATTTCCAGCCCAAAAATGACATCTATAGAACGAATCATGACCAACCGTCATGAGAAGCATGTACTTCCCCTAAAATTGCAATGCTAAAGTACTAATGTCTTGGCCTTGGTAGGTACAGGAAATGGCAGTGTATGGCCTCATAAACATATACCCATGTGCATATAAAGTCAGATTCAAAACAATGATGTTGTGGAATGCTACACATGATCCATCTAGGTACTCCCTGGGGATTGTCACGCAACATGCAAGAGGGTAAGATCTATGGCCAGTCACCTATGTGAAATGAGTGATGTGTAGGAAGTGCACAAATTGTGCCTCAGCAACGCTTCACTGTTATGGCATATACACAAGGCCAAACACATAGCAGCATAGATTGACTCTGCGCCAGGTGGTTGAAACATAGACGGAATGTGGCTAGCTACAGATCTGTTGGACAGTTCTCCAAGAATGATATATGGACATACCTGTGTTATGTTCCAGATAGGTACCCCAATATTGGCTCAGGTAGTCACCTAACCTTTCACCTATATTCTCCCTACCATTACACTACATAACGGTTCTTAGTACTGACCTTTTACCTAGTTACGGTAATGTCCAAAGATGACATGGGGTTTTTTCTCCGAAAATCCTAAGCCTCATTCATTATGCATGAGGATTCTTGGAATCACAGCAGAACAGCAGGCCTACCATCTCCTGCATAATAACTATGTATAAGGGTCATTCCTTCCGTCATCCTAGTCCGACATGACACAGCACAGTATATCCCCAGGGGGTACCACTTTGGGTATATATACACCATATCTTGCTGAGGTAGTCAGAGGAGAAAAGGACTTCCATGCCGACACACTGATGCAAGACGCTGAGGCTCCTGCACGCAGACACTCCAGCTCGCAGTGGTCTGACATCCCTTGCGGGGTGTCCATCTTGAGACCAAGACAGGGTCCCACAGTCTCTCACTTCAGGTAATGGGGTTGACTTTATCCTAGAGGGCTTTTACACCTACATACATGCTAGGTACACTTAGGTACATCTAGTTAGGGTCACATCGTAGGAGTGCACATTTTACTGTCATGTATTTTATATACTTGCCTGTATTCATTATTTTAGCATGATGGTAGAAATCTACCATCCTTTTACTCTGCTAGTTCTTATAATCATTTATATCTGTTACTGTCTAATGGTTGTTTCAGCACACCTATTTTACACTAGAATGACGCTGGCTCAATAAATGCTTATTGAAAAACGTCCCCACCGTTTATTCTGTGTATCTCTCTGAGACAAAGTGAGCACGAGTGACTGAGCGAAAGGTAGTACACTGTTTCCACGATCCTGAGGGATCAGAGTTGTCATGTTCGATAGTTGCCAAAAACTATTCTCTCCTTGGTAAGAGGTGTTTCTAGTGGTACTGTGAGCTAGCTGGTATACATGCTAACATACCCGGTAGGGGTGTCTAGAATCCTTGCAACGCACTCTTTTCACGTTATATTAGGTTAGCAATGTGTGGCTAAATAGATGCCATTTGTATTCACGTTATGCAACCCACTGAGTTATCCCCGTAATGTGCAGGCTACAGTTAGCGAATGTGACTCCATTTTGTTTTTCGCAATCCTTATTAGGCTGCTTAGACTGTGCCTGAGTTAGGCCTCATGGCAGTGGCGGCTGGTGACATTTGAAAGTGGTAGGGTGAAAATTATTGTCGTACTGCACTGCGGCGAGCGAGCGTAGTCCGAACAACCTACGGGGGTTCAGGGGGGGTTTTACCCCGAGAATATTTTGAAAAAAGAGTGGACAAATGGTGCATTTTCAAGCAAATATGAGAAAGCAGGAAGGTTAATAAAGCAATTGTGAAAGTGCAGTTATTACATTGATAAAGAGATGTCATATGACAACATAGGTAGCTACATAAAACTGCAAAAAAAAGTGCCCTACTGTCCCATTCAAAGCACAATAGTGCTGGAGTGCCATACATCCTCATTCAAATCACAGTGACGCTTGAGTGTGATACTGTCCCTTTCAACTCACAGTAGCACTGGAATGCCCTAGAGTCCCAATCAAAGTCCGCTAGCACCAGAGCTCTTAACTGTCCCATTCAAAGCACATTAGCCATGGAGATCCCTACTGTCCCACTGAAAGTACAGTCGCACTGATGAGAAGCTCCTTACTTTCCGATTCAAATCATAGTAGCGCTGGAAAACTCAACTGTTCTACTCAAATCATTATAACCCTGGAGTGCCCTTCCGCCCTATTCGAAGCACAGTTGCACTGGAGTCCTCTACTGTTCAATTCAAATACAGCAGCCCTGGAGTGTCCTACTGTCTCCTTCAAAACGCAGTAGCTCTGGGGTGCCCTACTGTCCCACCGAAAGTACAACTGCACTGGTGAGAATTGCCCTACTGTCCCATTCAAAGCAAAGTAGCACTGGAGTGCCTAACTGCCCCACTGAAAGTACAAAAGCACTAATGAGAAATGCCCTTCTGTCTCATGCAAAGCTCTGTAGCGCTGGGAAGCCCTTCAGTTCTTTTCAAAGCACAGTAACGCAGGCGTGCACTTACTTTCCATTCAAAGCCCAGTATCACTTATTGCATTGTGCCATTCAAAGCACAGTCACCGCCAGCTCTGCTCCGCTCCGCCGACCTCTCCCTCGCCACCGTCCCTCGCATTCGAAGAACAACCACCGGCGGCAGATCCTTCTCACACCTCGCCGCCAAGACCTGGAACACCCTTCCACTAAGCCTACGACAGACCCAAGACCTGCTGACCTTCAGGAGGCTACTCAAGACCTGGCTGTTCGACCAGTAGCAGCACCCTCCCCCCCCTTCCCTCTCCCCATCGCCTTGAGACCCTCGCGGGTAAGTAGTGCGCTCTACAAATTCTGTGATTGATTGATTGATTGAAGTGTTTTAATGTCCCATTCAAAGCAGAGTGTAGGGAAGGCGTCCCTCCCCTATCCACCCTTCGACATTGCATGGTCCCTTATGTCTGAAGCATCCAGATTTGTGACCAAAATTCTACTCCTATATGTAGACACATGGGTCTGAACAGCCGACCTCACTCCCTAAATACACAACCACCTGGTTTTGCACAATTGCGAAAGGCGCACTAAACACACATCTAACCCAACAGGGATGCCATGAGTGGCGTCACAACTATGCACCTCAGTGGCATGCATTAGTTTCATTCTGCAGCCTTCATGAATGCTTTCCATGGCCGGTGCCTACAACTCACAATCATGGGAACATTTGGCCGACATACAGCCTAATGAGATGTGACCGGTCAGGTGCATGACAGCCATTGCATCTGAGTCACCTGATAATTCCAAGATCCTGCTCCCACACCCTTGCGTGCCATCTGAATGGTCTTCTGGGGCTGGGCACGGGGTCGATATGGGCTTGGCTCTGTCTCGGATCTCCTTATTAATTTGTTGGCTCGTCCACCCCTGTATTTAACAGCTTGGTGTGTGGTGTGAAAAGAGAGGGGACTTCCATGGTGGTGACAGAAATAGGTGCACCTATTTGCATAACATTTAACAATGCCGATACACACACAGGTACAATTATTATATATACGAGTCTGTGTTCTGGGTATTTGTGTGTTTATTCATTACGTTGTTTTACGTGCTGCCTCTGAACGCTTTCAAGATGCTATAAATGCACACAGATGCAAAGAACACAGATTGAAAACAAAATATACAATCGCAGTAAACAGTCAGTGCATTGTGCCTCCACAGTGTCCCTACAGAGAAAGACTGTGAGCCTGCATCCGGGGGATAGATAGCTTGATGCATGCCGTGTCCTCCAAATCTAAACAGTGAACCCATCAGCAGATTAAGCATTACACAACATTTGTGTGAGATTACAGAAAATACTGGCAGGTTTACGCAGATTCCTACCGTACTATGGAAGTAACATAACAGGCGACTCTCGGGCAGGTCTTATATATACATTACCTTATTTATCAGTTCGGGGGATGGTACTCGAAAAATGCTCCATCTAGCAAAACACTTCATTGGATGCAGGTGTGGTGTTCCTTAGATCATCCTTATAACCCTGCATACATTTCAACGCGCACATACCATCATTTCTTCATTGCGTTTTTTCAGTCTTCAGAAAAATCACTTTCCCCTTTTATGCTAATGTACTTCTGCTTTAATTCATGTGCTAGCATTGAGGTGACTTTTCGAAATTGTCGAGGGTCGAATTTGTGTTTTGTAATGTCTAGCATTCCCTTCATTATGCAATTTGCTATTTCTCTTGTCTGCAATGCTCTGACTGTAATTGTAGTCAAGTGGTATTTGACTGCAAATTAGGCTTTAATCTGCTACCCAAACAAATGGCCATTGTTCTCTTTTCCCATTGTTAACAGAATTGTGTACATCGAACGAGCAGGTCAGCCAACAGAGCACTTAAAAGCACTCCAACTTCCCACTATGCTCAAAGGAAGAACCCCGATAAGGTGGCCACTCTGGCGACACAGCCACGCACACCCCAGCTGGAGGAAGACCCAGCAAACCCCCAGTATGGTGAACTCCTTGGAAATAGGCCATGCCCCGCACCCCCTGTCCGGAGGAAGGCACAGCGGACCCCCAGCCAGGTGAACTCCGTCGAAATAGGCCATGCGCACCACGCAACGACAATGCCCTAAACGGGCCTATAGAAGTTAAAAAATGCCCGCCTGGGCCTTACCTGGGCTGGTGAACTGACCGAGTTCACAACGTCAGACGTCTGATGATGATAATTTCAGACTGGACAGACTGCCTCAGTGCCTTTTCTCCAAAACGCAGTCCGACTGTCTAGTGTGACGCAGTAAAAAATGCAGCTTCCAGTTCACCACTCCGACTGCCACAGTGCCACTGCAGACTCATGAGCGGGAAGCCGTCTGAGGTCGAGTCTGCGCAGACTCGATTCCTTGGCTTCCCGCCTGCCACACCCTTTCCCAACTCGTCACAGGGTGGGTCCCACCATGCCCTGTAACGAGTTGGGAAAGGGTGGGGTGACAAGCTCTCCACTCTCTCTGATTGACGTGGAGGGTTAGCGATCCCGGGCTTGTATTTAAAACGCCCGGGGCTAACTTTACCTCCACGCCATCAGGGGGTGGAGACTACGCCTTGCAGCTAGGTCTTTGCCGAGCTGATGACATCACAGCCTTCAGGGCTGTGAGGTTCTCAGCCGGCAAACACGTAGGCTTCTTGAGCAAACAACAGGGCAGGGGAGAGAGTCACGTGACGTCCAACAGCGGCGATATCGGTGAGTGGGGCAGACAGTGCCCCGCAGCCCCGTGTTCAAGTTCTACAGTAAAAGTGTTAATGGCAGCTGATAAATGATTTTTTGTTTTGTTTTATAAATGACTATGAGCTGAGCATTGTGAATGTAACGGGGGCGGAGCCCCGACGCCCTCGTAGAGAAACCGCCACTGCCTCATGGCCCGTAATGCTTGCCTCAGCAGAACACTGTATTTCGTTATTATTTTTTCTTTCTGTCCAAGGCTGTTTTCCGACTTGCTAATGAGGAGACCATTCTGCTCTCACATACCAATCCAAGTGTGTAGTTCTGCTCCCACGTTAGGAGACGCTGAGACCCAGCGCAGTGGCCTTGGGTTTCTGATAACATGTACCCATCTGGCAGGTGGTAGCTCATCTCCCAGTGCCTCCTTTGTTCATGTTCAGCTCCGGCCGGTAGTTTTCCATGGTGGGCGGGGTTGGAGGCTCTTGGGGAAGAATGATTACTCACTGTGGACCGTTGGGGAGTCAGTCCCTCAGCAGACATCTTAGGGTGCAGGTCATGATGGACTCTTCTGCAGAGCATTTCTAATAAACATGTAAGTTTGTATTCTCTACTGTCTGACCGACTCTTCATTCTTGGGAAGGCATAGCAGGTGGATATGAGAAAACCCGAGTGGCCCTAGAGGGCCACTTCCTTCACAGTGTATGTTGTCTAAACGCGTAGATCCTATATAGGTTTATAGGAATTATACAACACCTGGAACACTTTAACATAGATCAGGTAATGAAAATCAAACAAGAGCATGTACTCCTTTACATACCCAATAGTCTGTTGCCTAGATGTACATCAAGTCATACTTGCTCCATGTGATGAGTGAGTGTAGGCATGCTGTAGATCTCAGCTATTTGAGTATATTGTGATATATCATCCAGGTAATTGCCCAGAAATGTTTAACTGTGAAAAATCCTGGGGATAATGTATGGGTAACGACAGCAGTTGGTGTAATGTGAAATGGCCTGTATGCTGACAACACAGTGCATACATGCCTGTGGTACTTAACACATTGGCCTTATTCCTCATAAAACACTACAAAGGTATGGGAACTTGTCTATTATAGGGCATTGGATATATGAGGGCATGAGTCAGGCATGTAAGAGCATTGGAATGTGTGGACTGGTGACGTCCCAGATTGACTCATTCCTATTCAGTCGCACTGAGGTAATAATAATCAAAGCTTGTGTGGAATAGCCACACAAAATTGACCATACATTGCCATAAGCGCACATACACTAGCAAGGTGCTTCAGACCTTCAGATTGAAGTTTATCCATCCAAATCTATGTGCACATCGAGTTTTGTGACAACCTCCTTTATACCACCATGCTATTTTGGCATTTGCTCCTCTGTCACCCCATCTACCATGTCACCGATATGCAGTACTCTGAAGAATGCGCAGGTACCCATGAAGCTGTATCACAGTTCCCAAATATCATGATAAATGTGGGCTAAGTGGGGAACCAAAATAAATCATTGGTATGAACAATGGCCTGACACACTCACTGCAACAAATGGGGATAAGCAACTTGACCACTGGTTTAGTTTGCATGTGTAGGTCCCAAGGTCCCCATTTTCAGATCTCTTTCCTAAAACACTGTACCATGATTGGGCAACTTCAGATCCCTCTGTAAGTCCCTAGACAATGGTACCCCTGGTACCTAGGCCATGGGTACTAATGAGGGTCCTCTGGGGCTGCAGCACTGGATGTGCTACCCCAGGGCTCCCTCACCAGGGCTACAAACTCTGTCACTGCAGGCCCCGTGTCTTGGTGCAGGAAAATCAGAAGAGTTGACATGGCACACAGCCCTGTGTGCCATGCCACCCCTACACTGCATAAAATGTAGGCAAGCCACCCCTACCCAAGGCCTTTAGCCCTAAGGTAGGGTGCACTATACCTTATGTGTGGGCATATCAGCATGAGCAGACATGCCCTCGATTCTGTGACATTGTAAGTGAACAGGGAAGCCATAAAGAATAGATGGACTGGATACATGTTGGCACAAAGTTCTTAGCTCCATGATTGCTTCACTGATTTCTAAGATGTTTGGCACCAAATGTCTTGTATAATAAATCCTCACTGATGCCAGTGTTGAATTCATTAATAAGTTCACACAGGAGACCCTTTTAGAGGGTCCCCTGAAATTTAACTAAACACTAGTGGGGTGTCTGGCCGGTTTCCACCAGCCTGCCACCACCAGACATGTTTCTGACCTCATGGAGTGAGAGCCAGCGCACTCAGAGGACAGAAACAATACCTGCTCTAGGCATGGGTGTTTCACACCTCCTCCATGACAGGATAGTCTTCCTGGGCAGGAAGCTTCAAAGGCGATACCGCCTTTGAAATCCAACCTAGGAACCCCCAATAGTGGGGGAGGCCAAGCCCCCTTTCCTGCTCCACTTTGGCAGGAGGAAAAGCGGGAATATTAGTTAGATGAGGAGGGGGCCCCCCCCTCAAACTGCACCACCTTAGGGTGCCGCAGGTGAGGTGAACCCCTCTCCTGAAATTCCACCATCATGACATAGTGAGAAAACCTCCAATCAGGGCCAGTGCAGTGCCTCTTCCCACAGGAAGTAGTCACTAGAAGGTGTAGACACCCTAAAGGGAAGTAGCCCATTGGTTACTATCTGTCTACCCTTGTAATGCCCCTAAATTCAGTATTTAGGTGACTCCCCGAGACTTCAGATTCCACGGACCCAAAGAAGACAAAGGAAGAAGACGTGCTGTTGATCCAGGAACTGAGCCCTGCTGCAGAAGAAACCGGCTCCAAGCCCTGCCAACTGCAAAAGGACTCAACAACTGTGGTCTTCCATCCCTATCTGAGACCTGAGCAGCCTCCAAGTACCCTGGAGCCCTTCCAGCCTTTGCCAATTGCCTGGGACCTCTCTTTAGACTAGTGGTACTAGTCCCCGGCACAAGGTGAAGACCGGCACAGATTGTGGCAACGCAATTCACCTTGTCACCCAAAAGTTGCAGCAGTGAAGGCTTGTTGGTCACCAGTCTGATAACCAACCCCTTTAACGCATCCACCAGCCTGAGAGATCCTCACAGTACCTGCGACCGATGCTGGAAACAGCCCTGCTCCTATGAGTCTGTACTCGCTTTCTGGTGACTTCAACTGTGTATAAGTAGCAACTTGGGCATGACCGCCCTACTGTGATGGACTGCTCTCACCGCACCTGTAGCTGAATTCTGCTGGTGAAGATCCAATTCTGCATCCCAAGACCTCCAGCACCTCTGAGCCAGGTAACCCAGAACTGCCTGCTGTGCCCGAGCCTTGGGACTTCCAAAACTCTGACTCCTCTGGAGTAGAACTACCTGTGAACTCTGGGTGACCGTTGTCCCCCTGAAATTCTGAAGCAGAGTGTAGCTTCAAATGACCGCAATGGTAAATGTGATGGCGGTACTCCCTATCTAACCCTATGCTTTTCTTCCCCTTGACGTGACAGTCTCTGCCTGACGGTATTGACTACTGTTGCTTAAAACCTTTAAGCATTTGTGACTTGAAATGCATTTGGTTAAAAATCGACATACAAAGCATTTATTAATTGTTGAAGTAAGTTCTTGGTTTCTTAACATATATATAAAGATACAAGTTTATTTTTCTAATTGGTCTCAGATTTATTCTTGAGTGTGCGTCTCATTTGTTGCCTCTGTGTGTGACAACAAATGCTTAGCACCACCCTCTGATAAGCCTAACTGCTCGCCAACATTACCACAAAAAGAGCATTCAAATTATCTGCTTTTACCTCTGCACACCTATTGGGGATCCAATGGACTTTATGCACAGTGTACTTCATTTTAGTGCACTATATAGAGGGTCAGCGTCCTACAGCATGGATTATACATTTGAACCATGCCACATCACAAATACATCTGCATCATTTATACTAGTAAGGAATCATGTTTTGGTATGTCATGCCTGCTCCCATAGTCACCCAAGTCCATCTGAGTCTAAATTTTGCTGAGAATCTGAAGGACAGATACATGTATAGATCCCTGAACAATTTGCAGTCTGAGTGGCATTAATGTCTGATTTGCCTTCAAACATTTAGACAGTGCCAATTTTAGTACGGTGGAGGAACTTATTCTGCAGGAATGTGCATGGTATGATGTGAACACACAATAGGAGGATAACTAATTTAGAAAAATTGTTCACTGTGCACATGGCAACATTAGATGTGCTGTTAACAATTGGTAGTGTTGTGTGAGATAGGTGTTACACCCCGACCACACCTGTGTCCTGCGCAAATTTGGATTTGGGAAAGCATACTGTGTCAGGAAAATCATAGCCTATCCCATGCAACATTACTGTCACATAGTCGGGGTAACATATTGGCACTTTCTGTCCATATTATATGTGAGAGGGACAATGATCTAATGATTATCATTTGGGTTTGGGGCAGGTGATGGTACATGTCCCATGAATATCCACAACAAATGTTTCCACAACATTCACACAGCATACTCTGAGCCAAGCATCATGTGGTCCTGCATATATGTAGATATATTTCACATTGCAATTTGGCCCTGACATTTGTACGTGCAACTTTGTCCTACTTCTGTTGTGATTCTATATGTAAAGTGAAGATGGTACATTGCTCTGTGAATGCTGAACATGTTCACTGTGTACATATGAAGCACAGTACATTAACTTCGCAAATGCCTAGTATTGTCTGTACATTGGACTTGTAACATTAGGCAGAGTTGGTTTGCCCTAAGGCTGGACCTATGTAAGACATGTTGCTGTGTATTAAGATAATACCTATGAGAACAAGGAGTCTGCAGTTCCTTTGTGGGGATCTATAGGTCTCCTGTTATGGTGAATCAAGGGGAGTGCTCCTTTCAGGAGCAAGGGCCCTTACACACCCCGAGGGGTGTCATGCTTCATCATCGGGCAGCTCCTTGTTGGGCCGGCGCTGCAATGCCCAATGGGCCCCCTGAGGGGGCTCTTTGCCGGAGTTATTTTCTTTTTTGCTGATGTGGGTTGTGAGGTTGAATGACTAGATGTGAGTAGAATGGAAAAAAAGTTGTTTATTAAAAATGACTAAGAAGATCCAAAGGCTATTTAATTATAGGGTCCCTTTGTCATGGTTAAAAGCATGGATTGAGCATATAATAGATGTAATGGACTATTTTAGCTACAATAAGTGTAAGTCAAGGGTCAACATGTTTCAGGAGGATCATGGTATTTCATCAGAACCACAAAAGTCTTTTTCTACTCAAACAGCGATGGACAGGTAAAGTATGTGCAAACCATGCCCTGTATACATTACATAGATATGCAGTATATCTCCTGGGGACAGACCCAAAGATTGTAAAACATGTGGCCCTAATCGGACCGGTCAGAGCAGACGCTATTGTGCGTGCCGACGGTCAGTAGTCCGGCAGAGCTAGGGGTAGGTCGGAAGCCCGAATTGTGCACTGACTAATGACTGTCGACACACACAATAGTGTCCACCCTGACCGGTCCAATTGGGGCCCCATGTTTTACAATCTTTGCCTCCAAACCATAACTTTCTCAGTATTAATATGTAACTTCAACTAATGGAGTTGAATGCCTTTTCAAGATCTATTGTTGCGGGATGTGGGAATATTATCTGGGGTGGTGAAAAACATGAAAGAGTTGGCTAAATTTGGGCACGGTGGTAAACACAGGAATTAACCAACTCTTTTCTGAGCAAATGATTGTGGATCAGAGGACGAGTAATCTATCTAGTATGGTATCACTAAACATTTTATAGTCGATATTCCACATCATCAGAGGTCTATAGGATCTTCCCTCTAAAGGGGTTGGGTAAGGAGAAAATCAATGCTTTCCTATAGAGCAGAGCAGTGCCCTTTGTTTTTCTTGGTGTTATATGTCTACTTTCCTACTAGCCTAGGGGTATTAGGTCCATGTATGTCATGTACAATTCAACTGGTAGGACATTAGATTCTAGGGTATTAAATCTATACAATTTGGAAATTGCCTTTCTCACCTCTCCAATGGTTCATAGTGCTTCCAAGTTAAGAAACACTCCTTCAGTTAGGTTCACTACTTGATTCTGTAAATTATCTCTCACACTGATCCAGGACATTTCTGTTATCCCTATTCTGGATGCTAGCTTTGAAGTTTTCAGGAAAATATTGATGACTCAAATTGATTATGGGCTCATAGAAAAGTTTTTTTTTTGTTTCTATAAATCAGTATTCTGGGGAGGATATTGTTTAATTGAACAATATGCTATGTATTGGGATATTATGTTGCTGGGATGGTGCCTTCACTTTTTATACTTGGCCTTCTCTCCATTTTGCCTGTTTGACAACAGACCTAATGGTAGTTGTACAGTGGGCTGCTAGCGAAGCCAGGTAACCCTGAATGCCAGTTGGCCTCTTTTTATTCTGTGCTATCTGCACTCTTAATTTACTAATGCAGTTCTATAACCTTTGATAATCCACAAGTGCAGCGACTCTGATTGATATTAACCGTTATATACTTTTGAGCATTTAATTTGTTTCTTTTCTCTTATAATTTACTTACTCATCACTTATTTAGCCACATAAGAACATGAGTGTGAACTCTGCTATTGTTATGCCCCCGCCTTTCCTGGTCATGTCGGGAGAACCTCTTATTGAGCGGGAGGACTAGATAGAGACTTTTGAAAATTATT
The DNA here is from genome assembly GCA_963921515.1 of Calotriton arnoldi. Lineage (NCBI taxonomy): Eukaryota > Metazoa > Chordata > Amphibia > Caudata > Salamandridae > Calotriton > Calotriton arnoldi. The sequence continues at coordinate 2,504,744 of CAWUFW010001308.1, forward strand.
TACTGGCTCTAGATGGCTACAGATATCCAGCTGTGAGGTAGAAAGCGCTGTTGTTGGGGTGTTTGGGCAAATAGGGTCAATAACTCACCACCAGCCAGAAATGCTCAAGGTGAAGACATTGAGGATGTTTACAAAGAGGAAGTTTTGTGGTTACAGACCAGGTTTGCGAAGCAATTTAATGTGGTCATGCATCGCCACAAGTTTTATACACAGCCACAGCGTGCTGAAGAGTCAATAGATGAGTTTGTGGTGCGTTTAAGAGAACTGTCTGCTAAGTGCCAGTTTGTGTTGTTGACTGAAGAGATGATAAGGGATCAACTCATTGTGCAATGTAATAGTAAGAAAATCCAAGAAAGGTTATGGGCTGCAAGAAATCCCATGTTGAAGGACACTGTGGCTATTGCAAAGATGGCGGAGGAGTCGTAAAGGTGTATGCGGGAATCGAAAAACATCAATTTAGACACTAAGTCCAGTGGCATTGCCTTACTTACTGAGGATAATGATCAAGTATATGATGTAAAGGGAAACACTCAAGGGGCCAAGGGTACTACCTTTAAGAATAATAACACAAGGGGGATGGTGTCGGGGCAAGGGAGGTTTTCTACTCACTCTTGCCACAGATGTGGGAGCAATTTTCACATTGCCGATTCAAAGTTGTGCTTTGCCATTGCTAAAGAGTGTCTCAAATGTGGTAAAAAAGGTCATTTTGCACGCATATGTAAGTTTGGGGACAAGCGGGTGGCTGTTGTGGAGGATGATAAATCGGAATTCAGGAACAGAGCGCTGAGGCAACTGAGGATGTGAGAAGAGGAGGGTATGGCCAAAAGCAATTGTTGACTTAAATGGGAAAGATGTCCTTGATGGTAGACACTGGGTCCTTGTATACCATAATTCCCAGCGATTTATTTTTTGCCACTTGGCCGGAACATCAGCTAACTGTGTCAGATGTCATATTGAAGGGGTATCAAGGAGCAGACATTGGAGTTAAAGGTTTCATGACTGCATCGATCAAATTTGCTGGGAGGCAGACGTTTGGCAAGGTCTATGTGGCTGCAGAGGGACCTCCCATTTTATGTTGGTCTCATCAGTATGACCTGAACATCATGGTTAATCCGAGAGCTCAAAATCAGGTGATGGTGATTGAAGATGACAGGGTGGTCATTTTCTTGTCGCTCCATAAGGAAGTCTTAGCAGACACGATAGGTGTGGCTAAAGGCTACATGCATGAAATTTAAAAAAATTAAAAGGCGGTGCCTGTCAGACATGTTGCCAGGAAGGTACCCTTGGCTGCTAGGGGTAAGGTCAAAGAAATTATCACTCAGATGTTGGATGACGGAGTGATTGAGATTGTGGAAGCCGCGGAATGGTTATCTCCGGTGGTCATTACCAAAAAATCTGATGGATCTTTCAGGTTCTATGTTGACTTGAGGAGTCTCAATGAGAGTGTCATTATAGACAACTTCCTGTTACCTAATATTGGAGAGTTGGTGTCGATGGTGTCTAAGGGAAGGTATTTTTCAAAACCTGATTTGAGGAGTGCGTACCATCAAGTTGAGCTCCATACAGATTCTAAGCACTTTACATCTTTTATAACAAAAGAGGGGACGTTTCAGTTTTGCAGGCTTCCTTCTGTGTTCAGCCGCGAGCATCTTTCATTGGTTGATGACAAGAATCTTGTCAGGGCTAGATAAAGTGGAGGTATTTCAGGGCGACATTTTGATTTTTGAAGAGGATGTGGCCGAACATAACAAAATTTTAGTTGAAGTTTTGACTCGAATTGGAGGTGCTGGTTTGACCTTATGTAAGGAAAAGTGTGTTTTTCTTGCTCAGGAAGTAGAATATTTAGGTTACTTGATTACTAGGGATGGTGTAAAACCGAAAGCCAATTTGGAGAGTGCCATTGTGAACGCCAGAGTCCCTTATGACAGGGATACCCTCAGATCATTCATGGGTCTTGTGGAATACTATTCAAATTTTGTGAGAGATTTCGCACACAAGATAGAGCCTTTAAGAGAATTACTGAGAATCTGTGTTGGGAGATTCACAAGAAACAGCTTTTTCTGTAATTAGGAATGAGATTGCCAAGGAAGATGTGTTCGCACTGTTTCAAGCTGAGCTAAGAACCATTGTTACAGTGGATGCAAGTGCTGTTGGAGTTGGAGCTGTTTTGGCACAGCTGCAGGGTAAGGTGGAGAGAACTGTTGCTTTTGCTTCAAGGTCACTGACGAATGCAGAATTGAATTATTCTGTCATTGAATGTGAAGCATTGGCTGCTACGTGTGCAACAAACTAATCAGGGTGTTCTTATAGGGTAAGGCATTTTCTTTGAGAACAGATCATAAGCCTCTGCTAAGGGTTCTATGTCTGGGAGCCATAAAAAACTGTTCGGGCAGATAGGCACAGCTGGCAATAAGAGTACGAGAGTTTGACTGTAGGTTGGAGTACGTCCCAGCTTGGAACAATAGAGTGGCTGATTGCCTGTCAAGGTTGCCAGACAGAGCTGCAGAGGTCGTGGAAGTGGCTACTGATGAGGTAGTTGCCACTTTAAAGGATTTTGTGGAGGAGTCAAAGGGTGCCATTTCAGAGCAGGATTGGAAGTGTGCTATGGAACATGACGCAACTCTGGTTGCTGTGATGGATTTAGTCAGAACAGGGGCTAATAGAGAAAGTGTTTTACCTTTGGGGGTGAGACCATTTTTCAAGGTGATTGATGAATTGTCAATGCATGACAAAGGTTTGCTTCTATGGAATGAGAGGTTTATTTCCCCTTGCAATCTCAGGTCTTGGTTGATTAATTTGGCTCATTAGGGTCACTTGGGTCAAACGCTGACCATTAAAAGGTTATGTGAGAAGTTTTGGTGGCCTCTCATGGACAACCAAGTGCGAGATTGGGTTGTGAGGTGTGAAGCTTGCAGAGACTTTGAAAAGCATTTGAGGGTTGGTTTAGGGTGTTTGCAGGAAGAGCAACATGTTGCTGAAGCTAGAGAGGTGTGGGAGAATGTTTGCCTGGACTTTATTGGACCTTTTGCTACGCTTCCGGAACAGGAAAGATTTGCGGCTGTGTTGGTGGACTCCAAGTCCAAATGGATGGAGGTGATTTTCATGAAAAATATTAACATGTCTTCAACGATTCAGATTTTAGGTGAAATCTTCAGGAGAGAAGGGATACCCTATGTTTTGCTTACTGATAATAGAACGCAGTTAGTCATTGTATAATCCCAAGGGCAATGGTCTTGTTGAAAGGTTGAACAAAATGGTGAAAGGAACTATGCAACAATCGTCCAGTGCTGGAGTACCGGTTCAGGGGGCAGTGAAGGACATGTTGTGGGCCTACCGCACTACTGTAAATGCGAGTACAGGGCTGACTCCTTTCAAGATGATGTGGAGAAGACTAGCAGGCAACAAACTTGTCCCGTTTTGGATGCAGAGGTGTTATTGAGCACGAACAGGAGGGTGCTTATGGAGTAAAGTTAAAAAAAAGATTCATTGGTGTGGGTGATTGGGTCAAGGTCAAGCCTGGAGGTTCTGGTAAGGGGCTGTTCCAATTTAGGGGTGCTTTAAAGTCAAAACTGTAGGTGGACATTTGGTCAGATTACAGAACAGACAGACTTGGAATCTCAGGCATGTGGCTATCTACCAGAGACAATGTGAATGTAGTAATGGCACAAATGAGTTAATGTGTGAATCCAGCTTACCTTGGTTGAGTGCATGAGGATTTGGAGCTAGGGTATGGTGGGGCACCTGATGTGATTGACAGATTGGAAAGTGGAGATGGGTCTATAAGGTTTTCACAGTCCACTTCACATTCTTCAACACAGCAAAGGAGGGTGGCAAGGCTGAGGAAGACTCCTGGTTATTTACAGGAGTATTTGTGTGATTAACGCGTATCAGTTTGGGTTTCTTTTGTTAGTCCACTGTGGTTTCAGCGTTCTGGGGGTGGTTACCAGTGTATAGGCTGGTGGCACTCTTTGGGAAGGCTTGAGGGGAAACTGTTCTTTTGTTAAAGGGGGGGAGATGTGTTGTGGTGTACTTAGGCAACCTTAGGTAGGCTGGGGCTGCGGATTCCATCATGACACTATAGGGTTCACTGGGGTTGAGTTTTCTGAAATCTGACAGTTGGAGCCTAGCTGCACCTGGCACGACTGCGGTTGGGTTTCTCTCTCCGTGTTATTACAGTTTTGTACTGTATAAAAAGTATGCTTTAGGGATTTCCCCACTTTGTTTGTGTGCTGTATAATGCAGCACTCATACAAAGTGAGAAAGCCATGGCGGAATGAAACATTTCTCCTTGTTGCGCCTGCCTCAAGGAGGCATAGGATTTTGATACAAATCCCTGTCTACAAGTCTTTTTAGAAAGGAATTTGTGGCAAAACCCATGAGTGATTGCCTAGGACCATGCACCACTCACGGAACACCCCTTGATACAAAGTAATGGAAAGCAGCGCATTGCTCAACTTTCTGTTGCTTTGAATTAATATCTAACGCAGTTAGTAAATCCCACTTGAACACTTTGCATCAAGTTTGCATTAGAAAAGTAGCACAAACGTGTCGCAAAACATTTGCAAATCTGGGCCCTTATGGCTGGGTTACAACTCCACTGTAAATATATTTTAAAGCAATGGCTGTATTTTGTATTGGTGGTATAAACAGAAAGAAAATACATTTGATTCCTCAGGTAACATTTCCGTTGTCATACAGTGCATTTGTCAAACCACATTTCAAATTACACTCAATTCTGCGTATGACACAAAAATAAATGACCTCATCACTATCAATATCATTACCAACTGTTTCAATGGAATGTGTTATTCCTATATTTATCACTGCCTCTTTTCTTTATGTTTGCCTGAAGCATCAACACTGTGCACCCTATGTTAGAATTTCATTTCTGTTGCTTTCAAAACATTAGCATATTTCTATGTACTGCCTTGGTAACAAATCACTTCTACATCAGAAATACTGGCTATGTTCTCAGTTGAACTTCCTTAAGCTGAACATTTAGTGTGACATGAATGTAAAATTGCAAGCAATAAATCTTTGAAATTCAATTGAGACCCCCTTTATGTGTGATGATTACAGTAGACATATTGAGTAGCAATGTAAATTTGTTGGAGGCTTAATATTGCAGCTTTAATAAATACTTGTAGGCTCCTGTCTGAGTATTGTTTAATGAAGGTTTTCGAGGCGAACAATTTAAAGTATTGAGACTTGAGAGCACAGGTATAAATACTTCAGACTGATAAATTAACAAATTACTTATTTTTTGATGTATGAATAGGCGGAGTGGGCAAATTGTTTTTATTTTTTTTAATTCCATGATATGTGGATACGAAACTTCAGAACGTTCCACTCATTTCTTCTGGATTTGCATTTGCCTGTCCTAGATTAAACAAGATGGAATGCTGGAGGAATGCCCTGAAGCACAAGACTTGCTAAAAAACGGGGAATGCTTGTGCCGTCCATAAAAGTGTGTTTTGCAGTAGGAGAGCCTGTGTGTGATGTCTGCTTGACATATTGCCAGAAAGATCATACAAGCAGGTGCAGCACAAAGGTTCCCTTGCCAGGATAGTTGCTTTCAATGGCACATTTTTCTCCAATGAGGAGGGAATCCCTAATTCCAGTTTGATTGCTGAAAAAAGGGCAAATTTGGGATGTTTTGAAGTTCGGCCAAAATTGTCTCCCAGGCCTAATAAAGAATATAGGGCCTCATTTAGACTGTGGAGAGTGGCCCGCCATTAGCAGGGTTAGTACAGGTAATTACCTCCACTACCCTGGCCGAACTCCTGCCCACCATATTTAGATATCTTTGTGCCTTCAGACTGCAACTACAACAGCGGATCTTTGTAGGCACTGAGGTGCATATTTACTAAGAATCTGCCACTAGTTTGCATCGCAAAAGTGACACAAATCAACACAAAATCTTTTTTCCCAATTTTCTTTCCAGCGCAAACTTGTTTTGTGCTGTAAATTCACTTGAAAGTAACCCAAAGCAGCTCATAGTGCTTCTATGCGTTACTTGGTGCCAAGGGGGCATTCCATGGGTGGTGCATAGGCATCCCCATGCAACCACTCATGGTTTTTGATGCAAAACCCTATCTACGAAAAAAAGGAGACAGTTTTTTGCGCAAAAAATATATGCCCATTTCAAATAGGTGCTATGTAGGAGAAATGCTTTTATTTCTCCTTTCTTTTCCAACTTTGCATGTGTGCTGCACTGTCAGTTTTAAAGTTAGTGTAAGCACAGGGTTTTGTACTGGAAGGTTACTCTTTAATTTAAAGTTTCTATTTATTAAGTTTCACAAAAACCAAGAAAACAGCATGGCTCATTGCGTTCATTGGATAATCCTGGATGGAATGAGACAAGGGTACAAAACAGCGATCAGTTCCCTTATGCCCTATAACTGGGCGTGAACCCCTTAAACATGTAATGTACATCTGTCTCTTGTAGCATCTTGTCGTCTCGGGATTAATTCCAGAGCGTCACGCCAACCATAGGAAAGAAGAAGATTAAAGATAGAGTGAAGAAAAAGGAGGGGGGATACAGAGGGGGGGAACGGAAGGGTTTCTCTCTGGCCCTTATGGAGCTGTCTCTGGCCAGCCACAGCGGCAGGCTCACTGATCCCCTGAAAGTTGAGCTTGATCATTGTGCTGTGTTTGTGTCTCTGCCTATGCGGGCTCCCTGTGGTCAGGGGGTTGAGAATCTGGGCAACTTTGCAGTGGTGCCCATATGTTCTTCGGTCGCGACTGTGCGGGCATGAGTTTCCAGTAATCGGACAGCTGGCTGTGGCAGAACGCTGCGTCTTTAAGCCATTCAATCACCCTCGGACTGCGCCTGTGGCCCCAACAGATTGCCACCCTCCTCTTCGCTAGCAATAGCAGCATGGCTACCAGTTTCCTGTGCTCCACAGCTATTCTGCATACATATCCCAACAGGGCCACCAGAGGGGAGCATTCGATTTCCTCATCCGTGAATAAAGCCAGTACCTCAAAGACTCGCTCCCAGTACCTCGCCACTGCTGGACACTCCCAGGCCAGGTGCAGGAAAGAGGCCTCCGGGGTGTGGCATCTCACACATCTCGCATCCTCACTCAACTCAGCTTTGTGCAGCCAGACAGGGGTCCTGTACAGCCTGTGGATGAACTTGAAATTAATAAGTCGTAGCCTGTAATTGGGTGACATTTCTTTAAGTTACGCGCTGCAGTATGCCCACGTGCCCTCCTCCAGGGGGCCACCCAGGATCCTCTCCCATTCGCGCTGTGCAGGAGGAACACATACCGGCGACGCGTGCTGCATTCCTGAGTACAGGCGGGTAATGAGCTTCCACGGTGAGGGGTTCGCTAGGAATTCCTCTAAAACTTGAAATGTTGGTGGCGCCACAGGGAATGATTCAAAAAGTGCGCGCAACGCTGCTCTTAGCTGACAATATGTCAGTCTATCCAACATCCTGGTGTGTTCTTCGCCAAGCGCCTCATCTATAGTGGTGAACACCCCGTTGGGGAATGCCTGCCCCATCGTATGGAGCTGTAGTTTCCGCAGTCTTTGACCCACCCCGGGCTCTGCAGTGAAAGGCAGCTCTGGATGTCTGATGAGTGGTATCGAGGGGGCAAACACTGTCTCCAATCGTGCTCTACGCCTAAGCTCCCACCACACCCACCCTGTGCAGCTCACCGTATCAACCGTGGCTTGGGGCCTCCTCTGGGGTCCAAATAGCACCATGTGCAGAGGTATCGGATCTGCCCTGTCACTCTCCGGGGCTGTGTGTACCATAGAAAGAGTCGGATACACCCAGTGGTGCCAAATTGAGCCTGGGCACAGTTATAATACAGTTCCATATCAGGAGTGTCCATCCCTCCCTGCTTGAATGGCAGCGTCAAGACCTCCCACGCGACTCGGGCTGTTTGCCCGCCCACGCCATCGATATAAAATTCGAGCGTAATCACAGTTTAAAAGCAGCTGTGAGGGGAAGCGTCAGGTTAACAAAAATGTATAAAAAGTTTGGGAGAAACACCATCTTGGCAATTGCCAGCCGGCCTGCCAGAGATAGTGAGAGTGTCTTCCATCTATTGAGTCTTCCATCTATTGAGTCTGCTCTCCAGTCAGTCCATGAGCTTCCCATAGTTGTAGTTCCAAAGTTCATCTATGTTCCGACTGAGCCAGATCCCCAGGTATTTCACCGGGGAATCCGCCCATTTAAGTGGGAACTCCGACTGGAATGGGTTGGTGGCCGGTGTGATCTGGAAAATGATGGACTTCCCCCAGTTTATGGTGACACCCGGTACGCCTCCAAAGCGGATGACTTGCCAGATGAGTGGGTCCAGGTTTTCAGCTGGGCGTTGGACATATAGGGGCCGATTCCGATTCGGGCCGGAAATCTCTCCGACCGAGCCGGACCCGGAGAGATTTCCGACCGAATCGGACCCGTGCAGCCCGACCGAACGAGTACGATGCGTCCGTATGCTATCGTACTCGAGTCGGTCGGACTCCCATTGAAGTCAATGGGAGCCGGTCGTACAACGCGTACGCGGGCTCCCATTGCCTCAATGGGTGCGAGGCGAACAAGGGCGCCCCCTACAGCGTGTACGCGGCGAAGCGACTCGTGCCGTACACTCACAGGTAGGTCCCCCCTGTGTGCGACTCGCGCGGCTACGCGTACAGGGGGGTCCGACACGGACCCCCGAAGTACGGCTCCGACTGCTCTTTCGAGCTGGGCGGCGCGTGTCGGTCGGACTGCTCGCGGCGCGCATTGTACTTACCCGGCCGGGGAACGTCTCCATTGCGCGGTGCGAGTCTTGTCCGAGCGAGTCGGTCGGTCGGTGCGGTTCGACCCGGGAACGTGTCGGTCGGAGCGGTTGGGACGCCCGAACGAGTCGGTCAGCGATTTCGCATCGTACTCGCTCGTCCGGACGCACGTACGAATCGGTTGGGAAATAGGGCTCCGAATCGGATCCGGTTAAGCCGAATCCGATTCGGAGCCCTACCGGCCGAGATCGGAATCGGCCCCATAGAATCACATCATCCGCGTACATAGAGACCAAAATCACCCTAGGGGTGAAATCTAGTCCCCATAGCACGTGGTGCTGCCGAAGCCTGGCCGCAAGCTACTCCATCGCCACCGCGAACAGAAGAGGAGAGAGTGGGCACCCCTGTCGCGTACCCCAGACCACCGTGATGGGGTGAGATACCAGACCGTTGACTCTCAGTCTCGCCGTCAGAGCCGAGTACAGTAAGGCAATTCTTTTGAGAAAAATGGGGCTGATGCTGATGCGAGAAAGAAGCGTGAACAGATACGGCCTTTCCAAGGTATCGAAGGCCTCGGTTTCGTCCAAGAAAACGGCTGCGGTGGGGAGAGAATCATCTACCTCCTGCATGGTCCCGAAGAAGGTGCGGAGGTTGTGAGATGTGCTCCGTCCGGGCACAAAGCCACATTGGTGGGCCGCAACACCGCAGGCAACAGGGGAAGCAGACGCGACACCAGTAGCTTTGTGAGTATCTTATTATCCAGGTTTATCATTGACAGTGGCCTATAGGAATCGCACAACAGCGGGTCCTTATCAGATTTGAGGATGGTGACGATCAAAGCCTCCCGGAGAAAGGGGGGGCAGTGAGCCTCATTCTAGTGATTCCTCATACATGTTGAGGAGGTGGGGTCAAGGAGTGGTGCATATTCCTTATAGAACGAAGCTGTGAGTCCATCCAGCCTGGGAGCCTTGTCCCCAGGCATAGCACGAATTACCCCAATCACCTCCTCCTCAGCATAGGTCTCATCGAGAGAGTTGTGCTGACCATCGCTCAACCAGGCTAGTTTGAGCAATTCCAAGAGGGGGAGCAGGTCCGGATGCACCTCCGTCTGTCTACCCGAGTACAGGGAGGTGTAGAATGCAATCATTTCTGCTTGCCCCACTTCCTGGCCGGCAATCACCTCTCCGCTACTACTATGCAGTTCACTCTTGTACTCACTAGCCCATGGCTTTTTTAGGAGGCCTGCCAACGTCTTCCCGGCTCAATCCCCCTCTCCGTATTGGTGTGCACGTGCCTCCTTGTCCAGGTAATGTGTCTCTCTATGTGCGGCCTCCCCGAATTCCCTATTTTCCCTTTAAGGTGTCCCAGGGTTACCGGGTCATTAGACTCAAAGTACTCCGACTCGAGTTCCCAAATTTCCCCCTCCAAACTCCGGAGGTCACCCCTAAGTGTGCGCAGCACACCTGCCTGCTTAGCGATGCACATGCCCGGATTACCGCTTTAAAGGCCTTCCATAATACCGAGGGTGAATCCACAGTCCCACTATTTAACTCAAAGTATTCTATGATATCAGCACAAATTGATTCTCTGAAAACCTGATCCTGGAGTGCATCCGAGGGGAGTCTCCAACTAAAGGGTCTATGTGCCGCGTCCAGCAACGTAAATTTCAGCAGCACTGGAGCATGGTCAGAGAGAGAGATCGGGCCAAATGGGCGGCTGTGAGTATCCACGTGTCCACATCACGCTACGCAAGCCAATAATTGATTCTGGACCAAGTTAGGCCCACTGAGGAAATGCAAGTGCCCTTCCGTTTGAGTGGGTTTCGACGTCGCCAGACATCCACCAGCTCGTGATCCTCCATATTAGCTCGTAGCTGCTCCGCCACCCTTGGGTGAGGTCGACGGGAGTCGCTAGACCCATCCATGCTCGCATCCAAAGCCACATTGAAATCCCCCCCATAAGATGGCCCCGGGTCCGAGTGATTCCATTAGCCTCCAAACCTCACTAAAGAATTGCAGGTCATCTATGTTCGGCCCGTAGACCGACACAAGCCTGACTGGTTGCCTCCCCAGCTCCCCCGCAACAATTGCCTACCTCCCCTGTGGTTCGCAAAGCGCAGCACGTGTTCACAAAGGAAGCCCCTTCCTGAGGATTATAGCTGTGCCTCTGGCATAATTATAGTAGCCTGACATAAATTTCTCTCCCACCCATCCCACCCTCAGTCGCGCGCAGTTACTGCTAGTTAAGTGTAGCTCCTGCAAGAAGCAGATGTCCGCCCCATGTCTGTGTAGATATGCCGCCACCAGTCTCACCTTATGGCAGTCATTCAGACCACCCACATTCCATGTCACCGCTTTAATCGCATTCACCTCTGTAATGGTCTCAGCCATCCTTGGGAACATACAGGTCCTGATACACTGGGTTCCCTAACGCCTCCACTCGTAATGGTAGAAGGGCCAGAGAGAGAAAGGGAGGAAAGAAGGAAAAAGAGAATTCAAAACATATTGCAACATGCCTGATTTGACTCCCACCCAACGAGCCCACCCACCACCCACTACAGCCGCCCAACATGGCTGACAGACAGAACCCTTAAACCAAATAGGCCCTTTGTTAACAACTATTAGAACATCCATGGGACTCATCCTTAAGGGTGGCACTAGGTGCTTGGGAGTACCCAGCAGTTGTAAGCTGGGTGGATGGACAGGATACGTTCGGGAGGAGAGTCCTCACCTTCATCAGGCAGGCGGGGCGAGTCCCCAGGCTATGATAGTAGAATAAACAGGCAACCTGGGTAGAATGAGGTGTGTCATGGAGAATCGTCCCAGCCCTGTCCATTATGCTGTTTCCTTGCCAGCCCGCTGCGAACTTCCCGGGGCCTCAGTCATTCTCATCCGGAGGTTCTCCTCCCGCAGGCCCCGCACCTACCCGCGCGGTCAATGCAGATTGTTTGAGGGAGCGAGCAAACATGGTTGCAGTCTTTGGATCAGTGAAGAACATGGTCTTGCCCTGGTGAAAGATGCGGAGCTTCACTGAGTAGAGGAGCGAGTACCTAAAGTCCTGCTGCTGCAACATTCTCTTCACCGGCACAAACTTCCTCCTTGCTGCTTGTACTGTTAAAGTAAAGTCAGGGAAGAAGGAAACAGCGTTACCTTGATACCTCGTGTCTTGCAAGTCCCGGGCAGTGCACAGCGCGGCATTGCGGTCGCTGTAATTTAGCAGGCGCGCGATTATTGGCCTAGCCGGGGTTCCTGGCGGTGGTTTCCGGCCAAGGGACCTGTAGGCACGCTCTACTATGTAGATCTGTGAGAGAGAATCCCCAAACAGAGCCCTGAGCATCTCCTCGACGTAGTCCTCAACTCTGGTCATAGCCGTAGTCTCTGGGATTCCCATAATGCGCAGATTATTACGGCGCGATCTCGCTTCGAGATTCTCGTTTTTGCTGCGTATCACCTCCAGCACTTTCTCCATGTGGAGCAACTTCTCTCAATTGGCAGTGCCCTCGTCTTCCAATGCAGAGGTGCGCTGCTCAACCTCCGCCAGGCACTCGTTGTGGTTCAAGACCTTGTCCTTGAGCCGATCCAGGCGATCCGACATTGAGTCGATTTTAAGATCTATATTCGAGAGGGACTGTTTCAGTTCAGTAAACATCTTGCATATGTTTGGCGCCGGTGGCTGCATAGAGGTCATGGTCGCCGCCGGCTGCTCCTCTTCAGGCGGGACACCTCCTCGGGGGGTCTTGCGCTGTTCAAATGAACGTTTGGGCTGTTTGGTGTCCGTCTTGCCCATGGCGTTTGCTCACTGCCCTTCCACGAGGAAGCGTTGTGACAGCGCCGCCGCTCCTGTGCCGTCTCAACCGCCCTGCAGTGCGTGGGTGACGTTGTGTACTCAGCTTGTCCACAGCAGTCGCTAAGGTCCGACACCCCAACGCCAGCTAGGCCACATCTGCGCCCCTCGGTGCACCTTTCACAATGTTCATGCACAGCCCGGTGGGTGCCCGCCCTTCCAACGTAGGTAGTCTGTTTTTCTGCCCCACCACAGGCACCAGAATCCACCATCCGCCTCCACTGCAGATCACCAATGTCTCCCACGGTGCACAGCACGGGCCGGCAGCACCGGTCTCTCCTCGTCACTAGGCCCTCGCAGGAGACTGCTTCAGTCACACCTTTCTGACCAGGGGCACCTTATTTGCAGCAGGACACCATCAACCAGCAGGCCTCCCTCAGTGTGCGCATAGGGGGGGATGTTCAGCCCTCCTTGTCCCCCGCTATCCAGTGCAGGGTTGTACCCATGAAATGATCTCCTCGATGCCCCCCCTCGCAGCCACCCTTACTGGTGTCCTGTATGGCGCTGAGTCTGTCGCTCCACTTTCCTCTTATTGGCCTAGGGGAGGCCAGGTGAACTTGGGTCCAGGTGGAGCAGCGCTCCCAGCACAGTCCAGTCTTCAGCTGTGGCTCTCTTTAGTGCGCCGCCTGTCATTGCTTCGTTCCGTGATGCCAGGCCCGCCCCAGTTCAGGCTGTCCTTACTGTGGTGCCGTGCAAGGGAGGCCGCCGCCTCCGGACGCCTCCTCGGTGTGCTCCTTTCAACGCAGCTTCCCCTCTCAACGACGTATGTCCAGCCTTCTATTCCGCTCCAGCCCCCCGGCCCACAAACCTGACCAGAGGCCGGGGCGAGGTCGGTTCCGGCTCTCGGGCAGCTCGCCAGCCGCCCCCAAACCGCAGTCAGTCTGTCGCTGCAGATACGTCTCACTCGCGCCTAGGGCAGGTCTCTGCACTCTCAGGACAGGGGGCCTACAGGGCACCCCCCTCTCTAGTCCCAGCGGCGCCGCCCTTCTCAGGCCTCAGGGCGCAAGGCCGCCATCTTACTCCTCGTGGCAGGATCTGAAGCAGCACCACGCCTCAGCATTTTTCGCTGTAACAACGGTTCACAGCCCCCAGGTTGCGGCCACCGGTTACCGGAGTGTTCCGATGGCTTTTCCCTTAGTTTGGAGCCTGCGATGCTCGCCCACTCCGCCCGATAATTGCTGAATTGTAGTCCAGCCTGCAGAGTCTCACTAGGTGGAGGCCATTTTGCAGCTGGCACTCTAGCGCCCCCAGGAAGGTTACTCTTCCAGTACAAAACCTAAGCTAGGCTCACTCAGACACCTTGCACTATGGTGCAAAGGTGTGTGCGTGGCACACGGCTGCCTGATTGTGCGCCGGCGCAAGGGAGCAGAGTGCCGCACTCTGTAATTATGGTGCTCTCTTCTTCTCATGCAGTGCAGCGCAGGATTTTGGCTGCTGTGCTGCATGAGAATTTGGTAGGAGGGCCCCTCAGAGTTTGCTGAGTGGTTACTTGTTTGAAACACTCAGCAAACATTTTTGTTTTTCAAAAACAAATTGCAAATGGAGAGTTACTTTCTAAAAAAAATGAATAACCCTTACACTGGGAGTTTTCTCCAAGTGTGTGGGAGTCATTCATTAGCTCTTTATTTCGATTAGCATCAGCAATCATAAAAATACAGTAAAAATATCAATACATTCATGACCATAGCATAAAAATCAAAAAAACAATAATTGTGTTGATTGCTATGGTCATGAATTTATTGATGTTTTTACTGTATTTTTATGATTGCTGATGCTAATTGAAATAAAAAGCTAATGGATGTGTGGCAGTCATTTTTTAGGTCTCGCGTAGACAGCGCATGCGCTGTCGCAAGACCTATAGTAAACACAATATGTAGGGTAATTTCTCCTGTCGCTTGCCATTGGTTGATTCTGGCATTCCTCTTCTTATCTTGCTTACTGTTGGCTGTCGATCCCATACGTCACTTCCGTTTTTGTAGGAAGCAGCACCAACCAACTACAGTTTCCCTACACTGTGAGTGTTTATATATTATTTTGGGGACTACTTCTTTTTAGGTCGAGCATCACACACACACATGCATACATAATCAGCACAGCGCCCTTACGAGCGCTGCGCTGTTAATGGTTTCATTGTTTCCTCCACCCTCAGCTCTCCGCTCTCACCCCCCCTCCCTTCTCCCCCTCCCTCCTTGTTTAAAGAGCACTTCATCGATCTCGCTGCCTCCTTCCTCTGCATTTCATGAAGCAAACATAATCCACATCCATAGAACCACTGAGCGTCGCGCGCCTTCACAAATGCATTTTTTAAGAGCGCTGAAACGTCGCGCTTTAACTTTAAATATTTCTTTTTTTTATTCATCTTTTTAACATCGGTAAGATGCCGCACTTTAACTTTAACAATGGCGCCCATGCGCCTATTGTCAGCAGTTCGGCAGCTTGCTACATGACCAGAGGTGTTTTTTTCCTTCTCCCCCCCCTTCTTTGCATATGTGTACGCAATTAAATAGAAAAGAAAGGCGGCGGCCACCTTTACTTCATTGCCGGCTGTGCAAACACATGCATACATAATCAGCACGGCGCCCTTTTACGAGTGCCGCGCTGTTAATGGTGTCATTGTTATACAACCCCCCCCCCTCTCGCCGCTCTTATTTTCACTTTACTGAAGGTAGCTGCCGTTCGCTTTTGTTTGTTTATACACGGCTGTGCATGGCGCACTTTTAGTTTAGGTACTGCTTTAGGTCAACAGTGTGTTTTGGCTGCAACATTTTTAGTATGCAGCGTTTTATTTTTTAATCAGTGGCCTGCGCACGTCATGTTAGTGGGGTGATTTATAGCTTACTGTAATGCTAAAACCCCTCTTCCACGGCCTCGAGAAAAACTTTACACTTCACCAACGATGAGAACTCCAAGTTGCGCGAGCGCCAAGATTAATATAAAATCTCGGAGCATTCTTCAAAGCGCGCGCCGTCCACTCCACACTCCTGTGCATGTCCCGGGTGCCAACGCACACATGGAGGGAGGGCTCTGCTCAGCAGCTGCTTATAATTTTTGACCTATGTTTTCACCAAGCATCTAATCAATAAATGAGGTCAATAAAGAGTTGTAGTTTATACAGCTGGCAGTGAGGTTTTAACACGAGATCGGACTTCATTATCACATTTTCAGGGAAACACTTCTGCTGACTTACAAGCACATTCATGATCGAATACATTTGTATATGTGCTGAGGAGATACAACATGATTTATTCATCACAGTTATTTCTTAGTCGCGTGCAGTATTAAGCCTTATAAATATAACATCTTGACCTTCAAGATAGAGTTGCGAGTTTTAAATCTAATACAACATTTTGAGAATTCAATTTGCGAAGCTGATCAACGCTCCGTTAATTAAAGACAGGAGTCTCTCCACTGGCTATTACCAAACGCCTCCAGCGGTAACCAATTACAGAACACCGTATTCAGGGGTCATTAGTTTAGCAGTTGTAATTGTTCAATGTTACAGATACTCTGAATAATCCCTAAATTTGACAGATTTCCTCAAATTGCGCAACACTTATTTTTTACACGATAGGTGGTTAGTTTTTCAGGTGATTTTTTCTTTTTTTTGTTTCTAGTCGAATGTTAATCTGTCTATACCTAGACCTGTTGAACAAGAACCCAGGCACTATACAAAATACATCAATGTTTCCCTTAGCACTCTGCAACAAAGAATAAATGCACCACAAATGCCAATGGTCTTAAAGTAGAGTTTGTAGTATTGTTTCTAATGTTCAAATAATTTTTAGGACAACATTCCACTTGGAAAGTGGAAACGTAGATTTGCAACACACACGTCAACATGCAATCAAATCATAACTATAACAAGTTATGACAAAAACAAGCATTTGCAATGCAGTAGGTCTCGCATTTGCGAGAGTTTGAGCTATTGGCATTGTAAATGACGATGCCTTTTATTTATGTGTTTTTAAAACCTGCAAGCGATGGGTAAACACGCACTTTGTACTTATAGTCCTTGCTTACGAGAAGTAAGGCCGGCAGTAAAAGAGGCGCAGTTACTGCTGGCCTTGCTTCTCCTAAGCACAGACTATAAGTACAAAGTCCATGTTTACGCACCGCTTGCAGGTTTTCAAAACACATAAATAAAAGACACCTTTATTTACAGTGCCAATAGCTCAAACTCTCGCAAATGCGAGACCTATTGCATTGCAAATGCTTGTATTTTATTTTCAGTTTATGACTGCTAGGGTTTCTGCTCTAAATAGAGAGCATGGGCTGATGAACCTACAACGATGGCCTGAAGTCCTTCAGGCCATCGATGTAGGGTGGGAGACGTCCATTACAACGCAGGCATTACATCGTAATGCCTTTACAACGCAGCTTTTACAACGCAGGTGACATTACATCGCATGCCTTTAAAACGTATGCACCATTACAATGCATTGTAAGGTAAGTAATCGTTTTAATTGAGGTAAGTTGTGTAAGTTGTTATTTTTATTATTTTTAATAGTATGAGTAATAGTATTAGTATTATTTTAAATTTGGGTGGGGGAGTGTTTTAATACTCTAGATTTTTTTTAACATATATATTAAAAAACGTACATTTTATTTTGACTTTTAAAAAAATATATGCAGGTATTATTATTAATATTTGATAATTAATAGAAATGTACTTTTAATGTTAGTTAAAATTTATTTTAATTTAAAAGTAAATTAATGAAAAAGTATTTTTCAAGAAAAGTATTTTGCATGTAAAGTCAGGGAAATAGGTGTTTAGGGAGGGGAGAGTAATAATAATCAGGTTTATTTATAAAATAAAGAGTATTAATTAATATTTAGAATTACTGATAGTTAAATATAAACATATATAAAATAAAAATTTGAATAAAGGTGGGGAGTATATTAATACTCTGGAATTAATGTAATAATACTCAGTTTTTTTTGATAAATTAGGATTTGTAAAGTATATTTAGATTTTCTGTTAGTAAATTATTTAAAAATATAAAAGATATAATATATAAAAGTCATTTGCACCTATCCTCTGGGATGGGATGCAAGGAAAACAGGGGTTTAGGGTGGGGGGTATATTAATACTCAAGCATCAAATTAAATACTTTAGTATTATTTATTATTAAAATAAACAAATTATAAATTGTTATACTTTTGAAATAATTATAATGAAAAAGCAAAAAAATATTAATGTGCACATAAAAACAGAGTGATTTTGGGGAGGGGGTGAGTTGATGGAAAGGTAAAAATTTTATATTTATTTAAAATATAATTTGATATTTTCATGCTAAATATTTTTATTTAAAATATAAATAAAAGATATTTATAATATTTTTAAAAATTAAAGGTGCTTAATTGTACAACATAGGTATGTATAAATACACATATAAAATCTGTAAAAGTAAATTTTGAATATAAAAAATATTAAAAATAAAAATCAATCAATAGACACATTAAAACTATTGTAAATAGTTTTTTTGTATTTATAAAAAATATGAAACAGAATAAACAAATATGCAAAAAAATGTTGGAAAAATATTTTATTAGTAATATAATTTTTTTTAAATAATCATAGATTTTTGTATGTGTTATAACATATATCTTTGTAGGTTTTCCCACAGTTTCCCATTGAAGTCAATGATTAAAACTTCCTTTTTACGGAAAGAGATGACGTTGCAGCGTATACGTAACTTTCATCATTAGATCGTCACGCTCCGGATGAGATGCAAGGCAGAGCTGCGTCCAGGTAAGACGAATTTTAATTATTAAAAATAGATTAATGGTGGTAAAATGTATTGTAAGGAGAGAGGAGGGAGGAAGTAAGAAATAGGAAAGGTGTATTTTGTTCATATTGTGTGTTTTAACTTAAAAATTCATTTCAAAACAGGTAGCAGTTGTAGGCCCACGTCGGGTTGATTGCTTTCGTAACACTTTTTGTTTAATAGAATACATTTAAAAAAAAATATTATTTATTCTATTAAACAAAAGTGTCATGAAAGTAATCTTTTTTGGTAATATTTTTGTTGCAACATGTTTTTTAGAAAATATGTAAATGCGTTGTCGCGGTTTTACCGATAGGTCGTAGGAACATGGAGAAATACTTCATGGTATGGAAAAAAAATGTTGGGGCCATTTATAAACCATTGCTATGTGGATTTTGGGACTTCGAATGGACTTTGGTCGAGAGAGGATTGCAACGATGGATTTTTTGGAGGTGTTTTTTTCGAAACTTTACTACTTTTTCATGTTTTCTTTTAAATGGAATTCGAGAGAGATTAGATTGCATTGATGGAATTTTGTTGCGTTTTTTGCCAAACAAGATTTATTTTTCTGGATTTTTTTGGGGGTGTGTTTTTTGTAGGTGTGCACAATATATTCTACAGTTCTTTTTTAACTGCAAAAATATGGCTTTGCCGAACTGTGCCCTTTTTTGTTAGTTTAACTCGGGTCGTGGATTAATGCACGGATTATGGAGTATTTGAAATGGTTTAAAGGACTGCTCAAGACTCTTGGTGAAATGCAGGATTGCACGTAAGTCCAAGAGTTGCAAAAATAAGACAACTGAAGGTAAGAAACCCAACTTAATTTTTTAATTTAAATTTGTTTTGAAAAAAATCAATTGAATTAGGGGGATTTTCTGTCAAAACAAGCAAGTAAGGAGTTATAGGAGATAGGTTAGATTAGAAATGGAGGATGTGTGCAATATTATCTAGGTAGTCTGAAGCCACCATCAATGAAAATTGTTGAATTGCACCCAATAGTCGCTCTGACATTTCCTTTGTTCTTTTAGAAATTCGTGGGTTCAGACTACCAGTTGATGATTGCGAAATTCTCATTTCTTGGAAACTTTGCTCCTTCCTCAAAATTTCCAAAAAATGATAGAAGTTAGGATGTGGTTTACCAATAGATTTGTTGAAGGAGTTGTGCCATCCCTCTATGGCGTTATTTGTTTTTGCTCCTCCCTCTAAGCAGGTTGAGTGTTGTGTAGTTCCTATATTACCCATACAGGACCTGCGTGTTCGGATAACATAAACTGTGGGTTTGGTGGCAGACGGATTCTGAGCACCCCGACCGAGAAATATTAGCCTGTTTGCATAAGCTAGCTCACAGTGCCAGTAGTGTCTCCTCTTATCGGGGAGAGAATAGTTTCTGGCAACCTTACAACATGACAACACTGATCCCTCAGAATCGTGGAAACAATGTACTACTTTTCGCTCAGTCACTCGTGCTCACTTATCTTATCTCAGAGATACACAGAATAAACAGCCTGGGCATTTCAATAAGGGTTTATTGAACAGTTGTTATTCTTGTGTAGAATATATGAGCTGCAACAACCATTAGACAGTAGCAAAGATATATGATTAGCAGTACAGTGAATTTAAATGGATAGTACAGTTCTACCATTTTGCAATACGCATGAATAAATACATGAATATAAAATGCATTGATAAAAGAAAGAGCGTACTCCTAAAAAGCCTGTCTAGATGTACCTAAGTGGACCTAGCATGTGAGTAGGTGTGAAGCCAAGAATCCCTCTAGGATTTAGTCGAACCCCATTACCTGAAGTGAGAATCTTGGTCTTGAGCTGGACGCCCTGCAAGGGATGTTCAGACAACTGTCAGGTGGAGCGTCTGCATGCAGGAGCCTCAGTGTCTCTGGTCAGTGTGTCGGCCTGGAAGTCTCGTTCCCTCTAACCAACACTAGCAAGATGTGCTGTATTTATACAGAAAGTATCTAGGGTTCCTTTGTCCCTTGTTGCTTGTATTAGCCATTGTTGGATGTGAGGATGACGTATGGGATGAACCGTGTACGTAGATATGGGGAGGAAGGTGGTGTAGCTTCAGCCTGGTTTCTAAGAACCCTTATGAATATTCATTCATACTGTGTGAGTCTATTGATGGAGTTATAGGACTCTATTGTTAGGAGAAACCCTCCTTCTGCACCCAGGCCTAGAACTAGGTAAAGGTTTAATCCTAAAAGGCCCTTTACAGTGCAGTGTAGGGGAGGTAATATAGGTGAAGGGGTATGATGTTACCCCGGCCTATATTAGGGTACCTATATGGAACAAAACACCCACTCCTCTTCTGAACAGTCAATAATGATAAAAATGCTGGCGAACCATTTCCACTATTAGGTAGTAGCGCATTAAAACCATTAAAACCAACACGAAGTGTTGTAAAACATTTGTCTTAAAATCATTTAAAAATCAGTTTTAAGAGGTGAAAAAAGATAAAGATAAAAAATCTGTTATTTCCGAAAATCAGTTTTTTTGGGATTGACACTTAAGCCGAAGTCCTAATTGAGTTTGTTTATATAAGTCGAAGCACTACAAGCGTTCGAAGGCCATGCTTTTTCAGTGAAAGTGTCAATTTGTAAAGGTAATGTTCCAAATTTAGTCGAGTTTTGGAGAAAAAAGGAAAAACTGAAGTCCTTTCCCAGCACACGATGAGCCAATTATAGATTTTGGGGCTGATTCTGATGCGGGTTGGAAAAGCTTCCCGACCGAATCGGTTGGGAAATGGTGTCCGACTCACTCGGATCGGGAAAGTCCGACCGGCGGTGCAGGATGCATCCGGATGCTTCCAGATACGATTTGGTTGAACTCCCATTGACTTCAATGGGAACATTTGTTCCTAACCGCATCAGAATTGGGCCCTCGGTCGGGAAGACACGTTCCCGATCCGATTTGGAAGGAGCAAATGCCGTTAGGAGGCCTTCCTAACCGCATCAGAATCAGGCCCTCGGTCGGGAAGCTTTTCCAACCCGCATCAGAATCGGGCCCTAAGTGTCCTGGCTGGGAGACGCAACATCGTCGTTGCTTGCTGCTGCAGGGGACGGTCCTTGTAACACCTCGCAAAGTACGTCAATGGAGGACAGATGATATTCAGTACTGCCAATAGCTGGTGTAGAGGCAGCCGGTGCTGTAGTCGATACCTCGGTGCTAGTGGTGCTAGCGGTGGAGCTGATGCTCAACCCAGATGTAATAGGCACCTGCAGATTCTCGAGGAATGCAGCCATCAAGATGGGAATACGCTGGGGACATTGCCGAGCGTGGGCCCTCAGGGGTTCCAGCCGGGTATTCAAGTCCGCAGGCGTGTCCATTGCAAGTGTCAGACAGAGGTCTAACACGCATTCTTCACCGCAAAACAGGCATCAAAGAACAGGTAAGATGCAGTCCATCCAGAACGGTCTAAACGATAGGAATCAAGAGGCGCTTAGTTCCCTTAGGCGAGGTGTGCCTAGATGTTGTACCATGCGTTCACGGTATTTGCGCTCCAGGAGCACTTTTGCCATCTCGTTGGTAATTAGGCCGTCCATTGCGGAGCAAAAAAATGACAATCAGGATTCCTGCGCTAGAAAGCAGGATCAGCGGAAGACCTCCAAAAACGCTTCCCAATACGGAGTGTATAAAATTTGGAATAACTCCGAGGATTGTCTGAAAGGTGCTTAAAAATCCTGACCGTATGGTCTTAAATAGGTGTACAATACCACTCGTATCAGACATGTTAAAGATACGACACACCATTTCTGCGAAATGAAAGGGGCAGTTTGTACGTATAAGTGCCTGTATCTCGGTCCAGGTCCTTGCGATTTGAAGATCAAAGGTCTCTCGAGCGGAGGTTAAGGGTACAGGTTGCTGCAAAAGCATGGCTTTCAGTCTGCTCAATGTATCAAATTGTATAAAGGAAACATTCAACGAAGGCCATAACGGCGCCTCCCTGACTGTACTTGTTGGGGGAAACAATACTTGCATACAACAAGTAACCCTGGAGTTCACAGTGACCAGATAGGCAATGCCCGGAATCATCCCGCAGCAACCTTGATCATTCAGCATCAAGTAACTCCCATTCGAGAGTAGCTCGAATACCGGTGTAATCACGGCTGCTGCCTTTCATGTGACAGGACAAGTTTGCTATTGAACCATTGCAAGCTCCGTCCAGTGAAATGTCCTGGCACATGAGAGAACCGCTTAGAGTGTTCTTGCAATTTGTACCGCTTAGAAACACTTCTCGATCCCCCCTCCGGCATCGAAATCTATATTGTAACTCCCAAGATTCCTTAATGTATTCCTTACCCATCTTCTCATATTTGCCCGCCTGCCTTTGCTCAAGGCAATATTGAAACTGAAAAGTAGTGACCGGTAGAGTGAGTCAAATTTTGCCACCCCTCCATCTGCGATGGTGTTGGAAATGGAGGTGTGTCAGGTCCTTGTTCTTGGCTAGTCCAAGACAGGATGTCTGTTGCACAGTGTTATTTAGAAATATCATCTGCTGTGGAATGAGGCATGCTCTAAATAGCACTTCTGTTCCCTGGACTTGCCAGTCCCTAGAACCCCCGACTGATTTTAAGTCTATTGTGCCCTTCCGTAGGTCAAAACCTTGTTCAGACAATTGGGCAATAAAGGAAGCAGAGTATATCTGTTTGGTGTTTGTCAACATAATTTTCAGTGCTGATGTCAGTGTAACTTTATAATAAAATGACGTTGGGTCAGTGGTGTTAAAACCTGAAAAATATGAACATTTCTGTGCAAATGTAGGCGAACTACGTTTTGGTGGTGTAGGGCAATGTTCCCACTGGTGGTATTCAAAAACATTTCTAGGCGAAATAGATTTGTGTAGGAAATGATGACCATAATGTTGGTAACAGTACAATGTGTCATAGTCTGAATTATCTTCTAACATTTCAGTGTTCAGAAATGCTGTAGTTTTTTCTAGATCAGACAACATATTATTAACAGTTTCAGAGTCCCAATCATCAGAAAATGTACTGGAGGTAATGATATCACTTAATGAAATTTTAAATACATGTGAAAGTTTTAAAAGTTCAGTCGGACCGAATATATCAAAATCAACTTTGTCCCAGACTATACCGTCCGGTAAAGGAACTGCTGTGATGTTCACTGTTGACAAGTCTCTTTGTTCACGATGTGAAGATTGATGTGGTTTTAAAATCAAATTAACCTTTTGGGCTGTAGAGCTTTGTTGTAGGTATCGTCCATTAATAAGCATGCTAAAAGTTATAACTAAGCCTAGCCAGAAAAGAAAAAATAGAATCCCAGTAATTCCCCAGAGTTTTAACCAAGGCGATACCAGGTAAGTCTTTTTGAGAAAGTTTAGAAAGTCTTTAACTTGCTGCTTGCGTGAATTTTGGGCTGGCGTCATTTCTGGTTCACTTAGATCCAAAGAAAACGTATCAAAGTTCATGAAGTAGACAGAAGCAGTTCGATCAATTGTAGGAATTGCATCGGGATTTGTTGAAATCTGATTTTGCTCTCTTCGAGAGATGTTGACGTAGATGTCTGTATTTGGTCTGATTGCAACTTGAGTGTTGTTTTGAGTTTCATTTTGTAGATGAACTTCTGGTTCAAGGGGAATGAGTTCCATAGCATTGTTGCTTAGTCCTTCATTCCGCACAAGAGGTTCTTCAAACGTGATGAGTCTTTCTGTTTGAACTTTTTGGATGGTAGCTAGAGGAGGGCGTCTGCTACTGTGGAGTCCACGAGGCCTACTGTTCAGTATCGGCCACATAGTGTGGTTTGATTAAGTCGATTGAGACAAATCTTTTCTCCTTTTTTCCGGCAAGAGGCGGCAAAAGTACAGTTCTTGTTCCTTGAACTGCTAGGACAGGTACAGGCTTTCTGTATGATGGTCCAAATTCTTTTTTGACTGCTATTTTCTCTCTGACCAGATCCCCGATTTTTGGGATCCAGACAGGTCTTGCCGTTACTTCCTTGACTTCCCCAGTGGTGGTATGTTTCTGGAGCACGTTACTTTGTTGTGTCCTGGATTCATTTAGATCCTGTAAAACAGCCAAACGATCATGGATATCAAATGGTTTCTCATCCGCCACTGCGCCTTCATAATCAAGATCAGGTACCCACATTCTCGTTCCAAATAGGACCTCATATGGAGTGACACCCCCTAGAGAATTTCTTGGCTGGTTATTGAGTGCTCTTTGTACCCCATAAATGTGATTGACCCAACTACCGCCCTTGCCTAATACCCTAGCTGTTAAAGATTGCTTTAAGTCCCGGTTTTTCCTCTCCACAACCGAATTTCCCTCAGGATGGCATGGAGAGGAGTACCGCAGTGCAACGCCCATACTTTTCATGGCCTCTGTGTAAGCACGAGAGCTAAACGCCGGGCCAAGGTCAGAATGTAACGTGCCAACTGCGTATGTCCCGATAAAGACTCGCAAATATTTTATAACAGTTCGAGCGTCAGCCGAGCGCTGAGGCCAAACCCATAGGAATCTTGAGCAGGAATCCACTGCAACCATGATATACTTGTAAGCCCCATCAGATTGTAAGGGGCCACAGTGGTCCAGATATACACATGCAAGAGGTTTGTCAGATATTAGTAATGGTGTCTGCGCCGGGGGTGTTCTGGTGGAGCCTTTCATCTGTTGGCAGATGTTGCATTTCAAGACATAGGGGCCGATTCCGATTCGGGCCGGAAAACATACCGACCGACTCGGTACGGGAATATAGTCTGACCGACACGTACCGGCGCTGCCCGACCTGCGTAGTACGATGAAATGCATGTGAATCACGACCGACTCGTACGGAACACAAGCCGAACGACCGAACCGCACGGAAACAAGCTATCCGGCCGGGAAACTACGCGAATAGAACCGACCGACACACACCAGGAATGAACCCGACAGAAACGTACCCGAGAACTCCGACCCGCGCAGTACGATGCAATGCGTGTAAAACCAGACCGAGTCGCACGGAGCCCAAGCCGTACGACCGGCACGCATACAAAACCCAGCCGAAGCAACCCAATACTCCGCGACCGACGCGTACGCCGCACATGAAACCCAGCAGAAAGACAGCGTGAAAGACTCAGAGAAGCTCGCACGAGACAACTGCAGCGTCCTACTCGGTCAGAAGAACGTCTCCTACATGCCCAAAAAATACACAGGAAAAAATACAAAAAAATGGGCCAAACAAGCAATGACAAAGCCAATAAATACTGGGGGGAAAAACATGGAACAAAGACACACACCCAACTCCACCCATATAAAGGCCGCAAATCCCTACCATGATCCTTTGCAAATTCAACTGACCTGCCAGCACAGAACACCATCTGACAGCAACCACAGACACACTCACAACTCATCCATCACACAAGCCACACACCATTAGCACCTCACAAATAGCACCCTCACATACACCCAGCAAAACCTACACTCACCCACCCTCACTTGCACACTCACACACACATCAATCCCCACCACCACCCATCACCATGCCCCCAAAGAAGAATCCAAAGTTCCTAGACAGTGAATTGGAAGTCCTGGTAGATGAGATCCTCAGGGTAGAGCCACAGTTGTTTAGTACATTGGTCCAACAGACCCCCATGTCGCAGAAAACCAAGATGTGGGAGAGGATCGTCGACAGGGTGAACGCACAATCACCATGTTTGCGCACAAAGGAAGACATCCAGAACAGGTGGTATGCTGTGCGCAGGAGGGTCAAGGACCTACTAAAGAAGGATTACGTCTTGAGTCAGCGCACCGGCAGTGGCCCTCCTGCCAAACCAGTATACCTCAGGCCCTGGGAGGAGAAGGTGCGGGCCATCCTACCACCAGTGAGCGTATATGGACTATCAAACATCCCAGAGCCTGGTGAATACACAACAAATATACACAATATTGTGTGACAATACACACACATCACTGTCAAGGGGATAGTCAAACCATGCACCCTTAGCAAATCCACAGCAACCAAAAGATAATCATCCCAAGATGTGTATGTTAGTTAGATAAACACAATACATGCCATCTCATAGTGATATGTAACTGTGTCATGACATGTACAAACCTAACAACACATAGAGCTAGGCAGTGGCACAAATCAAACCAACAAACACAGTCAGATATTTTGCCACCACTAGAACACCACCTCACAGGGAAGCTCACTGAAAGGAAGGAATTCTGTGTATGCTGGTGAAGTCAGTGTAGCCATAGCATGATGGGAGTTGTAGTCACAGATATTGGTCACCCTCACAATTGGCCCATCAACACCACTCTGAACCATGCTCACATCACTGGGAGTGGAAAACAACTGACAAGATGGCTGACACTGGGTACTGCTGTGGGGAGCACAAGGCCTTGCTGGGAACTGTGCACCAACCAACAGCAGGACACCACTGACTGACATCCTGAAAGCCAACTTGCACTCCCTGCAATGGAAGCACGTTCCATGGTGGGATATCTGGCTGGGTGGGAAGGAGGACTGACAGCTATGACCATAGTCACCAGCAGCTTTTCTCACACACCCCCTTAACACAAACTCCACAAAACTCACCAGAGACAAAGCAATGCCTCACACTCTAATGAAATATCCCACAAAGAACAACCACACTGGGTTATGCTGTGTGAAGCACAGGGACACCTTTGGGACTTGTAGCCAAACAAATGCCAGGACAACACTGTCAGCCATCCTGTCAGCACAGGCACACTACCCCACAGGGAAGCAGAGTCAAAAGGAAGGAAGTATGGGCATGCTGGGAAGGGGGGTGTAGGCAATAGCATGATGGGAGTGGTAGTCAAGATATTGGTCACCCTCAAAATTGGCCCATCAACACCATTCTGAACCATGCTCACATCACAGGGAGTGGAAAAGAACTAACAAGATGGCTGACACTGGGTACTGCTGTGTGGAGCACAAGGCCCTGCTGGGAACTGTGTACAAACAAACAACAGGACCACACTGTCAGCCATCTTGCCATTGCTGTCACACTCACACACAGTGAAGTCCACTCAAAAGGAAGGAAGTATGGACATGCTGGGAAGGGGGGTGTAGGCAATAGCATGATGGGAGTGGTAGTCACAGATATTGGTCACCCTCACAATTGGCCCAGCAACACCACTCTGAACCATGCTCACATCACAGGGAGTGGAAAACAACTGACAAGATGGCTGACACTGGGTACTGCTGTGGGGAGCACAAGGCCCTGCTGGGAACTGTGCACCAACTAACAGCAGGACACCACTGCCTGACATCCTGAAAGCCAACTTGCACTCCCTGCAATGGAAGCACGTTCCATGGTGGGATATCTGGCTGGGTGGGAAGGAGGACTGACAGCTCTGACCATAGTCACCAGCAGCTTTTCTCACACACCCCCTTAACACAAACTCCACACAACTCACCTGGGAGAATGCAATGCCTCACACTCTAATTAAATATCCCACAAAGAACAACCACACTGGGTTATGCTGTGTGAAGCACAGGAACACTTATGGGACTTGTAGTTAAACAAACGCCAGGACAACACTGTCAGCCATCCTGTCAGCACAGGCACACTACCCCACAGGGAAGGAGATTCAAAAGGAAGGAAGTATGGGCATGCTGGGAAGGGGGGTGTAGGCAATAGCATGATGGGAGTGGTAGTCACAGATATTGGTCACCTTCACAATTGGCCCATCAACACCACTCTGAACCATGCTCACATCACAGGGAGTGGAAAAGAACTGACAAGATGGCTCACACTGGGTACTGCTGTGTGGAGCACAAGGCCCTGCTGGGAACTGTGCACCAACAAACAACAGGACCACACTGTCAGCCATCTTGCCATTGCTGTCACACTCACACACAGTGAAGTCCACTCAAAAGGAAGGAAGTATGGACATGCTGGGAAGGGGGTGTAGGCAATAGCATGATGGGAGTGGTAGTCACAGATATTGGTCACCCTCACAATTGGCCCATCAACACCACTCTGAACCATGCTCACATCACAGGGAGTGGAAAACAACTGACAAGATGGCTGACACTGGGTACTGCTGTGGGGAGCACAAGGCCCTGCTGGGAACTGTGCACCAACCAACAGCAGGACACCACTGCCTGACATCCTGAAAGCCAACTTGCACTCCCTGCAATGGAAGCACGTTCCATGGTGGGATATCTGGCTGGGTGGGAAGGAGGACTGCCAGCTCTGACCATAGTCACCAGCAGCTTTTCTCACACACCCCCTTAACACAAACTCCACACAACTCACCTGGGAGAATGCAATGCCTCACACTCTAATTAAATATCCCACAAAGAACAACCACACTGGGTTATGCTGTGTGAAGCACAGGAACACTTATGGGACTTGTAGCCAAACAAACGCCAGGACAACACTGTCAGCCATCCTGTCAGCACAGGCACACTACCCCACAGGGAAGCAGATTCAAAAGGAAGGAAGTATGGGCATGCTGGGAAGGGGGGTGTAGGCAATAGCATGATGGGAATGGTAGTCACAGATATTGGTCACCCTCACAATTGGCCCATCAACACCAGTCTGAACCATGCTCACATCACAGGGAGTGGAAAAGAACTGACAAGATGGCTGACACTGGGTACTGCTGTGTGGAGCACAAGGCCCTGCTGGGAACTGTGCACCAACAAACAACAGGACCACACTGCCAGCCATCTTGCCATTGCTGTCACACTCACACACAGTGAAGTCCACTCAAAAGGAAGGAAGTATGGACATGCTGGGAAGGGGGGTGTAGGCAATAGCATGATGGGAGTGGTAGTCACAGATATTGGTCACCCTCACAATTGGCCCATCAACACCACTCTGAACCATGCTCACATCACAGGGAGTGGAAAAGGACTGACAAGATGGCTGACACTGGGTACTGCTGTGTGGAGCACAAGGCCCTGCTGGGAACTGTGCACCAACAAACCACAGGACGACACTGTCAGCCATCTTGCCATTGCTGTCACACTCACACACAGTGAAGTCCACTCAAAAGGAAGGAAGTATGGACATGCTGGGAAGGGGGGTGTAGGCAATAGCATGATGGGAGTGGTAGTCACAGATATTGGTCACCCTCACAATTGGCCCATCAACACCACTCTGAACCATGCTCACATCACAGGGAGTGGAAAACAACTGACAAGATGGCTGACACTGGGTACTGCTGTGGGGAGCACAAGGCCCTGCTGGGAACTGTGCACCAACTAACAGCAGGACACCACTGCCTGACATCCTGAAAGCCAACTTGCACTCCCTGCAATGGAAGCACGTTCCATGGTGGGATATCTGGCTGGGTGGGAAGGAGGACTGACAGCTCTAACCATAGTCACCAGCAGCTTTTCTCACACACCCCCTTAACACAAACTCCACACAACTCACTTGGGAGAATGCAATGCCTCACACTCTAATTCAATATCCCACAAAGAACAACCACACTGGGTTATGCTGTGTGAAGCACAGGAACACTTATGGGACTTGTAGCCAAACAAACGCCAGGACAACACTGTCAGCCATCCTGTCAGCACAGGCACACTACCCCACAGGGAAGCAGATTCAAAAGGAAGGAAGTATGGGCATGCTGGGAAGGGGGGTGTAGGCAATAGCATGATGGGAGTGGTAGTCACAGATATTGGTCACCCTCACAATTGGCCCATCAACACCACTCTGAACCATGCTCACATCACAGCGAGTGGAAAAGAACTGACAAGATGGCTCACACTGGGTACTGCTGTGTGGAGCACAAGGCCCTGCTGGGAACTGTGCACCAACAAACAAAAGGACCTCACTGTCAGCCATCTTGCCATTGCTGTCACACTCACACACAGTGAAGTCCACTCAAAAGGAAGGAAGTATGGACATGCTGGGAAGGGGGGTGTAGGCAATAGCATGATGGGAGTGGTAGTCACAGATATTGGTCACCCTCACAATTGGCCCATCAACACCACTCTGAACCATGCTCACATCACAGGGAGTGGAAAACAACTGACAAGATGCTGACACTGGGTACTGCTGTGGGGAGCACAAGGCCCTGCTGGGAACTGTGCACCAACCAACAGCAGGACACCACTGCCTGACATCCTGAAAGCCAACTTGCACTCCCTGCAATGGAAGCACGTTCCATGGTGGGATATCTGGCTGGGTGGGAAGGAGGACTGACAGCTCTGACCATAGTCACCAGCAGCTTTTCTCACACACCCCTTAACACAAACTCCACACAACTCACCTGGGAGAATGCAATGCCTCACACTCTAATTAAATATCCCACAAAGAACAACCACACTGGGTTATGCTGTGTGAAGCACAGGAACACTTATGGGACTTGTAGCCAAACAAACGCCAGGACAACACTGTCAGCCATCCTGTCAGCACAGGCACACTACCCCACAGGGAAGCAGATTCAAAAGGAAGGAAGTATGGGCATGCTGGGAAGGGGGGTGTAGGCAATAGCATGATGGGAGTGGTAGTCACAGATATTGGTCACCCTCACAATTGGCCCATCAACACCACTCTGAACCATGCTCACATCACAGGGTGTGGAAAAGAACTGACAAGATGGCTCACACTGGGTACTGCTGTGTGGAGCACAAGGCCCTGCTGGGAACTGTGCACCAACAAACAACAGGACCACACTGTCAGCCATCTTGCCATTGCTGTCACACTCACACACAGTGAAGTCACTCAAAAGGAAGGAAGTATGGACATGCTGGGAAGGGGGTGTAGGCAATAGCATGATGGGAGTGGTAGTCACAGATATTGGTCACCCTCACAATTGGCCCATCAACACCACTCTGAACCATGCTCACATCACAGGGAGTGGAAAACAACTGACAAGATGGCTGACACTGGGTACTGCTGTGGGGAGCACAAGGCCCTGCTGGGAACTGTGCACCAACCAACAGCAGGACACCACTGCCTGACATCTTGAAAGCCAACTTGCACTCCCTGCAATGGAAGCACGTTCCATGGTGGGATATCTGGCTGGGTGGGAAGGAGGACTGACAGCTCTGACCATAGTCACCAGCAGCTTTTCTCACACACCCCCTTAACACAAACTCCACACAACTCACCTGGGAGAATGCAATGCCTCACACTCTAATTAAATATCCCACAAAGAACAACCACACTGGGTTATGCTGTGTGAAGCACAGGGACACCTTTGGGACTTGTAGCCAAACAAACGCCAGGACAACACTGTCAGCCATCCTGTCAGCACAGGCACACTACCCCACAGGGAAGCAGAGTCAAAAGGAAGGAAGTATGGGCATGCTGGGAAGGGGGTGTAGGCAATAGCATGATGGGAGTGGTAGTCACAGATATTGGTCACCCTCACAATTGGCCCATCAACACCACTCTGAACCATGCTCACATCACAGGGAGTGGAAAACAACTGACAAGATGGCTGACACTGGGTACTGCTGTGGGGAGCACAAGGCCCTGCTGGGAACTGTGCACCAACCAACAGCAGGACACCACTGCCTGACATCTTGAAAGCCAACTTGCACTCCCTGCAATGGAAGCACGTTCCATGGTGGGATATCTGGCTGGGTTGTAAGGAGGACTGACAGCTCTGACCATAGTCACCAGCAGCTTTTCTCACACACCCCCTTAACACAAACTCCACACAACTCACCTGGGAGAATGCAATGACTCACACTCTAATTAAATATCCCACAAAGAACAACCACACTGGGTTATGCTGTGTGAAGCACAGGGACACCTTTGGGACTTGTAGCCAAATAAACGCCAGGACAACACTGTCAGCCATCCTGTCAGCACAGGCACACTACCCCACAGGGAGCAGATTCAAAAGGAAGGAAGTATGGGCATGCTGGGAAGGTGGGTGTAGGCAATAGCATGATGGGAGTGGTAGTCACAAATATTGGTCACCCTCACAATTGGCCCATCAACACCACTCTGAACCATGCTCACATCACAGGGAGTGGAAAAGAACTGACAAGATGGCTCACACTGGGTACTGCTGTGTGGAGCACAAGGCCCTGCTGGGAACTGTGCACCAACAAACAAAGGACCACACTGTCAGCCATCTTGCCATTGCTGTCACACTCACACACAGTGAAGTCGATTCAAAAGGAAGGAAGTATGGACATGCTGGGAAGGGGGTGTAGGCAATAGCATGATGGGAGTGGTAGTCACAGATATTGGTCACCCTCACAATTGGCCCATCAACACCACTCTGAACCATGCTCACATCACTGGGAGTGGAAAACAACTGACAAGATGGCTGACACTGGGTACTGCTGTGGGGAGCACAAGGCCTTGCTGGGAACTGTGCACCAACCAACAGCAGGACACCACTGACTGACATCCTGAAAGCCAACTTGCACTCCCTGCAATGGAAGCACGTTCCATGGTGGGATATCTGGCTGGGTGGGAAGGAGGACTGACAGCTATGACCATAGTCACCAGCAGCTTTTCTCGCACACCCCCTTAACACAAACTCCACACAACTCACCTGGGAGAATGCAATGACTCACACTCTAATTAAATATCCCACAAAGAACAACCACACTGGGTTATGCTGTGTGAAGCACAGGGACACCTTTGGGACTTGTAGCCAAACAAACGCCAGGACAACACTGTCAGCCATCCTGTCAGCACAGGCACACTACCCCACAGGGAAGCAGATTCAAAAGGAAGGAAGTATGGGCATGCTGGGAAGGTGGGTGTAGGCAATAGCATGATGGGAGTGGTAGTCACAGATATTGGTCACCCTCACAATTGGCCCATCAACACCACTCTGAACCATGCTCACATCACAGGGAGTGGAAAAGAACTGACAAGATGGCTCACACTGGGTACTGCTGTGTGGAGCACAAGGCCCTGCTGGGAACTGTGCACCAACAAACAAAAGGACCACACTGTCAGCCATCTTGCCATTGCTGTCACACTCACACACAGTGAAGTCGATTCAAAAGGAAGGAAGTATGGACATGCTGGGAAGGGGGTGTAGGCAATAGCATGATGGGAGTGGTAGTCACAGATATTGGTCACCCTCACAATTGGCCCATCAACACCACTCTGAACCATGCTCACATCACTGGGAGTGGAAAACAACTGACAAGATGGCTGACACTGGGTACTGCTGTGGGGAGCACAAGGCCTTGCTGGGAACTGTGCACCAACCAACAGCAGGACACCACTGACTGACATCCTGAAAGCCAACTTGCACTCCCTGCAATGGAAGCACGTTCCATGGTGGGATATCTGGCTGGGTGGGAAGGAGGACTGACAGCTATGACCATAGTCACCAGCAGCTTTTCTCACACACCCCCTTAACACAATCTCCACACAACTCACCTGAGACAAAGCAATGCCTCACACTCTAATGAAATATCCCACAAAGAACAACCACACTGGGTTATGCTGTGTGAAGCACAGGGACACCTTTGGGACTTGTAGCCAAACAAACGCCAGGACAACACTGTCAGCCATCCTGTCAGCACAGGCACACTACCCCACAGGGAAGCAGAGTCAAAAGGAAGGAAGTATGGGCATGCTGGGAAGGGGGGTGTAGGCAATAGTATGATGGGAGTGGTAGTCACAGATATTGGTCACCCTCAAAATTGGCCCATCAACACCATTCTGAACCATGCTCACATCACAGGGAGTGGAAAAGAACTGACAAGATGGCTGACACTGGGTACTGCTGAGTGGAGCACAAGGCCCTGCTGGGAACTGTGTACCAACAAACAACAGGACCACACTGTCAGCCATCTTGCCATTGCTGTCACACTCACACACAGTGAAGTCCACTCAAAAGGAAGGAAGTATGGACATGCTGGGAAGGGGGGTATAGGCAATAGCATGATGGGAGTGGTAGTCACAGATATTGGTCACCCTCACAATGTGCCCAGCAACACCACTCTGAACCATGCTCACATCACAGGGAGTGGAAAACAACTGACAAGATGGCTGACACTGGGTACTGCTGTGGGGAGCACCAGGCCCTGCTGGGAACTGTGCACCAACCAACAGCAGGACACCACTGCCTGACATCCTGAAAGCCAACTTGCACTCCCTGCAATGGAAGCACGTTCCATGGTGGGATATCTGGCTGGGTGGGAAGGAGGACTGCCAGCTCTAACCATAGTCACCGGCAGCTTTTCTCACACACCCCCTTAACACAAACTCCACACAACTCACCTGGGAGAATGCAATGCCTCACACTCTAATTAAATATCCCACAAAGAACAACCACACTGGGTTATGCTGTGTGAAGCACAGGAACACTTATGGGACTTGTAGCCAAACAAACGCCAGGACAACACTGTCAGCCATCCTGTCAGCACAGGCACACTACCCCACAGGGAAGCAGATTCAAAAGGAAGGAAGTATGGGCATGCTGGGAAGGGGGGTGTAGGCAATAGCATGATGGGAGTGGTAGTCACAGATATTGGTCACCCTCACAATTGGCCCATCAACACCACTCTGAACCATGCTCACATCACAGGGAGTGGAAAAGAACTGACAGGATGGCTGACACTGGGTACTGCTGTGTGGAGCACAAGGCCCTGCTGGGAACTGTGCACCAACAAACAACAGGACCACACTGCCAGCCATCTTGCCATTGCTGTCACACTCACACACAGTGAAGTCCACTCAAAAGGAAGGTAGTATGGACATGCTGGGAAGGGGGGGTGTAGGCAATAGCATGATGGGAGTGGTAGTCACAGATATTGGTCACCCTCACAATTGGCCCATCAATACCACTCTGAACCATGCTCACATCACAGGGAGTGGAAAAGGACTGACAAGATGGCCGACACTGGGTACTGCTGTGCGGAGCACAAGGCCCTGCTGGGAACTGTGCACCAACAAACAACAGGACCACACTGTCAGCCATCTTGCCATTGCTGTCACACTCACACACAGTGAAGTCCACTCAAAAGGAAGGAAGTATGGACATGCTGGGAAGGGGGTGTAGGCAATAGCATGATGGGAGTGGTAGTCACAGATATTGGTCACCCTCACAATTGGCCCATCAACACCACTCTGAACCATGCTCACATCACAGGGAGTGGAAAACAACTGACAAGATGGCTGACACTGGGTACTGCTGTGGGGAGCACAAGGCCCTGCTGGGAACTGTGCACCAACCAACATCAGGACACCACTGCCTGACATCCTGAAAGCCAACTTGCACTCCCTGCAATGGAAGCACGTTCCATGGTGGGATATCTGGCTGGGTGGGAAGGAGGACTGACAGCTCTAACCATAGTCACCAGCAGCTTTTCTCACACACCCCCTTAACACAAACTCCACACAACTCACTTGGAAGAATGCAATGCCTCACACTCTAATTAAATATCCCACAAAGAACAACCACACTGGGTTATGCTGTGTGAAGCACAGGAACACTTATGGGACTTGTAGCCAAACAAACGCCAGGACAACACTGTCAGCCATCCTGTCAGCACAGGCACACTACCCCACAGGGAAGCAGATTCAAAAGGAAGGAAGTATGGGCATGCTGGGAACGGGGGGTGTAGGCATTAGCATGATGGGAGTGGTAGTCACAGATATTGGTCACCCTCACAATTGGCCCATCAACACCACTCTGAACCATGCTCACATCACAGGGAGTGGAAAAGAACTGACAAGATGGCTGACACTGGGTACTGCTGTGTGGAGCACAAGGCCCTGCTGGGAACTGTGCACCAACAAACAAAAGGACCACACTGTCAGCCATCTTGCCATTGCTGTCACACTCACACACAGTGAAGTCCACTCAAAAGGAAGGAAGTATGGACATGTTGGGAAGGGGGGTGTAGGCAATAGCATGATGGGAGTGGTAGTCACAGATATTGGTCACCCTCACAATTGGCCCATCAACACCACTCTGAACCATGCTCACATCACAGGGAGTGGAAAACAACTGACAAGATGGCTGACACTGGGTACTGCTGTGGGGAGCACAAGGCCCTGCTGGGAACTGTGCACCAACCAACAGCAGGACACCACTGCCTGACATCCTGAAAGCCAACTTGCACTCCCTGCAATGGAAGCACGTTCCATGGTGGGATATCTGGCTGGGTGGGAAGGAGGACTGACAGCTCTGACCATAGTCACCAGCAGCTTTTCTCACACACCCCCTTAACACAAACTCCACACAACTCACCTGGGAGAATGCAATGCCTCACACTCTAATTAAATATCCCACAAAGAACAACCACACTGGGTTATGCTGTCTGAAGCACAGGAACACTTATGGGACTTGTAGCCAAACAAACGCCAGGACAACACTGTCAGCCATCCTGTCAGCACAGGCACACTACCCCACAGGGAAGCAGATTCAAAAGGAAGGAAGTATGGGCATGCTGGGAAGGGGGTGTAGGCAATAGCATGATGGGAGTGGTAGTCACAGATATTGGTCACCCTCACAATTGGCCCATCAACACCACTCTGAACCATGCTCACATCACAGGGTGTGGAAAAGAACTGACAAGATGGCTCACACTGGGTACTGCTGTGTGGAGCACAAGGCCCTGCTGGGAACTGTGCACCAACAAACAACAGGACCACACTGTCAGCCATCTTGCCATTGCTGTCACACTCACACACAGTGAAGTCACTCAAAAGGAAGGAAGTATGGACATGCTGGGAAGGGGGTGTAGGCAATAGCATGATGGGAGTGGTAGTCACAGATATTGGTCACCCTCACAATTGGCCCATCAACACCACTCTGAACCATGCTCACATCACAGGGAGTGGAAAACAACTGACAAGATGGCTGACACTGGGTACTGCTGTGGGGAGCACAAGGCCCTGCTGGGAACTGTGCACCAACCAACAGCAGGACACCACTGCCTGACATCTTGAAAGCCAACTTGCACTCCCTGCAATGGAAGCACGTTCCATGGTGGGATATCTGGCTGGGTGGGAAGGAGGACTGACAGCTCTGACCATAGTCACCAGCAGCTTTTCTCACACACCCCCTTAACACAAACTCCACACAACTCACCTGGGAGAATGCAATGCCTCACACTCTAATTAAATATCCCACAAAGAACAACCACACTGGGTTATGCTGTGTGAAGCACAGGGACACCTTTGGGACTTGTAGCCAAACAAACGCCAGGACAACACTGTCAGCCATCCTGTCAGCACAGGCACACTACCCCACAGGGAAGCAGAGTCAAAAGGAAGGAAGTATGGGCATGCTGGGAAGGGGGTGTAGGCAATAGCATGATGGGAGTGGTAGTCACAGATATTGGTCACCCTCACAATTGGCCCATCAACACCACTCTGAACCATGCTCACATCACAGGGAGTGGAAAACAACTGACAAGATGGCTGACACTGGGTACTGCTGTGGGGAGCACAAGGCCCTGCTGGGAACTGTGCACCAACCAACAGCAGGACACCACTGCCTGA
The DNA here is from genome assembly GCA_963921515.1 of Calotriton arnoldi. Lineage (NCBI taxonomy): Eukaryota > Metazoa > Chordata > Amphibia > Caudata > Salamandridae > Calotriton > Calotriton arnoldi. The sequence continues at coordinate 2,542,480 of CAWUFW010001308.1, forward strand.
CATCTTGAAAGCCAACTTGCACTCCCTGCAATGGAAGCACGTTCCATGGTGGGATATCTGGCTGGGTTGTAAGGAGGACTGACAGCTCTGACCATAGTCACCAGCAGCTTTTCTCACACACCCCCTTAACACAAACTCCACACAACTCACCTGGGAGAATGCAATGACTCACACTCTAATTAAATATCCCACAAAGAACAACCACACTGGGTTATGCTGTGTGAAGCACAGGGACACCTTTGGGACTTGTAGCCAAATAAACGCCAGGACAACACTGTCAGCCATCCTGTCAGCACAGGCACACTACCCCACAGGGAAGCAGATACAAAAGGAAGGAAGTATGGGCATGCTGGGAAGGTGGGTGTAGGCAATAGCATGATGGGAGTGGTAGTCACAGATATTGGTCACCCTCACAATTGGCCCATCAACACCACTCTGAACCATGCTCACATCACAGGGAGTGGAAAAGAACTGACAAGATGGCTCACACTGGGTACTGCTGTGTGGAGCACAAGGCCCTGCTGGGAACTGTGCACCAACAAACAAAGGACCACACTGTCAGCCATCTTGCCATTGCTGTCACACTCACACACAGTGAAGTCGATTCAAAAGGAAGGAAGTATGGACATGCTGGGAAGGGGGTGTAGGCAATAGCATGATGGGAGTGGTAGTCACAGATATTGGTCACCCTCACAATTGGCCCATCAACACCACTCTGAACCATGCTCACATCACTGGGAGTGGAAAACAACTGACAAGATGGCTGACACTGGGTACTGCTGTGGGGAGCACAAGGCCTTGCTGGGAACTGTGCACCAACCAACAGCAGGACACCACTGACTGACATCCTGAAAGCCAACTTGCACTCCCTGCAATGGAAGCACGTTCCATGGTGGGATATCTGGCTGGGTGGGAAGGAGGACTGACAGCTATGACCATAGTCACCAGCAGCTTTTCTCGCACACCCCCTTAACACAAACTCCACACAACTCACCTGGGAGAATGCAATGACTCACACTCTAATTAAATATCCCACAAAGAACAACCACACTGGGTTATGCTGTGTGAAGCACAGGGACACCTTTGGGACTTGTAGCCAAACAAACGCCAGGACAACACTGTCAGCCATCCTGTCAGCACAGGCACACTACCCCACAGGAAGCAGATTCAAAAGGAAGGAAGTATGGGCATGCTGGGAAGGTGGGTGTAGGCAATAGCATGATGGGAGTGGTAGTCACAGATATTGGTCACCCTCACAATTGGCCCATCAACACCACTCTGAACCATGCTCACATCACAGGGAGTGGAAAAGAACTGACAAGATGGCTCACACTGGGTACTGCTGTGTGGAGCACAAGGCCCTGCTGGGAACTGTGCACCAACAAACAAAAGGACCACACTGTCAGCCATCTTGCCATTGCTGTCACACTCACACACAGTGAAGTCGATTCAAAAGGAAGGAAGTATGGACATGCTGGGAAGGGGGTGTAGGCAATAGCATGATGGGAGTGGTAGTCACAGATATTGGTCACCCTCACAATTGGCCCATCAACACCACTCTGAACCATGCTCACATCACTGGGAGTGGAAAACAACTGACAAGATGGCTGACACTGGGTACTGCTGTGGGGAGCACAAGGCCTTGCTGGGAACTGTGCACCAACCAACAGCAGGACACCACTGACTGACATCCTGAAAGCCAACTTGCACTCCCTGCAATGGAAGCACGTTCCATGGTGGGATATCTGGCTGGGTGGGAAGGAGGACTGACAGCTATGACCATAGTCACCAGCAGCTTTTCTCACACACCCCCTTAACACAATCTCCACACAACTCACCTGAGACAAAGCAATGCCTCACACTCTAATGAAATATCCCACAAAGAACAACCACACTGGGTTATGCTGTGTGAAGCACAGGGACACCTTTGGGACTTGTATCCAAACAAACGCCAGGACAACACTGTCAGCCATCCTGTCAGCACAGGCACACTACCCCACAGGGAAGCAGAGTCAAAAGGAAGGAAGTATGGGCATGCTGGGAAGGGGGGTGTAGGCAATAGTATGATGGGAGTGGTAGTCACAGATATTGGTCACCCTCAAAATTGGCCCATCAACACCATTCTGAACCATGCTCACATCACAGGGAGTGGAAAGAACTGACAAGATGGCTGACACTGGGTACTGCTGTGTGGAGCACAAGGCCCTGCTGGGAACTGTGTACCAACAAACAACAGGACCACACTGTCAGCCATCTTGCCATTGCTGTCACACTCACACACAGTGAAGTCCACTCAAAAGGAAGGAAGTATGGACATGCTGGGAAGGGGGGTGTAGGCAATAGCATGATGGGAGTGGTAGTCACAGATATTGGTCACCCTCACAATGTGCCCAGCAACACCACTCTGAACCATGCTCACATCACAGGGAGTGGAAAACAACTGACAAGATGGCTGACACTGGGTACTGCTGTGGGGAGCACCAGGCCCTGCTGGGAACTGTGCACCAACCAACAGCAGGACACCACTGCCTGACATCCTGAAAGCCAACTTGCACTCCCTGCAATGGAAGCACGTTCCATGGTGGGATATCTGGCTGGGTGGGAAGGAGGACTGCCAGCTCTGACCATAGTCACCAGCAGCTTTTCTCACACACCCCTTAACACAAACTCCACACAACTCACCTGGGAGAATGCAATGCCTCACACTCTAATTAAATATCCCACAAAGAACAACCACACTGGGTTATGCTGTGTGAAGCACAGGAACACTTATGGGACTTGTAGCCAAACAAACGCCAGGACAACACTGTCAGCCATCCTGTCAGCACAGGCACACTACCCCACAGGGAAGCAGATTCAAAAGGAAGGAAGTATGGGCATGCTGGGAAGGGGGTGTGGGCAATAGCATGATGGGAGTGGTAGTCACAGATATTGGTCACCCTCACAATTGGCCCATCAACACCACTCTGAACCATGCTCACATCACAGGGAGTGGAAAAGAACTGACAGGATGGCTGACACTGGGTACTGCTGTGTGGAGCACAAGGCCCTGCTGGGAACTGTGCACCAACAAACAACAGGACCACACTGCCAGCCATCTTGCCATTGCTGTCACACTCACACACAGTGAAGTCCACTCAAAAGGAAGGTAGTATGGACATGCTGGGAAGGGGGGGTGTAGGCAATAGCATGATGGGAGTGGTAGTCACAGATATTGGTCACCCTCACAATTGGCCCATCAACACCACTCTGAACCATGCTCACATCACAGGGAGTGGAAAAGGACTGACAACATGGCTGACACTGGGTACTGCTGTGTGGAGCACAAGGCCCTGCTGGGAACTGTGCACCAACAAACAACAGGACCACACTGTCAGCCATCTTGCCATTGCTGTCACACTCACACACAGTGAAGTCCACTCAAAAGGAAGGAAGTATGGACATGCTGGGAAGGGGGGTGTAGGCAATAGCATGATGGGAGTGGTAGTCACAGATATTGGTCACCCTCACAATTGGCCCATCAACACTACTCTGAACCATGCTCACATCACAGGGAGTGGAAAACAACTGACAAGATGGCTGACACTGGGTACTGCTGTGGGGAGCACAAGGCCCTGCTGGGAACTGTGCACCAACCAACATCAGGACACCACTGCCTGACATCCTGAAAGCCAACTTGCACTCCCTGCAATGGAAGCACGTTCCATGGTGGGATATCTGGCTGGGTGGGAAGGAGGACTGACAGCTCTAACCATAGTCACCAGCAGCTTTTCTCACACACCCCCTTAACACAAACTCCACACAACTCACTTGGAAGAATGCAATGCCTCACACTCTAATTAAATATCCCACAAAGAACAACCACACTGGGTTATGCTGTGTGAAGCACAGGAACACTTATGGGACTTGTAGCCAAACAAACGCCAGGACAACACTGTCAGCCATCCTGTCAGCACAGGCACACTACCCCACAGGGAAGCAGATTCAAAAGGAAGGAAGTATGGGCATGCTGGGAAGGGGGTGTAGGCATTAGCATGATGGGAGTGGTAGTCACAGATATTGGTCACCCTCACAATTGGCCCATCAACACCACTCTGAACCATGCTCACATCACAGGGAGTGGAAAGAACTGACAAGATGGCTGACACTGGGTACTGCTGTGTGGAGCACAAGGCCCTGCTGGGAACTGTGCACCAACAAACAAAGGACCACACTGTCAGCCATCTTGCCATTGCTGTCACACTCACACACAGTGAAGTCCACTCAAAAGGAAGGAAGTATGGACATGCTGGGAAGGGGGGTGTAGGCAATAGCATGATGGGAGTGGTAGTCACAGATATTGGTCACCCTCACAATTGGCCCATCAACACCACTCTGAACCATGCTCACATCACAGGGAGTGGAAAACAACTGACAAGATGGCTGACACTGGGTACTGCTGTGGGGAGCACAAGGCCCTGCTGGGAACTGTGCACCAACCAACAGCAGGACACCACTGCCTGACATCCTGAAAGCCAACTTGCACTCCCTGCAATGGAAGCACGTTCCATGGTGGGATATCTGGCTGGGTGGGAAGGAGGACTGACAGCTCTGACCATAGTCACCAGCAGCTTTTCTCACACACCCCCTTAACACAAACTCCACACAACTCACCTGGGAGAATGCAATGCCTCACACTCTAATTAAATATCCCACAAAGAACAACCACACTGGGTTATGCTGTCTGAAGCACAGGAACACTTATGGGACTTGTAGCCAAACAAACGCCAGGACAACACTGTCAGCCATCCTGTCAGCACAGGCACACTACCCCACAGGGAAGCAGATTCAAAAGGAAGGAAGTATGGGCATGCTGGGAAGGGGGTGTAGGCAATAGCATGATGGGAGTGGTAGTCACAGATATTGGTCACCCTCACAATTGGCCCATCAACACCACTCTGAACCATGCTCACATCACAGGGAGTGGAAAAGAACTGACAAGATGGCTGACACTGGGTACTGCTGTGTGGAGCACAAGGCTCTGCTGGGAACTGTGCACCAACAAACAACAGGACCACACTGCCAGCCATCTTGCCATTGCTGTCACACTCACACACAGTGAAGTCCACTCAAAAGGAAGGAAGTATGGACATGCTGGGAAGGGGGGTGTAGGCAATAGCATGATGGGAGTGGTAGTCACAGATATTGCTCATCCTCACAATTGGCCCATCAACACCACTCTGAACCATGCTCACATCACAGGGAGTGGAAAAGGACTGACAAGATGGCTGACACTGGGTACTGCTGTGTGGAGCACAAGGCCCTGCTGGGAACTGTGCACCAACAAACAACAGGACCACACTGTCAGCCATCTTGCCATTGCTGTCACACTCACACACAGTGAAGTCCACTCAAAAGGAAGGAAGTATGGACATGCTGGGAAGGGGGTGTAGGCAATAGCATGATGGGAGTGGTAGTCACAGATATTGGTCACCCTCACAATTGGCCCATCAACACCACTCTGAACCATGCTCACATCACAGGGAGTGGAAAACAACTGACAAGATGGCTGACACTGGGTACTGCTGTGGGGAGCACAAGGCCCTGCTGGGAACTGTGCACCAACCAACAGCAGGACACCACTGCCTGACATCCTGAAAGCCAACTTGCACTCCCTGCAATGGAAGCACGTTCCATGGTGGGTTATCTGGCTGGGTGGGAAGGAGGACTGACAGCTCTGACCATAGTCACCAGCAGCTTTTCTCACACACCCCTTAACACAAACTCCACACAACTCACCTGGGAGAATGCAATGCCTCACACTCTAATTAAATATCCCACAAAGAACAACCACACTGGGTTATGCTGTCTGAAGCACAGGAACACTTATGGGACTTGTAGCCAAACAAACGCCAGGACAACACTGTCAGCCATCCTGTCAGCACAGGCACACTACCCCACAGGGAAGCAGATTCAAAAGGAAGGAAGTATGGGCATGTTGGGAAGGGGGGTGTAGGCAATAGCATGATGGGAGTGGTAGTCACAGATATTGGTCACCCTCACAATTGGCCCATCAACACCACTCTGAACCATGCTCACATCACAGGGAGTGGAAAAGAACTGACAAGATGGCTGACACTGGGTACTGCTGTGTGGAGCACAAGGCTCTGCTGGGAACTGTGCACCAACAAACAACAGGACCACACTGCCAGCCATCTTGCCATTGCTGTCACACTCACACACAGTGAAGTCCACTCAAAAGGAAGGAAGTATGGACATGCTGGGAAGGGGGGTGTAGGCAATAGCATGATGGGAGTGGTAGTCACAGATATTGGTCACCCTCACAATTGGCCCATCAACACCACTCTGAACCATGCTCACATCACAGGGAGTGGAAAAGGACTGACAAGATGGCTGACACTGGGTACTGCTGTGTGGAGCACAAGGCCCTGCTGGGAACTGTGCACCAACAAACAACAGGACCACACTGTCAGCCATCTTGCCATTGCTGTCACACTCACACACAGTGAAGTCCACTCAAAAGGAAGGAAGTATGGACATGCTGGGAAGGGGGGTGTAGGCAATAGCATGATGGGAGTGGTAGTCACAGATATTGGTCACCCTCACAATTGGCCCATCAACACCACTCTGAACCATGCTCACATCACAGGGAGTGGAAAACAACTGACAAGATGGCTGACACTGGGTACTGCTGTGGGGAGCACAAGGCCCTGCTGGGAACTGTGCACCAACCAACATCAGGACACCACTGCCTGACAACCTGAAAGCCAACTTGCACTCCCTGCAATGGAAGCACGTTCCATGGTGGGATATCTGGCTGGGTGGGAAGGAGGACTGACAGCTCTAACCATAGTCACCAGCAGCTTTTCTCACACACCCCCTTAACACAAACTCCACACAACTCACTTGGAAGAATGCAATGCCTCACACTCTAATTAAATATCCCACAAAGAACAACCACACTGGGTTATGCTGTGTGAAGCACAGGAACACTTATGGGACTTGTAGCCAAACAAACGCCAGGACAACACTGTCAGCCATCCTGTCAGCACAGGCACACTACCCCACAGGGAAGCAGATTCAAAAGGAAGATAGTATGGGCATGCTGGGAAGGGGGGTGTAGGCAATAGCATGATGGGAGTGGTAGTCACAGATATTGGTCACCCTCACAATTGGCCCATCAACACCACTCTGAACCATGCTCACATCACAGGGAGTGGAAAAGAACTGACAAGATGGCTGACACTGGGTACTGCTGTGTGGAGCACAAGGCCCTGCTGGGAACTGTGCACCAACAAACAACAGGACCACGCTGTCAGCCATCTTGCCATTGCTGTCACACTCACACACAGTGAAGTCCACTCAAAAGGAAGGAAGAATGGACATGCTGGGAAGGGGGTGTAGGCAATAGCATGATGGGAGTGGTAGTCACAGATATTGGTCACCCTCACAATTGGCCCATCAACACCACTCTGAACCATGCTCACATCACAGGGAGTGGAAAAGAACTGACAAGATGGCTCACACTGGGTACTGCTGTGTGGAGCACAAGGCCCTGCTGGGAACTGTGCACCAACAAACAACAGGACCACACTGTCAGCCATCTTGCCATTGCTGTCACACTCACACACAGTGAAGTCCACTCAAAAGGAAGGAAGTATGGACATGCTGGGAAGGGGGTGTAGGCAATAGCATGATGGGAGTGGTAGTCACAGATATTGGTCACCCTCACAATTGGCCCATCAACACCACTCTGAACCATGCTCACATCACAGGGAGTGGAAAACAACTGACAAGATGGCTGACACTGGGTACTGCTGTGGGGAGCACAAGGCCCTGCTGGGAACTGTGCACCAACCAACAGCAGGACACCACTGCCTGACATCTTGAAAGCCAACTTGCACTCCCTGCAATGGAAGCACGTTCCATGGTGGGATATCTGGCTGGGTGGTAAGGAGGACTGACAGCTCTGACCATAGTCACCAGCAGCTTTTCTCACACACCCCCTTAACACAAACTCCACACAACTCACCTGGGAGAATGCAATGACTCACACTCTAATTAAATATCCCACAAAGAACAACCACACTGGGTTATGCTGTGTGAAGCACAGGGACACCTTTGGGACTTGTAGCCAAACAAACACCAGGACAACACTGTCAGCCATCCTGTCAGCACAGGCACACTACCCCACAGGGAAGCAGATTCAAAAGGAAGGAAGTATGGGCATGCTGGGAAGGGGGTGTAGGCAATAGCATGATGGGAGTGGTAGTCACAGATATTGGTCACCCTCACAATTGGCCCATCAACACCACTCTGAACCATGCTCACATCACAGGGAGTGGAAAGAACTGACAAGATGGCTCACACTGGGTACTGCTGTGTGGAGCACAAGGCCCTGCTGGGAACTGTGCACCAACAAACAAAGGACCACACTGTCAGCCATCTTGCCATTGCTGTCACACTCACACACAGTGAAGTCCACTCAAAAGGAAGGAAGTATGGACATGCTGGGAAGGGGGTGTAGGCAATAGCATGATGGGAGTGGTAGTCACAGATATTGGTCACCCTCACAATTGGCCCATCAACACCACTCTGAACCATGCTCACAACACAGGGAGTGGAAAACAACTGACAAGATGGCTGACACTGGGTACTGCTGTGGGGAGCACAAGGCCCTGCTGGGAACTGTGCACCAACCAACAGCAGGACACCACTGCCTGACATCCTGAAAGCCAACATGCACTCCCTGCAATGGAAGCACGTTCCATGGTGGGATATCTGGCTGGGTGGGAAGGAGGAGTGACAGCTCTGACCATAGTCACCAGCAGCTTTTCTCACACACCCCCTTAACACAAACTCCACACAACTCACCTGGGAGAATGCAATGCCTCACACTCTAATTAAATATCCCACAAAGAACAACCACACTGGGTTATGCTGTGTGAAGCACAGGAACACTTATGGGACTTGTAGCCAAACAAACGCCAGGACAACACTGTCAGCCATCCTGTCAGCACAGGCACACTACCCCACAGGGAAGCAGATTCAAAAGGAAGGAAGTATGGGCATGCTGGGAAGGGGGGTGTAGGCAATAGCATGATGGGAGTGGTAGTCACAGGCATAGTTCCCTCTAACGTGCGCGGGAGCGCGCGCGCGCACAAGGCCTTCTTCCAGCGCGCATACACACTTGCAAAGCGCACACAATGCCAAAAGTCCCTTCTTCAACCACAAATGTAAACATACATGGGCAAAAATGCGAGGAGCAGTGACAGCGCATTTGCGAGATCAGACGGAAGAGCAGCTATTTTGTCACAGACGCTCTACAAATTAGAGAGCTCATAACTTCTGCACTTGCTGCTTACTCTGTTATGGCTAGGAGCCTTTAAAAGTCAGGCAAAGGCAGCGTGGTGTAATGGTAACGCTGCCGACTTTGAAACACATACAAGAGGTTCGAATCCAGATAAATACATTTTTTTTTCGGCCCTGTGAAAAGCTTCTGAAATGGCATCATAAATAATAAACACTGATTTCCACCCAGGAAGTCTGTATTTAACCTAATGACCCTGGGTGAGAGGCTGCGATCACACTATACTTTAAGGCCATTGAGAAAAGTAAACCCAGAGGCGGCTCTATGGTAAGACTTGTAATATAATATAGCTAACCCTAACTTGCGGTCTGAACTGTACAACTATCCCTGCTCTCTCATTGAGACTGAGGGGGAAGAGACGCAGTGTTAACTCCCAAGGGAAAATGTTTCCAAGCTCTGCATTTCACTTAATCTCCCCATATCTTAAAAATAAATCTTAATGAGTCTTTGAGTAATGCAACTGGTGCTCATGCAAGGGGCTCCAGTGCCCTTGGGCCAAGTTCACCCTATATAAAACTGAAAAAAACTAGCAACATTTGGGGACACAACCCAGGATGAAAGTATTGTAGACAGCATATATTTATTTTTTGTAGTGGAACTGGCCTGCATTTCATCCACAGAAGTGTAGCTGCCTCTGTTATGTGATAGGCTTCTCAGTTCATGTTTAAAACCACTCACTTTTAATAAATACTTTCTAAATATTTTGGATGTATTAAAGGGAAACACTTCCACATGTTAAAGAAATACTCTTCTTGAATATTGAATGCAACCTTGCAACATATTCAACATGTTAGAAAATGATATTTCAAATATTTTCAAGGGTCACCTTGTACAAATAAGAGTGCAGCCCTTTACATATGGTGCTGTTAGAATGTGAGGAGTTAGGTGAATTAATGGCTCTGTTGGGCTTTTTTCCAGTGGGTGCTGTTCTTAGAATCACATTCACTTTTTTACCAAGTCACCAAGAACCCACTACAGAGACCTTATGGAGGTGCAAACTCATAAATTGGTGGTCAAGGCGTGACAATAGAAAGAAGGTGCAGTCATGAGGAACAGAGTCATGCATACCAGAGTTTGGCTTTCCACTTATACATTTACTTTTTTAAAACTCTGCAGCAAAGAAATGGCAACGAGGACAAATGTGACAGTAAATCTTTTCTGGTTTAAATGATTGCAAAGGCAGCACTTTAAAATATCTTATGGGGTTAAGACACTCTCTGCAGTGATATTTGTGTGCCAAGGAAACTTTAGGGGATAACAGTGATGGTCAGATAACTATGGGGGTTAATGCAGTTGCTGGAGCGTCTGTGTTTTGTCTAGTTTCAGTTTTGACTCATAATGCTGCATAGAGGGTTAATGCATCTCCTGTAAAGCACATCGTATAACATGCAAATCACAATTTTTAATTTTTTTGTAGATCAGTAAGTGGGTTACTACTTTTGACACATATCCGTTATTACATGCAGTACATAAATTGCAATCCTATTGTAGCACAGTGAGCTATGAACCAGCATCAACAAGCCTTTTGCAAACTGCAAGACATGGGTTTAGAACCTTATTGTTATCTTTCTCAATTTGTTGTATAGTGCTGCTGAAAAGGATTCCTTTGCGTAGTAATACATTTATATGAATACAGACAGCCCCAGCACAGCTACATTTTAAATCCATACTTTTACTTTTTGTTTCTCCCAGTTATGCACTCTTAACATATGCCTATCTTCTTCGAGTACATGCATGTAGCTTATATAGGAAGGGTAAACAAAGTCAAAAACCTGCCTCAAATGTTTCTTTTAAGTACCTGACTTGTAAAGTGATACTTGTGTGCCTTCGTTTACCCTCCATTGTGTTGGAATCTAGGTATTAGGCTCCAGGTGACTCCCAGGCAGGATCATTCTTGAACAAAAGTAGGGCTGTTGGCCCTTTAAATGAGACCTTTGTTTTGGGATAACTTAAATTGTAAATAAGAAAGCCCCTTCACTGCCTGCAGATACCTGCTCAGAACCGAAAGCAGACAACCTGTGGGCCCTGCTCAATATGTTCCGGTGTTGGCGAATTACACTGGGAAGTTTTTTTTAGCATATTTCACTTGGTCCAGCCCGGATCCGGTTCGAGCTCAATAAAACTGCCTCATTCTTCTGACTGCTTGCATCAACCCTGCTGTTCAGTTAATACATATAATGGTAGCACCTTCTGTGTCCTGTCCTTTTCTAAATCTGGGGTATAGGTGCTACAGCAATAAACAATTCATGTCCAAGGGTGTGTATCTACATTGGAAAACTGTCTCAAGACTTTATTAAATAGAACTATATATGTGTGTAATGGAACTGTTTCGCACTCATTGTAAACAAAGGTTTGGAGTGGTGACTGCCACAGATTTATATTGCTGAGCAAAGCACTCAAATGCATGATCAGTTGCTTGGTGCACATAGCCTTGGTTGCAGCGCACAGAAATCTTGAACTGCCGCACACAGAGGAAAATAATTAGAGGGAACATTGGTCACAGATATTGGTCACCCTCACAATTGGCCCATCAACACCACTCTGAACCATGCTCACATCACAGGGTGTGGAAAAGAACTGACAAGATGGCTCACACTGGGTACTGCTGTGTGGAGCACAAGGCCCTGCTGGGAACTGTGCACCAACAAACAACAGGACCACACTGTCAGCCATCTTGCCATTGCTGTCACACTCACACACAGTGAAGTCCACTCAAAAGGAAGGAAGTATGGACATGCTGGGAAGGGGGGTGTAGGCAATAGCATGACGGGAGTGGTAGTCACAGATATTGGTCACCCTCACAATTGGCCCATCAACACCACTCTGAACCATGCTCACATCACAGGGAGTGGAAAACAACTGACAAGATGGCTGACACTGCGTACTGCTGTGGGGAGCACAAGGCCCTGCTGGGAACTGTGCACCAACCAACAGCAGGACACCACTGCCTGACATCTTGAAAGCCAACTTGCACTCCCTGCAATGGAAGCACGTTCCATGGTGGGATATCTGGCTGGGTGGGAAGGAGGACTGACAGCTCTGACCATAGTCACCAGCAGCTTTTCTCACACACCCCCTTAACACAAACTCCACACAACTCACCTGGGAGAATGCAATGCCTCACACTCTAATTAAATATCCCACAAAGAACAACCACACTGGGTTATGCTGTGTGAAGCACAGGGACACCTTTAGGACTTGTAGCCAAACAAACGCCAGGACAACACTGTCAGCCATCCTGTCAGCACAGGCACACTACCCCACAGGGAAGCAGAGTCAAAAGGAAGGAAGTATGGGCATGCTGGGAAGGGGGGTGTAGGCAATAGCATGATGGGAGTGGTAGTCACAGATATTGGTCACCCTCACAATTGGCCCATCAACACCACTCTGAACCATGCTCACATCACAGGGAGTGGAAAAGAACTGACAAGATGGCTGACACTGGGTACTGCTGTGTGGAGCACAAGGCCCTGCTGGGAACTGTGCACCAACAAACAACAGGACCACGCTGTCAGCCATCTTGCCATTGCTGTCACACTCACACACAGTGAAGTCCACTCAAAAGGAAGGAAGTATGGACATGCTGGGAAGGGGGGTGTAGGCAATAGCATGATGGGAGTGGTAGTCACAGATATTGGTCACCCTCACAATTGGCCCATCAACACCACTCTGAACCATGCTCACATCACAGGGAGTGGAAAAGAACTGACAAGATGGCTGACACTGGGTACTGCTGTGTGGAGCACAAGGCCCTGCTGGGAACTGTGCACCAACAAACAACAGGACCACACTGTCAGCCATCTTGCCATTGCTGTCACACTCACACACAGTGAAGTCCACTCAAAAGGAAGGAAGTATGGACATGCTGGGAAGGGGGGTGTAGGCAATAGCATGATGGGAGTGGTAGTCACAGCTCAACATTCCCCACCCACATGGCCCAGCAAGCTCACACTGAAGCATGCACACCTCACAGGGAGTGAAAAGCTACTTCTAAGATGTCTGACAGAGGTGCTCTGTTGTGGGGAGCAAAAGGCCCTGCTGGGAACTGAGCACCAACCAACAGCAGGACACCACTGACTGACATCCTGAGAGTCAACCTGCACACACTGCAAGGGTGGCATGCTTCATGGTGGGATAACTGGGCTGGGGGAGAAGGAGGGCCGGATGTCCACCAAATACCACCAATGCTGGCCATGCACACACCTCAACATTCACATTGAAATGCTTCAGGTTGGCAGGACAATGTGCTACACCAATATCAACCTCTGACTGTGACAACTTAGGACAATGCAATGTACAGGCCCGCATCCAGAGGTACAGTCACAACTGTCAGGTGTTTGAACCATTGATGCCTGTAGAAACATAACATACATTGTGTGTCTCTTCCAAAAACAGGTGATGATGGGGACACAGCAGCAGACGATGAGGAGTCCCTGTCCCAGGCTCCGGGGGACACTGAGCTCACTTGTGTGGAACAGCCTCTGCCCTCCTCGGATGGCGAAGACCTACCTGGCCCCTCCGGTGTGAGTCATCATGCAGCACCAGCAGGACCAACATCTACACCCCCTGCACCCACTCCTCCAACAACTGCCAACACACAGACCACCCCCGCCGACACGGACAGACCAAGGACCACCAATGACAACAGCACAGGGACCCCGGCCCGCCGTGGAGCAACGGACAACAACCCCAGTACCAACCCCCAAGGGTGCCTAGGGTCACCTGTGTGTGCCACCGCAGGACCCGCACGTGTGGCCAGGGGTGGTGGGAGGGGTGGTAGGCATAGGTCGCTGTTTGCAGAGGGTCTGGACTGCATGATGACCCACAACTGGTACGCATTGCTGATGCGTACCAGAATAGCACCGGAGAGGTCAGCCAGGTAGTGGGGATCCTCAAGGACATTCAACAGCAGCAGGCTGCCCATCATGCCCGCTTGGACTCACACATGTCCCGTGTGGAGACACACATGTCCCGTGTGGAGACACACATGTCTGGCATGGAGTCCAAGTGGGACACATTGCAAGAACTGACAGCGGTGCATAGGGACATATTGACATGCCTCCACCAGATTAGCACCAACATTGCCACACCTCCCTGTGTGCCCACAACACCTGGTGCTGCAACAACTGCAACTGCCACAGGGAGGGAGGATGACTCTGGCGGAGAGTCCTCTGCACCGCAGCAGCCTGCACGTGAGGGTCCCCCCCGAAAGAAGAGGGGTCGTCCGAGGAAGGAAAACTGAGAGGCCGATGGCCATGTACATCCCCCAGGAACCCAACACCTGTTCTGGAAATTCTCCTTTGTGTGCAAACTGTTCACCCTGTCGAATGCAACCCAACTCTCCCACATGACATGGGGAGTTTAAGTTGGACCAATGTATCAGATGACTGTGGACTTTACTCAGGACATTTCTGCTACCAACACTTCCAACTCATCTGGGAACTTTGGATTCCAATCCCAATGTACAGCACCCACCATCCTGTGCACTATCCTCACACATGTATGTAAATAAACTCACTAATACACCATACTTGCCTCTGTTGTGATTCCAACGTGGTTTCTGTCATGGAGATGATGATCTGCTAAATGACACTGTGCATGCTAACTGCTACAGCAAGTTCAACACCGTCATGTGAGTCATGGCGACGTGACACATATGAGGGAGACACACCACTAGGGCTTCACAACACATAGACACCAGGGCCATCTGACTCATCGCCTACACTGATGTTGCCAGGAAATAAGGTGGAATTCACAAGCACTACACCTATTCAGAGTCTGTGTTAACTAGCCCACAGGTGCAGTAAGCAAATGTCAGTCAGATGTGTGACCACAGACAACGTACATCCCAAAGTGAAGCACAGGTTTATTACACATTTGCAACATGTTGTTTCCACTACAAATGCAAGGTAATCCCACGTGGCAGTGGCCACACAGTCAACAAGTGTAGAAGAAATAAAGTCCAGGGGTGTGTGCCACATCACCTGTAGGGAAACGACTGCTTCCACCCTGAAAGCTGAAAGCTGAATCATGGTGTCGGGGGATCCGAGTAGACCAAACAACTCTGAAAGTACCCTGTGAAGGACAGACATGACACACAGTCAAAAGCACTGAAGAACAGGACAGAACTGCAATACTCATGCCCAATACATGTCACAAGATACCTACACAAAGCCAAGTTAGCATGTCAACACTGTTGGGGAATACAGACCACATGTAAGGACACATCGCTGCATGCATCCAGTCAAGTAGCACATGGCCACACTCAAACAGCACCAGAGCACCACCAACACATATCATGCAAACTCACATCATTGACATGACATCTCTGGATACTCACATTCAGCTGAAGAAGTTGGTGATGAGCTGTTTGCGGACATCACCCTCATCATCATCATCATCACTGGCATCGTGGCCCAGGCCAGGATCCTCCACAGGTGGCGGATGTTGGTCATCCTCATCCAGGATGAGAGGC
The DNA here is from genome assembly GCA_963921515.1 of Calotriton arnoldi. Taxonomy (NCBI): domain Eukaryota; kingdom Metazoa; phylum Chordata; class Amphibia; order Caudata; family Salamandridae; genus Calotriton; species Calotriton arnoldi. The sequence continues at coordinate 2,558,325 of CAWUFW010001308.1, forward strand.
AACTCCTTCCGCACTGCCAGGTTGTGTAGCATGCAGCAGACGATGACAATCTTGCACACCTTTGCTGGGGCATATGGGAGGGCCCCTCCTGTCTTGTCTAGGCAGCGAAAGCGGCTCTTCAGGAAACCAAATGTCCGCTCGATCACTCTCCTGGTCCGACCATGTGCCTCATTGTAGCGCATCTGGGCTGGTGTAACAGGGTTCTTGAGGGGTGTCAGCAACCACGGCATGTTGGGGTATCCGGAGTCACCTACATACAGACAATTGCACATTAGCTGAGTTGGAAAAGAGGGCGAAATACAACATTGCAGAACACACACAATGGTACAAAGTCAGTACACACCGACAAGCCAGGCACTCTGGTTCTGCATCTGTGACATCATCCTCGGGATGCGACTACTCCTCATCACGTAGGCATCATGTGCAGAACCGGGGAAACGGGCACACACGTGTGAGATGCTCATATCTGCAAGACATACCACCAGAGCATTGATCGAATGGTAATGTTTCCTGTTCCTGTATGCCTGCTCATATGCCTGTGGTGGTACCAAAGCCACATGTGTCCCATCAATGGAGCCGATGACATGTGGCATCCTCCCCAGGGCATAGAAGTCACTCTTGACGTCAGTGAGTTGTTGACGTTTAGGGAAATAGATGTACTGGTTCAGGTATCTCAACATTGCCTCCAAAACATCGCGTAGCACACGGCTGAACATGGTCTGTGACATCCCACCAGCAGACGCCACAGTGTGTTGAAAGGTACCGGTGGCAAAGAAGTGTAGGGCTGCCCTCACCTTCACCTTGGGGGTCAGCGCTGTAGGGTATGGCCGGCCAGGTTCCAAATGTGGGGCCAACCGCACCGCCAATTCCTCAATCAGCAGCCTGTTGAAGCGGTACCGTCGGATGCAGTCACGTTCAACTATCGTTGCAAGGTCAGGGAATGGTCTATGGACAGCTGGTGCCCTGCAGTGAATAGGTGAAGAAAGAAAGATTGTCAGTCACCCCACATATGTGGCATAGACCATACTTAATATCACATGATACATCATTATGAGACACAAGTACCTGATGTGTGTGCCGTTCTGTAAGGACATGTATGGCACCTACATGGCCAACATCTAACATCACAGTTCAACATGTGTTGACAACAAGTTCCAGGATGTGCTATGGGATATCATTAGGCTGTGTCACAGTACCCATGTACTTCTGTCACGTTCCAAACACACACCACAGTGACATGTGAGGACAGATGTGCCCCAGGCATCACAGCTCATTGACAGGTAGATTCCCAGGGACCCTGTATTGCCACATGGACACTGGCGTATCATGTACACGTCAGCAAAACAACCATGACTCCCACAGGTAGTGGCCCCTGTTGCCTCTGCAGGACAGACATGGACGTCTGTGACACACACACGCACAACATCAAAGTCCATGCACAAACAACGTGGATGTGGAGACTGTCTCCCATTGTGCACATGGAATCAGAGACATCGGAAACACAACATGCACACAGACTGTGGAGGGCCATCACTATTGTGGCAATGGGCCACCCTGTGACGTACATACCTTCCCACATGGGACTCAGGGGGTATGTGACATGACATACACATACACAACCTGGGAATGTGACCATGCCACATGCTCTGAAATGAACAGTTGCACACCACAGTGGTCATGTGCACAACACACAAAGGATTCTCTCCCCATGAACACGTGCACAGCCTGGGAGTGGCCGCCCCCAAGTGCCACCCAAAAAACCACATGTTGACCCCCATCCACAGAAAAGGTAATGCAGCCTTACATGCCTTAGGATACAGTGTGGACAGGCTGTGGTGTTGTAGGTGTGCCCCTGAGTCCCTGGCAAGTAAATGTGACTGGCATACGTTCACCAGTGACAACCATGGTGACATATGCGAGTGACTTGTACAGGGACGCGTCGTACAGCAATGGACCGATCGGTGCGCACGCATTGGCCATTGCATATGATGTGGACGGATGCGTGTTGTGTTCAGAAATACGCGTTGTACAGCAATGGACCGATCGGTGCGCACGCATTGGCCATTGCATATGATGTGAAGGGGTACGCGTTGTACAGCAATGGACCGATCAGTGCGCACTCATTGGCCATTGCATATGATGTGAAGGGGTACGCGTTGTACAGCAATGGACCGATCCGTGCGCACGCATTGGACATTGCATATGATGTGAACGGATACGCGTTGTACAGCAATGGACCGATCGGTGCGCACGCATTGGACATTGCATATGATGTGAACGGATACGCGTTGTACAGCAATGGACCGATCGGTGCACACGCATTGGACATTGCATATGATGTGAACGGATACGCGTTGTACAGCAATGGACCGATCGGTGCGCACGCATTGGACATTGCATATGATGTGAACAGATGCGTGTTGTTTTCGAAATACGCGTTGTACAGCAATGGACCGATCGGTGCGCACGCATTGGACATTGCATATGATGTGAACGGATACGCGTTGTACAGCAATGGACCGATCGGTGCGCACGCATTGGACATTGCAAATGGTGTGAACGGATACGCGTTGTACAGCAATGGACCGATCAGTGCGCACGCATTGGACATTGCATATGATGTCAACGGATACGCGTTGTACAGCAATGGACCGATCGGTGCGCACGCATTGGACATTGCATATGATGTGAACGGATACGCGTTGTACAGCAATGGACCGATCGGTGCGCACGCATTGGACATTGCATATGATGTGAACGGATACGTGTTGTACAGCAATGGACCGATCGGTGCGCACGCATTGGACATTGCATATGATGTGAACGGATGCGTGTTGTTTTTCGAAATACGCGTTGTACAGCAATGGACCGATTGGTGCGCACGCATTGGCTATGGCCTGACATGGTAACGGACGCGTTTTCGAAGCTTGTACGAGTCGGATGCAGTGAATTCAGTTGGCCAGCCACAACAATGTTGCAAATTCATGGGTGTCATGAAGTTAAACTTTTGAATGATGCTGTGGGCGTGTATAAGTGGTGCAATTCCATGGATTGGCCAGATTCAGAAGATGCAAACGACTTGGACCTATCACTTTGGACACATGGGACAGTATCTGCCTCTGCAGCACACAAATAATGCTGGCTGTTCCCCTGAGAGCTCACTTGCCTGCACTACTTGCTCCAGGACCACATCTTCCACCAACACTGCTGCTGTCTCTGCATCCTCTGGCTACTGCAATGGCACGTACTGTGGATAGAGCCCCAGCCTTCAATACTGAGGAGAACCAGGCCCTGCTGGACAGCCTCCTTCCACAGTACAGCAAGCTGTATGGGAAACCAGGGGAGCAGGTGAGTGTGCTGTTCACTGCCTTACTAATTGTGCATGTTGTCTGACTAGCAAGACGTACAGTGTGTACACCAGTGGGTAGCATGCTCACTGAGTAGTTGTCACCCCCCAAAGTGTGTAGTCACATGCACTGAACAGGTATAGTGCAGTAACAGTGCATTCCAACAAGGTTTTACTTCCCAGGCAATGATACCATGTAGTAACTGCTGGCAAACTGTTCATAGCCATAGTTGCACTACCTGTGTAGATCATATGCCCCTGTGATTGAGATATGTATATCCAACTGTGTGATGCACGGAAATGTTGCATGTGTAGTAATGGCCTTTTCACTTTGTCATCCTCACAGGTTGATGCTCACCAGAAGCAGAAGATATGGCTGACCATCGTCCGGGCAGTACGATCTGTGGGGGTCTACAAGCGCCGGATCCGCAACTGCCAGAAGAGGTGGCAGGACCTTCGGGGCTGGACCCGGAGGATTGCACGGGTCCAGCTGAAGCTGTCGCCTCCTCGCAGGAGGGGCGGACACCGGACCCTGACCCCCCACATGCTCCGGATCCTGGCGGTGGTCTTCCCTGACCTGGATGGGCAGCTGAAGGCCAGACAGCAGCAAGGAGGGGGTAAGTGCTAGCCTCAACTGTGTACTATGACTGACATGCTCTATGCACTCCTTTAGCCTGGTTCCACTTCCACAGTACAACTGTCATGTCGTCCTGGACTCATGTCCCTCACTTTTGTCATGCCCCCTCCTCATCTGATACACAGGTGTGGCCCTTACAGTCTGTGACTTAGGTCACTTGGGTACTGTGTACTTGCAGTTACCTGTGGTTCAAGTTGGGGACAGCATCAGTTTCAGGAACTTTGTGCTGGGCTGCATGGGTGGTACAATTGCTCACATTGCCTGTGATCTGACATGTACTCTGGGTATGGCTTTAATATGTGTTCCAATTAATGCTCTGACTCACCACATGTCTGGGGTATGTGCCACACACCCATGCTGCTGCAGAGACCAAGGTAGGGGCCTCAGAAGTATGTACATCATGTGTGTGACACATGCATAGCCACCTGCCTAGTGTTCAGGGTAATACCATGTTGCACATGGACCAGGACTGTAATGCCTACTCCGTACATCGAAGGCACTCTGTTCTCCCACTCCCGTGCGTCAGCATACATTTTGGGCATTGTGAAGAGTGCACTCAGGTGTGTGCCTCTGTGTCACCGTGGTGTGGCCTTGCTATTTGGACTCCTGGAGTGTTTAACAATTTGGGGTGACCAGCCATCTGAGTTATGACTATGGGATCTGCACATAGGTCAATGCATAGGTCTCTGATCCCTTGACTGTGCACAATGTTGTATGAAACATTGAGGTGCAGGCAGCTTTGGTTCATTCTCATCAGACGGTGAAGTGCTCATGTGTATGGATTTGTGTTTGCAGTCACTCAAATGTCTCATTTGATTGACGTGGGATCATCTCAGTCCTCATGATGTGGGTGGCCAGGGGTGCACATGTGCACCTGTCAGCTACAGGGCTTACATTTCTAAAACTCCCCTGATTGTGACACAGTGCAGACTGGTGTTGTGTGTATGCACTGCCCCTGTGACAGGAGACAGTTATGACTGACTTGCCAGACAGGCCTGTGCCATGACATTCCAATCGCAAAGGGTGATCCAGCAGTGGTGTGATATGTCCTGCATGCACACCATTGTTGCATCGTCTATCAGGACATGAGGACATTGTTGTGTCTGGTGATGGAAGCAAAACCCGCATATCAACAGAGACTTTGCCCATCACTTTTCCTGACACATGTACTGAGTCAGTGGCAGGAGATGGCATGTGTTTGGAGTGACACATTTCCATATATACTCTTGGATGTCCAACAACTGTGTATGTGGTGCATGTGCGCACTTATGATTAGTCGCATACAACAGGCAGCAGACAGATGGGTGCATGGACAGGTAGGGTATGTGTGGCATGACTGACTGTCAGGCAGACAATGGGCTTCTTCATATCCGTGTCAGCACTAATTGCAATGTCTAGCAAATGATGGCAGGGCTTGCTCTGTGATGCGCTGTACTTACTGTGGTGTGTGTGGTCAGTACAGGTGACTAATGTTGCTCTGTTTATCCTGATTGTTTGCAGATACATCCACGGCCACAGGAGGAGACAGCTCCACGGACCAAGAGGAGCGGCAGAGCCAGACTGGGTCCACTGCAGGGGAGAGCGAGGGACCCAGTGGCACGGAGGGTGAGGGGAGCCACACTGAGGAGACCTCAGCTACGGCCACCTCGGCTGGGGAAAACAGCACTTCCAGTCAGGACTCCCTTGTGGAGGCGGGTGTCAGCAGACCTGAGGCAACGGCAAGCAAGTCTGTCCCCGCCACCACCACCATCTCCACCCTCCCATCTGCTCCCATCGCACATGTCCGTGGAGGCTCCCGTGTAGGGGAGCATGTCTCCTTCATGCCAGGCACCGCACCCCCTGCCTCTGTCCCCCCTGCTGCCCTGAGTGTGGAGTCTGTGGACTTACTTAAGCAGATCCATGTAGGGCAGACATCAATGTTGAGTGTCCTCCATGGACACACGGGTCTTTTGACACAACTGGTGTCATTCATGGAGGGCATGTCATCTGGCATGTCTGCCCTACATCGGACCAATCAGTCCATGGCCTCCTCACTGACGGCAGCAGTGTCCCTCCTGCAACAGTCCCTCACCCCTCCTACCTCTGCCCCATCCACAATCCCCAGCACCCTACCTGTCCCAAGCACACACACACCGGCACCGGCACGCACCAGCACAGACACAAGCGGCACACAGACACACAAGCCAAAATCCAGACGCACACGCACGCACAGTCAGGGGACTGATACCTCACTCACAGGGGATGGGGCCCAGACACACACACACACATCCATGAGCACTGCGCAGTCCTCAGATACCTCTCCCTCCAAAAGCCCTTCCCTTGCCTCACCTGCAACCCCCCCTCCCAGAAGCTCTTCCTCTGTGAGCTTGGCCTCTTCCCCACAGATACACCTGACACGAAGTCCAGGCGGAAGAGGCGACCACCACACACAGAGGGGAGTGCCCCTCACACCCGGACATCCTCCCCCAGGCACAGGCAGACAGAGGACCCCATTCGTAAGTCCCCCCGGACCAGGAAGGGCAAGACCCCACCACCACGCAGCTCCACCACACAGTCTCTCTCCTCCATCCCCCAGGCCACCACTGCACAGGTTCAACCGCCACACCCTGCCCCAGGTTCCCCCACACACCAATACCGCATCCCCAAACTGCTTAGGCCCTCCCCCTACCACTTGCTCTTCCACCCCAAAACCAGACGCTCTGCCTGTTTGTGCCACTGGTGTGGAGACCGGGTCCCCCCTCTGTCCTGCCCACCTCATCTGCCCCCCCTTCCACTCCCTTGGAGTTATGCACTGCAGTGGAGTCCACAACACCCCCCGTCTGACTCGGGCACTGCAGTGGGGACCCAGTCCACTCCATCTGACCCGCCCACTGCAGTGGTTGCAGCACCCACACCATCTGAGTTGTGCCCTACAGTGGTGCCGGCCCCCACTGAGTCAGACACCTCCGCTGCAGTTGCCGGTGACACTCCTGCACCCACCACCCCTTCACTGCCTCCTTCTGGCATCCCCTGATCCTGTCCCTGCGGTGCCTGGCCTGCCCCTTGTATGCCCCTCCGAGGGGGATGTCCCCTGTCCGTACCAGTGCAGGCAAGCAATGGGTGACAAGTTGTCACGTATCACCCTGTTGGGACTGTGTATTTGGACTGGCCATTGGCCTTAGTTTCTTTTGGACTTCAAGTTTTAATTCAACATTTGCTGAATAAAGCCTCTTTTTGTTTACTTGTGGTTTTTCTTTGGATGTACATGATGTAGATGAGTATCATCATGCATTTGCAGTTGTAATAGTGTTCAGATCAGGAAAATGAAGTGTTGCTGTGATGGACTCCATGTGGTCCATGGGATATGTGTCCTAATGTAGTCTGGATCTATAGCATCCAATGTAGTCTGGATCTATAGCATCCTTTGCTGCAGTCTGAGGGTGTAATGTTCAGCAATTGACACAGGGATGTACGTTTTGCATTTGTAAATTCACATCTTTGGCTTACACTGATGCACATCTGGTGGGCTTACCACTGTTCAATGTTTCTATTTCCCTGACTGTGTGCCCATCTCCACTGGACATGCAGTTTGGCACATCAATGTTGAAGGACTCATCTGTGTATACAGTGCAACTTGCTTGACACGTGTTTAGGGTGTATGCAGATGACTGACATGACACTCCCGTACCCAGGCTGATGTGAGCAGAGCCTTCAGTGTGTTGTAGTTGTTGACTCACTGACCGAGTGTTCTGCTGACATGTTTGAGTCGTGCACAGACAAGGTTTGGCACAGCGGACCTTCCACAGGAGTGGAGTGCCCTCATGGCAGTGTGTAATCCCGTGACATTGCCTGGGCCCGTGTTGTGTGTTGTGTGAGCATGTCTGTGTGTGTTTCCTTCCCTTTTCCTACACAGGCTGTGTCCCTAGGGATGTTCCTGTTTGTGATGCTTGCTGAGTTGTCCTGTGTTCATCCAGCATCTTGGACCTGGTTTCTCCGGGATGTGGGTGAATGGCAAACTAATGTTCATCAGGTTGTCATCCCTAGTTGTCTTTGTTGTCAGGGCTGGGGATGTGGGCCAACGCAGATGGGACACAGTCAGGATTCCCCTTGGCACTTGTTGGTTATACAAGTCATGTAATTTACAGTTTGTGGTAGCTTTCAGTGATTGTGACACGTTGTGTGTGTGACTGCTGCCACTCCTCAGGGTCAGAGCTGCAAGGTTGGAAGTTGTCTATGTGTGTTCTTTGTGGGTGACCTTGGCTTCTTCATTGGTGTGTGACTGTGGCCGGGATCCCATTGATTGGGGTGGATTTCACATCATGCCCATGTACGGCGTACTGTGCAGTGTGTCAGACATTCACGAGTCTTGTTGACTGGCCATGTGTGATGGGTTTCGCACCTTAGTTCCCACCACCCCCTGGGATTGTCATGGGTGCATGTGCAATGTCACCGGTCCATGTGAGCTTCACAGCTGCACATTGTTGGAGATCAAGGTGTGTGGTGTTGAGTGTGTGCAAATGTGAGTTGTTGCACGGCTAGACCCCTACCTCCATATTGGCCTTGGCTGACAGGCCGTGCTGATTGATTTGTGCTTGTGTAGGTGTGATGGTAGTTAGTTGCTCAGGACACATGGCTGTGGTTCACAGTGTGAACGACATCTACCTTTGACATCACAGTGGGATTATCATGCAGGCTAGTGTCACCACAATGTGGGGTCCCTGGGAGTAGTGCTGTGGTGGGGTCTGTCTCTTGCTGTGTTAGTTGCTGTTCCTACAAGCTTGTGTGACATGTGTTATTTGGGCTCCCTCTCATCTAACAATGCCTGATTGCCCACATAGGGGAATCCCATCCATGAGTTACTTTTGTGTGGCACTGTATACACATCTGTGTAATTGTGATTCAGGCCTCCTCATGTGTTGTGTGGTTGCCTGGGGACACTGGCACACCCCCCCATTACCTGTTGTGTTTGATATGCAGTGTGAGGCTGCCTGTTTGTGTTTGTGCATCTGCACCACTGCATTGGCATTTCTTTAGTGTGCCATTGGCTGTATGTTGTTTGGTGGATTTCCCCTGCTGTCCCTGGGACTCCTAGGTCATCAGTCAGTACAATGATCAGGGTTTGTATGTCCCATTGCTGCCATGGTATGGTATTTGTTCACCTCACATCTACAGTCTCCACAGGATATCTAAATGTGTGTGTCCATTGGTGCAGATATGTGGGTCTGCATTATGATGGTCACTTCTGTCATTGTGTAATTGATAAATGTTGACAATGTCAGCCCCCATGGGTGATGTTTGTCTGCACATGGCCAAAGGTATGTCTTATTTGCACTGCACTGTTTGCCTCACCCAATCTATGTTGCTATGGGACACAAGCACTACTTTGCCACTGATGTGTTTGTTGTTGTGTGACCAGGAATCATCCATGCTGGTTGGCAGTTGCAGCTTTTTCCATGACAACACTTACCTTTTGGTCACTGTGATGATGGGGGTTTAGACCCCATTGCCACAATGTTCAAAATGACCTTCAACTATGGACCCCACACTTACATTTTGGTCACTGTGATGATGTGGGTTTAGACCCCATTGCCACAATGTTCAAAATGTGCTTCAGCTATGGACCCCACACTTACGTTTTGGTCACTGTGATGATGGGGGTTTAGACCCCATTGCCACAATGTTCAATTGGGCTTCAGCTATGGACACCACACTTACATTTTGGTCACTGTGATGATGGGGGTTTACACCCCATTGCCACAGTGGTCATGGTCTGCTTGCATTGTGGAGGCCACACACATTTATGTGTGACACATGTGATAGGGGGTCACATTGTATGTTCATTGTCATGTTCAGTGTTGTAGGCATTTGACACAGACTACACACGCTTGTCATGATGTTGGGGTGAATTCTTTTTCTGACATTCCTTGTGTTGGAGTATGCTGGTTGTGTCATGCATTACCCGTCCTATGAGTGGGGATGGTAGTGGTGGTAGGCATCCAGGCCCTCATGAGTAGGGGTGGTGGTAGTGGTAGGCATCCAGGCCCCCATGAGTAGGGGTGGTGGTAGTGGTAGGCATCCAGGCCACCATGAGTAGGGGTGGTGGTAGTGGTAGGCATCCAGGCCCCCCTGAGTAGGGGTGGTGGTAGTGGTAGGCATCCAGGCCCCCATGAGTAGGGGCTGGTGGTAGTGGTAGGCATCCAGACCCCCTGAGTAGGGGTGGTGGTAGTGGTAGGCATCCAGGCCCCCATGAGTAGGGGTGGTGGTAGTGGTAGGCATCCAGGCCCCCATGAGTAGGGGTGGTGGTAGTGGTAGGCATCCAGGCCCCCTGAGTAGGGGGTGGTGGTAGTGGTAGGCATCCAGGCCCCCATGAGTAGGGGTGGTGGTAGTGGTAGGCATCCATCCCCCTATGAGTGGGGATGGTAGTAGTGACAGGCATCCAGGCCCACATGAGTAGGGGTGGTGGTAGTGGTAGGCATCCAGGCCCCCTGAGTAGGGGTGGTGGTAGTGGTAGGCATCCAGGCCCCCAAGAGTAGGGGTGGTGGTAGTGGTAGGCATCCAGGCCCCCAGGAGTAGGGGTGGGGGTAGTGGTAGGCAACCAGGCCCCCATGAGTAGGGGTGGTGGTAGTGGTAGGCATCCATCCCCCTATGAGTGGGGATGGTAGTAGTGACAGGCATCCAGGCCCACATGAGTAGGGGTGGTGGTAGTGGTAGGCATCCAGGCCCCCTGAGTAGGGGTGGTGGTAGTGGTAGGCATCCAGGACCCCATGAGTAGGGGTGGTGGTAGTGGTAGGCATCCAGGCCCCCATGAGTAGGGGTGGTGGTAGTGGTAGGCATCCAGGCCCCCATGAGTAGGGGTGGTGGTAGTGGTAGGCATCCAGGCCCCCATGAGTAGGGGTGGTGGTAGTGGTAAGCATCCATCCCCCTATGAGTGGGGATGGTAGTAGTGACAGGCATCCAGGCCCACATGAGTAGGGGTGGTGGTAGTGGTAGGCATCCATCCCCCTATGAGTGGGGATGGTAGTAGTGACAGACATCCAGGCCCACATGAGTAGGGGTGGTGGTAGTTGTAGGCATCCATCCCCCTATGAGTGGGGATGGTAGTAGTGACAGGCATCCAGGCACACATGAGTAGGGGTGGTGGTAGTGGTAGGCATCCATCCCCCTATCAGTGGGGATGGTAGTAGTGACAGGCATCCAGGCCCACATGAGTAGGGGTGGTGGTAGTGGTAGGCATCCATCCCCCTATGAGTGGGGATGGTAGTAGTGACAGGCATCCAGGCCCACATGAGTAGGGGTGGTGGTAGTGGTAGGCATCCATCCCCCTATGAGTGGGGATGGTAGTAGTGACAGGGATCCAGGCCCACATGAGATGGGGTGGTGGTAGTGGTAGGCATCCATCCCCCTATGAGTGGGGATGGTAGTAGTGACAGGCATCCAGGCCCACATGAGTAGGGGTGGTGGTAGTGGTAGGCATCCAGGCCCCCATGAGTAGGGGTGGTGTTAGTGGTAGGCATCCAGGCCCCCCTGAGTAGGGGTGGTGGTAGTGGTAGGCATCCAGGCCCCCATGAGTAGGGGTGGTGGTAGTGGTAGGCATCCAGGCCCCCCTGAGTAGGGGTGGTGTTAGTGGTAGGCATCCATCCCCCTATGAGTGGGGATGGTAGTAGTGACAGGCATCCAGGCCCACATGAGTAGGGGTGGTGGTAGTGGTAGGCATCCATCCCCCTATGAGTGGGGATGGTAGTAGTGACAGGCATCCAGGCCCACATGAGTAGGGGTGGTGGTAGTGATAGGCATCCATCACCCTATGAGTGGGGATGGTAGTAGTGACAGGCATCCAGGCCCCCCTGAGTAGGGGTGGTGGTAGTGGTAGGCATCCATCTCCCTATGGGTGTGTATGGTATTGGTGATAGCCATCCCGCCCCTATGGTTCTGCTGTTGCTAGTGTACGTCATTTCTGCATCCCTATGTGTGTGTGACATATGTCAGGTACGTGTCGTTTGTTTGTGTTGTGGGTGTTTGACTTACCGTCTGCGCCGTACGCGTCCGTACCGGTCCCGGTAATAGATGTAGAGTATTGGTAGGACCTGCGCGATGGGATTCATGGTTGGGTCGTCTCGTTCGAGTTTCTCGTGGCTTCGACTCGTACTCGTCGCTGGCTTGTTCGTCTCGTCGCCGTGGATCGTCTTGTGGCGCGAATTGGAGCTTATGTGCAGCTCTCCCGGATGCTCTGACGTGCCGGACGTAGCGACGGGTTCGGCGCGTACGGAAGGCGCATCGTACTAGTCCGGCCGGAAGGTGCTGTGTATTTGCTTCCGTGCGACTTGATTCGGCGTTTACGGATCCGGCTCGGGCGGGGAACAGGAGCTGGAATGGGTAAGTACGGCTCGCTCGGAATCTGAGCAGTTATGCGCATCGTACTTGCTCGTTCAGACGACTTTTTGAATCGGTCGGGAAACACGCGTTCGGCTTGGTTTTTTTCCGGACAAATAGTGTTAGGTGCGCTTCCGGCCGGGATCGGAATCGACCCCATAGTCTTTAGATTGCTTGGTTAGACCGGGCCACCAATAGCGCTGTTTCAACAATGAAATAGTCGCTGTAACACCTGTATGTGCAGAGCCCAAACCCTCGTGTGCTGCTAGTATTAAACCTTGCCTACGATCCATATTTGGTATTACTCTGTCCCCCACTCCAGGAATCTGAGCATATGGAATGCTGTTTGCATCTAACTTGTAGGAGTACTTAAGTGGAAATTTCTTTGGTACTGCTCCGCTGTTTTTGCTTGAAGCAATGACAGTGACCATAATTTCACCGTCTATTCTCGTTTTTGAACGAGTCATTGCAGCTACGGAAACCGTGCGTGCAGACCCCTTTGCAGCTTCATCAGCCAATGAATTCCCTTCAACGTGAACGCCATCATGTTGATGACTCAGTGTATGAATCACGTGAGCCCTCGGTAGTTCGTTCTTCAACTCAACTACCTGTTCCCATATCATTTTATGCTTAATTGTGCCACCTTTTGCATCTTTAAACCCGTTTTGTTCCCAATGATACAAATATTCATTGTATGACTGTACACAGTAAAAGGAATCACACACAATTAGTGTGGGGAATTCGTGACCCATATTTACAAGTGCCAGTATCAGTGCTTTTAACTCTGCCAACTGAGCCATGCAGTCTCCTAGAGATTGCGTTTTGGTGCAACTCGGATGGAACTTTCCATCCCGCATGCAACCTTTAACGATTGCACATGCTGCGCTGTATTGTTGCTTACTCCCTATGGCTGGTTGAGCAGATCCATCAGTGTAAATAATATATTCATACTGATCGAGAGGCAATATTTCATTAGGTAGAGGATATTCTTGTTCATATTGCAGAAATGCTTGTGTTTTTAGACTTGGGTCAAATCTGTACTCAATGTCCGTTGCAGTAAGAGAATTAGCCCATTGTACAGAGTAGCAGTTCCACCACTTCACATGGAAACGTGGCTTCCTCCTGTGATCTGACCTGCTTAGATGGCTAATCCATGTGTCTTCAAAGTAATTTAGAAGGGGTGCCAATTTGTCTTTGTTTGTGGTAAAGTATTCTGATTCAGTAATAGATGTGTAGTATTCCTCTACACTGTCTGGAGAAACAAAACAAAGTGCAGTTAGTCTTTTTAATTCAAATTGCAGTTTGCTGTCTGATATATAATCCTCAACTAAGGATGTTTTTTGTATTTTTCGCCAATATGCCTGTGAAAAGTGAAAAAAACATCCTTGAATTTGGGTATCCATGTACATTTTGGTAATTGTGTTAATCATAGGTAATTCAAAGTCAATTAACACTTTTCTAGGACTTTTGTTCATGGTTTTAGCTTTTATCACTGACAAAAATTCAGTATATGTTGAGGATTGTTTATCAGGGAGTAAACTGTTCACTAAGGGCACTACTGTTTGATTAATGTGGGCATGAATAGTGTATATTTGGGTGAATGGATGGGATGTGGATTTAAACGTACCATCCATCATCCAAATATCACTACTCTCAAACTTAACAAGATTATGTGGTGTGCTAAAGATTAGTATTCTTTTAAGAGGGCTTTTGTTGTCATGTAACAGAAAGGGTTCATTAGTAACGGTTACTGAAAGTTCAGGTGGAATGTTAATGTCGGAAAAGGTTTGGGGTGTTATACGTAGGGGGCTACTTGCCTGTTTAGGTTGGGGATTGTGGGCATACAACTTGCTATATGTGATGGAATGTGTTGTGAAACCTCCCTCAAAACTGAGCCACAGGGCTCATTGGAGGTGGATGCTTGTGCTTTAATATCATTGATATTTTCACGAACCTCTATCTCCATTGCAGAGGCAGAGTGGTTCTGCTCTGTGGTCCTTTCAACAGAGTCACCAAGAGTAACCGCTCTGCCTGTGCAATGGGATGAGTAATATTGCACACACCTCCAATGACACCTGGGCTCAGTTAATCTCTCCTTACAATAAACGTAGACACTGTGACTTAATAGTCTGTTTCCTCTGCTGGACCTGATGTAATTGGCTTGTTTTCTGGATGCCATTATCTGAAAAAAAGAAAAAGAGGAACATATTGTTTAATTGATTTGAAATGTTGTGGTTTTCCTATTAAAAAATGACATGTTAGTGAAAAGTTAATGCACAATATTTTGCAGCACAAATATTTAGCAGTTTGAACCTTGATTTTATTGTATTTAGTTGTTGAAGTTTATTTTGAATAGTTTGCTGTTTGTTTTTACCTACAAATGAATCAAAGTTAAGGTTAAATACACTAGAATTATATGTAAAGCTTACCTTTTGTAACTTCAGAAAGTTCTGTTGGAATTGGTGGTTGGTTTTTATTTCCTAGCCTGTTATGGGCCTTTTCTTTGATTTATTGGTTCTGAAAAAAGTGATTAAAAAATAAGAATTAATTTATGGATTTCTAAAGATTAACTATTACCCTGCAATTTAAAAGCTTAGTGCTTCTCAATGATTGTGCACTTTAAACCTGCAAATTATCCCCAGAAATATTTTGGATATATTTATATTTAGTTTGGATTGCTTTTTTTCTGACATTTTGCTTTGGTTTGTGAGTTTTATATATTTTTGCTCTTCAAACTTTATTTTTAAATAAATGGCTAAATGTTTACCTTGTAATGATGGTTTTCTTCAGAGGGGCTGTCCTTTATTTAATTTGTGGCTTTAGGGTGTTTCCTGTATTCTTTTAGGAATATTCAGTTTTCCAATTAGCCTGCAAAAAAATTGATTTTGCTTTTTAAACATGATTAAAAGACATTTTTGTTTTGTAAGTGACTTTCATAGTTGTGATGCTAAGTTACATGTCCTCCTCTGTTGGTGTTGTTTATCCTTTATTTTTTGATGAAGATTTACTGATTAAAAAAAAGTTGTATTGTTTGCATTTCAAATATTTGACATTAATATGCTAATATAACTGTTTTAGTAATTACCAGCTTTAATTTGCGAACTACACCTTTGACCCCACCACCATCCAACATTTTCCCTGAGGCCAGCACAGATAGGAGTAGGAATAGTAATTTTGCCCCCACCACCATCCAACACTTTTCCTGAGGCAAACACAGGTCGGAGTAGGAATAGTACATTTGCCCCCACCACCATCCAACACTTTTCCTGAGGCAAATACCTGTCGGAGTTGGAATAGTAAATATCCCCCCACCACCATCCAACACTTTCCCTGAGGCAAGCACAGGTCAGAGTTGGAATAGTAAATTTGCCCACCACTATCCAGCTTTTTTCTTGTGGCAAGCACAGGTCGGAGTAGGAATAGTAAATTTGCCCCACCACCACCCAACACTTTTCCTGAGGCAAACCCCTGTCAGAGTTGGAATAGTAAATTTGCCCCCACCACCATCGAACACTTTCCCTGAGGCAAACAGAGGTCGGAGTAGGAATAGTAAATTTGCCCCGACCACCATCCAACACTTTCCCTGAGGCAAGCCCAGGTCGGAGTAGGAATAGTAAATTTGCACCCACCACCATCCAACACTTTCCCTGAGGTAAGCACAAGTCAGAGTAGGAATAGTAAATTTGCCCCCCACCACCATCCAGCTCTTTCCTTGAGGCAAACTTATGTCGGAATTGGAATAGTAAATTTGCCCCCACCACCATCCAAAACATTCCCTGAGGCCAGCACAGGTCAGAGTAGGAATAGTAAATTTAACCCCCACCACTATCCAGCTCTTTCTCTGAGGCAAGCACAAAGGTTATCTTTTTGACAATTTATTCCCAGCTCTTTTTTTATATAATACTTTAAATTTAAAGTGAATATATATATTATTTTTAACAAGCCTATTTTTATTTATTTCTCGTAATATTAATAATTTTTTGTTACTTACTGATTAAAGGGTTTATTTGCTAGGTAGTATCTCTTTTTAATTTCTTGCTGGTTTTGAAATTCAGCAAATGCTGGAAAACATTTAAAAAAAATACTTGTTAGAATTTCTGAATTATGTGTTAATATTGTGTTCCTTAAATACTGAAATTGCACACTTACTTTTGTCTGTAGATGACACTGTTTGGCTTATCAAATGCTCAATTCTTTTCTGGCTCGTAAAATGCGTGTGGTCACCATGGAAGTCAGTTTACCACTGAGCTCAAAATGGTGGACGGCTGCTTTTACACATTTCCTTGAGGGTAAACGATAATTTAAAAGAAAATATGTTTTGAAAACAGTTTTTCCGCATGATTCAGAAGCTGACAGAAAGTATAATTAATTTGTTATGTATAAAAATGTTTGTTAAATCATTTATTCATGAAATGTCAGCCATTTTGTCAAGTTGCAGGATGAGGGGTATTCATAAAAATAGTTGATGGACTTTCGTTTTTTTGATGTTCAAAATGGTGGCTTTAAAATCTCTCTTTATCTCTGTGCTCTGTAAAAATAATTTATCCTTGATTTTTTAACTTTTGTTTACATTTTCATATTAATAATCGGGTAGTAAATAGGATCGGAACATTCCGAAGTACACTAGTATTAATATTAATACCTGAGTATTTATTTTAATACCCGAGTATTAATACACTCATCCACCCAAAACCCCTATTTCCCTCGCATCCCGTTCCAGGGGTTAGTTATACTTTAAAAAAAAAAAAAGGAAAATATTTGAAAAAAATAAATAAAAAAATATGCATAGTAATAGTATGCGTAGTATTAGTATGCATTGCAATGGATTGCCTTGTAATGGTAGTTTTAGTGTATTCCTATGAACATGCGATGTAATGGTATGCGTTGTAAAAGCATGCGTTGTAATGGTTTGTGTTTTATCATCATATATTCGTGTAGGGTATCTGGGAGTGGAGCAAGCAGGGTTACTGCGACCAGAAACATGACAGTCTGCCCAACTCAAAAATGTTTGTGGTGGAGTACTCTAAATCAGGTCCATAGATTTATGTGTGTGTGCACAAATAATGGGAATGTGTGTTGATAAGTCAATGCCCAGGGAAGTAATCATATTACATTGACAATGTTTTTCTAAGCCTCTTCCAAAGATTTGCTAAGCAGCTTGGATGCACAAAATATTTAAAAGAATAGGCAATGCATTATGTGGAAGTTAACATAGAAATAATTTGTTTTCTACCTTATGTATCAGAATATACTGAGTATTAAGCAGGAAAATGCTCCTGCTTTAGAAGACCTAAGTTCTCTTGACATCAAAGAGATAGCTTCCTTCATCTTAGCTAGGAGCAGCATGCCAATGTGACATGATCTTACTGGAACAAACCCCATAGGTGCAGAGCAAGTTATGGTTGAAGACTCCAAGACTTTGCATTCTCCTCAATGTAGTTGTGCAGTAGACCCCCGCTTTCCTTCATGTGCTCCCCATTCCTCATCTCTTTACCCTCTTCTCTATCTACTCCTGCCCCTTCTTATATATCTTTGGTGCTTCCCTCTTAGGTCATTGAACCCAGCAGACAGACAGATGCTGTTCTGCTTTGAGGCGGTCCAGGTGCAGGCATAAACAGACGTGCGATCGAGCAAGAAGCCCAAACTGAATGTAATTATTAACGAAACAGACGATCCGTCCCTCGGACCATATTGAACGATCGTGTTTAATCTCACATAAAAAGAGCCTGCACCTCCAGCGCGCAGATACACCCATTTGGAGCACACGCCAGGACCGCACACTCACCGTGCCTTCTTTAACCCTACATGTGGATTTTCCCATTGTGCCATTCAGATTTTTGCCAGCCTACTTCTACCCTCACATGGGCGCCCGGCTGGGTCCCATGTGAGCATTAATTTTTTCACTACACTCACGGTGCTTCACCTTCTACACAAGGCTGCGCAGATTATCCTTCAGGTGTCCCTACACCCCTAGGTCCTGAAGAGACCCTACATTGCACACAGGGTCGAAACGCCGTCAACTGTTTATAAAAGCGAACCATTAAAAACCAGCACTTATCATTGTATAAAGTGCGGTGTATATACTGTTTATCTCCAAATGGTCGTCTTTATGATATATAGGAAACCTTATACATATGTCACAATTATGTCACCACTGCTTTAAGTTCCATTTTTCACTGGGACACCTCTCACTATTGTTAGAGTACTATTTAAAGACCATTTGTGTATTTTGTTTAAAAAAACTGTATAAATAATTGTTCATGAAATACAAATTTAAGGTGTGTTCGACTGCCTCTCATTTTGACATCACATTTAACCCATTGCATTGCCATTGTGCATTTCTATATCAAGAATAAGTTGCTATTAGTCCACAGGAGCCATTGTTTTTGATAATAATCCCTCTTAGCTACAGCAGTACATCTTTTCCCAGCATCTGCAGAGTGAAGTGAAATTGGCATTGTGCCACTGAGGCTCCTCTATTATTAAGAGTGGCTAGATGCACTCTGATGCCCTGATGGAAAATGCCTTAAAAGCTGCTTTGTTTTCTGTGACCAGTTTGTCAAGTGCGTTTTGTACGACGTATCACTTATAAGTTGCAAAATGGTAACTTTGTTTGTAAGTCAATAATAGCTTCACTTGGGTTGTGATTATATGTATTATAATGTGACTATTGGAATATTTGGCTCTAAACTGCTAAACTGCTGGATTGCTGTTGCCTTGGTTTTACTTTGCAGGTGCCCCACAACACCTTTTCCCTGCCCACTCTGCCTGCCGATTGTATCAAACATTTTTGCAACGGCCATACACACTGCTCCAGCTCTCCTTCCAGCCCCTCCCATCTTGAGGGTAAGCTGATAGCCCCTACCCCTTTATAATCTACCCCTCGGGGCATTCACATGAAAGGCAGAGAGGATGATGTTTGAACTTTAGTTTTCAGCTTTCCAGGTTGGACCAGTTAAATCCTAGAAAGGGCCTTGGACCAGTGTCTTTGTTCATCTTCACCCAATTCCATCTGATTCCTCTTCAGGATTAGTCTACTAGCTGCATTAAGCAACACCACAGTGAAACCCACTACTGTGATTAGTATTTCACCAATCTCAGGCTAAGCAACCTAGTCTACAGATTCTTCTGTAACAATGCAAAATTGTTGAATTTCCACTTCTGGGTGAATTCCATTGGTCCATCACTGTGATGTCTTTGATCTCCTGGGGCACGGGCATCTTTGCTCTTGGTGTACCCCATTTGACTCATTATTGTTAAGTACTTTACCCTCTCAGGGCAATTCTGCCCCGGGGCAACCTCACCCACTACTACTCTGAGTTGTGACATGTCCATTCTTGGATGCACTACATACAGAGTGATAATCTCATGGTGTCCCTGGCTCTCCTTGAGCTGCATTCTCTCTGCTTCTGGAAAGACTCAGCGTGTTCACTACTGTGCTGTGAATGAGTTTCCTTGAGCTGTGGTTCATTAACATCTGGGTGCATCCCTTTATACAAACTACCGTAGCATCTCTGACTCTCCAGGCTCTGGTATGTCCACATCTGGGAGCATTACAAACTGCCAGAAGCATCGTGTCTTTCACTCCACTTCAGCTGAGCCATCTCCTCTTCTGGATGGACAATATTAACCAAAAACCTGTGCTGGTTTTATTCTCCTGGGGCCTCAGCATATCCAGTTCTATGTGGACCAATTGACCTACCACTTTGGTGTCTTTGACATTCCTGAGGCCCTAGTATATCCTCTTCTGTGTTGTCCTAACTGATTCACTACCGAAGTGCCTTGGATTACTAAGGTTCTGGAGCACCTCGATTTGTAGATGGAACCCATTTGACATATTGCTAAGACATTTTTGGCACTCTCAGAATTTTGGAATTTACACTTCCAGGTCATTACACAGTACCAATAGTGAAGAGTATTGACACTCTTGAACCTCTGGCATTTCCGCTTCTGTTTGGACAACCTTAATTGACTGTAATGACTCTTCTATTTTGCAGGAGATGAGTGGATGGCATTAACATATTATTCTAATTGCCTCTGATATTCTTTAGTGACATGATTTTCACTGCTCCTATAGTGAACAAACTTTGAACCATTTAAATAGTCTTACGTTTTACTGTTGAAACTGTATTTCATTCAAGGTTGTTCATTTTTTTTTTTTTATATATATTAATGAAGAAGGGGAACATGGCGGCCGCGATGTAACGGCCGCGGACCGCTGAGGGAGGAGATGTGAGACCGGAGCGATTTGAGCGCCCTCCGCCTCCGTGTTTCTTTTCCTTTTTTCACCCGTTTATGCTCATAGCATGTAGCGACCACGACGAGATGACTTTAGCACTCAAATTTTGAAAGAAAACTACTAAATCTTACTTGAGGCTGATGGTATCATTGCGGCAAACCGGCGAGGGCGTCCCCGGCATCCGAGACGTGGGGATTACGCCGACGTGGTCAAAGGCAGCAGGATCATTGCAGTGGCTCAGAGCGGCGCGCGCACAGAGGGGAAGAGGCAGCACAAGCCTCTATGCATCGTACGTGGCGTTTCTGAGTCACCAGAGTCACCGGAGAGCGGTTTCAACTAGGATCCAATGCAGAACAGAGCCCCAGCTGGATGACAACAATAAAAGGTGCTGGAGGGTGAGCCATATAAAACGATTTCCACCCCCTATGGAGAAGGAGATTTCGATATCTGTAGGGAAGAGAGGTGGAAAGAAAGGTGAGATTTCTGATGTAAGCTTGGACCGGATCTCGAGGTACACGCTTCGCAACCGGGCCCTCGGAGTGGTGGAAAGTTCAACGGGGGTAAGTGACAACTCCTGTTTATTAACGGCTGCGGGCACATTGGCTGGTAGAGCCCCCTCTAAAGTCACAAAAGTAGGAAAAGTTGCAAGGCATCAGGGGAAGTGCCCCCGGGGATGGGGGCAAAACATCTCCCCCTTACAAGCTAAAATCACCCCCTCATTAAAAGCGTACTACAAAGTATTGACACAAGTAATGGCATCAGGAGATAATGAAGGTGGTGCGAGTGTGAGTGCGAGTGGAGGGGGGCAGAAGCGGCTATTTGAACAAGAGGGCAGACGCTTGGAGCCCGTTAAAACCGCTAAGCCTGCAACCAATCCAGAAGAGGAGAAGTTAGGGGGCCAAGAAACACAAGAAGAAATACAAGCTGATATACAAAAAGATGGAGTAGCTGGGGTGGGGTTCCAAGTAACAACGCAGAATAGGTTTAGCATTTTTCAAGAGAATTACACTGCGGAGTTGATGGAGACGGACCAGGCAAGGGGGGTAGAGGCACCATGGTACAGGTAGAAGATCTGCTAACCCCCTCAAGTATATTAGTACCAGTGGATCCCCCAGTGGCACACCATCCTGGCCTAGTACCAGAAAACCCAGATGTCACATTGGCCTCTATCCTTATGGATCTTAAGGGAGAGATCAGAAGTCAGTTTGAAGTATCAGAGGCAAACCAAGCGTATATACAAACCTCATGCACGGCCCTTGCACAAAAGTTGGATGATGTCGCCACTCGAACAGGGAAGCTTGAGGAGGAAGTAAGCACTATACGGAAGGAAATCTCAAACAACACTAAAGGAGTCGAGGCCTTGGCCAAAGAAAATGCTAGTCTCAGAGAAGACTTGGAAAGATTAGAAAACCACTCCGGGAGAAATAATTTGAGGATCCTAAATATTCCTGAGGCGGAAGAGGGGTCCAATCTTAAGGCATTTGTGATCAATCTACTACTGGAGACAGCCCTGAAAGACAGGTCAAATATTGACTTGGAACGTGAAATACAGAGGGTCCATAGAGATCCATTTAGGAGAAATCCTCAACGTCAGAAGCCAAGAAAAATTTTGATCAATTTTCTTTCATATTCGGTTAAGGAAGCCATTTTGTTGGCTGCATTGAGGAACAGACCCTATGTAATACGGAGCCTTCAGTTCACTATTAGATCAGATTTATCCCACGCAACAGATCAGAAACAGTGGGAAGTGGGCAAAAGAATGGGGGTACTCAATAATTTGGGGGCCAAGGTGCAACTAAAATTTCCAGCTATGCTACGAGTCATGTGGAACAATCAAATACGTGATATACGAACTATAGAGGAGGCAGATAGTTTGATTGAATCCATAAGGAAAGAAGGGCCTCCCTGAGAAGGCAAGTCTGTTAATTTAAGAAGCTAAGAGTGCGGAAGAAAAACTCTAATCTCTTTTTCATTTTTTGAAATTAAAAAAAAAAAAAAATGTGTTAAAAATGTATGATAATTATTATTATTTTTTTTTTTAAATTATAGAGAGGAAAACGCATAAACATAATTTAGACAGTTATCATGGTGAGGCGGGTGGGTAGCTCACGTAAAATTATAGATAGGGTTCCTCCCTCTAGGCGGTCCAAATTGGCTTTATGCCAGACAGTTTGGGGAGGGTTCCTATGGGAGGGTTAAGGGGGCACAGGGTGGGGAGCAGTGGGAGAAAATAAAAAATAAGTCCTCATTAGACATTTTGGATACACTTTGGGGCCGATTCCGATCTCGGCCGGTAGGGCTCCGAATAGGATTCGGCTTTACCGGATCCGATTCGGAGCCCTTTTTCCCGACCGAATCGTACGCGGGTCCGGCCGAGCGAGTACGATGCGGGTCGCCGACCGACTCGTCCTGGCGACCCGACCGCTCCGACCGACTCGTACCCGGATCGTACCGCTCCGACCGACTCGCTCGGACCCGATTCGCACCGCGCAATGGAGACGTTTTCCGGCCGGGTAAGTACGATGCGCACCTCGACCGCTCCGACCGACTCGCGCCGTCCGACTCGAACTCGCTGTCGGAGCCGTACTTTGGGAGTCCGTGTCGGACCCCCTGTACTGCGTACCCGCTCGAGTCGCACACAGGGGGGACCCATGGGTCCCCCTACCTGTGCGTGTACGCCGCGAGCGCTTCGCGGCGTACTCGCTGTAGGAGCGCCCTTGTCCGCCTCGCACCCATTGAGTCAATGGGAGCCCGCGTACGCGTTGTGCGACCGGCTCCCATTGAGTTCAATGGGAGTCCGACCGACTCGTGTCCGGTGGCATACGAATGCATCGGACTCGTTCGGTCGGACTGCACGAGTCCGATTCGGTCGGAAATCTCTCCGGGTCCGGCTCGGTCGGAGAGATTTCCGGCCCGAATCGGAATCGACCCCTTTATATTTTATCTTGGTCTTTTTTTCATAAGAACCAGAGATCCTCGAGTCCAACGTCTGCAACACATTAAAATAAATGGCAGGGACGGATAACAAAGCCAGAATTATAACGTGGAATGTAAACGGGTTAAGGACAAAAAATAGGCAAAGGTTGGTAATGAATTACTTAGAAGAATCTAATGCCCAAGTATGTATCATACAAGAAACCCACCTAACGGCAAGGGAAAGTAGGGAACTATACTCCAAACAAAGATGGATAGGAAGCCACGCAGCATCGGATCAATCAGTATATTCGAAAGGTGTAGCAATAATTGTCCGGAAGGGTTCAGGACTAGAAATGATCACTTCCAATACTGATAATTCAGGTAGATGGGTCGCGGCTACTCTTAAATGTATGGGTTCTGAGTTTGTGTGTGCTGGTTTTTATGGCCCGAATACGGATGACCCCCAGTATATAGTGGATATGCAATTAAGATTAGCAGGGGTAACATCACCTATAATATTGGGTGGTGATTTGAATACTCTCTTGGACCCAATATTGGATAGATCTACAAGTAGGAGGGGGTCCAAACCCAGGCACCTAAAACAAGGCAGGCCTTAAAATACATGTTAAAGGACTTGGGAATGGTTGATTCTTGGAGACATCTAATGAAAGGGAAAAGAGCCTACACTTTTCATAGTAAAAAGTATCATCACTTTTCACGGTTGGACTATATATTGGTAGATAGAAAGTGGGCGGGGAAAATAAAAGAGGTGCATATATATCCAGGACACATCTCGGACCATAATATGGTCAGTATCACATTGAGGGAGATCAGTGTCAAGAATAATGTCAGATGGACACTGAAGAGAACCATTTTGCCGGATTTGGCCGTGGCTGCCCTTTTGAAGGAAAAAACTGTGGCATTCTTCCAGGTAAACGCTCACTCAGCACCAATTGGGATTATTTGGGACACTTTCAAGGCTTATATCCGGGGGGTTTTGCAAAGTCAGGTCTCATATAAGAATAAAGTGGAACGAGCTGGATTAAAAAAGCTAGAGGAGGAGATTAGGTTATTAGAAGGAAGGATACAGCAGGACACACAGTATAGTGAGGAGATGGCAAAAAAGTTAGATGAAGCCAGATTGAATTATAGAATGAGACTAGAAACAAAGAGTAGAGAAAGGTGGGAGGCAAGCCGTATGTAACATTTTGAGTATGGCGAAAAAGCCGGAGCATTACTAGCCTGGAAGGCGAGGGCAGATAGAGAGAGAAACCATATTGGAGAGTTGGCTATTAATCCCGAGGGAGATGTTACCAATAATGAGGAGGAAATTCAGGAAAGCATAGTAAAACTCTTCTCAGAATTGTATGCAGAGCCAGGAAGGCCGGATGTAGAGGTCTCAAAGAATTGGTTAAATAACATTGGCCTCCCGGTTTTAACTACAGAAGGGAGGAACAGGGTCAACGCTCCAATTACGGAAGGGGAAATAAGAGAACAACTTAAACACATGAAGAATGGTAAGGCGGCTGGCCCGGATTCAGTACCGGTTGAGGTTTATAAACTGATAATAGAGGAGATTGTAAAGGAAATGGCGACTCTCTTTAATGCTGTATATGAGGAGGGAGATCGGATTCCGTGTTCATGGAATGAGGCCATAATAATGTTAATCTTAAAACCAGCTAAAGATCAGAGAAATGCCGATTCATATCGACCAATCTCTTTATTAAATGCCGATTTAAAAATGTATACAGGCATATTGGCGGGGAGACTGGCTAAGGTGGCTCCTCAGTTGATACACATCGACCAGAAAGGGTTTGTCCCTAAGAGACAAATACAAGAACTCACGCTCTCATTAATTGGGACTATTGACCTGGCGGTTGCGAGATCGATCCCTTTGGCAGTGATTACTATCGACGCCGCCAAGGCTTTCGATCGTGTCAGCTGGTCATTTCTCTGGGCAGTCCTAGAAACAATGGGTTTTGGTATCAACTTTATTCAGGCAGTGCAAAAATTATATGAGCAGCCCACGGCCAAAATTTTGCTTAATGGCATATTGACAGGGAGTTTCAAAATCATGAGGGGGACGAGATAGGTGTTTCCCCTGTCCCCCCTTCTTTTTGATATATATATGGAACCACTTGCGCACAAGCTAAGAACAGATGAGCAGATCATCCCTATCCACCAGCTGCCAACGCATAGTAAAATTGCACTATATGCAGACGATTTGGTAGTTTTTACTTCCGATCCAGGGCAAACATTGACGAGGATAGAACAATTGACAACAGAATTTGGTGCTTTCTCTGGATATTTGGTCAACATTTCAAAAACAGAAGTAATGAGCTGGAACATGGTAGGATGGGGTGGCAGAGCTTGTGCAGAGATTAAATACCTGGGGATAACAATTGTAGAGAAAATCGATGAGATCCCATCCCGTAACTTGAAACGAGTGATGAAGGAGGTAGATAGGAAACTAGCCAGGTGGAAAAATGTACCCCTGTCAATATATGGGAGGGTTAACCTAATAAAAATGTCTGTTCTCCCAAAACTAACCTATCTTTTTAACTGTATACCACTTAGTTTCCCTAAAGATGAAATTAATAAAATACAAGGGAAGATATCTAGCTTTATCTGGGCATCCCGGGGGATACGACTCTCCTGGAAAAAACTTAGAAGTTATCTTAAGAAGGGGGGTTGTCACTACCAGACCTTAGATTGTACTGTATGGCCTTTCAATTTAAGAACTTTCGTATGTTAGTGGGGGAGCCTGTTAACACCACATGGGGACTAATACTTGGTGAAATGATTAAAGAAGTGGGAGGAGCCTTTTTATACAAATTTGGAGCCCAAAAATATTTGTAAAAAGTAAGGTTAAAGTTGCTGAAAGCAGCCTTAAGTCTCTGGATAGCAGTGAGACGGACCTTAAAGATTGGCTATTTCTCTGACTCTGCCCCAATTTGGGAATCCCCGGGAACACCAGAATGTCTGAAGGATGCCCTGAGCCTGCCTTTAAAGCAGGCAGGGATAACAAAATGGTGAGACCTAATAACATCAGGCGGATTGATCCCATGGGAGGTCCTGAACATTAAGACAGGTAACTGCCTTTCCGGGTTCAAGTATCTGCAGCTTACTTCATGGGCTTTGGCCGCAGAGGAGGAAGTAAGAGGTAACTGGGAATTTGAGGCCTTGCTTCAGGATCCAGGTCAGAAAGCTAAAGAAGTCGCAATATGGTACAGATATCTGTTGGAAGCAGAGGAAGAGAAAATGAAGCCTTTATCGGAGGTCTGGACTGATATATTGCAGGAGGGTAGTGTACAATCACTGTGGACAGACTCCATAAAACTACTCTATGATATACTAACACCTGCAAATTTTAAACGTCACCATTTTTTTGTTATCCATAGGTTGTATTGGACACCACAAAGATTATCTAAATTTGTGCTACAGCCAGAGCCAAGATGTAAAAATGTAATTACCCAAAGGCCAACGATGTCCATGTTTTTTTTACATGTCCAGAGCGAAAAGAATTTTGGCGGCCCATGGAAGACCCCATAAGGGACATTTTAGGAGGAAATATAACTTTAACCGAAACATTGGTACTCCTTGGGGTGGATTATACATCTCAACAGGAGCTAAACTACAAATAACGGGGATTATTATTTTATTTGATACTCCTGGCCAGGCGGGAGATTTGTAAACACTGGCTGGATCCCCAACCTCCGAATTCAGTCACTTGGCTAAATATGGTTAAATGGACATGTAGCATAGATATTAAAAGGGACACACGAAGGTCTGCAGAAGTGTGGGAGGACTTTTTGAAATGGTCAGGTTGATAAGTATGTAGAAGGGCCATGGATACGAAAAAATTCCAGTCCAATGATTACATCAAGCCATGGATAGAGGCGGTTTGAAGGCTCTGAGCCCTACCCCCTATTGTCGGTCGAAAGGTGCCGTGGAAGGTGCTGTCCGAATACTATCTGGACCACAGACAGATCGAGGGTGCTTACAACCGGTCTAGAATATAGTAACCATGGTGTTATGAGGACTAAAAATAAAAATAAAAAGGTTGTGCATTTTTCATAATATACCACACAGAACAAATATTGTGGTAGCAGCTCCAGCTGTGGCACAACTAAAAGTAACCCCTCATTAAGACAAAATCTTCAAGGTGCCCCTTGATTGACTTATACACATAACTCCCTGTAAACCTCAGGTTATGATCATCTGCTAAACCAACAATGTCACAAACATGGATTAAACTCTGCATTAAATGCCAAAGTACATTCTTGTTGGCTTGCTTTTCTGGAAGGTCGTGTCCTCCTGAAACTTCTACCAATTGCTCAAACCTCCAGATCAGGGCCACATTCTCATGAGTTCCTTCCCCAAACCAACTCTCTAAACCACATCACCCTCCTCCTCATAGAAACTACCCACCTCACATTAAGTGGCATTTTTTCTATTCTAATTTTCTGAAACTATTTCTTCTATCCCCACTACCCACCTGTACCTCTAACTCTATACATTTTATTTTTAACCCCACTGAATCTCCCTTAATGAACTCAGACACACTTTCCCATCTTCTACTCTGAGCTACCCGAACACCTATCACTCACCCTTCGTCCTATTCCCTTAAAAGCCCTGGCACCCACTTTACCTCTTCCTACACCACATTTCCTCCTTCCAATCCTACTGATATTGCATTTTTAACACCACCAATTTTGAAGAATTTAAAATGAATGATTAGCAGGCCATGCTGGTATGCTTCTATCCTTTTACTACAGTTTCCTGCCCATTCGTGGTGATTTATAAATCATCAAACAACAGAGCTTTCAATAATCACTTTATTGGTGCCGGTTCAGACATCTCAACACACCATAAAACGTCTTCATCATGGGAGAATTCAGCAGCTGACATAACCAAAAAGAACAATCTACAGACAATATTTAACAAGACTGTTCATAGGCCCTCAACCTCTACCAGCTGGTGAAACCCCGATGGATACAAATGGGCACTCTATATATACAATTTTCACAGGCCATAATTTCATCTCAATAACAGCAAACTTCCCCGTTATATGGTCTGACCAACACCTCATCTCCTTCCTTGTTTACGTCTTATCAAGAATGGAAATTAAAAAAAATGGAAATAATGAAAACTTCCTAGAGATATGGAAGAAGATCATTCCCTCAACATTTGATTCCTTCCTCCCAAACCTTCTCTATAACTGAATAGCAGAAGTGGGTTAATTTTACAACTGTCTCAACAAAGTGTTTGACAAACTAATACATGAAAATCCCTTTAGTTGATCCAAGCCCAGAAATAGATCTCCAAGGATAAATACAAACATAGAAAACTGAAGTAGGTGCTTAAAAACACCAATGGAGAAAATAAAACACCCACACTGATAAAATATGCCCCAAATATCACAACATAATATACAAATCATACATTAAAAACAGAAAAAGATGCCATTACTCCAGCTGGATCTCCAATACAAAATGCTGTTTAAAACTACCTACAATCCTTTTGAAACTTGGTTATCTTGAGTGCTCATCTACCAACATACAATACTCATAAGTCTGCTCAAACTGAATTGCTAATCAGCTTCTCGCCAAAACCCATGACTGGCAAGCAGAAAAAAACTAAAATGAACACAGACAAGAGATTCTGGCTTTCTTCAAACAGCTCTCTGTAGCAAAATTGAAAGAAGTTGTTAAAGAAGTGGGCTACACGAATTTCTGCTTCTCTGCCAGACACCGACCAGGCACCTGTCTTCAAAGGTATCTTACATAACACCCTGGCAATGACTGTGCCAAGAAATATGCTCAACAATAGGATTCTTTCACTTGAAACACAATACCCCCTTCATCAGATCGCTCATTAATATATAGAACCTCAGGCTTCCATCCTGACAGAGGTATTGTATGTGCCTTGATTTACATTTGGGATGATTAAAACATGACAGTGACAGAAATGAAGTGGAAGCACTACTGTTGATGGATGTAAGGACTGCCTTGGCAGTGTCCACCACAACCTCTACGACTGAGGCTAGAAAAACTTTGTATTCGAGGAAATAACCTAGACTGGATCTTCTCTTATATCTATGGCATGCACAGCATCTTCTCACTACCCCGAATCACATCAAACCATTTTGTCACTCATTTTTCAGCTCACAAGGCTAGCTTATCTCTCTAATCCTGTGCAACCTGCTGTCTCCGAGGATGAGAACTAGTGGTTTATGAAATTACAAGCTGTGCAGACAGAGGAACCAGTACGTTGAGTATTATTATAATCAGATATATCTTACTAGTCAATGGGGATGCATGCCTCTATGGGTCTGCTGTTTTTGCGTAGACTTGGCATGTAGAGACCATTTTCTGATAAATGTTTTCCAGATGCTTATGCAGCATGCTCAATGTTGAAAGCCTAAGTTCTCTTGCAGCCTATCTTTTCAGTTATTGGAGTCTGGTAGCTTGAGTATCCAGAGTGTATCCCAAACTAGATGGATTTCTGGAATGGAAAACTTCTGCATTTTATTTCTGATCACAAATCAGAAACTTAGTGGCCGATTACGATGGCGGAAGGACCGTCACCGCCAGCACGGCGGTGGCGGTCCTTCCCACATCGGACCGCGATTTTCCCACCACCAGTTTACGATGACGGTGGGATCCAGACCGCAGTGGATGCAAAGACCGCCGCCATGGAACCGCCACAAGCAATCATTCCGATTGCCTGGCGGAGCGGTCTGCATCCGTAAAATGGTGGCGGTGCCTAGCAGGCACCGTCCTCCAAATTACGATGCGGTCTTCCGCCAGCCTTTCCGCGGCGGGTAAACCGCCATTGAAAGGCTGGTGGAGATTGGTTTTGGGGGCCCGTTGCGGGCCCCCAATGTGTTGGGGGGTGTTTGTGCACTGGGGGGTACCCCCCAACATTTCACTGCACCAAGTGGCAGGCACCGTGTGGTGCCTGCCACGTAGTGCAGTGAAATGCACGACATGCATTTTTGACATAGCGGCGGGTGCTGCTGTCAGCAGCACCCACCGCAATGTTAAGAGTGCAAGGTGCGACTGCCATGGTGGCGGTCGCATCCTAATTCGGTGTGCGGAACCGCCGCAGGTATTGCGGACGGTCCCGGTTGCCACCACCATGGAGGACGGACTCCAGTCCGTCTGCCATCGTAATCGGCCCCTAAGATTTCCATCAGTATTGTTCAACATAATCAATAGGTCAGTGTCATAACAATGGATGTACCTGCGTGGGTTACCGCTTCCTAAAACATATAACAGTACTAGTTATAGTGAACTACACACAAGTGATGTCAATGGAACGCATCATGTTTTGGTGCGCAGAAATAGCATGATTCAAAAACAAATGTTGTGGCTTACTGTTGTAGCACTCCTGGCTTAACCATGAATTCCTGGAGTAAGCCAGGACTATTAATGGGTTAGACCTGAAACTCAAGGGCAAATCAGAGGTCCTATATGGTAAGTCACACATACTCATAGTAAAATATCTTTTATCTATCCCAGAAATGTTACGCAACTTTTCTGGCCACCTCTCACCTGCTGGTATTAAGTAATGTGCAGGCTACAACCTTTTGAAGTAGTCTAATTTGTGAGAAAGGACAGAGGACCTTTGGGGATTTTGGTGCTACATTTGTCCTATTCCATTAGTTCTTTTTGGACATATATGTGGGTTTGCAATCTAAAACCTCTTTGTGATTCTTCAAATCAAGTGCAAGTGAGACTGCGTTGGTGTTCCTAGTGATTGACAGCTTCTCAATTTCTGGACACTCTATCATCAGAAATATTTTTTCTTTATAATGTGACACCAAGTCTGTTGTGCTGCAAGCAACTTTAATAATTACCTTATGCTCTAGAATATGTGTTTTCACTTTTCTGGTAGTTTTATCTACGGATTTTAGGCTGCTTGATCAACAAATTAAGTATAATGCAAAATCTGGGATGCAGTTTGTCATAAACTTTGATCCTAGAGTCTTTTTTTAAGTGTTCCAGCATTTTAAAACCTTTGTATATCTACTGCTGCTACATGTGCTGCATGGAAAGTGTCCTTGCATACACAACAGTCCTCCAAGGATGTGCTGCTTTGCTTGGGAGGTGCTTGAGAGGGCTCTGATAAGAACTAACTGTACCTTCAACGTTTCTCCCTGTGTTAAGAGAAAACAACTGATGTGTAGAATCTGTTATCTCAATACATTGCTTAATGATGGATTTTATGATACAATTGGTGAAGAGGCGTATGCAGTAATACATATGGGCTAATCTTGGATTTCCTTCTCTAAACTATTAGGAAGGAGTTATTATTTTGTGCTCATGTTCTTATTTGCTTGACTGTCATTAGTGAGTACTTTTAGCCCCTTTTGTTTGGTCAATTACAAAACCAGAAACCAGAATGAATAACCAGAATATCGTCAAAAATGAACAGTTTTAAAAATCTCAAAACAATGTATTCAATGGCCCAATAAATGTTGACACAAGACAATTTCAAGTCAGTGACCCTATCTGGTTATTTACTCGCAATCTTGTATTCCTAAGACATCAAGAAAAACTAAAACCTCCTACTAAGGAAGATTCACCTAGTATCTTACCTCTCTCTGTTAAAAACAGGACATCAAAACATTGAAATCACCCAGAAAGACCACCACCCATTGTTCATCAAGGTATGAAAGAATATGAAGTACAACAAATGCATGATTCTAGACAATGAAGAGGAAAATTACCATATCTTATCAATTGGAAAGGATATGGCCTTGAGGATCGCACATTGAAAATGTTTTCTGATGTTCTGATGTTCATGCTCCAAAGAACTTTTTATAAATGATTTCCTTCCAAACAATCTGAATCATTTTAAGATTCCCCTAGAGAAGAGGATACTGGTAGGCACAAATCCTCAAGACTCATTAGCAAGATGTGGAACAGGCATTGAGACAGCCCTCCAAAACTCAGGATGAAATGGCAGTGCTCTTGGTGATCCTGACAGATCCAGTTAACAGCTGTCTCCATATGGCCAAAACTGGCCAGAGAAAACAAACGTGACCTTAAATACACTAACCTAATGGCTAATTAACTTAAATACACTAACTTAATCTGATGCCTATAACAAGGGAGTTAACCCTCCTGCAGTCTGCTTCACAACTGCTTTCAGCACTCAGAGGCTCCAAGACTTGTCATGTTTTCTTTCAGGATCCAACTCCAACATTAACACACTGCCTTCTACTTTCACATTTATATTTATTTTATTTTTTATTGCCATTGGGGCCTCTGCCTACCTCTGTTCATTTCACTTGCTATATTGTTGACTTGCAAATCATCTCCAGTCTCCTTCAGTTACTTGCACTCCTAGGGTCTGATTCAAAAAGGTAACTTTTTAGATAGCTTACTACTTTTTGCACAGTATGTCTATCAGCCTTGGAAGGGAATTTTACAGCCACAGATCAAACCCTCTAATGCCCGTATGAACAAGGAATGGCGAGGAGAAGAGTCAGTGAACAAGTCCCTGCCCTATATAGGGTTCCAAACCATGCAAAGCGCTTTCCCCTCAGTAAAGCCCGAATTGGGCAGTAGGCCCACAAAGATAGTCGGACCAAGCTCCAAAATGATGTTCCAGGCAAGAGGAGCATGCAGCCAGAAACAGGGGAGAGGATAGCTCTACAGCCACAAAAGGAGATTGTTAGAACTGAAAGTCTCTAATTGGCAGATGTATGCACCTGTGTCCAAGTAGGGAACCTTGCTTCTAGTCAGGGTAAGGGGGATGCACACTCTAGATAACCCCTGCTCACCCCCTTGGTAGCTTGGCATGAGCAGACAGGCTTATCCCAAAGACAATGTGTAAAGTATTTGTACTCAAAAGAAACAGTAATACAGTGATGACACCACAAATGGACACCACACCAGTTTAGAAAAATAAAGTATCTTTATCTAAACTCAACAAGAGTAAAAATCCAACATACATGTAGTAAAATAGCACTCAAAACAGTTATTTCCAAAATAAAGCTTGTAGAAAACAAATAGCTCCACCTGGGGCCATTACGACATTGTGACAGTAATAAATCCAAACTACGGCGCCGACCGCGAGGTGCACGGCGTCAGGCATGGAGTCACACGGACCCCCAAACAAACAGTACCTTGGAAAATGAAATCTATGACAATGCATGGCATCGCGGAGGTGAGGTGTCTGTGCTGAGGTCGAGGCCACTCCCTGGCTGCCACAGGGAAGGCAAGGCATTGTGTCCGCGAGGAGGTGATGTGTTGAATCCAGGACAGGGAAAGTCGGTTGCGTCTGCGGTGAGGCGTCGTTCCGGTGAGGCGATGTGAAGTCAGCGAGTTCATGGAGTCACCCTACGGTGGTTATTGGTGCAACGATAACTAGGTTCAGGCACTGGCGGTGACGGAGTGGGTGTGAGCGCTGGCGTTGGGCACGGCCTATAACTGCAGGTGTCAGCAGGCGTCGATGGGCGTCGGAGCTGCGGTGCAGGCCGGGCAGTGCATGGTGCAGTTCACAAGAGGTGCCCCTGGCCTCTGTGCAGGTCTCAGCGGCATCACTGACGGAGTCAGAGACAGGCTTTCTAGCTTCTTTCAAGTTGCTTCCAGGTCACAACAGCAGGAACATCCTCCAGAGGCCCAAAGCTGGAATAGGCACCTCCTGGCAGGTCAGAACTCTCAATAATAGCGTTCAGGGGAGCTGGGAGTGAAGTCTTTGTGTCCCTGAGACTTCAGAACAGGAGGCCAGCACACACAGGCCCTTGGAGATTCTTCTTCAAGCAGGTTTCTCAGCAAAGTTCCAGTCTTTGTCCTTTCCTTGGCAGAAGCAGCAACTACAGGCCAACCCCACACAGCACACAGCAAAGAGGCAACACTCCTTCTCACAGCTCTCCAGCTCTTCTCCTTGGCAAAGGCTCCTCTTGAGTCCAGAAGTGGTCTAAAGTTCTGGGGTTTAAGGTCCACTACTTATACCTGATTTTGTCTTTGTTCTTCTTTATGCAAGTGTCTCTGAGCCCAGTCCAAACCAGTTCTTTCCTCAGTGGTGCAGTAGGATCACAGGGGGTGGAGACAGCATTGTGCAAGGAAAACAGGCCCTATTCAGGTGAAAGGAAAATTCCTCCCACTAATCTAAATGCAGCCAAGGTCTATTCAGCTCAGCTCTGAGCCATCCAGGAAGGACCAGGCACATCTCAACCTCTCAAGTGGCTGTCTACAGTGAATGCACATCCCCAGCCCCTGTCACTTCAAAATCAGACAGTCAATCCACAAACAGGCAGAGGCACACAGAATGGTTAGACCAAAAAGTCTACTTTTTAAAAGTGGCATTTTCAAACACACAATTTAAAAAACATCTTTACTAAAAGATGTGCTATTAAATTCTAATTTCAGAGAGCCTACACTTTATTCCTCCATCTTGTCCCAAATGGAAGTTATACTTGTAAGATGTTACAAAGTATCTCCCATGCTATCCTAAGGAACAGACAGCCTTTCAATAGTGAAAAAAGAAACCCAGCAGTATTTCACTACCAGGACATGTCACATACACCAGTACATGTCCTACCTATCACATATACTGCACCCTGCACATGGGGCTATCTCGGGTCTACCTGAGGGGTGTCTTACATGTAAGAAAAGGGAAGGTTAGGGCCTGGCAAGTGGGTGCACTTGGCAGGTCGACATGGCAGTTACAAACTGCAAGTGCAGACACTACAGTGATAGGTCTGAGACACATTTATAGGGCTACTCAGGTGGGTGGCACAATCGGTGCTGCAGGCCCACTAGTAGCATTTGATTTATAGGCCCTGGCACACTCAGTGCACTTTACTAGGGGCATACCAGTAAATCAAATATGCCAATCAGGGAGAAGCAATCATGATAACAATTTACACAGAAAGCATATGCACCTTAGCATTGATTAGCAGTGGTAAAAGGGCCCAGAGTTCCAAAGCCAACAACAACAGGTCAGGCAACATAGGAGGAAGAAGCAAAAAGTTTGGGTACAACCCTGCAAAACGGGCCATGTCCAACAGAGATACTGTTCCAAACGAATGTCCCCAATGCAGCAATTCCGGGTACCCGGGAAGTACTAACATCCCTGAGGGTGTTATTCTGGAACGTTGCTGGCCTAAACCACAAACTGAACTCCACTGATTGGGGGTCCTTTGTAGGCCAGTTTGATCTATGCCTCATCCAGCAAACTTGGTCCAGGGAGGATGCACGGCGGCCTGGGTTTTGCAGCTTTCTCAATGGCTGCCACCACAAGGGGGAGGGGCAGGTCATCTGGTGGGCTCACCATATGGGTGGCCACCCACTTTGGCTGTATGGCCAAGAGGATGGAGTTACCTTATAAGAACATACTGTGCGTTTTACTTACTTTTAGCCCTAAGGTCGAAATAGCAGTGGTTAATGTATATTCCAGACCCATAATAATAGGCCATGAATCTTTGACTTTGGAACAACTGGCTTCTCTTCTGTCCACTGTTGTGGACAGTGCCTATCTGGTCATAGGGGGCGATTTTAATTATCAATTCAAGCCCCGAGACATTCTAGGGAGATGGGGATAGTAGGAATTACAAATGTTTGGGGCATAATGTTGAAATGGGTGTTTGTTCACTGTCAGTCAGTCAGTCAAAATCACTTTATTCGGTTAATTAAAACCATAAAAGCATACTACAAAAGTTCATTTTAAAACAGCAATGAGACATAAGCAGCAAACAGAGTATAATAAACATGCATCTTAAACATAATAAACATACAATTCA
Organism: Calotriton arnoldi; assembly: GCA_963921515.1. Classification (NCBI taxonomy): domain Eukaryota; kingdom Metazoa; phylum Chordata; class Amphibia; order Caudata; family Salamandridae; genus Calotriton; species Calotriton arnoldi. The sequence continues at coordinate 2,594,572 of CAWUFW010001308.1, forward strand.
ACGTACAATTCATTATAAATATTTTAAAATCTTTTTTTTCTTTATTCTAACCGCCGCAGTTAAAAAACTAGCTGTGTTAAAAATTTCCCAGACATTGGTCAGCATCTGTAAATATATGAGAGCTGACCTCGCCTGTAAAAAACCTTTGCCCCTTAAAATTGGTAATATAAAACGTTTTCGGATGTGCAAAAACTGCTTGCAGAACAGAACAAAATGCAACGTGTCCTCGGTGGAGAAGTTATCACATGTGCAGGGACCCAGATCCTCCACCTTTCTCCACCCCTGGGGTTCAGCAAGTCGAAAGTGCAACTGATTAAATCTAAATCTTACTAGAAGGAAACGGTGATGCGGATTAAGCACTACGTTTAAATAGGGTTCAATTGCACATGTAGTTTTTAATAGTTGATGGGCTCGTACCGTTGGGTTTATCAACTCCCTGGCCTCTTTTTCCGTATGTGTCAATGGGTCAAATCTATTTGCTAATTCAATCCTATTTTCTGCTGCCCTTTCTCCTGTTATGTCGGCAGAAATTGAGTGACCTATGGGATGGTTAATGGTGCTCAATAAGAGGGAAAATCCATCATTGTTCTTAGGTCTATCACCTGGCCCATAACTACCTGCTCCTGGGGGTTGTCTCAGCAGAACTTTCGAGACTTTGGCCAGCTCATCCAGGACTGGAAGATAGAAATAACCCAAAGGTAATGCTTTAAACCGCCCGGGCCATGGTTATAATTCTCTCGAAATAGCCAGCCGGCCACATCTGTCTGATCAAAGTTAATAACTATGCAACCACCCTCTTCAGATTTGGGGCAACATCCGACCCAACCCACCCGCCTGGCCATTATAATGTGTGAGGATGCTCTAAACCCCCCATCGGAGAGTTTTTTACACCAGAAGTTTACTTTACGGATGAGCTCTTCTGTTGTTTCAGTAATGTTATCTTTAAGAGGGGGCACCCCTGTTAGTACCGCTACCAAAGGGGTAGCCTCGGGTGGTAAGTGAAGCCTTCCTAGATTAGCAAACCCTTGTGCAGGTGATTTGCTAGGTGCCATCGTGTGTGGGGTTTCCACCGGCCAGAGGGGCCCCCATTCGATACCACTGCTGACCCCCTGTCGGGTATCAATACTATTCCTTAAGGTAACCTTATTGGGTTTCAAAGGCCCTGGATGTGGGGTGTTATGACGCTCCTCCCCCATAGATGTCACCTTTTGTGTATGTTGGGTGTTATGGGCGCTATTAGACACATTATACGTGACATTATTATCCTTCACCCTAACTCTAGTACTGGAGTCCACCAGTTCGCCCAATTCAAACTCTATTCTAGACAGCTTCTCCATCATACCTTCTAACCCAGACTTAACACAATTGATTAAATCCTCCCTAAGTGTCCCAAGGAGTGTGTCAATACGCAACTGGATAGAGTCCGCCATCGTTGTGTTAAGGTGAGAGAGTAGCCGCTCCTCCATACTCAAGTGACTTTCAGCCCCCTCCTGAGCTGGTAGTTCCTTTGTAAGGATGGAGTTGCCTTAAAGGACATACTGTTCGTTTTACTTACTTTTAGCCCTAAGGTCGAAATAGCAGTGGTTAATGTATATTCCAGACCCATAATAATAGGCCATGCATCTTTGACTTCAGAACAACTGGCTTCTCTTCTGTCCACTGTTGTGGACAGTGCCTATCTGGTCATAGGGGGCGATTTTAATTATCAATTCAAGCCCCGAGACAACAACAACGGTGATGCTGTCTGTGAAGAAGACAGGCTATGGGCTATCCCAGAGCTGAGCATATCCACCATTGAAACTTGGTTCCCACTGGCCTCCAGATTAAATCCCTCACTTTGAACCATTCAGTAAGGGCTTGCATTGGGCACACAAAATTCGACACTCATAGAATGCGTACTCTTCTTTAATTGACTATATCCAGGTAGAGACCAGGATGTGGCCAATGGTCATAAATTTGTCTGTCCTGCCTAAACATGACAGTGTAAGAGCATGGAAAAAAGAGATCCATAAGGGATCGAAATATCGTTGACTATAAAGCACCATAACTATTTCAAAATGTGTTATTTTGATATAAATAGCATGGGCTTTTTATAATATGACATGGTGTTAAACTAATATTTTTGGCACCATCTTTCAAATGTCTGAGCTTAATATGTATATAATATGTTCAGTGCCACCTGTTTCTTTCCTAAGACGTCCCTTGGCTTTTTGTTCTTTTTGAAACATTAATTAAATTACTATGTATTTGACCCTATTCTAGGCTGCTATAGAAATAATTTTGTTGTCTATAGATAATGTTATGAACATTCCTTTGGAAAGGGACCTTTTGTTCCTTTATAACCAGACATGACAGTGATCACAACGCACTGACCCAAGACCTTGCTCTACCAGTAGTTCGAGCTGGAACGCCAGCAAGCACACCGCTAGGTGACAGGCCAATACTTACAACTAGTAGGAGAAGTATACGCTGGCCAGTAATCCTCTGATCGGATGGCTGCCCTATATGAGGTAATGAGCTGCTCTTTACTGGATTTGAATAAAGGTTCCCCTTTCCTACCAGGCAATTACAGACCTATTAGCCTAATTGATGTGATGCAGAAAGGTTTTGCTCGGGTACTTTTGGTACACTTACAGGATTGGATAAAGGACTATAACATCCTGAGCCCCTTCCAAGAGGGATTCAGACAAAGCACCTCAACAATAGATCACATTTTCAGACTGCAACTTCTATACTGGAAAACTGTTATTTTAAAGGGTGGCAGCCTTTATCTAATATTTGTTGACCTTAAGACAGCATTTGACCTAGCACCTAGAGACAAGCTGTGGTCCATATTCAATGATATTGGGGCCCCCATATCCTTGTCTTATGATCAGGGGACTACAGGAGGGAAATTTTGCTCAAGTCAGATATGGGAAATATGGGGAGCTTTCTATGCCACTCTTTGTCAATAAAGAAGTCAGGATGCATGCTGGCCCCCCACTCTATCCTGCCTATATATCAATGTCTTGGTAGACATGTTAAACAGGGTGCAGTATAATAATGCCCCTATTATCACTCTAAATAAAGTACCTCCATTGATGTTCGCTGGCGACACCCTTCTCCTCTTCAAATCACCAATGGGTATCCAAAACATTCTTGCTAGTTTTGATCTTTTTTTGTAACACCAGAGGGATTGTAATTAACATCCAGAAGACCAAATATATGGTTTTCAACTCAGTAAATTCTACACGCCCCAATCCCTGCCTGAATGGAATCCCCCTTTAGAGGGTATACACTTTTGAATATCTAGGGAGTCACCCTAACCGAACGCATGGATTGGTCAACACAAATTGCCAAAACAAGCCTTAAACTAGCACAGATATCAGGGGGACTGGCTAAAGTGCTTAGGAAATCTTTCTGTAAACCCATCAACTCCACTGTCGAGATCTACAAAATCCAATCTATGGGAGCCAGCATGTATGGGGCAGAACTATGGGGGCATTGATCCACGAAAAACATATCCAGACTAGAAAACAACTTTATTAGGCAGTTAGTCAGCCTCTCCCCCAGCACCCCACTTGTTCCACTTCGACTTGACCTAGGTATTAGACCGATCTCAGAAGAAACAGGGCTTAGACCGCTCACTTTCTTGCAACGAATCTTGGCCACTCCGGAACTGACTTCTTACAGACTAGAGCTGGAGGAGGTATTGGGACTCCCTGGGGCTGGAAAACTACCCTGGTTCATTTATATCAGGGACACCCTAGCATCGGCAAAGCAAATATGTGGAGTGATCCCATTGTGTCCTGTTAAGTAACATCTAGGAATGAACTTGTCAGGAGCTATAGGGGCACAAACTTGCTCTCCTTCATGGAAGCACAACACAAGGCACACTGACAGCAACATTTATTTGAATAAAAGACAACTATAGCCTAGAGTCCTTCCTAGGCGAAATCCAGCCAGCCCTAGCAAGGAACCTCTATGTTCAATTTAGACATGGGTCACTTCCTCTACTCATATTCACCAATAAATGGGCAAGCACTGTATCTTTAGGGTGCCCAGCCTGTGGTGAAGCAGAAGAATTAGAGCTGCTTGTATTTTTCTTCTGTCCAGCCTATTAAACATTTAGATCAAAATGGTTAATACAACTATGTAGAAACCAGGGGACCCCACATTGTGTAGAAACATTTAGGCTACTGAAATATGACAACCAACGACCGATCGTGTTTGCTGTCTCAAGATTCTTGTGCTCAATGTGGTGTATATTCTTATGATTATACTACCCATATTCAAGCCAAATTTCCTTGCACCTTGGGGAAGGCTCAGGTTAGTTTATTGGGCACAGCCCCTTTTAAATGGCATTAATGATTTTTATTTGCTAGGAACATTTGGCAGAGGAGTATGGAGATTATTTGGGCTTCTGCTGCTAATTGCAACTTTTTGCTTATGGTCTAAAGATTTGGGGGCATATTATCAAGGGCTTTATCGCCGCTTTAGCGGCACTTTTTGCCGCTAAAGCGGCGATATTTTTATCGCCCTATTAGCAAGCTGTCGCTAACAGCTGTTAGCGACAGCTTTTAGGCGATAGCGACCGGGTTGGGTGCCACTTTGCATGCCAGCGATATTTATCGCTAATGACATGCAAAGTAGGCGTTCCCAACCTGGCAGCGACTGGAAATAGTCGCTAACATCGCTATCGCCTATTGGGGAGGCCAGCAAGGCGATAAAGAAACCAGCGCTAAACACTATTAGCGCTTGTTTTTACACCTGGTCCAAACCTGACTTAGCCATGTAATCCAATGGGAGGTGGATTACATGGCTAAATCCCCTTGCCCTATCAGCAAGCTATCGCTGGTCACAGTGCGATTATCGCTGGATTTCCAGCGATTATCGCACTGTTTTCCAGCGACAGCAGGGGTTTCTATCGCATTGGAGATAAGCGTTGCTGATAGCACGCTATCTCCGCGATAGAAACCGGCGATAGCCGGCGATAATTATCCTAGCGCTAAATGCGCTTAGCGATAATTATCGCCGGTTATTGCTAATAGGCCCCTTGGTTTTTATCTGAGTATTTTAATTAAGGTGACTTCTCTTTTACAAGGAAAAACTGAATATTTTGTCCTATATTTTTCTATGAATGTGTTTTGTGCTTTTAGGGCTACTGACGAAATAAAGATGTAGGCAAGCAATATCGTACTGACATCCAAGGCAATTCTACCAATCTTTGAGACTTCTTTTATATATGTGTGTTATGTGGTACAAGTGTTTAATCAATCTTAACTTCAAATAGAACAGTTTTGCACTGTAATGGGTAAACCCTTGGCAGCTAATTCTCTGCAAAGGATTAATAAGCAAAATAACTAAATGATAACTGCACACTGAAGAAAATGTATAACTTGATAGAGGAAGTAGAATTCATACGAAACACTTAGAAGGCCCATCTCCCACAATCATTTAAAAAGTCACCTAAGACTGCAGGAATTGAAAAAGAGCAAAACCATCAAGTGCACCAAATTTAAATACTAGAGAAAACAGTCTAGACATGATACTGGGTCTCTAGGTACAGGAACCACTGAATACATTTCAGCAACCACAGTCAGGGAGTGAAAGGGTCCCCGAGACAAAGGCAGGGGGAGCAACAAAGCAGAACAAAACTAATGAGGTTAGTGAATTATCTGCCTTTGAAATAAAATGAGTTAAAAGCTACATTGGTATCACTGACAAGCACAGTTAATGGGCTTCTGAATATGGGGGCTCAAAGGTCCCAGTTGTACACAAAGTGTGGTCATCTGAACCAGAGAGAAATTACTTAATGTTCTAGGAGATTAGTGGGTGTACAGGTGGGAAATCTAGAGACAGGAGGGAAGCATTGGCAAGTAAACACATAATCCCGCCTAATCATAAAACTTTAAACATGCACCCCAGTGATACTAAGTTAGGCATGAAACATCTTCTAGAAAGAGGATCAACTCTCACTAAAACACCAAGAGCCCCCCTCCTGTGGAATATAATAGTAATAACCTGATTTCCAAGTGAATGATTGGAAGAACATTGAGAGGATGACCTCACAACCGATTATTGAACAACCAAAGTGGGAGTCATTACGAGTTTCCAAGAGGAGGACAGTAGCACTGTATGTATGATAAATGTACCACAGCTAAGACCATCAGTCAGAGAGAATGAGGAGTCTCTGGAGAAAACAAAACCATACATTGGATAAGAACAGTAAGAGAATGCTACTCTGTAAGCAAAGCAGTTATGCAGCAGGCTAAACAATATTGGCTAGCCTCTAACAGGAATCACATTGATTACATCCGATTAAGACTAAAGACAGGGATTTTAGCTGATGGACTTGTTTGTCTTCACTTGCACACAAGTCCACCTACAAACTCTGCAATCCAATTTAGAGTTGATCTTCCAGAGAGTCAGCTAGTATCACCTTAATATCTTTTTACAAAAAAATGAAAGGTTGTGTATTGACTGAATGGGATTCTGGATTAGGGAATGTAGATTAACTGGGCAGACTAGATACAGCTAACATACATTAATGCTGCCCTAAAGCATTCATGGTTCCGGAGTCCTCCCTTTCAAAAGCTATAGTAAATGAATGTCAGAATTGCGGGAACATGGTAACCAATGTTTATAATAATATTGATGGCATATACTTTGCAGTTCGAGTGAAGATCAGTCAAAATCAGGGATAGACACTATTAAGCTTCTATCATGGAATCCAGCAGGAATGAAATCCAAATGAGCTAACCCATGACAAGGTGCCTTTGTAGACTATCATGATATATGTATATTCCAGGAGACGTGGTGTACTGGCACAGTATTCAGAACAGGATCCATACATTTTTGCATTGATGTGCAATCTAAGGGAGTTGGCAGACTACCTGGCGGGCTTCCTGTATAAGTAAAAGCATCCCTAAATTGAGAGGTCTCACAGCTAAATATACACTCACATAGTATTATAGGTGTAACTATAAAAGCATCACCAGGTCTCACAATCTACATCTACAATACCATTAACTATACTTTGAGGGTCAATGAAGAATCTGAAATAGGAGGGCAATTTGAATTGAGTAGGGCAACAGTTTTGGTGAAAGACCCCATAATGGCTGCTGCTGATTTTATTATCACCTTCGAACCCCTAGGTAATGATGAGAAATCAATTATGGAGGTAGAAGATGAGAAGCGGGCCATTCCTCTTCTTGAGTTAAAGAAATGGTCTCCCTCAGCAATTTGTTTGACATCACTAATGTTGGCCATATGGTTTATGGATTATAATGGCTGAACCCGCTCTGATAAAAATGGCCGCCATACTTTTGACTAGATCAAACATACAGGTAGGATAGATTACATTCTATTGGTGATCCACTTTTGGAAAGATTTTATTGACATTAGGGTAGCTGGAAGAAGGAATAGCTGCAATGGGTGGGTGCAATTTGCGTAATTCTGATTAGCATAATCATGCGCATTACCTAGGAATGTATGCAAGGATGCATTTTGCATTGAGAACAATCTCTAAATGCAGCAGAGCACAAATAGCGAATGCTCGTGCTTGCTAAATGTGTTTTCGCAGTAAGATTTATTTCCCCAAAATGACTCTTAATTATGCAAGGAGGAGTCATTGCCTTATTATCAATAATTCCGCAAATTGTCGAAATGACTCTGATTACTCCAGTGTAATTGAAATTCTGCCCAGGTCTAATAGCGACCACAATGCCCTACCCCTAACTTTGAATGACATCTTTGAAAAAGCAGTAGCCCCCGCCCCCTGTCCTGTACAACACCAGGGAGCTATCTGTCTCGAATAACAGACGGGCATTAAATGGGCCGTATCCAACAGCAGCCAGATGTCATAGCAAATATTGATGAGGAACTGGTTGTGGCATTGGAGCAAATAGGATTGATTATTACTTTGGATACTAGCTATAGTGCAGTTGGAAAAATACATAAAAATGTGATCGTATCCTTAAGCACTTATTTTTAGAGGAATGTGAAAATAGCTCATAAAAATAATAAGATGCATATATAACGAGGGATGTAAATCAACCAAAACAATCTTATTTTAGCCATTAAGAATAAAAGAAAGTTTTGTTTAGAGAAGCAAGGAAAGTGTCTAAACGCATACAAGCTGTGGCGAGGAGAAATTGGGAAGAACAGAATTGGAAAGATTTGCTAATGTGGCAAAACTAAGGAATAGTAAGATGTTTTGGCACTATGGGGCATATGTATCAAAGAATGGTTTTGCGATTCTCAAATAGCGATTTTAGAGAATCGCTATTTGAGACTCAGCGAGATCTACTTGAAAATTAGCAAATATTTTGCGATTCCTTATTATTCTTTAATTAGGATTCGCAAATTGCGAGTCGCAATTAAGGAATGGCTTCCTATTCATTTCTATGGGCCAAGAGGCCCATAGGAATGAATAGAATTGCCTCACAATTTGCGAGTACCCAATAGGTACTCGTAAGTTGCTCATGCAATTTCAAGGTGCAAGGGTTCCAAAAGGACACCCTGTTGCACCCCAGAAGTGTACATCTGTGCACAGGTGGGGCACATACATGCCCTAAGGGCATTAATGTGAGCCACATGGCACTTAGAAAAATGCAAAAAAGTGCATTTTTCAAAGAAATATAAATTACCACCAACCTGAAGTTGGTGGTAATTTCACGATTCCTAAGCCAAAATCACACAACTTGGGTGCTTCCTACATTGCATTTAAGGAATCGCAATTTGCGATTCATTAAATGCAATCCCAAAATAGGGAATCACAAATTTTGCGATTCCCTATTTTGCAATGGCCTTTTGGGATGATACATCCCAAAAGGCCTTTTCCCGTTCGGAAACGGCCCGATTCTGAGAATCGGCACAGTTTGCGAATGGGAAAAGGGCTTGATACATATGCCCCATAGTGGCTAACGGTAGCCAAAACAATTCAAGCAATATAGGCTGTCTTATTTGATTTGTTAACATATACTGAGGACTATACTAGCGAGCAAGTGGCATTGGTCGCCACTTCCTTGATGATGAGTACAGAATCATTAAAGGGAGAGCTAATGGATACTTTGATGCCATAAAGGGCATTATACCGGTCAAGGCACTGGAGCCTGATGGGAATCAGGGGATTTAAAAAAAAATGAACTAGAAATTTGGGCACTGTATATGAAGGTACTATCAAACGCAATATTTGTGAGGAGGTGCGATTCGGAGTACATGGTTTGGAGCTGAAATGATACCTACATTAAAAAAGAGAAATAAATAACCCATCTAATTATGGACTGAGGGGAACAACATTACAGGCTGGTTTCTGAAGAACTTTTAGACGCATTGATCAGGTTTTTTGATTTGTAACCTTACATTGGAAAACCGTGGTTTTTAACAAGAGCCAGCTGTATGTTGTTTTTGTCAACCTTAGACCTATGTTTAATCTTGTCCCACGTAACAATCTCTGATCGGTGTTGTGGAAAAAGGGGGTAATATATACTTAGATTACACATTCAGAATTTGTGCTCATCTTGATGAGGCAGTAAAGGAGAATTGACTGATGGCATCCCTGTCAACTCACCAGAGGGGTTCACCAGGGCTGCGTACTTGCCCATTGTTCTCATTATGCATACATGATGTCATTACCCATCATGACGCATGCATTAATGATTCACCAAAAATCACAGGACGTAGGGTACACATGTTGCTCTTTGCTGACGACACACTACCGATTTAAAATACCCCAATGGGCCTACAAAGACTATTGACGTGGTTTATGGAGTTCTGCAATGAACGTCGTCAGGAAGTAAACCCAATTAAAACAAAATATATGACTCTGTATCGGTATAAAAATCTATTGGGGTCCTGTGGCAATGGGTCAAACTAAATTAGAAAGGGTAATAACTGACTTTTAAATACCTGGGTGTAAAACTAACCTCCAATATACCCTGGTCCATGAAAATCTGTAAGAGGACCCTTAACTTAGAATAAAATATATTAGGGATACTTTGAGTATTTATATTATCCTCCACCAGGTCTGTCAGCCCAGCCCTTGAAATACACAACGTACACGTTCTGGGACGTGCGCTTTATATTGCAGTTGTGGGGGCTTCTCCTATAAACAAGCTTGCACTGACAAAAAAAAATCTTGAGGTAGCTGGCTAATTTACCTCAGAGCGCCCAGCTACTGCCTTTTACTTTGATATGGGATTGAAACCGATTTCCCAAAGTGCTAGGCTCTGTTGCACCAAGTACTCGGTGCGATATAGATGCGCCCTTTAAGAGATTATTTGGGGCATATTAGCAAGGGCTTTATCGCCGCTTTAGCGGCGATTTTTTTATCGCCCTATCAGCAAGCTGTCGCTAACAGGCGTTAGCGACAGCTTAATGGCGATAGCGGCCCGTTTTCCCACCGCCTTGCATGCCAGCGATAATTATCGCTAATGACATGCAAGGTAGGCGTTCCCAACTAAAAGCGACTGAAAACAGTCGCTAACACAACTTCCCCCTATTAGCAACGCAGGCAAAGCGATAAAAAAATTCACGCTAAGCGCGAATATCGCTAGAATTTAACACCTGCTAAAAACATGACTTACCTGTTTGTTGTATGGGAGGTGGATTGTCAGGCTAAGTCCCCCATGGCGTTAATGCGTGAATATCGCTGGATTTCCAGCGATATTCACGCTATTCACCGCTATCGCTGGATATTTTATCGCATTGGAGATAAGCGTTGCTAATAGCGTGTTATCTCCGCGATAATATCCAGCGATAGGCGGCGATAAAAAACAGCGCTAAGCGCGGTTTGCGATAATTATCGCAAGTTGTTGCTAATATCCCCCTATTTCTCTTGCTAGGCATCATATAAGCCAACGGATAAACAATGTGTGATCTATGTTGATTCCCCTTGGGTTAGAAGAGCTGTGAAACAACAGGACAGATCATCCCTTTTTAGCAAGAACCCAGATAAAAAAGAAACACTAGCAACACCAGATTGCAAGTGAATATGCTAACTCGAGGCATGGGTCTCGTGGTAGCTTTTCTGTACATCAAATGTGTTCCTTTATTTGAATCATTTTTTTGATATTATTATGCACTTCCTCCCTCGCAGCTGAAAACTTGCATATTAATTTACCAGACATGGGATACTTCCTGTAAACAGATTTTGTTAAAAATGGCTCAAATCTCGCCACTTATATTTGCCCGTCATACAATGAGGAAGCGAAACTGTGGCCAACCTATGTTTATTTTGCCAAGCCTATGGAACCCCTTGGAGGGTGTGGATAATTCCGATCTGTGGGTCTTTAGGGGCAACACAATATGCAGTCGCCTTCAGGATGCTTAGATCGGATATGTATGCAGCAACAGCACTTAGCGTGGCTAAGTACTTACATATAGTCTGGTGCATAAGAAAGAAATATACTGAAAAGAACGAAGCACAGGCGCTTTGAGCACATATAGCTCTCTGGCCGAGCCACCTTGTAAAGTTTTAAATTGCTTACTTTTAGGATTTATTGAAGTCACGATGTGCTAATAGTTGCGCGGAAGACTAAATGGCCTTTTAGGAAATCAATATATTGTTTCAAAGACTGTAAATAAGCTGTTGTAGCTACACACTCACTTGTGTGTTCTGCATTTGATTTCTTATTTTTTATCGCATTTGTACATCTGTCTTTTATGGATTTTATTAACCGTAAACATTAAGGGGCAGATTTACAAGCCCCTTGCGCCACTTTTGCGTCACTTTTAACATGGGAAAAGTGACGCAAAAGTGGCATAAAGCTAGTAAATCTGCCCTAATATTTTGTAATTCACATCTTCCATTTGCAACTGTTAAAGACTGTCATGCATTCACCTTCATGTCTTCTTTACCCCAGGGATGGAGAACTTCTCTGTCTTTCATCACCTGTGAGAAGGTGGTTCTGACCATCTAACCCGCCTGGTTTTTGACCTGTTACTATGAGAGAGTCTCATAACCTGTGACTCACCCACAGTAAACTCATTATAAAATCGACTGCTGTGTTTATCGCCAGTGTCCACCTTTTAAGATAAGGCAGCTGCGATGCAGCCTGGGCAAGGGGCACTGGGCTGGTTACATGTAACTAATGATACTTAAACAGCCTTGAAAAAGCCCCAGGCCTGCGCGACATTGAGAGACAAAAAACGAGTTGGCTGATCTAAGGGGAATATTGTCAAGAACGGCGTTAAAATTATCGCCGCTTTAGCGGCAGAAAACTGCAGCTAAAGCGCGATAATGGGCTTGATAATATGCCCTTGAGAATTCCAATAGAAGCCCATGTTGACAACAGAACATGGGCCTCTATTGGAATTCTCAAGGGCTTATTATCAAGCCCATTATCGCGCTTTAGTGGCAGTTTTCTGCCGCTAAAGCGGCGATAATTTTAACGCCGTTCCTTGATAATATGCCCCATAGTTCTCTGCTGCCTCGCAATTAAATAGAAGCTTTCATTTGTTATCAACTTAATTAAAATAAACATAATTGAGAAGTGCTTCCTCTACCTTACTTAAATATATTTCATAGTTTGGGGCACAGGGGTATTGCCTTCATAGGGTAAGCAATCAATACTGCCGATAAGCCAATACTAGTCAGCGTAACTCCAGAAATATTACTCCCTACCTTGTTAGCAGTGCAAACTAGTGTAAAGCTTTGTCACTAAGAGGCATATGTTCAAGGAAGTGTCGGAGTGAGGCGTTAGCCATCATGGCTTAACGCCTCACTTCGCCACTTCAGAAACGCAAGGCTGCACCATATTTACAACTATATGGTGCAGCCTTGCGTTTCCCCCTGCGCTGGCGCTACACTTAGCAGTGAAACGCCAATGCAGACATCCTTGCATCATAGTGCAAGGGTGTCGGCGTGCAGGGGAAAGATTGTTTATGTACAGGAAGGTCCCCCTTCCTATACATAAACAATCTTCAAATGCCAATTTGTCACTTTTATGTGTGCTGCTTAATGCAGCACACATGAAAGTCACAAAATGGAATTTTGTTTTACAGATTGTTTATGTGCAGGAAGGGGGACCTTCCTGTAAATAAACAATCCAAGGCATTAGCTTTTTCCATGTGTGCTGCACAAGGCAGCACACATGGAAAAGCAAAAACAGGAGAAATAATGCCTTTCTCCTCGTTTCGCAAACTTAAGACCAGGTTTTCCCTGGTCTTAATTTTAACGCTGCCTCCTATGTACGCTGCCCTTGTACATAGGAGGCAGCGTCAAAATCAATGGGTGTTGCGGTGGAATGCCCACCGCAACACCCACTGCACACCCCTTTCAAGCTAAGCATAGCGTGAAAGGGGGCCTTATTTACAAGGGAGCATTAAACTACGTTAAGTGGCTTAACGCTGCCTTGAAAATAAGGCTAAGCACCCATTGCCACCACAACGTCGTTAAAAGTGACGTTGTGGTGGTGATAGGGGCTTGTACATATGCTCCTAAGAAAGGCAATCTAATGCTTGGGGGTAAGGATCGTCCGTCGCAACAGCAACTGAGTATCCTTACCACCAAGAATGCGGGCCACATGCTGAATTTAAATGTGGGCAGACTTTAGGGTTAATCGCGGCAGAGACTACTTAGTCTCTGCCGTGATTAATCGCCTCTGACGTCCCTGCTGAGTAAGGGCAGTATGAGTCTTCCATGGCTTGTCGCCCACCTAATTTAGATTGTTGGAATTACATGTCAGGTTTTACTACCCGTCACTGCTAAGAAAACACTGACCGTGAGGGGCAGTAATAACTGCTAAATACTTCCGTTGCCACTGGAGAGGACTCTTATGGAGAGAGGAGCATTGCATTTTTTTATTTTCAAAAAGAAAATTCTGTTTCAGGATTTTCTTTTTGAAAACATGAAAAGGAACCTGTTTGGTACAGGTCTCCGTCCCGCTGCCAGAGTCCTGTACCAACAGAAAAATACATTGACAGCAGCTGATATGACAGTGATTCTTGGCAATGCTTTATAAATGCCTGTTTGCTTGGTGGGCATTTATAAATTTGGCAGGTGGTCCCTCCACCAGGGGAACAGAGTAGTTTACTTTGTCACCTTAGCGGAAATATGTGCCACCTGCCAATATATAAACGAGGCCCTAAGTGTTTTTATATGAGTCAGTGATTATCAATGCCAGTGCTTTACAAGCAGGGCGCTCCCAGGCAAACACTCTTAGGGCCTGACAATTACATCAGTGGTCCGTCTGCTGGACCGCCAATTCCGCGGTTGGGAGAACACCGCAAAGATTATGGTGTTCAGACTGTCGTATTCTGAATGGACCGCCAGGCCAGTGGTCCGTAGTCGGTGGTCCCACCACAGCAGAATTGCTCGGCCATTGAGAAGGGCTGCAGCAGATTCCGCCATGGGGCAGCACCTTCTGCACGTACATGCAGTGTGCGCCATGCACCATGTCGTGCATGGCACACACTGCAGGTACAACAGTGCATGGAGAGAGGGCACAACAAGTGACCCCATGCACTACCACCCCGGGTGAAATTGCCCAGGATCTCTGTTTGGGGCCCCTTCCTTCCCTTTCTGCCATCTTTTTCATGCCATTCTTTTCATGCTTGTAAAAACTTGTAATCAGGCAGTCGGACTACCACCATGGGCACGGCAGTCACAAGACCGCCGTACTCATAAACAGCTCCTTAGTCTAACATAGATTAGAGTGTTCAGGGGCGAGTGACTTTCCCCAGCTGTGACTATTGAATGGTCCAGGAATAGCCCAATGGGGTATATATGTCCGACCATGTGTAGAGCCATTTATGGAAGAGGATGCAATCAGTAGTGTGCAAAGTGTACATGAGCGACGTTATAGTAAAGTTCAAAGTTTGGAGCAGCAACCCTACTCGGCTCATAAGGCAATGCCAATATTTCCCATTGTATCTGTGGCTGTCTGCCTGCCATGGCGAATGAGATGATAAGTGATCTCAGCAGTTTGAAGAACTGCTGCATTCGAGCAACTGGCACATTATAGAACCAGCACAATAACCAGAGCAGTATTACAATTTTCACCAGGGGCCGCCGATCAGTTGAAGAAATGGGGAGATGTCTTCAACTATTCACCTGTTCCTCAATCTGCATTGTAGCCACCCCGTAGTTCTAAGATACAACTGTCCATCTGTCATGGTTTAGCCAGACACCTAGGTATTTTACAGACAAAGTGCACCAAAGGAGAGGGGTACCAGGTGTTAGCAGGAAGATAATGTTTTTATTCTAGTTAATTGTTATTCCTAGTGCTTTGAATAAGGGGAACTCTCTAATGATGGAGCTGAGACTTTAGGCTGGGTCTCGCAAGTGTAGGGTGTTGTTATTGGCATATAGAGACACTATGAGATTCTTGGGTGCAAAGTTCAAGCCACTCTGTGCGTGCAGCTGCCTAATTGCACACACTATGGGTTCCGATGCCAGGGCATACAGAAACGCAAATAAACTGCATTCTTGCCAAGTGCCCCTTTCAATGCGAATAAGTTTGAAGAGGAGACCATTCAACAGTGAACAAAATGCCTCACTCCAGGGAGTTAAACACATTTGTGGCATCCAAAAAGACCACCACTGAATTAAGCTCTGGTTTTAATTTCTAAATGATGATGAATAGGAATTTGAGGTTATGACAGGTAAATAAGCCTGGAAGGAAACCCGCCTGGCGAGTGAGGTTTGCCTGGCTTAAGGAGTGTTATAAGAATGGCCTGTCTAAACAAAGGAGGGAGGGAGCTGTGTGCCAGTCCACCACTATATAACTGGAAAAGCTGCAGGCCAGCAATGAAGAGTAGGCCTTATAAAATTCGTCCAGACACCTATTGCTTCCTGCAGTTTTACATGTGGGGAGTCTGAAGATTGCAGTATGGATCTCTTCCAAGGTGAATGGCGTGTCACATAATTGCTGCCAAAGGTGCTCCCGCCACACCAGTGGGATACGCTTATAATATGCACAGTAATACACAAAGGAATTATCTAGGTGAGACATGTACAAATGAGAATGGTAGCTCACAAATAACTGCAGTAAGTTGTCTCTCATTCCAACTGAACAATGATTTGTGAAATGCTTTGGTGCTGCAAAAGTGTGGCAAGAGTTCTGCTCATCCGGTCATCCATCCCAAACATAAATGCCTTTGCATGCTTTTGCAAATGCTTTAATTCTTTAACAGCTGCTTCAGTGAATTCCCTAATTTGGCATGTAGATGAGTGAGTTATTGAGAGGAATGGCAGTGTATCTGCCTCTCTTCCATTGACTTGATTTCTGCCTCCAGGGCATCTAACATTAAAGGACCAAGTGTTGCTTGGTAAAGCATATACCACTCATAAAGTCTTTGAATGAATCCCACATGATGCTATAGGAGTTGACCGAGCCCTCATTATCATGAAAGTAATTGAGCATTTCAGTGTTGACTTCTTCCCTACATGCATTATTGAGAAGAGTGGACAGGGATGGTTGTCCATTAGCATTTATTATGTCGGTTAGTGGTGATACAGCCGCATGGTGTGTGCAATCAGTGTTATTAGAACAGTGCATATGTCTATTGAGGACCAGCCGTGGCTCGTGCAGGTAAGAACGGTGGGGTGGTAGGGCCGGGTTGGGGGGGGGATTCTACAGACGACCACGAGGGGAAATTAAATAAATAATGAATTTTCCCTCGTCGTCTATTGAAACCCCCCCTACCACCACTTCCTCACCACTCTTACCTGCACGGGCCGCGGCTGTTGAGGACAAAGTTGATGTCCCCCAGCCAGAGTATTGTCTGTGGGTCTAACCTGACACATTTGTGCCAGACTTCTCGAATTAAATCAGGATCGTCTATTTTAGGGCCATATGTGTTAATGAGTATAATATGGCTTCCATGAATAATAGCTTGCCGATTGGATCCTTCAGGTCCCTAAGAGGTCACAAGGGTACGATGTGCTTCACTAGGATGGCTGTGCCTCTAGCATATGTGGAGCAAGTTGCCAGCTCCCTATAGCCACAATAACTGTCAGCGATGGGGGGACCTGTAGTCATGCCAAGGTGTGTCTCCTGAAGGAAGACTACATCAATTAGTGCCTATCTAGATATACAAGGATTTGTCTGAAGGTGTGATTTGTGTGTGTGTGTATCGAGAAAAGAAGTTGCAAGCTAGTGCATCCCATAAAGTATAAAGTGTAGAGCGCTGCACTTAAATATAACAACTCACTGCAAATTACCACAACCCCACACCCATACTAGCAACCCCAATGAGCCAAAGAGCAAACCTTGGGCATACCAACAAGGTGTGAGAACAATTACTACATGAGACATGAAACAACCACAAGGGGATCACTTCATGGGGAGACTAAAGTACAGGGTAGGCAACGCAGAGGAGTGTTTATTGGTTGAGGGAAAAATGACGAGAAGCCTTGATACCATGACTACTAGTTTACAATCAAAGTGCTGAAGCAGCTCAGGTGTCGGCAGCTCTGTGGGCTACTTATTCTGTATATGAACCAACGGGTCACAATGGATCATGGAAATTTCCGCAGTTGTCCAACATGTCTCCATGACCTGATAGCCCACCAATGACTCACAGAATCACTCAATTAATCGTCAAGAGATTGTGAGATCCCTGGAGAGCTTTAACGAAGGGGGCAGCAATCTGCAGTGTTGAAAGGATGTGGGACCTGTTACAATGTGTTATTTTTAAACGTGTGGGATACAGCATAGCGTACTAGATTCTGGCCTGACACAGAGGCATGTATTCTCTGCACTGCTCCTGGACAGCCAAGGTGAAGTCAGGGTAGATGGAGAAGGAAGTAACCTTGTGGGTCAATTTTGTATCTTGTGGGCCATCTGGAGCACAGTATCTATGGCTCTATAGTTGAAGAGTCGCAAGATAGTTAAGCGTAGTGGAACCCCATGCAGGGGCCAAGGTTCCTGCGACCAGTGTGCATGCTCCACTGTGAATAGATAACAGAAGCTGTCTGCCCCAAAGAGAGATTTGAGAAGGGTCTTGACGTAGTCAGACATATTTTCAGTGTTTGTGGATTCAGGGATATGCAGTCAGGCACCTAATAAAGGACCGGGACGTGAGCTCCACCCCATAAGCCACCCAACCCTGTCCAGTCTTCACCTCCACCTCAGTCAGGCCTCCGGGGCCATGAGTGCTGACATCTTGCTCTGTCACTAATCATCAGGCCACTACTGGAATCAGCACGAATGATGGACACATTAACCGATCCAAGACAAATGTAGAGTGAACAATGTGGGGAGCAGCTATAGGTTAATTGTGTCTCACAGTGCCAGGATAGAGATCAAATTAGCAGACGGGCACAAGGAACCTCATGAAGATACAGCTTTCTTGGGGTCGGGCATTCTAGCTCCCCTTCACCAGCAAATTCATATACTTTCTAAAGGGCACACAAGTGATGGAAACTGCACTGAAAATTAAAGAATAATATCAGTAATCTGAGACTAGCTGAATGATCTTGGAGATTCTCTCCATCCCTCGAACACCTCAAATGCTTAAGATCACTGTGTAACATCTATAACAAACGCATCAGAAGTTTAAAACCCAACTAAATTTAGCCAGAAATCAACAAAAAAACTGTTTGAACTTGTCCAACTCCAATCCAATAACCAACCTAATCCTTTTCCAATTGGGTCTAGGCTGCTGCCTAACTGCAAGGAATTTGCCTCCTCTTCCTAGGAAAGACAGAAGTAATTAAAAATGATCTGTGGATACAAGGGAGCACATTCCAGTCATACCACATATCAGCCCCCTCCTTCCCAGATAGTTGAGCCCCCATGTCTCCCAGGGCACATCCCCAAAAACAATGCTTCTTGGAACACATTCAAAACCTTCGATGTAAGCAACATTCTCGAAACAGCTCTGAAACCATCAAATTGCTCCAATGAACCATTACCATTGAATATCCTCAGGGAGCTCAAATCTTCTATACTCCCACTTTGGACCAAGAAAGTAAATGCCTCACTACTTCAATGCTCTATTCTGAACTTTCTAAAAGTTGGACAGGTAACCGTCATTTTGAAAAAATCCAAAGCAGATCGCTCGGACCAAAACAACTTCCGCCCAATCCACAACATTCCAACTTTGATGAAGCACCTCGAAAAAGGTAGCCAGGTTCAACTATGCAACCACATAGAACAATTCCAACTCATAGACCAATTCCAATGCAGCTTCCGCGAAGCCAAAGCCCTGAATTGGCTCTCATTCACATAGTGGACGATGTGCTAAAAGTGCTTGATCAGAATGAATCTTGCCTTCTAATCCTCCTCAACCTATCATCAGCTTTCGATATGGTTAAACATGACAGCCTCCTAGACTTACTGGACCGTAAGACGTGGGCTATCAGCAGGGGTGGGCGGAGCTCGTGTAGTGGTACTCCGCGGAATTTCACGGAGTCACTAGAAAACTCCATGAAATTCTGCAAAGTTCCGTTGCCTGGTGGAGTGCCCCCACTGCCCCTCCCCCCACCCCCTGTCCCCGCTAAAGCCCAGGCCCCCGGACCCCTCTCCTGCTAAAGCCCCATCTCCACCGCCCCCCTTCCGCTAAAAACCCGGCCCCACCGCCCCCTCTCCCGCTAAAGCCCCGGCCCCCCACGTAGTCTAAGTAAAGAAAAGAAAAAATAAGATAATAAAAACTAAAGACTTACCTTTCTCCCAGATCGGTGTCTCCTAAGTCCTGTCCTGCTGCTGGGCCTGGCTCCACTACTTCCGCTGCCCCAAAAGAATTACAGGAAGAACTGCAGTGCGCATGACGTACTGCATGCCTGACCTATAGTCTCTACTGCCATGTCGACCTAGCAAGTGCACCCATTTGCCAGGCCCTAACCTTCCCTTTTCTTACCAGTGAGTCACCCCTAATGTAGGCCCAAGGTACCCCTGTGGGCAGGGTGCAGTGTATCTGAAAGGTAGGACATGTCCTGATGTGTGCAACATGTCCTGATAGTGAACTACAGTGAATTTCGTTTTTCACTATTGCAAGGCTATCTGTCCCATAGGATAGAATGGGAGTTTATTTATAACATCTTATGAATATAACTTCCCATTGGGACAAAATAGGAAGGTAAAGTTTAGTATGCCTGAACTCAGAATTTAAAGATGCATCTTTTAGTAAGGATGAACTTTACATTCTGTTTTTGAAAATACCACTTCTAGAAAGTGGGTATTTTCTTGCTTAGCCATCCTGTGTGCCTCTGCTGGGTTGTATATTGCCTGTCTGGCTTTGAAGTGACAGGAGCTGGGGATGTGCATTCACAGTAGACAGCCACTGGGGGGGTTGAGGTGTGTCCTGCCTTTCCTGGAGGAGTCAGGGCTGAGCTGAATAGACCTGGGCTGAATTTAGAGTAAGGGTGGGCAGAGAAGGCGTAGTGCCTCTACTCGGAGTTTCACAGAGATGGAAAAAAACTCAGTGGAACTCTGCTCCGCTCCCTCTCCCATCCCAAAGTAATTATAATGTAAAAAAAAGGCACTTACCTGCTGTGGCGGCTCTCTTTCCTCGTCCTCGCCGTCCTTCTTCTTTGATAACCCCTACGTTGTATGTTTTGTGCATGCGCACGCACAAGACGTACAACGTAGGGGCCACTAGACCCCAAGACAGCCATGGGCAACAGGTTCACCATGCCACCTGGTACCCAGAGGCTATCCCTCTCAGGACCACGATGGCCCTGTGGTGGACTGGGCATTGATGTGGATTTTTTCCCGTGTGGGGTTCCCCAGAGAAGTGGTATCCGAATGGGGTACCAACTTTATATCCAAGTATATGAACTCCTTGTGGCCACTCCTTACCGCCCTCAATGTAAAGGGCTTGTTGAGAGATTCAACTGGACCCTAAAAGGCATGATCATGGGTCTTAGAGAAGCCATGAGTCGTAAGATGGACGCCCTCGTACCATGTCTGCTGTTTGCTTACAGGGAGGTACCACAGAGGTCCTTGGGGCTCAGTCCCTTTGAGCTCCTGTATGGGCATCCTGTAAGAGGACCTCTGAGTCTGGTCAAAGAAGGCTGGGAGAAAGCTCCCAGTAAACCTCCCCATGATGTATGTAGCTACATGCTGGCCTTCAGGAACCAGACTAAGCGCTTCAGGCAACTTGCTCAGTCGAATCTGGAAGCCAGCCAGGAGGAGATGAAACTGTGGTATGATCTGAATGCCACTCTGATCGAGTTTCATCCTGGCCAAAGAGTGTGAGTCATGGCCCCAGTGGAGCCTTGTGCGCTCCAAGATAAGTGGACTGGGCCTTTGAGGTGGTGGAGCGCAAGAGTAAAGTCACCTATCTGGTGGACTTTCAGTCTCCCAGGAACCCTTTGCAGGTCCTACACATGAACCGCCTCAAGCCCCACTTGGAGAGGTCCGAAGTGGGCATGCTTCTAGCGACCGATGATGGAATGGAGGAGGAGACTGAACCTCTCCCTGACCTCCTACCTGCTGAGGAGCATGATGGGTCAGTGGACGGTGTAAACCTCTCCCCCACCCTGACCCCTGAACAGCAGAGGGACTGCCGCCAACTGCTGGGGCAATTTGCTACTCTGTTCTCCCTGACCCCTGGTGTCACTCAGTGGTGTGTCCATGATGTGGACACGGGGGACAGTACTGCTGTAAAACACAAAATCTACCGGTTGACTGACAGGGTCAAAGCTAGCATCAAGTAGGAAGTCTCCAAGATGATGGCTCTAGGGGTGATTGAGCCCTCAAACAGCCCTTGGGCCAGCCCAGTAGTCTTGGTCTCGAAGGTTACCACACCCAGTGCCATGCCAGAACTCTGGTTCTGTGTGGACTAATGAGGGCTCAAATCAGTCATTAGGACTGATGCACACCCCATTCCCAGAGGTGATGAGCTCATAGATCGGTTGGGAGCTGCCAAGTACCTTAGTACATTTGACTTAACATCTGGGTACTGGCAGATTGCCTAAACTGATGGGGCCAAGGAGAGGTCTGCATTTTCAAACCCAGAGCCGCATTGCCAGTTCCAGGTGATGCCCTTTGGGTTGAAAAATGCCCCTGCCACCTTTCAGAGGTTGGTCAACCAGGTGTTGACCGGACTGGAGGATTTTAGTGCCACCTACCTGGATGACTTGGCAGTGTTCTTTGCCACCTGGGACGAACATCTGCACCATCTCTGAGAAGTGTTGAAGGCCCTGCAGAGGGCAAGCCTCACGATCAAGGCCAGCAAGTGCCAGATCAGGCAGGGATCAGTGGTGTACTTAGGACACCAGGTAGGAAGCGGCCAGGTAGCACCCCTACAGCCTAAGATTGGCACCATTCTGGCTTGGGAACTCTACAAGACCCAGACAGAGGTGAGAACCTTCTTAGGCCTCACTGAGGAATAGCACTCGTTACAACGCATGCGTTTTCTACGCATGCCATTACAACGCAAGTCGTTACAAGACTTGCGGTAGGGGGGCGCTGGAGTTTGGAATGGTATAATTTACTATTCCAACTCTAGTGTGTGCAACAGTAGGGAAGGTGTTGGATTTAAAATCCAACAAATCCAACACCTTCTACCCCCTACAGTAAGTCGTTGTAACGACTTGCGTTTTATGGCATGCAATGTAACAATGCGTCGTTGTAACGACTTCCGTTGTAATGGCATGCGATGTAACGCATGAATTGTAAACGATGTTTCCCCTCACTGGGTATTACAGGAGATTTGTCAAAGGGTATGGCACCATTGTTGCCCCCTTGACTGAGCTGACTTCCAGGAAGCAGCCCAGGAAGGTGAACTGGACTGACTCCTGTCAGAAACCTTTTGATGCCCTGTAATCTGCCATGTGCACGGCGCCCGTGCTCAAGGTGCCCTACTTCTCAGAAGAATTTGTTGTGCATACGGATGCTTCAGAGCATGGTGTGGGGGCTGTTCTCTCACATCCAAATGATGAGGGCCTAGACCAACCTGTAGCCTTCATTAGTAGGAGGTTACTTTCACGGGAACAGAGGTGGAGTGCGATTGAGCGGGAGGCTTTATCTGTGGCCCGGGTCGCTGAAGAAGCTGAGGCCCTACTTGTTTGGGACTCACTTCCGGGTTCAGACCGACCACAGGCCGCTCAGATGGTTGATGCAGATGAGGGATGAGAACCCAAAACTGTTGAGGTTGTCCATATCCCTACAGGGGATGGACTTTACGGTGGAGCACCGCCCTGGTACAGAACACACCAATGCTGATAGTCTGTCCAGATTTTTCCACCTTAGTCAAGAAAACTCCCAGGAGGGTGGGTAGTTCTCCCCACTTTTCAGTTGGAAGGGACACATGTTAGATCTGGCATCCTTGGCGTGGTTTTCCCCTGTATTTTTGCCTCTGCCTCCTGTGTTTTTGCTGTGTGTTGGACTTCGTTTTTGCTGGTCTAGATGCTTTGGGCATTTTGTCACTGCTGACCAGTGCCAAAGTGCAAGTGCACCCTCTATAAATTGTGAATATGGATTGGTGTTTCCATGATTGGCTTGTTGAGTTACTACTAGCTCCCTAGTACAGTGCACTGTGTGTGCCCAGGGCCTGTAAGTCAAAAGCTGCTAGTGGGCCTGCAGCACTGATTGAGACACCCACACAAGCTGCCTTGCAAAGGGTTCTCAGACCTGCCACTAAAGTGTATGCGCACAGTCTCTACTGCCATGTCGACCTGGCAAGTGCACCCACTTGGCAGGCCCTAACCTTCCCTTTTCTTATAGGTAAGTCACCCCTAAGGTAGGCCCAAGGTATCCCTGTGAGCAGGGTGCAGTGTATGTGAAAGGTAGAATTTGTCCTGATGTGTGCAACATGTCCTGATAGTAAACTACAGTGAATTTTGTTTTTCACTATTGAAAGGCTATTTGTCACACAGGATAGAATGGTAGTTTATTTATAACATCTTATGAATATAACATCCCATTGGGACAAAATAGGAAGGTAACGTTTAGTATGCCTGAACTCAGAATACAAAGATGCATCTTTTAGTAAGGATGATTTTTACATTCTGTGTTTGAAAATACCACTTCTAGAAAGTGGGTATTTTCTTGCTTAGCCATCCTATGTGCCTCTACTGTGTTGTGTATTGACTGTCTGGCTTTGGAGTCACTGGGGCTGGGGATGTGCATTCACTGTAGACAGCCACTGGGAGGGGCTGAGGTGTGTCCTGCCTTTCCTGGATGAATCAGGGCTGGGCTGAAAAGACCTGGGTAGCATTTAGAGTAGGGGGAGGAGATTTCCTTTCACCTGAATGGGCCTGGTCTGCCTTACACAATGCTATCTCCACCTCCTGCCCAGAAGCTGGACCAGAGAGGATGGAACTAGTTTTGACTGAGCACAGAGCCTCTCTGCCACAAGAGAACAAAGAGAAATGCTGTATAAATATTGGGGGCCCAGACCCCAGAACTTTAGATCATTTCTGGAATTCAAGAGGAACCTTTGCCAAGGAGAAGAGCTGGAGAAACTGAAGGAGAAGTATTGCCCCTTTGCTGTGTGCTGTCTGGGGTTGGCCTGCAGTGGGTGTTTCTGCCAAGGAAAGGACAAGGACGTTGCTGCGTGCTGTGTCCCCTGCTTGAGGAAGATCCCCTAGGGCTTTAAGTAGAGCTTGCCTCCTGTTCTGAAGTCTCAGAGACACAAAGCCATCACCACCAGCTCCCCTGAACTACCTTGCTGGGAGTTCTGACCTGCCAAGAGGTGCCTGTTGCTGTGTTTGGCCTCTGGAGGTTGTTACTGCTGTTGGGAGCTGGAAAAGAGACGCATCTAAGAGAAGCATGACGCATCCGCACCCATTTCCGACGCATTGCCATTGTGCCGCTGAAGAAACCGATGCCGCACCTGCCCGCGACTGGAGAAATTGCTGCACGCTGAATCCTGTGCACCGTTTCGGACACAGACCTTGCTGTGCAGCTGCAAGAACCAACGCATTGTGACAACATGGCTGGAAAGACAAGAAAACAAGGCACAGAGAGGCAACACAAACAGCATTAATGGCACAGGAAAAATAAACCTTTCTGGGGTCTTCGGTATGAATGATCCTTCATTTAATATTTTCAAGAGCAAAGGTGTGAGATGCATACAGATGCAGCCAACGTATTTCACCCTGAATAGGGCTTCATCAGGGCAATATGTGCAATATGCTATCTTTGAGATAATTCAATCTGCATCCCTTTCTTCTATCGTCTAATGAATACTCGACGTTTCTGGTGCGTGTTCCAATGTCGAAAGATTCTTGTGATTGGAATCGTCGCATCCCATATAAACCGTGCAATATTTGCTCTGATATACAAAATGACACTAACAATACTGATTACATTTTTCACGGAGTAGAAAGCTTGCCAACTGAGGTGTTGTCAGTTCGCTTCAAGTTCGCGTACTATGAACGGTGACTGGAAAGACCAATTCAGCACCATTGCCGCCACCGCCACATCGAGAACCGAATCATCCCCAATCTCCAAGCATCACACGGGGGTGCCAAGTCTATAAGGACACCGGGCCGCAGTAAGAAACCGACGCATCACCTCCCTGCACTGTAGGAAACCGACGCATCACCTCCCCTTCAGTAAGGAACCGACACATCACCTCCCCTGGAGTAAGGAATTGATACATCACCTGCCCTGCGTGTAAGGAACCGAAGCATCACGTTCCCTGCGACTGTTTTTGTTTATGATTTTGACGCATCCAAGGTACTTTGTGTTGAAAGTGTCGCTACTATAGTTTGCTATGGACAGAACTGTTTTACCTTCTAAGAAGTACATTTTTATTACTGTAGTGTGGATGTTTGTCATTTTGGTCTTGTTTCGTTTAGCTAAAGATTACCTATTTTTCTAAACTGGTGTGGTGTCCATTTGTAGTGTTTTCACTGTATTATTGTATTTGTGCACAAATGCTTTACACACTGCCTCTGAGATAAGCCTGTCTGCTCGTGCCAAGCTACCAAGGGAGAGAGCAGGGGTTATTTTAGAAGTGTATCCCCCTTACCAAGTGTCCCTACGTGGACAAAGGTGCAAACAGTTGCCAACTAGAGACCCCAATTTCTAACACTGCCCATATGCACATGGCCATGTAAATTACCCTGAGTGACTTTTCATGGCCTTGTAAATTTAGACCCCTTTCACTCATTTCTCTGCATGAAAGGGCCGTCCATGGGTGTTGCTGGGAGTGTTCCCACGCAACATTCATGGAACCTGACTTATTCCCAGATTTTAAAAGTTTTGTACCGCTGGGAATGTGTCAGAATCCTATGCCTCCCCAGGGGAGCTATAGGAGTGGCGCAACGAGGAGAAATACTTTTATTTCTCCTTGTTTTTTCCTGCCATCAATGATGATTGTTTTTGTGCAGAAAGGTGTCCATTCCTTCACAAAAACAATCATCCCCCCTTGCAACATGACGCAAGGGTGCCTGCACTGGCGCACGGCAGCCAATTGTGCGCCAGTGCAGAGGAAAGCACACAGATGCGTCATACTGTTGTAAATATGACGCTTCCATTTGCTTTTAAAATGATGCAGCTTGGCAAGCAAAATATCTTGCTGCGTCTCGCTGCATCATTTTTTGTAAGTGAGGCCCTCAGTGTCTACACCCATAATCATTATTTGAATGTTGGATATTGTCTAATGTCTTGTCGGCTTGGTCCTGGTAACGTATCTTTCCTCAATTTGCCACTACATTCTGTATCTCTCTTCATTATGTTGTTGTTTGTTCATCCTGTTCCTTCTGATCATTTGTAATGCACTCTGATACCCTCAAAGGTCATGTTTGCGTAATATAAAACTCTGTAAATAAAAAAAAGAGTTTTCTTATGTAGCACTTCATTCCTTTTTGTTGGAATTTTGAAGCAATTACTCAGATTTATGGTACACAATTTACTAATCTCGAAAGCATAGAAAGTAAAGCTGGTTAAAATACTCACCAGCTTCCGTGTATGACCATGTGCATGAAGGTTGCATTGCTTTTACACAGGAGCTAATCAGATTGTAGGACAGGGGAGCAAAAAAGGCACATGGAAAAATTTAAAGGATTCCATCAGGCACTGCAATACAGACCATACCTTGTGCAAAAGGTTATTTTGGATGTACTAGTATAGGTGACAATCATGAAGATAAAAAAATAGGTTATCTCAGCAATGAAGAGAGACGATATACACTTAAAACATTATAGGAATGGCATAAAGGAGAGAAGACAACTAGCATATGAAAAGGTGTAATTGATCTTTACTTTGAGGAAATTACAGAAACTTTAGACCAGATGAACAGAACCATTTTGAGGTTGCAAATCTTACGATTCACAAAATCACAGGTTTTGCAAGCTGAAAATGTTGTTTACAGTGGATTAAAGTCTTTTTACAATTCAGAAAGCCTCTTCAAATCTCATAAAGGGTTTTAATCCTCATTCCAAATTGCCATTTGGAGGTGGCGGGAAAGGGATGTTCCTCCTTATTTGTGATTCACAATGAAATTCATCACTACTTAGAGACATCAATTGTGGTCTCAAACCATTACAAAGTTAAAGACACCTCCAAGAATGCAGAAACTCATTCACAAAAGGAACACTGTACTGTTGCACAGCTTCCCCCTGGATAACTGTAACAGGTTATCTAATGGAGAGTAGGCAGTGGACCCACTGGTGGCTCCCCTCAATGTCTTACCAAATGGGATTTTATTTTAAAACAGCACCAGTTACCAGTGGCGGCTGGTAGGTAATGGGGTGGTGAGTGGGGGGAATGAGGGGTAGAAAAATATTTTGAAACCCCCCCCCACTTACCTATTCCGTGCCTCTCCTATGTCTCAGCTTCTCTTCTCTTCCTGACTCCAGTCCGGAAGAAGCTGCAGGAAGCACCCGGGCACTCAGGCTCCCCTGAGCCAATCACAATCCTGCATTGCAGCGTTGTGATTGGTCTGAGAGCCATGGTTCGGCGCTCAGATGGGAACAGGGAGCCTGTGCATATTCCTCAGCAGGCTGTGCATTACAGCCTGCAATATGCAAAGTGTGCATGCCTGTTTTGCTGGGCCAAGATGGCTGTCCAAGCATTCGCACTTAAATGTGCACAAACCACTCCTCCTCCCTGAGCCACCTGTCCCGCTCCGCCCTAACACAGCACCGCAGTAACAAAAAATAAAATGTTAATAACGTTGTTTTTATCATTTTATTTTTCCCTTTTTCACTGTTCTAACAGAAGTGGGGCGACGCTACTCTGCTTTAGTGGAGGAGCTGCCACTGCCAGTTACTTTAAGGAACAGAGCCTTCTTTAAAAAAAGATTTCTCTTTTGAAAATGCAAAGCCAGGGTTGGTGGTCCGCTTCCTTTTGTAGACCTCCATCCCTATATTCATAGCTTATCGCTGAGGCGCAAATAGTGACCTGCATGATTAATTTTCATTAGGCAGCTCATTCAGTGACACCTGTGCCCTATGATCACATATTTTGGTGACTTACCCTAAAAATACATAGGTCACAACTCTGATCGACAGGAAGGTTGCAAATACTTGGTGTGCAGCTTGCAGCCACTACTTACTTCCTGCCTGTTGGTACATCTGGCCTTTTGTAATAAGCACAAAGGATGTATAGCTGAGGTATGACAATTGTGTAACAAAGCCTTTGCAACAATGACTGTATATATATATACAAAACAACTCCTACTCCACACTTGAAGAAGGCACGCACACAAGGGCTGCAGGGTAAAGGCTTCTTTATTTCATCTGGCCTCTCATGACTCCACGACTGAAGAGACGCATTTCGGCTGTCACAGCAGCCTTTCTCAATCTGGCAAGCGCCTTTAACATTAAGACATATATACCCCATCACAGTCATAGGCATAGAAGAAATTTCATAGATATAGAAGAGGTTAATCCGTAGTGCAGTGTTGTACCTAAAACACATCTCAATCTGTTTTGGAATACCAGGAAATATCATAGCATACAGAACAATAAAAATGACAAGTAAATACTGTAGTCACTAAAAGCATTTAGCATGCATAGTTCAAAAAATGATGCAAATTGAATGCATGATGCAACATTGACCACATAGTCCTTTATGATATATCCCAACCTCTGTGTTGCACACAGAAAATATCACCTGCCCTTATTTTAAACATGTGATACTAAGGGAATAAAAAATAAAATATAAAATCCACTATATGGCGCAAACCCTCTCAGGAAATGCTAACCATCAAAAATAAAATACAATAGAATAAAACGCGCTGCGAGTAAATCTTGTACTCTAGTAAGAGGCAACATCCACCTAAGTTGATAAGTTATGGCTTTAAATAACTTGCAGGCTGAATCCATAACCCTTGCTATTCCGTTCATGCCGGGAA
Source organism: Calotriton arnoldi (assembly GCA_963921515.1). Taxonomy (NCBI): domain Eukaryota; kingdom Metazoa; phylum Chordata; class Amphibia; order Caudata; family Salamandridae; genus Calotriton; species Calotriton arnoldi. The sequence continues at coordinate 2,623,756 of CAWUFW010001308.1, forward strand.
ACATTAACTGTTAACTGTTAACTGCCCGATTTTGCTCACAAATCTACACACGATGAACGCTACGGGGCAATGGAACATTAGGCTAATGAGCATCCTTAGAGGCTGGAAACACATAATGTGCACTCTCGAAGCTAAGATAGCGGCCTCTACGTTATGGCTAGTATTCCGTATGGACTACCTGCCCCATAAGGCCCCTTGTCATGATGTGCACGAATTCGGCAAACTTCCCCAGTCCGTATTGAGCAAAATTGCATGTGACAAACATTTAAACATACTCAGTTTAAAGTCGATATTAACGCTCCAACAGTCACAAATTGAGCGAAATGCAACACCAAATCCCTCGAGGGCAGCACAAACTGTTCCATGAGTTACCAACATAGGCATCGAATGATAGCCATGTGAAACGGGCAGGAAATTCAAAGTCAAGCCCACTCAAGGTGAATGTCATGCAGCCTCCATATGAACTGCAGCACGTCATATGTAGGTACCATAAACAAAACGTAGGGTCAAAGGAGATCAGATAATAAAAAATGTTTTAAGCCGAACAGTCCTCACCGCTTCCGCGTGAGCTTTCACGGTGCCCAGTTACCACAGAAACGCTGAGTAAGGCATTTCTAGACCGGGGAAACATCGACCCCGTGCTGGCAGTCAGCAGACCGCCTCGCGCCGAGAACCCTGCCTCCCATATCGCTGTCATCGTATAATCCTCTTCCCGGCAGAATCTCTGGGGGCTCTTCAACATAGCACTTCCATGCTGCTCCAAACTGACTGCGGTCAAAATGAAGAGCCCAAAACGACTGATGATGCATGGACAGCGTCAACCGCCAACATATATATATATATATATTACCTACTGGCGGTCGCCAGTAGGTAGTTATAGTTAGGACCTTGTTTCTATTCAAAAAGTTTTTTGCCTTTTGCCAATATCTTTGGCGCCGTTTGACTTATCTTCATGAAATTTTCAAAACTAATGGTTCACTCAGGTCAGCTCCTGTCTTGAAAGTTTCGGCGTGATTCGTCAAGCGGGGGCCGAGAAAAAAGGGGGGTCCCAAAACACGTTTTCCCCATGTTAATTTCCATTGGAACTTTAGACACGGCTACAGCCCGAACTGCTGAATGGAATTACACCAAATTTGGCAGAAAGGTAGCTCTTGGTTCAGAAAGCGACCTTTTTTTTAAATGGTGTAAATCCATTCAGTAGTTGTTGAGAAATTCCAAAAATAAAAATGTATATATCTGAGCACCGAGGAGGATTCGGGAATCCTCCTGAGCATGAGCTTCATTCTGATTGGCTGCCAACACTCCAAACCAGAATGTGTTGGCAGCCATCTTGTGACTCGGTAACCGAGTCACAAGAAAACTGTAAAAAAATGATAAAAAACAAGAAAAGGAGGCAGGGTAGAAACACCTTGACCCCCTAGGCCTGCTCAGGGCCAAAAAAAGCATTTTTAAAAAAAAGAAATCAGCCAAATTCACGCTGGGGGCACGAATCCGGCCGAGAAAATTAAAAAAAACGAAGCGCGGACTCCCGTGCTTCATTTTCCTTAAGCCCCTGGGTGGACCAGGTCCCAGGGGCAATGCCCAAATAATTAGCAGGTGCACGTGGGGGCCCCCACAGCCCCGGGGACCGCCACCTCCTCGAGGCTTGTGTGATTACGGGTGGGGGGCCTCCCAGGCCCCCAAGCCCTGGGGCCCGCCACCTCCCTGGGGCTTTATTTAATTATGCACAGGGGGCACGTGGTCTCCCAGCCCGGGGACCGCCACCTCCCCGGGGCTTTGTTTAATTGTGGGTGGGGGGCCTCAGAGGTCCCCCAAGCCCCGGGGACTGCCCTCTCCATGGGGCTTTGTTTAATTATGGGTGGGAGGCCTCACGGGCCCCCCAAGCCCCGGGGACCGCCACCTCCCCGGGGCATTATATAATTATGAGGGGGGCCTTGCAGGCCCCCCCAAGCCCCGGGGACCGCCACCTCCCCGGGGCTTAAATATTATTAAACAAAGTGTAGGGGGGCTCCTGCCCCTCCCTACACTGCCCCGGGGACCACCACCTCCCGAGGGGCAAATTTTAAATTAAGGGTGGGGGTCCATTGCCGACCCCCGGCCCCAGGGACCACAACCTCCCGGGGTCATTATTCATGATGGGAGGGGGCCACGTGGCCCCCCTCCTGGAGCCCTCGATGGCCCTGGGGACCGACACCCCCCAGGGCTGGCTCCTGCAATGTCCTGGGGTGCCTACCCTGGGACATTGCCGTTTGCTATGGTAGGGCATAAAAACACTGCTTTGCTTCTTGGAAGCGAGAGCAGGAAACCTGCTCTCACTTCCAAGAAGCAAAGCAGAAATGCTTTTGCCCAAAAGCAATGCCGGCTCCCGCAGGAGGCGGGGAGCCAGCAGGGACCGTGGGGGCATTGGAGCTCCCTCTTGAGGGCCGGCACCGGGGGATGGGGTCCCTGGGGCCAGAAGTAGCCCGGGAGGGGGGCCACTCGGCCACCCTCCCCTTTATTTATTTATTTTTTTTTAAAAAGGAAGCCCGGGGGATGGGGTCCCGGGGCCAGAAGTAGCCAAGTGAAGGGGGGCCACACGGCCCACCTCCCATACTTAAAAAACATAAAAAAGAGGCAATGCCCCAGGGATGAGGTCCCCGGGCCATTATTGGCCTCAGGAGGGGGGGCCACACGGCCTCCCTCCAAAATTTTTAAAAAACAAAATGATGGCCAGGACCTGGGGGATGGGGTCCCTGGGGCCAATAGTGGCCCAGGGAAGGAAGGCCACGTGGCCCCTTCCTGTTTTTTTAATTTAAAAATAAATAAATTCCCAGGCCCTGGGGGATGGGGTACCCAGGGCCCAAAAAATACTAAACTAATTTTTTTTTTTTTAAACCCGGCATCTCGCCAGAGGCCCCGCCCCCTCCCTGCACCACTCTGCAAACGCGCCCCCTGGTGCATTCTAAGTTGGTGGATGAAGTCCCCTTCATTCCTGAGGGTCCCTGGGGCCAACTAGCCCACCAGGTACCTCCAGCAAGCCCCACGCAGTGAGATTGTTGAGAGGTGGTCCGAGGCCACGTCCCTTTTTACACCACTCTGCAAACACGCCTCTTGGCGCACTGCTGGTGGGGCGATGAGGCCCTCTTGTGTCCTGAGGACCTCAGGCCACAAGTGGACTTCATCCCCGAGCAGCAGTGTGCCAGGAGCTGTGTTTGCAGAGTGGTGTAAAAGGGGGCATAGCCTTTGAGCACTCTCAGCAAACCAGCTGTATGGAGCTTACTGGAGGATACAGGAGGGCTAGTTGGACCCCAGGGACCCTCAGGAGGAAAGGGGACTTCATCCCCCAACCAAGAGCGTGCCAGGAGGCGAGTTTGCAGAGTGGTGGAGAAAGGGGGCGTGGCCTGTGTCCACCTCTCAGCAATCCCACTGTGTGGGGCTTACTGGAGGTAAAAGGTAGGCTTGTTGGCCCCTAAGAATCCCCAGCAGTAAAGGGGACTTCAATCCCCATCCAAGAGAGCGCCAGGGAGTGCGTTTGCGGAGTGTGGGCGAAGGGGGCGTGGCTTGCTATGAGAACTTAGCAATCCTGCTGTGTGGGACTTACTGGAGGTAATAGGAGGGGTAGTTGGCCCCCAAGGATGTCCTTGGGGGCCAACTACCCCTCTTGTTACCTCCAGTAAGTCCCATACAGTGGGATTGCTAAGATGTCTTCAGAGGCCACGCCCCCTTTCTCCACCACTCTGCAAACGCGCCTCCTGGCAGACTACGGGATGGGGGATGAAGTCCACTTTACTCCTGAGGGACTTTGGGGGCCAAGAAGCCCTCCTGGTACCCCCTGTAAGTCCTACGCAGCGGAATTCCTGAGCGCTGGTCAGAGGCCCAGCACCCTTTCTCCACCACTCTGCAAACGCGACTACTAGTTAAAGAAGCATTTGCAATGTAATAGGTTTTGCATTTGCGAGAGTTAGAGCTATTGATGTTGTAAATGTAAAAGTTTTTTACTAATGTTTTTTGGTATAGAGTGGATGTACATTGTGTGTAGTGGAATTATGTGGTATGTTGTGCAGTGAAATTATGTGAATAGAAAGTATGTGGTTGTAGGAGAGTAGGATCTGCCTCTTATGTTGCCCCCACTTTTTTTCTGATGTTTACACTGGTTTCTGGCTATAGTCTGGCTGGGCCCCTGCTAATCAGGGCCCCAGCCTGTCTGTTCCCTCTAAACGATTTGGAGTGCACTCTAGGTGCACTAGTGATTGGATACTGTGGTACCTTATGAGTCCCTAGTATATGGTACCTTAGATACCAAGGGCATAGGTACTTCACAGGCCTACCAGGGGCTGCAGCATTTATTATGCCACCCCTGGGAAGCAGACTAAATCTGACACCACAGGCCTGCTACTGCAGCCTGGGTGAGGTGGTGCTAGCACTCCTCACTGAGATATAGGTTCCCTAAATCTCTCCTGCACACACATATAAACCTATCAGTCACCCCTAAGGCAGGCCCTATCAATCCTGAGGGCAGGGTGCTTGGCTTCTATGTGAGGGGGTGCCTCTGCCTGAGCAGGGCCCCTCTGCAGCTCTCAGAGTCCATTCTCTGGTGCTGTTTGTGGATGCGGTTAAACCATATACTTTTAAGTGCATTATATCCTCGCGGTAAAATGCTAACTTTGGAATGGCTGCATCGAAACATGTCGTGTTTGGTGTCAAACATCTTGGAATACTACCCCCGCCAGTCCTGGCGGCGGGAGTAGCATTCCACCCTTCTAGAGGGATAGACATGTACCTACTGTGGAAACGCGGTAGAATCCTGCAGAGCCCTGGCATCACAAAATGGATGCTACCAGTCACAGACACTGGGCTGCCCTCCTGCTGATGACCAACACTTGCAGTGGAGGAAGCCCAACAATAGATATCCTGTCCCAAGGGGTGTGACCACCTTCCAGACAGGGTTTAGTGTATTGGGGCTGGGTGGGTGCACTCTTAGAGTGCTTTGAAGTCCTGCACTGGGGGAGCAGAAGGCTCCTCTGTGCATATGCCAGTTCAAACCGGCTCAGGGGCTACCTGCCCCTGCTCTGGCGCGAAACTAGACAAAGGGAAGTGGGTGTAGCCACCCACTCCCCTGACCCTCCCATAGGTAGGGTCATAGAGCTAGTCCCTCCCTTTCTTTTAGTATAAGAGGGGGAACCTGTGCATTGCACCCTAGATTTTCCTGGACGATGCTCTGAAGAAGAATCCCGGACCTTCGACGTTCCACTACCTTTGAAAGACTGAAGAATCTCCCTTGGAGTCAAGGAGTGACTCCCCTGCTTGGCAGGCACCAAAAACTATAAACGACGGTCGCAAACTACGCCGCTCCCGCTGGAGTCCGAAGTCCCTGCAGCCCAAGAAGTGGATTTCCTGACTTCTCAAAGGTCATCGTGAGGCCCCAATGAAGCTGAGGCTAGTGGACCACAAGAGTAACGAGGAACCACGACCCTTGGGTACCGTGCACTATTGTCAAGTGCAACCCCTTCACAACGTTCCACGAACTTGTGCTTTGGATCACGTATGGTCCCAGCCTCCAGCAGGAACCCCTCCTAAGATCAGAGGTCTACCACGTCCCGAGTGACCGTGGGCCTCTGTGAGCAAATCCTCCCGAGGTGTCTTTGCGATCCCTTGCCAGCCGGCTTGTGGGTCCCCAGAAGACTTTCTAAAGAAACCAAAGGGCTCCCCTGGTTGCTCCAGGCCTGCCCTGACTTACCCTTGCTGGGTGAGTCCCACAGACCTTGCTGGTCTGCGCCATTGTCTCTTCACACTTTCCCCAAGACTTGCTGTTACCAAGGCTTGTTGGCTCTGATCGAGTCGCCGACACCGCAGTAAGCTGCAGACATCATGGGACACACCGAATCCAGCTCCTGGTTGTTGTCAACGCCTCCTGGACCTCGTGGCTGAAGAGTCAAGGCAACCGCGAACGACCTGAATCTTGCGATGACGGTGGGCATCCATCTTCCTTGCCCCGAGTCACTGCCAAGTGACTTTGAACACTGTCCCCTCTGCTTTCAGGTCTTCCATCTTCCGAATCCAGGCTTGGATTCCTCCGGACACTTCTCCTGTCGCCGCAAGCAGCAAGTCTTCACTGGCTCCCATTGAAAACGACGCCGCGACCCGACACCAAAGAACACCTATGCACTCGGCTCCCCTGGGTGAGGTAACTTCAGCACTATGGTGCTCCTGTGGGTGTGGGCCCTAGAACTACTTACCCTGTAAGTGACTTGCTTGTAGCTTCCCTCGAAGTGTCCTAAAACTCTAACTATCTAAGTGCGACAATTGCGCTGACTCGTACAGGGTTCGCGTCTGTGTTAGACACACCGCGTCCATCTCCTTTGTAACACTATCTAGAACTGTATCCTTCGACTCGTACTGAGTCCGATCGGTGTTCGCCTCGAACACACAAAGGGCCTGTAGCACTGAGATCTCCATTGCACTGACTCGCACAAGGTTCGCGTCTGTGTTAGACACAGCGCGTCCATCTCCCTTGCAACTCTATCTATAACCGCGCCCTTCGACTCGTACAAGGACCGATCAGTGTGTTCGCCTCGAACACGCAAGGGACCTTTAACCCCTTCGGTGCGCGGCCGATTTTCGCCCTGTGCGGGGCGTTTCATTGAGTGGGCGGGTTCATGATGAGCTCAGCTCGTCATGCGCACACGAGCACTGCGCAGCATGACGAGCTGAGCTCGTCATGAGCACCGAAGGGGTTAACATTGAAATCCCAATCGCGTCTGAGCGCATAGACTCGCACAAGACTCGCACCGGTGCCAGGTCACCGCGTCCGTCCCCTGTGGGTCTCCTACAACTACCTGGGGTGGTTCTTGGGGGTCCCTCGATTCTAGGTGCCCTAGACCTAGGTCTAGCAAACTAAGATTGTGATATTCGATTGTGCTAAACTTATTTTGATAACATTTGACTTGTACATATGTTCCTGACTTCTAATCTCATAAAGAGATTAGTAGAGAGTGTTTATTAATAAATACATATATATTTGATATATATACCTGTGTGGTGTCTTTTCATTTGGTGATTCAAGAGATTGTGTGGTAAAACAAGCTGCTTTACATTCCTTCAAGACTTAGCCTGAAGGCTGCTCTCCACAGCTACCACTAGGATAGCTTTCTATAAAGGTTGTCTTAAACCTATCTACCATAAGAGTCGAATTGTTCTGGTGCAAGGTGTCCACTTTAATTAATGAACAGCATATACCAGGCCAACTTCTCACAGTGGTATTTAGTGTATAGGAATTATGCAGAGTGGGATTATGTGTTTTGGAGAGTAATTATGTGGTATTGTAGTCTGTGTTGTGGAGTGGTAACCTCAGGTTTAGTCTTCCTCGTTTCCATAGAAGCTAAACTATAAACTCAATGAGACACAAAAAAAGAAGGAACCACTGAGGAGCACTTCTGGACCTAGTCGGAGGTATGAGCAGGGCCACTGGAATTATATGACTGTTTGGCTGCACCAATTTTCACATAATTAAACATTTTTCGCATTTGCCAAATATTCCATTATCTGCTGCCTACACTGCAGATTTGAACAAAAAAAGCCTTGTTTCTAGCTCAAATGGCTAAAATGTTCCCAAAAATGCAGCTTCACGTGTTACAGCATGGTGGAAGGCCCTTTGCAAATCTGGAATGGTCATGTGTTACTTATTGCAAAATGTGGGTGTTAAATTGGTACTAATGGTGCACAAACCTCTCTTCTTTCTGTGCCTCTCTTGTTTCTTTCTGCATTTCTCTTGCATCTTTCTGCACCTTTCTTCCTCTTTCTGCACCTCACTGTCTTCTTTCTGCACTTAACTTGCCTCTTTCTGCACTTCTCTTGCCCCTTTCTGCACCTCACTTGCCTCTTTCAGCACCTCTGTTGCTTTTTTTTACTGCAGATCTCTTGCCTCTTTCTGCACCTCCCTTGCCTCTTTCTGCACCTCTCTTGCCTCTTTCTGTGCTTCAATTGCCTTTTTCTGCACTTCTCTTGCTTCTTTCTACACCTCTCCTGCCTCTTTCTGCTCCTCTCTTGCCTCTTTGTGCTTTTTTCTTGCCTGTTTCTGCACTTCCCTTGCCTCTTTCTGCACCTCACTCTCTTCCTTCTGCACCTCTCTTGCCTCTTTCTGCACTTCTCTTGCCTCTTTCTGTACTTCTCGAGCCTCTTTCTGTACCTCTCTTGCCTCTTTATGAACCTCAAGTGCCTCTTTCTGCACTTCTCTTGCCTCTTTCTACACTTATCTTGCCTCTTTCTATACCTCTCTTGCCTCTTTCTGCACCTCTCATGCCTCTTTCTGCACCTCTATTGCCTCTTTCTGCAACTCTGTTGCTTCTTTCTGCACTTCTGTTGCCTCTTTCTGCACCCTTCTTGTCTTTTTCAGCACCTCCATTGCTTCTTTCTGCACTTCTCTTCCTTCTTTCTGCACCGCTCTTGCCTCTTTCTGTACTTGTCTTGCCTCTTTGTGCACCTCTCCTACCTTTTTCTACACCCCTCTTGCCTCTTTTTGCACCTCTGTTGGTTCTTTCTGCACTGCTCTTGCTTCTTTCTGCACCTTACTTGCTTCTTTCTGCACTTCTCTCCCTTCTTTCTATACCTCTGTTGCTTCTTTCAGCAATTCTCTTGCCTCTTTCTGCACTTCTCTTCCTTCTTTCTGTACCTCTCCTGCCTCTTTCTGTACCTTTCTTGCCTCTTTGTGCACCTCTCCTACCTCTTTCTGCACCCCTCTTGCCTCTTTGTGCACCTCTGTTGTTTCTTTCTGCACCCCTTTTGCATGTTTCTGCAACTATCTTGCCTCTTTCTGCAGTTCACTTGCCTCCTTCTGCGCCTCACGTGCCTCTTTCTGCACTTCTATTGCCTCTTTCTGCACCTCTCTTGCCTCTTTCTGAACCTCACTCTCTTCTTTCTGTACCCATCTTCCCTCTTTCTGCACCTCTCTTACATCTGTCTGCATACCTGTTCCCTCTTTCTGCACCCCTTTTGCCTGTTTTTGCAACTCTCTTATCTCTTTCTGCAGTTCTCTTGCCTCATTCTGCACCTCATTTTCCTCTTTCTGCACTTCTATTGCATCTTTCTACACTTATCTTGCCTCTTTCTATACCTCTCTTGCATCTTTCTGCACCTCATGTGCCACTTTCTGCTCTTCTCTTGCCTCTTTCTGAACCTCTCTTGCTTCTTTCTGCACTTCTCTTGGTTCTTTCTGTACCTCTCTTGCTTCTTTCTGCACCCTTCCTCCCTTTTTTGCATCCCTCTTGCCTCTTTATGGTGTTCTTTTGCCATTTGCTGAACCTCTCTAGCCTCCTTCTGCTCCTCACTTGCCTCTTTCTGCACTTCTCTTGCTTCTTTCCACACCTCTGTTGCCTCTTTCAGCAATTCTCTTGCCTCTTTCTGCACTTCTCTTGCTTGTTTCTGCACCTCTCTTGAGTCTTTCTGCACCTCTGTTGCCTCTTTCTGCAACGCACTTGCTTCTTTCTGCACCCCTCTTGCCTATTTTTGCACCCCTTTTCTTTCTTTCTGCAACTCTCTTGCGTCTTTCTGCACCCCTGTTCCCTCTTTCTATACCTTTCCTGCCTGTTTCTGCACCTCTCTTGCATCTTTCTGTACCTCTGTTGCTTCTTTCTGCACTTCTCTTGCTATTTCTGCACCCTTCACACCTCTTTCAGCACCTGTTGCTTCTTTTTGCACTTCTCTTCCTTCTTTCTGCACCCCTCCTGCCTCTTTCTGTACTTGTCTTGCCTCTTTGTGCACCTCTCCTACCCTTCTCTGCACCCCTCTTGCCTCTTTTTGCACCTCTGTTGGTTCTTTCTGCAGTGCTCTTGCTTCTTTCTGCACCTTACTTGCTTCTTTCTGCACTTCTATTGCTTTTTCCTATATTCCTGTTGCTTCTTTCAGCAATTCTTTTGCCTCTTTCTGCACTTCTCTTCCTTCTTTCTGTACCCCTCCTGCCTCTTTCTGTACCTTTCTTGCCTCTTTGTACACCTCTCCTACCTCACTGCACCCCTCTTGCCTCTTTTTGCACCTCTGTTGGTTCTTTCTGCACTGCTCTTGCTTCTTTCTGCACCTCACTTGACTCTTTCTGCACTTATCTTGCTTCTTTCTACACCTCTGTTGCTACTTTCAGCAATTCTCTTTCCCCTTTCTGCACTTCTCTTGCTTGTTTCTGCACTTCTCTTGCGTCTTTCTGCACCTCTGTTGCCTCTTTCTGCACCTCACTTGCTTCTTACCGTACCCCTCTTGCCTCTTTCTGCATCCCTCTTCCCTCTTTCTGCACCTCTGTTGCCTCTCTTTGCACCCCTGTTCCCTCTTTCTGCACCTTTTCTGCCTGTTTCTGCACCTCTCTTGCTTCTTTCTGTACCTCGATTGTTTCTTTCTGCACTTCTCTTACCTCTTTCTGCACCCTTTGTGCCTCTTTTAGCACCTATGTTGCTTCTTTCTGCACTTCTCTTCCTTCTTTCTGTACCCTTCCTGCCTCTTTCTGTACCTCTCTTGCCAATTTGTGCATCTCTTCTACCTCTTTCTGCACCCCTCTTGCCTCTTTGTGCACCTCTGTTGGTTCTTTCTGTTCCCCTTTTGCCTGTTTCTGCAACTCCCTTGGCTCTATCTGAACCTCACTCTCTTCTTTCTGTACCCCTCTTCCCTCTTTCTGCACCTCTCTTACCTCTGTCTGCATACCTGTTCCCTCTTTCTGCACCCCTTTTGCCTGTTTCTGCAACTCTCTTGCCTCTTTCTGCACTTCTCTTGCCTCATTCTGTACCTCACTTGCCTCTTTCTGCACTTCTATTGCCTCTTTCTGCACCTCTTTCTTCTTTCTGCACCCCTGTTGTCTCTTTCTGCACCCCTGTTGTCTCTTTCTGCACTCATCTTCCCTCTTTCTGCACCTCTCTTGCTTCTTTCTGCACTTCTCTTGCTTCTTTATGCACCTCTCTTGCTTCTTTCTGCGCCCTTCCTCCCTTTTTTGCATCCCTCTTGCCTCTTTATGGTGTTCTTTTGCCATTTTCTGAACCTCTCTAGCCTCCTTCTGCTCCTCACTTGCCTCTTTCTGCACTTCTCTTGCTTCTTTCCACACCTCTGTTGCTTCTTTCAGCAATTCTCTTGCCTCTTTCTGCACTTCTCTTGCATGTTTCTGCACCTCTTTTGAGTCTTTCTGCACCTCTGTTGCCTCTTTCTGTAACTCACATGCTTCTTTCTGCACCCCTCTTGCCTATTTTTGCACCCGTTGTTTCTCTTTTTGCACCTCTCTTGCGTCTTTCTGCACCCCTGTTGCTCTTTCTGTACCTTTCCTGCCTGTTTCTGCACCTCTCTTGCATCTTTCTGTACCTCTGTTGCTTTTTTCGGCACTTCTCTTGCTCTTTCTGCACCCTTCGCACCTCTTTCAGCACCTGTTGCTTCATTCTGCACTTGTCTTCCTTCTTTCTGCACCCCTCCTGCCTCTTTCTGTACATTTCTTGCCTCTTTGTACACCTCTCCTATCTCTTTCTGCACCCCTCTTGCCTCTTTTTGCACCTCTGTTGGTTCTTTCTGCACTGCTCTTGCTTCTTTCTGCACCTCACTTGCCTCTTTCTGAACTTCTCTTGCTTCTTTTGTACACCTCTGTTGCTTCTTTCAGCAATTCTCTTTCCTCTTTCTGCACTTCTCTTGCTTGTTTCTGCACTTCTCTTGCGTCTTTCTGCACCTCTGTTGCCTCTTTCTGCACCTCACTTGCTTCTTTCTGTACCCTCTTGCCTCTTTCTGCATCCCTCTTTCTGCACCTCTCTTGCCTCTTTTTGCACCCTTGTTCCCTCTTTCTGCACCTTTTCTGCCTGTTTCTGCACCTCTCTTGCTTCTTTCTGTTTCTCTGTTGCTTCTTTCTGCACTTCTCTAACCTCTTTCTGCACCCTTTGCACCTCTTTCAGCACCTATGTTGCTTCTTTCTGCACTTCTCTTCCTTCTTTCTGCACCCTTCCTGCCTCTTTCTGTACCTCTCTTGCCAATTTGTGCATCTCTCCTACCTCTTTCTGCACCCCTCTTGCCTCTTTTTGCACCTCTGTTAGTTCTTTCTGCACTGTTCTTGCTTCTTTCTGCACCTCTTTTGCAAATTTCTAAATCCCTCATGCCTCTTTCTGCACCCCTCTTCCCTATTTCTCCACCTCTCTTGCTTCTTTCTGTACTTCTCTTACTTCTTTCTGCACTGCTCTTGCTTCTTTCTGCACCTCTCTTGCAAATTTCGGTATCCCTCTTACCTCTTTCTGCACCCCTGTTCCTTCTTTCTGTACCTTTCTTGCCTGTTTCTGCACCTCTCTTGCCTCTTTTGGCAACTCTGTTGCTTCTTTCTGCACTTCTCTTCCTTCTTTCTGTACCCCTCCTGCCTCTTTCTGTACCTTTCTTGCCTTTTTTGTGCATCTCTGCTGCCTCTTTCTGCACCCCTCTTGCCTCTTTGTGCACCTCTGTTGGTTCTTTCTGTTCCCCTTTTGCCTGTTTCTGCAACTCCCTTGGCTCTATCTGAACCTCACTCTCTTCTTTCTGTACCCCTCTTCCCTCTTTCTGCACCTCTCTTACCTCTGTCTGCATACCTGTTCCCTCTTTCTGCACCCCTTTTGCCTGTTTCTGCAACTCTCTTGCCTCTTTCTGCACTTCTCTTGCCTCATTCTGCACCTCACTTGCCTCTTTCTGCACTTCTATTGCCTCTTTCTGCACCTCTTTCTTCTTTCTGCACCCCTGTTGTCTCTTTCTGCACCCCTGTTGTCTCTTTCTGCAACTCACATGCTTCTTTCTGCACCCCTCTTGCCTATTTTTGCACCCGTTGTTTCTCTTTTTGCACCTCTCTTGTGTCTTTCTGCACCCCTGTTGCCTCTTTCTGTACCTTTCCTGCCTGTTTCTGCACCTCTCTTGCATCTTTCTGTACCTCTGTTGCTTCTTTCTGCACTTCTCTTGCTCTTTCTGCACCCTTCGCACCTCTTTCAGCACCTGTTGCTTCATTCTGCACTTCTCTTCCTTCTTTCTGCACCCCTCCTGCCTCTTTCTGTACTTGTCTTGCCTCTTTGTGCACCTCTCCTACCTTTCTCTGCACCCCTCTTGCCTCTTTTTGCACCTCTGTTAGTTCTTTCTGCACTGTTCTTGCTTCTTTCTGCACTTCTCTTGCTTCTTCCTATACCCCTGTTGCTTCTTTCAGCAATTCTCTTGCCTCTTTCTGCACTTCTCTTCCTTCTTTCTGTACTCCTCCTGCCTCTTTCTGTACATTTCTTGCCTCTTTGTACACCTCTCCTATCTCTTTCTGCACCCCTCTTGCCTCTTTTTGCACCTCTGTTGGTTCTTTCTGCACTGCTCTTGCTTCTTTCTGTACCTCACTTGCCTCTTTCTGAACTACTCTTGCTTCTTTTGTACACCTCTGTTGCTTCTTTCATCAATTCTCTTTCCTCTTTCTGCACTTCTCTTGCTTGTTTCTGCACTTCTCTTGCGTCTTTCTGCACCTCTGTTGCCTCTTTCTGCACCTCACTTGCTTCTTTCTGTACCCTCTTGCCTCTTTCTGCATCCCTCTTTCTGCACCTCTCTTGCCTCTTTTTGCACCCTTGTTCCCTCTTTCTGCACCTTTTCTGCCTGTTTCTGCACCTCTCTTGCTTCTTTCTGATTCTCTGTTGCTTCTTTCTGCACTTCTCTTACCTCTTTCTGCACCCTTTGCGCCTCTTTCAGCACCTATGTTGCTTCTTTCTGCACTTCTCTTCCTTCTTTCTGCACCCTTCCTGCCTCTTTCTGTACCTCTCTTGCCAATTTGTGCATCTCTCCTAACTCTTTCTGCACCCCTCTTGCCTCTTTTTGCACCTCTGTTAGTTCTTTCTGCACTGTTCTTGCTTCTTTCTGCACCTCTTTTGCAAATTTCTAAATCCCTCATGCCTCTTTCTGCACCCCTCTTCCCTATTTCTCCACCTCTCTTGCTTCTTTCTGTACTTCTCTTACTTCTTTCTGCACTGCTCTTGCTTCTTTATGCACCTCTCTTGCAAATTTCGGTATCCCTCTGACCTCTTTCTGCACCCCTGTTCCCTCTTTCTGTACCTTTCTTGCCTGTTTCTGCACCTCTCGTGCCTCTTTTGGCACCTCTGTTGCTTCTTTCTGCACTTCTCTTCCTTCTTTCTGTACCCCTCCTGCCTCTTTCTGTACCTTTCTTGCCTTTTTTGTGCACCTCTGCTGCCTCTTTCTGCACCCCTCTTGCCTCTTTTTGCACCTCTGTTGGTTCTTTCTGCACCCCTTTTGCCTGTTTCTGCAACTTTCTTGCCTCTTTCCGCAGTTCTCTTGCCTCCTTCTGCACCTCACTTGCCTCTTTCTGCACTTCGATTGCCTCTTTCTGCATCTCTCTTGCCTCTTTCTGAACCTCACTCTCTTCTTTCTGTACCCCTCTTCCCTCTTTCTGCACCTCTCTTACCTCTGCATACCTGCTCCCTCTTTCTGCGCCCCTTTTGCCTGTGTCTGCAACTCTCTTGCCTCTTTCTGCAGTTCTCTTGCCTCATTCTGCACCTCACTTGCCTCTTTCTGCACTTCTATTGCCTCTTTCTGCACCTCTTCTTTCTGCACCCCTGTTGTCTCTTTCTGCACCCCTGTTGTCTCTTTCTGCACTTGTCTTCCCTCTTTCTGCACCTCTCTTGCTTCTTTCTGTACCTTTCTTGCTTCTTTATGCACTGTTCCTCCCTTTTTTGCATCCCTCTTGCCTCATTATGGTGTTCTTTTGCCATTTTCTGAACCTCTCTAGCCTCCTTCTGCTCCTCACTTGCCTCTTTCTGCACTTCTCTTGCTTCTTTCCACACCTCTGTTGCTTCTTTCAGCAATTCTCTTGCCTCTTTCTGCACTTCTCTTGCTTGTTTCTGCACCTCTCTTGAGTCTTTCTGCACCTCTCTTGAGTCTTTCTGCACCTCTGTTGCCTCTTTCTGCAACTCACTTGCTTCTTTCTGCATCCCTCTTGCCTATATTTGCACCCCTTTTTTCTCTTTATGCACCTCTCTTGCGTCTTTCTGCACCCCTGTTCCCTCTTTCTGTACCTTCCCTGCCTGTTTCTGCACCTCTCTTGCATCTTTCTGTACCTCTGTTGCTTCTTTCTGCACTTCTCTTGCTCTTTCTGCACCCTTCGCACCTCTTTCAGCACCTGTTGCTTCTTTCTGCACTTCTCTTCTTTCTTTCTGCACCCCTCCTGCCTCTTTCTGTACTTGTCTTGCCTCTTTGTGCACCTCTTCTACCTTTCTCTGCCCCCCTCTTGCCTCTTTTTGCACCTGTGTTGGTTCTTTCAGCACTGCTCTTGCTTCTTCCTATACCCCTGTTGCTTCTTTCAGCAATTCTCTTGCCTCTTTCTGCACCCCTGTTCCTTCTTTCTGTACCTTCCCTGCCTGTTTCTGCACCTCTATTGCATCTTTCTGTACCTCTGTTGCTTCTTTCTGCACTTCTCTTGCTCTTTCTGCATCCTTCGCACCTCTTTCAGTACCTGTTGCTTCTTTCTGCACTTCTCTTCCTTCTTTCTGCACCCCTCCTACCTCTTTCTGCACCCCTCTTGCCTCTTTTTGCACCTCTGTTAGTTCTTTCTGCACTGCTCTTGCTTCTTTCTGCACCTCTTTTGCAAATGTCTGCATCCCTCATGCCTCTTTCTGCACCCCTCTTCCCTATTTCTCCACCTCTCTTGCTTCTTTCTGTACTTCTCTTACTTCTTTCTGCACTTCTCTTCCTTCTTTCTGCACCCCTCCTACCTCTTTCTGCACCCCTCTTGCCTCTTTTTGCACCTCTGTTAGTTCTTTCTGCACTGTTCTTGCTTCTTTCTGCACCTCTCTTGCAAATTTCGGTATCCCTCTTACCTCTTTCTGCACCCCTGTTCCCTCTTTCTGTACCTTTCTTGCCTGTTTCTGCACCTCTCTTGCCTCTTTTGGCAACTCTGTTGCTTCTTTCTGCACTTCTCTTCCTTCTTTCTGTACCCCTCCTGCCTCTTTCTGTACCTTTCTTGCCTTTTTTGTGCACCTCTGCTGCCTCTTTCTGCACCCCTCTTGCCTCTTTGTGCACCTCTGTTGGTTCTTTCTGTTCCCCTTTTGCCTGTTTCTGCAACTCCCTTGGCTCTATCTGAACCTCACTCTCTTCTTTCTGTACCCCTCTTCCCTCTTTCTGCACCTCTCTTACCTCTGTCTGCATACCTGTTCCCTCTTTCTGCACCCCTTTTGCCTGTTTCTGCAACTCTCTTGCCTCTTTCTGCACTTCTCTTGCCTCATTCTGCACCTCACTTGCCTCTTTCTGCACTTCTATTGCCTCTTTCTGCACCTCTTTCTTCTTTCTGCACCCCTGTTGTCTCTTTCTGCACCCCTGTTGTCTCTTTCTGCAACTCACATGCTTCTTTCTGCACCCCTCTTGCCTATTTTTGCACCCGTTGTTTCTCTTTTTGCACCTCTCTTGCGTCTTTCTGCACCCCTGTTGCCTCTTTCTGTACCTTTCCTGCCTGTTTCTGCACCTCTCTTGCATCTTTCTGTACCTCTGTTGCTTTTTTCTGCACTTCTCTTGCTCTTTCTGCACCCTTCGCACCTCTTTCAGCACCTGTTGCTTCATTCTGCACTTCTCTTCCTTCTTTCTGCACCCCTCCTGCCTCTTTCTGTACTTGTCTTGCCTCTTTGTGCACCTCTCCTACCTTTCTCTGCACCCCTCTTGCCTCTTTTTGCACCTCTGTTAGTTCTTTCTGCACTGTTCTTGCTTCTTTCTGCACTTCTCTTGCTTCTTCCTATACCCCTGTTGCTTCTTTCAGCAATTCTCTTGCCTCTTTCTGCACTTCTCTTCCTTCTTTCTGTACTCCTCCTGCCTCTTTCTGTACATTTCTTGCCTCTTTGTACACCTCTCCTATCTCTTTCTGCACCCCTCTTGCCTCTTTTTGCACCTCTGTTGGTTCTTTCTGCACTGCTCTTGCTTCTTTCTGCACCTCACTTGCCTCTTTCTGAACTACTCTTGCTTCTTTTGTACACCTCTGTTGCTTCTTTCAGCAATTCTCTTTCCTCTTTCTGCACTTCTCTTGCTTGTTTCTGCACTTCTCTTGCGTCTTTCTGCACCTCTGTTGCCTCTTTCTGCACCTCACTTGCTTCTTTCTGTACCCTCTTGCCTCTTTCTGCATCCCCTCTTTCTGCACCTCTCTTGCCTCTTTTTGCACCCTTGTTCCCTCTTTCTGCACCTTTTCTGCCTGTTTCTGCACCTCTCTTGCTTCTTTCTGTTTCTCTGTTGCTTCTTTCTGCACTTCTCTTACCTCTTTCTGCACCCTTTGCGCCTCTTTCAGCACCTATGTTGCTTCTTTCTGCACTTCTCTTCCTTCTTTCTGCACCCTTCCTGCCTCTTTCTGTACCTCTCTTGCCAATTTGTGCATCTCTCCTACCTCTTTCTGCACCCCTCTTGCCTCTTTTTGCACCTCTGTTAGTTCTTTCTGCACTGTTCTTGCTTCTTTCTGCACCTCTTTTGCAAATTTCTAAATCCCTCATGCCTCTTTCTGCACCCCTCTTCCCTATTTCTCCACCTCTCTTGCTTCTTTCTGTACTTCTCTTACTTCTTTCTGCACTGCTCTTGCTTCTTTATGCACCTCTCTTGCAAATTTCGGTATCCCTCTGACCTCTTTCTGCACCCCTGTTCCCTCTTTCTGTACCTTTCTTGCCTGTTTCTGCACCTCTCTTGCCTCTTTTGGCACCTCTGTTGCTTCTTTCTGCACTTCTCTTCCTTCTTTCTGTACCCCTCCTGCCTCTTTCTGTACCTTTCTTGCCTTTTTTGTGCACCTCTGCTGCCTCTTTCTGCACCCCTCTTGCCTCTTTTTGCACCTCTGTTGGTTCTTTCTGCACCCCTTTTGCCTGTTTCTGCAACTTTCTTGCCTCTTTCTGCAGTTCTCTTGCCTCCTTCTGCACCTCACTTGCCTCTTTCTGCACTTCGATTGCCTCTTTCTGCATCTCTCTTGCCTCTTTCTGAACCTCACTCTCTTCTTTCTGTACCCCTCTTCCCTCTTTCTGCACCTCTCTTACCTCTGCATACCTGCTCCCTCTTTCTGCACCCCTTTTGCCTGTGTCTGCAACTCTCTTGCCTCTTTCTGCAGTTCTCTTGCCTCATTCTGCACCTCACTTGCCTCTTTCTGCACTTCTATTGCCTCTTTCTGCACCTCTTCTTTCTGCACCCCTGTTGTCTCTTTCTGCACCCCTGTTGTCTCTTTCTGCACTTGTCTTCCCTCTTTCTGCACCTCTCTTGCTTCTTTCTGTACCTTTCTTGCTTCTTTATGCACTGTTCCTCCCTTTTTGCATCCCTCTTGCCTCATTATGGTGTTCTTTTGCCATTTTCTGAACCTCTCTAGCCTCCTTCTGCTCCTCACTTGCCTCTTTCTGCACTTCTCTTGCTTCTTTCCACACCTCTGTTGCTTCTTTCAGCAATTCTCTTGCCTCTTTCTGCACTTCTCTTGCTTGTTTCTGCACCTCTCTTGAGTCTTTCTGCACCTCTCTTGAGTCTTTCTGCACCTCTGTTGCCTCTTTCTGCAACTCACTTGCTTCTTTCTGCATCCCTCTTGCCTATATTTGCACCCTTTTTTCTCTTTATGCACCTCTCTTGCGTCTTTCTGCACCCCTGTTCCCTCTTTCTGTACCTTCCCTGCCTGTTTCTGCACCTCTCTTGCATCTTTCTGTACCTCTGTTGCTTCTTTCTGCACTTCTCTTGCTCTTTCTGCACCCTTCGCACCTCTTTCAGCACCTGTTGCTTCTTTCTGCACTTCTCTTCTTTCTTTCTGCACCCCTCCTGCCTCTTTCTGTACTTGTCTTGCCTCTTTGTGCACCTCTTCTACCTTTCTCTGCCCCCCTCTTGCCTCTTTTTGCACCTCTGTTGGTTCTTTCAGCACTGCTCTTGCTTCTTCCTATACCCCTGTTGCTTCTTTCAGCAATTCTCTTGCCTCTTTCTGCACCCCTGTTCCTTCTTTCTGTACCTTCCCTGCCTGTTTCTGCACCTCTCTTGCATCTTTCTGTACCTCTGTTGCTTCTTTCTGCACTTCTCTTGCTCTTTCTGCATCCTTCGCACCTCTTTCAGTACCTGTTGCTTCTTTCTGCACTTCTCTTCCTTCTTTCTGCACCCCTCCTGCCTCTTTCTGTACATTTCTTGCCTCTTTGTACACCTCTCCTACCACTTTCTGCACCCCTTTTGCCTCTTTTTGCACCTCTGTTGGTTCTTTCTGCACTGCTCTTGCTTCTTTCTGCACCCACTTGCCTCTTTCTGCACTTCTCTTGCTTCTTTCTACACTTCTGTTGCTTCTTTCAGCAATTCTCTTTCCTCTTTCTGTACTTCTCTTGCTTGTTTCTGCACTTCTCTTGCATCTTTCTGCACCTCTGTTGCCTCTTTCTGCACCTCACTTGCTTCTTTCTGTACCCCTCTTACATCTTTCTGCATCCCTCTTTCTGCACCTCTCTTGCCTCTTTTTGCACCCTTGTTCCCTCTTTCTGCACCTTTTCTGCCTGTTTCTGCACCTCTCTTGCTTCTTTCTGTTTCTCTGTTGCTTCTTTCTGCACTTCTCTTACCTCTTTCTGCACCCTTTGCGCCTCTTTCAGCACCTATGTTGCTTCTTTCTGCACTTCTCTTCTGTCTTTCTGCACCCTTCCTGCCTGTTTATGTACCTCTCTTGCCAATTTGTGCATCTCTCCTACCTCTTTCTGCACCCCTCTTGCCTCTTTTTGCACCTCTGATAGTTCTTTCTGCATTGTTCTTGCTTCTTTCTGCACCTCTTTTGCAAATTTCTAAATCCCTCATGCCTCTTTCTGCACCCCTCTTCCCTATTTCTCCACCTCTCTTGCTTCTTTCTGTACTTCTCTTACTTCTTTCTGCACTGCTCTTGCTTCTTTAGGCACATCTCTTGCAAATTTCTGTATCCCTCTTACCTCTTTCTGCACCCCTGTCCCCTCTTTCTGTACCTTTGTTGCCTGTTTCTGCACCTCTCTTGCCTCTTTTGGCACCTCTGTTGCTTCTTTCAGCACTTCTCTTGCCTCTTTCTGCACCCCTCTTGCCTCTTTAAGCACCTCTGTTGCTTCTTTCTGCATTTCTCTTGCTTCTTTCTGCATCTCAGACTTAGAGATAGTTTTAATCCCCCTGCCCTATTATGAACTAGGGCCTTACAGGGGAGGTCATGCCATTCACAGGGGTACCCTAACAATAGTGTACCCTAGTGTATGTAGGTGTTTTCACTGTATTCTAAGTGTTTTTAGCATAGCACTAGCTCCAGGCCTGGTTAGTCAGAGTCAGTTACCACCAGTACCCATCAGCAATAGGTTGGGGGCACAGGATGACTTTGCAACAAGGCCTCTTTCTGCACCTCTGTTGGTTCTTTCTGCATACCTCTTGCTTCTTTCTGCACCTTTCTTCATCTTTTTGGACTTCTGTTGCCTCTTTCTGCATTTCTCTTGCTTCTTTCTGCGCCTTTCTTCCTCTTTCTGCATATGTCCTCATTATATGTAGGCATAGTTAAAAAATAGCATTTAAAAAACCTTAGAAATTCACTGAAAAAACCACAGGTTTCAGGGATGTTATAGTTAGAAATTAGCATTTAAAAAACCTTTGACATTCACTGAAAAAACCATAGGTTTCAGGGACGTTATAGTTAGAAATTAGCATTTAAAAAACCTTTGAAATTCACTGAAAAAACCATAGGTTTCAGGGACGTTATAGTTAGAAATTAGCATTTAAAAAGCCATTGAAATTCACTGAAAAAACCATAGGTTTCAGGCACATTATAGTTAGTTGGACATTTCACTCGTACAAAACCAGAGAAATTTGGCCATTATAGTTAGTTGAGGTAACTATAACTCACGCCCCGCAATGCACTGCTGATGACGTCACATATTACATCACTGATGATATGGTCAGTGACATCACTGATGACATCACTGATGACATCTCAAATTACATCACTGATGACATCATCCATTTGATAATCTGATGCACCTCCTCACAGCCTAATATAACCTTTGATACACCCACTCTAAAATACAGACTGCCATTTTCGAAACCAAAGACACACCAATACCAGTTACTACATACCCACTCACTGATTCCTAGGTCTACACACACATCTACTCATTCACCCATACAGTCACTCATACATGCAGTCACTCATCAATACAGCACTATCATATGCACTCATACACCTATACAGACACTCACATACCACCACTCACCCATACAGTTACTCACACACCTAGTCAGTCATGCAAAGAATCAATCATACTCCCATTTACTCACCTATACAATTATACACACACCACCTCATGTATTCATACAGATACTAACACATACTTACTCTCATACAATCACTGACACAAGCACACACTCATCCATACAGCCACTCTCACAATCATTCACTCTCACATATATTCCTTTATATAGTCCAACACTCACATATACTGCCTTTCACATATGTAGTTACTCACACATGTACCACTGAGACATCTACACACTTACCAACACACCCATACACACACTCACCCACTCATACAGCCCTTCACAGTTGTACTCTTGAACCCATACACCCAGTGAATCACCCACTCACACATCTATGCACAAAGTCACACACCCCCACCCACCCACACAGACACTCAGGCACCCATACAGATACTCAGACAACCAATCAATAACCCATATAAACACTCATGTAGCTACTCACCAACCCTTGCAGCCGCTTACACACCAACTGACAGACTGATACAGACATTCACACAGTTTAGTCACTAACCCATGCATTCAGTAAGACATGTTTAATCACTCACTTATACAGTCAGTCACGCACCTACTAAATCATCCATTCAGACACTCATACACCCACTCATTCTTCAATACACCTTGGCATATATATACATAAAACATATTTAAACTTTACAGAAACATACAGTCACTGGAAGATGTCATCAGTGATGTCATTTGAGATATCATCAGTGATGTCATCAGTGATGTCACTAACCATGTCATGAGTGATGTAATATGTGAAGTCATCAGCAGTGCATTACGGGGGCGCTATAGTTACCTCAACTAACTATAACAGCCGAATTTCTCTGGTTTTGTATGAGTGAAATGTCCAACTAACTATAACTTCCCTGAAACCTGTGTTTTTTTCAGTGAATTTCTAAGGTTTTTTAAATGCTAATTTCTAACTATAACATCCCTGAAACCTATGGGTTTTTCAGTGAATATAACAGAAAAAAACATAGTTTTCAGGGACGTTATAGTTAGAAATTAGCATTTAAAAAACCTTTGAAATTCACTGACAAAACCACAGGTTTCAGGGACATTATAGTTAGTTGGACATTTCACTCGTACAAAACCAGAGAAATTCGGTCGTTATAGTTACTTGAGGTAACTATAACTCGCGCCCCCGCAATGCACTGCTGATGACGTCACATATTACATCATTCATGACATGGTCAGAGACATCACTGATGACATCACTGATGACATCTCAAATGACATCACTGATGACATCACTGATGACATCATCGAGTGACTGTGTGTTTCTGTAAAGTTTAAATATGTTTTATGTATATATCTGCCAAGGTGTATTAAAGAATGAGTGGGTGTATGAGTGTCTGAATGGATGATTTAGTAGGTGCGTGACTAACTGTATAAGTGAGTGATTAAACGTGTCTTACTGAATGCATGGGTTAGTGACTAAACTGTGTGAATGTCTGTATCAGTCTGTCAGTTGGTGTGTAAGCGGCTGCATGGGTTGGTGAGTAGCTACATGAGTGTCTATATGGGTTATTAATTGGTTGTCTGAGTATCTGTATGGATGCCTTACTGTTTGTGTTGTTGGGTGGGGAGTGTGTGACTCTGTGCATAGATGTGTGAGTGGGTGAGTCACTGGGTATATGGGTTCAAGAGCGCATCTGTGAAGGGCTGTATGGGTGGGTGAGTGTGTGTATGGGTATGTTGGTGAGTAAATGGATGTCTCAGTGGTACATGTGTGAGTAACTACATATGTGAAAGGCAGTATATGGGAGTGTTGGAGTATATAAATGACTATATGTGAGAGTGAGTGATTGTGAGAGTGGCTGTATGGATGAGTGTGTGCTTGTATCAGTGATTGTATAAGAGAGTAAGTATGTGTTAGTATCGGTATGAATAAGTGAGGTGGTGTGTGTATAACTGTATAGGTGAGTAAATGGGAGTGTGATTGATTCTTTGCATGACTGACTAGGTGTGTGAGTAACTCTATGGATGAGTGGCGGTATGTGAGGGTCTGTATAGGTATATGAGTGCATATGATAGTGCTATATTGATGAGTAACTGCATGTATGAGTGACTGTATGGGTGAATGAGTGGATGTGTGAGTAGACCTAGGAATCAGTGAGTGGGTATGTAGTAACTGGTATTGGTGTGTCTTTGGTTTAAAAAATGGTAGTCTGTATTTTTGAGTGGGTGTATCAAAGGTTATATTAGGGTGTGAGGAGGTGCATCAGATTATCACGTGGCTGATGTCTTCAGTGATGTCATTTGAGATGTCATCAGTGATGTCATCAGTGATGTCACTGACCATGTTATGAATGATGTAATATGTGACGTGCAGTGCATTGCAGGGGCGCAAGTTATAGTTAGCTCAACTAACTATAACGCCCGAATTTCTCTGGTTTTGTACGAGTGAAATGTCCAACTAACTATAATGTCCCTGAAACATGTTGTTTTTTCAGTGAATTTCTAAGGTTTTTTAAATGCTAATTTCTAACTATAACGTCCCTGAAACCTATGGTTTTTTCAGTGAATTTCAAAGGTTTTTTAAATGCTAATTTCTAACTATGCGTACAGACGTAGGACATGTGCAGAAAGAGGAAGAAATGCGCAGAAGGAAGCAAGAGAAATGCAGAAAGAGGCAACAGAAGTCCAGAAAGAGGAAGAAAGGTGCAGAAAGAAGCAAGAGATATGCAGAAAGAACCAACAGAGGTGCAGAAAGAGGCCTTGTTGCAAAGCCATCCTGTGCCCTGGCCACCCCCCAACTTTCTGCTGACTGGTACTGGTGGTAACGGACTCTGGGCTCTGCCTAACCAGGCCCGGAGCCAGTGCTATGCTGAAAGACACTTAGAATACAGTGAAAACACCTACATACACTAGGGTAAACTATGGGTTGGGGTACCCCTGTGATTAGCATGACCTCCCCTGTAAGGCCCTAGTACATATTAGGGCAGGGGGATTAAAAGTACCTCTAAGTCCCTAGCATATAATAGGGCATGGCAGTTTAGACGTCAGCAGCCCTTTTCTGCACTTGCATGTGTGCACTGCTGAGCCTGAGGTCAGTTTAAAAGTAGCCCTGTGTGTGCAGAAAGAGGCAACAGAGGAGCAGAAAGAGGCAAGAGAGGTGCAGAAAGAGGGAAGAAGGGAGTAGAAAAGGGCAAGAGAGGTGCAGAAAGAAGCAAGAGAGGTGAAGAAAGAAGCAAGAGAAGTACAGAAAGAAGCAACAGAGGTGCAGAAAGAGGGAAGAGCGGTGCAGAAAGAGGCAAGAAAAGTGCAGAAAGAAGCAACAGAGGTGCAGAAAGAGGCAGGAGAAGTTCAGAAAGAGGCAGCAGAGGTGCATAAACAGGCAGAATAGGTGCAGAAAGAGGGAACAGGGGTGCAGAAAGAGAAAAGAGTGGTTGCGAAAGAGGCTAGAGGGGTGCAGAAATTTGAAAGAGATTTGCAGAAAGAATCAAGAGCAGTGCAGTAATGTGAGAAGTTGGCCTGGTATATGCTGTCCACTAATTAAAGTGGACACCTTGCACCAGAACAATTCGACTCTTATGGTAGATAGGTTTAAGACAACCTTTATAGAAAGCTATCCTAGTGGTAGCTGTGGAGAGCAGCCTTCAGGCTAAGTCTTGAAGGAATGTAAAGCAGCTTGTTTTACCACACAATCTCTTGAATCACCAAATGAAAAGACACCACACAGGTATATATATCAAATATATATGTATTTATTAATAAACACTCTCTACTAATCTCTTTATGAGATTAGAGGTCAGGAACATATGTACAAGTCAAATGTTATCAAAATAAGTTTAGCACAATCGAATATCACAATCTTAGTTAGCTAGACCTAGGTCTAGGGCATCTAGAATCGAGGGACCCCCAAGAACCACCCCAGGTAGTTGTAGGAGACCCACAGGGGACGGACGCGGTGACCTGGCACCGGTGCGAGTCCTGTGCGAGTCTATGCGCTCAGACGCGATTGGGATATCAATGTTAAAGGTCCCTTGCGTGTTCGAAGCCTTTTCCCTTGTTGGATTGTGACTCCCCACCAGATGCAGATTTTTGGGGCCCTTGTGAAGACTTCTGGTCTTTTGACTTATCCCCACCTTTCTCAGAGCCCTTAGGATCTTGCTTCTTGGTGTCACCCCCTTGGTTCTGGGGTTTCTGCCTCACCCTAGTTCTGACCCATTTGTCTGCCTTCTTTCCCAATTCTTGGGGAGAGGTCAGATCTGAGTCCACCAGGTATTGATGCAACAACTGGTTCTGGCAATTATTAAGGATCTGTTCTCTCATCATCAGATTATACAATCCCTTGAAATCAGTAACCCTACTGCCAACCAGCCAACCCTCCAGAGCCTTGGTTGCACAATCAACAAAGTCAGTCTAGTCCTGAGTCTGTGCCTTCTGGGTGTCTCTGAACTTCAACCTGTACTGTTCAGTGGTTAAGCCAAACCCATCTATCAGTGCACTCTTCAGGACTTCATAATCATCAGCATCCTCTTCTCTAACAGTGAGGAGCTTGTCTCTACCTTTGTCTGAAAAGGAGAGCCACAAGATTGCTGCCCACTGCTTTTGGGGGACCTGCTGTACTCTACAGGCCCTCTCCATAGCAGTTATCCACTTGTGGATATCATCCCCACTCTGGTAGGGAGGAACAACCTTGCTCAGGTTCCTATGGTCTGGAATAGATTCTCTGCCTCTAGGGACACTGTTGCTGCCACAAAGGGGTTCTAACCCCTCTCTTCTAGAAGCTCTCTGGATCTCAAGGGCTTCTCTATCCAGTGCCAACTGCTTGGTTCTGAGGGCAACTCTTGCTTCCTCATACTGCAGCAGTTTGCACATTCTTTCAGAGGAGGTCTCTCTTATGGGAAAGTATGAGTTCCTCTGGTGGACAAATTCTCTGCCAGAGTGATAAGAGTGCTCAGATTCCCTGGAAGGGGACCTATGCCTCTCCTCCACTCTGTCAGCTCTCTTAGGGAGAATTCCTCTGTCCTTTTCAGGCCCCTTGAGGCCTGGCCCTTCAATCACAGAGTCCTGGTCATTCTGATTTTCATCATCTGACCCAGATACTGTAATCGACCCACCCACTGATTCAGACCCATTAGCTCCTAGAGCCAATCTAAGATCATCTGCTGTCAGCAGATCTATCAGGTGTAGGGTTGAGGGACTCTGTCCTAGCCTCAGGTGTCTTTCAACACACAAGGCTCTCAAGTCAGAGAAAGCCATGTCCTTATACTGAGGCTGAGTGGATCCACTGGTTCCACCCTTTAAGGACATTCTAGTGTTGTGCAGTGTTGTACTACCTACACTAGTTTGTGGCCTACTGATACTAGCTTGAGCTGTAGAAAGGGTGTGCTATCCCTTGGCACACAGCTCTAAGTTCAGTAGAACTTATTGATACTAAGCTTGACTTTATATGTACCTTAAGTACCTATAGTGGTTTTCAGTTAGTAATTCAAATAGAGATTTTCTGGTAAAACAATAGCAAGCTGGAATCCCACACGCTGCCCACCAATGTGAGAAGTTGGCCTGGTATATGCTGTCCACTAATTAAAGTGGACACCTTGCACCAGAACAATTCGACTCTTATGGTAGATAGGTTTAAGACAACCTTTATAGAAAGCTATCCTAGTGGTAGCTGTGGAGAGCAGCCTTCAGGCTAAGTCTTGAAGGAATGTAAAGCAGCTTGTTTTACCACACAATCTCTTGAATCACCAAATGAAAAGACACCACACAGGTATATATATCAAATATATATGTATTTATTAATAAACACTCTCTACTAATCTCTTTATGAGATTAGAGGTCAGGAACATATGTACAAGTCAAATGTTATCAAAATAAGTTTAGCACAATCGAATATCACAATCTTAGTTAGCTAGACCTAGGTCTAGGGCATCTAGAATCGAGGGACCCCCAAGAACCACCCCAGGTAGTTGTAGGAGACCCACAGGGGACGGACGCGGTGACCTGGCACCGGTGCGAGTCCTGTGCGAGTCTATGCGCTCAGACGCGATTGGGATATCAATGTTAAAGGTCCCTTGCGTGTTCGAGGCGAACACACCGATCGGTCCTTGTACGAGTCGAAGGACGCGGTTATAGATAGAATTGCAAGGGAGATGAACGCGCTGTGTCTAACACAGACGCGAACCTTGTGCGAGTCAGTGCAATGGAGATCTCAGTGCTACAGGCCCTTTGTGTGTTCGAGGCGAACACCGATCGGACTCAGTACGAGTCGAAGGATACAGTTCTAGATAGTGTTGTAAAGGAGATGGACGCGGTGTGTCTAACACAGACGCGAACCCTGTACGAGTCAGCGCAATTGTCGCACTTAGAAAGTTAGAGTTTTAGGACACTTCGAGGGAAGCTACAAGCAAGTCACTTACAGGGTAAGTAGTTCTAGGGCCCACACCCACAGGAGCACCGTAGTGCTGAAGTTACCTCACCCAGGGGAGCCGGGTGCATAGGTGTTCTTTGGTGTCGGGTCGCGGCGTTGTTTTCAATGGGAGCCAGTGAAGACTTGCTGCTTGCGGCGACTGGAGAAGTGTCCGGAGGAATCCAAGCCTGGATTCGGAAGATGGAAGACCTGAAAGCAGAGGGGACAGTGTTCAAAGTCACTTGGCAGTGACTCGGGGCAAGGAAGATGGATGCCCACCGTCGTCGCAAGATTCAGGTCGTTCGCAGTTGCCTTGACTCTTCAGCCACGAGGTCCAGGAGGCGTCGACGACAACCAGGAGCTGGATGCAGCATGTCCCACAATGTCTGCAGCTTACTGCGGTGTCGGCGACTCGATCGGAGCCAACAAGCCTTGGTAACAGCAAGTCTTGGGGAAAGTGTGAAGAGACAATGGCGCAGACTAGCAAGGTCTGTGGGAATCACCCAGCAAGGGTAAGTCAGGGCAGGCCTGGAGCAACCAGGGGAGCCCTTTGGTTTCTTTAGAGAGTCTTCTGGGGACCCACAAGCCGGATGGCAAGGGATCGCGAAGACGCCTTGGGAGGATTCACTCACAGGGGCCCACGGTCACTCAGGATGTGGTAGGCCTCTGATCTTAGGAGGGATTCCTGCTGGAGGCTGGGACCACATGTCGACCAAAGCACAAGTTCGTGAAACGTTGTGAAGGGGTTGCACTCAACAATAGTGCATGGTACCCAGGGGTCACGGTTCCTCGTTACTCTTGGGGTCCACTGGCCTCAGCTTTGCTGGGGACTCACGATGGCCTTTGAGAAGTCAGGAAATCCACTTCTTGGGCTGCAGGGTCTTCGGACTCCGGCGGGAGCGGCGTAGTTTGCGACTGTCGTTTGTAGTTTTTGGTGCCTGCCAAGCAGGGGAGTCACTCCTTGACTCCAAGGGAGATTCTTCAGTCTTCCAAAGGTAGTGGAACGTCGAAGGTCCGGGATTCATCTTCAGAGCGTCGTCCAGGGAAATCTAGGGTGCAATGCACAGGTTCCCCCTCTTATACTAAAAGAAAGGGAGGGACTAGCTCTATGACCCTACCTATGGGAGGGTCAGGGGAGTGGGTGGCTACAGCCACTTCCCTTTGTCCAGTTTCACGCCAGAGCAGGGGCAGGTAGCCCCTGAGCCGGTTTGAACTGGCATATGCACAGAGGAGCCTTCTGCTCCCCCAGTGCAGGACTTCAAAGCACTCTAAGAGTGCACCCACCCAGCCCCAATACACTAAACCCTGTCTGGAAGGTGGTCACACCCCCTTGGGACAGGATATCTATTGTTGGGCTTCCTCCACTGCGAGTGTTGGTCATCAGCAGGAGGGCAGCCCAGTGTCTGTGACTGGTGACATCCATTTTGTGATGCCAGGGCTCTGCAGGATTCTACCGCGTTTCCACAGTAGGTACATGTCTATCCCTCTAGAAGGGAGGAATGCTACCCCGCCGCCAGGACTGGCGGGGGGTAGTATTCCAAGATGTTTGACACCAAACACGACATGTTTCGATGCAGCCATTCCAAAGTTAGCATTTTACCGCGAGGATATAATGCACTTAAAAGTATATGGTTTAACCGCATCCACAACCAGCACCAGAGAATGGACTCTGAGAGCTGCAGAGGGGCCCTGCTCAGGCAGAGGCACCCCCTCACATAGAAGCCAAGCACCCTGCCCTCAGGATTGACAGGGCCTGCCTTAGGGGTGACTGATAGGTTTATATGTGTGTGCAGGAGAGATATAGGGAACCTATATCTCAGTGAGGAGTGCTAGCACCACCTCACCCAGGCTGCAGTAGCATGCCTGTGGTGCCAGATTTAGTCTGCTTCCCAGGGGTGGCATAATACATGCTGCAGCCCCTGGTAGGCCTGTGAAGTACCTATGCCCTTGGTACCTAAGGTACCATATACTAGGGACTCATAAGGTACCACAGTATCCAATCACTAATGCACCTAGAGTGCACTCCAAATCGTTTAGAGAGAACAGAGAGGCTGGGGCCCTGATTAGCAGGGGCCCAGCCAGACTATAGCCAAAAACCAGTGTAAACATCAGAAAAAAGTGGGGGCAACATAAGAGGCAGATCCTACTCTCCTACACAACCCCCCCCCAAACGCAGGGACACTAAACTAACCTTGACCAGTTGAGTCTTCGTGTTCAAAGTGGAAATACCTTGAGAGTCCATCTGCATTGGCATGTTGGGTCCCAGGTCTATGTTCCACTGTATAGTCCATCCCCTGTAGAGAAATGGACCACCTTAAAAGTTTTGGGTTTTCTCCTTTCATTTGTTTAAGCCATAGGAGGGGCTTGTGGTCAGTCTGAACTATGAAGTGAGTGCCAAACAAGTATGGCCTCAGCTTCTTCAGGGCCCACACCACAGCAAAGGCCTCCCTCTCTATAGCTGACCAACGTTTCTCTCTAGGGGTCAGCCTTCTGCTAATAAAAGCTACTGGCTGGTCTTGACCTTCATCATTCAGTTGAGACAGTACAGCTCCCACACCCAGCTCAGAAGCATCTGTTTGGACAATGAACTTGTTGGTGTAGTCTGGACTCTGTAAGATGGGGGCAGTGCACATGGCCTGCTTTAGGTCTTCAAATGCCTTTTGACAGCTAGCTGTCCACTGAACCTTTTTTGGCATTTTCTTTGAGGTCAGATCATTAAGGGGGTCACTATAGATCCATATCCCTTGACAAACCTCCTATAGTACCCAGTCAGGCCTAAGAAGGCTCTCACCTGTGTCTGGGTGGTTGGAGCAACCCATTCCAGTATGGTTTGGATTTTGCTCTGTAAAGGCTGAACCTGGCCTCCACCAAAAGGTGGCCCAGGTACACAACCTGACTCTGCCCTATCTGGCACTTAGTGGCCTTGATAGTGAGGCCTGCTTTCTGCAGGGCCTCCAAAACATTCCTGAGGTGGACCAGGTGATCCTGCCAGGAGGAACTAAAGACAGCAATATCATCTAGATAAGCTGAGCAATAAGTTTCCATCCCTGTCAGAACTTTATTCACCAACCTCTGAAAAGTGGCAGGTGCATTTTTCAATCCAAAGGGCATCACCACAAAGTGGTAGTGCCCACCAGGGGTTGAAAATGCTGTCTTGGCTTTTGCATCTTCAGCTAATCTGATCTGCCAGTAGCCAGCTGTTAGGTCAAATGTGCTTAGATACTTGGCTGAGGCCAAAGTATCAATCAGCTCATCTGCCCTTGGTATGGGATAGGCATCAGTCCTAGTGACTGCATTGAGGCCTCTGTAGTCTACACAAAACCTCATTTCTTTATTACCACCCTGGGTATGAGGCTTGGGTACCAGGACTACTGGGCTAGCCCAAGGGCTATCTGAAGGCTCAATTACACCTAGCTCCAACATTTTCTGGACTTCAGTCCTGATACAGTCCCTGACATGGTCAGGTTGCCTGTAGATCTTATTCTTGACAGGCAGACTGTCTCCAGTGTCCACCTCATGGGTTCACCAGGAAGTCTGACTAGGGGTCAGGCTAAACATATGTTGGTACTGTTGCAGAACTTGTCTGCACTCAGTTTGCTGATGGTCAGTGAGGCTGCTTGCCAAAGCAACACCATCTACTGACCCATCATCAGGGTTCTGAGAGAGCAGGTCAGGGAGAGGGTCACTCTCCTCCTCCTGGTCCTCATCAGTTGCCATGAGCAAGCCCATGTCAGTCCTGTCAACATATGGCTTTAATCTGTTGACATGGAGCACCCTCAGGGGGCTCCTGGGAGTTCCAAGATTCACCAGATAGGTGACTTCTCCCTTCTGTTCAACTATTGTATGGGGGCCACTCCACTTGTCCTGGAGGGCTGCTGGGGCCACAGGCTCCAATACCCACACCTTCTGTCCTGGCTGGTATACAGTCAGTACAGCCTTTGGTCATGCCAAGCTTTTTGTAATTCTTGGCTGGCCTCCAGGTTTTTGGTTGCCTTTTTCATGTACTCAGCCATCCGGGAGCGGAGACCAAGTACATAGTCCATCACATCTTGTTTGGGGGCTTGAGAGGTAACTCCCAGCCCTCTTTTACCAAACACAGTGGACCTCTCACAGGATGCCCAAACTGAAGCTCAAATGGGCTGTAACCAACCCCCTTCTGTGGAACCTCTCTGTATGCAAACAACAGGCAAGGAAGAAGAAGGTCCCATTTCCGCCTAAGCTTCTCTGGGAGTCCTTTAATCATTCCTTTCAAGGTTTTGTTGAAGCGTTCAACTAAACCATTGCATTGTGGGTGATAGGGGGTGGTGAACTTGTAAGTTACCCCACACTCCTTCCACATTGCTTTTAGATATCCTGACATGAAGTTGGTACCTCTGTCAGAAATGACCTCCTTTGGGAAACCCACTCTGGAGAAGACTCCAATGAGGGCTCTTGCCACCACAGGGGCTGTGGTGGTCCTCAGGGAATTGCTTCTGGGTACCTGGTGGCATGATCCACTACCACCAGGATAAACCTGTGCCCAGATGCAGTTTGAGGGTCAAGGGGACCAACAATGTCAATCCCTACCCTTTCAAAGGGTACCCCTCCACCGGTAGTGGTATCAGGGGCCTTTGTTGTGCCACCTGCCTTACCACTGGCTTGGCATGTGACACAGGAGCGACAAAACTCCTTTGTGTCCTCTGACATATGTGGCCAATGAAAATGTGGAACAAGCCTGTCCCAGGTCTTGTTTTGGCCCAAGTGTCCTGCTAAAGGGATGTCATGTGCTAGGGTCAAGAGGAACCCCCTAAACTTCTGAGGTATTACCAACCTCCTGGTGGCTCCAGGGGCTGGGTCTCTACCCTCAGAATATAGGAGTCCCTCATCCCAATAAACTTTATGGGACCCACTAGCACTCCCAGCAGCCTCAGCAGCAGCCTGCTGTCTGAGGGGTTCAAGAGAGGGGCAGCACTGTTGCTCCTTACTCAGATCCTCCCGAGAAGGGCCCCTGCCCCCAAGAACTCAACCTGATCAGGCTCAAGTTCCTCTGGGGCAGTTCCTTCTTCAGGATTTGCTTCACCTCCCTCTGGGGGTGAATATGTGATCTGAGACAGAGGGGAAGGCACTGCCTTTACCCTACTGCTCCTCCTCTTGGGAAGCATCTGGTCCATTGTTCCAGGATCCAGAGCTGGTTCAGTGTCATGCATTCTTGCTTGTGACCTGGTCACAGCAAATACCTCTGCAGGGATGCCCAACATCTCAGCATGAGTCCATAACTCTACTTCAGACCAGGCTGAAGTCTCTAGATCATTGCCCAATAGACATTCGAAAGGGAGGTCTGCACTGACTACAACCTTCTTGAGGCCAGTTACCCCTCCCCAGGAGAAATTCACAACTGCCAGACTATGGTTGGTCCTGACATTGCTTGCATTGGTCACCTGGTATATTTCGCCCAGGATGATCTCTCCAGGGTCCACAAGATCCTCTGCCACCATGGTGACACTAGCACCTGTGTCCCTAAATGCCAAAGCCTGTTTGCCATTTATTACAGGCTGCTGTTTGTATTTGCCCAGATTACTGGGGCTCACTAGGAAGGACATATTAAGGTCTCCCTCACAAATCAGCATTGCCTGAGTGGGCACTCTGACTAGGTCAGAGTCCACTTCAGAACCCAGGGTCAACCCTACTACACCCTTATTCTGTGTACCACCTCCACCAGTAGCTGAGCTAGGGGAACAGTTGCCTTAGGGGCAGGAGTGGTGGTGGTTTGGTCTTTGGACTTGTTACAATCAGAAGTCCAGTGCCCTTTCTCTTTACAGAATTTGCACCAGGGCTTCTTTTGGCCTTTTCCCTTGTTGGATTGTGACTCCCCATCAGATGCAGATTTTTGGGGCCCTTGTGAAGACTTCTGGTCTTTTGACTTATCCCCACCTTTCTCAGAGCCCTTAGGATCTTGCTTCTTGGTGTCACCCCCTTGGTTCTGGGGTTTCTGCCTCACCCTGGTTCTGACCCATTTGTCTGCCTTCTTTCCCAATTCTTGGGGAGAGGTCAGATCTGAGTCCACCAGGTATTGATGCAACAACTGGTTCTGGCAATTATTAAGGATCTGTTCTCTCATCATCAGATTATACAATCCCTTGAAATCAGTAACCCTACTGCCAACCAGCCAACCCTCCAGAGCCTTGGTTGCACAATCAACAAAGTCAGTCCAGTCCTGAGTCTGTGCCTTCTGGGTGTCTCTGAACTTCAACCTGTACTGTTCAGTGGTTAAGCCAAACCCATCTATCAGTGCACTCTTCAGGACTTCATAATCATCAGCATCCTCTTCTCTAACAGTGAGGAGCTTGTCTCTACCTTTGTCTGAAAAGGAGAGCCACAAGATTGCTGCCCACTGCTTTTGGGGGACCTGCTGTACTCTACAGGCCCTCTCCATAGCAGTTATCCACTTGTGGATATCATCCCCACTCTGGTAGGGAGGAACAACCTTGCTCAGGTTCCTATGGTCCGGAATAGATTCTCTGCCTCTAGGGACACTGTTGCTGCCACCAAGGGGTTCTAACCTCTCTCTTCTAGAAGCTCTCTGGATCTCAAGGGCTTCTCTATCCAGTGCCAACTGCTTGGTTCTGAGGGCAACTCTTGCTTCCTCATACTGCAGCAGTTTGCACATTCTTTCAGAGGAGGTCTCTCTTATGGGAAAGTATGAGTTCCTCTGGT
The DNA here is from genome assembly GCA_963921515.1 of Calotriton arnoldi. Classification (NCBI taxonomy): domain Eukaryota; kingdom Metazoa; phylum Chordata; class Amphibia; order Caudata; family Salamandridae; genus Calotriton; species Calotriton arnoldi. Next base: position 2,657,999 of record CAWUFW010001308.1, read on the forward strand.
GGACAAATTCTCTGCCAGAGTGATAAGAGTGCTCAGATTCCCTGGAAGGGGACCTATGCCTCTCCTCCACTCTGTCAGCTCTCTTAGGGAGAATTCCTCTGTCCTTTTCAGGCCCCTTGAGGCCTGGCCCTTCAATCACAGAGTCCTGGTCATTCTGATTTTCATCATCTGACCCAGATACTGTAATCGACCCACCCACTGATTCAGACCCATTAGCTCCTAGAGCCAATCTAAGATCATCTGCTGTCAGCAGATCTATCAGGTGTAGGGTTGAGGGACTCTGTCCTAGCCTCAGGTGTCTTTCAACACACATGGCTCTCAAGTCAGAGAAAGCCGTTGTCCTTATACTGAGGCTGAGTGGATCCACTGGTTCCACCCTTTAAGGACATTCTAGTGTTGTGCAGTGTTGTACTACCTACACTAGTTTGTGGCCTACTGATACTAGCTTGAGCTGTACAAAGGGTGTGCTATCCCTTGGCACACAGCTCTAAGTTCAGTAGAACTTATTGATACTAAGCTTGACTTTATATGTACCTTAAGTACCTATAGTGGTTTTCAGTTAGTAATTCAAATAGAGATTTTCTGGTAAAACAATAGCAAGCTGGAATCCCACACGCTGCCCACCAATGTGAGAAGTTGGCCTGGTATATGCTGTCCACTAATTAAAGTGGACACCTTGCACCAGAACAATTCGACTCTTATGGTAGATAGGTTTAAGACAACCTTTATAGAAAGCTATGCTAGTGGTAGCTGTGGAGAGCAGCCTTCAGGCTAAGTCTTGAAGGAATGTAAAGCAGCTTGTTTTACCACACAATCTCTTGAATCACCAAATGATAAGACACCACACAGGTATATATATCAAATATATATGTATTTATTAATAAACACTCTCTACTAATCTCTTTATGAGATTAGATGTCAGGAACATATGTACAAGTCAAATGTTATCAAAATAAGTTTAGCACAATCGAATATCACAATCTTAGTTAGCTAGACCTAGGTCTAGGGCATCTAGAATCGAGGGACCCCCAAGAACCACCCCAGGTAGTTGTAGGAGACCGTAGTCAAACAATAAAATCCCCTTTGGGCGATTCAGTACGTCCACAAACTTACACTCTTACAACATATATCTCACCATAACACAACCATCAAAAGCCAAGTGTCTATACTTAAGAAATATTTATTTCAATTCCTTTACAAAAAATGTATCTACAAAAAATATTGTGCACAATCATTTACATACAAAATTTATTAAAATCATCAATTAAAAACATTAATTAAAACAGAATAAAAACATATATAACAAAGACAAAGATAGAAGGGAGAGATAGATAGAAAGATAATTTCTATTCATAGATAGAGGCTAATACATTAGACCCAGCTATCTTGGCGACGGAGGCATGCTGACCCCGTTTATGGCGTTTATTGATCTTGACAAGATAAACTACCGACTGGGATAGAACTGACGGGTCCTATTTGTTGAGCACCTGGATTAGAAATGCGCTTAGTGACGAATGACAAAAAGAGAGCTACATTTTCGTTTGGGAGATATCTATTCCTGTCCTGAGGAAGGTGGTGTGTTAAAGCGACAATATCCACTGAAACGCGTCGACACTAACTTGGAGAGGCATACTGTAGATTGTGTTGACATATGGTTTGGTTGCTGTAAAAACGCTATATATATGCAACACACATCAAACAAATGATCTGGGTCTAATGTATTGTAGAGTTGCAGAAACAGGCAAGAGAGGATCAGAAAAAGGGAACAGGGATGCAGAAAGAGGCAAGAGAGGTGCAGAAAGATGGAAGAAGGGTGCAGAAAGAGGGAAGAGGAGTGCAGAAAGCAGCAACAGAAGTGCAGAAAGAAGCAAGAGAAGTGCAGAAAGAAGCAACAGATGTGCAGAAAGAGGCAAGAGGGGTGCAGAAAGAGGCAAGAGAAGTACAGGAAGAAGCAACAGAGGTGCAGAAGGAGGCAAGATATCTGCAGAAAGAGGCAACAGAATGGCAGAAACAGGCAAGAGACGTGCAGAAAAAGGGAACAGGGGTGTAGAAAGAGGCAAGAGAGGTGTAGAAAGAGGGAAGAAGGGTACAGAAAGAGGCAAGAGGAGTGCAGAAAGAAGCAACAGAAGTGCAGAAAGAAGCAAAAGAAGTGCAGAAACAAGGACCAATGGTGCAGAAAGAGGCAAGAGGGGAGCAGAAAGAGGGAAGAGGGGTGCAGAAAGAGGCACAAGGGTTGCAGAAAGAAGGGACAGAGGTCCAGAAAGAAGCAAGAGAAGTGCAGAAAGAAGCAACAGAGGTGCAGAAGGAGGTAAGATAACTGCAGAAAGAGGCAACAGAATGGCAGAAACAGGCAAGAGACGTGCAGAAAAAGGGAACAGGGGTGCAGAAAGAGGCAATAGGAGTGCAGAAAGTAGCAACAGGAGTGCAGAAAGAAGCAACAGAGGTGCAGACAGAGGCAAGAGGGGTATAGAAAGAGGCAAGAGAAATGTAGAAAGAAGCAACAGAGGTGCAGAAAGAGGGAAGAGGAGTGCAGAAAGAGGGAAGAGGGGTGTAGAAAGAGGCACAAGGGGTGCTGAAAGAAGCAATAGAGGCGCAGAAAGAAGCAAGAGAAGTGCAGAAAGAAGCAACAGAGATGCAGAAAGGGGGAAGTGGAGTGGAGAAAGAGTCAAGAGGGATACAGAAAGAAACAAGAGAGGTGCAGAAAGAAGCAAAAGAAGTGCAGAAAGAGGGAACAGGGGTGCAGAAAGAGAAAAGAGTGGTGGCGAAAGAGGCAAGAGGGGTGCAGAAATTTGAAAGAGATTTGCAGAAAGAAGCAAGAGCAGTGCAGTAAGAAACAACAGAGCTGCAGAAGCAGGCAAGAGGGGTAAAAAGGAGGCAAAAGAAGAGCAAAAACAAGCTAAAGAGATGCGGAAAGAGGCTAGAGGGGTGCAGAGAGAGGCAAGAGAGGTGCAGAAAGAGGCAAGAGAGGTGCACAAAGAGGGAAGAAGGGTGCAGAAAGAGGCAAGTGGGATACAGAAAGAAGCAAGAGAGTTGTAGAAATAAGCAAGAGAAATGCAGAAAGAAACAACAGAGGTGCAGAAAGAAGAAAGAGCAGTGCAGAAAGAACCAACAGAGGTGCAGAAAGAGGCAAGAGGGGTGCAGAAAGAGGCAAAGAAGTGTAGAAAGAAGCAAAAGAGGTACTGAAATGGGCAAGAGGGGTGCAGAAAGAGGCAAGAGCAGTGCAGAAAGAACCAAGAGACATGCAGGAAAAGGAAGAAGGGTGCAGAAAGAGTAACGAGGGGTGCAGAAAGAAGGAAGAGAAGTACAGAAAGAAGCAACAGAGGTACAGAAAGAGGCAAGAGTGGTGCAGAAAGAGGGAAGAGGGGTATAGAAACTGGCAAGAGAGTGGCACAAAGAGGGAAGAGGAGTGCAGAAAGAGGCAAGAGGGGTGCAGAAAGAGGCAAAAGAGGTGCAGAAAGAGGCAAGAGAGGAATAGAAACAGGCAAGAGATGTGCAGAAACAGGCACTTGAATTGCTGAATGAAGCAACAGAGGTGTAGAAAGAAGCAAGAGAAATGCAGAAAGAGGCAAGTGAGATGCAGAAAGAGGCAAGAGAGGTGTGGAAAGAGGGAAGACGAGTACAGAAAGAGGCAACAGGGGTGCAGAAAGAAGCAAGACAGCTGCAGAAAGAAGCATTGGAAGTGCAGAATGAAGCAACAAGGGTGCAGAAAGAGGCAAAATAAATGCACAAAGAAGCGACAGATGTGCAGAAGGAGGCAAGAGAACTGCAGAAAGAGGCAGTAGAGTTTCAGAAACAGGCAAGAAAAGTGCAGAAAAAGGGAACAGGGATGCAGAAAGAGGCAAGAGAGGTGCAGAAAGACGGAAGAAGGGTGCAGAAAGAGGGAAGAGGAGTGCAGAAAGAAGCAACAGAAGTGCAGAAAGAAGCAAGAGAAGTGCAGAATGAAGCAACAGAGGTGCAGAAAGAGGCAAGAGGGGTGCAGAAAGAGGCAAGAGAAGTACAGGAAGAAGCAACAGAGGTGCAGAAGGAGGCAAGATAACTGCAGAAATAGGCAACAGAATGGCAGAAACAGGCAAGAGACGTGCAGAAAAAGGGAACAGGGGTGCAGAAAGAGGCAAGAGAGGTGTAGAAAGAGGGAAGAAGGGTACAGAAAGAGGCAAGAGGAGTGCAGAAAGAAGCAACATAAGTGCAGAAAGAAGCAAAAGAAGTGCAGAAACAAGGACCAAAGGTGCAGAAAGAGGCAAGAGGGGAGCAGAAAGAGGGAAGAGGGGTGCAGAAAGAGGCACAAGGGTTGCAGAAAGAAGGGACAGAGGTGCAGAAAGAAGCAAGAGAAGTACAGAAAGAAGCAACAGAGGTGCAGAAGGAGGCAAGATAACTGCAGAAAGAGGCAACAGAATGGCAGAAACAGGCAAGAGAGGTGCAGAAAAAGGGAACAGGGGTGCAGAAAGAGGCAAGAGAGGTGCAGAAAGAGGCAATAGGAGTGCAGAAAGTAGCAACAGGAGTGCAGAAAGAAGCAACAGAGGTGCAGACAGAGGCAAGAGGGGTGCAGAAAGAGGCAAGAGAAATGTAGAAAGAAGCAACAGAGGTGCAGAAAGAGGGAAGAGGAGTGCAGAAAGAGGGAAGAGGGGTGTAGAAAGAGGCACAAGGGGTACTGAAAGAAGCAATAGAGGGGGAGAAAGAAGGAAGAGAAGTGCAGAAAGAAGCAACAGAGATGCAGAAAGGGGGACGTGGAGTGGAGAAAGAGTCAAGAGGGATACAGAAAGAAACAAGAGAGGTGCAGAAAGAAGCAAAAGAAGTGCAGAAAGAAGGAACAGAGGTACAGAAAGAGGCAAGAGGGGTGCAGAAAGAGGGAAGAGGGGTGTTAAAGAGGCATGAGGGGTACAGAAAGAAGCAAGAGGGGTACAGAAAGAAGCAAGAGAGGTGCAGAAAGAATCAAAAGAAGTGCAGAAAGAAGGAACAGTGGTGCAGAAAGAAGCAAGAGGAGTTCAGAAAGAGGGAAGAGGGGTGCAGAAAGAAGCACGATTGGTGCAGAAAGAAGCAAGAAAGGTGCATAAAGAAACAAAATAACTGCAGAAAGAAGCAACAGAGGTGCAGAAAGAGACAAGAGGAGAGCAGAAAGAGGGAAGAGGAGTGCAGAAAGAGGCACAAGGGTTGCAGAAAGAAGGGACTGAGGAGCAGAAAGTGACAAGAGAAGTGCAGAAAGAAGCAACAGAGATGCAGAAAGGGGGAGGAGGGGTGGAGAAAGAGGCAATAGGGGTGCAGAAAGAAGCAAGAGAGGTGCAGAAAGAAACAAAGGAAGTGCAGAAAGAAGCAACAGAGGTACAGAAAGAGGCAAGATGAGTGCAGAAAGAGGGAAGAGGGTACAAAAAGAGGCACAAGGGGTGCAGAAAGAAGCAAGAGAGGTGCAGAAAGAAGCAAGAGAAGTGCATAAAGAAGCAACAGAAGTGCATAAAGAAGCAACAGAGATGCAGAAAGGGGGAAGTGGGAAGGAGAAAGAGGCAAGAGGGATACAGAAAGAAGCAAGAGAGTTGCAGACAGAAACAAAATAAGTGCAGAAACAAGGACCAGAGGTGCAGAAAGAGGCAAGAGGGGAGCAGAAAGAGGGAAGAGGGGTGCAGAAAGAGGCACAAGGGTTGCAGAAAGAAGGGGCAGAGGTGCAGAAAGAAACAAGAGAAGTGCAGAAAGAAGCAACAGAGGTGCAGAAAGAGGGATGAGGGGTGGAAAAAGAGGCAAGAGAAGTGTAGAAAGAAGCAACAGAAATGTAAAAAGGGGAACGGGTGGAGAATGTGGTGAGAGGGGTACAGAAAGAAGCAAGAGAGGTGCAGTACGAAACAAAAGAAGAGCAGAAAAGGAACAGAGTTGCAGAAAGAGGCAGGAGGGGTGCATCTAGAGGGAAGACGAGTACAGAAAGAGGCACAAGGGGTGCAGAAAGAAGCCAGAGAGGTGCAGAAAGATGCAAGAGATGTGCAGAAAGAAGCAACAGAGCTGCAGAAAGAAGCAAAAGCAATGCAGAAAGAGCAAGAGGGGTGCAGAAAAAAGCAAGAGAGGTGCAGAAAGAAGTATGAGAAGTGCAGTAACAAGCAACAGAGGTGCAGAAAGAGGCAAGAGAAGTACAGAAAGAAGCAACAGAGGTGCAGAAAGAGGCAAGAGACGTACAGAAAGAGGCAAGAGAGTTGCAGAAATAGACAAAAGAGGTGCAGAAAGAGGGAAGAGTGGTGCAAAAAGAAGCAAGAGAGTTGCAGAAAGAAGCAAGAGTAGTGCAGAAAGATGCAACAGAGGTGCAGAAAGAGGCAAGAGGGGTGCAGAAAGAGTGGTGCAGAAATCGACATGCGTGAGGCAGAAAGAAGTAATAGAGGTGCAGAAAGAAGCAACAGAGGTGCAGAAAGAGGGGAGAGGGGTGGAGAAAGAGACTAGAGAGGTGCAGAAAGAAGCAACAGAATTGCAGAAAGAGGGAAGAGGGGTGCAGAAAGAGGCAAGAGGGATGCAGAAAGAAGCAAGAGAGGTGCAGAAAGTAACAAAAAAGGTGCAGAAAGAAGGAACAGAGTTGCAGAAAGAGGCAAGAGGAGTGCAGAAAGAGAAGAGGGGTACAGAAAGAGGCACAAGGGGTGCAGAAAGAAGCAAGAGAACTAAAGAAAGACGGAAGATAAGTGCAGGAAGAAGCAACAGAGATGCAGAAAGAAGGAAGAGGGTTTGAGAAAGAGGCAAGAGAAGTGCAGAAAGAAGCAACAGACATGCAGAAAGGGGGAAGAGGGGTGGAGAAAAAGGCAAGAGGGGTGCAGAAAGAAGCAAGAGACGTGCAGAAAGAAACAAAAGAAGTGCAGAAAGAAGGAACAGAGGTGCAAAAAGAGGCAAGAGGGGAGCAGAAAGAGGGAAGAGTGGTGCAGAAAGAGGCACAAAGTTTGCAGAAAGAAGGGACAGAGGTGCAGAAAGAAGCAAGAGTATTGCAGAAAGAAGCAACAGAGGTGCAGAAAGAGGGATGAGGGGTGGAAAAAGAGGCAAGAGAAGTACAGAAAGAAGCAACAGAGATGCAAAAAGGGGGAACAGGGATAGAGAAAGTGGCGAGAGGGGTGCAGAAAGAAGAAAGAGAGGTGCAGAAAAAAGCAAAAGAAGAGCAGAATGAAGGAACAGAGTTGCAGAAAGAGGCAGGAGCGGTGCAGGAAGAGGGAAGACGGGTGCAGAAAGAGGCACGAGGGGTGCAGATAGAAGCCAGAGACGTGCAGAAAGAAGCAAGAGAAGTGCAGAAAGAAGCAACAGAGCTGCAGAAAGAATCAAAAGCAGTGCAGAAAGAGGCAAGAGAGGTGCAGAAAGAAGCTTGAGAAGTGCAGTAACAAGCAACAGAGGTGCAGAAAGAGGCAAGAGAAGTGCAGAAAAAGGTAACAAAGGTGCAGAAAGAGGCAAGAGAAGTACAAAAAGATGCAAGAGAGTTTCAGAAATAGGCAAAAGAGGTGCAGAAAGAGGGAAGAGTGGTGCAGAAAGAAGCAAGAGAGGTGCAGAAAGAAGCAAGAGTAGTGCAGAAAGATGCAACAGAGGTGCAGAAAGAGGCAAGAGGGGTGCAAAAAGAGGGATAATGGGTGCAGAAAGCGGCACAAGGGGTGCAGAAAGAAGCAAGAGAAAGGGGTGCAGAAAGAAGCAACTGAGGTGCAGAAAGTGGGAAGAGTGGTGGAGAAAGAGACTAGAGAGGTGCAGAAAGAAGCAAGAGAGTTGCAGAAAGAAGCAAGATAAGTACAGAAAGAAGCAACAGAGATGCAGAAAGAAGGAAGAGGGGTGGAGAAAGAGGCAAGAGAAGTGCAGAAAGAAGCAGCAGACATGCAGAAAGGGGGAAGAGGGGTGGAGAAAGAGGCAAGAGGGGTGCAGAAAGAAGCAAGAGAGGTGCAGAAAGAAACAAAAGAAGTGCAGAAAGAAGGAACAGAGGTGCAGAAAGAGGCAGGAGGGGTGCAGAAAGAGGGAAGAGGGGTGCAGAAAGAGGCAAGAAAGGTGCAGAAAGAGGCAAGAGGGGTGCAGAAAGAGTCAAAAGAGGTGCAGAAAGAGGCAAAAGAAGTGCAGAAAGTAGAAGATATGTGCAGAAAGAGGCAAGAGAAGTGCAGAAAAAGAAAGAAAGGTGCAGAAAGAAGCAACAGAAATGCAGAAAGAGGCAAGAGAGGCGCAGAAAGAAGCAAGAGTGGCTTGCACACCATTAGTACCAATTTAACACCCACATTTAGCAATAAGTAACAGGTGACCATTCTAGGTTTACAAAGGACCTTTCACCACGCTGTAACACTTGACGCTGCATTTTTGGTAACGTTTGAGCCGTTTGAGCTAGAAACAAGGCTTTTTTTGTTCAAATCTGTAGAATAGGCAGCAGATGATGGATTATGTGGCTAATGCAGAAAATGTATAATTGTGCGAAAGTTGGTGCAGCCAAACAGTCGCATATTTCCAGTGGCCCTGCTCATAGCTCTGACTAGGTCCAGAAGTGCTCCTCAGTGAATCCTTCTTTTTTTCGTCTCATTGAGTTGTCAGTTTAGCTTCTATGGAAACGAGGAAAACTAAACCTGAGGTTACCACTCCACAACACAGACTACCATACCACATAATTACTCTCCATAACACATAATCCCACTCTACATAATTCCTATACACTAAATACCACATACTTTCTATCCACATAATTTCACTGCACAACATACCACATAATTCCACTACACATAACGTACATCCACTCCACTACAAAAACCATTAGTAAAACACTTTTACATTTACAACGCCAATAGCTCTAACTCTTGCAAATGCGAGACCAGTTAAATTACAAATGCTTCTTTAACTGGTAGTCACGTTTGCAGACTGGTGGAGAAAGGGGGCTGGGCCTCCAACCAGCGCTCAGGAATTCCACTGCATAGGACTTACAGGAGGTACCAGGAGGGCTTCTTGGCCCCCAAAGTCCCTCAGGAGTAAAGTTGACTTCATCCCCCAACCAGTACATTGCCAGGAGGTGCGTTTGCAGAGTGGCGGAGAAAGGGGGGGTGGCCTCCGAAGACCTCTTAGCAATCCCACTGTGTGCGACTTGGTGGAGGTAACAGGAGGGGTAGTTGGCCCACAAGGATAACCTTGGGGGCCAACTACCCCTCCTATTACCTCCATCAAGTCCCACACAGCAGCATTGCTAAGTTCTCAGCAGGCCACGCCCCCTTTCCTCACCACTCTGCAAACGCACTCCCTGGCATGCTCTTGGATGGGGATTAAAGTCCACATCGCTGCTGGGGGTCCTTAGGGGTCAACTAGCCTACCTGATACCTCAGGTATGCCCCAATAGTGGGATTGCTGATAGGTGGACTCAGGCCACGCCCCCTTTCTCCACCACTCTGCAAATGCACCTCCTGGCACACTCTTGGTTGGGGGATGAAGTCCCCTTGCCTCCTGAGGGTCCCTGGGGGCCAACTAGCCTACCAGATGCCTCCAGTAAGCCCCACACAGCTGGATTGCTGAGAGCGGTCTGAGGCCACGCCCCCTTTTTACACCACTCTGCAAACGCACCTCCTGGCACACTGCTGCCCGGGGGATGAAGTCCACTTTAGTCCTGAGGTTCTCAGGACACAAGAGGACCTCATCGCCCCACCAGCAATGACCCAAGAGGTGAGTTTGTAAAGTGGTGCAAAAAGGGGCGTGGCCTTAGACCACCTCTCAGCTATCCCACTGTGTGGGGATTACTGGAGGTACCTGGTGGGCTAGTTGGCCCCTAAGGACCCTTAGCATTCAAGGGGACTTAATACCCCAACCCAGAATGCACCAGGAGGCGTGTTTGCAAAGTGGTGCAGGGTGTGTGGCCCCCCTTCTCTTAATATTTTTTGGGCCCTGGGTACCCCATGCCCCAGGGCCTGGATAGCCTTTTCTTTTTTTATTATTTTGGAGGGGGCCCCCTCCTGTGGCCTTTATCGGCCACGGGGACCCCATCCCCCGGGGCTGGCCCTCAGGTTGGGGATGGCGGGGGAGCCCTGATGCCCCCGCGGTCCCTGCCGGAGACGGCATTGCTTTTGCGCAAGGGGAGCTGCTAACATGCAGCTCCTCTTGTCCAAAAGCAATTCTGCTTTGCTTCTTGGAAGCGAGAGCAGGCTTCCTGCTCTCGCTTCCAAGAAGCAAAGCAGTGTTTGCTATGGCAGGGTGGGAGCCATGCTCCCGCCCTGCCATAGCAAACTGCAATGTCCCGGGGATCGGCACCCCGGGACATTGCAGGTGCGGGCCCTGGGGGGTGGCAGTCCTCAGGGCCATTGAGGGCTCCAGGTGGGGGGCCACATGGTCCCCCTCCCAACTGTTTAAAGCCCCGGGGAGGTGGTGGTCCCCGGGGCCAGAGGGCCACAACAGTGCCCGCATTATAATGAAGAGTGCCCTGGGGAGCTGGTGGTACCCAGGGCAGTGTGGGGGGGCTCGAGCCCCCCACACTTTTGTTTTCAAATAGCCCCGGGGAGGTGGCAGTCCCTGGGCTTGGGGGGGCCTGCAAGGTCCCCTTGCCCTAAAATAATAATGACCCAGGGAGGTGGCGGTCCCTGGGGCAGCGTGTGGGGGCCCCCGCTACATAATTAGGTATTGCCCCAAGGACCTGGCCCACCCAGGGACTTATAGAAAACGAAGCACAGGAGCCCGCCCTATGTTTTTTTTTTGTTTTCGGCCGGATTCGCGCACCCAGCGCAAGATCGGCCGATTTGGTTTTTTAAAAAAATGCTTTTATTTGGCCCGGGGGGTCCTTGTGGGACCCCTGAGCAGGCCTAGGGTTTCAGGGTGTTTCTACCCTGCTCTCTTTTCTTGTTTTTTATCCTTTTTTTTTACTGTTTTCTTGTGACTCGGATTTACCGAGTCACAAGATGGCTGCCAACACTTCCTGGTTTGGAGTGTTGACAGCCAATCAGAATCAAGCTCATGCTCGGGAGGGTTCGCAAATCCTCCTCGGCCCTCAGATATCGATATTTTTATTTTTTTAATTTCTCAGGAACTACTGAACGGATTTACACCATTTTAAAAAAAGCACACTTTCTGAACCAAGACCTACCTTTTTGCTAAATTTGGTGTAATTCCATTCAGCAGTTCGGGCTGTAGCTTTGTCTAAAGTTCCTATGGCAATTAACATGGGAAAAACATGATTTGAGACCCCCTTTTTTCTCGGTCCCCAATTGACGAATTACCCCGGAACTTCTAAGACAGGAGCTGACTGGAGCGCCCCATTAGTTTTGAAAATTTCACAAAGATTCGTCAAACGGCGCCAAAGATATTGGCAAATCAAAAAATGCTTTTCCCCATGGAAACTAGGTCCTAACTATAACTACCTACTGGCAACCGCCAGTAGTAATATGTATATATATATATGTATATATATATATATATATATATATATATATATCGCAGAATACTCCTTCTCATTGCGCCATTTCCATACGCGCGAAGAACGAGCACGAACCACTGGAGTTTGTCTCACTGCAATGTTTATTCTTGCTCCCAAACGAATGCAGCAGCCATGACGCGTTTCGTCCCTCCCAGGGGACTTGATCATATATATATATATATTACCTACTGGCGGTCGCCAGTAGGTAGTTATAGTTAGAACCTAGTTTCCATACGAAAAGCATTTTTTGATGTGCTTATAGCTTTGGTGTCGTTTGCTGAATCTTTACGAAATTTTCTAAAAAGTTCCTCTTTTCAGGTGAGCTCCTATCCTGAAAGTTTGGGGGTGATGCATGAAGGGGGGGCTGAGAAAAAAGGGGGGCCCCAAAACGTGTTTTCTCCATGCAATTTCCATAGGAAACTTTAGACAAAGTACAGGTCAAACTGCTGAACGGAATTACGCTAAATTTGGCAGGGAGAAAGATCTTGGTCCAGAAAGCATGCTTTTGTTTAAATGGGGTAAGTCCGTTCAGTAGTTTTAGAGAAATATCAAAATTTACAGATATTGATATTTGAGAATTCTGACATCTGATTGGCTGAGGCGTTACGAGCACGAGCGTGTGGCTCATTGGTTGTGAACTGTTGAAACTAGGAAGTGTTGGCAGCCATTTTGTGACTGACTTGAAAGGTGTAGGGCGAAACAAAAGAGAAAAATTGTATAAGAGGGTATAGTAGGAACACTGTGGTCTTAGTTTAAGCAGTCTGTACGGTGCAGAGGCAGGGAGTTTGAATGTTGCGTAGGCCATGGAAATCACGTCCGCAGACGTGGAAATCACGTCCGCAGAACAACGGTGCGCGGTATTGCGGCAAGGTTGCATAGGCTCTGGAAATCCCGTCGGATAGGAAAAGCATTTTTTGATGTGCTTATAACTTTGGCGTCGTTTGCCGAATCTTTACGAAATTTTCCAAAAAGTTCCTCTTTTCAGGTGAGCTCCTATCTTGAAAGTTTGGGGGTTGATTCGTGAGGGAGGGCTGAGAAATAAGGGGGGTCCCAAAACGTGTTTTCTCCATGCAATTTCCATAGGAAACTTTAGACAAGGCTACAGGTCAAACTGCTAAACGGAATTACACCAAATTTGGCAGGGAGAAAGGTCTTGGTCCAGAAAGCACGCTTTTGTTTAAATGGGGTAAGTGCGTTCAGTAGTTTTAGAGAAATATCAAAATTTACAGATATCGATATTTGAGAATTCTGACATCTGATTGGCTGAGGCGTTACGAGCATGAGCGTGCGGCTCATTGGTTGCGAACTGTTGAAACTAGGAAGTGTTGGCAGCCATTTTGTGACTGACTTGAAAGGCATAGGGCGAAACAAAAGAAAAAAATTGTATAAGAGGGTATAGTAGGAACACTGTGGTCTTAGCTTAAGCAGTCTGTACGGTGCAGAGGCAGGGAGTTTGAATGTTGCGTAGGCTATGGAAATCACGTCCGCAGACGTGGAAATCACGTCCGCAGAACAACCGTGCGCGGTATTGCGGCAAGGTTGCGTAGGCTCTGGAAATCCCATCGGGAAAATAACAATGCGCCGTATTGCAGCCTTCCTTTAATATAATGCGCAGTAATGTTTATTTATAATGCGGTGTTCACTTTTATCACAGACAGTGCCACTTTCTTACACGTAAATTAATATTATGTGGGAGGGCGTGTTCTGTTCGTGTGTCTGGAACAAAATTAACGTTTAATTGGCTGAGGTGTTCCAACAACGAGCTCAATGTTCATTGGCTGCTAACCATTGAAAGTATGTGTTGCCAGCCATTTCCTCCCCATCCGCAGAGTAGCAGGGACATCTGATTGGCTGACGTGTTCCAAGCAGGACCTTCCCAAGCTTAATGTTCATTGGCTGTGAACCATTGAAAGTACAAGTGTTGCCAGCCATTTCCTCCCCGTCCGCGGAGTAGCAGGGACATCTGATTCGCTGACGTGTTCCAAGCAGGACCTTCCTAAGCTTAATGTTCATTGGCTGCAAACCATTGAAAGTATAAGTGTTGCCAGCCATTTCCTCCTCGTCCGCGGAGTAGCAGGGACATTTGATTGGCTGACGTGTTCCAAGCAGGACCTTCCCAAGCTTAATGTTCATTGGCTGCAAACCATTGAAAGTATAAGTGTTGCCAGCCATTTCCTCCCCGTCCACGGAGTAGCAGGGACATCTGATTGGTTGACGTGTTCCAAGCAGGACCTTCCCAAGCTTAATGTTCATTGGCTGCGAACCATTGAAAGTAGAAGTGTTGCCAGCCATTTCCTCCCCATCCGCAGAGTAGCAGGGACATCTGATTGACTGACGTGCTCCAAGCAGGACCTTCCCAAGCTTAATGTTCATTGGCTGCGAACCATTGAAAGTACAAGTGTTGCCAGCTATACCCTCCCCCTCTGCGGAACACCATGGACATTTTATTGGCTAAACTGTTCCTAGTACAAGTTTGCTCATTATTGGCTGGGAACGGTTCACTGTTGTGAACCATTTTGTGACGCACTTCAATGGAGTACGGGAAAAGAAAGTAGTAGCGGGGAGGGTAGGAACACTATTAACTCTGTACAGTGGTCACAAGGTGGTGGAGAGGGATTGTGAAGGTAAAAATAGTTTTTTATATATTTTAAGGGCCATTTATATAATTGGCGTGGGGTGTGCAAATCACGGCGGGTAAATAACAAAGTGTGTTGCGGTCTTCTTTTATTAAGTTTGCGGGTGGGATACTTCCCAGGAGCACTGTTTAGTTATAATGTGGTGTTTACTTTTCTAACGGGGAGCTGTGGTTGTGCAGCAAAAATTTCAGTCTAGGTTTGAAATAGTTTTTATTAAGCAATTACAAATATACTTTGTTCGGAAACTGAAGCTGTATATATCAAAGGGGTTTAAACAATGTGGACGACCCCACTATAGTGGGGTCGTCCACATTGTTTAAAGTTCATTATCCTTTTGGGGAACGGGACGCACCTCCTGCCTCATCCCTTGCTCTCCCATTGATTTTTTCTTCTATATCAAAGGGGTGACAAATAAAAACGCAATTCATAAAATATCCCTTAAGCGTGGGCACACCCTCCCTTTTTTTCTGCTATAGTTTGTAAAAGTGTTGCCCCATATTCTTGATAATATAAGAGGGCATGAGTTACTTTTAGATAAAGTAGAAAAGAAGTGCTACAAGAAACACTCCCGCACTACATCATCTCAGGTCACAAGAACAATAACAAGTAAAAAACAGTTAAACACAAATCACTTTATATTACATAGAAATGTACGCTTTATCATTTTTTATAATTTCTATTATTGTAGAATTCGGGAAAGTTCGGTCGTAGTGCTTAGATCACGTACTCCTTTAAGAATATATAGGATAGTAGTATAATAATATACACTACTGGTGGTATATATTCTATAGGGAGAAGGTGAATAGAAACCGCAACAGACAAAAATAGAAATAGTAAAATAACATTCAGAAATGTAGGGTTTATCAAAGGTATTCAGTAAGAAAGTATCTATGGAAACGATTTTTTTTAAACTGCAATTTCCCAAAATATTGTCACTGTAAAAATATCTGATCAAGTAAGTTATAAGGGTCAGTAAACTGTATTTCAGATGGTTTACTCCTGGCGGCGAGAAATCTCCAATTCCTGTTGTGTGGAAATATCACACTCTTACAATATACACAGTGTCACTGATGGCACACAAAAAGGAAAAGGAAAATGAAGTCATCAATACAAAACAAGATCAATAACGAAATACTTTCCAGCGATGAGTATGTTGAGAGCTTCTTTTCTCTGGGACTTCGAAATCTTTCATCTTCGCGCCTACGGGTCATAAAGTGCTCTGAGATCACAATGACTGTTAATATTATAATATACATATTCACAGTATATGATCCCAAGAAAGAAACAGAGTAAGAACGAGAAGGTGCTGACGTTAAATATAAATCTTTAGTCTTCGCGTCGACGGGTCATAAACTCCACTGAGGTCAGTATAAATGTTCATATTACAATATACATACTCACACTATATGATCTCAAGGGAGAAATAGACTGAAAACCAGAAGCTGCTGACGTTACATATAAATCTTTAGTCTTCGCGCCAACGGGTCACAAACTCCTCTGAGATCATAATGTGTGGTTATTATAATATACATACTCACACTATATGATGTCAAGGGGGAAATAGACTACAAACTAGAAGCTGCTGACGTTACATATAAATCTTTAGTCTT
This sequence comes from Calotriton arnoldi, assembly GCA_963921515.1. Taxonomy (NCBI): domain Eukaryota; kingdom Metazoa; phylum Chordata; class Amphibia; order Caudata; family Salamandridae; genus Calotriton; species Calotriton arnoldi. The sequence goes on from CAWUFW010001308.1 coordinate 2,673,592, forward strand.
CGCGCCGACGGGTCACCAACATTTCTGAGGTCAAGTACAGTGTCAATATTATAATATACAAAGTCACACTATATGAGCTCAAAGGAGCCAGAACAGGAACAATGTTTGCTGTATTCTCTCTGTTTCTGAAAACAAGCTGCTGACGTTACATATAAATGGCAAAAAGAACCAATAACACTTTTTTCTAAATACAAGTGTTTAAAGATTGACAAATAGCTATGTATTATAAATATCTAGTATTGCATAATCAAACAACTTACAACTCAGGATTATGTTTTGTGGCCACAAAAGAAGAATCCGACTGTAGAAAAGAGCACCTGCATCACTAAATGGAGACGCGTAAATAACTCGCAAAAACGAAACTAATCTATCAACGGGTGTGGTTTATATACTTTTTGGTTATTCAGTAGTCTATGGAAGGAAGATCCGGCTCCGCCCATTTAGATGTCACGTTTTACAGTTGACACGTGCTCACGTTTTAACTGTTTCACTTGTGCACGTGTTGGGAAAAGTTACAAAATGTGAAGCGGAAAAAGTTTCGATTTCGAACCTAACACGTATAAGGTCCTTAATATGTATATACGTTGGAGAGCTTAAAAACTGTTACCCGGAAAACCATGTCATTTCCATTATCATGAGTAAATACATTTATTGATTGCCGTAATTCTAAATAGAAGACATAAAAAAAAAGATCTATCAGAATAGAAGAAAAAAAAACGTGATAATATTTCTCATCACTATGGTTTTAAATTAAAAAAATGAGAGCATTTGTAAACTGTACAGCTAACCCTGGAAAGGTGTGCCTGCGCTCGAGGGCGTCGGAAAGATTAAGCAAGGTGTTGCCCACAGTGACATAGTGGTGGGCTAACGTGCCGCTGGAGCCGGGAATCGAAGTGCGAACGCTGCTGTTCAAAGTCAGGTATCATAGCTGCTCCCTCACACTTTTGCCACACTTATATGTTAATTAGTGCTAATTAAGTTTTAAACATTGTTAAATTATAACTTATAACAGACTACTGTTACAGTTAGTTTTTCACTACAAAAAGTATGCACGTCTTTTTTAAATTTAGTTAAAAACAATATAGGTTTTAGGGACATTGTAGTTAGAAATTAGCATTTAAAAAACCTTTGAAATTCACTGAAAAAACCATAGGTTTCAGGGACGTTATTAGTTAGAAATTAGCATTTAAAAAACCATTGAAATTCATTGAAAAAACCATAGGTTTTACAGATGTTATAGTTAGAAATTAGCATTTAAAAAACCTTTGAAATTCACTGAAAAAACCATAGGTTTCAGGGGAGTTATAGTTAGCTGGACATTTCACTCGTACAAAACCATAGAAATTCCACTGATATAGTTAGTTCAGCTAACTATAACTCGCGCCCCCACTGCTCATGACGTCACATATTACATCATTCATGGCATGGTCAGTGACATCACTGATGACATCACTGATGACATCTGAAATGACATCACTGATGACATCATCCACGTGAAAATCTGATGCACCTCCTCACAGTCTAATATAACCTTTAATACACCCACTGTAAAATACAGACTACCATTTTCGAAACCATCGAGACACCAATACCAGTTACTACATACGCACTCTTTCATTCCTAGGTCTACACACACATCCACTCATTCACCCATACATTCACTTATACATGCAGTTACTCATCACTACAACACTATGATATGCACTCATACACCTATTCAGACACTCACACACTGCCACTCATCCATGGAGTTACTCACACACCTAGTCACTCATGCAAAGAATCAATCACACTCCCATTTACTCACCTATACAGTTATACACACACCACCTCCCTAATTCATACAGATACTAACGCATAATTACTCTCTTATATAATCCCTGATACAAGTACACACTCATCCATACAGCCACTCTCACAATCACTCACTCTCACATATACTCATTTATATACAGCATCACTCACATATACTGCCTTTTACATATGTAGTTACTCACACATGTACCACTGAGACATCCATTCACTCACCAACACACCCATACACACACTCACCCACCCATACAGCTGTTTCCACATGCACTCTTGAACCCATACACCCAGTGAATCAACCACTCACACATCAATGCACAGAGTCACACACCTCCAACCCACCCACACAAACACTCAGTCTCCCATACAAATACTCAGGCAAACAATCAATAACCCATATAAACACTCATGTAGCTACTGACCAACCCATGTAGCAGCTTACACAACAACAGACAGACTGATACACACATTCACAAAGTTTAGTCACTAACCCATGCATTCAGTAAGACATGTTTAATCACTCACTTATACAATCAGTCACACACCTGTAAAATCCCCCATCCAGACACTTATACACCCACTCATTCTTCAATACACCTAAGAATATATGTAAAACAAATTTAAAAATTACAGAAACACAAAGTCACTGGATGATGTCATCAGTGATGTCATTTCAGATGTCATCAGTGATGTCATCAGTGATGTCACTGACCATGCCATGAATGATGTAATATGTGACGTCATGAGCAGTGCATTGCGGGGGCGCGAGTTATAGTTAGATGAACTAACTATAACAGTGGAATTTCTATGGTTTTGTACGAGTGAAATGTCCAGCTAACTATAACGCCCCGGATACCTATGGTTTTTTCAGTGAATATATATATGGATTTTTGCGGTTTGGGTGTATGGCGGACCCAGGGGAGAAGTTCATTTCACCAGCAACATTGTCGCCATCCAGCTTTGCCACAGTTTTATTAATCCAGGACTCATGATGAGATTTAGTGGAGCCGATGCAAGACATTCACCTGGTGTGCAGTGAGAGGTGCATGCTGGGCATTGTAGTTTGCCGATGCAGCTACGGTGCTTGTGGTCTTGTTATTCCAGCCCACCTGGATTGCCACCAATGACAAAACGATGTGAACTATTTTAAAGCGGATTGGCTGAAGGGACTTTCGTTGCAGCAGGCATTTGAAAAAGGCATTTACGTCCGAAACGCGTCATGCCATGCTGGAATAAATTTCTTACCTGTTACTCCCGCTGTGTCCCTCTGGTTCTTTGCATGATAAGAATCTTTTTAGGCATATATATTATCTACTGGCGGTCGCCAGTAGATAGTTATAGTTAGGACCTATTTTCCAATAACTTTGGCGCTGGTTGACGAATCTTCGCGAAATTTTCCAACTTGTTGGGGCGCTCCGGTCCGCTCCTATCCTGAAAGTCTTGGGGTGATTCGGCAAGCAGGGGCCGAGAAAAAGGGGGTCCCAAAACGTGTTTTCCCCATGCAATTTTCCATAGGAACCTTTAGTCGCAGCTACAGCCCGAACTGCTGAACGGAATTACACCAAATTTGCCAAATAGGTAGCCCTTGGTTCAGGGTCGTGCCTTTTGCTTAAATGGTGTAAATCCGTTCAGTAGTTCCTGAGAAATTTGAAAAGAAAACACATATATATCTGGGCGGAGCCTAACCACACATGTCATCGTGAGATCTGATTGGCTGTCAGCACTTCATCCTGGAATTGCTGGCAGCCATCTTGGGACCAATATAAATGATAGTACCCCATTGAAATGCATTGTAGTGAATCGAAGATTTTGAGGGTTACCAAAAGGAGAACTATAAAGGGTGATAACAGACTTTAGTTACATTAGAATTCATTTGTTGATGGTACCATACTAATTTCAGGAATTGTGGTGTGTTCTAAGGTGATTTTACCCTGTGAAAAACCTTCTGCTGGGATATCATGAATCATGTTTGAGAGAAAACTATTTTCACATGCTTGTCCCATACAGTTTTGGAAGGTGCTCCAGAAGCTAAAATGAGAGCATATTTTCTGTAAATTCACATTATCTTTCTCGGTCATGTGAGAATGAAGTCTGACATTCTCAGTAAAACATATACATCCAACAAGGGCAGAGACTGTCAGTTGATTCCTTTGTGTTCTACTGCAGCTTCCCAGAGTGTTCTAAAGAACAACTAGAGTGCTAACAGCCTTACTTATGACAAAAGTATGGCACACCTGAAGCCATCTTGATTGGAATAAACCGGTAACATTTAAAACATTTAATTTAAAAAGGAACAAAATGATGGGGTTAATTTTGTCATAGAAATTATGGTTAGTGCTGTAGAAAGAAAAATTAGGACATGTTTCAAGTGTGATCTCAAATATCTTCCTGTTATATTTCAACAGGAGCAGCCTGTCAGTTGATGCCTTTGTGTTCTACTGCAGCTTCCCAGAGTGTTCTAAAGAACAACCAGAGCGCTAACAGTCTTACTTATGACAAAATTAAGGCACACCTGAAGCCATCTTGATTGGAATAAAATGATAACACTTAAAACATTTAATTTAAAAAGGAACAAAATGAGGGGGTTCATTTTGCCATAGAAATTATGGTTAGTGCTGTAGAAAGAAAAATTAGGACATGTTTTAAGTGAGATCTCAAATATCTTCCTGTTATATTTCAACAGGAGCAGAATGTCGTTGATGCCTTTGTGTTCTACTGCAGCTTCCCAGAGTGTTCTAAAGAACAACTAGAGCGCTAACAGTCTTACTTATGACAAAAGTATGGCACACCTGAAGCCATCTTGATTGGAATAAACTGGTAACACTTAAAACATTTAATTTAAAAAGGAACAAAATGAGGGGGTTCATTTTGCCATAGAAATTATGGTTAGTGCTGTAGAAAGAAAAATAAGTGCTAAAACACTACCCCCAGCACGACACCCTACACTACCCAAACATAACTGCACTACCCTAAACCCTAAAACACTACCACCAGCACGACTCCCTACACTACCCAAACACCACTGCACTACACTAAACCCTAAATATACCCCCAGCATGACCACCCACACTACACAAACACCACTGCACTACCCTATACCCTAAAACACGACCCCCTACACTACACAAACACGACTGCACTACCCTAAACCCTAAAACACTACCCACAGCATGACCCCTTCACTACACAAACACCACTGCACTGCCCTAAACCCTAAAACACTACCCCAGCACTACCCCCTACACTACCCAAACACCACTGCACTAACATAAACCCTAAAACACTACCCCCAGCACAACCCCCTACACTACACAAACACCACTGCACTACCCTAAACCCTAAAACACTACCCCCAGCACGACTCCCTACACTACCCAAACACCACTGCACTACCCTAAACCCTAAATCTACCCCCAGCACGACCCCTACACTACCCAAACACCACTGCACTACCCTAAACCATAAAACACTACCCCCAGCATGACCCCCTACACTACACAAACACCACTGCACTACCCTAAACCCTAAAACACTACCACCAGCATGACCCCCTACACTACTCAAACACCACTGCACTACCCTAAACCGTAAAACACTACCCCAGCACGACCCCCTATACTACCCATACACCACTGCACTACCCTAAACCCTAAAACACTACCACCAGCACGACCCCCTACACTACTGCACTACCCTAAACCCTAAAACACTACCCCCAGCACGACCCCCTACACTACCCAAACACCACTGCACCACCCAAACACCACTGCACTACCCTAAACCCTAGAAAAGAAACCCCCACCCCATGCCCAATCCCCCTTACCTCTCACTCCTCATGGTTCCTCTCTCCTCGTGGTTCCTGCTTCACGTCATCTCTGAGGGGCGGTGCACGTCGTTGTGAGGAAACAGAACAGCCTCTGTTTCCTTACAACGACATGGATCGTCTACATGTTTTTTAGAACGCATGGTCATTTACCATACATACCTTTACAACAAAATTCGTTGTAAAGGCATGCGTGGTAAATGACCATGCGTTCTAAAAAAATGCGTAGTAATGACTTCGTGATGTACAACGCATGCGTGGTAATGCATGCGTTGTAATGGTATCGCAAAGTAAAAAAGTCATTGTAACGGCTGTTTACCGATCGAAGCTGGCCCCTGTTCTTCAGTGAGACGTTTATTTGATTAATTAGGAGGAAGGAATGTGGGGGCATATTAGCAAGGGCACTATCGCCGCTTTAGCGGCACTTTTTGCCGCTAAAGCGGCGATATTTATATCGCCCTATCAGCAAACTGTCTCTAACAGCAGTTAGAGACAGTTTTCGGGCATTAGCGCCCGTTTTTTTACCGCTTTGCATGTCAGCGATATTTATCGCTAATGACATGCAAAGTGGGCGTTCCCGACGAACAAACCAGGGAAACACTCGCTAACAGGCCTATCGCCTATTAGCAAGGTGGCCATGGCCCCAGTTAGCGACGTGAAAAGTCGCGCTAACCGGGTCATCGCCTATTTATTTAACACCTGCAATTAGCAGGTGTTAGCCATACCTAACATGAGGGGGTGGATTATGCTGATACGACCACAGGGTCGTATCAGCAAGGTGTTCTCCCTTCTCCATGCAACATCGCTGGTTTTTCAGCGATGTTGGCCCATTTCCTCGCTATCGCTGGAATATTCATCGCCATAGCGCTAATCGTTGCTAATACAGCGTTAGCGTGGCTGATATATTCCAGCGATAGCCGGCGATAAAAAAAATCACGCTAAGCAGGGTTAGCGATGATTATCGCCTCTTCTTGCTAATATGTCCCGTGGTTTTTTTACCGAAAAGTGCATTCCCGGCTGTTGTATTGTGAAAGTGTCCGCGTGGCCTGGTTTCACTTTCGGTGAGAGAGTGGAAGAGTCTGTTTGGATCTAAAGGAGTTCTGTTGTTGGACGGGGCCGGCGCGACATGTCATCAGAAAACATAGCTAATGGAAAGCGTCTTCCCTGAAGTGTGGGGCAGTGCCATGAGAGGTCAACGAGTGTGCGTCCCACCGCAGTATGACCGTACCGCGTGACCCATGTGCCGCCTCCAGGGTACGGGAGGCAGAAGCGGCATCGCAGGTCCTCTTGAAGATCGTTGTAGCACTAATTCTACATTTTGGTACTAGGGCATTTTAACTTCGTTGTTCCTGCCAGATACAAAGAGAAGATCCTGTGTTATTCAGTGCCCTCGTTACCTTTTTGTGGGTTGTGGTGCTTGTCACTTCGCTGCCCCGCCGGTGCACACGACTGGGCACCCCACCTCGTGTGCCATCTGCAGGGCCTCTGCCCCTCGGATCACTGGTTTCGGTTTCTGGAGTGGCAACATAAACAGTTGCTCCCAAAGGACTAGCCTGAACACTTAGGTGAATATCCCCTGCACCAGCATTCCACGGAAATTCTTTCCTAGCTCTCCCACGTCAATGAGCACGGCTCCGCTCACGACACCGTATGATGTCATCGGAGCCATAAGAGGACCTCGTCGGTGTGCTGACGTCAGTTCCACCCATTTTTTCCGTGCCACCGAGGCAAACAGGGGACCGAGACATTTTCACATGTATACATAGTATAATAAATATATATATATTCACTGAAAAAACCATAGGTTTCAGGCACGTTATAGTTAGAAATTAGCATTTAAAAAACCTTAGAAATTCACTGAAAAAACCATAGGTTTCAGGCACGTTATAGTTAGAAATTAGCATTTAAAAACCTTAGAAATTCACTGAAAAACCATAGGTTTCAGGCACATTATAGTTAGAAATTAGCATTTGAAAAACCTTAGAAATTCACTGAAAAAACCATAGGTTTCAGGGGCGTTATAGTTAGTTGGACATTTCACTCGTACAAAACCATAGAAATTCCCCGTTATAGTTAGTTCAGCTAACTATAACTCGCGCGCCCGCAATGCACTGCTGATGACGTCACATATTACATCACTCATGACATGGTCAGTGACATCACTCATGACATCACTGATGACATCTCAAATGACATCACTGATGACATCACTGATGACATCATCCTTGTGATAGAGTGGCAGACCTCCTCTCACCCTAATATAACCTTTGATACACACACTCAAAAATACAAACTAACATTTTCAAAACAATGGACATACCAATACCAGTTACAACACACCTATTCATTAATTCCAAGATCTACACACACATCCACTCATTCACCAACAGTCCCTATACAGTCACTCATACATGTACTCACTCATCATATGTACTCATACACCTATACATCCTGTTACACACCGCCACTCATCCATAGAGTTACTCACACACATAGTCACACATGCAAACAAAGTATCAAACATCCATTTACTTGCATATACAGTTATACACACACTACCACACTTACTTCTACAGAAACTTACACATACTTACTCTCTTAAACAATCACTTATAGAAACACCTACTTATTTGTACAGGAACTCTTCCAATCTCTCACTCTCACATATACTCACTTATATACACCAATACTCACATATACTAGTTTAAAACATATGTAGTTACTCATAAAGACACTATTGAGACAGTCATTCACTCACTAACACACCCATACACATACTCATCCACCTATACAGTCCTGCACACATGCTGTCTTCAACACATACAAACAGTGAGTCACTCATTCATGCATCTATGCACTAAGTAATACCCCCACCGAACCATACAGACACTCAGACACTCATACTGATACTCAAAAAACCAACTAATAACCCATATAGACACTCATGTAGCTACTCACCAACCCATGCAGCCACTTATACACAAAGTGAGAGACTGATACAGATATTTTCATATTTAAACATTACTCACTAACCCATGTATTCACTAAGATACACTTAGTCAGTTATACAATCAATTTTACAAAAAAAAATCATCCATTTAGACACTTATATACCCATTTATTCTTCCATCGACCTTGAGATATACATATATAAAACATATTTAATTTTCAGAAAAACACACATTCACTGGATGATGTCATCAGTGATGTCATGAGTGATGTCATGAGTGATGTCACTGACCATGTCATGAGTGATGTAATATGTGACGTCATCAGCAGTGCATTGCGTGGCGCGTGAGTTATAGTTAGCTGAACTAACTATAACGGGGGAATTTCTATGGTTTTGTACGAGTGAAATATCCAACTAACTATAACGCCCTGAAACCTATGGTTTTTCAGTGAATTTCTAAGGTTTTTAAATGCTAATTTCTAACTATAACGTGCCTGAAACCTATGTTTTTTTCAGTGAATATATATATATATATATATTCACTGAAAAAACCATAGGTTTCAGACACGTTATAGTTAGAAATTAGCATTTAAAAAACCTTTGAAATTCACTTAAAAAACCATAGGTTTTAGGGACAGTTATAGTTAGTTGGACATTTCACTCGTATAAAACCATAGAAATTCCCCCGTTATAGTTAGTTCAGCTAACTATAACTCGCGCGCCCGCAATGCACTGCTGATGACGTCACATATTACATCACTCATGACATGGTCAGTGACATCACTGATGACATCACTGATGACATCTCAAATGACATCACTGATGACATCATCCAGTGACTGTGTGTTTCTTTAAAGTTTAAATATGTTTAATATATATAGGGAAAGGCGTATTGAAGAATGAGTGGGTGTATAAGTGTCTGTATGGATGATTTAGTAGGTGCGTGACTAACTCTATAAGTGAGTGATTAAACGTATCTTACTGAATGCATGGGTTAGTGACTAAACTGGGTGAATGTCTGTATCCGTCTGTCTATTGCTGTGTAAGTGGCTGCATGGGTTTGTGAATAGCTACATGAGTGTCTATATGAGTTATTGATTAGTTGTCTGAGTATCTGTATGGGTGCCTGAGTGTTTGTGTGGGTGGGGTGTGTGCGACTCTGTGCATAGATGTGTGAGTGGGTGATTCACTGGGTGGATGGTTTCAAGAGTGCATCTGTGATAGACTGTATGGGTGGGTAAGTGTGTGTAAGAGTGTGTTTGTGAGTGAATGTATGTCCCAGTGGTACATGTGTGAGTAACTAAATATGTGAAAGACAGTATATATGTGTGTTGGACTATATAAATAGCTATAAGCAAGAGTGTGTGATTGTGAGAGTGACTGTATGGATGAGTGTGTGCTTGTATCAGTGATTGTATAAGAGCGTAAGAATGTGCTAGTATTTGTATGAGTAAGTGAGCTGGTGTGTGTATAACTGTATAGGTGAGTAAATGGCAGTGTGTTTAATTATTTGCATGACTGACTAGGTGTGTGAGTACCTCTATGGATGAGTGGCGGTGTTTGAGTGTCTATATAGGAGTATGAGTGCATATGATAGTCCTGTACTGAGTGACCGTAAGTATGAGTGACTGTACGGGTGAGTGAGTGGATGTGTGTGTGTAGACCTAAGAATCAGTGAGTGGGTATGTAGTTATTGGTGTTGGAGTGTCTATGGTTTTGCGAATGGCAGTCTGTAATTTAGAGTGGGTGTATCAAAGGTTATATCAGGGTGTCAGGAGGTGCATCAGATTATCACGTGGATGATGTCATCAGTGATGTCATCAGTGATGTCATTTGAGATGTCATCAGTGATGTCATCAGTGATGTCACTGACCATGTCATGAGTGATGTAATATGTGACGTCATCAGCAGTGCATTGCGGGCGCGAGTTATAGTTAGCTGAACTAACTATAACGGGGAATTTCTATGGTTTTGTACGAGTGAAATGTCCAACTAACTATAACTGTCCCTAAAACCTATGGTTTTTTAAGTGAATTTCAAAGGTTTTTTAAATGCTAATTTCTAACTATAACGTGTCTGAAACCTATGGTTTTTTCAGTGAATTTCAAAGGTTTTTTAAATGCTAATTCCTAACTATAACATGTCTGAAACCTATGGTTTTTTTCAGTGAATTTCAAAGGTTTTGTAAATGACAATTTTTAAATGTATTAATTGTTATATTTATTTTTTTGATACTGATTTACTACATTTTTTTAAACTATTTATTTTTACATATTTTATTTTTTAAATTACATTGTAATTACATTATACATTACATTACTTTCTCAGAATGAATTACTTTAGTTTAAATACTTTGCAAATAGGCAATAGACTTTTAAGTATAGTAGTTACAGTTGTTGCAATGGGCAACACAATTTCAAACACAATGCAACATTGAGCTCAATGTGAATTTCTAGTTAAATGCAATTAGTTACTTTATGGATTACTTTTCTAACCACAGGACTGGATCCTAGATTCAGTCCTGGGACATCTCCTGTAAACAGTTGAGTAAAAGCGTTTTGGTTACAGTAGTGATTTTTAAGGAATATTATTGTATTTTAAAAGTTGACACTTAGAAACATTTTCACATAGAATCACCAATGTTATCATATGGGAGGAAATTCACTTAGCAGGTAAGTAGTGTTATCGTTACTTTTTCTTACTCAGTGGTGGATCCTGTATCCAGCACTGGTGCATCTCCTGTAAACAGTTGAAAGAATGCGTTTAAGTCATACAGGCGATTTTTAAGGAATATTTGTAGTTTGTGAAAATCAACACTTTGAAACTTTTCTGCTGAAAACCAGACAATGGATTCCTATGGAAGGAAATATAAGTTACTGGTAAGTACGGTTAAAATTACTTTTCAGGATCAGTACTGGGCTGAAAGATGCAGCACTGAGGTCTCTCCTGATAACAGGTGAGTAAATCGGAATTCGTATTTTGGCTGATTTTAGAGGAATATTTGTATGTTTCAAAAATCGACACTTAGAAACTTTTTCAGCAAAAAGCAGGCAATGATATCCTATGGAAGGAAATTCAAGTTACTGGTAAGTACGGTTAAAATTACTTTTCAGGATCAGTACTGGGCTGAAAGATGCAGCACTGAGGTCTCTCCTGATAACAGGTGAGTAAATCGGAATTCGTATTTCAGCTGATTTTAGAGGAATATTATAAAGTTCCAAAACTCCACACTTAGAAGAATTTCCAAGTGAAACCAGTCAATGATATCCTATGGAAGGAAATTCAAGTTACTGGCAAGTACGGTTAAAATTACTTTTCAGGATCAGTAGTGGGCTGAAAGATGCAGCACCGAGGTCTCTCCGGATAACAGGTGAGTAAATCGTAATTCGTATTTCGGCTGATTTTAGAGGAATATTATAAAGTTCCAAAACTCCACACTTAGAAGAATTTCCAAGTGAAACCAGTCAATGATATCCTATGGAAGGAAATTCAAGTTACTGGTAAGTACGGTTAAAATTACTTTTCAGGATCAGTACTGGGCTGAAAGATGCAGCACTGAGGTCTCTCCTGATAACAGGTGAGTAAATCGGAATTCGTAGTTCGGCTGATTTTAGAGGAATATTTGTATGTTTCAAAAATCGACACTTAGAAACTTTTTCAGCAAAAAGCAGACAATGATATCCTATGGAAGGAAATTCAAGTTACTGGTAAGTACGGTTAAAATTACTTTTCAGGATCAGTACTGGGCTGAAAGATGCAGCACTGAGGTCTCTCCTGATAACAGGTGAGTAAATCGGAATTCGTATTTCGGCTGATTTTAGAGGAATATTATAAAGTTCCAAAACTCCACACTTAGAAGAATTTCCAAGTGAAACCAGTCAATGTTAGCCTATGGAAGGAAATTCAAGTTACTGGTAAGTACGGTTAAAATTACTTTTCAGGATCAGTACTGGGCTGAAAGATGCAGCACTGAGGTCTCTCCTGATAACAGGTGAGTAAATAGGAATTCGTAGTTCGGCTGATTTTAGAGGAATATTTGCACAATGGTGAAGGGAGGGGGGCGGGGCCTGAGGTGACATCTGTGCAAACGCACCCCGTTGCGCGTTTTAAGTTGGGGGATTAAGTCCCCTTGAATCATGAGGGTCCCTGGGGTCCAACTAGCCCACCCTGTACCTCCAGTATGCGCCAGGGAGCAGCGTTGCAGAGAGGTGTTCAGAGGCCACGCCCCTTTTTGCACCTCTCTGCAATGCAGCTCTGTGGCGCTTTCTGGACGTACCTGTTGGGCTAGTTGGCCCCAGGGACCCTCAGGATTGAAGGGGATTTAATTCCCCATCTTAAAACGCGCCACGGGCCTGTTTGCACACATGTCACCTGAAGCCCCGCCCCCTCCCTTCACCACTGTGCAAACGCGCCCCGTGGCGCGTTTTAAGTTGGGGGATTAAGTCAATTTGAATCCTGAGGGTCCCTGGAGTCCAACTAGCCCACCATGTACTTCTAAAAGCGCCACAGAGCTGCGTTGCAGAGAGGTGTAAAAGGGGCGTGGCCTCTGTACACCTCTCTGCAACGCAGCCCCTGGCGCATACTGGAGGTTCCTGGTGGGCTAGTTGGCCTCAGGGACCCCCAGTATTGAAGGGGAATTACTTCCCCTTCTTAAAACGTGCCAGGGGGCGCGTTTGCAGAGTACTGCAGGGAGGGGGGCGGGGCCTCCGGCACGATGCCGGTCGTTTTTTTTGTTTTTGTTTTTTTTTTAATGGGAGGGGGGCTGCGTGGCCCCCATTCCCTTGGCCACTTTTGGCCCCGGGGACCCCATCCACCGGGGCCTGTGCATTTTTTTTTTTTTAAATTCCCCAAAAAAGCGGGAAGGGGCCGCGTGGCCCCCCTTCCCTGGGCCTGTATTGGCCCCGGGGACCCCATCCCCCGGGGCATGCCCTCAATGTTTTTTTTTATTATTTTGGAGGGGGGCTGCGTGGCCCCCCTCCTCAGGCCATTTAAGGCCCCGGGGACCCCATCCCCCGGGGCCGGCCTTGCCCTTTTTTTAATTTTTTTTTTATTTGGGGAGGGGGGCTGCGTGGCCCCCGTCCCGGGCCACTTATGGCCCCGGGGACCCTATCCCCCGGGGCCAGGCCTCTCGTTGGAGACTGTGGGGGGGTCCCCAATCCCCCCACAGTCCCAGCCGGCTTCCCGCCTCCTGCGCGAGCCGGCATTGCTTTTCCACATGGGGAGCAGCTAACATGCTGCTCCCCATGTGGAAAGCAGTTGAGTTTGCATTTTGAAAGAGAGAGCAGGTTTCCTGCTCTCTCTTCAAAATGCAAACCAAGTTTGCTATGACAGGACGGGAGCCGCGAGGCTCCCGTCCTGTCATAGAAAACTACAGTGTCCCGGGGGTAGGCACCCCGGGACACTGCAGGAGCCGGCCCTGGGGGGTGGTGGTCCCCAGGGCCATCACTGGCTCCAGGAGGGGGGCTGCGCGGCCCCCCTCCCAACCATTTCACAGCCCCAGGGAGGTGGTGGTCCCCGGGCTTTGGGGTCCGTAACGGACCCCCATATTCAAATCTTTAGTGCCCCGGGGAGGTGGCGGTCTCAGGGCGTGTGGGGGCTGGAGCCCCCCACACAGGTTAACATTTTTTTAAAAAGAAGCCCCGGGGGGTGGCGGTCCCCGGGGCTGCGGGAGGGCAAAGAGCCCTCCCGCACCATTATTTTCTAAAGCTCCGGGGGGTGGCGGTCCCCGGGGCGTGGGGGGCCTTAGAGGCCCCCCACATTAAATCTAAACCCCCCACCATGCCCCCGGGACTTGGCCCACGCGGGGCAAATAAACATCGAAGCGCGGAGACCGCGCTTCGATTTGTTTCTATCGGCAGGATCCGCGCACCCTGAGCGCATCCTGCCAATTTTTTTTTTTTTAAATGCTTTTTTCTGCCTAGGGGGTCCTTGTGGGACCCCCTGAGCAGACCTAGGGGGTTAGGGTGTTTCTACCCTGCCCCCTTTGTGCGTTTGCACACTTGCGATTTTTTTTTTCTCTCGGCGGGATCCGCGCACCTTAAGCGCATCCCGCCAATTCTTTTTTTAAAAAAAATGCTTTTTTCTGCCCAGGGGGTCCTTGGGACCCCCTGGGCAGACCTAGGGGGTCAGGGTGTTTCTACCCTGCCCCCTTTTTGCGCTTTGCGCACTTGTTTCTGTCCCTCGGTTCTACCGAGGGACAAAATGGCTGCCAACACTTCCTGATTTGGAGTGTTGACAGCCAATTAGCATGCAGCTCGTGATCGGGAGGGTGCGCGAATCCGACGCGGCCATAGATATATATGTGATTTTCATTTTGATTTTCACAGGAACTACTGAACGGATTTACACCATTTAACAAAAAGGGTTTTTTCTGAACCAAGAACTACCTCTTTGCCAAATTTGGTGTAATTCCGTTCAGCAGTTCGGGCTGTAGCCGTGTCTAAAGTTTCCTATGGGAAAATGAATGGGGAAAACACGTTTTGGGACCCCCCTTTTTCTTGGCCCCCGCTTGACGAATCACCCTGAGACTTTCAGGGTAGGAGCGGACCGGAGCGGGCCATAAAGTTTGAAAATTTCGCGAAGATTCGTCAACCGACGCAAGAGTTATTTCAAATAGAATGTCGCGGATTTCCTATGGAAAATAGGTCCTAACTATAACTATCTACTGGCGACCGCCAGTAGATAATATATATATATATATATATATATATATATATATATATACACACAAACAACCAGCTCCCAAAGAGTTATCCATGGAAGAAGGCACGGACTGGAGGCAGTCAGGATACGACATCTGTTTTATTTAATCAGGTCATCCTCAATCCCAAAGATACAAGAGACATATATATATATGCACCAGAAAACTCATGCACCTTCGCTGCATGAGAGTCAAGCCCTCCAATTGAGAGTGGTTTAAAAACTTCTTTATTTAACAGGTAAATCAGCAGCATAGCAAGCATAACGCGTTTCAATCCATCCGGATCTTAGTCATATGAAAATTCGAGGGGCAGGTGCTGAATGTTTTAAATACACTGCAGAGTCAAACAGAAAGGAAGGACTCAAGTGCGGATGCTTTCTTTGTATGTAAAGCACACTGACAATTAATAAGTGAAATTCACTGTATCTCATGTTTTAACGGATCAGATGACCTTTGTAATAACCCATACTCTGTTAAATATACTGCAAATGCACTCTTTGTCATACTAGTCGAGTTGGTTAGTCACTGATCAAAATATTCCAATGTTGCCAGGACTGCAATGTCCAAAATGCCTTGCGCCTATATATATATATATATATATATATATATATATATTCACTGAAAAAACCATAGGTTTCAGGGACGTTATAGTTAGTCTGACATTTCACTCGTACAAACCAAGATAAATTCGGCCGTTATAGTTAGCTGAGCTAACTATAACTCGCTTCCCGCAATGCACTGCTGATGATGTCACATATTACATCACTCATGACATGGTCAGTGACATCACTGATGACATCTCTCATGACATCTCAAATTACATTACTGACTGTTTCTGAAAAGTTTAAGAATGTTATCTCTATATACGCCAAGGTGTTTTGAAGAATGAGTGGGTGTATGAGTGTCTGTATGGATGATTTAGTGGGTGCGTGACTGACTGTATAAGTGAGTGATTAAACGAGTCTTAGTAAATGTATGGGTGAGTGACTACTCTTTGCGAATGTCTGTATCAGTCTGTCGGTTGGTGTGTAAGTGGCTGCATGTGTTGGTAAGTAGCTACATTCTCATTCTCATTGCGCATTAATTTAGGTCAGCGGTCTAGTTGTAGACGCTGACGCGATCAATCGGCTTTAAAAACCGCCGATGACGCTTCCGCGTTTGGCGCCTCGCCTTTAGTTTGAGCATTATTCTTGAGTGAAGGGCTGATTTTATTGCACTTAGTTTTAAAAAAGAAGTATATTTTAATTCATTGCTGTTACTGTGTGTGTTTAAACTTGTGGGGGGATCACGAGCTGTGTTCAATGCTCGAGGGGGGAATTCTCATTGCGCATTAACAGCGGTCTAGTTGTAGACGCTGACGCGATCAATCGGCTTTAAAAACCGCAGATGACGCTTCTGCGCAGCGGGCGCGCCGCCGGCGCACCAAAGGCGCGCCAAAGGCAAGCTCGTCTGCGCCCGTCCACGCCAGACCGGGCCCAGGGGCCAGAATTCCTGTTGAACTCCCCTCTGTTAGCCATATGTATACCAGGGAACAGCTCACCAAACTTAGAGGTAAGACCAATAGTGAGTGCTTCATGTTATGCTGCCAGATAGGATGAGACCTCCTTGCACCCACTGTGATTTTAAATTTTGCCCCACTCTTTTACCCTATGGAATCACGGATGATAATAATAAAATTAAAATGCTACTTCTGAATTGCCGATCTTTACCTAAACATGCCATTGAGATACACTTACTTATTGAGGACAATAGCCCGGATGTTCTATTTCTTACTGAAACCTGGCTAAATAAGGAATCTGACTATGCTATTGTCCGAGCTTTGCCCCCAAATTATGTCATTTTGAGGCAAGACCGAGATAGCGGCCGAGGCGGGGGCATTGCTATCATCTACAAAAATATTTTTAGATGTAGGTTTACTAATAATCCCTTACCTGACTGTGAGAGTTTAGCCTTCTCAATTAGCTTTTCTCCCACTAATACCTTTTCAGGAATTTTAATATACCGCCCCCCGGGTGTATCTACTCATTTTTGCAAGGATCTCCCAGATATTGTCGCCAATTTGGCGAGCCCCCTACCTAATTTTTCTATCTTGGGCGATTTTAATATACACCTTGATGAATTGTCTTCTAACGCCTCTCTTGATCTTATTGAAGGCTTGGCCACATTTCAACTCAAGCAAAAAGTGACTGGCCCTACCCATGATCATGGCCATTTGCTTGATCCTATTTTTACTAATATACAGAACCTTACGGTGGCTGACCCTATCCCGGTCCCTTGGTCAGACCATTTTTTACTCTCAATTACATGGAGATTATCTGACCCCTTGTTGCCACTCGCAAAAATAAGAAAATGTAGTCGCATTTGGTCCAAATTACCGGTAGGAAATTGGATCACCGAGTTAAATAATTCAGTCCCCTTACCTCAGGCTAACCCCATTATTGCCAATAATAATTATAATAACTGGCGTGAATGTTCTCTAGATACAGTGCTCCCCAGGAAAGAATCCTTTCATCAAGTGGGAATCAACAAAAAAGCCTGGTATTCTCAGGAACTGAGGCAACTCAAACAATCGTGCAAAAAATTGGAAAGGAAATGGAGAACGGATTATTCTGCGAATAAAAAAGCCAAATACAGAGAGGCAATTAAACTGTACAAAAAAGAAATAAAGGCTACTCAATCGAGTTATTACCATGACAAGATTGTCTCCGCAGCCAACTCCCCCGTGAAATTTTTAAAATCACAAAATCTCTTCTTACACTTCCCAGCCCTATCTCTGCCCCTGATAGCTCCCAGCAGCGGTGTGATGAAATCGCAGAATATTTCTCGGCCAAAGTCCAAAAGATCTATAAGACTTTTTCACATCCTAACCCCATTAATGACGGTGTCATCTCGAAACAGCTAACCTTGTTGGAAGAGTTTCCCCCTCTTTCCTTATCATCCACGCAGGAACTCCTCAGACAACTGAAATCGGGCTCTCCCATAGACCCTGCCCCTCCGTCCATTCTAAATCTAATCCCCGAAATAGTTTCTCCAGTTATACGGGATGTGATAAATTCCTCCCTTCTTAGCGGAGTGGTGCCCCCTCTTTGGAAACAGGCTAGGGTCAAGTCTAACCCTGGGCGTAGTTCGCGAAGTAATGCTTCGCGAAGCTACGCAAAGTGCAGTTCGCACTACGCGAGCTACGCGTAGCACTACGCGAACTGCGTAGTGCGTGTTCGCAATGATTGCACAGTGCCGGATGCTTGTCCGCACTGTGCAATCATTGAAAACGGCATCTTGCACAGTGCGAGCTGTCTTTTACTGCCGCTCGAGTAGATTTTTACTCGAGCGGCAGCTTTCTCAACGCGGACTGGTAGTTTCTCATCGCGAGCGGTCGCGAGCATACGCGACCACTCGCAATGAGAAACCTGACCTCCCCGCGTTGAGAATCTCGCCGGGAGGTTTATTTTCCACGCTCGTGATCGGCACCTTGATGTTGCTGATCGCGAACGAGGAAAAAGTCTCGCCGGGATGTCATTTTGCTTGCTCGCGGTCGCCAACTTGACGTTGAGGACCTCGAGCAAGCAAAAAATGACCGCTGCACTACGCGTGTTTGCACTGTGCTACGTGCAATTCGCGTAGTGCGAAGTAGCGCAAACTTCGCAAACTACACGAGCGTAGCGTAGTTTTCCGCCCAGGCCTAGTCAAGTCACTCTTAAAAAAGACAAATCTTGACCCGGAGGACTGGGCGAACTATCGGCCCATTTCCTTGTTGTCTGGAATCAGCAAGTTAGCTGAAAAACATGTCAATTCGGTCCTGTCAACATTTCTGGAAGACAATAAGTGTCTTCATCCCTCTCAGACAGGCTTTAGATGCCAACAGGGTACTGAGACGGCCCTTATTGTTGTGATAGAAGAGACCAGGAAAATCATGGATGACGGAGGCTGCGCTGCTCTGATATTGTTAGATCTTAGCGCAGCCTTTGACACTATCAATCATCAACTTATGATTCAGAGATTTAAGGAGGTGGGGTGGCAGGAGCTGCATTGGACTGGTTTCAGTCCTTCCTTGAAAATCACTGCTTCTGCGTCTATGAAGGCGAAGTTGCATCAGAGCATATCCCTCTGCAGTGTGGAGTCCCCCAAGGATCATCACTAAGTCCCACCATGTTCAATATTTACATGAGTTCTTTAGCTGAATTGGTGTATCCTTGGGGATCCAGATCGTCACTTACGCTGACGATACGCAATTAGTGGTCTCCCTTAGTCAGAAGGACAAATCTGAGCCTGGTCTTACATCATGCTTGGGAAAGATCTCTGAATGAATGGATAAGTCATTTTTGAAACTAAATGGAGCTAAAACAGAACTTATGCTTCTTGGGCATACTGTCCCTGCCAGTATTGATGCATTATGGCCCAGCGGTCTGGGTCCTCCACCTGTACCAAAAACTAAGATTAAGAGTCTGGGAATTTGGCTCGATTGTAAGCTAGATTTAAAAGTACAGGCTTGTAAAGTTGCAGCTAGTTGTTATGGACTTATCAGGATGATAAGGAAGATCCTTCCTCTTCTTCCTTTTGATGCTAGACAGGTGTTAGTCCAGGCGCTGATACTCTCGCGACTGGACTATGCAAACGCAGTGTACCTCGGTGCACCCCAGGGAACTACCAACAGATTACAAATCGTTCAGAACTGTGCTGCTCGCCTATTAATGAACATCCCTAAACGCAGTTCAGCCAAACCAGCCCTTATCAGTTTGCATTGGCTCCCCATTCAGGCCAGAATTAGCTTTAAGGCGATGTGCATTGTTCACAAAGCTATTTCTGCAAAAGGCTCCCCATTGATCCAGTCTATGGTTCAACTCTATCACCCTAACAGGATGCTGAGATCCAATCATAAACGCTTACTCATAGTGCCTATGATTAAGCGAGTTCGAACAGGAGGTCGGCCGTTCTCATACAATGCAGCCACGCTATGGAACCGGATTCCTGAGTATATCCGCCTGGAACCTAACTATTTTAGTTTCAGGAAACAGCTGAAAACGTTCCTTTTCTCCTGAGCTTGCTGACTGAGGCGCCACATTAAGCGCTGGGATGCCCTCGGGTAGCCATGCGCTATATAAGTGCGTATTCATTCATTCATTCATTCATTCATTCATTCATTCATTCATGAGTGGCTATATGGGTTAATGATTGGTTGTCAGAGTACCTGTATGGGTGCCTGAGTGTCTGTATGGATGGGTAGGGAGTGTGTGACTCCCTGCATGGATGTGTGAGTGGGTGAGTCACTGGGTGAAGGGGGTCATGAGTGCATCTACGAGCAGCTGTATGGGTGAGTGAGTGTGCGTATGGCTGTGTTGGTGTGTGAATAGATGTCTCGGTGGTATATGTGTGAGTAACTACATATGTAAAAGGCAGTATATGTGAGTGTTAGAATATATATAAATGACTGTATTGATGAGTGTGTGCTTGTGTTAGTAATTGTATAAGAGAGTAACTATGTGTTAGTATCTGTATGAATAAGTGAGGTGGTGTGTGTATAACTGTATAGGTGAGTAAATGGGAGTGTGATTGATTCTTTGCATGACTGCCTAGGTGTGTGAGTAACTATGGATGAGTGGTGGTGTGTGAGTGTCTGTATAGGTGTATGAGTGCATATGATAGTGCTATATTGATGAGTGACTGCATGTATGAGTGACTGTATGGGTGAATGAGTGGATGTGTGTGTAGACCTAAGAATCAGTGAGTGGGTATGTAGTAACTGGTATTGGTGTGTCTTTGGTTTCGAAAATGGTAGTCTGTATTTTAGAGTGAGTGTATCAAAGGTTATATTAGGGTGTGAGGAGGTGCATCAGATTATCACGTGGATGATGTCTTCAGTGATGTCATTAGTGATGTCACTGACCATGTCATGGACGATGTAATATGTGACGTCATCAGCAGTGCATTGCGGGGGCGTGAGTTATAGTTAGCTCAACTAACTATAACGGCCGAATTTCTCTGGTTTTGTATGAGTGAAATGTCCAACTAACTATAACGTCCCTGAAACCTGTTGTTTTTTCAGTGAATTTCTAAGGTTTTTTAAATGCTAATTTCTAACTATAACATCCCTGAAACCTATGGTTTTTTCAGTGAATTTCAAAGGTTTTTTAAATGCTAATTTCTAACTATGCCTACAGAGGTAGGACATGTGCAGAAAGAGAAAGAAATGCCCAGAAGGAAGCAAGAGAAATGCAGAAAGAGGCAACAGAATTCCAGAAAGAGGAAGAAAGGTGCAGAAAGAAGCAAGAGATATGCAGAAAGAACCAACAGAGGTGCAGAAAGAGGCCTTGTTGCAAAGACATCCTGTGGCCTGGCCACCCCCCAACTTTTTGCTGACTGGTACTAGTGGTAACTGACTCTGACTGACTCTGGGCTCTGCCTAACCAGGCCCGGAGCCAGTGCTATGCTGAAAGACACTTAGAATACAGTGAAAACACCTACATACACTAGGATACACTATGGGTTGTGGTACCCCTGTGTTTGGCATGACCTCCCCTGTAAGGCCCTAGTACATATTAGGGCAGGGAGGTTAAAAGTACCTCTAAGTCCCTAGCATATAATAGGGCATGGCAGTTTAGAGGCCAGCAGCCCTTTTCTGCACTTGCATTTGTGCACTGCTGAGCCTGAGGTCAGTTTAAAAGTAGCCCTGTGTGTGCAGAAAGAGGCAAGAGAGGAGCAGAAAGAGGCAAGAGAGGTGCAGAAAGAAGCAAGAGAAGTACAGAAAGAAGCAACAGAGGTGCAGAAAGAGGCAAGAGAAGTTCAGAAAGAGGCAGCAGAGGTGCTGAAACAGGCAGAATAGGTGCAGAAAGAGGGAACAGGGGTTCAGAAAGAGAGAAGAGTGGTGGCGAAAGAGGCAAGAGGGGTGCAGAAATTTGAAAGAGAGGCAAAAGAAGAACAAAACAAAGCTAAAGAGATGCAGAAAGAGGCTAGAGGGGTGCAGAAAGAGGCAAGAGAGGTGCAGAAAGAGGCAAGAGAGGTGCAGAAAGAGGCAAGTGGGGTACAGAAAGATGCAAGAGAGGTGTAGAAAGAAGCAAGAGAAATGCAGAAAGAAACAACAGAGGTGCAGAAAGAAGCAAGAGCAGTGCAGAAAGAACCAACAGAGGTGCAGAAAGAGGCAAGAGGGGTGCAGAAAGAGGCAGAGAAGTACAGAAAGAAGCAAAAGAGGTGCAGAAAGGGGCAAGAGGGGTGCTGAAAGAGGCAAGAGCAGTGCAGAAAGAACCAAGAGACGTGCAGGAAAAGAAGAAGGGTGCAGAAAGAGGCACGAGGGGTGCAGAAAGAAGGAAGAGAAGTGCAGAAAGAAGCAACAGAGGGGCTAAAAGAGGCACGAAGGGTGCAGAAAGAGGCAAGAGAAGTGCAGAAAGAAGCAACAGAGGTACAGAAAGAGGCAAGAGTGGTGCAGAAAGAGGGAAGAGAGGTGTAGAAACAGGCAAGAGAGTTGCACAAAGAGGGAAGAGGCGTGCAGAAAGAGGCAAGAGGGGTGCAGAAAGAAGCAAGTGAGGTGCATAAAGAGGCAAAAGAGGTGCAGAAAGAGGCAAGAGAGGTGCAGAAACAGGCAGGAGAAGTAGAGAAAGAGGCACGAGAATTGCTGAAAGAAGAAACAGAGGTGTAGAAAGAAGCAAGAGAAGTGCAGAAAGAGGCAAGTGAGATGCATAAAGAGGCAAGAGAGGTGCAGAAAGAGGGAAGACGAGTACAGAAAGAGGCAACAGGGGTGCAGAAAAAAGCAAGACAGCTGCAGAAAGAAGCAAGGAAAGTGCAGAATGAAGCAACAGGGGTGCGGAAAGAGAAATGCAGAAAGAAGCAACAGATGTGCAGAAGGAGGCAAGAGAACTGCGGAAAGAGGTAGTAGAGTTTCAGAAACAGGCAAGAGAGGTGCAGAAAAAGGGAACAGGGATGCAGAAAGAGGGAAGAGAGGTGTAGAAAGACGGAAGAAGGGTGCAGCAAGAGGCAAGAGGAGTGCAGAAAGAAGCAACAGAAGTGCAGAAAGAAGCAAGAGAAGTGCAGAATGAAGCAACAGAAGTGCAGAAAGAGGCAACAGGGGTGCAGAAAGAGGCAAGAAAAGTACAGGAAGAAGCAACAGAGGTGCAGAAAGAGGCACAAGGGGTAAAGAAAGAAGGAAGAGAAGTGCAGAAAGAAGCAACAGAGGTACAGAAAGAGGCAAGAGAAGTGTAGAAAGAGGCAAGTGAGATGCAGAAAGAGGCAAGAGATGTAAATAAAGAGAGAAGACGAGTGCAGAAAAAGACAACAGGGGTGCAGAAAGAAGCAAGACAGGTGCAGAAAGAAGCATTGGAAGTGCAGAATGATGCAACACGGGTGCAAAAAGAGGCAAGAGAAGTGCAGAAAGAAGCAACAGAGGTGCAGAAGGAGGCAAGATAACTGCAGAAAGAGGCAACAGAATGGCAGAAACAGGCAAGAGAGGTGGAGAAAAAGGGAACAGGTGTGCAGAAAGAGGCAAGAGAGGTGCAGAAAGAGGGAAGAAGGGTGCAGAAAGAGGCAAGAGGAGAGCAGAAAGAAGCAACAGAAGTGCAGAAAGAAGCAAAAGAAGTGCAGAACGAAGCCACAGAGGTGCAGACAGAGGCAAGAGGGGTGCAGAAAGAGGCAAGAAGAATGTAGAAAGAAGCAACAGAGGTGCAGAAAGAAGCAAGAGAAGTGCAGAAAGAAGCAACAGAGATGCAGAAAGGGGGAAGTGGAGTGGAGAAAGAGGCAAGAGGGATACAGATAGAAACAAGAGAGGTGCAGAACGTAGCAAAAGAAGTGCAGAAAGAAGGAACAGAGGTGCAGAAAGAGGCAAGATGGGTGTAGAAAGAAGGAAGAGGGGTGTGAAAGAGGCACGAGGGGTACAGAAAGAAGCAAGGGGGTACAGTAATAAGCAGGAGAGGTGCAGAAAGAATCAAAAGAAGTACAGAAAGAAGGAACAGAGGTGCAGAAAGAAGCAAGAGAAGTTCAGAAAGAGGAAATAGGGGTGCAGAAAGAAGCACAAGGGGTGCAGAAAGAAGCAAGAAAGGTGCAGAAAGAAACAAAAGAACTGCAGAAAGAAGCAACAGAGGTGCAGAAAGAGACAAGAGGGGAGCAGAAAGAGGGAAGAGGAGTGCCAAAAGAGCCATTAGGGTTGCAGAAAGAAGGGACTGAGGTGCAGAAAGAGGCAAGAGAAGTGCAGAAAGAAGCAACAGAGATGCAGAAAGGGGGAGGAGGGGTGGAGAAAGAGGCAAGAGGGCTGCAGAAAGAAGCAAGAGAGGTGCAGAAAGAAACAAAGGAAGTGCAGAAAGAAGCAACAGAGGTACAGAAAAAGGCAAGATGAGTGCAGAAAGAGGAAAGAGGGTGCAGAAAGAGTCACAAGGGGTGCAGAAAGAAGCAAGAGAGGTGCAGAAAGAAGCAAGAGAAGTGCAGAAAGAAGCACCAGAGATGCAGAAAGGGGGAAGTGGGGAGGAGAAAGAGGCAAGAGGGATACAGAAAGAAGCAAGAGAGTTGTAGAAAGAAACAAAAGAAGTGCAGAAACAAGGACCAGAGGTGCAGAAAGAGGCAAGAGGGGAGCAGAAATAGGAAAGAGGGGTGCAGAAAGAGGCACAAGGGTTGCAGAAAGAAGGGACAGAGGTGCAGAAAGAAGCAAGAGAAGTGCAGAAAGAAGCAACAGAGGTGCAGAAAGAGGGATCAGGGATGGAAAAAGAGGCAAGAGAAGTGTAGAAAGAAGCAACAGAGATGCAAAAAGGGGGAACAGGGGTGGAGAAAGTGGCGAGAGGGGTACAGAAAGAAGCAAGAGAGGTGCAGTAAGAAACAAAAGAAGAGCAGAAAAGGAACAGAGTTGCAGAAAGAGGCAGTAGGGGTGCAGAAAGAAGGAAGACGGGTACAGAAAGAGGCACAAGGGGTGCAGAAAGAAGCCAGAGAGGTGCATAAAGAAGCAAGAGAAGTGCAGAAAGAAGCAACAGAGCTGCAGCTTTACACATTTCCTCTGGGATAAGCCTGACTGCTCGTACCAAGCTACCAAGGGGGTGAGCAGAGGTTATCTTCAGCGTGTAACTCCCTTGCCCTGACTAGAGTGGTGGTTTCTGCCTGGCTTAGGCGCAAGCCCTAGCCAACCAGAAATCCCATTTCTAACAATATGCATGTGGGCAATACCACCGACAGCGACCATAACCCCCTTTGTGCTACTATGAAGTTTCCGTGGGCTGTTCCTTGCCATCTTGAGAGCACCCCAACTTTAATTATCACCAGAGAGATCGTTCCTTCTAACTGCAAAAGATTCCTAAAATGGGGCAAGTTCGCAATGCAAGAATCTAAAATTGCGGGTATACGGCAAGTCTTGGTCCTGAGCACCTCAGAGCTTCAGGCTGCGGTCTCTCACCCATGTGGGCTGGCAGACGTTCTCACTGTCCATTCTCCTTCAGTGGAATCACTGAGTGCATACTTCTTAGCCCCTCGTAGGAGCAGTAAGCCCAGTGTGTCCTCCAAAGGGCTTCACTCGTGGTACATGAAAGACTGCAGGCACAACCGACAGCTTCTAGCCATAGCAATCAGAGATAAGAACTGCCCCCAGATCAAGAATGCTAGGAAGAACTACAGAGCAGCTTTGTACCAAGCAAAGATTAAATGGGACGAATCACACTGGCAGAAATTGAAGGAAGCAAGTTTAGCCAAGGATACCAATTTATTTTGGACCCTAGTAATAAGAAAGATGTATGCTCACTCCCTAATCACATCCAAAGTCACGAATGGCATGACCATTTCAGGAAGCTTTATTCAGCACCAGAGGCCATGCCATCCGAGGAGCCATGTGACTCTTATGATTTTCCTAATGCTGATAGTGATATTGAGTCCTTTGTTCTGGCTGAGATCGAGGCCGCACTAAGGAAAATAGTCCCTGCTAAAGCAGCTGGACCGGATGGTCTGCCTGGCGATTTATTCCTTGCAGATACTACAAACTGGGCACGTTACATCCTTCTCCTCACTAATGCTATTGGTAGCGGCAGCCCTGTACCGGGGTCCTGGAAGGGCGCCGAGGTGGTCCCGATTTACAAAAAGGGTGCCAGAGAAGACCCTTTGAACTACAGACCAATTAGTTTGATAGACGCAATGCAGAAGGTCTTCGGTAGAGTTCTGTTACAGAGGATTCAACTATGGGCAGAAGACAAAGCTATTCTTTCTCAATATCAAGCCGGCTTTAGGGCCAGCACTGGAACGATCAACCAGGTTTTTAGGCTGCTCCTTATATCCTGGAAAATAGTGGTAATTAGCAAGGGCAGTCTTTACCTCACATTTATCGATTTAAAGACTGCCTTTGACCTGGTACCCAGGAATAAGCTGTGGCATACACTCGGAGACATGGGTATTCCACCTTTTAGCCTTAACTTGCTGGTCCGGCTCCATGAGGGCAATTATGCCCAGGTGAGATGGGGAACACAAGGTCAGCTGACGGAGTGGATCCCAGTTAACAGGGGAGTCCGCCAGGGCTGTGTCATGGCACCCACCCTGTTCTCCTTATATATGAATGGGTTGGTCAGTTTTTTGCAAGAAGATCCAGCTGACGCACCAGCCCTGGCGGGCGATAAGGTACCGACCCTCCTGTTTGCTGACGATACCCTGCTGATGTCTAAGACCCCAGAAGGCTTACAAAGATTACTCAATAGATTTCAACTTTTTTGTGACTCCCGGGGACTGGTTATCAACACCTCAAAAACCAAGTTCATGACATTTAACCCCCACAAATCGTTTAGAAGCAATGTTTTGCTGGATGGGGTACCCATGGAGAGAGTCGGTACCTTCGACTATCTGGGCGTCCGACTCTCTGATAAAATGTCATGGAGGCCCCACCTAGCTAAGATGCTCATGGGTCATAAACGTGTGGCCGGAGCACTAGGCAAAGAACATCGCTCCTCACAAAGTAGGCCAGTTGCACCGGCCCTCACGGTTTATGACGCCAAAGCAGTCAACACAGCTCTCTATGGAGCCGAGATATGGGGGTTTGATAATGTCGAGGACATTTGTAGATCTGAACATAAGTTTTTAAGGGACCTAGTGATGCTTCCCTGTAACATTCCATTAACACCTTTAATGCTCGACATGGGTAGGCGGTTGATTGGTGACATAGCAAAGTTGCGCCCATTGCTCTTTTGGACCCCCAAACTCTCCAAATACACCGAAGCACTCACTGAGGTCATACATATAGATGTTGGCCACATAATTAGATGGATTTCAAATATCAGGAAAACACTGACAGCTCTGGGCTTTCAAGGACATTGGGACAGGCAAGACCCACCAAGTAAAGAGGATCTTAATCGGATGTATTGGGTGTGGGTGGATAGCCAGGAAATCTGCAAACCCAATGTGGGCAGATTGACGGAAGAATTCTATCTTCAAAAGCAGAGTAGACGCCTAGAGCCCTATTTAGATATAATTCAGGTCCTGAGGTACAGGAAGCTGTATATTCATTTTAGGTTCGGCACGCTCCCTATCTGCACATTAATTACAAAATGGCACCCACCAAAACAGACATCAGAAGATTGTCCCTGCTGCAGAGCCCCGTTGGAGTGTGTTGCTCATGTTATGTTTGTTTGTCTGGCGTATAATGCACCAAGGTCCAAATGGCTAAAACCAATCTGCCGGCAACTGGGAATGCTGGACCAACGGGTTGCTCTGCGCAATCTTAGGTCTGATTCAAGAGCTCTCTTCGTGTGTGGTGTGGCCAAGTTCCTCAGCCATGCCTGGCTAATTAGACGAAAAGCCCTGCCAGGTGTGGCCTAACAGTGTACCCAAGAAGCTGCGAAGAAACTATCCTAGTGCTTGATGGCCGTTTAATCCTACATTGAGACCACATCTTATGCACTGGCACTTTATATTAGATTACTTCTCCCGTCATCTGAAAGTGGGTTTAACTTGTTTTTTATTGGGCATGCATTGTGGGTTCCACACTGCACTTATTATGAGGCCCATGCCAGGAAGGATTCTTTTGCTCGCACTTTTTTTAACTGTTTTTTTACTGTAAGCCACTTATGTTTTTATTAATGAATTTTTAAATAGTTTTTATTGTGTAGCTTTCGACAACTGTAGTATTTATTGGATGTAATAGTGCACCTTCATGGACTGTCCGTGTATATCTTTTAGACTCTCTTGTTGTATTATATGTCAATTTGCACTTTTCTACTTCTTTTTAAATGTTTCTTGAAGCTCTTATGACACAAGTTGTCGAAATAAAGCATATACAACAACTATCCTTGCTCGGTATTGCACGGTTGTCGAATCCTTTTCATCCATGAATTCACTTTTTGCTACTGTTTTTCTGTCTTTCTCTTCCTTTTTCGTTCTTCCTTTTCTGCTTTCCTCTCTCTTGTTTTGGGACAAAGTTTAATGATTACAAATAAATCTCGGTCCCCAGAAAAGTGCGAGGATGGGCCCCACCTACAACCACTGACTCAAATAAAACACTGCCTAGACCACAGGATGACAGTGAAATAATTTAGAGGAGTTACAGTAAGCTTAAAAGTCATACATTTCTCCTTATTTAAAAAAAGGCTTTTTTCTCTGCACTCTTTATCTACTTCTCCTAGAGAATAGTGTGCGCCTTTTTCAGTAACAGGCTTTTGAAAATAACACAGGGATTCAAGAAGGGCAACCACCTGGTGCCTACACCTTTTGCTTGATCACTTACTGAAGGAGTCCCTAGAAACCTTTCCTTTCCCTCCCTCTGTCTCTTGCCACTGGAACTAACTCACCATTATGTCATTAACAAAGATTTCCAAATCTACACCAGAACCAATCATATTAGGTTTTCTCTGATCTCTAAGGGGCCAATTCACAGAACTTATCTGAGATAAAATCCTAAACTTACTACTTTTGGTATTCACAGAAGGCATTTAGTAGTAGTAAAGTTAGGACTCCTAACTTTACTACTACTAAACTGAGATAAAATTCTAAACTTACTACTTTTGGTATTCACAGAAGGCATTTAGTAGTAGTAAAGTTAGGACTCCTAACTTTACTACTACTAAATGCCTTTTGTGAATACCAAAAGTCGTAAAGTTAGGATTTTGTCTCAGTTTAGTGGTAGTAAAGTTAGGAGTCCTAACTTTACTACTACTAAATGCCTTCTGTGAATACCAAAAGTAGTAAGTTTAGGATTTTATCTTAGATTAGTTCTGTGAATCTGCCCCTAAGTTCTTATGGAGGTAATAGTAACTTTTCGATGTAAATGTGTCTATGGAATGCCTAAGGATACTACTGAAATAGATTTGAGAAAGGCTGGTGGAAATGTTGGGGTGTTTAATATATGCTCATTTGACAACAGGCTGATTATATAGATGCATAATGAGCTTTTGGAGAGAGGAGGCATGGTTGTTGATATCTGCAAAAAAACTACAGCTAACAATGTAAGCACCTTGCATAAACCTGCCACAATTGCATCTCATTACTTTATAGTGTTTCTCATAGGTTGTATGTCGTAATATCTTAATCAAAAATACAGGAACAGATCTGGAGCCTGCCAGATGAAGTAAAGGTAATCAGGAGGGCAGGGGCCTTTACATCTGCCACCTTGTCTTTACTCCACACACGATACTTAAAGTTGATCTCCAGTCCTCCAGTAAACTCAATGGGTTTGTATGAACAGTCGTCTTGCTGGTTTATAAAAAGCTATTTAAAAGTTGGGTGTGTGTCCGTCATTGGTGACGGATGCTTACCACAAACTTTTAAAAGTTTTTACTATTTCTAAAACAAACTCTCAAAGCAGAAGTTTGTTTTTTGAAAAGTCGTCATTAATGGATCGCACACCATGGAAATTTTCTCCCATGGTGTGGGTGTCATTTTTTTTAATTTCTACTGTCCCTCACCATCATGATATTCTTGGTGGTGACTGACAGTAAAAAAAAAAGGCATCTAAATGCCCACTTTAAAAAAGGCGGACAGTCAAATGGCTACCCAGATGGAGGGAGTAAATTTTACCCTGTCAGCATAAATCTGACTCAAAATTAGGTGGGCGGACCAAGAGATTTGAAGACATGGTACTCCGTCACCATTACAACAGAGTACCACATCTGCCAAACTATAAATGTGGCCCGTAGTTTAACATACATATTTTGTCCTAAGTATTGTTTATAAGATTATAGGCCCTCATTGACAGATTTTCTATTATTAACTACAATGGGGTGATATTTGTGTAAATAATGTTTAGAACACAATGTTTATGTTAGATAATATTCAGACATAAATATTCCAGTGCCAAGCCTTCTCATGCTGGGCCAAATATGGCTCACCAGACTTCAATTTGACCCTTATTATTTTCTTTTTATTATCAGTTTAAAATAGGACATTCTTTTGACTATGCAAATAATAAATTACAGATTAACTGCTGATGTGTGGTTTGAGTGTTTTAGGTTTTCATTGCTTTTGGGGTTTGGATAGGCAGGAGAATGGTGCATTCTTGGGGTAGAGGATCTCACATTTATAGAGGTGAATGATCTGCCAGTCTTGTCCTGTCGTGTAGTTCCTATAGTACCCATGCAGGACCTGCGCGTTTGGATAACATAAACTGTGGGCTTGGTGATAGACTGGGTCTGTGCACCCCCACCGCGTATGTTAGCCTGATTTGCACTAGCTAGCTCACAGTGCCACTAGAATCTCCTCTTATCGGGGAGAGATTAGTTTCTGGCAACCTTAGATCATGACAACCCTGATCCCTCAGAATCGTGGAAACAATGTAAAACTTTTCGCTCAGTCACTCGTGCATACTTATTCGGTTTGTCTCAGAGAGCTACACAGAATAAACAATCTGGGCGTTTCAATAAGTATTTATTGAACACTTGTTATTCTAGTGTAAAATATATGTGCTGCGACAACCAGCAGACAATAGCAGAGATATATTATCAGCAGTACGATAAAAGTGAAGGGGTAGAACAGTTCTACCATATTGCAATAATTATGAATACATACATGAATATAAAAAGCATTATGAAAGTGCGCGTACTCCTACGATGCCTAACTAGATGTACCTGAGTGTACCTAGCATATGTGTTGGTCTAAAAGCCTAAGAGCCAAGAATCCTTTGAGGATTTAGTCGAACCCCATTACCTGAATAGAGAGAGTGTGGGACCCCGTCCTGGTCTCGAGTTGGACACCCCACGAGGGCTGTGTTAGACTGCTGTCAGCTGGAGCGACTGCATGCAGGAGCCTCAGCGTCTCTGGTCATTGTGTCAGCATGGAAGTCTCGGTTCCCTCTGTCTTACTGGGGTAAAATGTGATGTATTTATACCCTGAAGATTCTAGTTGCTTCGTATGGTTTGTATTGGGCCTTGTTAGGCTTGAGGAAGACGTCAGGGGTGAACTTTGTACATACATACTATGCAGGTGGTGTATTCCTAGAGAGTCATGCATAATTGATGAGTACAGTGTGGGCCTGTGATTGGGAAAAACCCTGCTGTATTCAAAACCACAGGATAGATAACGTTCAGCCCTCAGAGCTCATTGTGTACTAGCGAGGACCAATGTAGGTGAAAGATCATGCCTATATAAGGAATCATGACTATAATAGGACATGTACAGTTATGACCGTAATAGGGCATATGCGGCATTGACCATAATAGGGCATGTACGAATATGACCGTATTAGGGCAAATAGGAATACGTCCATTTTAGGGCATGTATGAACGGGTCTACATTAGGGCCTCTATTATGGACATAACACCCACTCCTCTTCCGAACAGGATGACAATGACCATACTTAAAATCTGGACAATTTGAAAACATTTTAAAAGCAAGTAAAAACATGGTTTTAAAATTGTGTAAAAATATTCTCAAAAATGTTACAATTCAGCTATTTCCAATTGCCACTTAAACAAAAAAAATGTCTATTTTGTTTCTCCATATAAGTTGCTTCACTCAAAGCGGAAGAAGGCCATGCTTTTCTCAAGCGAAAGTGTCAATTTAGGAAATGTTCCAAATTTTCTCGCTTATTATGAAAACGAGTGGAGAAGCCGAATTCTTTCCCAGGATGCGATGAGCCAATTCGAGATTAAGTGTCCTGGCTGGGAAGCACCACATTATCAGTGTGAGCTACTGCAGACGACAAATCCAACGCCTCACAGAGAACGTCAATCGCACATAGATGGAATTCAGCACTGCCAACAGTCGGTGCTGCAGCAGCTTGTGCGGCAGTTGTTACCTGGGTGCCTGTGGAGGAATCACCTAACCCAGCAGGAGCAAACGGCACCTGTGGATTCTCCAGGAATGCATTCATCAGAATTGGAAGCCGCTGGGGACAACGCAGAGCATGGGCCTTTATGGGGTCCAGCATTGCATCTGTTTCCGGAGGCGCATCTGATGGAAATGTTAGACAAAGATCCAACGTGCATTCTTCTCCGCAAAACAGACATCGAAGAACAGGTAAGATGCAATCTACCCAGACTGGTTGAAAGGATAGAAACCAGGAGGCATTGAGTTCTCGCAGGCAAGAAATGCCCAGAAGTTGTACCATGCGTTCACAGTATTTCCGCTCCAGGAGCATGTTTGCCATTCCCTCGGGAATTGGGCCGTCCATTGCGTAGCAGTAGTATTATAAATAGGACCCCTGCAATCAGCAATAGGATAAGCGGGAGTCCTCCAAATACGCTTCCCAATACGGAGTGTATAAAATTTGGGATTACTCCGAGGACTGTCTGAAAGGTACTTAACAGTCCTGACCCTATGGTCTTAAATAGGTGTACAATACCGCTCGTATCAGACATATTGAAGTTACGTCCCACCATTTCTATGAAATGAAAGGGGCAGTTTGTACGTATAAGCCCCTGTATCTCAGTCGAGGTCCTTGCAACTTGAAGTTCAAAGGTTTCTCGAGCGGAGGTTAAGGGCACGGTTTGCTGTAAAAGCATGGCTTGTAGTCTGCTCAAAGTATCAAATTGTATGAAAGAAACGTTCAGTGAAGGCCATAGCGGCACCTCCCTGACTGTGTTCAGTGGCGGATACAATACTTGCATACAGCAAGTAACCCTGGAGTTAATGGTGACCAGATAGACGACGCCCGGAAGCATCCCACAGCAACTTTGATCATTTAGCATCAAGTAACTCCCATTCGAGAGCAGCTGGAAAATCAATCAATCAATCAATCAATCACAGAATTTGTAGAGCGCACTACTTACCTGCGAGGGTCTCAAGGCACTGGGGGAAAAAGGGGAGGGGGGTGCCGCTACTGGTCGAACAGCCAGGTCTTGAGTAGCCTCCTGAAGGTCAGCAGGTCTTGGGTCTGTCGTAGGCTGAGTGGAAGGGTGTTCCAGGTCTTGGCGGCGAGGTGGGAGAAGGATCTGCCGCCGGTGGTTGTTCTTCGAATGCGAGGGATGGTGGCGAGGGAGAGGTCGGCGGAGCGGAGCTGGCGGTTGGGGACGTAGAAGAAGAGTCGTCTGTTGAGGTAGGCTGGGCCGGTCTTGTGTAGTGCCTTGTGTGCGTGGGTGAGGAGTTTGAAGGAGATTCTCCTGTCAACGGGGAGCCAGTGCAGGTTTCTCAGGTGGGGGGTGATGTGGCTGTGGCGTGGTACGTCGAGGATCAGGCGTGCAGAGGCGTTTTGAATGCGTTGCAGTCGCCTGATGAGCTTGGCCGGGGCTCCCGCGTAGAGGGCGTTTCCATAGTCGAGTCTGCTACTGACGAGTGCCTGGGTGACTGTTCTTCTTGTATCTGTCGGGATCCACCTGTAGATCTTGCGGAGCATGCGGAGGGTGTTGAAGCAGGAGGAGGAGACTGCATTGACTTGCTTGGCCATGGAGAGCGTTGAGTCGAGGATGACTCCCAGGTTGCGTGCGTGGTCGGTGGGTGTCGGGGCTGCCCCCAGTGTCGTTGGCCACCAGGAGTCGTCCCAGGCTGAAGGGTTGAAAACCAGTGTGATCATGGCTGCTGGGGTCCCAGTCATGTGACACGATAGGTTTGCTACTGAACCGCTACAGGCTCCGTGTAGAGAAATATCCTCACACATGAGAGAACCGCTTAAAGCGTTCTTGCAGTTTGTACCACTCAGATACAGTTCTCGATCCCCATTCCGCCATCGGTATCTATATGGTAACTCCCAAGTTTCCTTAATGTAACCCTTACCCATCTTTTCATATTTTCCTGCCTGCCTTTGCTCAAGGCAATATTGAAACTGAAACGTAGTGACCGGCAGAGTGATTTGGCCATGAATTAGCCATTCAGTTGATGGTGATTCGGCTACAGTGAATGGTAACCTTTCCAGTTTCTCAATACGCAGCATTGTATATTTGGCTCCCCTTTGTGCCATTTCTTTCTGTTTATCAGTTAGATTGTATTCTGAAAACAGAGACGTGGTGTTTATGAAACGCCAGGGCACATAGCCTGCATGCAAAGATTGCAGCGTCCAGCTTAACATCATAACAGAACGTAACTGAGATTGCCTGTGTTGTAACAAGGCCAGATCTTGTTCTAATATGTCGATTGCCGAAGATACAATGTTGCCTAAGGAGTAAATCCTGGAGGTCAAAGTTGTTAACCCATTATCCACTACAGCTAATGCCTTCTCTAAGTTAATACGGTCTATTTCCCGTATTCTTTCTGCGGCCTCCTGTTGGGATATTTTGCAGTTTTCATTATAGTAGGCATAAATGCCAGCATATATGAAACGTTTCTGACGTGATTTCCTTGGGCCTCGTAAAAAATCCCTAAGGTCTACATCAGGTGTGAGTAAGGTCAAGTGATGTTTTACTTCTGTGAGTGTTGAGGTTTCTAGCCAATCAAGGCACAACTTCCCAACACTATAGGATGTCACTACCCCTGGGTGTTGTCTCTGTACATAGCGTGTATCTGGCCTTTGGATACTAAACCCTTCGGTTGTATTCATAAATCTCTGTTGACAGGTGTTTGTGTCAATGGGCCAAACCTGCCATTTTGTCCAATCAGGATCTGATCTGTTGTACTGGAGAATGTCATCTAATCCTACCCCTTGTATAGTTGAATTCTGCCCCCCACCCATCTGTGATGGTGTAGGAAACCCGGGTGAGTTCAGTTCCTTGTTCTTGGCTAGTCCAAGACAGGATGTCTGTTGCACAGTGTCATTTAGAAATATCATCTGCTGCGGAATGAGGTATGCTGTAAAAAGCGCTTCTGTTCCCTGGACTTGCCAGTCCCTAGAACCCCAGATCGATTTTAAATCTATAGTGTCCTTCCATAGGTCGAAACCCTGTGCAGACATCTGGGCCATAAAGGAAGCAGAGTAAATCTGTTTGGTGTTAGTCAACATAATTTTCTGTGCTGATGTTGTTGCCACTTTGTAATAAAATGGCTTTGGTTCAGATGTATTAAACCCTGAAAAGTATGTGAACTTCTGTGCAAAAGTTTGCGAACTACCTTTTGGAGGTGTTGGGCAGTGTTCCCACTGGTGGTATTCAAATACATTTCTAGGAGTTATAGATTTGTGCACGAAATGATGACCATATTGTTGGTAACAGTACAATGTATCATAGTCTGAAGTACCTTCTAACATTTCATTGTTTGGAAATGCTGCAGTTTTTTCTAAATCAGACATCATATTGTTTACAGTTTCAGTGTCCCAATCATCAGAAAATGTACTGGAGGTAATGATATCACTTAAAGAAATTTTAAATACATGTTTAAGCTTTTAAAGTTCAGTCGGACCGAATATATCAAAATCAACCTTGTCCCATACTATACCGTCCGGTATAGGAACTGATGTGATGTTCACTGAAGACAAGTCTCTTGGTTCACGATGTGAAGACTGGTGTGGTTTTAAAATCAAATTGACTTTTTGGGCTGTAGAGCTCTGCTGGAGATATCGTCCATTAATTAGCATACTAAAAGTTATAATCAAACCTAGCCAGAAAAGAAAAAATAAAATCTCAGTGATATACCATAGTTTTATCCAAGGTGACACCAGGTAAGTCTTTCTAAAAAGGTGCAAAAAGTCAATGAGTTTCCGTTTGTGTGATTTTTTGGCTGGTGTCGTTTCTGGCTCGCTTGGATCCAGTGAAAACGTATCAAAGTTCATGAAATAGCCAGAAGCAGTTCGATCAATTGTTGGAATTGCATCGGGATTTGTTGAAATCGGATTTTGCTCTTGACGAAGAATGTTGACGTAGACGTCTGTAGTTGGTCTTAATGCAACTTGGTTGTTAAGTTGATTTTCATTTTGAAGTCAAACTTCTTGTTGAAGTGGAACGAGTTCCATAGCATTGTTGCTCAGTCCTTCATTCCGTACAGGTGGCTCTTCAAACCTGATGAGTCTTTCTGTTTGAACTTCTTGGATTGTAGTGAGAGGAGGGCGTCTGCTACTGTGGAGTCCACGAGGCCTACTGTTTAGTATCGGCCACATAGTGTGGTTTGATTAAGTCGATTGAGACAAATCTTTTCTCCTTTTTTCCGGCAAGAGGTGGTAGAAGTACAGTTCTTGTGCCTTGGATTGCTAGGACCGGGTCAGGCTTCCTGTAGGATGGCCCAAATTCTTTCTTGTCTGCAATCTTCTCTCTGACCAGATCCCCGACTTTTGGGATCCAGACAGGTGTTGCCGTTACTGCCTTGACTTCCTCAGTGGCGGTCTGCTTTAAGTGGACGTTGCTTTGGTGTGTCCTGGATTCATTTAGATCCTGTAAAACAGCCAAACGATCATGGATATCAAATGGTTTTTCATCCGCCACTGTGCCTTCACAGTCAAGATCAGGTACCACATTCTTGTCCCACATAGGACCTCGTAAGGAGTGACACCCCCTAGAGAGCTTCTTGGCTGATTATTTATTGCTCGTTGGACCCCTTAAAGGTGATCGACCCATCTACCGCCTTTGCCTAATACCCTAGCTGTTAAAGATTGCTTTGTCGTGGTTTTTCCTCTCCACAACGGAATTTCCCTCAGGATGGTACGGAGAGGAGTACCGCAATGCTACGCCCATTCCTTCGATGGCCTCTTTGTAAGCCCGAGAGCTAAACGCCGGGCCACGGTCAGAATGTAACGTGCCAATTGCGTATGTGCCGATAAAGACTCGCAAATCTCTTATAACAGTTCGAGCGTCAGCACAGCGCTGAGGCCAAACCCATAGGAATCTAGAGCAGGAATCCACTGCAACCATGATATATTTCTTGGCCCCATCAGATTGTAGGGGTCCGCAGTGGTCCAAATATACACATGCGAGAGGTTTGTCTGATTTCAGTAATGGTGTCTGTGCTGGGCGTGTTACGGTGGAGCCCTTCATCTGCTGGCAGATTTCGCACTTTAAGACATAGTCTTTGGTCTGCTTCGTTAACCCTGGCCACCAGTAGCGCTGTTTCAGTAA
This sequence comes from Calotriton arnoldi, assembly GCA_963921515.1. Classification (NCBI taxonomy): domain Eukaryota; kingdom Metazoa; phylum Chordata; class Amphibia; order Caudata; family Salamandridae; genus Calotriton; species Calotriton arnoldi. The sequence continues at coordinate 2,711,145 of CAWUFW010001308.1, forward strand.
AGAAATAGTCGCTGTGACGCCTGTATGCGCAGAACCCAAACCCTCGTGTGCTGCCAGAATTAAGCCTTGCCTACGATCCATATTTGGTATTACTCTATCCCCCACTCCAGGAATCTGAGCATATGGAATGTTTTGTGCATCTAACTTGTAGGAGTACTTGAGGGGAAATTTTTTAGGTACTGTTGTGCTGCCTTTGCGTGAAGCATTGACAGCTACCATAATCTCGCCGTCTACTCTCGTCTTCGAATGAGTAACTGCAGCTACGGCGGCTGTGGGTACAGCCCACTTTGCGACTTCATCAGCCAATGAAGTCCCTTCAACGTGAACGCCATCACGCTGATGACTCAGTGTATGTATCACGTGAGCCCTTGGTAGTTCGTTTCTCAACTCCACTACCTGTTCCCATAAAATGTTATGCTCAATTGTGCCACCTTTTGCGTCTTTAAACCCGTTTTATTCCCAATGATGTAAATATTCATTGTACGACTGTACACAGTAAAAGGAATCACACACAATTAGTGTGGGGAATCTGTGTCCTGTATTCACCAGTGCCAGTATAAGTGTTTTTAATTCTGCCAGCTGAGCCGTGCAGTCTCCTAGAGATTGCGTTTTAGTGCAACTAGGATGGAACTTTCCATCGCGCATGCGACCTTTAATGATTGCACACGCCGCGCTGTAAGCTTGCTTACTCCCTATGGCCGGTTGAGCAGATCCGTCAGTGTAAATAATGTATTCATACTGATCTAGAGGCAAAATTTCATTTGGTAGAGGATATTCTTGTTCGTATTGCAGAAATGCTTGTGTTTTTAAACTTGGATCAAATCTGTATTCAACATCCGTTGCAGTAAGAGAATTAGCCCATTGTATCCATCTGGGATGTAAGGCTTTCGCATTTGGAATGCTAGCCTTTGTAACAGCCTCTAAGGCTGGTACTGTGGTCACGACTATTATGCGTTTTCCCTGAGCCAGAGCTCTTTCTCTTGCTACAGCGGTCTGTACTGCTGTCAGGATTTTCTCTGTTGAAGTGAAACGCATCTCTGCGTTTGTGTACAGGTGTGATTTGTATGCGATCGGTACCGTTTCGCCTTCATTGAAAGTCAAAATAGTGTACCCGCATTGACCCGCTATTACTCGGATCACTAAGTTGCGTACGTTTACGCGTGTCTGTAAGTGCTTTGAAGCTATCAAGTCTTCTTGCAGTGAACGAAGGATGTTTGTATGTTCCTGTGTCCATTGTCTGACTGAATAATCAGGTTTTATTAAGTCGTAGAAAGGTTTTACTCTTTTTGCGTAATCCAAAATGTATGTTCGACCAAAATTTAGGAATCCCAGAATTGATTGTAAATTCTTTAATGATTTTGGAGGTTGGAGCAGTGCACACTTTTCTAAAAAGTTAGCTGCTAAGCTTTTTCCTTCACTTGACAGCTCGTATCCTAAGAACAGGACAGTGAGATGGGCAATTTTTGATTTTTTAAAATTACATTTATAGCCCTCAGAGGCGAATCCCATAATAATGGTGCTCACCCTGGTCAAGTGCCTCGGTAAGTTATCGTCCGTCAGATAAATATCATCCACATAGGACAATGCTTCTTCATCCAAATTTTGGAGTAACTCTGTTACTCTTGCTGAATATACCCCGGGGCTACTCTTATACCCTTGGGCTAGTCAACAAAATTGTCGCTGGGACCCTAACGCACTGAATGCGGTCAGATATCTGCTTTCAGGCGCAATATTTTGGCAGAAAAATCCATTTGAGATATCAAGTGTTGTTTTGTATTTTTTGCGCACAATGTTATTCATTAATGCGGCACTGTGTGCATTTTGAACTGCAAATGTCTTTGTGCAAGTGTTTAAATGTCTGTAATCCAAAACTAAACAATATGTGTTGTCAGGTTTCATTACGGGAAACAAAGGATTGTTCATAGGTGAAGTGCAATTTTCAATCACCCCCTGGTATTCTAGTTGATCTAGTATCTCCCTGACTTGTTTTTTAGCTTCCTGCTTTATAGGGTATTGCCTTTGAGCATTTGGGGAAACTTTTAACGGGATCACGTGGTGGGTTGAATCCTCATCCCAACCAACATGATTTTTGTATAATGCTGGAGCTAGGGCAACCGCCCACTCCTGCGCATATGCATGTTTTAAATGTATGGGAACGAGGTCGGTAAAGGCTGGAAAAATTATCTTTTCTCCCCTAGGGCACTCCATAACGAATGCTGGCGGCCAGTCTTGTCCTGCTAATAGAATGTCATAACCTGATGACAGATTTTTCCAAAAGAGACCTTTAATTTTTCTGGGCTTGTCCCCCTCCAGCCGGAGTGTTATCTCATGTAACTTATGTGGGACACTTACCCAAGTATCAGGTGTTTCCACCGTGATATACTCACTCAACTCCGCTGTCACCAGAAATTCCTTCAGGTTCTGGCAAGCTATCGTTACTTCTGCCGCGCTGTCTAGCATCGTCAGAGCCCATTCCCCATTCAGAAGCTGTGTCCTCAGAATTCTGGGCATGTCTGATCTTGAGACCTGCTACCTTCTTCTTTTTGAACTGAGGTTTTGATTTTTGTTTATCTTCTTTTTTAGGTGCGTAGTCCGCAGCGCGTTGCATGTCTCTGGACTTTGTACGCTCCTCTTGTCTGTAATCTGACCGTCCTTCCCTCTCTGAGTTTTTTGATGAACCCTGAAAGGAACGAGAGGAACGAGTATCAGTATCCTGATACCTGTCAGGTTTTTTAATGTTATCCCTATTCCTGAGGTATACCTCCTTTCAGAGGGCTCCTTTGAGGAGACCTACCTCTGGATTGAGATCTGTTGTCTTTAGACTTTTGTTGTATTTTATTTTCCCACTTCTTTTTAGAAGAAGTAGGTGTCTGCTTCGTAGTGTCGTTTTCAGAATTGCCCACCAGTTGTGGTTTTAATGCTTTCCCACCTAAACTGTCTCTGCCTAGTTCTGCATACGCAGTTTCAATTATTTTGGGTAGTTCGTGTTGATGATCTCCTGGACTGAACTCCCTTAGGCATTGGCGGATCACCACTGAAGCTGCTTCCCCTTTAATATTAGCTAGTATTATGGCTGATACCTGGTCAAAGTTATTTAGTAACTTCATCCCTAAGTTAAGTGCAGGCTCTGCTCCGTACTCATTTTGTATCTGTCTCAATACGTCAGGTACTACTGCTAAGGACGGGATACCATGTGTTCTGGTATATATGGCAGCAAAGACTGAACCCCAAGAGGTGCAGTCCTCTAGTTGTGGTGTGATCCACATGGGCAAGCAGATTGTTAGTATTCTGTGTTTATCACAGGTGGTAGTATTTGGGAATACCGCCTCAAGCTGAGTTATTTTCTGAGCTATCCAGAAAGGTATTTGTTTGAATTTTGCGGGCATTTTGCCCATTACTGCATGCAATGTTTGAGGAGTAATTTTATTTTCTGTACCCTGAGCTGGAGTACTATTTGCTGCACCTGCTGGTGCAGGTTGGATTGTTAAAGTCCTCATGACAAATTGTGTTACGTTTCTGTAGATTTTAATTAAATCTCTATGTTATATGAGTAATTCTGGCTGTGGGATTGTGCCAATGTCAGGATGCGGAGTATAAGGCGCTAGTATCAGCCATGTGGCTCCATCTCCTCCGAGCGGGCCTAATCTTACTCTTCGTCGTACGTGGGGTAGGGCGCCATTAAACCAGTAATAATGTTCCTGGTAAGTGAGTGGAATCTCTGTGTCCTCAAACGGACAATATTCCCGTGGTGCATCTCCTTTTATATAGTAGTGAAATGTCTTTGTTATGGCATTTGCTGCTGGGAATGTAACCCATGAATAGAACACCTCTGTTTTGTTTGATTTGTGTGCCTCAATCACGAAAACAACCATGCCACCCCTTGCTTGTAAACCATTTTCTAATAGTCTTAGGGTGACTGTCATTCTGAATTTTGGTGCAATCTGTATTGCATCCGGAGGATCTTCTCCCTCTTCTGAAAAATTCAGTTCAACTCTTCCATCTCCCGAATCAGGCATGTTTTTGAGGAAGAAGTGCTCACAGGGAACTAAGATAAGGTGTTATGCACAACCTTTTAGGAACTAAATGTCCTTTCAAGCTTGATTAACCAACAGCCAATAAATAGTATTTTCGTACTACTCAGCTGCGGCGGATTTTGTGCCCACCCACTCCAGACGTCTCTGGTGTTTTGTGAGTAGGTTCTCTGAGAATAGCACAACTGAACTACTCAGATTCTACTGTTAAATAAGTACCCAACCAACGTTGGGCGCCACGGCGTGTAGTTCCTATAGTACCCATGCAGGACCTGCGCGTTTGGATAACATAAACTGTGGGCTTGGTGATAGACTTGCTCTGTGCACCCCCACCGCGTATGTTAGCCTGATTTGCATTAGCTAGCTCACAGTGTCACTAGAATCTCCTCTTATCGGGGAGAGATTAGTTTCTGGCAACCTTAGATCATGACAACCCTGATCCCTCAGAATCGTGGAAACAATGTACTACTTTTCGCTCAGTCACTCGTGCTTACTTATTCGGTTTGTCTCAGAGAGCTACACAGAATAAACAGTCTGGGCGTTTCAATAAGTATTTATTGAACAGTTGTTATTCTAGTGTAAAATATACGTGCTGCGACAACCAGCAGACAATAGCAGAGATATATTATCAGCAGTACGATAAAAGTGAAGGGGTAGAACAGTTCTACCATATTGCAATGATCATGAATACATACATGAATATAAAAAGCATTATGAAAGTGTGCGTACTCCTACGATGCCTAACTAGATGTACCTGAGTGTACCTAGCATATGTGTAGGTCTAAAAGCCTAAGAGCCAAGAATCCTTCTAGGATTTAGTCAAACCCCATTACCTGAATAGAGAGAGTGTGGGACCCCGTCCTGGTCTCGAGTTGGACACCCCGCAAGGGCTGTGTTAGACCGCTGTCAGCTGGAGCGACTGCATGCAGGAGCCTCAGCATCTCTGGTCAGTGTGTCAGCATGGAAGTCTCGGTTCCCTCTGTCTTACCGGGGTAAAATGTGGTGTATTTATACCCTGAAGATTCTAGTTGCTTCGTATGGTTTGTATTGGGCCTTGTTAGGCTTGAGGAAGACGTCAGGGGTGTACTTTGTACATACATACTATGCAGGTGGTGTATTCCTAGAGAGTCATGCATAATTGAGGAGTACAGTGTGGGCCTGTGTTTGGGAAAAACCCTGCTGTATTCAAAAACACAGGATAGATAACTTTCATCCCTCAGAGCTCGTTGTGTACTAGCGAGGACCAATGTAGGTGAAAGATCATGCCTATATAAGGAATCATGACTATAATAGGACATGTACAGTTATGACCGTAATAGGTCATATGCGGCATTGACCATAATAGGGCAAGTACGAATATGACCGTATTAGGGCAAAAACGAATACGTCCATTTTAGGGCATGTATGAATGGGTCTACATTAGGGCCTCTATACGGGACATAACAGTCCCGTGATTGGCTTGCAATGGCTGTGATGGTTTAAGTTTATCACTTCATAGCAGCAGCAATTAGCTAGTGAGTGGTAGTTTGAAGAATGCCTCTTTAGTAGCAGACTAAAGCCATATTCTTTGAGTGGGACAAAAGCTATGACTCCTGAATCCTAATCACACACTCAGGAGTATATTTACAAGAAATGGAGCTCAGCTGTTTTGCCGCAGCGGAGCGCCCAAAATTTTACCTCCACAATACGGTGGATCTTAACGTCATGTTCGCATCGTATTTACAATACGGTGCTCTATGGCGTTAGAAAGAGGCCGGCGTTGGAAAACTGACTCTGATTTTGCGCCAAGTCGGTAACAAATTCACAGTAATGCAAATAAAGTGATGTTCGATCAATTAGTGGCCAGAAAATAGACGCTAGCCATCCCAAAGTCATTTTTCTGCGCGTAGCGGAAAAAAACCCACAAAAATGCCACTACTTGCGAAAAAAAAGTTACACCAACCTGAAAGCATCAATGGAGCAGCTGGGAGTGAGCACAGCACAGGGCAACAACCCCAGCAACCCAGTCCCAGGGGAAGAGGAAGTACAAGTTTAGTCAGGAGGAGACGGAGATTCTGATCATGGAGGTGACAGAGCACCAACACCAGCTCTTCGTCAGCCCCAAAGTGTCATTGGGGGGGAAAAATACCATATGGCAGGCCATAGTGGACAGGGTGAAGTCAAGAGGTAAGTGAGTGACTGTAAGAAGTGCTGGCATCCAATATGGGTTCTGCCCGGGGAAATCCACCATAGATCAATGCCTCAATTTGTACCTTATTACCGCAAAATATACAGTAGCTAAGTCAGGGGCGTTGTATTTAGCTTTCATGGATCTCACTGCGGCTTTTGACCGTGTGAATCGCTGTAAATTGTGGTTAATTATGGGCGAGCTTGGGGTGGACCCGGTAATAGTTAATATTCTAAAATCGTTACATTTTAATACTTCAGTGGCTGTTAGATATACACAGGAAGGGAAGGTAACAGATTATTTTATGTGCTCAAGTGGGGTCAGACAGGGATGCATATTAGCGCCGTTCCTGTTTACCTTATATATTAATGGCCTAGATTCTACCCTGAGTGCTATTAAAGCAGATACCCTGAAGATAGGCTCAAGAGCGGTCCCGGTTCTGCTTTATGCAGACGATGCAGTGCTGCTCGGCCGCACTCCAAAGGGTTTGCAGCTTCTAATTGATGGCTTTGTGACTTTTATGGAAAACCTGGATATGTCCCCCAATCTCACAAAATCATATATTATGGAAATGGGGAAGAAGCCAAGTAAATCCTACAATTATACTATAGGTTCACATACCTTAAGGAAAGTCCCAGCCTTTTCCTATTTGGGCATTTTTTTCGATGGACATTTGAATTTCAAACATTTATTAGAGAAGAAGTGCCTGGCCCTGACTAGGTCCACAGGCTCTATTGCTAATTTTGCACAAAGACTAGGATGTTGGACTCTGGGAATGATTTTAAAGTTATACAATTCAAATTGTTGTTCTAAGGTTTTATACGGAAGCGAGGTTTGGGGATTTATTAAGGCTAATAATCTGCAAAGGGAGGAGAATAAATATCTCAGACGTTTATTGAAAGTTCCTCATAGTACTTTGGCATTCAGTGTTCATGAAGAACTGGGGCTCAAATACATCTCAGACCTGGTGGCAGTTAGACCCCTACTCTGTTGGGTGAAGGTGTGGTCAAATACAGGGGCGGGTTTGAGTAGGCTGGTAATCCAGGATTGTCTCTCCTTAGATCACGCGCTCAAAATTCCCTGGTTAAAATACGTCAGGGATTCTTTTTCTAAACTAGGGCGTGTAGATCTGTTCACCAAACCTGATAAAATGAGAACCCAGGATAAGGCAGTTACTAAAGACCTGTACTTTAAGTACGCCATGGCTCAACGTGAAGACAGAGAACTTTCTAAACATACGGTGAGAGAACACATATTAGTCAAATCAACCCAGAGAATAGAACCATACCTAACAATAATAATCAGTGCACATGACAGATTTTTAATTACCCATTTTAGATTAAATCTTATTCATCATCTACTGGCGGTACCTGCAGGTTTTATTATGAATTCAGAAGAGAGAGGGCCCTGTGGCTGCGACAATAGGTCTCCACAGGATACCCTACATCTAGTTCTACTTTGCCCGTATTACGCCTATCCCAGAAAAATGTTCCTGAAGGGCCTTTTAAGAAGAGTCAGATTTAGGCAGGCACGTGTAGCCTTGTTGTTTTTAAAATTGTCATCAGATGTTTTTACACTCTTCTGTGTTTCCAATTTTTAAGAGCTGCTTTAAAGTTAAGAGCCACGAAGGGTGTTTGAAGTCTAGAGGTATTCTTGTCATCCCGCACCACTACGTGTTGTTCTACTGTTATAGCAGATTATCTTACTGCTTTTTTTTTTTCCTACAATTGTTAACTTGTATTAAACTCGGATGGACTGACATTGATATCAGGTGATATAGGTGGGAGAATGATAGTATATATAACCGGTGTCAATTATGTATGTGGTAACCCTTTTTAAAGATTGATTGTGTGATGTTAGTATTTGTCATAAATAATGTATCTTTTATGGTAATATTTTTATATGCCGAATAAAGATTATTATTATTATTATTATTAAGTGCTGGCATAATTGTAAGCGCAGGACAATAGAGAAACTGGCAACCAATCTCAAGGCAGCAATGCAGACTGGAGGTGGTAGTACAGTGCCCCAGGAGGAGATGCATCCCTTGGAGGAGCAGGTGTCCATAGTCAACTCTGAGGAGTCAGTGGTTGGAGTTGTGGGGTAGGATATTGCTGGCTATGATGAACTACATCAGCAACAGGGTAAGTTTCAACAAGAGCCAATGTGGGTAACTACATAATATTGTGTAGTTCAGGCACCTGTGTCCCAGCGCTCTGTGGCACTGTCTGCAGGGCAAAGGGTAGGATCCTGGCTCATCTATGGTTAGACATGACTTCAATGGATGGCTCATGGCATTTTGATAATATTTTGGCGTAGTGCAGCACCACAAGCCTTCTAGCTGTGCTAACCTACGTCAAAAGAAAGGTGCAAGAATGCATCATATCCACTAGATATGGTGCATTTCTGGCCTTTCTGCCAGCGCCGGCGCACAAACAGCAGACGTCTACCAAAGCAGGCACTCTTGCAACATAGTGCAGGGGTACCTGAATTGCTGCTAGCCAGCGGAATGAGCACCAGCATAGAGGAAAGCACAGGGATGCGTTGTATTTTTGTGAACACAGGGCAAACCTGTAATTTCCTAATCACACAGCGTGGTGCAGCAAGATGGTTTGTGGTGCTGCGCTGCACCACATGTCTATGAAAGATGCCCCTCTGTCTCACTTAGGCCCATGCACATTAATCTAGCCTCCAAATCCCTAGCATAGAATTGGTATCTCACAGGAGAAACAACACACCTGAGGGGTGGGGGATGTGTGGGCCATGGGTAGTACCTACACATAGGGACATTTCAAGAGTCACATCCATACTCACCTAGAACAAACTACATGATACGCAGCTGTCCTGATATGCAGCCTCAGACCACACAGGTGTCAGCTGCCATGGTAGGGACCACCTGACCTCCTCTCATCTACTAAATATGACTGGGTGTGGGGGTGGATGCAAGTGATGTGCACCAGAGGACCAGGGGGCATAGTTACAGTGAAATGGCACAGCACATCGATGCAAACAAATCTTCAGCGCCGAGCTGCATCATTGTAAAAATTCATGGATGAGCTGCATTTACACGAATATATGCTCTCCTGTGCTCACCCCTGCACAGTTGCAAAAAGAACCGCCTTGTGCCAACGCAGGCACTCTTACACCATGGTGCAAGGGTGTCTGTGTTGGAGCTATGCAGCTTTTATCCCTGCCAGCGTAATGAAAAACACATGGAGTGCGCCTTATCCTTTTGAATATGGTGCTTTCCCGTGTATGTGGAATGGCACAGAGTGGCGCAGCTAAAGTCCTTGCACTATTGTGTCGTGCCATTTCTATGTGAAAATGCCCCTCGGTCGGCACATGTCACCAGTCCCAGCACTACTACCATCTGGGGTGCTGCCTGACACAAGTCACTCTATAACAGCCTGCCATATCAGTCCATTGTATATGGTCACACATAATGTAAGTGTCGTAGGCACATGATAGTCAATGTATGATCAGGGTGCCATCACTCTGTGGCAGTAAGTCGGCTGCCAGGACCAAATTTGAAAAAGCCAGAGGAGGCATGTACACATACAAGTGCCTGGGTCTGATGAAAACGATATGCAACACCCTGCAGATAACCAAGTCTGGTCCTGATGAAATGGCTTGAGCATCAGTGATCGTAATCTGACTAATATGACATGGCCCATCCACTCAGAGTAGGCACACCGTGGTAGTGAGAACAATGCTGATATCCTGTCATCTGAAAGGGAAATACAGTGCAATTTGCAATCCATACTCTTGCGTAACGGCTGTCCCACGGATCAATGAGGAACTGAAACTGTAATGTATTGCACCTTGATTTTCAACTGCATTACTCATGTCAACATCTAAGAGAGATCAGCAATAGCATTTCTCCATCTCATTGCAGAGGATGAACCCTCACCTCCTGACCAGCATGCTGTCCCAGACTTCAGCAATTATGGGGATGATGACAAAACGCCAACCATCTACCAGGACATCCTCCAAGAATTCCATGGGGTGGAAGCAGGACTCCCACTTTGCTGCCATGGCTGCCTACCACTGCGACAGTGCTGCTGTATTGCAAAACCAGCAGATCCTCCTTGCTGCTGTGCTACCTCATTTGTTATTCAACAAAGAGAGGGACTAAGGGCATATTTAACGAGGTCCAACGTACATGCCCCGCAAGGACTAATGAGCAAAGAAGAGTACGAGGTTCCTCTAGATAATTAGAACAACGGGTAGGGGACTAGTGTGGAGAAACAAGGAGGACCACTAAGTGTATGGAAAAGAGAAAAAAAGGGGGAAAGATCCCTTTTAGGAACTAGGGCTCTCACACACCCAGCAAGCTAGGTGTCATGCTTCATCATATGAGCCTGCCCCTCGTCAGGTCGGGCGCTGCAATACCTGACGGGCACCCGTATCGGGGCTCTTTGTCGGGGATCTTTTGTTCCTGCCGGTAGGTGCAGTGGGGGTAAGGGCCCTAGTGTGTAGATGTGATGTGTGGTGAAAGTAAAATAGGTCAGTTAATCCTAGAAACCTTTATTGGGAAGGTAAACTGCCTAGTATAAAAGAATGAGAGGGTACAGGACTAGTACTGGTGTATCTAGTGATGAATGCCCTGCTCTCAGGTGATCGACATGTTTCGTGCCATTGTAGTCCTATAGATCAAGGCACTTCCTCAGGATCGAATAAACGCTATCTACACTTCAAAGGTAAGTGAATTTCTACATACCTAAAAGAATGAGAGGGGTACAGGACTAGTACTGGTGTATCTAGTGATGAATGCCCTGCTCTCAGGTGATCGACATGTTTCGTGCCATTGTAGTCCTATAGATCAAGGCACTTCCTCAGGATCGAATAAAACGCTATCTACACTTCAAAGGTAAGTGAATTTCTACATACCCAAGACACAGGTAGTTGATCTATGAGAAGTAAAAGAAAACATATATAGACATATAAATATTATGTTCAAACATACTCAGTCCTCAATGTCCACCAAGCTGTTATTGCTATTAAACGGCCCCACAGATAGTGTGCTACCCAGTGCACACTAAATGTAGTTACTCAATCACACTGTATGGGGCAGGGAATACGATACAGTGATATCTGTAACCAAATATCTTCTCTAAAATTATATGGTTAAAACAAAAATAAAGACAACTAAGTGGATGCAATCGTCAGAACAAACAACTGACTCACCTGGTCTGTAAGTCAAGTGTACTTGCAACGGTTAATCAGCGGTACAAGAGGACACCAATTGGGTCCTAGAACAAGAATAAAAAGAAGAATACAGAAAGAAACGTGGATCTGTTAAATAAGCTGAATCCGATCAGCTAACGGAATGGTGAATACCAGAGGGGTGCAGAAGCGGACGCTTGCCGGAAAAACAAGAGCCGTCAAGGGAACATGCCCGAGGTGTGTAGTCAGGTAAGCGGTACCCCCAATGCCAGGCGGGTCACCAAAGAATTCATCAACCCGGTAAAACCAGGACTGAGGGACCAACTGGCATGCAAGGATCACCACGGGGCCCGGGAGGATACACGCTAAAACCCGAAGTAACACTGGGGAGCCTCGTGATCTCAGGAGGGCAGTCGAATTGCGGAAAAGCCAGTACCACCGCACACACTCACCTCTGTTAGTTGTATGTCGTAACTAAAGCCAACTCACCGGCGAATTAACGCTCCTTGCGTTAAGACCTACCCTGCCGCCGACACCGGGATGGTAGCAGGCAGGGGGCCGGAGAAACATAAATAAGCCAGTAGCAGCCCACTTGTGGGCGCTTCCCGTGATGTAGTACGGGATGCGTAAGGTCGTGAACCTAGTGACTGGTGACTCGGCTGGAATGAGTAGCACGCAGAATAACTAAAGCAGCGGCCATATTGGAGTGTGGAAATACTCTAAAGAATGTATTAAAGGAGATCCTAAACTCTTAATCGAGTGTCCCTGTTGGTACTTAAAGGGACCTGACCAGATGAATAGTAACGAATAATAGTTCGAAACGTATATAACAAGGAATGTTACGAGAACCAACGCATAAAACTATGGGGGAATGCTATAAACGTGAGCATAAAAACAAAACCAATTATAAACAACCCAAAATTAAGGGTGAGAGAGTTGTAACATACAGCATGTGGGTAAAAGAGTCGGAGTGTTAGCAATCTAATGATCTCAAAGACGTGCCACTTGAAGGGAGTCTACCTCATAGCTGCAAAGGATAGAACATCCAATAAGGTGATGATAATACACTAACGGAAACTAATATAGTCCCAAAGTTAAATACTGATATAAACACCTATACAGATACTGGTCATGCTAACTAGAGTTACTCCATTCAAGAATGGAAGAGTGTAATCATGGCGTAACTTGTCATGGATAAGGGTGCATGGTGTATACTGTGTGGAGGTGGGGGCCACAGTGTAGATAGATCAAGTAAGTGCGCCCCACGGTATATCATCATTGAGGCCCTTAGTATGTGTGGATAATATATACACCCATCTTTGTTCAGCTTTGAACAGTATAGTCTTGGTTACCTGTGGGTATGTTTCTAGGACTATCCAACGCAATGTTTCAGGGGCATGTTGTAAATCCTTAAAATGTGTGTACAATTTGGTGGTGACCCTTTGACACCTGATATTACTTTTATGCTCTGTTATCCGGGTCCTAATTGATCGCACTGGGTAGCACACTATCTGTGGGGCCGTTTAATAGCAATAACAGCTTGGTGGACATTGAGGACTGAGTATGTTTGAACATAATATTTATATGTCTATATATGTTTTCTTTTACTTCTCATAGGTCAACTACCTGTGTCTTGGGTATGTAGAAATTCACTTACCTTTGAAGTGTAGATAGCGTTTTATTCGATCCTGAGGAAGTGCCTTGATCTATAGGACTACAATGGCACGAAACATGTCGATCACCTGAGAGCAGGGCATTCATCACTAGATACATCAGTACTAGTCCTGTACCCCTCTCATTCTTTTAGGTATGTAGAAATTCACTTACCTTTGAAGTGTAGATAGCGTTTTATTCGATCCTGAGGAAGTGCCTTGATCTATAGGACTACAATGGCACGAAACATGTCGATCACCTGAGAGCAGGGCATTCATCACTAGATACACCAGTACTAGTCCTGTACCCCTCTCATTCTTTTATACTAGGCAGTTTACCTTCCCAATAAAGGTTTCTAGGATTAACTGACCTATTTTACTTTCACCACACATCACATCTACACACTAGGGCCCTTACCCCCACTGCACCTACCGGCAGGAACAAAGATCCCCGACAAAGAGCCCCGATACGGGTGCCCGTCAGGTATTGCAGCGCCGACCTGACGAGGGGCAGGCTCATATGATGAAGCATGACACCTAGCTTGCTGGGTGTGTGAGAGCCCTAGTTCCTAAAAGGGATCTTTCCCCCTTTTTCTCTCTTTTCCATACACTTAGTGGTCCTCCTTGTTTCTCCACACTAGTCCCCTACCCGTTGTTCTAATTATCTAGAGGAACCTCGTACTCTTCTTTGCTCATTATTCTACCTCATTTGTTGGCACAGATGAATGCTGCTGCATGCACGGCTTCCACATCTTCTGCTCCTGATGTGTTTGTGCATCCCTCAGCAGCCTCACCTACAACACCACCCTCATGGGAGACATCGCACACATCAGAGGAGGAAGATGAGTATGGTACCTCTTTCTAACAAAGACGTCTACGGTACCATTCATCTGTGCCAGATACACGGTTTCTCCTTTGCCCTGTTCTTATGACCATGCCAGGGAACATATGCTGCCACTGTCATCATTTTGACTTCGCACTGTTCCCCTTGACCATTTGTGGACTATCAATGTGGCCTATCCTCCCTAATGACATTGTGGTCATACTCCCGACTGAAGCACTCCTCTCCTCCACAGGTTCCATAACATATTCCCCACATGAACTCTGACTCAAAATCCAATGGCTCTAAACAACTTTTGGGGTTGTTGTCCAATGAACTTCACCTGTGAACTGCTTCAACATTTGCACATGTAAATAAATGCACTTAGAACTACCTATGTGTTGCCTGTCTGAAGGAGTTAGGAACAGGCTGACCCATGGCCATTCAGTAAGGCAAATACACTAACTACTTGCCAAAGGGACATGTTTTTGTGGAGTCAGTGAAAATGCTAGGCAATGAGAGTGTAACATACTGGTTGAACACTATTTGTGTGTTGACTAGCAAGTGCTTACTCAAGGTTGCAAGCATTAAGTTCAATTGGTGTCATGCAGTCAATGTTAATGGTGAATTAAGTCACCCCACAAGTCCTGGGTCTACCCATGGTTACTAGCAAGCATACAACTTTGGGCTGACAGGTAGATGCTGCAAGTGTGTCTGGGTATGGGGCAGCAATCAGTGTGTGAGTCCAAAAACCTACTAATTGGGCAAATGCTTTTGACCACAACATCCCTCCAAGGCATGTTGTATGATGCACCCCCACAGAGATATTGTATGTGAACACATGATTTGCACTGTGTACAATTTCTATCATGATTGCCACGGCCACTGCTTAACAATGTCTGATAGTTAGATCCCTGTCCATAGGTAAGACACCTACTCACACATGTTGCCATACACTGCAAGCAAAGTAATATGGAGGTACATTACATTACCTGAGCACACATTCTAACTCCCAAGCAGTAAATCATGAGGTTGACCTGTATGTTGCAAATAATGGCATTTAATGTCAATGGAAAAGTAAACAAATATAAAACTATCTACCCTATATTAACTCTTCTAACCTAACCTACACTATCTTATCCTATCTACTATCTAAAACTACCTTAACCTAACCTACAATCTACACATTTAGCACGACATGATAAACAGTAACCCCCTACCCCCCTAAAGACACGTCTTCAGACAAGGACAACAGAAGCTACACCTAAACATCAACTACCTACACATAGAATCCTAAACAATCATATATTTTTTTGAATTTTCATAAAATATTATATATTTTTGGGGTTTTTATTTTTATACATATGAAACACATCAACCCTCACCCCAAAAAAACCCAAAAGTAACCTTACCCACTGAAAATTCGACCCACTCCTACAAAAACCCCTAAAACCATTACCCCTACACTATCATTACACTAACCTAAACTAAGCTATAAAACATGATGACCCACATTGAAACTATTTACGGGGAATGGCAGAAAGGCTCGCTGTTGCTAACGTGGCCTGGGTCTTTCCACTGCCTGCTTCAGTTCTTGGGTGTCAATGCGTGGTCCATCTTGAAAGATCCTTTTTCAGTTCCAACTCAAATGAGCTAGTCCCTCCTGTGGCCTAGGGTTTGGGGCCAGGTGATTGGGATGGTCCACTGAAGGATGGCCTGGTTACGGCTGCCTTAGAGGAACCTTTCCCTGATTGTCCATTCCAGCCTGAGCTCCTCTCCTCCCGGGTTGGTGGTCCTAGAGGAAAGTTTCTCGACTTCCCCTGAGCCTTCTCCGCCTAGTATTGTTTCTCCCTGGCCCTGGTGGTAAGCATAGCACTCATCCCTCAGATATGTCAAGGCTCCTAAAGAGAGATTTTAAAACTCGAAATGTCTGCTCAATGATGGACCTGGTGCCGTATAGGGCATGATTGTAGTTCCACTGGGCTTTCGTTTGTGGATTTTTGAGAGGAGTCATGACCCACGGCAGCACAGCATATCCTTGGTCCGCTACAAAGACAGGAGGTGTACAGTTAGTTAAGAGTCATGAAAAGGGATGGCCCAACGTTCATGTCCATTCTCTTATGTGTCCTGATTGAGTCATACACCTCGTTTACTGTAAAAGATGTGCTATGAATTTGTTTGGCATACACACAAGTAGGGATTGGAAATGACTGACACTGTTCTACACAAACAGGTGTGCTGTCCTCTGTAATGCACTTACTATTTGTCATACTGGTGAGTGCCAATGTCATGCAGGTGATGATTTGTCATCAGTAAGGAGAATCAATTTGCCATTGAGTAGACACATGTTTCACTCTCATTCATTGTGTCTATTATTGGCTACTATTGCCATGCCTGACCTGATACCGGTCTGATTTTACAACATGTAACTGGAGCAGGTGATGTGGCATACTTCAGTCACACATATTTGGCATTGAGAGTTGGAGTAAATGTCATTCAATGTGTACTGCCATGGGAATATCAGTGTGGGAAATGATAGTGTACACATGGCAGTGCACAGTGTCCACTATGGTGACTGTACACAAAGTGTTATAGATATGTGTTAATCATGCGCTGTAGAGTGCAACTGGTAGACTAGCTACACTACAGTGCCACACTGCTTGCAGACAGTGTAGGCTATATTTACCACATTATTCAGTGTCCAGGGTTTTGTGGCTGTGCTGGCAGAACCTATGCATCAATTGCTCCAAGACAGGCATATTATTACCATAATTGTGTTGTTGGCTGTCATGGAAGATGTAGTTTTTACATGAGGCTGCACCTTGCTGCAGAGTCTGGGGCCTTGGAAAAATGATATAGGGCAACAAAACAGTGTGCACATAGGATGTGATGTGTGTATATGATAAGTGACATAATGTAGCATGGTGGACATGATCTTGTGAGGTTCATATCTGACAACATTTCTCAGTTTCGCTGGTCTGGGATATATCTCATGCCTCATGACAATGGGATTTACATGTGGACACACAGACTAGACATGAATTGCCTTGCTTCAACAGGGTGTTTGGATGCATCATTTTACAAGGTGTTGCATTTGTGAGGGACTTTGACACTATTGAATGCACACACAGGGCCTCATTTAGCAGTTTTTGCCACTGGCAGCAAGGGATGTGATATGGCTGCGCTGACCTGCATTCAAACTTGAAGGGGTGGAATGTGCCTTTTTCCTAACATATAGGACATCCACGTTTTGTCCGCATACGCACCATCGCATGGTACTGACTACTGCAAACACCACCCCTTGCACCATGGTGCGCATGTGTCAGCTTAGTGTCCTCACATGATGTCATGCTTTAAGGGACACATTCCAACACCAAAAACACACTATCTATGCAATACCCTCCTTATATGTGACCTGCGGAATGCTGGACACATAGTAATTGGACATGACTGAGATATGCAATTATGTATCTGGATTTCACCTCCCCTTGGAAGGCATGCTATTTGCATACAGTCCCAGAACATAGGATGTGGAGAAATGTGTGAGATCTTCATTGGTGTTGCATGGGAAAGGCCACCGCAAGGCCCATGGTACACATCCTTAATGTAAGGTGATGAATGCAGTACTTTTCTGTGGCTTGCCTTACAGCGTACCTATTAGGCCTTTGTATTACAACATTTATATTATTTAGGTAGCTGCTCCGCCAGAACATCATAAAAAGGGATACTCCATCAGCACAGTTTACTTGTACATGTGGCTCACAGTGGCATAGGTGGTTTCGACATGTGTGACTTGTACGATTGTGCTGCACATATACCATGTAGTATGACCCAAGCATGTAGGCCCACACCAACTACTTATGCACTGTGTCATTCAACACAAGACTGATATCTCAATGTATTCCTACATAATTGACTGCAATGTGGTCTGTCATGTTCTTGGGAAGAACATATTAACCAGGAGGCCATTGCCATATTTCCCATTTTGGAAGCGCTGATTGATGGTGGAATGCTGAAAGATGGAGGAGCCATGAGCACTGCCAGGGTACTTTGCAAGGATATTTATGAAGAGGCCAAGATGGTCAATGATTGCCTGCACATTCATCAGATAGGTGTGCTTCCTGTTGCGGTAGATGTGTGATGGTTGCCGCTGGAGGCACAAGTTACACATGGGTACAGTCCATTGCCCCCAACACATGTGGAAATCCCACAATGGCATAAAAACCTTGCTTGTTCTCCAGTTGTTGCTGTGCTGTGTTGGGGAATTAGAGGTACTGGGGTATGAGGCCTTTGATGGCACCCAGGATGGAGGGGAGGAATGCTGAGAAGGATGGCTGGGATTCTCTTGCCACTCTGGCTGTGGTGGGCTGGAAAGTTCCAGATGCCAGTGATCCAGCGGCATACTAGCAACAGATACTCCACTACCATATACTCACCTGGGCCCATACAACTCGCTTCCACTAAACACCAAGTAGACCGCTGGAACTTTTATTTTTAATGATTTTCATACCTTAAGATCTAGTTATTTCCTCTCCAACTAAACCTTTCACTGATCAAATAGTTCTTTCCTCTTGTCAATGGACCATTAGGTGGAACTAGTTGATGGTGACAATTAACATAACTTATTATACATTTCTCGATTAAAATTAAAATGAAATAATCACAGACTCGAGAAGTTTTAAAATCTTTATCTAAATTAGTTGTTTGTGAACCATCTCAAAAACGTTTCAGTACAAACACCCTTATTCGCAAGAGTGCCAATTCAATCAAAAATTCAATAGATATAATAATAATTCAGATCCACACAACAACTATGCTCAGAAAGAAGAGGATAGAGAGAGAAGAGCATTTATCAAGACGATGAATTTATCATTACCAAGTATGGTGTGAAGACCAACCCCCTGGCCAAAGGGCTGGTAAGGGTCCCCAGGACAGATCAGGAGACAAATACTTCAGGACAGGAATCAGGACAGGATACTTCACCTCTCTAGATACCGACGACTACTTTGCACCCCTCTCTGACACTCTCTTCCTCCTCGTGGTTCTTCCGCGATATTCTTTCTAACCCACCCAAATTAAGTAGATGGTTCTGCATTCAGTTTTCTTCATCTGCATCTCACAGCTCCAGCACCACCCCAGCACACCCAGTTCTCCAAACAGAATCTCTCCGGATACTCCCCAAAATTCTCAAAAATTCTCTCCCTGAACTCCCTTTTTCTAACTGGAACTACCTCAATTATACCCTTCCATAAGCATGTACCACCCATTAATGTTTCAATTTTACAAAATACTAACTCTGATTGGACAGGCAAGGGGGATGATCATCACACCATGCTTACATTTCACTTATTTCTTTAAACCATTGTTTCAAAACTCCTCCCTCAAACTTTATTCCCCAATTCCTTTCCCATACATCTCCAAACTTTATTAATATAAAATGTTGCGATCTCTTGAATAAAGTTCCTTCATATGAACTCTTCACCCTTATGTTCCCAGGGCACATCTTCGCTGGCCTTGGACGCGTGACAAGTCCTTAGTCATCTTTCGTACTTTCTCACCAGGGCGCATGCGTTGCGCAACGTCAGTCTGCTCGACTCAGACAAATTTGACAGGCCCAAATACGCACTATTAATAAAGTCAAAAGGAAAAATGTTATTCCCAAAAATAAATGATTTCACTGTATACCACCAACCTCTACTCTAACCCATTCCATTTATTATTTCCCTTTCTGCATTTGCGTTAGTATAAAACTTAGGGGCATATTATCAAGGGCAGTATCGCCACTTTAGCGGCACTTTTTGCCGATAAAGCGTCGATATTTTTATCGCCCTATTAGCAAGCTGTCGCTAACAGCTGTTAGCGACAGCTTAATGGCGATAGCGGCCGTTTTGTTGCCGCTTTGCATGTCAGCGATAATTATCGCTAATGACATGCAAAGTAGGCGTTCCCAACTAAAAGCAACTGCAAACAGTCGCAAACACAACTTCCCCCTATTATCAATGCCCGCGAAGCGATAAAAAAAGTCACGCTAACCGCGATTATCGCTGGAATTTAACACCTGATAAAAACTTGACTTAACCATCTTGTCAATGGGAGGTGGATTGTAAGGTTAAGTCCTCACCTGCCTATTAGCAAGCTTTTCATTAGCGCAGTGAATTTATCGCTGGATTTCTCGCGCTATTGCTGGGTTTCGCCGCTATCGCTGGATTTTTTATCGCCTTGGAGATAAGCTTTGATAATAACGCGTTATCTCCACGATGAAATCCAGCGATAGCCGGCGATTAATAAAACAGCGTTAAGCGCGCTTTGCGATAATTATCGCAAATCCTTGGTAATATGCCCCTTATTTTCTAACTTCAGCAAGCAGGTGAGTTTTCAAGCGGCCATTTTATGGTTCTTTGCGCAGGCGCCAGAATTTTCCTCCAAGCATTAGTACGTCATACTACGTAGATGCAATAGACGCATGCGCAGTAAAGATCCCGTGTTAGAATGCATCTTAGTCCTTCGTTCATGTTATTGCAGTTAGTAAAGACATAGGCAAGCTTCATTTTCTCCCGCGTGTAAAGGAAATGCGTATTATTAATCACAAAACACATTGTTAATAATTCGTTAGTGAGTTAAACGAGAGTATTGCTTACGAGCAGGTCTCATTTACGAGTCCTTGCTCCATCAATCCCTCTCTGATGGCATATTAAGCCATCACAAAATTACCCATCCATCCCAGATACCAACTTTAACACTTCTCAGTTTTCTCTATTTCTCCTCTCAATTTTTCATCAATAATCTTGTTTCCTTCTAAATCTCGCATCTTCTTATATAACCTACCTTTCATTTCTTCCAAACGTACTTCATCATATTTTCTCTTTCGTGTCTGTCCCTTTCCTTTTCTTTCCAAGTGTACTTTTTCTTTCGTACCTTTTCTACAACATTTATATGTAATTATTATTAACATCACTACCGTTATTATCATAACTAATGGTATTATTATTTGACCTAGAAAACTTTTCCCAAAATCAACAAACCATTTCCCTATTGATGTTATACTTTTTGTTAGTCTTCCCCACATACTGTCAACCTCCAGTTGGGTCGAATCTTTATGCATTCCCGTAATCTTTTCAATATATCCTTTAATTTCTCTGCTCTTGTCCGGAATATAAGTGCAGCAGTGTTGAACTTTCAACATGCCACAGACTCCACCTTCTTTTGCTAACAATATATCAAGAGCAAGACGGTTCTGTAAAACCATAGATCTAATTGCAACCATTTCTGTGTTAATCATTAGAAATCCTCCTGCAGTGTCTGTAGAAAGACGATCAACTATGGTTGATAACTTACACATTTTCTGTGAATTTAGAATGACTCCAACTGAGGGTATCAGTGCACTAAAGATGTCTCCTACAATTTCAGAAAAACTAGCTCTTCTTCTATGTGTTAGTCCATTAGAATTTCCATTGGTTCCACTGATTTTATCTACATGATATATTTTTGGAAAAACTATTCCAAAATAACAGCTTCCGTACCATCTTGCAGGTAACCTATAATAGGCATTGCTCCCACAAACATAATACACTCCTGGAAACACAGGATCAGTTCCCCTTTTAGTCCCCATCCTCCTAATATTAGGAAGTTATGTTCACATTCACTGGAACCAATGTAATTATTGTTATAATCTGTCTTTAATCTATGGAGGCTGAATTTTCCCCTTTTTCACAAAGTCCAGGGACATCGCAGCATGAGCCTTGCCACTTGCATAGAATCCTTCCTTCCCAACCCATGGAGGTACATGGGTTTTCTGTGTAGTTGCCTTCCTCATTAAATCCTGTCTCCTTTCTTCTACTAAATTCAAAAAGTATTTTTCTTCTTTTCTTAATGTACATGTTAGATTATCTTTGTGTGCCTGAACTAAATCTATTGAACTCATCGTTATGAAAAATTCACCCATAAACTGTGCATTTTTACTACTAGCTACTGGATTCATATCCTTTCTAATAGGTAATTCAGAAAATACTACATCTATATCTGAATAAAAATATTGAAGTTTCCCTGCAGCATAAAATAAACTTGACAAAATACTACATGACACACGATAGGTTAAGGGTATATGGTGATACGTCATTCCTTCTGCTACTGATGAGGGTAATTTCATACACACATAGCAGTTATTAATCTCCATAGTACTAACATATTGAAATAACAACTTAATAAACACATTAGAGGACGTATTATAGTCTGGTTCATTATGATAGTTTGCTTCATCTTCTACCCCTATTTCTATTTCAGTTTCTCTTATTCTATCCACCTTAACATTAGTATCTGTGTTATTCTTGTCACTTGTTTTCATTGTAAAAGGTCCTCCTACTATTAAGAATAGCCATCCTAATGCTGCTAATAAAAAACTACAAAAACAAAATCTAAAACACTTTCTTTTTAGTCCACACTTTGGTTTCCCGGTAACTTCAGTTTCCGCCATTTTATTCCTGAGAAAATGTATTTTCTCTTGTCTTTTTCTTTTTCAGTCTTAGCCTTCCTTTTTGTTCTTAAGGAGGTTTCAATTGGCTTTCATCAATTTGTCTGTCTCATCAGACAGATCCAGGGACTCAAATTCCTCGAGTATAACGTATGTCCACTCAGGAGCCTTGTATCTCCTGTTTAAATTTCTCAATCTTGGACTTCTTCGAGTTATTTTCGCTAAGGTTTGTTTAGGTCTTGTTTGACTTGTGACTTCGTTCACTTGTTCTGGTCTCTTTTCAGATTTTCTCAAGTGATATTTTAGTTTCTTTACTCCAGTTGGCCAATTGTCTCCTCTCCTGACTCTTTTGATTTGTACTGCGCTTTCACCTTCCTTGTCTCTTTGTAAAATTCTTTTTATTTAATTTATTTTAGGCACAATCTGTTCTGTTTCTCTGTTTTCTGTGCTTGAACCTTCCTTTGCTTCCTCCTGCTCAGGTTCTACCGTATTTTGTTCTACTTCTTACTGAGCTTGTTCTTCTAATTCTATCTGACCCTGTTCAGGTCTTACTTCTAACCTTTCTTCTTCTGCCTGAACTTGTTCTTCTAGCTCTATCTGGTCCTGTTCAGGTCTTAATTCAAACTTTTCTTCTTCCGCCTGAACGTGTTCTTCTATTTTTCCATCCTCAGGTTTGTTTGTGTCTCTTTCTATTTTCACCTGAGTGTGTTCTTCTTCCCCTGTCTCTTCCTGACTACTTTCCAGTCTTTTCAGTTCTGTTCTTTTTCTGGTTTCAATAGCATCATCAATTATTTCAATCACTGGGATCCATTCTTCCTGACTTATCTCGCGCTGTTCATCATATGGTTGTCTTTCAGAATCTATCACTCTAGATTCTTCAATTTCACAATTTACAACTCCTGACGCTTCAGCCTGCTCAGTCAGTTGTGGCTCTTGTTGATCTGATGGGCTCGGAACTCTTCTGGTATGGCTGCCATGAATCCAATTGGGCAGACCTGCACACTTCACTGCTGTGGTAGTGACTAGTATGACTTGCCGTGGCCCGTCCCACCTTGGTGCTAGACACGACTTCCTTGCGTGTTTCTTCACTAGCACCCAATCTCCAGGATTCAAATCATGCGCTTGGTCTGGCTGTCTTTCAACTGCGTCTTCTCCAACCTGGTGAGAGATAGAACGCATCATTTCAGCCAATCCTTTGCAATAGTACAATACCAGATCATCAGTTATACTCATTAGTTTATTTCCAGGAATAAATGCCTGTCTCATAGCTCTTCCCATGAGAATCTCATGTGGGCTCATTCCTGTTTTTCTGTCTGAAATGCTTCTGAGACCCATCAATACAAGAGGTAATGCATCTGGCCATTTCAGCTTTGTGGATGCACACACCTTTCCCAATCTTGACTTGATTGTGCCATTTATTTGCTCAACAACTCCAGAAGCCTCTGGACGATAAGCACAGTGCAGTTTCTGTTCAATGTTAAACGCAGCACAGATTAATCGAATTATTTCAATATTAAAATGAGGGCCTCTATCTGATTCCAAAGTGACCAGAAAAACAAATCTCGGCACTAACTCCCTTAACAACAATTTTGCAACTGTAAGACTGTCATTTCTTCGAGTTGGATAGGCTTCCAACCATCTTGAGAAAAGGCATACTATGACAAGTACATATTTCAGTCCATTGCATGGGGGTAATTCAATAAAATCTAACTGTAATCTGGTGAAGGGTCCTTCTGCCTTTCCGATCTTTCCCCAGCTTACCACTGTCTTTCTACCTGGGTTCTGCTGTTGACAGGTTAAGCATCTTTGGCAAAGGCTCTCTGCGACTACCCTGAACTTCGGATTATACCAACTCTGTCTGAATAGCCTGATCATTGAATCTCTCCCTATGTGTGTTGCTCCATGGTACACTCTCGCCATTTTTGAAAGCAAACAATCTGGCATGACTGGTCTTCCATCTAAATACACCCATACCTCATCATGTGGTCTCTTTGTACAGGCTGCCTTTATCCAGATTTCTTTTTCCTTTTCCTCAACTTCTTCCTGCAATTGTTTAATCTCATCCCATGTTTCTGGTACTGAGAAGTACATAAGTTGGCATCTGGTTTCACCCGTTTCAATTTTTCTGTTTATGGCTACTGCATTTTTAGCACAGTATTTGGCCACTTGGTCAGCATAATTATTGCCAGCAGTCACATAGTCATTTCCTGACTGATGTGCAGCGCATTTTACAACTGCTATCTCTTTTGGCAATTGTAATGCTTCCAACAAATCCTTTACAGTTTTGCTGTTTCTGATAGGAGATTCTGAAGAAGTCAGAAATCCCCTTTGCATCCAAAGCTGGCCAAAGTAATGCACAACCCCGAACCCATATTGGCTGTCCGTAAATATGGTTACTCTCCAATTTTTCCCCTTTTTACATGCCATTGTTAAGGCAACCAATTCAGCCACTTGTGCAGACTTGACCCCAGGTAAACAGGATGCTTCAATTACCCCAGATATTCTACAAACAGCATATGCAGCACTTAGTCCTCCTTCTGGTGTCCTAAGGCAGGAACCGTCTACAAATAACTCATGATCAGCCTCTTTCAAAGGTGACTCTTTTATGTCCGGGCGGGGCTTCGTGCATAACTCAGTCACGTCCAAACAATCATGATCACTTTCATCTTTCACTTCTTCATCGCAGGGGTCTGGTAATAGGGTGGCTGGGTTCAGGATCGTACACCTTATCACAGTCACGTTCTCAGCTCCCAAAATCACTCTTTCGTACTTTGTCAAACGACTAGGGGTGAGGTGCTGTGTTCTTGTTCTTGTCAAAAGAATCTCAACCGAGTGTGGAACAAAAACTTTTACCGGATGTCCCATCACTATCGACTCACTTTGCTCCAGACTCATACAAGTAGCAGCTACTGCTTTTAAGCAGCAGGCAATGCTGAAGCCACTGGGTCCAATGTGGCTGAAAAATATGCCACTGGACATCGACTCAATCCATGTCTCTGTGTTAAGACTGAAAGTGCACAATTTTCTCTTTCACAACAGAACAAAGCAAAGTCTTTTGAATAATCAGGCATGCCCAAAGCAGGAGCCTCACACAAACAATTTCTTAGTCTCACAAATGCCTCTAGGCAGTCATCATTCCAATCAATCGGATCTTTTGCTCGTTTCCGGATCATCTGTATTAATGGTTTCGCTAACATAGAAAAACCATTAATCCATTGCCTACAGTATCCAACCACTCCCAGAAACATTCTCATTTCTCTCTGAGTCTGTGGCAATTGCATTTCTTTGATTATTTTTATTCTTTCCGGTGTCACTTTTCTAACTCCTCTTTCTACTTTATGCCCTAAATATCTAACTTCTTGTTGACAGAACTGTAACTTTTCTGGAGACACCTTGTGTCCTCCTTCAGCCAAATGGTTCAGTAATGCAATTGTATCCGTGACACAATCTTCTCGTGTTTTTGATGCCACCAATAGGTCATCAATGTACTGAACCAGAACAGAATTTCCAGGCATGATCAACGATTCCAACCACTTTTTCAAAATCTGATTAAAAATTGAAGGACTCTCTGTGTACCCTTGAGGAACACGACACCATGCGTAAATACGATCTTCAAACTTAAACGTAAAAAGATACTGGCTGTCTGGGTGCAAAGGAATAGAAAAGAACGCTTGGCATAAATCAATTACTGTAAACCATCCTGCATTCCAGGGTATCTGATAAAGGATCACTGCTGGATTTGGCACAATTGGACAACAGGGAATTACAATTTTATTTATTTTCCGTAGGTCTTGCACTATTCTGTACTTTCCGCTAGGCTTTTTCAGTCCCATTATTGGCGAATTACAGGGACTACCCATCACCTCTTTTAAAATACCTTGTTTAACCATTCGTTCAATTTCTGGAATAATTCCTGCTTTTACTTCTGGACTCATTTTGTACTGTCGGGTATTTGGATACACTGCACCTTCTTTCACTGTCACTTTAACTGGGTCTATATTTGTCATTAGCCCAATGTATTTTCCTGTAAAATCCCACACTTCTGGATTGACTGTTGTTCTTAACTCTTCTGGCAATTCATTCTCGGTTATTAATGAAAACATTTCATCTACTTCTGTTCCCTGTTTGGCAGGCATCATCTTATAAACAACGTCCTCATTGCGGGTTTGGAAAGCAACACCATCCGGTGTACAATAGATCGTGCAATTCATCTTGCACAAAAAATCTCTTCCCAACAGATTTACTGGACTGGAATCGCAAACTACAAATTGATGCATTTCTTTGAAGTTCCCAATGTGCACCTCCATTGGTTTTGTGATTGGGGTTCTAATCTGTTGGTTAGATACGCCTACAACTTGGATTGACTCTCCCGAGAGGGGTAGGATTGGGATGTCTGCTGTTCTCACAGTAGACCTGGTAGCACCAGTATCCAATAGGAAAGTAATGTCTTTACCTTCTACTCTCCCATCAACAAATGGACCTGACTGATCTACCGGCAAGGATGCGCCAAGCACGCACTCCTCTTCCTCCCCCCTCAGGCACCGTCATTGTGCGGCATCTGAATGTTTTTCATCATTCTGTAAAAAATATTGTGCAATTGTTCTATTATTCTTACCACTTTCTCCTTGAAATCTGGTGTTCGCACTGAAACTTTGATGGTTCACAAAATTTGGCATAGGAGCTGGTGGCACCTGATATTGTGGAGTAACTACCTGTTGCTGCTGATTCATAAGTACTTCATTCTGCATCTGTGGGATAACATTTTGATTTGGCCCATTATTATTCTTATTATTCTGAGTACTCTTACACTCGTTCTTCCAATGTCCAAGCTTTCCGCCCGCATGACAAGGAAACTTCTTTTTCCCTTCTTCTCTGTCTATTCGCCCCTTAAATTTATTACCAGTCGCTCCTTGATTATTCTGACTCTGTTCTTTCACTTATTATTTTGGTCATTTGCTTTCTCTTCTTGCTGCTCTGCCAATTTAACTTGTGCCCACATCATTTTCTCTTTTAGCTTCCTACGCCTGGCCTCAATGTCATCTCCGTAATATTTCACGTACTTTAGAATCTCATCCACTGTCTTGCTTTGCCAACACAACATGTGCTGCTGTATCATCTGACTGATTTCTGGTTTCAAGCCATATATAAACTGATACACAAAATGTCCCATATCTTTGTCACCAATATTCTCAAAACCGCTATACTACTTAAACACCTGCAATAACCGTTCATAGTACGCATGTACAGATTCATTTGGTTCCTGTGTTGTTCTATCTATTTTTACCCAATCTGTTTCTTTAGGAGGGATTTTCCCTCTCAAATACATAATCACTTGGTGATACTTTTTCATCACTTCCTCCGAAGGTGCTCCTGTTTTTGCATCTCTAGGATACTCCTCATTGGGCCAATCAATTGTGATCTTACATTCTGTCCATAAATCAGCAGGTACCACTATATCAAATAGACCATCCAAGTCTTTCAATAACACCTTTGAAACCTTCACAAACCTTTCTACCTGTTTGTACCACTCAACTGGTTTTTCTCTCAGTTTTGGAAAATCATTTGTAAATGATAAAATATCTTGTCTACTCCAAGGGACATGAACATATCCACCTCCAGGAACCTCTCTCATCGGACACAATTTTTCCACTTTTCCTAATTCTCTTACTGGAAATGCAGCTCCAGCTTCTCTCGCTTGTACTTCCTCTTTCTTTCTTATCCATCTAATTCTCCATTTATCAATGTCTCCCCACTTTCGCAAAATGTTCATTAGTTCCTTTATCTGTAGTCTCTTTCCAGAAGCATTTACACTTTCTAAATCTTTATCAGTAAAATCCACTCGATAGGGCTTCTGTAACAACTTTGATTTCCCTATGTCTATTCCAATCTCTGAAGCAACTTCAGTCAGTCTCTCATGAAATACTCTTGCTCTCCTAGTTATACTCTTACATAGAAACAATAATTCCTCATCATTGTAAACGTTTAATCTTTCTCTACCCAACATCCTGTCATCATCTCTTCCAATTCCACTTTCAATCTGCTGATATCTAAAATCGCTGGTGTTGGGTTTTGATTATCTCTTTCCTGAGCCCACCTTTCTATTTCTTCAGAGGTGACTACTGCTGCGCCTGTAGTTCCAGCCGGAACCAAAGGTCTTCTTTCTCTCAAATTCATAGGCGTAACTCTCTTTGAAGTTTCCGTCAAAGGTTCCACAATAGGGAGATCCATTAATAAAATAACTGACTCACTTTCGCTAACCTGATCATCTGAAATTACTATCTCTTTTCTGGGACTATTTAATGGAACTGTCACAAGTTGTGATTTCTGGCAAATCTTATTATCTCCATACAATGGGATTACCGGACCAATGGTTACTGGTACTTTTAAAGCTTCAGTATTTAAATTTAATTGACTTATCTTTTGAACTAGTTCTTCTCTAGTTTTATTCAAAGCTTCTCTTTCATTATCTTGCAACACTCTGTTATATGACGTTTCATGTAAGATTTGTGGGGTTAATGGCATTCCCATTACTGGTGCACTTGGAGTAACCTTACTAGCTGCTTCTTGATACGGTGGTGGATTTTTAATTAAAATATCTTCTAACAATTCATCATCTGATTCACCATATCCTGCCGAATACATATGTTTCGTTTTCTCCTTACACCTTCCTCCAGATTGTTCCTCAGCCATCAATACTGGATATAATCCTTCTGATACCATAGCTCTCCTCCACTGTTTCATCTGCCCTTCTCGTGACTCATGCAAATGTCTGGGAAAGAATCCTCTATATCTTCCACCTCTGCATTTTTCTCTTTCATATGACTCAGTCTCCCATTCTTCCAAAGCCTCATATTGAGTTAACCTAGGTCTAGGTTCCAAATCATTCATTTTCAATCGCAAATTCTGAAGAATCCTCCCATTAAACATACCATCCTTAGGAAACGCTAACACACCATCATCCTTCGTGTATTGTACCCAGTTTTCCAACCACACGCAAGTATGATATCCCCTTTCCATCATCATAAAAGATGCTGGTGTCTTCGGTGGTGGAATAGGAATTCCTTCTCTAGTCAACACAGGCTTATCCTTTACAAAGAAATTCTTTATTTTCTTAAAAATGTGACATCTTTCTTTTCTCTCCATACATTCTTGAAGAACGGTGTAGGAAATTGTATTCCGCAAACCCTTGAAATTTTCTACCTGTACGTCTTGCACTTACAGTCAAATCAAAATCCTGAAGCAATCTTCTCTTCCAACCAATGCGTGGCCTTTTCCTGACTTCAGTTCTGCTCCTTACTACTGACCCCTCCTTTACAAGGCTGCTCCTGTCACCTGCCCGCTGTTTCTACCAATCCCAGCGCGGCTTTCTGTGATGTCAGTCCAACTCCGACGGCTTCTTACCCCTCCTTTACAAAGCTCCTCTTGTCACATGCCCGCTGCTTCTACCAATCCCAGCGCGGCTCTCTGTGACGTCAGTACCACTCCGGCAGCTGACCCTCCCTTTACAAGGTAATACGAAACTTTATTTCTCGAAATTCTCTTTAAACTTCTTTGTTAATAACGACGTAAAAACATTTGCTACTCTGTCTGTTCCACTAAATCAAAAGGATAGTTTATTTCTTTTCACTGCGAGTAAAAACCTTCCGCTTACTCTTCATACAAGCTCCAGAGAACCAGCTACTCCTCCGGTATCACCCGTTTGGGAAATTAGAGACCAAAGTTTCACCAGCGAACTCCTTTTGCTATCAATCTAGTTTAGAAGAACCTGCTACTCGTTCAGGGTTACCCTTTCTAGGTGATATAATGCCTAAAGTTTCACTAGCGAACTCTTTGCTATCAATCACTCTCACTTTTATACAGAAAGTAGTGCCTACTTTAACACTGCCAGCCCTACCTAGCTTCTCAGTGTTATTCCAACAGACGAGTAACCTCACTGCAGTGTGGTTTCTATCGCCACCCGCTATTCATTTCCCCGGGAATTTTTCAAACGACATAAAACAAGACATTAACTCTTTTTGTTAAACATAAACCAAATAATTAATAATCTATACTTATCACCAAACTAGTCACTAATAACCATAGCTCTGCTACCAGAAAACTGATCCAGCGGCGTACTAGCAACAGATACTCCACTACCATATACTCACCTGGGCCCATACAACTCGCTTCCACTAAACACCAAGTAGACCGCTGGAACTTTTATTTTTAATGATTTTCATACCTTAAGATCTAGTTATTTCCTCTCCAACTAAACCTTTCACTGATCAAATAGTTCTTTCCTCTGGTCAATGGACCATTAGGTGGAACTAGTTGATGGTGATAATTAACATAACTTATTATACATTTCTCGATTAAAATTAAAATGAAATAATCACAGACTCGAGAAGTTTTAAAATCTTTATCTAAATTAGTTGTTTGTGAACCATCTCAAAAACGTTTCAGTACAAACACCCTTATTCGCAAGAGTGCCAATTCAATCAAAAATTCAATAGATATAATAATAATTCAGATCCACACAACAACTATGCTCAGAAAGAAGAGGATAGAGAGAGAAGAGCATTTATCAAGACGATGAATTTATAATTACCAAGTATGGTGTGAAGACCAACCCCCTGGCCAAAGGGCTGGTAAGGGTCCACAGGACAGATCAGGAGACAAAGACTTCAGGACAGGAATAAGGACAGGATACTTCACCTCTCTAGATACCGACAACTACGTTGCACCCCTCTCTGACACTCTCTTCCTCCTCATGGTTCTTCCGCGATCTTCTTTCTAACCCACCCAAATTAAGTAGATGGTTCTGCATTCAGTTTTCTTCATCTGCGTCTCACAGCTCCAGCACCACCCCAGCACACCCAGTTCTCCGAACAGAATCTCTCCGGATACTCCCCAAAATTCTCAAAAATTCTCTCCCCGAACTCCCTTTTTCTAACTGGAACTACCTCAATTATACCATTCCATAAGCATGTACCACCCATTAATGTTTCAATTTTACAAAATACTAACTCTGATTGGACAGGCAATGCAGGGATGATCATCCCACCATGCTTACATTTCACTTATTTCTTTAAACCATTGTTTCAAAACTCCTCCCCTCAAACTTTATTCCCCACTTCCTTTCCCATACATCTCCAAACTTTATTAATATAAAATGTTGCGATCTCTGGAATAAAGTTCCTTCATATGAACTCTTCACCCTTATGTTCCCAGGGCACATCTTCGCTGGCCTTGGACGCGTGACAAGTCCTTAGTCATCTTTCGTACTTTCTCGCCAGGGCGCATGCGTTGCGCAACGTCAGTCTGCTCGACTCAGACAAATTTGACAGGCCCAAATACGCACTATTAATAAAGTCAAAAGGAAAAATGTTATTCCCAAAAATAAATGATTTCACTGTATACCACCACCCTCTACTCTAACCCATTCCATTTATTATTTCCCTTTCTGCATTTGCGTTAGTATAAAACTTATTTTCTAACTTCAGCAAGCAGGTGCCACGCATGTGAGTTTTCAAGCGGCCATTTTATGGTTCTTTGCGCAGGCGCCAGAATTTCCCTCCAAGCGTTAGTACGTCATACTACGTAGATGCAGTAGACGCATGCGCAGTAAAGATCCCGTGTTAGAATGCATCTTAGTCCTTCGTTCATGTTATTGCAGTTAGTAAACACATAGGCAAGCTTCATTTTCTCCCGCATGTAAAGGAAATGCGTATTATTAATCACAAAACACGTTGTTAATAATTCGTTAGTGAGTTAAACGAGAGTATTGCTTCCGAGCAAGTCTCATTTACGAGTCCTTGCTCCATCACCAGCATTTGCAGGACAGCCAGTAGCTTGGCCTTTCAGAGGTATGTTGGTGCAGCTCTTTGATGACGCTGCAGCCTTGGTGCAATCTGGTGCAGGGGTGGACAGTGAACTCCCTCCTGAGCCTGTAATGGGCAATAACCTACTCCTCCCTGAGGTCAATGAGGGTAATCCTCTGGCGGTATGTCCGCTTCCTTCTCCTGCGCTGCCTCTGTGGTAGTGGTGGTGGTCATCTTGGTGTTCTGAGCTGCAATAGTAGTAGATCTATGGCACAGTTGAGCTTGCCAAAGTGATTTGGGTATATTCAGCTTTTATACTGGTTTGTATGCGTCATGTTCACACCTGCTTTTCCGAGTCGGTAAAAAACTGCTGCTAATGGGACTCAGCGCCTGTTTTTCAAAAGTAGCACCATTTTGGAAAATTCCTGTAAGTACGGCTGCATCAGTTTTGCAATGTTTTTCCGGTGGAATGCATACCTTGCATGTCATTACTGAAAACTGCTGCTAGCAGATCTGGTGATAAAAAGAATAGGCATTAGCAGTGAATAACTGATGCTAAAGGGCTCTAGTGTCACTTTGAAAATATGGTGCCAAAAAAAGCCGCCTCAGCATCAAAAAAGTGATGCTGCGGCAGTGCTACCTTCTTGTATATATGCCTTTCATTGTGAATTCTTCAGGGATTGTGTAGTAAAATAAATGGTCAACTCCCTTTCTTGCCTAGGGTATTACAAATGCCTTCCAAATAATGTTTATATTGTCAGATACTGTACTAATAGGCCTTCCTCCTTCCAGGCAGTTCAATGTGTTTGCATTAGCAAATAATTTACTGTCTTATCGATGACAACCACATTAGACTAGTTGTATTTAGAAAAGAAGCATGGTTAGTTACAGCTTGTTTAACCTGTAGCTACCTATTTCAAGGTGGAGATGTGTGTGCATGCTGTAGTGTTTCCGGTCCATTAGCATTGCCTTAATTGGAGGGAGCTGAACAGCAGCGGTTTACCCCCCCCCTCACACCCTAACGGGCAGGCTATAGCCTTAATGTAATTCTATGGGTAAAGGGCTGGCATAGGGGACCACCATCCCCAGTGCCAGCATCATTCCAAGACGTCTTCAGTAAATGGGGGCTCGCTGATGCTATCAGTATGGATATTCATAAATGCATCTTATGAATATTGCAGAAAAGCTACCTACCACCGCAGATGGCAAGTATTCTCCAGCAGATTTTTTTAGTTACAAGTTTTAAAAATGGTATACAGTGATAGCTTGACACCAGGTAGAGACATAGATTATCTGGGAAGTTGCAATTTTAAAAATCACTTTCTTGTGTTGACCTCGAGCTTCACACGCAATTCCGAATAGCCATTGACTTTTGTAAGTGCCAGCCACATATTGATCAGCCTACATTCATTTTCGTTGGTGCATTGTTACTGTCAGTTTTGACTTATGTATGTCTTACTCTTCACTAGCATGTAGATGGATGGGAAGTCATATGAGGCTGCATAGAAAGAGTTGCACTCTCTTTTTCATATTGTTCATGCATGAATTATTGTTGGATGCCTTAGACTCCAGACCACCTCCCCTCCCCTCACCAGTGCAAAGTGCTTGAGTGCCTCACCCTTCTAACAATATATGTACATATGCTCAACATAGAAATAATTAAAAGAGTGCTTTTCCACCCGCAGCATACCTGGGATCAGAATAGCTAAGAAGTCACGCAGCGCAGCAACTAAGGGGCTTATTTACAAGTCCCTTGCGACACAGGTGTGTTACTTTTAATGTGGGAAAAAGTGATGCATCAGCGGCGCAATGGGCTTGTAAATAAGCCCTTAAGTTTGCTGCGCTGCATTGTGTGAAAGAGAAAGAGCAGAGCAGCTCCATATACATTAAGAGGCTTATGTACAACCCCCCTGCGCTGCCGGTGCATCACTTTTTCCCATATATTAACAGTGACACACCGGCAGCGCAAAGGGCTTGTAAATAAGCCCAAAAGATGTGGCACTGTACTCCTCTTTCACTGTGCTGGTGTGCTTTCAATGCAAATGCCTTGTGCCATAGTGAAAGGGTGTTCAGTGTACTCTAAGGCTTAGGTTTTGTACTGGAAGGGGTGCCTTCTGGTACAAAAAACATGCATGAAGGCTGTTCCCACTTTGTATGCATGATGTACAATGCAGTGCACGTGCAAAGTAGGAAAAACTAGGAGATCTGTAAACATTTCCACTCGTTGTACCTGTCTCAGTAGATATATAATTTTGGCGCACATCCCTGTCTGCGATTCTTTGTAGATAGGGTGTTTCATCAAAATCTGTGGGTGGTTACATTGGAACGCTCATACACCACCCTTATGCACAGTAATGAAAATACTGTGCAATGCACAACGTTGTGTCACTGTCGGATGCTATCCAATGCAAATCCAGATTTCCATTGGATTGTAAATCCCACCTTAACATTAACACTATGAATCAGGTTTGTATTACAAAAATAACACAAAACCAATGCAAAGCATTAGTAAATCAGGGCCCTGGACTGATGCTGGGGTGCCATGCCAAACATTATCTTTTGCTGTAGAGACAGTGACCTTATTTCAATATTAAAAACTCTAACTTAGGGGCCCATTACGATAACCGGCGGTAAAAAAATCGCCAACCGCCATAGCCTGAAAAGACCGCCCGCCTGCAACATGGGAATACCGACCGAGCAATTATGATGACGCGAAGCAACCACCGCCCGCAGCGGAAAAAAACCACAGAATACCGCCCGTCCATGTCAGAGTCCAAGACAATCCGTACCCCACGGACGCAATACCGCCCGAAAACTCCAAATACGACCGCACGGACGGACTACACACCGGCCGTCAAATTATGATCCCCCCGACCTGAGGGCGGGAAACCAACACATTTCCCGCCCGCAACGGCGAACAACAGAAATGAATAACTGACAAGGCGGAAGGCCTGGCGGCCACGTCCGTGCACAGAAATCAGTGGCGGCACAAACAAATACACACAACACGGCCAACAAGTCCACACAGTAAACAACGCCAAAATACCCAAACACAGAACCCATCCCAAAGACACATCGCCCTGCCAAAAAATATAATTAGAATAAATCCCAGGACACCACGCCCAACACACCTGAAAACGACAGACCATCATGACACACCCACATAGGTGAGTACAAAAGCAGCCCCCTCACAGACCACAAACCCTTGCACCACGACAAAGCCAACACCACAGCAGAGAACACGGAGAGCCACAGAGGAAAGCAGTATACCACACGCACGCACACATCACATCCATCACCACAACCACCACCACCACCACCACCTAAACACCGGCACCACAAACCCCCTGCACATCACACACCAAACACACCACACCAGCACCACAAAAACGACACTACGCACCATGGCAACACAACGAATGCCCAAGTTCACTGCCACAGAGTTGACGGTCATGGTCGACGAGGTCATCAAGGTGTACCCACAAATCTATGGGAACCAGGTCCAACAGACACCAGAAGCCACCAGAAACAGGATGTGGATAAGGATTGTAGACCAGGTGAATGCAGTTGGGAACGTGCCACGCAACCGGGGGAAATAACCAAGAGGTGGCAGGACCTGAAAAGCGTGGTCAGGAAGAAGGAGGCCAAGAACCGTGAGCTGGCTGACAGGACTGGCAGCGGAACTCCCGCGCCATTCAAGACCTTCAAGGCGTGGGAGGAGAAGGTGCGAGGCATACTACATCCGGAGAGTCTCATCGGAATACCAGGGGGAGTGGAGGCTGGTAAGTACAAACAAATGTATACCAGCACACCGCCATGTACAGTCATGCACTAACACAATGCCATAGCTCCGAGGGCCGAACACCCCCATGTCCAGTACACAATTCACAAGACATCCCTCACATATGCAACAGACACTCACACACACTCAGCCCATAGGCACCAACAAAGAAAACCATGGGGGCATGTGTACAGTCAGCCAGCACCACAACTCCCACCAGCTCCCCTTGTACCCCAGATGCGCCGGAAGGAGCGCTCCCCACACCCACACCCATGTGGCAGCCATAGCTGCACAAACCAACAAGTAACAGGTAAGCAGCCTTACCACAAGGCCCGTGTATCGGAGGGGGGACTGCAGAAGTACCCCCCACCAGGCCCCCACTCCTACAGCGCAGCAAGATGGAGCACTCCCCACACCCATGTGTCAGCCATTGCAGTGCACACCTACACCCGACAGGTAGATATGTTACCCTACATGGAGGGATGTCTGTGGATGGTAAACCATCACCACGACTCACAACACGGCCCACACACCCACAGACCAGCAAGATGGAGCACCCCTCCCTCTCATAACCATGTGGTAGCCATTGCATTTCTCCCTCAAAACCAACAATTAGGTAGACTACTGTACAGGGCGGGGTGTCTGTAGGCATGAGGACTGTACTACGACTAACATGTGGGACATGTCACTTAGCAGAGGAACAGGTAGCACTGCTCCCTGTCACAAACATGTGACCAATGTGCACCCGGACATCAATTACAGAGTCATAGCCCACATGAGCCATCTCAAATGCAGTAACACGTAAGGAGTCACGTCTGCATGCACAAGTCTAACTGGAGTACTGACCCACATGGCGTGCACTGTGCCAGTCATCACACACATCAGCAACACCATCCAAGTCTTGTCCATGTAGTCGTGTCTGCTTCTACCCTTGACATAGTACAACATCACCCATGTAAGTCTATCTTGTCCAAATGAAACATAGTGGAACCCCAGTAATGTCACATACACCACTGGACCCATGAACCACACAGCTACACAATGCACATTCAAAATCTCATCCATCTCATCATCCAGCCCCAGTGTCATGAAAGGTATATCATCTAAACAGTTGCCCCATAGACAGTAGTACAGCAAAGAGTCCTGCCGATGACCAATAATGTGTCTGCTGTGTCTGAAGCGCTCGTCACACTGTGAGTAACAACATACAAAATGTAGTCAACAGCCCAAGAGCACTGCATTGCTGCACATGGGTGAGAGTAGCACGCACACCAAGGAATTGTACCATCTGCAATACGTTGTGTGGCATACAACCATTACTCACTCACTACAATGCTTGCTGTGGAATGCCCTTAAATGACAACAGTGAGCAGATATGCTGGCTAAGTCAGACATACACACACCTTTGTCTCTGTAGTGTCGTGTGGCCAAAACACATGTCCCCTTCTGCACCCATATGTCACAGCATGTACCACAGTACCATATTTCAACACCAAAGCGTTCATGGGGCAATACCCCTTTTGCCATCTGCGTTTCCAAGCGTTGCATGTGAACCCCAAAAACATATTTCAACACCAAAGCGTTCATGGGGCGATACCCCTTTTGCCATCTGCGTATCCAAGCGCTGCATTTGTACCCCAAAAACATATTTCAACACTAAACCGTCCATGGGGCTGTACCCCGTTCCCACCAAAGCCACAAAATGTAGGGGTACTGCAACACACACCAATTGGCATTTCAAATCCGTCCCATGCCAGATGCACCCATCACACTATTCCATTGCCTTGATCACGCACACACATTGTAGAGACATACACACGCATCCGGCAAATCAGTGCACAACTGTGCACAAACTGTGCATGTCAGACATCTAACACAAACCTTGCAAGGTGCAACACAATAACTTTTCGTCTCCGCCCCACAGGTGACGAACAGCATGATGCTGCGGATGGAGACACCAGCCATCACAGCCAGTCCACAAGCCCCCCACACGGACTCACAGATGTGGAAAGCCTGGACACCTCTACGGACGAGGACTCCTGACCTGGCACATCTGGCGTGGCAGGGTGCAACAGCTCCCCAGGACCCCTCCTACCCACCAACCCATCTCCCAGGGCTGGTGACCAGTCCCAGGCCCCTGCTGCCACGGTCATTGCGGCCAACACCAACGCCGCTGGCACCACCACCACCACCACCATCACCACCACCAGGGCCTCCCTGACCACTCAGCCATCCCAAGAGGTGGCACAAACCTCCACATCTACCCTGGGAGCCAGGAGGAGGCCCCGGGTGACCAATGTGGTGAGTGGGCAGGTCGGTGGCAGCAGTCCAGGTGGGAGGAGCAGGGTCAGGCCAACACCAACAGAGCCTGGGAGCCAAGCCCTGCCGCAAATAGCCAGAGTCCTTGGGGCCTATGAAGAGGCCCAGGGACAATGGGCCAGGTCAGCTTCCGACACGAGGGAAGTCCTTGGGGTGTTGAGGTCCATGGACGCCCACATGGGCCAACTTGTGGACCTCATGGGCCAGCTAGTGGTGGAGGTGAGGGCCCACTCAAGGCCAACCCCACCACCTACGCCACCACCTGCTGGGGTGCAGGGACGTGCAACATCCAGTTCCCCTGCGTCCACAGCGAGTGGGCAATCCTCAGCCACCACCAGCAGCCCACAAACACAACCCCCTCCTCTCAAACGTGGAAGGGGCCGTCCGAAGAGGAAACAGATGTCCAGGGAGGACTTCGCACGCTCCAAACGCCAGTGAGTCAGCCAGCCATGGTGGCCACCCCCTGCATTCACTTGGACTACCATCCTACCCCACACTGCCAGTCGAAGTGGCAAATGTCTGTTGGACTGCGGACCCAGGACAACATGGGTACACCTTGACCATCACGCGGACAGGACCGTCAACTCATTGTACAGCATGCACCACCTTCTTGATCACCTTTCCCACAATCACATGTCACCTTTAAAATAAATACACCTGTATCACATCCTATGTCATCTGCTATGTTTATTATCAATGGTGCACAAACGTCAGCATGTTCAGAAATTCATCTGTAGTGTGTTCTGTCGATAGGCCAGGAGAGGCTGTAGGGACCTAGGGGTGACAAACAGAACAAGAGTCCATTGACTGTGTGTGTCACACACTCATCACACAGTACTTGTCATCAGGCCTAAGCAATGTACACACATCTCACAGAGCAACAGGGCACAATGTCACAGCCACTCTCAGTGGCATACTACCCTGGACATGGACCATTGCCACACAGCACTCAGTCAACAATAGGCCGCCCTGACAATGCACACATACACCTACACAACTACAGCGACATCAGCCGTCGTACATGGTCACTCACCGTCAAGTGAAGTAGCGGGTGATGAGCTGCTGACGCTCATTCACTGCTTCCTCCTCTCCACTGTCCTCGTCACTGGACACGGCTTGGCCTGCAGGCGGGAGCCCTGGCTGATCACCGTCATCCACTATCAGGGGGATCTGCCTGCGAATCGCAAGATTGTGCAACATGCAGCATGCCACAACTATCTGGCACACCTTTTGTGGGGAGTATGCCAGTGCACCCCCGGTGCGGTCCAGGCATCTGAATCTGGACTTCAGGAGTCCAAAAGTCCGCTCCACCACACGTCTGGTCCTCCCATGTGCCTCATTGTATCTGACATCAGCTGGTGTATGAGGATTGCGTAGTGGACTTAACAGCCAAGGCCCATTAGGATATGCAGAGTCACCAACAATCCATGCACAGTCCGGTTGCAGATTGGTCATCAGACGTGGGAGGATGCTGTGGTGCATGATGTGCGAGTCATGGGTGGAACCGGGAAACTTCGCACACACGTGTGTGATTATCATGTCCGCCAGGCACACCACTTGCACATTCAGGGAGTGGAAATGTTTCCGGTTCCTGTAGATGTGCTCCATGGCCTGTGGTGCAACAAGGCCAACATGGGTGCAATCAATTGCACCAACAACCTGGGGGATGCGTCCAAGTGCATAGAAAACACCCTTCACCGCAGGCAAATCACGAGCCCTGGGGAATCGGATGTACCGGTTCCTGTACAGCATCATAGCTGACAGGACATCCCGTAGCACCTTGCTGAACATGGGCTGGGACATCCCACCTCCATGGCCACCGTGTGTTGGAATGAACCGGTTGCGAAGAAATGCAGTGCAGCCATCACCTTAGCCGTGGGGGTGAATGCTGTAGGATACACCCTGCGAGGACAAAGGTGGGCTTCCAACATGGCACATAGGCGATGCAGGGTGGGCCGGTCCAGACTAAGCCTGGGCGGTGAACTACGCTACGCTCGCGGAGCTTGCGTAGTTTCGGCAACTTCGCGATTCGCGTAGAACGCGAAGTTACCGTGCACTACGCAATTTGCGGCGTAGCGTAGCTGTTTTCCTTCTTCGCGCGCTCAATATACGTTCTCGCGTGCGCGATAACGACCTACCGTGATTCTGCGTTCGCCGACGCGACTTCCTATCCGTTCGCGGGCGCCACGAGATTTGGAATCCAGCCGCACGAGCCCGCGAGAGTGTGCGAACGCGAACACGTCATTCGGACGCGCGATCTGACTTCCGCCGGCAGTGTTGGTAAGATCACAATCCCGAACACGAAGAAACTACAATCTGGCGAAGAATATCTCTCGAGCATCATAAATCCTTCTCGAAAATGATGATTTTGCTCTAAAAAACTCCTCAGATTGTGATTTGGCTGTAGTTTTTTGTGCAAGGAGTCCTTTTTCTTTTTTTACTTTTTTTCCAAGAGGAAGGAAGTGCCCCTGATTCTCAAACTTCCTGTTCCTGTCCAGCAGGCTCCTCCCAGTGCTTTGTCCATGTGCAGTTCATTTTCATTTGGATTTGGAGCTGGAAGGATCACTTTTTGTGTCTGTCTGCTGCATCATATCATTGAATTGGATTTGAGGTCTTTTGGATTTGAGATTTTACAAGTAAGTTGGAGAATTGGTGTACTTGTTTGTTTGATTGGGGCTTGTTTGTACCTACATTTTTTGGGGGATTTCCATCGTTTTTAAAATTTATTGTTGTGGCCTCTAGTTTCAGTGGGGGCCTAGTTGTTTTTATTTGATTGGAATTTCAGCCAGTAGGCCCAGACTAGAGCCAGAGGTACCCATGGGTGCATGTTTCTGTGGTGTCTGTTGAATTTAAACATCATGTAGGGCATGCATGGATGTCATTGGATTGAATTGTTAAATGTGGTTTTTGGGGTGTATTTCACTTTTTGGGTGTAATATATATACCTTTGTTGGATGTGTGTGTGTGCTTGTTGTGTAACTTTCCAACCTTTTGTAGCCCTGTGGATTTTCGTTTTTGCATTTTTGTATTAAAGCTGTGTTGTTTAGCACTGCAGGCCTCCTTTGTCTGGTCATATTATTATAGGCCTGCTTGAGTTCATTGTTTTCCATGGCCTGTTGTGACTGTGAGTGACAACGTGGCTTGGGGCCATTTTGTGGTGGTAGTTTAGTAGTGTGCTGCTTTTTCCATATAGGCCTGCATGTCTTTTCTTTGTTCCCCTTGGCTTATGCTTGTTGTGAACTTGTGGGTGGCCTGGCCATGTGGTGGCGGCCATTTTGTGGGACCAGCCACTGTGCTTTTGCCATAGGCCTCCAAGCTTGCGGCCTAGTCTGCCAGTAGGCCCAGAGGTAGTCATCCTCATGGGTGCATAACAACTGTTTCTGTGTTGTCTGTTGGATTGTTGTAAGTGTAACATCATTTTGGCCATGGATGGCATTGGATTGAATTGCAAAATGTGGGTTTTGGCGTGGTATTTCAGTTTTTGGGTGTGTGTTACATCAATAGGCCTTTTCAGCCACTAGGTAACCCTGTGCGTTCAGCTTGCAGACTTTCGGCACCTCCGCACTGCGCGACAACGCGGACTTACACTTTTCTCTTCTTCGCGCGCTCAATATACGTTTCCGCGCGCGATAATGACTTTTGTGACGATCGCGATGCCGAACATGCAGAATTTACAATCTGGCGAAGAATATCTCTCGAGCGCATAAAACCTTCTCGAAAATGATGATTTAGTTCATTTTGCACAAAGAACTCCTCAGGTTGTCATTTAGATGTAGTTTGTTGAGCAAGGAGTCACTTTTTTTTTGTTTTACAATTTTTTTCACGAGGAAGGAAGTTGCCCAGAGTCTCCAACTGCCTGGTCCAGTCCTTTGTCTTCACTTTCTTGTTATTTTGGGTGGCCTGGCCATGTGGGTGGCGGCCATTTTGTAAAGCCAGGCATTGTGCTTTTGCCATAGGCCTGCATTGTCTGTCTTGTGTTCCTTTTCTTGTTGTTGTGGCTGGACTGGCCATGTGGTGGCGGCCATTTTGTGGGACCAGCCACTGTGCTTTTGCCATAGGCCTCCAAGCTTGCGGCCTAGTCTGCCAGTAGGCCCGGAGATAGTCATCCTCATGGGTGCATACAAACTGTTTCTGTGTTGTCTGTTGAATTTGTAACATCATTTAGGCCATGGATGGCATTGGATTTATTTGCAAAATGTGGGTTTTGGGGTGGTATTTCAGTTTCTGTGTGTGTGTTAAATAAATAGGCCTTTTCAGCCACTAGGTATCCCTGGCCATTCAGCTTGCGGACTTTGGGCAACTCCGCACTGCGCGACAACGCGGACTTACACTTTTTATCTTCTTCGCGTGCTCAATATACGTTTTCGCGCGCGCGATAAGGACTTTTTGTGACGATCGCGATGCCGAACACGCAGAATTTACAATCTGGCGAAGAATATCTCTCGAGCAGTATAAAACCTTCTAGAAAATGATGATTTAGTTCATTTTGCACCAAAAACTCCTCAGGTTGTCAGTTAGATGTCGTTTGGTGAGCAAGGAGTCACTTTGTTTTTGTTTTACAATTTTTTTCACGAGGAAGGAAGTTGTTGGGTGGCCTGGCCATGTGGTGGCGGCCATTTTGTGGGACCAGCCACTGTGCTTTTGCCATAGGCCTCCAAGCTTGCGGCCTAGTCTGCCAGTAAAGTAGGCCCAGAGGTAGTCATCAAGGGTGCATAACAACTGTTTCTGTGTTGTCTGTTGAATTTTGCCATCATTTAGGCCATGGATGGCATTGGATTGAATTGCAAAATGTGGGGGTTTTTTGGGAGGGTCTATTTCACTTTTTGGGTGTGTTAAATAAATGCCTTTTTGCGTGTGTAATTATAATTATGTGTTGTTGTTGTAGTGGCTGTCTAACTTTCCAAACTGTTTTTAGCCATGTGGATTTTAGTTTTTGCATTAAAGCTGTGTGTGTTTTATCAGGCATCCTTTGTCTGCCCATATATAGTAGGCCTGCTTGAGTTCATTGTTTGCCGTGCCTTGTGCCTGTGAGTCACCATGTTGCTGGGGGCCATTTTGTGGTGGTAGTTAGTAGTGTGCTGTTTTTGCCACATAGGCCTGCGTGTCACTCTTTCCATTGTTCCTCTTGTCTTACTGCTTCCAAATCCATCCCCATTGCCAGCTGCAGCTCCCTGATGCTGCATACATCCCACGTGATGCACAAATTTAGGCCAAACATGCTCCACTACATTTTAGTTTTTGTTCTTTACTATTCTTATTCTTCCAGAGTGTACACACTACACAGTAGCCAGGAAAGCCCTGGCCTTGTTGTCAAAGTCTCATAAATGGCTACATTGTGTGTTGTTGTTCACTGAGTTTCTAAAATTTAATAATTGAGGCCACCACCACACACTAAGTTCTATATTATATTTGTTTGATTTGTGCTATCGTCGTTTGACTGATGTTGTTCTGGCTTTTTGCTTTTAGGTGCACAAAGACTGAGGAGGAGGTGTGTCATCATTGCCCGTTGCACTGCCAGACAGACATCCTGCTGCTGTACACAACGTGACGTGTGACCTGACCAGACATCTCTGCAACTGAGTGCTGCTGACATCTGAAGAAGAAGATGGGCCCAAAGAAAGCAGGTACCAGGTCCTCCAGTGCCAAGAAAGTTGCTATTGAGAAGAAGGAACAGAAGAAGGAAGTGACACTTAAGTCTGGTGTGCCGCCCAGTACCTTTTTGGGAGAAAAAAAATTACGCCTGCAGCAACGGTGTCCGGGGGCAAGCTGGGGGCAGCACCTCTGCATCAGTGGGCCCAACCCACCAACCCAGGCCCAAGCACATGAGTGTGGAAGAGGTAGCCAGCCTAATGGTGGAAAGCAGTGATGCTGAGCCTGAGATAAACTTATCGCTATCTCAAAGTAGTACCCAATCAACGCAGGAGGAAACACAGCAGATAAGTGGTCAACAACAACAGCCGCAACCACCGCCCGCAATAGTAGTTGTTGTTCCTCCCGAAGTAGGGGCAGTTCAGGAAATTGAGCCTCATGCAGAGGTAGAAGAAGAAGCCACTCATTCGGAAGATCCATTGTCTTCCAAATCTCCAGCAAGGAAAAGGAGGGGTAGTCCATCAAGTTCTTCGCCAAGCCCCCTTCTGATGATCTAGATGCCACTTGGAAGCCACAAACTGAGTCTGAGAGGGAGCCACGTCCCAAGACCAAGCTAGGG
The DNA here is from genome assembly GCA_963921515.1 of Calotriton arnoldi. Classification (NCBI taxonomy): domain Eukaryota; kingdom Metazoa; phylum Chordata; class Amphibia; order Caudata; family Salamandridae; genus Calotriton; species Calotriton arnoldi. Next base: position 2,755,556 of record CAWUFW010001308.1, read on the forward strand.
AAAAGGAAGGTTCCAGAAAGCCTTACACTTATGGAGGTCGATGTAGAACAGCAGGATGATGATGATGAGCCAGTCATCACGAACATCACTCCCGGCCCCGAGGAGATGGAGACCAACATTATTACCCTATCCAAAATCGCTGCGAGGGATGTAGCACGCATACCTCCACAGGTAACACCACCAACACGACCTACAGCTTCCATATTTGCATTAGCAAAGGCCCGGCAGCGACCTACATCCACCAGCACAACCACCACCTCAGTAGAAGTAGGTAGTGGTACAGCAGCAGCACAGAGTCAAATTCAACACACACCCTCCAGTTCATCCGCCATTGGAAGTGTCAAGTCCTCCAGCAGGAGGCCAAAGTTAAGCTCCCCAGTTTGGGACTTCTTTACGGTTAGCGAAAAGGAGGAGAACATTGCTATATGCTCCATTTGTAATACCTCTGTTAGTCGTGGTAAGCTTGGTACAAACTATGGTACCGGAGGCCAAATGACCCATCTGAAAAAACACCACTTGATCAGCTGGGAGGACCACCTTCGCGACATAAAAAAACTGCAACCATTGGTGTTGGTGGGGATAAAGGAGTAGAAGATCCGATCACGGTGGAAGAGGAAGGACAGGGAGACATTCTCTCTGGTAGTGGTACACAAGGTGTCCCTGACCCCAGCAGTGCAGTGTTGTTAACGTCGCACACATCTTCAGCAACATCTCAGTGGCACAAGAGTAAGAGTCAGCCTGAGACACCAAGGACAAGGAGTACCGCAATCCAAAAAGTGCGTTGAGCATAAGAGAAAGGAAAACCATGCAGCCTACCATTATCAGCATGTTTGGTGGGGAGGGGCAGTACGAACGCAACCACCCAATAGCACGTTTGTACAATGCGAAGCTGGCTAAAATGTTAGCACTGGACCTTCTCCCTTTTTCTTTTGTTGAAGGGGTGGGTTTTCTGGAATTTGTGTCAACCATCTGCCCAAAATGGCATGTTCCCAGCCGCTACTATTTTGCCAGAGTTGCTGTTCCAGCACTACATCACGACGTGCTGGAATTGCTTGGAAAAGCCTTGAAGCAGAGTGCTGTTCAGAGTATCCACCTGACAACAGACATGTGGACCAGTTGCCAAGCCACTGATTACATGTGCATCACTGCACACTGGATCTCTTTGCGGGGGTTAGAGAACAGATATCTGCTGGTGTTGACGCTGCTGAGATTTTTCATGCCACTCGCAAACATGCAACTGTAGCCATGTTTGCCATGGAGAAATCTCATACTGCTGCAAACATTTTGGAAGAGTTTAACAGCAAGGTCTTTGAGTGGCTGCGCCCAAGAGGGCTTAACATTGGTTTTGTTGCCACGGACAATGGCAGTAATGTAGTTAGGGCCATGGAAGATGGTCGCTATTTCAGGGTCCCGTGTTTGGCACACTGCATTAACATTGTTGTTCAAGACTTTTTGAAAAATGAATCCAAAGTCAGCAACTTACTGGCCACCTGCAGAAGAATATGCACACATTTCAGCCATTCTTTTAAAGCCCGGAAGCAGCTGAGGGTCATTCAACGTGAGCATAAAATGCCAGTCAAAGCGCTCATCCAGGAGGTGCCAACACGTTGGAACTCAACTTATTATATGCTTGATCGTCTGTTTGAACTGTACATACCACTCAATGCTTATGTCATGCAAAGATTAGGGGAACCTACTGTGAGAGGCATGACCGTTGAGATGGGTCAATGGGACCTCATTAAATGCCTGACTGAGATGCTACTTCCTTTTGAGATATTCACACGTGAAGTCAGCAGGGAGGACTGTACTATGGGCCAAGCTATCCCATTGTTGCACATGCTAGAGCAACAGCTGAAGGAGGTGTCTGAAACGTACGCAGGTGTGGATGACAAACAAGACGCATATCATTTGGCGGAGACCTTAGCCGCTCGCTTATCTGAAAATACAAGTATTCAAAATAAAATTTTGTCACAACCACATTACATTAGTGCCACAATTTTGGATCCACGGTACAAAGTATTTCTGAACAGCAAGGCAGTAATTCCTTTTTCGGAAGTGGATGTTGCCAACTACAAAACTTTGATAGCTAAGGAAGCCACTATTTTCGAAAACGAACGGCTGTTAATTGCAGGCTCCCCACCCCAGGCCATAACAACAAGTACTAGAGGGTATCCAGAGTCAAGTTCTACTTCAGAGCCTGAGGGCAGTGCGTTTGCCTCTCAGCAGTCACCTACACCAACAATAACATCAACAACAGCAAGAACAGGATCATCCACAGTACAATCTGCAACTGATTGGTTTCTACGCCAGGGGTATGGTAAGTCCAGTGCTGATGCAAAGGCAAAAGAGGCCGAGCACATCGGAGCACCCCTGAACATTGAGCGGACGGTCCAGGCCTATCTGGATGACCCAACAGAGGTCTTCATGGATCGAAACCCATTGGTGTATTGGTATGGGAAAAGAAGCCAATGGACAGTGCTCAGCAGGCTGGCGATAAAGTATCTGGCTTCCCCTGCGCAAGTGTCTCTTCAGAGCGTGTTTTCAGTGCTGCTGGTGCCATTGTAACTTCGAAAAGGACCAGTCTCTCGGCCAAAAGCGTGGAGAGGTTAACCATGATCAAAATGAATCAGCACTTTATACCACCGGATTACAAAATACGTGAATCACAGCAGGAAGAGGAGAGCGACTTGGATGACGTAAATAGTGCGTTACAGGACCTACTTCTGTGCGAACCACCAGAGTTTGAGGACGAGCTCCTCTTCCCTGACAACTAGGCTTTCAAATTGTTACTTTCTTCCTTCCTTTATGTGTCTGTGTATCTGTCTTTCTGGTTCAAATCAAATCACAACAAATCCATCACCACCGTCTTCTCTTTTATTTCCCTATTGGAGTTGCACGTCTGTGCATTTAACTGTCCACTCTTCAGAGTCCTGCTTCATCTTCCTGTCTCGCCCTAGTACATTTCCATCAAGCCAGACATTGGAGTACAAGAAATGTTGCCTTTAACATTAACAGTCCCTCCATAAGAAGTGAAACGTGACTATAGCTATCCTCCGTTTTGTTTCTGAGCCGAAACTCATCATCACTGTCCGAAGGCTACAGCCTCGGCAGGCATCCAAAGCTCCTCACTGTCAGAACTTGGGCAGGCATCCAAAAGTAAACTCATCACTGTCCGAAGGCTACAGCCTCGGCAGACATCCAAAGCTCCTCACTGTCAGGACAGAAGGTACTTGGCAGAGAAAGACAAGACTCTTCGAAGAAACTTGCTGACATTTGTGCAAACTCAATTGACCAGCAATGAGCGCTACCCAGGCCGCGGCCCATCATCACAGTGCTGACCATGTGAAGCAACTTAAACTGTGACAAAGTGCCACAGATGAATAAGACGAAAACCGAAACAGCGAGACACACTCGAAATGAATGTGGACTGGAGTAATGATGAGGCTAGTGCTACTGCCCCGTAAAAAAAAAAAACACACACCTGTCAGAACTAGGCATCTGATGAACTGACAGCCAAAGAGAAGAGCAAGACAGGTAATGATGGAATGCATTGGATGCTTGCTGACTCTGAGCGATTGCTGTTGTGTTTGTTGTGTTGATGTTGTGTTGTGCATGAAGTCGAACTCTACTCTACTAGTTAATCTACAAAGTGACTCAAGTGACACTCAATGTTTCCCTTCTTGTTGTTTAATAACCAGATTGTACTCCTACTACTGCAGGTGCAGGCCAATATCTGTTGCAATTTTTTAATATGGAATATGGACTTAATCGGAGTCACTACAGACTGAGTTGGAGTTGGACAACACGTACCACAACATGATGATGACCATACTATCTTTGCACGCAGTCAGTCAGTTGGATCGGAGATGATTCAAGGAATAACTGCGTTTCATGAAGTGGCATAAGGTAAACATAAACACAACAATTCAACAAGAAAGTAAACACAGCAGACCTACATGTCCATGTAGTGGTGGAGTCGAGTCAGTGTAGTTATGACTGACAGCGGCGCATTGATTTTGTCACTTAATTTTGAAAATGCTAAGTTGCTGTATATATGCCTTTTGTCTGGCTCTGTCAAAAATTAAGGTAAATGGAGGTTGGGTCACAGGCTGGTGCTGTGGTGGGCCTGTTCTGTCCTGTTGTTGTTGTAGCTTAATGCTGTAAACGGAATATACACGATATATCCAAGCCGCCTCAGTCTGAAAGTGTTCTCTCTTCTCTTCTTGGACTCCACCGTAATTGATGCTTTTTTATATTCATTGATTTTTCAATACCCCTTTTGTTTTTCCATCTAGACGTTACAGGCCGGCCTTTACCCTGTGCTATACTGGGAGACTCAACTCACATTTACCTTACCAATCCGCATCAGGAAGGCAACCAAGATTGATGTGCGGAGCGTCCATGGAAGATAGGACCAAGAGGAAGGACGAGATTCAACTCCACAATTTGACCAGGATAATACAGTAACTTTAGTATCATTCATCTTTTAATTAATTGGAATCCTTTGTTCTCTTCAATCATTACGACTGTGTGTTGTGTGTTGTTGTTTGTTTGCTAATTGATCCCTACAACTATTTTTTACTTTTCTTTGCTATCTTTAAAAGTAAGCCCAGTACAACATGGAATTTGGGTCTCTGTCTGAGGGCATATATTACAGGCAAGGCAAATTGCATAGAATATACTGCTGCCCTGTACTGTCTTGTCTAGTAGGAGTTAGTAAGTACTACTCATTAACCATCAAGTTATCTTCATCATGCATGCATTGCCTTTTTCTCCCTTTATAGATTTTTTGGATAAGATCATGGTCGTCTGCCAAGATTGCGCTTTGCTTTTGTTGTCCATGCGTACTGTTTTTCTTTCTCAAACCTTTCCCCAAACTCCCCTTCCCATCCATTCATCAAACCCTAACCCTCTTCCCCGGGCTGTGATTTATATTGAGGTGTGATGTGACTACATAAAATGTACACCAATTGATCACACGCTTGCTGGGGCAGATGTGGTAAAAGCAACACTAATTAAATTTCAAGGCAGGGCGAGGAGCTTCTTCTGCTTGCCCACCCATGCTCAGTCTATGTGCAAGCCGTCACCGGCTAATAGTACATCATAATTAATTGCCAGCATTGATTGGATTCATCATCAAACTCCTACCACACAGCAGTAAAGGTTACGAATTACGATTGTGTTAAGTTAAGTGACTCACTCGACACAACTACAGTTTGTAACTTCTTGTACTAGGCTGTCCCCGCCAACATTATGTTTTATTTGACTTTAGCAGTTGCAAATGCAATATTGTTTGTTTGGCAGTCTTCTTCTGTACTGTATTTGACTTCGTTCTACTACTCCTCCCACAGTCGCTTTCAGGCAAGTGACTGTCTCTTTTTATTTTTTAGCAAATGCTGCTGGCAGTGTCTACTCTACTACTACCACCACAACCATGGCATCTTCTCCATTCTCTTGGGAAACCATGCAGCCATCGCTGTGCCGAACGTAATCATCATCAATCACAGGTAAGATAAGTTTGGTGGGAGGTATAATGGACTAGGAGGAGAGACTGACAGTACTAGTAGGACAAATCACTCAGTGAGGGGTACCGCATCTATCTGTTTGTGTTACATCATCGGCAGATTATTTAAATCAAACACTGGCTGCGGCCCTGCAGCAGCAATGAAAGAAACCATGTGACGTTAATTTGTAAAACAGTAACCCCCACAAAACATTAACATTGTATGTTGAAGTATAAATATAATTTATTACCCTAACAAAAATAAACTATCCCACACCTGACCCACCCCTCTCCCTAACCCCAACCAATGTCCAAAACGAAAAAAAGTCCAAAGAATGTCCAAACCCCAACGCCCAATTCCCACCCACCAACAAAAGGAATAAAAAGGGGCAATGCAACAGGGTCCTATTATATTCAGGCGGGCTTTAAGGTGTTTGTCCACCAGAATTTTAACCCGCTCCTCGAGTTGCTCCTCTAGCCGTGCCACCCGGAGGAGAATCTTGCGTTGAAATGCCCTGCAGTGGCATCCAGGGTGGGGGACAGCAGTGCTGGTTGCAATCGATTTGCGGCGGGCGGCTGCCAGACTGCGGCGCCGTACCACTGGAGGTCTGGCCTGGCTGGGGCCCGGGGCATCGGACGAGGCTGCTGCTGCTGCCGCCTCCTCCTCCTCCACCTGAGCCACCAGCCGCTGGTACTCGGCACAGATGGCCTCCAGTTTCCGTTGCCGGGCCCTGGCTGCCAACTCCTTCTGGGATGGTTTGCCTTGGGAAGGAGTACTATCTATATCAAGAAAGAAAAAGAATATTGTTGTAACCAGTACTCTTAGCAAAAAAGTAACACAAAATTAATTCAACACATAATGGCACAGTAGCACTAGCAAGAAGCACAGTACATAACATTTCTGGTATAATAATCTATCTATCCTCCCACTTCCTCGGCCTGTAACATTTGTGGGAGTTTCAGGCATTATACTAGCACTATGGACTCCAGTACACCAGTCTTCTTCTTATCTCTACTAGTTTAGCGAAATGACATAACCTGGTTGTAGCCGGCATGCCAGCTCGGTCATCTATGCTTGCACCCAAGACAAACATACGAGTCATCATGACGCAGACTCACGTTAGTTTGATTTACTACTGTATGCAGGTGGGGAAGCTCGTATTTATTTTTCTATTACGGGTGGCACTGGCCATACTCTCTCTGTTACATGAAGCAGGGCAATTGGTCAATTTCACTTTAACAGTGCCCTGGCTACTACAAAAAGGCAGATTATATATCTGATCCAATGATCATTGCTTTTATGGGACAACGACATAAGGTCAGTAGCGGTCGGTGGTGGGACTCGGGGAGTGCTGCTGGGCGGTGACGTAGGGAGGGGCAGGGTGGGGGGTAGTAAACTATGGATTACAGCCAATTACAGGTAAGTAAACATTTAAGGAATAAAAGTAATTTTGTTGCGTCCACTGCATCGCTTTTGGCGGTGCAGTGCGCATAATGAAATTCGCTTTATTTATTTTTATGTTTACAGTAAACTTACCTGTATTTGGCCGCGTAATACATTGTTTACTGCTACCCCCACCCTGCCCCTACCCACATCGGCTTTGCTACTGTGGCGCGGTTTCTTTTACATTCCCTTAAAACTAAAACTGTGCATCCCGTGACAGTCTCCACCTATGCTGTCTATGATGAATACATACAGGCATCCATCCATTCTAAGTAAATGTCAATCATTCTTCTTAATCTCTCCACAAACCTTACTTTGTTTCGCCAACAACAACCAATGCGTCCACTCACTCCGTTGCTTGCCTTGGCTTAGAGTTTCACCCAAACACCGCTGATGATTCTTGCTATCCACAGTATCCACCCATACTGTGTCGCCCACCCACCCAGGCAGGCATCCATTCTTCTTTCACCTTCCACCCATCCTTCAACAACACATGCATCTGATTCCTATCAGCCACCTATATCCATGCTTCCAACGTATCCTTCTCTGCCAGTCATCAATCATATTAAATCTCGCCCGTCCTTCCTCCTTCCACCCTTCTTTCCCTTTTTATTCAACACATCCATCAAGGTCATCTGATCTGACTTTTAGTCTCCTCCATAAAACTTTCACAGCTGAGTTGGAGTCAGATAGAAGAGGCCATTGGTTAATCAAGTCACGCTGGTAATGCTATTGCTACTGCATTGCTAATGCTAAGTAAAGGGTGTCTTCTCTTCTTCAACCGTTGTATAATGTTCACTACAACTTCATACCTAATAAGTCTCAACAACAGTACAGTGAGTGAAGTCACTCAACACCCTTCCAGCTAGTGCAATGTCAATACGTAATGAATATAACTTACCATTGCCCGCCACTGCTGCTGGCTCACCCCTGTAGCTCCTGCAGGTGCCGCATCTCCTTCCCCCTCCGGAATGGCCGAATCGCCGCTGGCCCCGCCGGCACTGGTGGTCGCTACTACGCCTAGATAAAAACATGACACATTTTTAGATGCCTGTGTACACCTCCCCCTATTTATATTTCTTCTTTTTCACTAGCAAGATTGAAAAAAAAAGTTAATACATACATATTATTATACATCACATTCAGTAGTCCAAATCGGGTACTAGAGTCAGTAGACACTAGTAGTGTTATGGTCCCTAAGGTCATTATTTATTATACTATACTCTACTCTTTGCAAAGTTAGCCTGAGCCATGCAACCATTTTTCGCTTCATGTCTTTTGCGCATGTTACCTCGCAGCTTGTTGTGCAGTAACAGTAAGACGCCTTTTAGCCCACATGAGCACATACAGCTACTGTCTGAGCGTTGCGTACAAGAGGTCGAAAAACAAGCCACTTTGTTATGGAGTTCGGTTAGTCCGTATTGCTTAGCTATAAGTAACATGTTACACTTTTTTGGCAGGACTGACAAATACTTGCATTATACTATCTAACGCGCACCATTTTTCTCCAGGCAGAAGATTTCCTTCTACGAACCAGAGATTTGCAGAGCTTATGAATGATGCATGATGTAACCAGTAATTCTACGTTCTACGGTGAGGAGTCTCCCAGAATTCTCACAGATCTTTTGTCTTCTAAGTTCTATCATCAATCATCATGCACTTGTTGTAACAATGTTTATTGTTTTAATCTTATGCATTTAGCTGTTGGAGCTGGCTGGAGTACACTGAATTTTATAGAACAACATACAGAGCTTGTTAGTTGAAATTAAACCTTTTAAACTTAAACATAGACTCTGTGGTATTTGGTGTGGTGGTGGTGGAGGTGGTGGACTTACACGAGTAAGTGAGCGAAAGGGTGTTATATTATGTTCTGGGTTGTGTAATCTCATTGGGTATCTTCGGGTGGGGGTTCGGGGACCTAATGAGAGTGAGACACTACACTATAGCTAGTCGTTCAGGGGATTGTGGGTTCACTTCTGACTGAGGTGTGAGGAACGTCCAAGTTCCAAACTCCCATCACCAACATCCTATTTCCTTGTGCATAGTTCTGCATGGGGCTGTACAGAATCCACACATCAGTAGTAGTATGTACTATATCCTATCAAAAATAGTCAAATATCTGGTTGGGCATTTTGTTTGTGGTAATTGTCAAAGCCTCAAGATTAAGAAGCCTAGAAGAGGACAACCGAAAGGACTGGACTCAGCTATTGGTCAATCGGAGTTTTATTCAAAACCGTACAATAAAGAGTGGCAATGCAAACTGGGCAAGCTTAGCGACAGACTAATAATAGTAGTAGTACAGACATTCATAGCAGAGGCAGTTAGAACTTAGAGGCAGAGATAACCAGAATTTAGAAACAGATAGTCAAGTCAAGATCAAAGAATCTTTTGTAAAAAATAGAATTAGGGAGTGGAACCATAATTAATAGTTCTGGAAAAATAAGGTGCAGTAAAAGTTAGGGCAATATAAATGTTAATATTAACCACTGGAGGACTTACTGGGACCAGCAGCAGGGCCCTCGGTAGAGGAGCGGTCCTCTGGTGGTTGTCCCGCCAACTCGGACCCCGTCTTCTTGCCCCTGGGTGCTGCAGATCTGTGATCATGTAAGATATAATAAAGAAATACACAAACCTTAATGATTGCTGTGAAACAAATAAATTATCTAAAAAAACGCTCAAAACGTTTTAGGAACCAAAAATTGCAATACAATTGACCTATCTAATCCGATCGACTACTGGCTTGCGGGATTCACGGTCACGGACAGTCTACTTATTTGGGAACACTAATTCAGTGTTTCATTCGGATTGATTCAAATAAAATCCAGAACACTAACTAAGCCTAAGTACCACCTGACCTAGCCCACCTATTCCAGGTGGGCCAATTGTTCATTAAGTCTGCATTTCCATTTTTTATTGCCCTCATAAATGCATATATGAGAAGGAGGACACATGCATAAATTGGTGCATAATGCATACACCAAATTGTTGGTTGGTTAAGTCTGATGTTCTGCAGCTGACTGACACTGCTAAGCTTACCACTCACTAAACAAACTACAAAAGGTTCTACTAGTAAGGACAGGGGTAAGCAGCACTCAGTGACAGAGGATGCGTCACGCAGACCGCTCAAAAATTATCAACTAATAACTAAACCTACTAACAAACTATCAATCCATCCACCACTATTTGACAGGAGGACAAAGGAAGGACTAGAGTCTCTCTAGAAATAGCATTACCGAACTGAAGTTCTCTAAAGTAAACTCTTGCATAATAATAAGGACAAGCGAGCGCAAAGTTGCAAACAAGTAAGAGTAGCGCCCAGCACCTGTGTCCTACAATCACAGAAGATTTTGAAACGTAATTTACCTGCAATGTAAGCAGCAGTATTCTTGTTATTTGTAAAAAATTTATACACAAATCACAATACTTATACTACTATATATATTAGCTACTCACCAAGCCCCACGACCTCGACACCTAGCAGGTCCAACAGGTCCTGCTCCCGGTCGAGGATGTCTGACCACCGGTGGGCCAGCTGGTTATGGGTGCGCCGGACCCCTGAGCAGCGAAACACTGCCCGGCGCACCTTCGCCCACCGGCGGTGGCGCTCCTGGGTCGGGTACCCGGAGCCTGGCCTGCCGCCTGCTGCCAAGGTCAAGGGGAGGTGGCGCTGAAGAAAAAAACAAGGGCGGCCACCTCCGCCTCAGTAAAAAGCTGGCGGGCTTGCACCCCTGCAGGGCGCAGTCTGCCGCAAGGCAGGCGGCGGCTCTTGGGCGCACGCGCCTTGCCCTTCGAGCCGTCACTGCTGCCCTTCGCCATGGTTCTGGGGTGGGACTGGGAGGAGGCGGAAAAGAAAAGTTAGAAGGGAAAAATAAAGTTAGGGGAAGAAGTAGGAGCATAAAGAAGAAAGTTATATAAAACAGTCGAAAAGTAAAAAAACACAGTAAAAAGTAGAAAAAAATGCAAAATATAGACTTAGGCAGAGAGAGAGATAGATAAGAAATAAAGAAAAATTGAAAAACAGTGTAAAAAACTAAGGATTGCAAAGATTGAGGGAGGATTGAAAAGCAGGCCCAGAACCATAGCATAGAGTGAAAAACAAGATGGCCGCGCCCATCGCGACCACGTGGGTAAGTTCGCGCAATATTTCTCCCCGAGCACGCAAAAAGTGTCGCGAACACGTACGACGCGTTCCCGAACATGAAATGCGCATCGCGAGCACGCTATACGCGACCCAGAACAGGAAATAAGGCATCGCAAACGGGCGGGACAAGTGAAAAACAAGATGGCCGCGCCCATAGGCGACCGCATGGGTAAGTTCGCGCCCCAAGCATGCAAACAGCGTCCCGAACACGCACAACGCGTTCCCGAAGAAGAAAACGCATCGCGAACGGGCGCGACAAGCAGCTACGCACGCTCGCGAAGCTATGCGTAGCTCGCGTAGCGCTCCGACGTCTTCGCGTAGCTTCGCGTAGCGCGACTACACGAACTACGCCCAGGGTTAGTCCAGACGGAACTTCCTTATGACCTCCACATCCTCCATGTCTGCCAGCAATTGGTAGGGGCGATGTATGTTTGGTCTCCTCCTAGGACAGATGGAAGTGGACAAATGTCAATGCAACACACCACATGGTATTTACACATACACAAAACAAAGATCACTGACAAAGCAATAGTATCACCGAACAGCTGACAAGTAGGGACAGCACAGCAACATTACTCTTACACAGGTCCCCTTACCAATAGCAAGGACCACTGACACATACCATTGCTATGAGCATGCACATGGGGATTAAGGACATATTAGCTTGATAGGCATGATGATGGATTCAGACTGCATATGTGGGTAGCGGCAACACCACAGCAATATACCTAGCTGCTGTGCCTGACACCGCTTCCGAGGCTGGGTGAGTATGGCACACACCAACAACACAACGTACACAGGCTGAGCGGTACACCAATCGCAGCAGCTTGGACATGCAGAAACAGCCCCAAGGGGGCTATATCAGTGTGGGAGGGTGACAGGCATTACCACAGCTTCCAGGGACTGCTGACTGCCACCCCTCAACAACACCTGCTGCTGCTGCCACCTGTCCACCTTAATGTCGACGACTCTGATGATATGTCCAGGTCCACTCACCAGCGAGGAGCTGCAGTTCCTGGATTCCGAGCTCCACGCACACTGCCCAAGGCGAATACCGGCAAAAGTCATGTGTGTGTAAGACAACTACAGTGTGTGTGGGAGTGCATGTGGGGGACACACATGTCGTTCATCCGCAGCACTATGAGTCTGAGCCTGTGGGGTTCCAACATGCACCGCTTACCATGCTAACTACAGGTGGAAGGGGTATGTAGGCTCTCTGGTGTTTCCCCATGCATGTCCCTCCCGAGTGGTGGTACATGGCATTTTCATGTCAGACACCCAGTGATGCAGACACTTGGCAATGCGTGATTCTGGGCAGCTATTGCTTGTGTGAATGGCTGGCTGGGTCCCTGCTGGCCTTCTCAGTCTCGGCAGACCTGGGCTGCACATTGACCGCCCAATCCTAGAAGGAAACTACACTGACTGTACAGTGGGTTACATGTGACATTATTTCACAACTCTCAGGAAATGCGCTAACTCAGCCCTGTCGATTGAACACTCCAGGCCTTGTGATAGGGATGTGTGTGAGAGATGGTGGCACTGAATGTGACCTCCATTGCGGGGTGAGCCATTCACAGGGCGAGTACGTTGAGGGGCTGCGCAGTGTTGGACACAGTGAGTCCACCCACAAAGATGTGTAGCCTTGTGAGCTATGTGTCGGTCTACCTGACAATGGACAGTAGATGTGGGCAGACTACACATTGCTCAAAGTGCTGGCATCCTGAATTGAATGGGATGGACAGGTACTGTGTACACACTCCCACCAGCATGCATTCACGTGTGGTGTACACATGTTGTTATGCCATGTCCCATACCGTCTTGGCTCTGTTACACATCTCTGATCATTTAGGATGGGTCAGCATCATGCCACTGTTATTGGTGGATGTGGGTGATGCTGAGAAGAGTATGTGTGATATTCCAACCCTCATGTGTACCATCCCTGCAGTTGGAAGTCCACCAGCCCAAGGCCTTGTGATGAGCCATTGCATCCAAGTTGATGCTTCTGTGTATGTGTAACCGACAGTGCAGCCAATCCCACGAAGAGGGTGACGTCATCTGCCGGATGTGTGACCATGTTGCGGCGACTAATCGGGGGATGCTCCCTCGTATTGTCAGGTTGGCACGGCGCTGCATTTCACCACTAATGGTCTGCTATTGACAGTCACACAGCCTGTGGTGGATGCACGTTTGTAGGGGCATCAGCAGCAGGCAGATGTACAGTACTGTGGGATTGTGCCTTTTGCTGCGAGAGGCAGCATGTGTCCACAGCCTACCCATGTTCTGGGTAATGTGATGTTAGTTGTGTGATGCAGTGGGTTGTGAGTGTACTCTGTGATGGGTGCATCTTACATGCATATGCGATTCCTGAGGGTCAAGATGTAATTTGGGCACTCTGCATAGTCAATGCGTTCAGAGTCGTAGGCCTCAGGAACAGCCTGTAGTCAGCTGGAGTGGCAATTCACATGTATGTTTAAGGCACTGTGCATACTCTGATTTCGTCCTAAACACATGTGTGCGATGCCTCACCTCATATTCCTGATACTCACACATCCGGCACACTGTGCAACAGTAGTTGTGCTCGTGCGATGGACAGTTGTCTGGCATGGGCTCATAACCATTGTGGACTGTCATGTTGCAGTCAGTGTGTGTGGTGACACATTCTGCTCCATGCAGGTATGTCCTTGGCCTAATTATGTAGTGGTCATCCTTAACACCATCAGGAGAGTGGGTGTGTACACAGCGATGAGTGGCTATGGCCGCAGGGTGACAGTCCGGGTGTTGTTCCATGTGCACAACACATGTGTCACTTATGGGCGGGTTCATTACCTGTACGCCAGCCATTACGTGTTGATTGTGGTTGCTGTATACATGCACAGGTATCATGCAACATGTGCACTTGGGAATGTTCTGTGCTGGCTCCCTTGCACATGTCTGTGGATTTGATGCCAAATGAGTGAGGCCACCTCGCTCTCCCTCATGTGTCATCTACCATGTGTGCTGAGGGACAGGGGACGGTCAACAGTGGTGAGGCATCGGATGGTGCAGCTGCACAGGAGCTCGGTGAGACTAATGTGACTGGCGCATCGGAGGGGGCAGACGTGTGCTGGATGAATCACAGGCCCATACGACAATTTCTGCGTCATCTGAGTACAGAGGTCATGTATCCATGTTTGCTAGCACAGGGGACGTGCACTCTAGCTCCTCTGCAGCCACGCGGAGGCCAATGCCCGCCCTCCCAACTACTTCCACTGGTGCAACACGTGTCGGCACAAGGATGAAGGATAGAGTGTCTTTCACACCAGGCACAGCTGCCCCTGCGACCCCTGCTGCACTCAGTGCCGGGTCTGTTGAGCATGTGCGGCATCTGTGCGTGGGTCAGACAGCTCTCCTTAATGACTTCATTGCCCATGCCAACACCTTTCCGCAGTTGACATAGTTCATGGAGGGCCTACATTAACGCGTGGGTGGGCTACACCAGTCTGTCCAATAGTTGTCCCCCAGTCAAGGTGGTCCTTGAACTGGGCCACTGTCAGGCTGACATTCCTGACCTTCCCCACCCCCGGAAAGTGGCGCATCTGACAACAGCAGGGCACGAGTCCTGACAGAAGAGGTGGTGGCACGCAGACGTCATGACAGTTAGTGACGTCACGGAAGATGGCTTGCACCATCAGACTCATTGCCTCCCCTCGCTCACCCCACTGATGCGATTGCATCATGGGAGCACGCGCGTGTGCAGCAGCTCCAATCTCTCCCCAGAGAGGCCAAATAGTGTATGTGTGGCTCCATTCGCTCCAGTCATCGAGCTCACGGTAAAATAGGTGGTGGGACGCCGTACAGCCGCATGGTACCCCGACTCGTGCCCTGGACAACAGTGACAAGCATGGCTGTCTCCGGAGTCCGGATACACCACATGCAACACACAGTAGCTGTAGCTGCCCTAGCGGGCCATGCCGCAAACACCATCCCAGACGACATGTAGACACACCCCGGCGCGCAATGTCATAGCATCCGCTGCCATTGGCAAGGGACCCATGGTGTGTGATATGGGCCTCATGGTGAAGAGCCTCCGAGCCATCCACCGCCAACGGGTGTCATGCAACTCACACACTTCGCTAAAACATTAGGTAGCTTTGCCTGCACACCAGGGCTCGAGTCCGGGTACCATGCGGGTGTACGGCGTCCCACCACTTATTTTACCGTGAGCTCGGTGACTGGAGCGAATGGAGCCACACATTCACTCTTTGGCCTCTCTGGGGTGAGATTGGAGCTGCTGCTCACGCGCGTGCTCCTATGATGCAATCGCATCAGTGGGGTGAGCGAGGGGAGGCAATGAGTCTGATGGTGCAAGCCATCTTCCGTGACGTCACTACCTGTCATGACGTCTGCGTCCCCCCACGTCTTGTTCGGGACTTGTGCCCTGCTGCACACTGAGAATGTATTGCCTGCGAGATGTGACCAGGCGCAGGGTGCAATGACCTCCCACCCATCAAGCTCCACTGCCATCCCATGCCCTGGGTAGCCTGTGCAGGTGGACAATGTAGGGGGTACACCTGAAGGCCAGGGGTGTAAATGTCTCGGCAAGGGCCTGGCTGATGCACAGCAGTATCCAGCATGTCCCCAGAGGGAGGGCCAACGTCCACACCTGATGCAGCATAGATCGTGTGCCCGCCTGTTGTGCACACACTAGTCCACATTCATCCCCAGACAGCTGGTCTTTCCACATACCCAGAACAGTGGTAATCTACCCCGCCGGGTTCGTCCCCACACAGTCTGTATCGACACTGCATGTGTGCACCCACCCGTGCCACAGACCCACCTGTGCCAAGAAGCCCTCCCGCTTCACATGCCACATGTGTGTATTCCACAGTTGTGCTTCTCTCTCAGGGGAGTACATCCAACTGTCCCGTAGCATACAGACTGCACCCAGTCGGACTGGCATCCTGTTTGAATGTTAGGCACCCTCACACAACTTCCTGTGCCACAGTGGTGGCTGTGCTGGCTATCGTGACTGCCATGGCAGTGTTGCTGTCCATGGCAGGGTACACTCACACACAATGCATACGTAGCTTTTCGTATCAGTACTCTGCACATCGGACCGGCCACTGTCCATGGTGTTGTACATTGTTGCCGCCTGTCTATGTATTCTGTGACTGGATGCTGTTGTTCCTGTAGTGGGTTGTGTCTGTGTAGTTGCTGTTTGCAGTTGTTACTGTGTGTGCATAGTTAAGTGAGGCACATGCCCTGAATGGTACCTCAACAATTGCAATGTCTGGTCTCACATTCCTATGTGTATAATACGTGGCTGGGACTTCACTTCTTTCAGACTCTGCTACTTGTGTGTGTGATGAAGACGTGTGTCTGTAACACGGATTGTCTGCATGTATTTGGTGGTATTTCTGTGTTAATGTATATGTGTCATGTTTGCGTGCATGCAAAGCACAGGGTGTGTGTCTAGCCACAGGATGACAGGTAGCATGTGCAGAGTGTGCGGGTATGTGTGAGCTTACTTTCTGGCTGGCCAGCAGTGTAGGTGTATGTGTATCTTGTGATGAACATCGAGCCTGGGCACATGGCTTACTTTCAATGTGTGCATTTGGGAGGTGTAGGTGTGTGTGGTGTGTGTGGTGTGACTTTGGGGTAGTGTTGTTGTGTGTGTGTGCGCTCTGGCAATGTCGACTACACACATGTGTTACCCAGGGGCATGGTCAGTGTTTGTATCCTTGTTCGGGTCTGTTAATGTGAGCACATGTGTGTATTGTCTGTTGCACAGTGTGTGGGTGTGTCCTTGCAGTTCAGGATGACTCCTACTTGATATGTATTGGCCATTGTGGGTCTGCTGGGTGTGTGAATGTGAAGATTGTGCCTTGTTCAATTGAGCATGTATGTACATTTCGGCGGTTCGTACTCACTGTGCAGCCCTGCCCACCCACACTGATATCGTGTGTGTTTTGGCATGCATTGATGTGGCGTGCTACTGGCGTGGCTCCTATATTTGCTTGTTGAGTGTGATGCCAGACTGTGAAGGTGATTGTACACATATGTAGGACTGTGCTTTGTAGTGACCAGGCCGTCAGTGTTGATGTGATGATCTGTTGGGCCACGTCCGACTCTGACATGCCAAGGCCCACGACCTGTGGTATTTTACTGGGTCCACAGTGGCAGCAACTCATATGCATTGACATCCAATGTCACTTGACTACATGGTAATCTCACGATTCCCGTGTACTTCACACACTCTCATCCTCTCTCATTCGTACTTGTCTACGATCAATAATTCTCCAGAGTCAGATATTAGCTTTAAGGCATGTATTTGAGCTTACTTCCTCTGTGATGCAGGATGTGGACACTACTGGCAGCGTAATGCATGTGGAGGATATACTTAGCATGATTACACATACAAAAGGGGGTACAGGTAGATGTGATAAGTCGTTAATTGTGGAAATAAAGCTTCAGAGTTAAGAATGCCCTGCCCTTGCTATGCTACAGTACATTAGCTCATTACTGAGGTGCCCTAGGCGGTGACACAGACAGTATTGGTTTACCCTACCAAACAGCTTGACATCATAAGCACAGTACATCTAAGTCCCATGGTACAGGTTTACGACAATAGTGTCTCCGACACACCTGCGTCAGAGGTGACATCAGAGCATGAGCCTACATGCATGCAGCATAGTCTCACATGTTGTTGCGATATGGTGGCTACTGAACATGACTCAATGCCCGGGGACATGTTGTAGGGTGTTGCATTTGTTGTCCATGCAAATGTCCTGGCACGGAAGTTCAGAAGAAGGTGAGATGACAGTTCTCAAGTTATTCAGCAGACAGATAAGCGTGCACTTACAGGAGCATGTGTTCAGGTGCGCGGCATGCATATTGTAGCATTGTGGTTCGTGCAATGTTGGCCATGTGGTCCCATTCCTCAGCCTCCCCGTGTTCATGCAGGGACACGGGATATGGTGATGGACAGGGTGCATGTCCCGGAAATGTCAGGTGTCATGACGGTGGAGTTGATGGTAAGGTGTTTGTTTCCGAGTGCATGGTATAGTTGTTGCACAGCTAACTGGCCACTGCGTGCGGACGCCAAGCATAGGTACGGTGTTGCACATGAATGTTCAATTGTGGGTATTGATTTGGGGACCCATGAATTGACAGGTTGTCAGGTATGCGATACCTTCCTGCAGAGCATCCCTCGCATTGGTGGTATTTAAGGTTGACATCCAATGAAGGGGATGGTGGGTTGCAACGTGTTCCTCGTAAGTTGTCCCTTGTAGAAACCTGATGGGACATGTCGGGTGACATTCGATGAAACTGTAATCCAGCATACGTTGTGTGGAGGCACACTGGTCCCATTGCAGTGTGTGTCCTGTTGCAGTCACAAACGCCATGCCCCATACACTGAACAGTTCCTGTCGTGGGCGTCCAGGGGTGAGAACAGGTGTGCCAGGTCCCCAATTGGACATGCCGGGTTGGAGAGACATAAATCCACAGGCCAGTGAGTACGGGCACCTCCGACAGTAAAAAACGGGGATGACGCAGCTGAACATTTCAATGCGGTAAGTTACTCGATAACTTACATTCAGCATAGCCAGATTTGCACAGCCCACTATCTGTAGCAAGCTATTGCTGTACAGCTGCATCTGTCTGGCGTAGGTGTATAGTACTGGTGCACCGTCCATTTTGCTGCAGGGTGCTGTGATATTATTTCTAAAGACAGTGGTCCCCAGACAGAAAATAAGTTATAAATCAATAAATATAGACCCAATCAGTACTATATTGTAGACATCTGTCCAGCCGGACAGATATTTAATATGCAGTCAAATAATGTTTACAGACAATAAACATGGAACAGTTTAAGTGGAACACAAGCCTGCATCCAACTTAGCAAGAAAGACGTACAACATAAAGTAAGGGATTCAGGCAAAGGAAATTGTTTGTTTCAAGCACATTTCTAATAGAACAAACAGAATATACATGAGACACCATTACATAGAAATTAGAACATTTTCAAAGGGTGTATATGGTGTACAAGGTGTCGACGGCGTTTCGATCCCTTAAAAGAATAATGGGATCATCCTCAGGACATTATAAATAACATGCCTGTTTTCATATGGCTTAAATTGCCAACGTGAAGAGCTGTGACAAAAGGTCTTGAGAATCAAGTGGTCATGGTTTACGCAGGGGGACCACGTGACATGTGCCTTCAGGGTGGGGCTGGTGTGTGTGGTGTGTTGTTGTGACCCTGTGGTGTTTGTGTGCAGCCCATGCGTGGCGCTGTCGTTGGCCTCTACGTTGTGCGCATGTGCGTCATCGCCGGGGCACTGCGGTGCCGTGACGGGGACGTCACCTCCTGGTCCGGGGTAGTGGGTGCCCAGGATGTTGCGGGTTGATTATATTTTACAGGTGGGATATGTGTGGGGACAGTGCTGGATGTGTCCTGTCCCCACAGGGGTGTCTAGGGGGCCCATGTACAGTTTTTCCGCCCTTTCATTGTGTGCGGTGTTTGCATGCCCTTGTTGTGTGTCTGCCTACCTGCGTCGTCGTTGCACGTTCACTCCTAGGTGCTGCATCAGGTACAGCATTGGGATGGCCTAGAGAGCAGGATTCATGTCGGAGTAGGCCGGGTTGGTGTTTCTGTGGTCAGCAATGTGGTTTCCGCCTCCTGTTCTCGTGCGGTGTCTCTTTGCCGGTGAGGCTGTTTGGTTGTGTCATCGTAATTTGTACGCCGGGCGGTACGTCATTTCATTGGACGGTGTGCCTCCGTTGGCTGGCGCCGCTACGTAAACGGGTGCACTTTGATGGCGGGCGGCGTCGCAGGCTTGCGGGTGGTATTTGCCTGACTTTTCACATCCTAATTTGGCGGGAGGGCGGGCAGTTGCTGGCGGACGGTAACTAGCGGTTTTTACCTCTGACGGCACGGCGGTAGTGTTTCCGCCCGCCATTGTAATGACCCCCTTAATTTGATTGATTACTGATTCCTAATATGCATGCATGTATGTAGGTATGTATGTGTGTGGTATTTGTCTAACAAACATTGGTGAAAGGCAGCAGAGTGCTGTGCAGGGTCTAACAAGGGGTAGCTGGAGTTTAACAGTGAGAGTAGACCAGCCTCCACCAACTGGCATTGGACAACTCTCCACATCTAGAGATCCTGGCCTGTTTATCTGGGATCTCTGTGAAGGTGAATGCACTTTTCTCATGTTGCAGTCCTGAGCTGGATGTTATTATTATTATTATTTTTTTAGCCTGCTCAGTATTTTATTTTTCAGAAACAACATCCCAAAGCAGGGGGTTTGTTTGAGAAAAACAAATTATTAAAAGTCCTTACATGTAGTTAGTTTTCTCCTAGGATGTGGGGTAATTATTGTTTTCCCTGTCTGGATTTGCTTTGCTATACCTGTCAGACCCGGACAGGGAAAAAATCACTGTGATCTTGCGGCCCAATGGCAGATGGGCCACCAGGTCAAGGGTTTAAACTGTGGCTCCATAGTTGAAAATCCAATTGTTTTAACATCTCTAAATGGGGAAGGGAACTGCTAGCTGATCAGGTAGGGAGCCCAACCACCATGAAACTCCAAATTTCCCCCACAGTTTTGATTTTGTATATCTCTGGACACTGTACAAACCTCATACAAGTTGGATTTGGCAATGGTTATTTAGTTTGGTGAAAGCCTTATTAATATATCCTTTTTTGTTGATGATGTCTTTCAGGTCCATTACTTTGGCAATCTGGCCGTTTTGGGGTCAAGATTGCACCATCACACCTCCTCCCATCACTATATTCTAAAGTATGTCTTCTAATACAGGCAGCAGGTACAAGTAAGCACTACTGTGCAGTGTGACTTGCAGTTGTTATGCTCTCCTAAGCGCCATGTCTGGAAAAGGATATTTCCTGGTTTCATAGCTTTCAAATTACACAAATACATAAAAACATTACTCTAATATCAAAATTAGTTCTAGAAGATAGTTTAGATGTCTATCATGCAAATGTCCATACCAAATGTTTTAAAAATGTCGTCTGTCATTTTGCAGTAAGTGTTCGACAAGTCCCTTATCTGGTTATGCTGGTTGTACCTTTGACAAGGATATGCAGTTCACCAGGTTATACTGGTTGTACCTTCGATGAGGCTGTGCATCTCACCAGGTTATACCAGTTGTACCTTTGACAAGGTTGTGCATCTCACCAGGTGAAACAGGTTGAACCTTTGACGAGGCTGTGCAGCTCACCAGGTTATACTGGTTGTACCTTTGACGAGGATGTTCATCTCACAGAGGAGCAGCTTAATTTTGGCTCCACCCTTATATGTCAACATATTTACATTGATTTGTGCATATTGGTACTTCCTATATTTTGTGCGTGAACTAACATTCTAATAAACAATGGAGTTTCAAATCTAACTCGGAAAAGTTCCATGACTAAAATAATAGAATTATATAATGTGTGCGCACTAATGTTTAACATTTATAGTGGAAAATGTAGTTCTTGTTCATAGCTATACGAATATTTTAAGCTGTAACCCTTAGTCACATGCAATCATGATTTTATTCGGCATAATATTTATCTATATGTACTAATATGAATGTACGTGCACATATATTCAATTGTCGGGTGCACTTAAACTGCTGTGCTAACTTAGCGTAACCTGAGGCCTTAAACTTCCGTATCTACCTTTCATGTGAGAATTGTTTTGCTTGCATCTCCTCTGCAGGTGCAGATACCAGGCTTCATTAGTTAGTGAAAAGGCATGGTATTTGTAGTGTAAGGTACAGGAGGATACTTTTGGCAAAAAGAAGATGCGATAATGAAGTTGGAGACGAGTTCTCATGGCGGAGAAAGGATGATCAAGATCAATCAAATGTTCACAATCGAAGGCGTGGGAGAAGAGCAAAATGTTGGCAATTTCTACCATGGAAGATGGAAATGTACTGGAGATGATGACGCTGGTTACCTTGAATACTTTGGGGTCGATTCCGATCCCGGTCGGAGGCGCACCTAATACCATTCGGCCGGGAAAAAAGCCAGGCGAATGCCTGTTTCCCGACCGATTCGCACATACGTCCGAACGAGCAAGTACGATGCGCACAACTGCCCAAATCCCGACCCAGTCGTACTGACCCAATACAGGTCCTGTTCTCCGACCGAGGCGGATCCGGAAACGCAGCATCGAGTCGCACAAAAGCCAAAATGCAGCCCCGTCCGGCCGGACAAGTACAATGCGCTTTCCGTACGCGCCAAACCCGTCGCTACGCACGGCACGTCAAAGCATCCGGGAGAGGCACACATAAGCTCCGATTCGCACCACAAGACGATCCACGGCTACGAGACGAACACGCCAGCAACGAGGACGAGGCGAAGCAAAGAGAAAGACGAACGAGATGAACCAACCATGAATCCCATCGTGCCGATCCTACCAATATTCTACATCTATTACCGGAACAGGCACGGACGCGTACAGCGCAAAAGGTAAGTCAGACACCAACCACAAAAACAAACTACACGTACCCGACATATCACACACACACAGAGGGATGCAGAAATTACTTACACCAGCAACAGCAGCACCATAGGGCGGGATGGCCATCACCAATGCCACATATACACATAGGGGCCTGGATGCCCACCACCACTACCACCCCTACTCAGGGGGTGCCAGATGCCTACCACTACTACCACCTCTGCCCATGGGGGGCTGGATGCCCACCACCACTACCACCCCTACTCAGGGGTTGCCAGATGCCTGTCAATACTACCACCTCTACCCATGGGGGGCTGGATGCCCACCACCACTACCACCCCTACTCAGGGGTGCCAGATGCCTACCACTACTACCACCTCTACCCATGGGGGCTGGATGCCTGTCACTACTACCACCTCTACCCATGGGGGCTGGATGCCCACCACCACTACCAACCCCACTCAGGGGGTGCCAGATGCCTACCACTACTACCACCTCTACCCCTGGGAGGCTGGATGCCCACCACCACTACCACCCCTACTCAGGGGGTGCCAGATGCCTGTCACCACTACCACCTCTACCCATGGGGGATGGATGCCCACCACCACTACCACCTCTACTCAGGGGTGCCAGATGCCTACCACTACTACCACCTCTACCCGCTAGGGGGCTGGATGCCCACCACCACTACCACCCTACTCAGGGGGTGCCAGATGCCTACCACTACTACCACCTCTACCCATGGGGGGCTGGATGCCCACCACCACTACCACCCCTACTCAGGGGTGCCAGATGCCTGTCACTACTACCACCTCTACCCATGGGGGCTGGATGCCCACCACCACAACCACCCCTACTCAGGGGTGCCAGATGCCTGTCACTACTACCACCTCTACCCCTGGGGGCTGGATGCCCACCACCACTACCACCCCTACTCAGGGGGTGCCAGATGCCTACCACTACTACCACCTCTACCCATGGGGGCTGGATGCCTGTCACTACTACCACCTCTACCCATGGGGGGCTGGATGCCCACCACCACTACCACCCCCACTCAGGGGTGCCAGATGCCTACCACTACTACCACCTCTACCCATGGGGGGCTGGATGCCTGTCACTACTACCACCTCTACCCATGGGGGGTTGGATGCCCACCACCACTACCACCCCTACTCAGGGGTGCCAGATGCCTGTCACTACTACCACCTCTACCCATGGGGGCTGGATGCCCACCACCACTACCACCCCTACTCAGGGGGTGCCAGGTGCCTGTCACTACTACCACCTCTACCCATGGGGGGCTGGGTGCCCACCACCACTACCACCCCTACTCAGGGGGTGCCAGATGCCTACCACTACTACCACCTCTACCCATGGGGGGCTGGATGCCTGTCACTACTACCACCTCTACCCATGGGGGGCTGGATGCCCACCACCACTACCACCCCCACTCAGGGGGTGCCAGATGCCTACCACTACTACCACCTCTACCCCTGGGGGGCTGGATGCCCACCACCACTACCACCCCTACTCAGGGGGTGCCAGATGCCTGTCACCACTACCACCTCTACCCATGGGGGGCTGGATGCCCACCACCACTACCACCCCTACTCAGGGGGTGCCAGATGCCTACCACTACTACCACCTCTACCCATGGGGGCTGGATGCCCACCACCACTACCACCCCTACTCAGGGGGTGCCAGATGCCTGTCACTACTACCACCTCTACCCATGGGGAGCTGGATGCCAACCACCATTACCACCCCTACTCAGGGGTGCCAGATGCCTGTCACTACTACCACCTCTACCCCTGGGGGCTGGATGCCCACCACCACTACCACCCCTACTCAGGGGGTGCCAGATTCCTACCACTACTACCACCTCTACCCATGGGGGCTGGATGCCTGTCACTACTACCACCTCTACCCATGGGGGCTGGATGCCCACCACCACTACCACCCCACTCAGGGGTGCCAGATGCCTACCACTACTACCACCTCTACCCATGGGGGCTGGATGCCTGTCACTACTACCACCTCTACCCCTGGGGGCTGGATGCCCACCACCACTACCACCCCTACTCAGGGGGTGCCAGATGCCTACCACTACTACCACCTCTACCCATGGGGGGCTGGATGCCTGTCACTATTACCACCTCTACCCATAGGGGGCTGGATGCCCACCACCACTACCACCCCGCACTCAGGGGTGCCAGATGCCTACCACTACTACCACCTCTACCCATGGGGGGCTGGATGCCTGTCACTACTACCACCTCTACCCCTGGGGGCTGGATGCCCACCACCACTACCACCCCTACTCAGGGGGTGCCAGATGCCTACCACTACTACCACCTCTACCCATAGGGGGCTGGATGCCTGTCACTACTACCACCTCTACCCATGGGGGGCTGGATGCCCACCACCACTACCAGCCCCACTCAGGGGGTGCCAGATGCCTACCACTACTACCACCTCTACCCATGGGGGGCTGGATGCGCACCGCCACTACCACCCCTACTCAGGGGGTGCCAGATGCCTGTCACTACTACCACCTCTACCCCTGGGGGGCTGGATGCCCACCACCACTACCACCCCTACTCAGGGGGTGCCAGATGCCTGTCACTACTACCACCTCTACCCATGGGGGGCTGGATGCCCACCACCACTACCACCCCTACTCAGGGGGTGCCAGATGCCTGTCACTACTACCACCTCTACCCCTGGGGGGGCTGGATGCCCACCACCACTACCACCCCTACTCAGGGGGTGCCAGATGCCTGTCACTACTACCACCTCTACCCATGGGGGGCTGGATGCCCACCACCACTACCACCCCTACTCAGGGGGTGCCAGATGCCTGTCACTACTACCACCTCTACCCCTGGGGGGCTGGATGCCCACCACCACTACCACCCCTACTCAGGGGGTGCCAGATGCCTACCACTACTACCACCTCTACCCATGGGGGGCAGGATGCCTACCAACAACAACACCCCCACTCACAGGATGGCTAATGCATGACACAACAAGCACACACCAACATAAGGAATGCAACAAAAAGACATCCCCCCCAACACCATGACAAGCGTGTGTAGACTGTGTCAAATGCCTACAACACTGACCATGACTTTGAACATACAATGTGACCCCCTATCACATGTGTCACACATAAATGTGTGTGGCCCCCACAATGCAAGCAGACCATGACCACTGTGGCAATGGGGTGTAAGCCCCCATCATCACAGTGACCAAAAGGTAAGTGTGGGGTCCATAGCTGAAGCACATTTTGCACATTGTGGCAATGGGGTCTAAGCCCCCATCATCACAGTGACCAAAAGGTAAGTGTGGGGTCCATAGCTGAAGCACATTTTGCACATTGTGGCAATGGGGTCTAAGCCCCCATCATCACAGTGACCAAAAGGTAAGTGTGGGGTCCATAGCTGAAGCACCTTTTGAACATTGTGGCAATGGGGTCTAAGCCCCCATCATCACAGTGACCAAAAGGTAAGTGTTGACATAGAAAAAGCTGCAACTGCCAAACTGCATGGATGATTCCTGGTCACAGAACAACAAACACATCAGTGGCAAAGTAATGCCTGTGTCCCATAGCAACATAGATTGGGTGAGGCAAACAGTGCAGTGTAAATAAGACATACCTTTGGCCATGTGCAGACAAAGATCACCCATGGGGGCTCACACTGTCAACATCCATCAATGACACAATGACAGAAGTGACCATCATAATGCAGACCCACATATTCGCACCAATGGGCACACAAATGTAGATACCCTGTGGAGACTGTAGATGTGAGGTGAACAAATAACATACCATGGCAGCAATGGGACACACAAACAATGATCATTGTGCTGACTGATGACCTAGGAGTCCCAGGGACAGCAGGTCAAACCCACCAAACAACATACAGCCAATAGCACACTAAAGATATGCCAATGCAGTGGTGCAGATGCACAAACAGGCAGACCCACACTGCACAACAAACACAACAGGTGAGGGGGGTGCCAGTGTCCCCAGGCAACCACACAACACATGATGAGGCCTGAATACCAATTACACAGATGCACATACAGTGCCACACAAAAGTAACTCATGGATCCAAATCCCTATGTGGGCAATCAGGCATTGTTAGATGAGAGGGAGCACAAATTACACATGTCACACAAGCATGTAGGAACTGCAACTAACACAGCAAGAGACAGACCCACCACAGCACTACCCCCAGGGACCCCATATTGTGCTGACACTAGCCTGCATGATAATCCCACTGTGATGACAATGTCAGATGTCGTTCACACTGTGAAACCCAGCCATGTGTCCTGAGCAACTAACTACCATCACACCTACACAAGCTCCAACCAATCAGCACGGCCTGCCAGCCAAGGCCAATATGGAGGTAGGGGTCTGGCCGTGCAACAACTCACTTTTGCACACACTCAACACCACACACCCTGATCTCCACCAATGTGCAGCAGTGAAGCTCACATGGACTGGTGACATTGCACATGCACCCATGACAATACCAGGGGTGGTGGTGGGAACCAAGGTGCAGAAACCCATCACACATGGCCAGTCAACAAGACTTGTCAATGTCTGACACACAGCACAGTATGCTGTACATGGGCATGATGTGAAATCCACCACAATCAATGGGATCCTGGCCATAGTCACACACCAATGAAGAAGCCAAGGTGACACACGAAGAACACACGTACACAACTACCAACATTGCAGCTCTGACCCTGAGGAGTGGCAGCAGTCACACACACAACGTGTCACAATCACTGTAAGCTAACACAAACTGTAAATCACATTACTCGTGTAAACAACAAGTGCCAAGGGGAATCCTGAATGTGTCCCATCTGCGTTTGCCCACATCCCCAGCACTGACAACAAAGACAACCTGGGATGACAACCTCATGAACATTAGTTTGCCATGCACCCACATCACAGAGAAACCAGGTCCAAGATGCTGGATGAACACAGAACAACTCAGCAAGCATCACAAACAGGAACATCCCTAGGGACACAGCCTGTGTAGGAAAAGGGAAGGGAACACGCACAGACATGCTTACACAACACAGGCCCACGCAATGTCACCAGATTACACACTGCCATGAGGGCACAACACTCCTGTGGAAGGTCCGCTGTGCCAAACCTTGTCTGTGCACGACCCAAACATGTCAGCAGAACACTCCGTCAGTGAGTCAACAACCACAACACACAGAAGGCTCTGCTCACATCAGCCTGGGTACGGGGTGTCACGTCAGTCATCTGCACACACACCAAACACGTGTCAAGCAAGTTGCACTGTATGCACAGATGAGTCCTTCGACATTGATGTGCAAAACTGCATGTCCAGTGGAGCTGGGCACACAGTCAGGGAAATAGGAACATTGAACAGTGCTAAGCCCACCAGATGTGCATCAGTGTAAGACAAAGATGTTCATTTACAAATGCAAAAAGGACATCCCTGTGTCAAATGCTGAACATTACACCCTCAGACTGTAGCAAAGGATGCCATAGATCCAGAATACAACAGGACACATGTTCCATGGACCACATGGAGTCCATCACTGCAACACTTCATCGTCCTGATGTGAACACTATTACAACTGCAAATGCAGGATGCTACTCATCCACATCATGTACATCAAAAGAAAACCCAAAAGTAAACAAAAAGAGGCTTTATTCAGCAAATGTCAGGGTAAAAACGGAAGTCCAAAAGAAACTAAGGCCAATGGCCAGTCCAAAATAACAGTACCAACGGGGTGAGAAGTGACAACTGGTCACACATTGCTTGCCTGCACTGGTACGGTTGGGGGACATCCCCTTGGAGGGGCATACAAGGGGCAGGCCAGGCACCGCAGGGACAGGATCAGGGGATGGCAGAGTGAGGCAGTGAAGGGGTGGTGGGTGCAGGAGTGTCACCGGCAACTGCAGTGGAGGTGTCTGACTCAGGGGGGCCGGCACCACCGTGGTACACAAGTCAGTTGGTGTGGGTGCCGCAACCACTGCAGTGGGCTTGACTGATGTAGTGGACTGGGTACCCACTGCAGTGCCCGAGTCAGACGTGGTGGTTGTGGACTCCACTGCAGTGCATGACTCCAAGGAAGTGGAAGGGTGGGCAGATGAGGTGGGCAGGACAGAGGGGGGACCCGGTCACAACAACAGTGCCACTAACAGGCAGAGCGTCTGGGTTGGGGGTGGAAGAGCAAGTGGCAGGGGGGGAGGGCCTAAGCAGTCTGGGGATGCGGTATCGGTGTGTGGGGGAACCTGGGGCAGGGTGTGGTGGGGGAACCTGTGCAGTGGTGGCCTGGGGGATGGAGGAGAGAGACTGGGCGCTGGAGCTGCGTGGTGGTGGTGGTGGGGTCTTGCTCTTCCTGCTCCGGGGGACTTCCGAATGGGCTCCTGTGTCTGCCTGCGCCTGGGGGAGGGTGTCCGGGGGCGAGGGGCACTCCTCTCTGTGTGGGTGGACTTCCTCTTCCCCTGGTGTGCTGGGTCAGCAGGAATGGTGGGGAAGAGGCCGAGGTCACACAGGAAGACCTGCTGTGTATGTGTGGTAGCAGGCGAGGCAAGGGAAGGGGTCTTGGAGGGAGAGGATTTGGAGGACTGCGGAGTGAATGTGGATGCCTGTGTGTGTGTGTGTTCCCCATCACCTGTGTCTGTGGTATCAGTCCCCTGAGGATGCTTGTGTGCACGTCTTGCCTTACTCTTGGGTGTGTCTGTGCTGCTTGTGTCTGTGTGTATGGATGACTGTGCAAGTGTGCATGTGCTTGGGACAGGTAGGGTGCCAGGAAGTGTGGATGGGGCAGAGGTAGGAGGGGTGAGGGACTGTTGGAGGAGGGACACTGCTGCCGTCAGGGAGGAGTCCATGGACCTATTGCTCCTCTGTAGGGCAGACATACCCGTCGAGATGCCCTCCATGAATGACACCAGCTGTGTCAACAGAGTGGTGTGTGCATGGAGGACACTTAGCATTGCTGTCTGCCCTACATGGAGCTGCCGAAGGAGGTACACAGACTCCTCACTCAGGGCAGCATGGGACACAGGGGCAGGGGCTGCGGTGCCTGGCACGAAGGAGACACGCTCCCGAGCACGGGAGCCTCCACGGACCTCAGGAATGGGAGCCGATGGGAGGGCGGTGGTGGTGGTGGTGGCGGGGCCAGACAGACTAGCTGGCCTTTGGTGGCTGCCGAGACCCGCCTCCACAAGGGAGTCATCCTCCGAGCTGCTGTGGTCCCCAGCTGAGGTGGATGGTGCTGAGGACTCCTCGGTGTGGCTCCCCTCGCCCTCCGTGCCACTGGGTCCCTCTGACCACTCGTCCGATGCTGACCCAGTCTGGCTCCGCTGCTCCTCCTGGTCCGTGGAGCTGTCCCCTCCTGTGGCCGTGGATGTATCTGCAAACAATTAGGGAAACAGACAAACATCAGTCACCTGCACTGACCGCACACACCACAGTAAGTACAGCACATTACAGAGCAAGCCCTGGCATCCTTAGTTGAACATTGCCTAAAGTCCTCGCACAGATTCGGGAAGCCAATTGTCAGTCTGATGGTCAACCATGGGACTCACACCCCTCCTGCCCTTGCACCCATCTGTCTGGTGCCTGTCTGATGGTAAGACCCCAGTGTGGACACATGCACCACCTACACAGTTGTTGGACATTGCAGGGAACACGGTGAAGCATGTGAACATGCACACATCACATCTCTTGCCACTGAGTCAGTGCAGGTGTCCGGATAAAGGGATGGCCAGATTCTAATTAGAAATGCATGTGATGCATACCAGCACCAGACACCATGATGCACCCATGTCCGGATAGTCAATGCCACAATGGGGTGCATGTTGCACATGTACCTCCCCTGCAGGATCAGTCCCAGGAAGTTGAATGCCATGACACAGGAATGCGTGCAAAGTCATACATTACTGTCTCAAGTCACATGGCCATGGCAGCCAGACAACAACAGTCTGCACTGTGTCACAATCCGAGGGCATGGGGAATGCAAGTTATGTGACTGACAAGTGCACATGTCCATCCTCCAGAAACCACATCATCTGTACTACTATTTGACCACGTCATACCAACTGGACATATGGGGGACATGAAACACAACTACCTGAACATGAGCACCTCACAGTGTGCTGTGAATGAAAATACAGCTTCCTGAAAGTCACAGTCGCAAACACCTGTGTGCACAGTCAAGTGATCAGACACCTATAAGTCACAGAAGTATCGTCTATCATGGTCACATCTCAGATGGCATGCTGAGCCCCAAACGATGAACATACCAGTAGTCCTGACAACGAAGACACAGCACAATGAGACAGAGGCAGACACCTGAGGGTACATTTCACTGATCACAACATGCCAGATGATACACGGGAGTGGGAGTACAGAGTGTATTGTATGCACTGGAGTAGGCATGACTGTCCAGCTCCACCTGTAAGAGGGATGAGTCCTGGACAGTAGGCAGGTGGCTAAGCATGTGTGACACACTGGATACACATACTCCTGAGGCCCAAATATTGTTCCCACCAGCAGCATGGGTGTGTGCCACATTCCCCAGGGACATGTGGTGAGTCAGAGCAGCAAGCGGACCACATATCAAAGTTACACGCAGATCACATGTCAGAACTTAGGCACTGTGTAGGCAATTGACCCACCCATGAATCGCACAACATAGTCACGGGAACAAATGCTGTCCCCCACCTTGAGCAAAGCAAAATGCAATGACACAGTCCCCAAATGACACAGTTTCCTGACTATAAGGGCCACACATATGCGTATCAGAGGAGAAGTGGGCATGTAACAAATGAGGGACATGGGTCCTGGACCACATGACTGATGTACTGTGGAAGTTTAACCAGGCCAGAGGAGGGCACATAGCATGTCAGACAAAGTGCACAGTGCAGTCATGGACTCACCCCCTCCTTGCTGCTGTCTGTCCCTCAGCTGCCCATCCAGGTCAGGGAAGACCACCGCCAGGATCCGGAGCATGTGGGGGTCAGGGTCCGGTGTCCGCCCCTCCTGCGAGGAGGCGACAGCTTCAGCTGGACCCTTGCGATCCTCCGGGTCCAGCCACGAAGGTCCTGCCACCTCTTTTGGCAGTTGCGGATCCTGCGCCTGTAGACCCCCACGGATCTTACTTTCCGGGCGATGGTCAGCCAGATTTCCTGCTTCTGGTGGGCATCAACCTGTGAGGATGACAAAGTGAAAAGGCCATTACTACACATGCAACATATCCGTGCATCACACAGTTGGATATACATGTCTCAATTACAGGGGCATATGATGTACACAGGCAGTGCAACAATGGCTATGAACAGTTTGCCAGCAGTCACTACATGGTATCATTGCATGGGAAGTAAACCTAGTTGGAATGCACTGTTACTGCACTGTACCAGTTCAGTGCATGTAACTACACACTTTGGGGTGTGACAACTACTCAGTGGGCATGCTAGCCAGTGGTGTGCACAGTGAAAGTCCTGCTAGTCAGACAACATGCACAATTAGTGATGCAGTGGACAGCACACTCACCTGCTCCCCTGGTTTCCCATACAGCTTGCTGTACTGTGGAAGGAGGCTGTCCAGCAGGGCCTGGTTCTCCTCAAGGCTGAAGGCTGGGGCTCTCTCCACAGTACGTGCCATTGCAGGAGCCAGAGGATGCATAAACAGCAGCAGTGTTGGTGGCAGATGTCGTCCTGGAGCATGTAGTGCAGGCAAGTGAGCTCTCAGGGGAACAGCCAGCATTATATGTGTGCTGCAGAGGCAGATACTGTCCCATGTGTCCAAAGTGATAGGTCCAAGTCGTTTGCATCTTCTAAATCTGACCAATCCATGGTATAGCAGCACTAATACACGCCCACAGCATCCTTCAAATCTTCAACTTCATGACACCCATGATTTTGCAACATTGTTGTGGCTGGCCAACTGAATTCACTGCATCAGACTCGTTGGAGCTTCGAAAACGCGTCCGTTGCCATGCCAGGCCCCAGCCAATGTGTGCGCACCGATCGGTCCATTGCTGTACAACGCGTACCCGCGATACAACGCGTACCCGCTCACATTGAATGCAATGGGCCGGCCGGGCACACCGATCGGTCCATTGCTGTGCAACGCGTACCAGGCATACAACGCGTACCCGCTCACATTGAATGCAATGGGCCGGCCGGGCACACCGATCGGTCCATTGCTGTTCAACGCGTACCCGCGATACAACGCGTACCCGCTCACATACGATGCAATGGGCCGGCCGGGCACACCGATCGGTCCATTGCTGTGCAACGCGTACCAGGCATACAATGCGAACCCGCTAACATTGAATGCAATGGGCCGGCCGGGCACACCGATCGGTCCATTGCTGTTCAACGCATACCAGGCATACAACGCGTACCCGCTCACATACGATGCAATGGGCCGGCCGGGCACACCGATCGGTCCATTGCTGTACAACGCGTACCCGCTCACGTACAATGCAATGGGCCGGCCGGGCACAACGATCGGTCCATTGCTGTTCAACGCGTACCAGGCATACAACGCGTACCCGCTCACATACGATGCAATGGGCCGGCCGGCAACACCGATCGGTCCATTGCTGTACAACGCGTACCCGCTCACATACAATGCAATGGGCCGACCGGGCACACCGATCGGTCCATTGCTGTACTACGCGTACACCGCTCACATACAATGCAATGGGCCGGCCGGGCACACCGATCGGTCCATTGCTGTGCAACGCGTACCAGGCATACAACGTGTACCCGCTCACATACGATGCAATGGGCCGGCCGGGCACACCGATTGGTCCATTGCTGTACAACGCGTACCCGCTCACATACAATGCAATGGGCCGACCGGGCACACCGATCGGTCCATTGCTGTACAACGCGTACCCGCTCACATACAATGCAATGGGCCGGCCGGGCACACCGATCGGTCCATTGCTGTCACTACAGCTGCGTACCCGCTCACATACAATGCAATGGGCCGGCCGGGCACACCGATCGGTCCATTGCTGTTCAACGCGTACCAGGCATACAACGCGTACCCGCTCACATACGATGCAATGGGCCGGCCGGGCACACCGATCGGTCCATTGCTGTACAACAGCGTACCCGCTCACATACAATGCAATGGGCCGGCCGGGCACACCGATCGGTCCATTGCTGTACAACGCGTACCAGGCATACAACGCGTACCCGCTCACATACGATGCAATGGGCCGGCCGGGCACACCGATCGGTCCATTGCTGTGCAACGCGTACCAGGCATACAACGCGTACCCGCTCACATACGATGCAATGGGCCGGCCGGGCACACCGATCGGTCCATTGCTGTACAACGCGTACCCGCTCACATACAATGCAATGGGCCGGCCGGGCACACCGATCGGTCCATTGCTGTTCAACGCGTACCAGGCATACAACGCGTACCCGCTCACATACGATGCAATGGGCCGGCCGGGCACACCGATCGGTCCATTGCTGTACAACGCGTACCCGCTCACATACAATGCAATGGGCCGGCCGGGCACACCGATCGGTCCATTGCTGTACAACGCGTACCCGCTCACATACAATGCAATGGGCCGGCCGGGCACACTGATCTGTCCATTGCTGTACAACGCGTACCCGCTCACATACGATGCAATGGCCAATGTGTGCGCACCGATCGGTCCATTGCTGTACAACGCGTATTGCGAATACAACGCGTACCCGCTCACATTGTATGCAATGGCCAATGTGTGCGCACCGATCGGTCCATTGCTGTACAACGCGTATTGCGAATACAACGCGTACCCGCTCACATTGTATGCAATGGCCAATGTGTGCGCACCGATCGGTCCATTGCTGTTCAACGCGTCCCTGGACAAGTCACTGGCATATGTCACCATGCCTGTCACAGGTGAACATATGCCAGCCACATATACTTTCCAGGGAGTGAGGGGCACACCTACAACACCACAGCCTGTCCACACTGTATCCTAAGGCATGTAAGGCTGCATTACCTATTCCGTGTATGGGGGTGAACATGTTGTTCTGTGGGTGTCACTTCGGGGCAGCCACTCCCAGGCTGTGCACGTGTTCATGGGGACAGGATCCTTGGTGTGTCGTGCACATGACCACTGTGATGTGCAACTGTTCATTCCTGAGCATGTGGCATGGTCACATTTCACGGTGGTGTATGTGTATGTCATGTCACATACCCCCTGAGTCCCATGTGGGACGGTATGTACGTCCCAGGGTGACCCATTGGCACAATAGTGATGGTCCTCCACAGTCTGTGTGCATGTTGTGTTTACAATGTCTCTGATTCCATGTGCACAATGGGAGACAGTCTCCACATCCACGTTGTTTGTGCATGAACTTTGATGTTGTGCGTGTGTGTGTCACAGACGTCCATGTCTGTCCTGACGAGGCAACAGGGACCACTACCTGTGGGGGTCATGGTTGTTTTGCTGTGGTGTATTCATGATGCACCATGTCATGCCAGTGTCCATGTGGCAATACAGGGTCCCTGGGAATCTACCTGTCGATGAGCTGTGATGCCTGGGGCACATCTGTCCACACATGTCACTGTGGGGTGTGTTTGGAACGTGGCAGCAGTAGATGGGAACTGTGACACGGCCTCATGATATCCC
This sequence comes from Calotriton arnoldi, assembly GCA_963921515.1. Taxonomy (NCBI): domain Eukaryota; kingdom Metazoa; phylum Chordata; class Amphibia; order Caudata; family Salamandridae; genus Calotriton; species Calotriton arnoldi. Next base: position 2,790,760 of record CAWUFW010001308.1, read on the forward strand.
ATGGCACAACATGGGACTTGTTGATGCCACTTGTTGAACTGTGATGTTAGATGTTGGCCATGTAGGTGCCATACATGTCCTTACGGAACTGCACACATCATGTACTTGTGTCTCATAATGATGTATCATGTGATATTGTGTATGGTCAATGCCACATATGTGGGGTGACTGACATTCTTTCTTTCTTCACCTATGCACTGCAGGGCACCAGCTGTCCATAGACCATTCCCTGACCTTGCATCCATGGTGGAACGGGACTGCATCCGACGGTACCGCTTCACCAGGCCGCTGATTGAGGAATTGACGGTGCGCTTGGCCCCACATTTGCAACCTGGCCGGACATACCCCACAGCGCTGACCCCCAAGGTGAAGGTGATGGCAGCCCTACACTTCTTTGCCACCGGTACCTTTCAACACACTGTGGCGTCTGCTGGTGGGATGTCACAGACCATGTTCAGCCGTGTGCTCCGCGATGTTTTGGAGGCTATGTTGAGATACCTGAACCAGTACATCTATTTCCCTAGACCTCAACAACTCACTGACGTGAAGAGTGACTTCTATGCCCTGGGGAGGATGCCGCATGTCATTGGCTCCATTGATGGGACACATGTGGCTTTGATACCACCACAGGCACATGAGCAGGCATACAGGAACCGCAAACATTACCATTCGGTCAATGCACTGGTGGTATGTCTTGCTGATATGAGCATCTCACACGTGTGTGCCCGTTTCCCCGGTTCTGCACACGATGCCTACGTGATGAGGAGTAGTCGCATCCCGAGGATGATGTCACAGATGCGGAACCAGCGTGCCTGGCTTGTCGGTGTGTACTGACTTTGTACCATTGTGTGTGTTCTGCGATGTAGTATTCCACCCTCTTTTCCAAATCAGCTAATGTGCAATTGTCCATATGTAGGTGACTCCGGATACCCCAACATGCCGTGGTTGCTGACGCCCCTCAGGAACCCTGTGACACCAGCCCAGATGCGCTACAATGAGGCACATGGTCGGACCAGGAGAGTGATTGAGCGGACATTTGGTCTCCTGAAGAGCCGCTTCCGCTGCCTGGACAAGACAGGAGGGGCCCTCCCATATGCCCCAGCAAAGGTGTGCAAGATTGTCATCGTCTGCTGCATGCTACACAACCTGGCTGTGCGGAAGGAGTTGCCTCTCATCCTGGATGACGATGATCAACATCCGCCACCTGTGGAGGATCCTGGCCTGGACCACGATGCCAGTGATGATGATGATGATGATGGTGATGTCCGCACACAGCTCATCACCAACTTCTTCAGCTGAATGTGAGTATCCGGAGATGTCATGTCAATGATGTGAGTATGCATGATATGTGTTGGTGGTGCTCTGGTGCTGTTTGAGTGTGGCCATGTGCTACATGACTGTATGCGTGTAGCGATGTGTCCTTACAGGTAGTCTGTACTCCCCAACAGTGTTGACATGCTAACTTGGTTCTGGGTGGGTATCTTGTGACATGTATTGGGCATGAGTATTGCAGTTCTGTCCTGTTCTTCAGTGCTTTTGACTGTGTGTCATTTCTGTCCTTCACAGGGTACTTTCAGAGTTGTTTGGTCAACTGTGATCCCCCAACACCGTGATTAAACTTCCAGGGTGGTAGCTGTCGTGTCCCTACAGGTGATGTGCGCCACACCCATGGACTTCCTTCCTTCTACACTTGTTGACTGTGTGCCCACTGCCAGGTGGGATTACCTTGCATCTGTAGTGGTTACAACATGTTGCAAATGTGTAATAAACCTGTGCTTCACTTTGTGATGTGCGTTGTCTGTGGTCACACATCTGACTGACATTTGCTTACTGCACCAGTGGGCTAGTTGACAAAGACTGTGAATAGGTGTTGTGTCTGTGCATTGCACCGTATTTCCTGGCAACATCAGTGTAGGCGATGAGTCAGGTGGCCTTGGTGTGTATATGTTGTGTAGCCCTGGTGGTGTGTCTCCCTCATATGTGTCACGTTGCCATGACTCACATGCCTGTGTTGTACTTGCTGTAGCAGTTAGCATGCACAGTGTAATTTCGCAGGTCATCATCTCCATGACAGAAACCACGTTGGAATCACAACAGAGGCAGGTATGGTGTATTAGTGTGTTTATTGTCATACATGTGTGAGTATAGTGCACAGGATGGTGGGTGCTGTACATTGTGATTGTAATCCAAAGTTCCTAGATGATTTGGAAGTCCTGGTAGCAGAAATGTCCTGAGTAAAGTCCACAGTCATCTGATACATTGGTCCAACTTGTACTCCCCATGTCATGTGGGGGAGTTGTGTTGCATTCAACAGGGTGAACAATTTGCGCACAAAGGTGATTATCCAGAACAGGTTTTGGCTTCCTGGGGGTTGCGCATGGCCATCGGCCTCTCAGTTGCCCTTCCTCGGACGACCCCTCTTCTTTGGGGGGGACCCTCAAGTGCAGGCTGCTGCGATGCAGGGGACTCTCCGCCAGAGTCATCCTCCCTCCCTGTGGCAGTTGCAGTTGTTTCAGCACCAGATGTTGTGGGCACACAGGGAGGTGTTGACATGTTGCTGCTCATCTGGCGGAGGCATTGTAATATGTCCCTATGCACCGCCGTCATCTCTTGCAGTGTGTCCCACTTGGACTCCATGCGGGACATGTGTAAGTCCAAGCGTGCATGATGGGCAGCCTGCTGCTGTCGTATGTCCCTGAGGATCCCCACTACCTGGCTGAGCTCTCCGGTGCTGGTCTGGTACGCATCGGCTATGCGTACCAGTTGTGGGTCATCATGCAGTCCAGACCCCTCTGCGAGCAGCGACCTATGTCTACCACCCCTCCCACCACCCCTGGCGACACGTGCAGTACCTGAGGTGGCACGCACAGGTGACCCTGGGCCCCCTTGGGGGTTGTTGGTGGTGTTGGTGTCCATAGCCCCACGTTGGGCAAGGGTCCGTGTGCTGGTGGTGGTGGTGGTCCTTGGTCTGTCCGTGTCGGCAGGGGTGGTTTGTGTGTTGTCAGTCGTTGGAGGGGTGGGTGCAGGGGGTGCAGCTGGTGGTCCTGCTGGTGCTGCATGATGACTCGCTCCGGAGGTGCCAGGTAGGTCTTCGTCATCCGAGGAGGGCAGTGGCTGTTCCACACCAGTGAGCTCCGTTTCCCCTGGATCCTGGGACAGGGACTCCTCAGCGTCTGCTGCTGTGTCCCCATCATCACCTGTTTTTGGGAGACACACACAATGTATGTTATGTTTCTGCAGGCATCAATGGTTGACACACCTGACAGTTGTGACTGTACCTCTGGATGCGGGCCTGTACATTGCATTGTCCTAAGTTGTCACAGTCAGAGGTTGATATTGGTGTAGCACATTGTCCTGCATACTTTGAGCATTTCAATTTGAATGTTGGGGTGTGTACATGGTCTGCATTGGTTGTATTTGGTTGACATCCGGCCCTCCTTCTCCCCCAGCCCAGTTATCCCACCATGAAGCATGCCACCCTTGCAGTGGGTTCAGGTTGACTCTCAGGATGTCAGTGAGTGGTGTCCTGCTGTTGGTGGTGCCCAGTTCCCAGCAGGGCCTTGTGCTCCCCACAGCAGTACCCAGTGTCAGCCATCTTGTCAGTTCTTTTCCACTCCCTGTGATGTGCGCATGGTTCAGGGTGGTGTTGATGGGACAGTTGTGGGGGTGACCAATATCTGTGACTGCCACTCCCATCATGCTATTGCCTCCACCCCCTTCCCAGCATGCCCATGCTTCCTTCCTTTTGACTCTGCTTCCCTGTGGGGTTGTGTGCCTGTGCTGACAAGATGGCTGACAGTGTTATCCTGGGGTTAGTTTTGCTACAAGTCCCATGTGTGTCCCTGTGCTTCACACAGCATGACCCAGGGTTGTGGTTCTTTGTGGGATATTTGATTAGAGTGTGAGGCAATGCATTCTCCCAGGTGAGTTGTGTGGAGTTTGTGTTAGGGGTGTGTGTGAGTGGAGCTGCTGGTAACTATGGTCAGTGCTGTCAGTCCTCCTTCCCACCCAGCCAGATATCCCACCATGGAACGTGCTTCCATTGCAGGGAGTGCAAGTTGTCTTTCAGGATGTCAGTCAGTGGTGTCCTGCTGTTGGTTGGTGCACAGTTCCCAGCAGGGCCTTGTGCTCCCCACAGCAGTACCCAGTGTCAGCCATCTTGTCAGTTCTTTGCCACTCCCTGTGATGTGCGCATGGTTCAGGGTGGTGTTGATGGGACAGTTGTGAGGGTGAACAATATCTGTGACTACCACTCCCATCATGCTATTGCCTCCACCCCCTTCCCAGCATGCCCATACTTCCTTCATTTTGAGTGTACTTCACTGTGTGTGAGTGTGACAGCAATGGCAAGATGGCTGACAGTGGTGTCCTGCTGTTGGTTGGTGCCCAGTTCCCAGCAGGGCCTTGTGCTCCCCACAACATAGCACCAGTGTCAGACATCTTTGATGTGGCTTTTCACTACCTGGTAGGTGTGCATGCTTTAGTGTGAGCTTGCTGGGCCATGCGGGTGGGGGATGTTGAGCTGTGACTACCACTCCCATCATGCTATTGCCTCCACCGCCCTTCCCAGCATGCCCATACTTCCTTCATTTTGAGTGTACTTCACTGTGTGTGAGTGTGACAGCAATGGCAAGATGGCTGACAGTGGTGTCCTGCTGTTGGTTGGTGCCCAGTTCCCAGCAGGGCCTTGTGCTCCCCACAACATAGCACCAGTGTCAGACATCTTTGATGTGGCTTTTCACTACCTGGTAGGTGTGCATGGTTTAGTGTGAGCTTGCTGGGCCATGCGGGTGGGGGATGTTGAGCTGTGACTACCACTCCCATCATGCTATTGCCTCCACCGCCCTTCCCAGCATGCCCATACTTCCTTCATTTTGAGTGTACTTCACTGTGTGTGAGTGTGACAGCAATGGCAAGATGGCTGACAGTGGTGTCCTGCTGTTGGTTGGTGCCCAGTTTCCAGCAGGGCCTTGTGCTCCCCACAACATAGCACCAGTGTCAGACATCTTTGATGTGGCTTTTCACTACCTGGTAGGTATGCATGCTTTAGTGTGAGCTTGCTGGGCCATGCGGGTGGGGGATGTTGAGCTGTGTCTACCACTCCCATCATGCTATTGCCTCCACCGCCCTTCCCAGCATGCCCATACTTCCTTCCTTTTGAGTGTACTTCACTGTGTGTGAGTGTGACAGCAATGGCAAGATGGCTGACAGTGGTGTCCTGCTGTTGGTTGGTGCCCAGTTCCCAGCAGGGCCTTGTGCTCCCCACGACTGAGCACCAGTGTCAGACATCTTTGATGTGGCTTTTGACTCCCTGTGAGGTGTGCATGCTTGGGTGTGATCTTGCTGGGCCATGTGGGTGGGGGATGTTGGGCTGTGACTACCACTCCCATCATGCTATTGCCTCCACCCCCCTTCCCAGCATGCCCATGCTTCCTTCCTTTTGACTCTGCTTCCCTGTGGGGTTGTGTGCCTGTGCTGACAAGATGGCTGACAGTGTTATCCTGGGGTTAGTTTTGCTACAAGTCCCATGTGTGTCCCTGTGCTTCACACAGCATGACCCAGGGTTGTGGTTCTTTGTGGGATATTTGATTAGAGTGTGAGGCAATGCATTCTCCCAGGTGAGTTGTGTGGAGTTTGTGTTAGGGGTGTGTGTGAGTGGAGCTGCTGGTAACTATGGTCAGTGCTGTCAGTCCTCCTTCCCACCCAGCCAGATTTTCCACCATGGAACGTGCTTCCGTTGCAGGGAGTGCAAGTTGTCTTTCAGGATGTCAGTCAGTGGTGTCCTGCTGTTGGTTGGTGCACAGTTCCCAGCAGGACCTTGTGCTCCCCACAGCAGTACCCAGTGTCAGCCATCTTGTCAGTTGTTTTCCACTCCCTGTGATGTGAGCATGGTTCATGGTGGTGTTGATGTGCGCATTGTGAGGGTGGGCAATATCTGTGACTGCGACTCCCATGATGCTATTGGCTACACTGACTTGCCCAGCATACACAGGATTCCTTCCTTTCAGTGGGCTTCACTGTGAGGTGGTGTTGTAGTGGTGGCTACATGTCTGGATGTGTTTGTTAGTTATATTTGTGCCACTGCCTAGCTGTAGTTGTAGTTGTGTTTGTACATGTGATGACACAGTTACATATCACTATGAGATGGCATGTGTTGTGTTTATCTGACTGACATACACATTTTGGGATGATTCTGTTTTGGTTGCTGTGGATTTGCTAAGGGTGCATGGTTTGACTCTCCCCTTGACAGTGATGTGTGTGTATTGTCGCACAATATTGTGTACATTTGTTGTGTACTCACCAGGCTCTGGGATGTTTTCTAGTCCATATACGCTCACTGGTGGTAGGATGGCCCGCACCTTCTCCTCCCAGGGCCTGAGGTATACTGGTTTGGCAGGAGGGCCACTGCCGGTGTGTTGGCTCAAGAGGTAGTCCTTCTTCAACAGCTCCCTGACCCTCCTGCGCACGTCATACCACCTGTTCTGGATGTCTCCCTTTGTGCGCAAACATGGTGATTGTGCGTTCACCCTGTCGACAATCCTCTCCCACATCTTGGTTTTCTGCGACATGGGTGTCTGTTGGACCAGTGTACCAAACAGCTGTGGCTCTACCCTGAGGATCTCATCTACCAGGACTTCCAATTCACTATCTAGGAACTTTTGATTCTTCTTTGGGGGCATGGTGATGGGTGGTGATGGTGAGTGATGTGTGTGTTGGTGTGCAAGTGAGGGTGTGTGAGTGTGTGTTTTGCTGGGTGTATGTGAGGGTGCTATTTGTTGAGGTGCTGCTGGTGTGTGGCTTGTGTGATGGATGAGCTGTGAGTGTGTGTGTGGTTGCTGTCTGTTGGTGTTGAGTGCTGGCAGGTAATTTGAATTTGCAAAGGATCATGGTAGGGATTTGTGTCCTTTATATGGGTGGAGTTGTGGGTGTGTCTTTGTTCCCTGTTTCCCCACCCAGTATTTATTGGCTTTGTAATTGCTTGTTTGGCCTTTTTTTGTGTGTTTTTTCCTTAGTACTTTTTGTGCATGTAGGAGACGTTCTTCTGACCGAGTCGGACCCTGCAGTTGTCTCGTGCGAGCTTCTCAGATTCGTTCACGCTGTGTTTGTGCTGTTTTCTGTGCTGCGTACGCGTCGGTCGCGGTGTATTGGGTTGCTTCGGCTCGCAGTTTTGTATGCGTGTCGGTCGTACGGCTTGGGCTCCGTGCGACTCGGTCGTGTTTTCCACGCGTTGCATCGTACTTGGCGGGTCGGAGTTCGCGGGTACGTTTCGTTCGGGATTCTTCCTGGTGCGTGTCGGTCGGTTTCATTCGCGTGGTTTTCCGGCCGGATAGCTGTTTTCCGCGCGGTTCGGTCGTTCGGCTTGTGTTCTGTACGAGTCGGTCAGATTTTGCACGCTTCTCATCGTACTTTGCGGGTCGGGCTGCACTGGTACGTGTCGGTCGGAATGAATTCCGGCTCCGAGTCGGTCGGTACATTTTCCGGCCCGAATCGGAATCGGCCCCTATGTGTGTAAATAGGTGTTGTATTGTTAGTTAGAGAGCAGAGACCTTTAGGATTTCATGAGGTGCAGAACTGTTTGTTTTCTTGCACTGTGTGACTTCATACTATACCGTCCTTAAACTTGGAGTACTTTTACGGAAGACTCCATTATGATGACATCTGTTCCCTGCTTACCTTCAATTAATCAGAATTTTTTCTAATTTAGTATAGAGTAGGAATTTAGATTTATTTAGGCTTATTAATGACTAGGCAAGAGGATCCAAATCCTGCAGTTTAATCTTCAGATCCTGTTTCTCATTTTCTGTATTGCCCCCACTGAGTTTTTGGTGTGCTTCATATTGTTTAGACTGAATTTCAATAGGAGATTCGGATTTATTCTTGTGATATTGTACTTTTACAATATGCTTCTGAGACTCATCTATATCAGTCTGTTTTTGAGTTTGTAACAAAACCCTTTAACTTGATCTAATAGTCCTGGCTTTATTGCAAGACTGCATTTGTTCATGTGTTATGATAATTGCAAATGATGCGAACTCCCTCTTACCTCTAGGGCAACTAATATAAAGTCCACCGACTGAAGTGAAGAAAATCAAGGTGTCACAGCTTTCTCACCAGTTTATACTGGTTGTAAGTTTTATGAGGTTATCAGTTTTTACTGGTTGCACTTTTGATGAGGCTGTGCAGCTCATCTTTGATGAGGCTGTGCACCTCACCAGGTTATACTGGTTGTACCTTTTATGAGGTTACCAGTTTATACTGGTTGTACCTTTGATGAGGCTGTTCAGCTCATCTTTGATGAGGCTGTGCACCTCACCAGGTTATACTGGTTGTACCTTTGATGAGGCTGTGCAGCTCATCTTTGATGAGGCTCTTCAGTTCACCAGGTATACTGGTTGTTCCTTTGATTAGGCTAAACAAAAGAAGAAACCTCATGCAAACAGAACACTAACTTTTAAATTATATCAATTAGTAAAGTGAATTACTATGCTTCTCTTCCTATAATCTTTTGTGTCCTTCTTCTCGTCCTTGCTTTTAGATTTTTCAGTGAAACTCATTGTTAAAGAAAATGTCAGGCTGGCACCAGTAGAAAGGTGTTGGAGAACCTTTAAACATATCTGAAAATAACCTTTTGTTTAATTCCAATATACCAGACTTAAGGCTTTTAAAAAGCAAATGGCCCAATGGTAGGGTGACCCTTTCTTTACTGTTTGTTATTCAGTTATTCACCTCTTCAACCCACATCCTGCCTATTTCATTTTGTCAGGAACCAATTTGGCCTTGTTGCGCGTTCTAATAACAATGATTCACATAAATGTCCTTCATTATTACATACTCTTGTGTTTTCGTTTTGAAAATGTTTGCCTTGAAAATAAATTATAGTAGCTTTACTTTGCCATTATTATGGGTAAGTAGTCAGAATATCGAGTTTTTATTATCGTTTTGACATAATATCTAGTTAAAAATATCGTTAGTATAAAATATCGATGTAAAAAATATCCATTTTTATAATATCGATTTTGTGTGTTGTAAAAAATATCGCTGTAAAAAATATTGATTGTTAAAATATCGTCAGTAAAATATATTATTATTTTATTTTTTTTATTTTGTAAAATGTTTGTAAATAATATAATAATTGTTAAATAAATTTAAAAAAATTGTATAATAATTTTTAGGAGCGGGATTTTGGGTTTATAGGGGATAAGGGTGGGGAGTGTTTTGAAATAATTGATTTTATTTAATAAATTTAAAATTTCAATTTATAATTTATAAATATGAATTTCGAATTTAGAAAATAATTTTTAGGAGCGGGATGTTGGGTTTATATGGGGATAAGGGTGGGGAGTGTATTTAATCATTTTGAAATTTATAATAAATTCAAAATTTAAATTTATAATTTCTAAATATTAATTTTGAATTTAGAAAATATTTTTAGGAGCGGGATGTTTGAGTTTATAGGGGATAAGGGTGGGGAGTGTTTTAAAATAATTCATTTAAATTTATAATAAATTGAAAATTTATTTTATAATTTTGAAATTATAATATCGAAATTAGCACAAATATTTTTCAGGTGCTGGATGTTGGGTTTATAGGGGATAAGGGTGGGGGAGTGTTTTAAATATTATTTATTTAAAAATTCAAAAAAATATTCTAAAGTTGAAATTTAATTTCATAATTTTTTTATGAGTGGGATTTTGTGTTAGTAGGGGATAAGGGTGGGTATTTTTTTGTTTTACTAAATTTTCAAAATTTAGAAAAAAAATTGAAATTAAAAAAAGATTATATAAATAAATTTAGGAGTGTAATATGGCGTTTATTGTGTTTAAGGGTGGTGAGTGTTTTTAAAATTTATTGATCATAATTTAAAAAAAATTATAAATTATTTTTTAAATGTAATTATTGGAGTACTGGGATGTTGTGTTTATAGTGGTTGAAGTTGAGTATGTTTTAAGTTCATTAAAATTTAGGGGCATATTATCAAGGGCTTTATCGCCGCTTTAGCGGCACTTTTTGCCGCTAAAGCGGCGATAGTTTTATCGCCCTATTAGCAAGCTGTCGCTAACAGGCATTAGCGACAGCTTTCAGGCGTTAGAGGCCGAGTTAACCATCGCCTTGCATGTCAGCGATAATTATCGCTAATGACATGCAAGGAAGGCGTTCCCTACTAAAGCGACTGAAAACAGTCGCTAATCCCACTACCCCCTATTAGCTAGGCAGGCGAAGCGATATAATAATTCACGCTAAGCGCGTTTATCGCTATATTTTATCTCCTGCTAGTGAGGATGACTTACCTGTTTAAGGTATAGGAGGTGGATTCTAATGCTGAATCCACCTTAGCGATAATGCGAGAATATCGCTGCTTTTCCAGCGATATACTCACATTTTACCGCTATCGCTGGAAATAATATCGCTATGGAGATAAACCTTACTAATAGGGTGTTATCTCAGCGATATTTTCCAGCGATAGGCGGCGTTAACCAAAGTCGCGCTAAGCGCGGTTAGCGATAAATATCGCTATTAATTTTATTAAATTTAAATTTTATATTTATTTAAAAAAATGTAATTTATTAATGAGAATAATTATTTTAAGGCCCATTACGATACCGGGCGTAAAAAAATCCGCCACCCATGAAAGCGGCAAAAATCCGCCCGCCTACACCTTCTGAATACCGACCCAGCAATTATGATGCTTCGAACCGAAAACCGCCAGCGGCGGAAAAAACACACAAAATACCGCCCGCCCATGCCCGAGTCGGAGTCAAACCGCCCGCCACGGACGGAAAGACGCACGACAACACAAAACCGCCCGCCCTCACGGTCGAGACACCGCACGTGAAATTACGATCGCACCGACATGAGCGCGGAAAAACAACAAATACACCGCCCGCCAGCGTAAACAACACTGAAGAAAATGGACACGGCAGAAGCCATGGCGGCCACGTCCCTGCACAGAAACAGCCCCGGACTCAAACAAACACACACAACATGGCAAACAAGTCCACACAGCAACCCACGCACAAATACACAGACAAAGTACACATCCCGAAAACACACCACCCCTGGACAAACATATAAACCACAAAGCCCAGAACACCGGCCACAACACACCTGAAAACAACAGACCATCAGGACACACCCAAACAGGTAAGTACAAAAGCAGCCCCTCCACAGACCACAACCCCTTGCAACATTGCAAAGCAGAGAGGAGAGGAGAGGACACAGTGACACAGCAAGGACAGCAGCACACCACAGATACGCACACATCACACCCACCACCACCACCACCACCACCAAACACCGGCACCACAAACCCCCTGCACATCACACATCACACACCGCACCAGCACCACAAACACCATGGCATCACACAGAATGCCCAAGTTCACTTCCACTGAGCTGACGGTCATGGTCGACGAGATCGTCAAGGTGCACACACAAATCTATGGCAACCAGGTCCAGCACACACCACTAGCCACCAGAAACAGAATGTGGAACAGAATTGTAGACCAGGTCAATGCAGTCGGGACCGTACCCAGAAACAGAGGAGAGATAAACAAACGGTGGAACGACATCAAAAGCCTGGTCAAGAAGAAGGAGAGCAAAAACCGAGAGCTGGCTGCCACGACTGGCGGAGGGAATCCCGCGCATTACAAGACCTTCAAAGCGTGGGAGGAGAAGGTGCGAGTCATCATCCATCCGGAGATCCTCACCGGATTACCAGGGGGAGTGGAGGCCGGTAAGTACAAACAAATGTATACCAGCACACCGCTATGTACTCACATGCACTACCACCATGCCATAGCTCCGAGGGACAAACACCCCCATGTCCAGTACACAATACACAACACATTACTCACACATGCAACAGGCACCACCACACACACAGCCCAAACATATCAACTAACAAAACCATGGGGGCATGTGTACACCCAGCCAGCCACGTAACTACCAACAGGTCCCCTAGTACTCCAGAAGCGCCACAACGAGCACCCCCACACCCATGTGGCAGCCGTAGCTGCACCAACCGACAAGTAACAGGTAAGTAGCCGCAACACAGAGGCAGTGGGTGGGAGGGGGACAGCTGAAGTACAACACACACCAGGCCCCTAGTCCTACAGCACAGCAAGGCGGAGCACCCCCACACCCATGTGGCAGCCGTAGCTGCACTAACCGACAAGTAACAGGTAAGTAGCCGCAACACAGAGGCAGTGGGTGGGAGGGGGACAGCTGAAGTACAACACACACCAGGCCCCTAGTCCTACAGCACAGCAAGGCAGAGCACCCCCACACCCATGTGGCAGCCGTAGCTGCACTAACCGACAAGTAACAGGTAAGTAGCAGCAACACAAAGCGCAGTGGGTGGGAGGGGGACATCTGAAGTACAACACACACCAGGCCCCTAGTCCCACAGCACAGCAAGGAGGAGCACAGCCCACACCCCACACCCACGTAGCAGCCACTGCAGTGCACACCGGCAGCCGACAGGTAGACATCCCGCCCCAGGACAAACGGTGTCAGTGGGTGTCCAGCCATCACCACGACCCATAACACCGCCCCCACCCCCACAGACCTGCAACATGGAGCACCCCCCGCCCATAACCATGTTGCATCCAGTCCAGTGCACGCTCAAAAACAACCTGCAGGTGGGAAACTGGACAGGGCGGGGTGACTGGAGGCATGAGGACTGAATTACGACTAACACATGGGACATGTCAAGTAGCAGAGGAACACGCAGCACTGCTCCCTGCCACAACCATTTGAACAATGTGCACACGGACATGAACCACAGAGTCACACCCCACATGACCCATCACAGACACAGCAACACCCAAGGAGCCACGTCTGCATGCACAAGTCACACTGATTACAGAACCACACGGCAGGCACAGTGCAACCCATCACACACAACTGCAACACCATCGAAGTCCTGTCCATGTAGCCCCCACTGCCTGTCAAGCACACATCCCACAACTATGCCCATGTAAGACATACCACACGAGACGCAACAGCGTGGAACAACATAAATGCACACGAACACCACTGGACCCATCAAACACACAGACACACAATGCACATACAACATACCATCCATCTCATCCGTCAGCCCCAGTCACATGAAAGGTATGTCATCCGAACAGCTGGTCCACACACAGTAGTCACGCAAAGAAACATGCCCATGATAAATCATGTGCCAGTAGTGAATGAAGCGCACGTCACACTGTGAGCAACTACACACATAACATGGGCCACACACCCCCGAGCACTGCAGTGATGCACATGGCACAGGGCAGCACGCACACCAAGGAATTGGACCATCTGCAATACGTCGTGTGGCACACAACCATCACTCACTCATAACAATGCGTCCAATTACATGGCCAGAAATCACAACAGACAGCAAATATGCAGGGTATGTCAGACATACACACACCTCAGACCATGCACTGTCATGTTGCCACAACACATGCCACGTTCTGCACCCATGGCACACAGTATGTACCCCCAAAGCATAGTTCATCTCAAATGCGTTTCAGGGGGCTGACCCCCATTTTGCCATCTGCGTTTCGAAGCGTTACATTTGAACCCCAAGAGCATAGTACAAACCAACCTCCACGATGGGTCTGGAGTCCGCATACACCAGAGCCACAAAAAGCAGGAGCACAGCAACACACCCATCGGCATTGCCAATCCGTCCCATGCCACATGTCCACAGCACACAGTCCCATTGGCATGCCCACACAACAACAAATAGCACAGCCACACACACGGCTCCGGGAAACCTGTGCACGACTGTGCACGAACTGTGGATGTCAGACAACCTATACATACTTTGTCATGTGCAACACAATAACATTTCTCATTCCCCCACAGGTGACGAACTGCTGGATGCTGGAGATGGAGACAGCAGCCAGCACAGCCAGCCTGCAAGCCCCCAACAAGGACTCACGGATGTGGAGGATCTGTCCTCCGATTCGGACACGGACCACCCAGCAGGCCCATCTGGTGTGGCAGGGCCCAACCGCACCCCAGGCACCCTCCTACCCACCAACCCATCATCCAGGGCTGATGACCACTCACAGCCCCCTGCTGCCACTGTCGTTGCGGCCACTCCCACTGTTGTGGCGGCCACTCACACTGCCGCAACCACCACCATCGCCGCAACAACCACCACCGCCGCGACCACCACCACGTCATCACTGGCCCCAGCACCAGCGCAAGTGGTGGTCCGGCTGACTGGGTCCACCCTGGGAGCCACAGCGAGGACCGTGGTGAGCAATGTGGCTAGTGGGCAGGCCGGTGGCAGCAGTACTGGTGGGAAGAGCAGGGTCAGGCCAACGCCAGCCTCCCCTGGGAGCCATGCCCTGCCTCAAATGGCCAGAGTCCTTGGGGCCTATGAAGAGGCCCAAGGACAATGGGCCAGGTCTGCTTCCGACACGTGGGAGGTCCTGGGGGTGTTGAGGTCCATGGACGCCCATATGGGCCAATTCGTGTCCCGTATGGACCAACTCGTGGACCTCATGGGCCAGCTGGTGGTGGCGGTGAGGTCACAGGCAAGGCCAGCAACACCACCTCCGCCACCACCTGCTAGGGCGCAGGGTCGGGCAGCAGTGTCCAGTTCCCCTGTGTCCACAGCCAGTGAGCACACCTCACCCACCACCAGCAGGTCGCCACCACACCCCCCTCCCAAACGTGGAAGGGGCCGTCCGAAGTGGAAACAGATGTCCCGGGAGGACTTCGCACGCTCCAGACGCAAGTGAGGCAGCCAGCCATCCTTGACCACCCACTGCATTGACTTGGACTACGATCCCACCCCACACAGCCATCAGAATGGCATGTGTCTGTTGGACTAGGGACATAGAACTAGTGGGTACACCCTGAGCATCACGCAGCCATGGCCGACAGCTCATTGTCACTGCACGCAACACTCATTTCATCACCTTGCACACAATGACATGTCACAGTTGAAAATAAATGCACCTTTTACACAAACTGCTGTCTGTGCACTGTGTTTATTGAACGATGATCAACCGCCACCTTGAGCAGAAAAGCATCGGATGTGTGGCATGGCGATGGGACAGGAGGGGCTGTAGGGACATAGGGGGGAAGACAGAACAGGAGCACATTCAATGAGTGTGTCACACACCCATCACACAGTACATGTCAACAACTACAAGCAATGTACACACATCGCACAGAGCAATAGGGCACAATGCCACAGCCACCGTCAGTGGCATACAAACCTGGACATGGACCATTGACACACAGCACACAGTGAACAAAAGGCCTCCGTGACACAGCACACAGACACCTGCACAACTACAGCCACATCAGCCGTCGTACATGGACACTCACCGTCAAGTGAAGTAGCGGGCGATGAGCTGCTGACGGACATTCACAGCTTCCTCCTCTCCGCTGTCTTCCTCACTCGAGCTGTCCTGGTCTGCAGGCTGGGGCCCTGGTTGATCTCCGTCATCCACAATTAGGGGGATCTGCTTTCGAATGGCCAGATTGTGCAGCATGCAGCAAGCCACCACTATCTGGCACACCTTCTGTGGGGAGTACGCCAGCGCACCCTCGGTGCGGTCCAGGCATCTGAACCTGGACTTGAGGAGGCCAAAGGTACGCTCGACCACACGTCTGGTCCTCCCATGTGCCTCATTGTAGCGGTCATCTGCTGGGGTCCGAGGATTTCGTAATGGACTGAGCAGCCAGGGCCCATTCGGGTAAGCCGAGTCACCTGGGCGTGAGGGACACAGAGAACCGTTGCAATTCAAACAGGACAGTAGACAGCATCCTTAAGCCAGCACGCTACACAACTCCACATACTCACCGACAATCCAGCCACGGTCCTGTTGCAGATTGGTCATCAGTCGTGGTAATATGCTGTTGCGCATGATGTGCGCGTCATGGGCCGAGCCTGGGAACTTTGCACACACGTGGGAAATGACCATGTCCGCAAGGCACACCACTTGCACATTCAGGGAGTGCGTGTGCTTCCGGTTGCGGAAGAGCTGCTCAGTGGCCTGTGGTGGGACAAGGCCAACATGGGTGCAATCTATGGCACCAACGACGTGTGGGATCCGTCCAAGGGCATAGAATGCACCCTTCACTGCCGCCAACTCACGTGCCCTGGGGAATCGGATGTACCTGTTCCTGTACAGCATCATGGCTGCCAGTACATCCCTCAGCACCATGCTGAACATGGGCTGGGACATCCCACCTCCACTGCCCACTGTGTGCTGGAATGACCCAGTGGCGAAAAAATGCAGTGCAGCCATCACCTTAGCCGTGGGGGTGAATGCTGTCGGATACACCCTGCGAGGACGGAGGTGGGGATCCAACATGGCACATAGTCGATGCAGGGTTGGTCGGTCCAGACGAAATTTCCGGATGACCTCAGAATCCTCCATGTCCGCCAACAATTGGTAAGGGCGGTAAATGTTTGGTCTCCGCCTAGGAAAGATGGAAGTGGACACATGTCAAAGCAACACGCCACATGGCATATTCACATACACATAACTGATATGACAGAGCAAGAACATGAGTCACAGAACAGCTGTCATGCAGGGACAGCACAGCCACAATACACTTACACAGGTCTCCCACCAATAGCAATGGGCAGTGACACAAACCATTGCTATGTGCATGCACATGGGGATCCAGGCCTCAATGACCTGTGAGGCGTGCTGATGGGGACTGACTGCATATCCGGCAAGCGGCAACACCACGGCAACATGACTGGCTGCTGTGCATCACACTGCTTCCGAGGCTGGATGAGTATGGCACACACCAACGACGATGTGGGCACAGGCTGAGCGGCCAAGACAAGTGGGACCTGTGGCACGAGGGGATATGAGACAGTCATTGGTGTCACCACTGCACCCTATGTGCAGCACTGTACGGATCACACCTCCAGAAGCATTGTCAGGTGTACACATTGACAGCCCCATGCCAACACGGCTGTGTGCTTGCAAATACACATCACATGTGACACGTAACCTTGCACGTGCCAAGTGGCAGATGTACATAGTGAGAGATGACATGCGTGTGCATATGCGTATACCATGCACCCATGCCAATGTGCAGATGATGACATGCTAACAGACATGTGGGGGCCGGCCACTGGCCGTCCCTGCCTATGCACACGGCATGTTGTGGCCCCGTCCATTGTGCACCTGCACCCACACGCACATCATGGCCACACCTGCAGATGCAGTGCGCACATCATACTGTGTGGTGCACATGGCATCAGCGGACTGTCACCAACATGGGCCAGGCCATTACGGCCAACTCCGATGACCCTCGCGGTTGCACCCTGCGTGTTCCACTATGGAGGTAGGCGTCCCGGGCCAGCTGGGTGCAGGCCAACGTCTGCAATTGCCAATGCAGGTCTCAGTGCACTTGTTGCTCGTGTGAATGTCAGGCTGGGCCATGCTGCCCCTCTCAGTCCCAGCAAGCCTGGCCTGCACATTGACTGCACAATGCCAGTAGGTGACAGCACCGACTGCCTAGTGGGTTGCATGTGTCTCCTGTTCAGGACCCTCCAGATGGGCGCTAACTCAGTACTGACTATTGGACACACCATGTCTCGTGATAGGGATGTGTGTGTGGGATGGTGGCACTGAATGTGACCTCCTTTGCGTGGTGGGCCATGCACAGGGCGAGTACGTCGATGATTGCGCAGTGTTGGTCACAGTGGGTGCACCCACACAGATGTGTTGCCCTATGTTCATTTTCTATGTCCGCATGATAATGGACTGTAGATGTGGGCAGACTACACATTGGTCGATGTGCTGTCAATTTGAATGTGCCTTCACACCAGGCACAGCTGCCCCTGCACATGTGACCCCTGCTGCACTCGCTGCTGGGTCTGTGGAGCTGATGCACCATCTGTGCGTGGGGCGGACAGCTCTCCTCACTTCCGTCATTGCGCATGTCATCACTTGGCCGCAGGTGACATGGATCATGGAGGGCCCACATGTACGCGTGGGTGGCCTCAACAAGTGTGTCCAATGGTTGTCACCCCCAGTCAGTGCTTCGAATGTGAATGATGTTGTGCTGGTGCTAATTTCAATGTGGTGGGTGGGCGGGGCTAGGTGCGGGCTTACATGCAGGACATGGGAGGGTGATCGGATTAGCGACTAGTTGCAATACACACGGGGCACGTCTTTTCCTGTCCACATCAGGGTCATTCCTTGAACTCACTGACAGTAATACAGTCGTCTTTGTCCCTGTCCTCATGGCCTCCCCTCGCTCCCCCATAATGCATTTGCACCTGTGGGGCTAGCGCATGCAGATGCTGCCCCAGGCTCGCCCGGAGAGGCCAAGGAGTGTACGTGTGGGTCCAGTTGAACGAGTGGTCTGTCTCACGGCATGATGTGTGGCGGGACGCCGTCCACCTGCGTGGTGCCCCGACTCGAGACCCGGGCAACCTAGACAATGCATTGCAGTCTCCGCAGTCCGGATACACCACCTGCGACACACAGAGGCTGTAGCTGCCCTAGCGGCCCATGCCGCGTCCATCTGGGGCTGATGGACCCACACATTCACTCTTTTGCCTCACTGGGGCGGGCTCGGAGGTGCTTGCGCACGCGCTGGCTTCTCTGTTGCAACGGCATGTGACGTGTGTGGGGATGTAGGCAATGGGTGGGATGGTGCGAGCCACCTTCCGTGACGTCACTCCTGCTCGTGATGTGTCCGTCCCCCAATACTTCCATATGACTTGAGCCATGCTACACATTGAGGATGTTTTGCCTGCGTGATGTGTCCCGGAGAAGCGCGCCGAGTCCTCTCCCCCACCATGCTCCACTGCCATCCCGTGCCCTGGATTGCCTGTGCAGGTTGACAATGTTGGGGATACACCTGGTCGGCAGGGGCTGTGTGTGCCTTGTCAAGGGCCTGGCGGGCGCACAACAGGATCCAGCTTGTCCACAGAGGGTGGGCTGACGTGTACGCCTGATACCGCATTGTTCGTGTGCCCGGCTGCTGTGCACACACGTGTTCACATCCCCCCGACGGGTGGCCTTTAACATTGCCCAGGGAAGCGGTAATGTGCAGTTCCGGACCCCTCCCGACACAGCGTGTTTCAACTTTGCATGTGCGCATCTACCCGTCACACCCACCCACCTGAGCGAAGCGTCACTCCCGCTTCACACGACACATGTGTGTCTTCCACAGTTGTGCTACTCATTTGCGTTGACATCGAATGACAGTGGACTACATAGTCATGTCACGACTGCCGTGTACATCACACACTCTCATCATCTCACATTCGTACTTGTGAAAGGAATCAGCAGAGACAGTTTCTTTCTTCAAACCATGTATTGTGACTTATGTCCTCTGTGATGCAGTATAGTGGACACTACTGGCAGCGGTATGCATGTGGAGGATATACTGAGCATGATTACACATAGCTAAGGGTGTAGGGGTACATGTGATTAGCTGTTGCATGTGGGATGTGGGCTTCAGAGTTACATCTGCTTGGCCGTTGCTGTGCTAATGTTCATTTGCAAGTAGCTGCGGTGCTGCGGACTTTGACACAGACGGTATACATTTAGCCTACCAGACCGCTTGGCATCATGGGCACAGTCCATCTCAGTTCCATGTGACAGGTGTGCTGCTGTTGT
Source organism: Calotriton arnoldi (assembly GCA_963921515.1). Lineage (NCBI taxonomy): Eukaryota > Metazoa > Chordata > Amphibia > Caudata > Salamandridae > Calotriton > Calotriton arnoldi. Next base: position 2,810,385 of record CAWUFW010001308.1, read on the forward strand.
TACTCATGCACGCGTGCGTGTGAGTTGACATCAGGGCATGGGCTTACGTGCATGCAACGGCGTCCCACTTGTTGTTGCCATATGGTGGATACTGGACATGTCACAGTCACTGGGGTCGTGTTGTTGTTGTATGCACTTGTCGTCCATGCAAAGGTCCTGTTACAGGATTTCCGGGGAGGGGGAGAAGGGGTGCAGCTCTCACATACTCCAGCCGGGCGATTCCTGTCCACTGTGCGGTGCATATGTCCATGGGCGCAGGATCCATGTCATGGCATAGTTGTACGTGCAGTTCTGTCCATGTGGGTGCGATACACATATCCCATGCCACTGCCTCCCCCGATACATGCAGAGTTCCTGGATGTGATGGGGAACGGAGTGCATGTCCCGGACACATCCGATGTCATGGCAGTGTCGTTGATGGTGTGGTATCAGTTGCAGGTCGTTTGGTATGGCTGTTGTGGTGGTTACTGGCCAGTCCGTGCGGAAGCTAAGCATGGGTACAGTGTCGGACATCATGGCTCAATTGGGGGATTGCGTCGGGGTCCTACGAATTGACAGGTTGACAGGTATGCGATGGCTTCCTGCAGGGCTTCCATTTCATTGGTGGTATACATGTTTGCCAGCCAATGTAGCGGATGGTGGCTGTCACGGTGTTGTCCGTAAGTTGTCCCTTGTAGGAGCATGATGGGGCATGCTGGGTGACATTCGATGTAGCTGTGATCCATGATCCGTCGTGTGGAGGCACAGTGGTCCCATTGCAGTGTGGGTCCGATGTACGCCACATACGCCATGCCCCCATAGGCTGAACAGACCCTGTCGTGTGCGTCCAGAGGGTGGAATAGTGGTAGCAGGTCCGCCCTTGGACATGCCGGGTTGGAGAGGCACAACTCCACAGGATGGTGGAAGGGACACCTCCGACAGTAGAAGACGGGTATGACGCAGCTGAACAATGCGATGCGGTAAGTCAGTCGGTAACTTACGTTCAGCAGGGATAGGGGTTCGCATCCCAGTAGCTGTATCAGGTTGTGTTTGTACAGCTTGACCTGTTTGGCGTAGTTGGGTAGGTGTGTTGTAGGTGCCATTTTGCTGCGGGGCGATGTGGTGGCGTGCTCCGGCTGTGTGTGCAGTCTGCAGTGTGCAAGCTCCGAGGTTGCTGTGAGGTCTGTGATGGTCGTAGGGGGCAGGACTTGTGTTCTGTTAGCTTGTGCGGAGGACACGGGCCCTCATCCCACGTGCTTCTCTGAATGTTCAAGGTCAGTGGTGTGTGACTCCTTCCAGATAACTTGCATGGGAACGGCATGGGGAGTTTTATATTTTTTCTTTCCCGTTCGGTATGTTCTTAGGTGATATGCGCTATCTGCCCTGTGGTCGGTTTCCTCTGCATGCCTGTGTTGGTCTTTTTTGGGACAATGGCTGTATTCTCCGGCTTGTTTAGTCGGGATGTGGTTTCGGAGTTGGAATGGAAGGTCATTCAGTGCTGTCTGCTCTCCCGTGTGTGGGCGGCAGGCTGTGTTTCCGCTATGCGTTGGGCCTTGTGTGTGGGTGTCATTCTTGGGTCCACCTGTTGTCGGTCCCCGGGCTCTTTGGTGTTCCGTTTTGTATGTCTGGTTCATGGGTGCAGGGTGGTATGGGTGTTTCTGTGTGGTACTGGCGTACCTCTTCCCGACGGGGCCCATGTTCTACTGGGTGGTGTTGCCGCCGCTGTGTGCTTCGCCATGTTTGTCACACAGGGGTGTGTCCTGATGTTGCGTGACTTCACTGACATGTGGGCGTCGGTTGTGTGACGTTGGGTGTTGTCCGTGAATTGGGCGTTGGGGACATGACTGTGGCAGGCCTGTCACGTGTCATGTGCCTTCTGGGTGTGGCTGGTGTGTGTGGTGCTTGGTTGTGTCCCTGTGTTGTTTGTGTGCGACGCATACATGGCGTTATGGTTGGGCGCTGAGTTGTGCGCATGTGTGGCTGCGTCATCGCCGCTGTGCTGCGGTGCCGTGACGGGGTCGTTAGTTCCTGGTCCCAGGTGGTGTGCCCATGATAGTTGCGAGATGTTGCACTTTGCCCTGTGTTACATTTGTGGGTGCAGTGGTGGATGTGTCTTGTCCACGCAGGGGTGTTGGGGGGTGCCATGTCCTCCTTTTCCGCACTTGCACTGTGTGCGCTGTTTGCGTGCCCTTGTTGTGTGTGTGCCTACCTGCGTCTCCGCGGTACGTTGCCTCCTTGGTGGTGCATCAGGTATAGCATGGGGAGGGCCTGCAGTGCTGGATTCATGCTCGGGGGGTCGCCTCTTCGGTGTCTGTGCTCGGCGTTCGGGTTTCCGCCTCACTTTCACGTGCGGTGTCTCTTAGCCGTGGGAGCTGTTTGTTTGCGGCATCGTAATTTGTACGCCGGGCGGTACGTGATTTCGTCTGGCGGTGTGTCTCCATTAGGCTGCGCCGCTACGTGAGCGGGCGCACTTTGATGGCGGATGGCGTCGCTGGCTTGCCGGCGGTGTTTGGCTGCCTTTTCACATCGTAATTTGGCGGGCGTGTGGGCTGCGGCATGCGGGCGGTAACTGGTGGTTTTTGCATCCGCCAGCACGGCGGTGGTGCTACCCCCGCCATCCTAATGGGCCCCTTTGTATTTAATTGGTTATAATTTTGTATTTGGTAAAAATGTTAATAATATTTTTGAAATTTGTTAAAAAAAAATCAAGATATTAATATTTATATGACTCATATATTTTAACATATATGTTTTTAAAAAAAATACTATGCAATGTATATTTAATTATAGTAAAACACATATGTTTAGTGTGTAGTATATTACAAGAGTTAATATAATTGCTGTTAGGAATAGTATATTATATATGTTTAGTGTACAGCACCTTCCATGATTTTATGTATTTTGGAGTGGAATAGTAATTTATATGTTTTGTGTCCAGAACCTTCCCTGATTTAATGTAGTTTGGAGTGGGAATAGTAAATTATATATGGTTAGTGTCCAGCACCTTCACTGATTTAATGTAGTTTGAAGTGGGAATAGTAAATTATATATGTTTAGTGTCCAGCACCTTCCCTGATTTAATGTAGTTTGGAGTGGGAATAGTAAATTATATATGGTTAGTGTCCAGCACCTTCCCTGATTTAATGTAGTTTGGAGTGGGAATAGTAAATTATATATGGTTAGTGTCCAGCATCTTCCCTGATTTAATGTAGTTTGGAGTGGGAATAGTAAATTATATATGTTTAGTGTTTAGCACCGTCCCTGATTTAATGTAGTTTGGAGTGAGAATAGTAAATTATACATGTTTAGTGTCCAGCACCTTCCCTGATTTAATGTAGTTTGGAGTTGGAATAGTAAATTATATATGGTTAGTGTCCAATGCCTTCCCTGAGTTATTATAAATTGGAGTGGGAATAGTAAATTATATATGTTTAGTGTCCAGCACCTTCCCTGAGTTATTATAAATTGGAGTTGGAATAGTAAATTATATATGGTTAGTGTCCAACGCCTTCTCTGATTTAATGTAGTTTGGAGTGGGAATCGTAAATTATATATGTTTAGTGTCCAGCACCTTTCCTGACTTAATGTAGCTTGGAGTGGGAATAGTAAATTATATATGGTTAGTGTCCAGCACCTTCCCTGATTTAATGTAGTTTGGAGTGGGAATAGTAAATTATATATGGTTTGTGTTCAGCACCGTCCCTGATTTAATGTAGTTTGGAGTGGGAATAGTAAATTATATATGTTTAGAGTCCAGCACCTTTTCTGACTTAATGTAGTTTGGGAGTGGGAATACTAAATTATATATGGTTAGTGTCCAGCACCTTCCCTGATTTAATGTAGTTTGGAGTTGGAATAGAAAATTATATATGGCTAGTGTCCAACGCCTTCCCTAAGTTATTATAAATCGGAGTGGGAATAGTAAATTATATATGTTTAGCGTCCAGCACATTCCCTGAGTTATTATAAATTGGAGTGGGAATAGTAATTATATATGTTTAGAGTCCAGCACCTTCCCTGATTTAATGTAGTTTGGAGTGGGAATAATAAATTATATATGGTTAGTGTCCAGCACCTTCCCTGATTTAATGTAGTTTGGAGTGGGATTAGTAAATTATATATGGTTAGTGTCCAGCGCCTTCCCTGATTTAATGTAGTTTGGAGTGGGAATAGTAAATTTTATATGTTTAGTGTCCAGCACCTTTCCTGATTTAATGTAGTTTGGAGTGGGAATAGTAAATTATATATGGTTAGTGCCCAGCACCTTCCCTGATTTTATGTAGTTTGGAGTTGGAATGGTAAATTATATATGGTTAGTGTCCAACGCCTTCCCTGAGTTATTATAAATTGGAGTGGGAATAGTACATTATATATGTTTAGTGTCCAGCTTCTTTCCTAACTTAGGGCCCGATTACGATGGCGGACAGAAAAGCACTCCGACCGCCGTGGTTGCGGAAAAAAAACGTCCGCATGTACCGCGGCAAAACCGGCGGTCACATTACGATGCAATGATTGGAAAATCCGACCGCGGCGGTCGGATTCCACAAAACTCCGCACACAACGTCCGGAAAACCAGAAAATTCGACCGGGGCGGACGGTAATGCTGCGGAAAGAACCAAAAACGCTGATCCACCAGCGGAATGACTGCAAGTGAAATTATGATAAAATGGCGGAGCAAGCGGAACGATCAGCCGTTTCTGACTGCCGCGGTCGCGCGAAAAGATGAATGGCAGAGCTGGCGGAACGATCATTGGGTACAGACAGCTGCGGTCGCGCGGAAAGAGGAATGGCGGTCGAATGCAACCACACAACAAGGCTACCAAGTGTGGCTGATTGTTTTCCGCTGCCTTCAAAAACATTTTACACACCCCAATGACACATCCCCATAGCAAAAAAAATAATACAAATCCCAGGTCAACCCAGAAAACACACATGACATGAATACTTCATTTGGATACACCCACATAGCTGAGTATAAAACCAACCCCTTCCCTGGCCAGCATCCTTTGCACAACTCCAGAAGTGAAGGGCCAAACACCACAGCAGAAAGGAGAGGCAAATCATCACATATCACACCATTACAACCACCCACACCAACAACACCAACACACACCTCACACATCTCCACCACCACCTTCCCACCTGCACTTGTCACCCATTTGCACATCACACACCATGGCACAGAAAAAAATGCCAAAATTCACAGACAATGAGTTGTCAGTCATGGTAGATGAGATAATCAGAGTAGAACCACATTTGTTTGGAAGCATGGTCCAACAGACACCAGTAGTCAGAAAAAATCAAATGTGGGAAAGGATACTTAACAAAGTCAATGCAGTAGGGACCAACCTGGGCACACTGTGTGACATCTAGAGGAGGTGGCATGACCTCAAGAGCAGGGTGAAAGAGCGTGCCAAAAAGAACCATGAGCTGGCTCAGAGAACTGGCGGTGGCCCTCACATTCCACCACTAACATTCACCGAATGGGAGGAGAAGGTGCTTGCCATACTGCATTCAGAGAGTCCCACAGGAATACCCGGGGGAGTGGAGGCTGGTAAGTACCAACAAATGTATCCCATTACACTGCCATGTATTGTCTTGCACAACTAGAAATCTACACTTCCTAGACCTAAATGCACTTACGTACAACACACTCTTCCCAACACATTTCTCACATATCTACCATTTCCGTCCTCTGAATCACCTCAAAGGTAGCTAGCAATATTTCCATGGGGGTATGTGTACAGGTAGCCAGCACTACAACTCCCACCAGGCACCCTTGTCCCATAGCTGAGCAGGATGGAACACTCCCCCACCCAAGAGCCATGTGTAACCTATTCCCTTCCTCTGCTCCACTTCACAGGGACGTGGCCTTCTTAACAGGGAGGGGGGGTTGTGGATAGGCAGCCAGCACTATAACTCCCACCAGTCACCCTTGTCCCACAGCTGAGCATGATGAAACACTCCCCCCACCTAAGAGCCATGTGTAACCTATTCCCTTCCTCTGCTCTACTTCACAGGGAGGTAGCCTTCTTAACAGGGAGGGGGGTTTGTGGATAGGCAGCCAGCACTACAACTCCCACAAGGCACCCTTGTCCCACAGCTGAGCAGGATGGAAAACTCCCCCCACCCAAGAGCCATGTGTAACCTATTCCCTTCCTCTGCTCCACTTCACAGGGAGGTAGCCTTCTTAACAGGGAGGGGGGTTTGTGGATAGGCAGCCAGCACTACAACTCCCACAAGGCACCCTTGTCCCACAGCTGAGCAGGAAGGAACACTCCCCCCACCCAAGAGCCATGTGTAACCTATTCCCTTCCTCTGCTCCACTTCACAGGGAGGTAGCCTTCTTAACAGGGAGGGGGGTTTGTGGATAGGCAGCCAGCACTACAACTCCCACCAGGCACCCTTGTCCCACAGCTGAGCAATATGGAACACTCCCCCCAGAACCATGTGGCAGCCATTTCATTGCTCTCCTCAAACTTACAGGTAGGTAGCCTTCTCAAGCTCTCTTGTCTCACCCCTGAGCAGGATGGAACACTCCCCCCCAGAACCATGTGGCAGTCATTTCATTGCTCTCCTCAAACTTACAGGTAGGTAGCCTTCTCATGCTCTCTTGTCTCACCCCTGAGCAGGATGGAACACTCCCCCCCAGAACCATGTGGCAACCATTTCATTGCTCTCCTCAAACATACAGGTAGGTAGCCTTCTCATGCTCTCTTGTCTCACCCATGAGCAGGATGGAACACTCCCCCACCCAGAACCATGTGGCTGCCATTTCATTGCTCTCCTCAAACGTACAGGTAGGTAGCCATCTTAACAGGGAGGGGGTTTGTGGATAGGCAGCCAGCACTACAACTCCCACAAGGCACCCTTGTCCCACAGCTGAGCAAGATGGAACACTCCCCCCCAGAACCATGTGGCAGCCATTTCCCTCCATTGTGTTACCTAACAGGTAGGTAGTCAGTGCATGCACCCTGTCATCCTTCTAAAAATGCATGGAGCCATATGACCACAACATCCCTCACATGTCAGCCAACTCTGTATAGATCCAAATGTTACATCCAGTGTGCAGACAGCTAAGCGCATGTAACTGTCACAGAAATTACACTTTGACTCACCAAGTCACATGTGAAGCAAATTCAGGGCCCAATCATGCACAGCACAGAATGCAATGTGTAAGTGCCATGGTGTCAGAGCATGAAGGCCCATATGAACACAAAACATGCACGGTCAATCTGTCAAACAAACAACAGTACATGATATGAAAGAAAATTTAAAATATTCACATGTCTAGATTTTGCTTAGCTGAAACATATTCTATGAAGAGTACACAAAAACCACGCATTAACAAAAGTTGATGTGCACCAAGTTGGTAGATGATGACATGTCCTTGTAAACACACTATCTGTACGTGTCCCATGGTTGCAATTTACATGTCACACTAATGACAAGTAATGCATGTACCTCAACATCATGTCATGATGCTAATAATCTTTTACCAATAACAAGTGATTGCAATGTAAACTGTTTGGCGTATCCAATGTAACATCCAAAAGTCTGACACCAAGCCTGTGGAGTGCACTTAACTGACAATATAACCTATGTTCAACAGGAGATCCACAAGCAACTGCTGCTGAAAACACCAACAACCAGCAGAGCCAGTCTCCCCCCCCCGGAACGTGAACTCTCTGATGCTGATTCACTGCGTTTCTCAGATGAGGAGCAACAACCTGGCCCCTCAGGACTGCCAGGGCGCACTCCGTCTCAGGGCCTCATTGTCCCCACCTCCACCACCACCACACCAGCGACAACCACAGCACTGACCCCTGCTACAACAACCTGTTAGGCAGCCACCTCCACCATCACCACTGCTGCCTGCAACACTGTCCCTGCCTCAGTGGTTAGCAACACCACCACACAATCAGAGGATGCCAGAGAGAGTGTGGGGTGTGTCGACTCCCAACACCACAGGTCCGTGTCAGCAGGGCAGGTGGGAGGGCAACTGGGGGACAATCACAGGAGGACACTGAGACAGAAGCCCTGGCCACCGTTGCATAGTCCTTGGTGTATACCAACAGAACCAGGGACAGATGGGCCAGGTTATTGAAGAAGTGCATGAGCTCCGCCTGCTGCTGAGGTCCATGGACACATGTATGGGCCAACTTGTGGATCTCATGGGCCAGCTTGTGGGTGTTCTGTAGGACAGACATGCTGCTCAAATGACAGCTCAACCCCCCTCCAGTGGCCAGCCTGCTGATACTCCCACCACCTCAGCTGTGGCCACAAAGAGGGGTGAGCTGCAAGACGATGACTCCTCAGACACCACTGAGCCTGCAGCAGAGGTCCCCCCTGCCAAACGCAAGAGGGGACATCCGAGAAACACCACGGGAGTATCACGTGGCAAAGCACCAACCAAAGCCAAGTCGTTGAGCCAGCCATGCTGGCACTTGTGTTGCCCTGGACATTGACTTTGTTGATTATCCTATCCCACATTGCCATGTTGATGGCAGGAGTCTGTTGGACTGTGTGATTACATCAATGTGGTGACTACACTATGGGGCCGATTCCGATTTGGGCCGGAAATCTCTCCGACCGAGCCGGACCCGGAGAGATTTCCGACCGAATCGGACTCCGTGCAGCCCGACCGAACGAGTACGATGCGTCCGTATGCAATCGTACTCGAAGTCGGTCGGACTCCCATTGAAGTCAATGGGAGCCGGTCGTACTAACGCGTACGCGGGCTCCCATTGCCTCAATGGGTGCGAGGCGAACAAGGGCGCCCCTACAGCGGGTACGCGGCGAAGCGACTCGCGCCGTACACGCACAGGTAGGGGGGACCCATGGGTCCCCCCTGTGTGCGACTCGCGTGGCTACGCGTACAGGGGGGTCCGACAAGGACCCCCAAAGTGTGGCTCCGACTGCTCTTTCGAGCCAGACGGCGCGTGTCGGTCGGACTGCTCGCGGCGCGCATCGTACTTACCTGGCCGGGGAACGTCTCCATTGCGCGGTGCGAGTCGTGTCCGAGCGAGTCGGTCGGTGCGGTTCGACCCGGGAACGAGTCGGTCGGAGCGGTTGGGACGCCCGAACGAGTCGGTCAGCGATTTCGCATCGTACTCGCTCGTCCGGACGCGCGTACGAATCGGTCGGGAAATAGGGCTCCGAATCGGATCCGGTTAAGCCGAATCCGATTCGGAGCCCTAACGGCCGAGATCGGAATCGGCCCCTATGTGTCTCATTTACCATCACTGACAACTCCTACACTCACTTTGCACAAATTTCCTAACAACCACTTTAAATTTTAACCAAACCTAATTGAAAATTAACACTCTTTACACACCTATGCCTTTGTGTCAGTTCCATGTTTATCACAGTATGTACACTGTCAACTCAGATACCAATGTACCACAAGCTCTGATTGTGACGAGGCATTAATGGGGTGAAGGAACCTAGAAAGACACAAGAGAATGACATTTAGTTGTTAGGTGATGGCATTACAGCAACAACACACCACTAGTCAACACCGTACAAAAGCCATCACACATAACAATGACCAACACCATCAACATAGACATGAGGTATGTGGAAAACAATACACTTTGCCACACTCATCAGCCATTAGCAGTGAGCCAACAACAGCCAGCAGCCAAAAACCTCATCTATGCCTTGCCATTACCATCAAAGCCAACAGACAATGTCACTGTTGTACAATGTTACTTACACTCAAGGGAAGTAGTTGTCGATGAGCTGTTGACGCAGGTCAACACCTTCCTCCTCTCCACTATCATCATAACTGGGCATGTGTGGATTTGCAGCGGGGGGTATCTGCTGCTCATCATCGTCCAGGAGCAGGGGGATCTCTTTGCGCAAGGCCATGTTGTGGAGCATGCAGCATGCAACTATGTTCTGACATACCTTTTGGGGAGAGTAGAGTAGTGCACCACCGCTCTTGTCCAGACACCGAAATCGAGACTTCAGAAGCCCAAAAGCACGCTCCACTACACGATGTGTCCTCCCATGTGCATCATTGTAGCAGACTTCCCCCGGGGTCCTTGGATTTCTCAGTGGGCTCAGCAACCAAGGCCGGTTGGGATACGCACAGTCACCTAGGTGTGAGATACACAGACCAATTTTGTAAAATAAACAGTTGACCAGAACAGCATGTCACACATACAGCACACTACTTGACTCAGCATAGTCACCGACAAGCCACGCACGCTCCGGATGCAGATTTTCCATCAATTGTGTGATAATGCTGTTACGCAGTATGTAGGAGTCATGTGCAGATCCTGGAAATTTGGCACATACATGGGAGATAATCATATCCGCTTGGCATACCACTTGCACATTAATGGAATGGTAATGCTTCCTGTTATGGTATATGTGCTCACGTTCCTGTGGTGGAACTAGGCCAACGTGTGTGCAGTCAATAGCTCCAACAACATTAGGTATGTCAGCTCCTGTGCACACGCTTCCGTGTGGTTTGAAGGTTCATCAAATGTAGAAAAAATTATAAGCAAGTATTGTCTCTTGGCGTATTTTCTAAATCTTTATTCAAGAGAACACCACAAAGTCCAGCCAACACGTGTTTTGTCGTATGGGTGTTAACCCTCGACTTCTTCAGTGCTGTATGATAATAAAAGGAATTCAATGCCTAATCATCGGTTAAAATTCCGACCCGGCTGGTCATTCCAAATTCAAGTATCGCACATCCAAATAATTTCGATTCATCAATCTTTAAAAGTTTTCCCTTCTATATCCAAAATTTGCATCTATGCAACCGATCATATGCCGATGTGTGTGAGATACTTATCAAGGAGGCCGATGTGAGCCACAATAATCTGAAGTGAATACGCTGTCCTTTTCACCACGGGCGAAGTAAGCCACGCGATCCGAAGCGAGTACGCTGTTCTTTCCAACACTGCTGGCAACGCGTTCTGAACCATCGGCCTCCTTGATAAGTATCTCTCACACATCGGCATATGATCGGTTGCATAGATGCAAATTTTGGATATAGAAGGGAAAACTGTACTGAAACGAACCAGTGGCAATGAAATGCAGGGTGGCCATCACCTTAACTGTTGGCGTCAAAGCTGTCAGATAGGTTCTGTGAGGCCTCAGATGGGGCTCCAACTGACCACATAGCTCTTGAAGGGTAAGGCGATTCAGACGGAATTTCCTCATGATGTCCTCATCCTCCATGTTTGCCAGCACTGGAAAAGGCCGATGCACATTTGGTCATCTCCTACATATAATGAAAGAGGACACATGTAAATTCAATTCACAGAGGAGATGTGGCAAACATCTTACATAATGACTAACACAGCACCAACATTGACAGGACTGTAACAACAGCTTAATGCACAAGTCATATGCACAGACACCTTGATCTCATGTAGTCATTCATGTGGTCAGGATGTACATACTAACTACTTCCAAATCAGAATCAGACTATGTGAATGGTGAATGGTACACACCTACATCTTATGTCATCAGCCCTGGGTGTACCTGACACAGCACATGTGGCAAACAGCAACACTGCTGACTTCTAAGTAGCTGTTGTACCTGCAACACCTTCTTGCTTTGGTCTCACTAAGCACAACATTTTTACACAATAAGCACAGTGTGTGTAAGCTGGTCAACTATCAAGATAAATACACCTCTGTACACAGTGATATAGGCACATTATGTGGTCAGTCCATCATTACTGTGGGTTGAGTAGCCATTTTACACATTGACATGTTCACAAGTATGAGACTCCATTACACATCTAATCTGTGTACATGCACACAAATATCATATTTGACATGTGAGGAAGTACATGCCAGTGCATGTACTCATGTGTACTGACATGACATGTGTGGGCATCATTGAGTTAAATGTCACACTTTCATTTCACTTTCCAACCAGGTGCAACAATATAGTGTAAATGTATAGTGATCAGTGATGAAAATTGCCAAGTGGCAATTCAATAGCACAATGTGCCCATAGGTGCGGTAGGCGTGCTCCGCCACTGCGGTCACGGCCATTGGATACAATTGAAAGATGCAGGATTGCGGTAGAGACCACCTTCCCCCTGCGGTGTGACACCGCCTATGACAATGCCATGGCAGCCAATGGGAACCGCCATCGCGGTAGCACAATACAGTTTTGAAACTCGCGGTAGGCATGCACTGCCACTGAGGGCACGGTCATTGGATACAATTGTAAGATGCAAACCAGGCAGACCAATTGCATCAGCAGAGTACCACTGAAACAACCCTAGGGGCCTATAAATGTCTGTGAGAGAGCCACACATGTCACTTGCATTCAGACACTGCTGCCTGCCATTCATCACCACCAACTACTGCTGTACCTGTACTCTGGACCCAGTTATGGCTCAAAGAGAGAACATCAGGGCCCATCCCTTCAGCACAGAGGAGCTGGAGGTCCTGGTGGATGAGGTCCTTGCCCAGTATGGGAGGCTATATGGTGCTCCAGAGGTACTGGTAAGTGTCTGAGTAAAAGTTTGAGAGTACTCAGAATGCTCACATGATGTTACTGTACAGTAGTATGTGCATGTGAGTGCAAGCCAATGTTCATGCATCAATATTTTGCCAACAGCATGGTCCATACATGACCTAGTACTTATTGCACTTGAGTATATGGGGAGGATGGCAACATAGACACTTGTGCAGCTCTTTTTAAGCCAAACAAAAACACATGTTGTTCTGAGACTGGGTAATGTAAATGTGTGAGACACTGCCTAGCATGCTGACTTCATGTCAATGGGGTGTGTAGCCTTATTTCCATAGATCCCTGACTGCATTTAAGGATGGGAATGACATACTGTGTTTTAGCAGTTATACAGTTACACTCCTGGTTTGAGACACTCGAACTCTGAACACACATTCCCTGTGCTATGTGATGTCATAGTCCATTAAGTATTCATATGCTCATTTGTGACATTTCAAATGTAGATTGGCCAGAGGGTACTGAATAATGTGTGTACAGCTTTCAAATTGACACTATGGAGATGTGTCCATTCTACACATGAGTACAATGCCTGAGTCTATCACTCTTGGTGGTAATTCACCTATGACACATCAGCTAAATGTGAGGTGGACATGTCATCCTACTATTGATTCCATGATGTGTTGAGTCTCGCATGTGTATGCACTGTTTCTCCATTCACATTGTACATGCATGTGATTTCTGTGATGGACCACGTTTATCCTCAGTGTAAGGCCCTCTGGCCTGCACAGTAACTGCCCAATGTTACAAGGACCCATCACTAAAAGGACTGAGTAAAACATATGTGTTGTCCACCACCCTATTTCTCAATGAGCTATCATAGGCCTGAGGATTTCACAAGACAGGACTCCACCTTGTGAGAAGAGTGTGAGAATGTAAGATCAGGGACGTAAATGTGACCACCATGACACATGTAGCTATGCAATGGTCAAGGACATTCAGGGGTGTGTAGTGTATTACACAGTGAGTCTGACCACTACACATCATTTCCAGTGTATTGTATGTCATGCTCACTCACATAGTGCATCACAGCTGAGGCCCATTTTTACATTGGTTTCTGTGCTGGCACTCTGCATGCGTATGGGATGGGCATGTAGTGTGTCCATCATCATAGATGTATACATAACTATGATATGGGTTGATCCAAGTGTACTATGTGACATGCTGTATGGGCTCTGCTCTCTATTGATGTATTAGTGTGCTATGTATTTTCATGCTCCTGTACTGACACACAGTGGTACACAACACAATGTCACAGAAACTTACTCTTCTTGTCTCCCATGCCTGCAGCTTAAGGTCCATCAGCGTAAGGCCATATGGAGGGCCATTGCCCACAAGGTGCGGTCTCTGGGTGTCTCAAACCGACATCATACACAGTGCCACAAGAGGTGGGATGACATCTGCTGCCTGAGCAAAAACGTCGCTGAGATGACGCTGGGGGTGGTCCCTCGAAGTGGCAAGTTGGCATGCAGGACCATGACACCATTAATGGCCCACATCTTGGCAGTGACACAGCCAGAGCTGGATGGACGCTTGAGGGCCCATCAGCAGCAAGTTGGGGGTGAGTATTGTGCAAAGTTTGACTTTGCGTATGAGTGACTGCATGAATCCCAGCCCTGAGCAAGTGTGGACCTCTGTGATGTCTCTAGTGTGATGCAATGGCTTCTAAGTGGCCTCAGTGTTGAGTGCAGCGGTTCTGCATTCGTACCATATTTTGTTTCTCATGTGTTAAAACCCATGAACCTTGTCATATAAAATCATCTTGCCATATTTTCATCTCACATTGTATGCATGTTGTCTGAACTGAGACCTTCCCACACAGGATTATTCATTGTGTAAAGTGTGTAGCCCAGTACACTTGTCAGGCTTGTGTGTGCTGTGTGGCTAGCACAATAGTGTGCTCATGTGATGATGTGTTAGTGGCTAGAGACAGGCACAGATGTGGACTCAGTGAGCAGTGAGTTGGTAAAGGTCACACCTGTCCCATGGGTGCTTTTTCACAATGATAGAGAAGACAGCACCATTGCAAAATATATATTAGCATAATATCAGCAGCATGGCATAACATGCTGTATTTCCTGCCATAGTGACAGCAAGTGCACACAGGTGCTGATGGGGTAGATGGTGATGATTGCAGTGATGCATTGGCTGATTTGCATTTGCCATTTGTGCACATGGCAACTTGACTGGGATGGTTAGACTCTGTGATTTAAATGCAATGTAGCTGAACCTGGCTATTGTGAAATTGTTTTTTGCACTATGGCTTAACATGGTTGGATGTGATCAGTGGGTATGGCAAATTGTGATGTGACTGAGGTATTGTACAGTAATTTGAAAGATGATAATAAACAAAGGTTACTCAGAGTGTCAGTCCTCAGTATGTGTGCATTGTGGAGGGGTGTCCATGTGCATCAGTGCATGGTGAAGTTTTGGCTAAAGCTTTTAATCAGAGAGTGACTTTTTGGCACATTGATGTGTCCTCAATGTCATCAGTCAGCACAACGTAGGGATGTCATATGCCAGACCCTAGGTATTCTCACACATTAGCTGTCCTAATGGAGTCCACCAACTTCCTCATCAACAGAAGACACTATCCTGCCTTGGATCTATGAGGGCATGTCAGGCACTTGTGGAGATGTTGGTCTGTGACATGTCACAACCTATAAAGGCCTTGCATTATTTTCCCATTCTCATGCTATTGTGCATTGTGTTTGTGACTACATTGTTACATGGGGCTCATTATAACTTCATTAACAAATATGATGTGGCCTTGTGACATATGCTGCAGTGTGAGTGTCAGAGACATCAACTGGCAGTGAAAAGCAGTGAGCATCATGTTGGTGTGCATTTACAGATGTGTGCTGTGCACATCAAATGAATTGTAACATCTACACAGCTGACACCAATGGACAACTGTAGTTGTGCTTCAAAGCCCAACATGGTGGATTTCAGGAGATGATCGCCCTTGCAAAAAGACATATTTGACTTTGTATCTGTGGTGTTCCATGAAATATACTCCATATGTGACAGACTCAACACATTTTGATGTATAGCTATCTTACCTACAAGTATGTTGGTATGCCTACAGACAATTGTATGTGTGGTTACAGGGAGGCACAGGCCCAGCTATTTGGCAGTGTCTACGCAACATGGAGCATGACTATCAACTATGCATGTTTCCATGCATCAGCTGATGATTGCATAAATGTAGCATATGCTGAAAGTACATGGAGTAGTTCAACATGGGAGTTTCATTTGCAGGATTGGAGTTTTGATTGCATATGATGTTTGTGAGTATGGCATTATACTGAACCTATGTCTCTGTCTCTTGCAGCATCTACCGAGGGCAGGGAAGGACGGGGGCCCGACAGCGTTGGGGAAGCTACTGGCATGACTGGGACATAGGAGTTCAGTGACACTGAGGGGACCAGTGCCTCGGAGGTGGACAGGAGTGCCCTGGGAGATTCCCGGCCAGACACACCAACCTCCACATCTTCCCAGTCCAGTGGTGACTTCTCGCTGTTGGGGGTCACTGTAAGTTCCAGATATGCATCTTCTTCTGCCACACCTTGTCCAGTGCCCACCCTCCCGGATGCTCCCACAAGTGCTGTCTGTGCCCGCAGCCCTAAGAAGGGTAGAGTCTCCTTCCCCCCAGGCACCTCTGCCCCTGTCTCCCCTGCTGCCCTCAGTGTGGAGGCCGTAGAAATTTTGCACCAGCTGTGTGTGGGTCAGACTGCTCTCCTGAATGCCCTTCGGGATCATGGCAATAAGTTGTCACAGGTTGTTGCGTTCATGGAGGGCATTCATTCGGACGTGAGTGGCCTACACCGAACTGTCCAGTCTTTGTCCTCCACAGTGACGGCAGCCATTCAGCAGTCCCAAGCTCCCAGTCCAGCTCCTGTCCCTTTGGCAACCACCCTGCCAGTGGCCCCACCTGACCAGAGTACACACATGCCAGAGCCCTCAGGCACCCAGTCATCCACACGCAGCACACAACCTCAGCACTCTAAGCATACCAGACACCATACACCATCACCACAACACAAAACGAGCACACATGACCGCAAGACAAAAAGCCCATCACAGGACACTCAGGGACAAATGGCAAAACAGCATGCATCCACATTAGATTCCTCCAAAACATCACCACCCAAGGGCACTCCCATCCCCACACCTGATCCCAAGGACACACAAACACTTGCCCTGTCTGCAGTGAACCTGGGGCCTGCCACAACTAAGCCCAAACACATTCCAAAGGCAGTTTCACCCAAAACGTCGACTCCCACCCACACCCCTGTGAAGCATGGACAAGAGAGCAAAGTCGGGAGTGTACATCAACAACAGGGGATTCAGGGGAAAAGGCAAGGCCACCCCCAGCGTACCACCAGGTCCAGCAAATCCCCACGTGGAGAGCCACCTGCACCTGCTACACCTTTGGGGAAGAGTGAGGCTATTGTGCCCACCTCACTTCTCACTCCGGCCAAGACACTTGTGGGATATCGGATCCCCAAACAGTTGAGACCCAGCTCTGAACATTCACCCTCAGCTACTGAGCCTCCACACAGCATGTCTCCACCTCCCCGTGCCACCACTCCACCCGGTCCAAGCAGCCCTCAGGCTCTCACATCCATGGATCCCTCTACCTCAGCCAGTTCTCTCCCTCCCAGGTCCAGTCCTCCAACCGGCCCCGACAATCAGCCCCCTCCCAGTTCAACTTCAAGCCAAAGTTGAAGCCAAGTCCCCCTCCCCACACCATTTCTCCCACAGCGATGCCTGGACTGCCCATTTGAAGCCCCTAACCTGTGGTGATTCCCAAGGCAGTGGACTGTGTTACCTATCTGATGTGCAAGTTTTCTTGCACACATGTGCAGACTTGAAATTTGGACTGGCCAATGGCCTTGATGTTTTGCACTTTTGATGCCTATACAGAGTTTATGTAATAAAGACTGTTACTCATATTGTGAGCTTTGTCGCTGCCCTTGCTAATGATGCAGTGCAATGTATGTGTTTATGTTCATGTGACACATACTCTGTATGCCACATTCACATTGGCATATACTTGATTTTCTTTTTCAGAGGTTGCCAGAGTTTAGTTTAGTTTAGTTTAGTTTAGCCATTTGTAGAGCACCTGGTTACACCACCGGTGTGTCCCCGCGCTAAAGCGATCCCTCTTAAAGAATTTGGGAGGCAATTACATTACGCGCCCAGTACCTGTAATTTAGTGTGTCGTTGTAAATAGCCATGTCTTCAGTTTTTTGCGAAATCTGGTTTCGCATTGTTCCTTTCATAGGTCCATTGGTAGAGTGTTCCACGCTTTTGCCGCAAGATATCTGAAGGAGCGTGCACCCATTCTAGCTCTAAAAATTCTAGGTACTGTCACCAATGCCCTACCCTGTGATCTTAGAGTCCGGCCAGGTGTATACTGTGTTAGCAGTGGTTGCAGGTACCGTGGGCCTTTACTTGATAGGATGCGGTGACAGTGGCACATTGCCTTGAAAACGATTCTTTTTTCCAGAGGTTACAGGCACGTTTGTGCTTCTTGACTCAGAGGCTTGAGGGGGCACTGATGGTTGTCGGTGATGATCTACTCTTATCCTAATCATTCTATTGTCAGGTCTCCAATTTTGTACACATGTCATACTTGGATGCTGTACCACAACAGAAGAGAATTCTATCCACAGGATAACTTGCGTGGTGGACAGGATCCGTCATATCTGTGGGATCTATCTTGATGTGTGAACAGCAGTGTAGATGTGTAGTCATCTTGTGTAGACCTGGCTTCATAGTCACATGGGTACATTTGAATGTGTGCACTTGAGTAGTCATACAGTGCGATTGGCCTGTCATTGGAAGAAGTGTTGATGTGTATGTGCCCCTAAACACGACACCTACACACATGTATGATCCAGGTAATGAGTGCCTGTTTGTTTACATTATCAGACATGTGCTTTAGATAGTGGGCACATGTAGGAGTTGTTGGTTGAGCACTGTGCAGTGTGTTGGTATGACCTTGCAGTCCTGGGATACACCTACTTGTTGTCGCTGTCAGTTGTGAGTATGCAGAGTGGTTCACTGCAATGTCTGTTTTGTGGCTTGTTGATCAGCCATGGCTCTTGCTTACGTTTGTGCTCACTGTGCTGACCTGCTCAGGCAAACTGACATTATAAGTGACGTTTCTCATACATTGCTGTCACTTTACACATTTGTTGGACAAGTATGTGGTGTTGAGAGTCAGACCATCCCCAATGGGGGCTTTGATGGCTATACATTGTGAGTTACTCCTATATGTGTTTTTGCTCTGTAAACTCCTCACCTGTCCAATACTGATGTACACACCACTTCAATCTAATGTCTTCCACCCCATGTCTTGCCAGTGTGTGACCCTCCCCACCACTTCATAAAGTGACACCATACTGTGGGAGGATGATCTGTGTCCAGGACCAATGTTCCACTCAGGACTGTTTCACAATTTGTTATGTATTATTTTCTTCTACTTGATTGCAGTCATGGTTGCTCATGTACAGTGCAGATGTTTTACCAGCACAGTCCTCTAGTCATGTTCCATGCATCTGTGTTTTCCAGAGTTCTGCAGCAGTAGGTGATAGCTAAAGTGTATGTGTGTTTGCTGAGGTACTGCTACCCATCCTGAGTGTGATGTGATCTGTGCCCTGTGATGATTTGTGGTGTTGAAGTTCATGGTGGAGCACTCTGATATGTGTGATACTGGTTTTGTTGGTGTTCACACACTGCTTACTGTTCATGCACAGCTGTCAGTGTATGTTGCCTTGTCCTTGCCTGATTTTGATTTGAATTGTAAGTACTCAAACATTTGTTTAGTTTGCTTGGTTAGTTTTGGGCCTAGTTGAGTTATAGACTGTTCCATTCTTAGGGGCCGATTCCGATCTCGTAAGGAAAGCATCCCGACCGACTCTGATTTGTAATGCTTTCCGTACGACTCGATCGCGAGCCCTCCGTTCGACGTAGTACAATGCATCCCATGTGAAACACAACTGCATCGTACGGAACGCTATCATCCCGAACTAAGGCTCCGTAAACCGCATCGATGCGACCGACACGTTTGTAAACGTTCAACATTCGCATGCCGATCACGAGTCGGACTCGTATCAACACGCAGTGAGTTGATGTTGCAGGAGAAACGGTTATGGAAACGTGTCGGTCCGTGTATGAAATGTCAATGGGGGGAGTCAAAAACAACCAAATAAAGCATTTGCAAACAAAAATCAAAAAAATCAAAACCACACCCACAAATGCATCTACATAAAGGGCCAACACCATTACCATGATCCTTTGCCACAAATGCCAATACTCACAAGGAGCTTGCACCAGACATTCCTTGCTCTCTGCCTCACACACTCACATACTCACACACCCAGCACAGATATAATTTCACTAAAAATACACATATGCACACAACTTGTTACTGATTCAGACTCACATCCACACTCACCCTCACCTTCACACTCTCCCTCTCCATGTCCAAAAGGAAGCAACCACGTTTTACTGATAAGGAGTTGGAAGTGCTTGTAGATGAGATTGTCAAAGTAGAGCCACAGTTATTTGGTAACCTAGTCCAACAGACCCCACTTGCCCAGAGAAATAGTATGTGGGAGAGGATAGTTAACAAGGTGAATGCCCAAGCACCTTGCTTGCGCACAATGGAAGATATCAGGACCAGGTACTACGATGTGCGAAGGAGGGTCAAGAAGCTGATCGCCAGGGAACATTTCCAAAGCCAGCAGACTGGCGGTGGCCCTCCTGCACAACCTGTCCACTTCACCACCTGGGAGGAGAAGGTGCGTGACATCCTTCCGCCGGAGGGCGTCTACAGAATCCCATGATCACAAGAGTCTGGTGAGTACACAATCCACATTCAAATAAAGTTATTAATCACACCTCTAGAGACAGCACTTCAAAAGATACTGTTAAACTAAGGCCAGTTGGAAATGAAAAAATGTACTAGATTCCAATAGCATGTGATGTGTATGTCATATTTCATACAAAAATAACTCAAAAGTGATTGATAATGCAACAAACCAAAACCATGTACATACTTCTCAAAAACTCACAATCAATCAATCAGGGGAATTGTAAGCGCACTACTCACCCATGAGGGTCTCAAGGCGCTGAAGGGAGGGGTCCGCAAATCTGTTAGCCGAAGAGCCATGTCTTGAGAGTCTTCCTGAAGGTGTTCAGGGAGGGGGCGTGTCTGATGTCCGCCGGTGAATCGTTCCAGGTCTTGGCTGCAATGTGAGAGAAGGATCTTCCGCCTGCTCTGGCTCTGTGGATGCGTGGGGTTTCGGCCAGTGCGAGGTTGGAGGATCGGAGGTTTCTTTTGGGTACGTGGAAGTTGATTCTGTCATTGAGGTAGTTGGGTCCGTTGTTGTGGAGGCATTTGTAGGCGTGGGTGAGGATCTTGAAGGTGACTCTTTTCTCCACGGGGAGCCCGTGGAGTCTTCGTAGGTGTTGGCTGATGTGTTCGTGCCAGGGGACGCCGAGGACGAGTCTAGCGGCGGTGTTCTGTATTGTCTGGAGTTTGCGGAGTAGGGACTTGTTGATGCCGGCATAGAGTGCATTTCCGTAGTCCAGTCTGCTGGTAATGAGTGCGTGGGTGACTGTCTTCCTTGACTCAGGGGGGATCCATTTGAAGGTCTTGCGGAGGATGCAGAGGGTATTGAAGCAGCTGGCTGTGGCGGCGTTGACCTGTCGGTTCATGTTGAGGGATGAGTTGAGTACGATGCTGAGGTTTTTGGCGTGGTCTGATGGGGTAGGTGGACTTCTGAGGGCAGTCAGCCACCAGGTGTTGTACCACACTGTAGGGGTGGTTCCAAGGATGAGGACTTCGGTCTTCTCTGCGTTGAGCTTCAAGCAGCTGTTGGTCATCCAGATTGCGACGTCTTGCATTCCTTTCTGGAAGTTGAGTCTGGCGGTGGCGGGGTCTTTGGTCAGGGAGAGGATGAGCTGGGTGTCGTCAGCGAAGGATACGATGTGGAGGTCGTGTTGTCGGATGATGGCGGCGGGGGGGCCATGTAGATGTTGAAGAGGGTGGGGCTCATCGATGACCCCTGTGGAACTCCGCAGGTGATTTTCGTGGGATCGGAGAGGAAGGGTGGCAGTCTGATCCTTTGGCTTCTACTGGTGAGGAATGATCAAATCCAGTCTAGGGCTGTTCCTTGTATGCCGGCGTTGTGTAGTATGGCGACTAGTGTGCAGTGGGAGACGGTGTTGAAGGCCGCTGATAGGTCTAGTAGGATAAGGGCTGCAGAGTGTCCTTGGTCCAGGAGGGTACGGATGTCGTCTGTGGCGGCGAGTAGGGCAATCTCGGTGTTGTGGTTGCTTCGGAATCCGCACTGGGACGAGTCGAGGACGGCGTTGTCTTCGATGAATCGTGTCAGTTCCCTGTTGACTGTTTTCTCTGCTACTTTGGCCGTGAAGGGGAGGAGCGAGATGGGCCGGTAGTTCTTGAGGTCGGTGGGGTCAGCTGTGGGCTTCTTGAGCAGGGGCCTGACTTCTGTGTGCTTCCAGTCATCTGGGAAGGTACCTGTTATGAAGGTGGTGTTGATGGTGCATTGTAGTTCGGGTGCGATGATGGCTGCAGCTCTGTGGTAGATGTGAGGAGGTCAGGGGTCAGTGGGGGCCCCCGAGTGGATGCCTTTCATGGTCGAGGCAGTGTCTTTGGCCGTGACCGGCGTCCAGGTGGGGATGGTGGGCTGGCTGGTATGTCATGTGGGCGGGGGGCCGACTGCAGCATCTCGTGGATGGTCGACAAAGTTGTCGTAGAGGTTTTTGATCTTGAGGTGGAAGTAGTCCATCTGCTCCACACAACTAGCACCAGGGTCAGACATCTTGGCCCAGTACTTTTCCACTCACTCACAGGAAAGCACAGTCACAGGTAGTCTGTTTGGGATGTCTGGGAAGGTGGGCCTGGCCACAGGCCCTATGGGACTTGTAGTCACTGCAAACACTCTTCCACACACACAGCCCACACAGACATACTGGGACTATGCAAGCCTCACAGTCAGTGGAAAAGTACCAGCAACATGGTTGACCCTGCTGCTTGCTGTCTGAAGAACAAGGCCTGATGGGAGTTGTAGTCAAGTCAAACTACACGCACCAGGGTCAGACATCTTGGCCCAGTACTTTTCCACTCACTCACAGGAAAGCACAGTCACAGGTAGTCTGTTTGGGATGTCTGGGAAGGTGGGCTTGGCCATAGGCCCCATGGGACTTGTAGTCACTGCAAACACTCTTCCACACACACAGCCCACACAGACATACTGGGACTATGCAAGCCTCACAGTCAGTGGAAAAGTACCAGCAACATGGCTGACCCTGCTGCATGCTGTCTGGAGAACAAGGCCTGATGGGAGTTGTAGTCGGGTCAAACTACACGCACCAGGGTCAGACATCTTGGCCCAGTACTTTTCCACTCACTCACAGGAAAGCACAGTCACAGGTAGTCTGTTTGGGATACTGGGAAGGTGGACCTGGCCACAGGCCCCATGGGACTTGTAGTCACTGCAAACACTCTTCCACACACACAGCCCACACAGACATACTGGGACTATGCAAGCCTCACAGTCAGTGGAAAAGTACCAGCAACATGGCTGACCCTGCTGCATGCTGTCTGGAGAACAAGGCCTGATGGGAGTTGTAGTCAAGTCAAACTACATGCACCAGGGTCAGACATCTTGGCCCAGTACTTTTCCACTCACTCACAGGAAAGCACAGTCACAGGTAGTCTGTTTGGGATGTCTGGGAAGGTGGGCCTGGCCACAGGCCCCATAGGACTTGTAGTCACTGCAAACACTCTTCCACACACACAGCCCACACAGACATACTGCGACTATGCAAGCCTCACAGTCAGTGGAAAAGTACCAGCAACATGGCTGACCCTGCTGCATGCTGTCTGGAGAACAAGGCCTGATGGGAGTTATAGTCAAGTCAAACTACACGCACCAGGGTCAGACATCTTGGCCCAGAACTTTCCCACTCACTCACAGGAAAGCACAGTCACAGGTAGTCTGTTTGGGATATCTGGGAAGGTGGGGCTGGCCACAGGCCCCATGGGACTTGTAGTCACTGCAAACACTCTTCCACACACACAGCCCACACAGACATACTGCGACTATGCAAGCCTCACATTCAGTGGAAAAGTACCAGCAACATGGCTGACCCTGCTGCATGCTGTCTGGAGAACAAGGCCTGATGGGTGTTGTAGTCGAGTCAAACTACACGCACCAGGGTCAGACATCTTGGCCCAGTACTTTTCCACTCACTCACAGGAAAGCACAGTCACAGGTAGTCTGTTTGGGATATCTGGGAAGGTGGGCCTGGCCACAGGCCCCATGGGACTTGTAGTCACTGCAAACACTCTTCCACACACACAGCCCACACAGACATACTGGGACTATGCAAGCCTCACAGTCAGTGGAAAAGTACCAGCAACATGGCTGCCCCTGCTGCATGCTGTCTGGAGAATAAGGCCTGATGGGATTTGTAGTCAAGTCAAACTACACGCACCAGGGTCAGACAACTCTACATTAGACTTCCATTCAGTGTCAGGTAGACATAGGCCCAGATGACCTGTTTGGGTAGTGTGGGAGAAGGAGTATTTGCACTGACAACATCACCT
Organism: Calotriton arnoldi; assembly: GCA_963921515.1. Lineage (NCBI taxonomy): Eukaryota > Metazoa > Chordata > Amphibia > Caudata > Salamandridae > Calotriton > Calotriton arnoldi. Next base: position 2,834,527 of record CAWUFW010001308.1, read on the forward strand.
ATCAGGCTCTATCCCACACACACACCTTCACACACAGACCAACAAGGCCACCAGCAAGAGTGGTGTCCTGACAATGATTGGAAGTGTACTTGCAGGATGTCTGACACTTGTACATGGTGTTAGAGTTGTCCCCAACTGCTATCATGGCCTTGTGCTCCTCACACCACTACCCAGTGTCAGACATCTTGATAGTACAGTTTCCATTCAGCATCAGGGATAACATATATCCTGGTCTGCTGTTTGTGCTGGCTGTGAAGGTGTGTGTAGGACAGGGCACGATGGGTGGGGAAGTCAGTGCAAACACTCATCCTCCCACACAGACCAACAAGACAACAATAAAATGAGCTTACATTACAGTCAATTAAAATGTACTGGCAAGCTGTCTGGCCCTGCACACTGATGTTTTGTGTCTAAGGCACTGTTGGTGAGTAGTGGACAAATCAGACACCTGTCACCAGTGTCAGACAACATGCAAGTATATTCACACTCACTAGTTAGCCTTTTGCTGATGTATGGGAAGGTGTGTGTGGGCTAAGGCATCATGTGACTTGTAGACAGTGAAAATACTCATCACCCACCCAACCATTCAAACACCCCTGGGCATATGCTTACATCACAGTGAGGAGAAGTGTATTGGCAAGGTGGCTGACACTGCTGCATAGTGTTGATCTTGAAACCAACTTCCAGCAAGGCCCTGTGCACAAAACATCATGCAACTGTGTCAGCCATCTTGTGAGTACATTACATTCACTGTCAGGTAGCCATTGCCACAGATGAGCTGGTTGTGCTGGTTGTGAGGAGGAGTATCTGCCATGACCATATCTACCATCATGCTCTGGCCTCCCCACACCTTCACACATAGCCAAAATAGCATATATGGGACTCTGCTTACCTGACAGTGAGTGGCAATGTGCTGCCAAGATGTCTGACACTGTTGCATAGTGTTTTCAGCACAAGATCTTTTCTGTGATTTTGATTCACATTTATCATCATGCACCAGTGTCTGCAGCCTGGTCAGAACACTTACCATCACTGCCAGTTAGTCAAAGTCACAGAGGACTGTGCTGGGTTGCTCAGAGGAGGAGTATTTTGAAATCCTACTAATCACATCAGGCAGTGGACAACATACACCTTCATCAACATCACAAACAGACCAACATGAACTAAGCATACATACAGTGATTTTGACTTTACTAGCAGGATGCATGACACGGGGCACTGGTGTCTGACTTATCAACAAATAGCAACATTGCCTTGTGCTCAAAATACCAGACACCAGTGTCCGCCAGACTTGTCAGTACAGATTCACACACTTGCAGGAAAGCATAGTTCCATGGGTTCAGCATTTGCATGCAAGAAAGAGTGTGCGTATTACATGGCCTGATGGGATGTCTGTCCATTGTGAACACTCATCTGCAGAAACAGCCCTATAAGACCACTAAAGACCGTGATTACCTGACAGTGAGTGGACATACTAATATGAAATGGCAGACACTGTGGCATGCTGTGTGGTGCACAAGGCCATGAGGCAAGTTGTGTACAAGTCAGAAACAAGTTCCCAGTGCCAGACAGCCAACCATTATATTTGGACACAGTGTGAGCTAAGCTCATGTTCTGGTTGCCTGTTAGCACTGGGCATGAAGGTGTATGTAGGAGTGGCACTGATGGGACTTGGAACAACAGCAAACACTCCTACACACACAGCACAACCACTGTTTTGTGGGCAATGTCTATCTCTCAGTCAGTTCATGTGTACTTGCAAAATGACAGACACTGGGGACTGTTTTCTGAACCTATCACAACTGCCACATTTGCCTATGTGCCACAAAGACCAGCCAACATAGACACATATCTTTCACAGACACTCTTCTGTGTGGCATGGTGGGGCTGGGTGGGAAGAGGGGTGTAAGTATCACAAATATACAACAATCACTCAAACATCAGTTAATCATAGTTCTTTGCTACAAAATGGCACAAAGGTAAGATTGTGAAATCATTTGACCATGGAGTCAATGTACAAAGTACATGATCTGTGTAGACACAAAGTTAAACTGTCACACAATTCTCCTACTCACAGCCATTCACATGTGTAGAATGAGATGAAATCTAGAAGCATCCCAATCACTCCATTCCCACACCTATCACGCTAAGTCAACAGAATGTGAGTGTGATGGCAGACACACCAATGTGACTGCTGAAGACATGTACTAAGACCAGTATACAGGCACAAGAACAGTACGCACAAAGGGCAAGACAGTGTATGTATCTCACTGTGCAAGAAAATATGCGGACAACCAAAACACACCTGTGTCATTCAATGTGTGTCAATAACCAGTCAATGTCTTCCAACATGCTGTGTGAATCAAACACAACAGGCCCATTGATGCACATACCTGGATATGTCCATCAATCCCCCTCTTGTCTCAAAAATAGAGTCATCACAAAAGATATGTCTGCATCATGGATCAAGGAGTCAAATCTATTTTCAGTTACTTCTCAGGAGCTTAGTTAGCCTATGTAATGTGTTTGATTTGAGTTGCAGTGGACATTCACATCAGTCATTGTGTTATGTTTGTACCTACAGGGCCAGCTGAGGACAACACTGGAACCATCTAGGACAGCCAGGCACAGACTTCGATTGACCAAGAGCCCTCCGGCGTTGATGACTCTCATCGTTCTCCTGATTACAACGCCAGACCTGGCCCTTCTGGTATGGGTCAACCCACAGCACCAGTGATGGAAAGACTCCGATCCTCTGCAACCACTCCTGCCTCAGCTGCCAACACCCAGCTGACCCCTAACCGCAAGGACACAGCATCCCAGGAGACCAACAACACCACAGCAACACAGGGCACTCTGGAGTTGCCCAACAACACCAATGTCAACAATGAAGGAGGCTCCGTGTCGACTGTGCCAGCACCAACTGGTCCTGCTCAGGTGGGTAGGGGTGGTGTGAGGTGTCGTGGGGATCGGCAACATCATGCAGCTGTTGCCGATGATGTGGAGATCCAAAACCTCTCCAGAAACCTCAATGCATATGAGGGTTCACAAGGAGAGATGGGCCAGGTAATAGGGATCCTCAGGACTATGCAACAGCAGCAGGCAGCCCAAAATGAAAAACTGGACAGGTTTATGTCAAAAATGGATGAACAGACTGAGGTGTACAGGGTCATTGCCACCTCCCTCCGCAAGATTGCCACCAACATCTCCACACCTCCCTGTGTGCCTACCACATCCCCTGCAACAACTTCTGCAACAGCCACAGGGAGGGATGTGGACTCTGGCGGAGAGACACCTGCCCCGCAGTTCCCTGCACATGAGGATCCCCCTGAAAAACATGGAGTCGGTCGTCCAAAGAAGAAACAGTGAGAGACAGATATCTACGCATCACAACCAGGAAGTGACTACCTGCTCCTGATATCCTCCGTTGTGTGCCAACCATTCACTTTGTTGACTATCACAGAACTCTCCCACATAGGCTGTAGGGTCTAAGTTGGACTATGGACTCACATAACTGTGCATCTACTTCAGAATACCTCATCTACAAACACGACCAACTACTATCTTCACTTATATAATTTTGTTTGTTTGTTGATGATACCCCCATGATGTGCACTGATATCTTCACATTATGCACTCAAATAAATCACTCTGCACCCAAAAAAGTGGTAATGTCGTCAATTTGAATAACTAAGGTAATAACTGTAATGATGTTGAAAAAGGCAAAGAAGCAAGTGTGCACAACATTGGTAACACATCACTTTGAAGGAGTACATTACTGTCTTGTAAGTATATGTACATTGTCACAACATGATAGAGGGACACAACCAGGTCATGGCCCAAACCATTGGACATGTCACAGATGCAAAGCAAGTATATTGATCAAAATACTAGCGCCATTTTAGGACACAATAAACACACTTTTGTTAGCATAACAGTGCATCATAGAGCATGTTTAATTTTTTAAAAATTACTTTGAATGTGTGAAAACACACAAGGCATAAATCCTTGTGTATCATAAGATTATTTCCCTGACACAACCTTGCGCATTAACACTATTTAAATGGACATCCCACAGTTAGAAAAAGCTGTCACATGAAGAAAAATGTCCATCATTCCAAAAGGAATAGCGTGTCCTGGAATTCCCAAAAAGTCCAATGTTTGAGTAGTTGCAAGCATCAGGTGTCTGATGGGCTCACAAATTGCATGGTAGACACGGCCTTGTACCCTGGTAAGGAGAAACATAGAACAGAGTTAGGCACAAAGGACTGAGCCTCTTCAATTTTGACAAGATTGTCAGGTGAAGCACAAGATTGTGAGTGTGCAAACTATCTTTGATTCACCGTACCACTGTACATCTCAACTTTTCCATCTCACAAATACTTATCATACAACTAACATCATGGCAATTTGTATTCACTCACAAACATACATACACATTGTGCACCAGCAACACAACAACAGACACCTGGGGGTGTTATATTCCATATAGGTACAATATATAGGCGCAGGTAACATTGCAAACTTTCACCTATATTTTTCCCTACATTACATACATAACGGTTCTTAGGGACTGACCTTTTACCTAGATAAGACACTGCATTCAGCACTCGGGTTTCCCCCTAGTTCGAATCTCATACATTATGCATGAGGCTTCTTGGAAGCACATCAGGACTAACAGCAGGACGAACATCTCCAGTATAATATCTCTGTATAAAGTTCAGGCCCAATGTCATCCTTTAGGCCGACACAGTAACACAGCAAAGTAGGACCCCTGGGGAGACCTATGGGTATATATACATCACATCTTGCTTAGAAGAACGGAGGAGACAGAGACTTCCCGGCTGACACACTGACCAGAGACGCTGAGGTTCCTGCATACAGACACTCCAGCTTGCAGCGGTCGAACATCCCTTGCGGGGTGTCCAACTCGAGACCAGGACGGGGGCCCATATTCTCTCATTCTCAGGTAATGGCGTTGACTAGATCCTAGAGGGATTCTTGGCATAACACCTACACAGATGCTAGGTACATTTAGGTAGATCTAGTTAGGGAGGCATCGTAGGAGTACGCACTTTTTATCATGTGCTTTATGTACTTGTATATATTCATGATTTCTGCGAGATGGTAGAACTATACCATCCCTTTACCTTCATAGAACTTCTAATCATATGTCTCTGCTACTGTCTAATGGTTGTTGCAGCTCATTTATTCTACACTAGAATAACAACTGTTCAATAAATTCTTATTGAAAACGCTCAGCCTGTTTATTCTGTGTATTTCTCTGAGACAAACTAAGTAAGCACGAGTGACTGAGCGAAAGGTAGTATATTGTTTCCACGATTCTGAGGGATCGGGGTTGTCATGTTCTGAGGTTGCTAGAATCTATTCTCTCCTTGGTAAGAGGAGATTATAGTGACACTGTGAGATAGCTGATACAGACAGGCTAACATATCCGGTGGGGGTGCACGGAATCAGTCTGCCACCAATCCCACAGTTTATGTTATCCAAACGCACAGATCCTGTATAGGTCATATAGGAACTACACGACATGGCACCACCAACTTTGGTTGGGTACTTATTTAACAGTAGAATCTGAGTAGTTCAATCGTGCTATTCTCAGAGACCCCTACTCACAAAACACCGGAGACGTCTGGAGTGGGTGGGCACAAACTCCGCCACAGCTGAGTAGGCTAAAAATCCTATTTATTGGCTGCTGGTTAATCAAGCTTGAAGGACACAGTGTTCCTAAAATTGTGCAAAAACACCTTATCTTGGTTTCCTTGAAAAACTATTTAGTGTTCTAAAAACAATGACTAAGCAGGTCTTAGACTCACTGAACAAGCACTGCCCCTCTCAGACGAGGAGGTAGATGCAGACGCAATACACATTGCACCAAATTTTAGAAATACGGTCACCTTGAGACTGATAGAGCATGGTTTAACACCTAGGGGTGGTATTGTAGTATTCATGATTGAGGCACACGAATCAAACAGAACAGAGGTATTTTATTCATGGGTTACATTCCCAGCAACAAATGCAAGAACAAAAACATTTCACTCCTACAGAGAAGGAGATGCACCAGCGGAATATTGTCCGTTTGAGGACATTGAGGTTCCACTCACATACCAGGAACACTTATACTGGTTTAAAGGCACCCTACCCCATATAAGAAGAAGAGTGAGACTCGGCCCGCTCGGAAGAGAAGGGGCAACATGGCCAATATTAGCGGCCTGCCCACCACATCCTGACATTGAAACAATGCCACCAGGAGACTTGCTCATACAACACAAAGAATTAATAAAAAGTTACAGAAACTTGACGCAATTTGTCATGAGGACACTTACAGTCCAACAGTTGCAACAAATGGGACTCAAGTTCAGGGTACAGCAATTAAAATCACACCACAAACATTACACACAGTGATGGGTAAAATTCCCACAAAACGTGAACAAATGCCATTCTGGGTAGCTCAGAAAATACCACAGCTAGAGGCAGTATTCCCGAATACTACCCCGTATGAAAAACACAGAATGCTAACAATCTGTTTGCCCATGGGGTTAACACCACAAATAGAGGATTGTACCACTTGGGGTACAGTCTTTGCTGCCATTTATACCAGAACTCATGGTATCCCGTCATTAGCAGTAGTACCAGATGTATTGAGACAAATACAAAATGAATACGGAGCAGAGCCTGCTCTGAACTTAGGGATGAAGTTACTAGGTAACTATGCCCAGGTATCAGCCATAATATTAGCTAATATTAAAGAGGAAGCAGCTTCAGTGGCTATCCGCCAACGCCTAAAGGAGTTCAGTCCTTTAGAACAAGAACACAAACTACCAAAAATAATTGAAACTGCATATGCAGAATTAGGCAGAGACAGTTTGGGTGGGAAAGCTTTAAAACCACAACTGATGGGCAGTCCTGAAAAGGACACATCTAAGCAGATACCTGCTTCAACGAAGAAGAAGTGGGACAATAAAAAACAACAAAACTTTAAAGGAAACAGATCTCAATCCAGAGGTAGATCTCCTCCACAGGAGCCCTCCGAAAAGAGGTATAACCTTAGGAATAGGGATAATATTAGGAAACCTGACAGGTATCAGGATCCTGATACACGTTCCTTTCAGCGTTAATCGAAAAACTCAGAGAGGGAAGGACGGTCAGACAGAAAAGAAGAGCGTACAAAGTCCAGAGACAAGCAGCACGCTCAAGAATACACTTCCAAAAAAGAAGAGAAACCAAAGCAAAAGCCACAGTTCAAAAAGAAGAAGGTTGCAGGTCTAAAGATTAGAAATGCCCAGGATTCTGAGGACTCGACTACTGAACGGAGAATGGGCTCTGACGATGCTAGACAGTGCGGCAGAAGTAACAATAGCTCGCCAGAACCTGATGGAATTTCTGGTGACAGCAGACTTGAATGATTATATCACGGTGGAAACACCTGATACTAGGGTAAGTGTTCCACATAAGTTATATGAAATAATACTCCAAATGGAACGGGACAAATGTAGGACAGTTAAAGGTCTCTTTTGGGAGAACTTCTCATTTGGCTATGATATTTTGTTAGCTGAACAAGATTGGCCGCCAGCATCCGTCATGGATTGCCCTAAAGGAGAAACAGTAATTTTACCAGCATTCTCAGACCATATTCCCATGCACCTACAACACACATATGCGCAGGAGTGGGTGGTAGCCCAAGCCCCTGCATTATACAAAAAGCATGTTGGATGGGATGAGGATTCAACCCACCACATAATTCCTTTAAAAAATACTCCAACTGCACAGAGGCAGTATCCAATAGAGCAAGAAGCTAAAAATCAGGTCAGGGAGATCTTAGATCAACTTGACTACCAAGGGGTGATCGAAAATTGCACCTCATCAATGAACAATCCTTTGTCCCCGGTCATGAAACCTGACAATTCATATCGTTTAGTTTTAGATTATAGACATTTAAATACTTGCACTAAGACATTTGCAGTCCAAAATGCACACAGTGCCGCATTAATGAATAACATTGTGCGGAAAAAATATAAAACAGCACTTAATATCTCAAATGGATTTTTCTGCCAAAATATAGCGCCTGAAAGCAGGTATCTAACAGCATTCTCAGCGCTAGGGTCCCAGCGTTAATTTTGTTGACTCCCCCAGGGCTATAAGAACAGCCCAGGGTTGTTTTCAGCCAGAGTAACTGAGTTACTTCAAAATTTGGATGAAGAGGCATTGTCCTATGTGGATGATATCTATCTAACGGACGATGACCTAGAGGAGCACTTGAACAGAGTGAATACCATAATTTTGGGATTTGCATCTGAGGGCTACAAATTCAACTTTAAAAAATCAAAAATGCCCACCTCAGTGTCCTGTTTTTAGGATATGAGCTTTCAAGTGAAGGGAAAAGCCTGGCAGCCAATTTTCTAGATAAATGCGTGCTACTCCAAACTCTGAAATCATTAAAAAATTTACAATCAATACTGGGATTCCTGAACTTTGGTAGAACATACATTTTGGATTACGCAGAAAGAGTAAAACCTTTCTACGATTTAATAAAACCTGATTTTTCAGTAAGACAATGGACACAGGAACACACAGATACACTTCGTTCCTTACAAGCTGACATGATAGCTTCCAAACACCTACAGACACGCGTAAACATACGCAACCTGGTGATCCGTATAGTTGTGGATCAATCTGGGTACACCTATCTAACATATAATGAAGGTGAAACAGTACCAATTGCATACAAATCACATTTGTACACAAACGCTGAGATGCACTTTGCATCTACAGAAAAGATTCTAACAGCAGTACAGACTGCTGTGGTGAGAGAAAGAGCACAGGCTCAGGGGAAACGAATAATAGTAGTGACTCCGGTTCCAGCCTTAGAGGCTGCGACAAAGGCAAGCGTTCCTGACGCTAAAGCCTTACATCCGAGATGAATACAATGGGCTAATTCTCTCACTGCATCAGATGTAGAATACAGGTACGACCCAAATTTAAAGACACAAGCCTTTCTGCAATACGAACAAGAATATCCTCTACCAAATGAAATAATGCCTCTGCATCAGTATGAATATATAATTTACAGTGACGGATCTGCTCAACCGGCCATAGGAAATAAGCAACAATATAGCGCAGCATGCGCAATCGTTAAAGGTCGCATGCGGGATGGAAGGTTCCACCCAAGTTGCACAAAAACGCAATCTCTAGGAGACTGCACTGCACAGCTGGCAGAATTAAGAGCCTTGATACTGGCACTGGTGAACACGGATCGAGAATTCCCCACACTAATTGTGTGCAATTCGTTTTACTGTGTGCAGTCATATAATGAATATTTGCAGCACTGGGTTCAAAATGGGTTCAAAGATGCAAAAGGTGTCACAATTAAGCATAAAATGCTATGGGAACAGGTAGTGGAGTTGAAAACCGAACTACAGAGAGCTCACGTGACACATACACTGAGTCATCAGCGTGATGGCGTTCACGTTGAAGGGAATTCATTGGCTGATGAAGCCCCAAAGGGGGCTGTACGCACGGCTTCCGTAGATGCAATCACTCGTTCTAAAACGAGAATAGACGGTGAGATTATGGTGGCTGTCATTGCTTCACACAAAAACAGCAAAGCAGTACCAAAAAGATTTCCACTCAAGTACTCCTACAAGTTAGATGCTAATAACATTCCATTTGCTCAGATTCCTGGAGTGGGGGATAGAGTAATTCCAAACATGGATAGTAGTTTAGGTTTAATTCTAGCAGCACACAAAGGGATATGTTCTGCACATGCAGGAGTTACGGTGACTGTTTCTTTATTGAAACAACGCTATTGGTGGCCTGGGTTAACTAAGCAGACTAAAGACTACGTCTTGAAATGCGACATCTGCCAACAGATGAAAGGTTCCACCGTAACACGTCCAGCACAGACACCATTATTAATATCTGACAAACCACTAGCATGTGTTTACTTGGACCACTGCAGCCCCTTACAAAGAGATGTGGCTTACAGGTATATCATGGTTGCAGTGGATTCCTGCTCACGGTTCCTATGGGTTTGGCCCCAACGCTCGGCTGACGCTCGAACTGTTATAAAAGATTTGCGAGTCTTTATAGGGACATACGCAATTGGCACATTACATTCTGACTAGGGCCCTGCGGTTAGCTCTCGGGCTTACAAGGAGGCCATGCGAGGATTGGGTGTAGCATTGCGGTACTCCTCTCCGTACCATCCCAAGATAAATTCGGTCATGGAGAGGAAAAACCGAGACTTAAAGCAGTCTTTAACAGCTAGAGTATTAGGCACGGGTGAAAGCTGGGTAAAACATCTGTATGGAGTACAGCAGGCATTGAATAATATGCCAAGAAGTTGTCTAGGGGGGTCACTTCATATGAGGTCCTATTTGGGACAAGAATGTGGGTACCTGATCTTGATTGTGAAGGCGCAGTGGCGGATGAAAAGCCTTTTGACATCCATGATCATTTGGCTGTTTTACAGGATATAAATGAGTCCAGGACACAACAAAGTAATGTCCATATGAAGCAGACCGCCACTGGGGAAGTCAAATCAGTCACGGCAAGACCTGTCTGGATCCCAAAAGTCGGAGATCTGGTCAGAGAGTAAATAGCGGCCAAGAAAGAATTTGGGCCATCCTTCAGAAAGCCTGTACAGGTCCTAGCAGTTGAAGGAACAAGAACTGTGCTTCTATCGCCTCTTGCCAGAAAAAAGGAGAAAAGATTCATCTCAATCGACCTAATCAAACCACACTATGTGGCCGATACTGAGTAGTAGGCCACATGGACTCCAAAGTAGCAGACGCCCTCCTCTCGCTACAATTCAAGAAGTTCAAACGGAAAGACTCATCACGTTCGAAGAGTCTCCTGCACGGAATGATGGACTAAGCAATAATGCTATGGAACCCGTTCCCCTTGAACCTGAAGTTCAAATTCAGAATCAAAATGAAAGACAAATTTCAATTCGACCAAATACAGATGTTTACATCAACATGCCTCAACAAGACCAAACTACGATTTCCACAAACCCTGATGCAATACCAACAATTGATCGAACTGTTTCTGGTTACTTCGTATACTTTGATACGTTTTCTTTGGATCCAAGTGAACCTTAAACTATGCCAGCCCAAAAATCGCACAAGCAGCAAGTTAAAGACTTTCTGAACTTTCCTAAAAAGACTTACCTGGTGTCACCTTAGGTAGAACTATGGGTAATCACTGGGATACTTTTCTTTCTTTTCTGGTTAGGCTTAGTAATAGTTTTTAGCATGCTTGTTAATGGAAAATACCTTCAACAAAGCTCTGCAGCCCAAAAGGTGAACTTAATTTTAAAACCACACCAATCATCTCATCGAGAACAATGAGACTTGTCATCAGTGAACATCACAGCAGTTCCTATACCTGATGGTATAGTTTGGGACAAGGCTGATTTCGATATATTTGGTCCGACCGAACTTTTAAGAATTCCTCATTTATTTAAAAATAACGTTGAGTGACATCATTACCTCAAGTACATTTTCTGATGATTGGGATTTTGAAACTGTAAATAATATGTTGTCTGATTTGGAAAAATCTGCTGCATTTTCTAATAGTGAAACATTGGAACGCACATCAGATTTCGAAACAATGTATTGTTATCAACACTATGGTCATCACTTTTTACATAAATCTGCTAATCCTAGAAATGTGTTCACATACCACCAGTGGGAACATTGTCTAACACCGCCAAAAGGCAGTTCAAAAACATTTACACAAAAGTTTCCATATTTTTCAGGGTTTAATATGTCTGACCCAGCCTCATATTATTATAAGGTTGCACCAACATCAGCACAGAAAAATATGTTAACGAACACCAAACAGATTTACTCTGCTTCCTTTATTGCCCAGTTGTCTGAACAAGGTTTCGACTTATGGAAAGACACCATAGACTTAAAATCAGTCTGGGGTACTAGGGAATGGCAAGTTCAGGGAATAGAAGCTTTGTTTAGAGCATGCCTTATCCCTCAGCAAATCATGTTTTTGAACGAGACAGTGCAACAGACATCTTGCCTTGGACTAGCCAAGAACAAAGACCTGAACACACCTCGGCTGCCGTCTCCATCACACACCGAGTGTAACATAACATCACAGAAAGAGATTACAATGAATGACATTATACAATACAATAGATCAGACCCCAATTGGAAGAAATGGTTGATTTGGCCCACAGACACTAATATTTGTCAGGCGAGATTCCTGGGTAAAACCGAAGGTTTCGCTATCCATAGGCCAGATCCTCGTTATGTACAGAGAGAACATCCAGGGGTAGTGACATCCAACAGTGTTTGGAAGTTGTGCCTTGATTGGCTAAAAACCTCAACACTCACAAAGGTGAAACAACACTTATCCTTACTGTCACAGGATGTGGATCTCAGGGATTTTTTACTAGGTCCCAGGAAGCCACGTCAGAAACGTTTCTATTATGCTGTCTACAATGAAATATGGAAAATATCCCAAAAGGAGGTCGCAGAGAGGTTACGTGAAATAGACCGTATAAATCTAGAAAAATCTCTAGCAGTGGTAGACAATGGGTTAATTACATTGACCTCCAGGATATATTCCCTAGGCAACATTGTATCTTCTGCGATAGACATACTAGACAAGATTTGGCCATATTACAAAACGGGCAATCTCAATTACGTTCTAATATGTTATTAAGCTGGACGCTGCAATCTTTGAATGCAGGCTACGTGCCTTGGCATTATATCAACAGTACGTCTCTGTTTTTGGAATACAATCTAACAGATAAACAGATAGAAATGGCACAAAGGGGAGCAAAATATACAATGCTGCGTATCGAAAAACTGGATAGATTAGCATTTACAGTGACAGAATTACCGTCCACAGAATGGCTAATCCATGGCCACATAATTCTACCGGTCACTATTTTTCAGTTTCAGTATTGCCTTGAACAAAAGCAGGCAGGCAGATATGAAGAAATGGGTAAGGAATACATAAAGGAATCATGGATATTACCATACAGATTTCGATGCCGGAGTGGGATCGAGAAGTTTTTCTAAGCGGTACAAACTATGAGAACGCTTTAAGTGGATCACGCATATGCCAGGATATAATGCTGCACGGGGCTTGTAATGGTTCTGTAGCAAACCTGTCCTGCCATTTGAGGGGTGCCCCAGCTGCAGTGATTACTCCAGCATTCAGACTACTTTAGAATGGGAGTTACTTGATGCTGAACAGTCAAGGCTGCTGCGGAATGCTCCCGGGCATTGAATATCTGGTAACCGTGAGCTCCAGGGTTACTTGTTGTATGCAAGTATTGTTTCCACTGACACATACAGTCAGGGAGGCACCGTTATGGCCTTCACTGAATGTTTCTTTAATACGGTTTGATACTCTAAGCAGAATGAAAGCCATACTTTTACAGAAGACTGTGCCCTTAACCTCCACTCGAGAGACTTTTGATCTCCAGATCACAAGGTATTCGGCAGAGATACAGGCGTTTATTCATACAAACTGCCCTTTCCATTTCGCAGAAACGGTAAATCGTATCTTTAACATGTCTGATATGACAGGCATTGTCCACCTATTTAAGACCATAGGTTCTGGACTTCTGAGCACCTTTTAGACTGTACTTGGAATTATACCAAACTTCATGCACTCTGTATTCGGAAGCATCTTTGGAGGATTTCCGCTCATCCTGTTTTTAGTAGAAGGTATCCTGATTGTTTTATATTTGCTACGCAATGGACGTCCCAGTCACCAAGGAGATGGAAAGAGCACTCCTGGAGCGTAAATACCGTGACCGCATGGTAGAACATCTAGGCACGCCTCGCCTAAGAGAACTAAGTGCATCTTGGTTCTTGTCATTTCAACCAGTCTGGATGGACTGCATCTTACCTGTCCTCCGATGCCTGTTTTGTGGAGAAGAATGCGTGTTAGACCTTTGTTTGACACTCCCATCATGTGCGCAACCGGACGTGAATGCTTTACTGGACCCGATAACGGCCCATGTTCTGCAGTGTCCTCAGCGTATTCTGATGTTGATGGCGGCATTCCTTGAGCCCACACAGGTAGTAACAGCACCTGCTGGTATGGACACCGGCTCCTCCTCTGACACCCAGGCTTTGGACGGCGCACAGTCTGCCCTAGCACCGGCTGCGGACAGTGTGGGACATCATCTGTGCTCGATTGACGTACTCTGCGAGGTGGTACAGGGGCTGTCTACTGCGGAAGCAAGCAACGAAAATGTTGCGTCTACCAGCCAGGACACATAAACATTTGACTCATTTGGCTCGTCGTGTGCTGGAAGAAATTCGCCCTTTTTTAAAACAAAGCTCAAATTTGGATCTCAAAACATAAATTTACATTCCTTTCATTTATTGGGCATACATGGCTTTCTAATGCTTATAGTGCTTCGGACTATAACTAAGGACACTTTAGAGCTATGGCTTGCAAAATTATTTTAGACAGTTTTAAGTTTTTTAGAAATCTTTTAGAAGTTTTACATTTTTTTAGCTAAACAGATGTTTTTAAACTTTGTGCGTACCAATATCTAGTTAGGCTAGTAGTACGGTAATAAGTTACATATGTCGTCCAGTAGGAAGAGGAGTGGGTGTTATATTCCATATAGGTACCCTATATAGGCGCAGGTAACATTGCAAACTTTCACCTATATTCTTCCCTACATTACATACATAACGGTTCTTAGGGACTGACCTTTTACCTAGATACGACACTGTATTCAGAACGCGGGTTTCCCCCTAGTTGAATCTCGTACATTATGCATGAGGCTCCTTGGAAGCACAGCAGGACTAACAGCAGGACGAACATCTCCTGTATAATATCTCTGAATAAAGTTCAGGCCGAACGTCATCCTTTAGGCCGACACAGTAACAGAGCAAGGTAGGACCCCTGGGGAGACCTATGGGTATATATACATCACATCTTGCTTAGAAGGACAGAGGAGACCGAGACTTCCCGGCTGACACACTGACCAGAGACGCTGAGGTTCCTGCATAAGACACTCCAGCTCGCAGTGGTCTAACATCCCTCGCGGGGTGTCCAACTCGAGACCAGGATGGGGTCCCATATTCTCTCATTCTCAGTTAATGGGTTGACTAGATCCTAGAGGGATTCTTGGCAGAACACCTACACAGATGCTAGGTACATTTAGGTAGATCTAGTTAGGGAGGCATCGTAGGAGTACGCACTTTTTATCATGTGTTTTATGTACTTGTATATATTAATGATTTCTGCGAGATGGTAGAACTATACCATCCCTTTACCTTCGTAGTACTTCTAATCATATATCTCTGCTGCTGTCTAATGGTTGTTGCAGCTCATCTATTCTACACTAGAATAACAACTGTTCAATAAATTCTTATTGAAAACGCCCAGCCTGTTTATTCTGTGTATCTCTCTGAGACAAACTAAGTAAGTACGAGTGACTGAGCGAAAGGTAGTATATTATTTCCACGATTCTGAGGGATCAGGGTTGTCATGTTCTGATGTTGCCAGAATCTTTTCTCTCCTTGGTAAGAGGAGATTATAGTGGCACTCAGAGCTAGCTGATACAGACAGGCTAACATATCTGGTGGGGGTGCACGGAATCAGTCTGCCACCAATCCCACAGTTTATGTTATCCAAACGCGCAGATCCTGTATAGGTCATATAGGAACGACACGACAGGGGTACTCCCCTACTTTCATTGCATACCTACACTCATGTGAAGAAGTTGTTGATAAGCTGTCCCCTCAAATCCTCGCCATCATCATCCCCACTGTCGTCATGTCCCAGTCCCGAATCTTCCCTCACTGGCGGATGCTGGTCTTCATCGTCCTATATAAGTGGAATTTCCCTCTGAATAGCCAGGTTGTGGAGCATGCAGCAAGCATTGATAATGTTGCACACCTTCAATGGTGCATATTGTAGGGCTCCTCCCGTCCGGTCAAGACAACGGAATCTTGTCTTCAGGAGGCCAAAACACCGCTCAATGACCCTTCGGCTCCTACCATGTGCCTCATTATACCGCATTTCTTCAGGGGTGACTGGGTTACGGAGTGGCGTCAGTAACCAAGGTTGGTTGGGGTACCCAGAGTCTCCTACATTGTAAACAGAAAAATATGATCTGTAGTTGGTTAACAGAGCATTATCAGACATACAATCTACACACAACACAGCACACATGTCACATCACCTACCAACAAGCCAAGCACGGTCATGTTGTGCCTGTGACATCAAACGGGGGATGGCACTGTTCCTCATGATGTAAGCATCATGTGCAGATCATGCACAGACGTGGGAGATGGTCATGTCTGCCAAACAAACCACCTGGGCATTAATTGAGTGGTAATGTTTGCGGTTACGATACACTACCTCAGAAGCCTGAGGTGGCACCAATGCAATGTGGGTGCCATCAATGGAGCCAATTATATGGGGTAAGTGCCCCAATGCATAAAATGCACCCTTGATGTCTCCAAATTCTCCAGGTGTTGGAAACGTTATGTATTGGCACAGATAATTAATCAATGCAGCCAAAACATCTCGCAGAACACGGCTGAACATGGTTTGTGACATCCCACCAGATGTTGCCACTGTGTACTGAAATGTACCAGTGGCAAAGAAGTGTAAAGCTGCCATAACCTTCACTTTGTCCGTCAGTGCAGTTGGATATGGCCGACCAGGATGTAGATGGGGTGACAACTGCACAGTCAAGTCTTCAATGATTGGCCTTGTGAAGCGGAACTTCCTGATGGTGTCACGTTCTTCCATGGTTGCCAGGTCTGGAAAGGGCCTGTGGACTGCAGGTCGTCTGTGATACCTATGTGTAGAGTATGGACACCGTTGTAGTCAAGTCACAATGTACCATGCAACATGCTTAGAGACAAAGGGAACATGAAATGTGAACACAACTGAACCTACAGATCCTTCAAATACATGATTTAATTTACAAACATTTTCATTGTATACATATGCCAGCATGGGGGGGCGCTAGGTGGCGCACGAGCGGAATGGCTGCCCAGACGTGAGGCTCCCGCAGTCTGGCGCCGTTATCCTGTTAATTATCCTGCCCAGATGGCAAAAATTGCCAAATAATAAGCAGAACCATGAGCCCGCAACCTATGGAACCAGCGATGTGAATTTGATGCCTGTTCGTCGCTGACCGCCGAAACAGCAGAGGAGAGAAAAAACCCCGCTGTGCGGCCCGAGTGGTGCGGAACTGCCGCTGGACGCGGACGCCTACGCAAGAACCGGGGCTTCCACGCGGCGCGTAGGCCCGGGCACCGATGTGCCGGAACATACGCAGCGGTGAGTGCCTCAACTTCCCATCGTGCTCACTGTATCGGCGGGAGGGCCATAGCGAAATGAGAGCGCTGAGACGCCCCAGATCAGCAGAGGTCCAGTTATTAATGTGCGGCGAGAGGCCGTTGTGAAGACGCCGTGCGGTGCGGAACAGCCGCTGGGCGCGGAGACCTATGCACGAATCGGGGCTCCCATGTGGCGCGGGGGCCTGAGTGCTGAGCAGTAGCGGTCGGTGGTAGGAGTGCCGGCCGGGCGGTGACGTGGGGTGGGGGGTAGTAAACCACGGATTACGGCCGAATACAGGTAAGTAAACATTTAAATAAATAAAACGAATTTCGTTGTGAGCGCTGCATCGCCAAATGCGATGCAGTGCGCGCAACGAAATTCGTTTTATTTATTTAAATGTTTACTTATCTGTATTCGGCCGTAATCCGTGGTTTACTACCCCCCACCCTGCCCCTCCCCCGCCCCACATCACCGCCCAGCCAGCACTCCTACCACCGACCGCGACTGGTGCTGAGGTGCCGGAAACTAAGCAGCGGTGAGTGCCCCAGCATCCCGTTGTACTCCCTGCATCGGCGGAATGGCCATAGCGGAGCGTGTGCGCTGACATGTTCTAGATCAGCAGGGATCCCGTTGTTGTTGTGTGGTGTGCTGTCGCAGTGAGGACGCCGTGCGGGTTGCGGATCGGCCATTTGCGGCTGCGTAGCATGCATGCTGATTTGCGAGACTGAATGCATTGAGTGCAGCGAGAGGCAAAAAGGCCCTTTATGGCAGTAAATCCCGCAGAAGTTAACGGGCCTCGCATTCAGTAAATAGGTGGACAGTTAAACTCCACGTTAGCAACACGGATTCTCAGCCACCATTTGCGGAATGGGGATGGGAGAGTTCCTGCGGTACTAGGGACATACGGAGTAGTAGGGAAAGCTCCCTGTTAATCATGCGGGCCCTATAGATAACTGAGGTTCGCGTGCCTTCTCAGGTGGACATTAACGCAACTGCACTGCTTTCGCCCAGGAACCCACCCCTCAAACAGCATTGGCAAGAAGTGCACTGGTCTATACTACTACTCTATAGTGTGTTGGAGACAACTTCAAGGCAGATGCCGCAGGGACCACGTCATTCTTAGGTCAGTCCTAGGGAATCTCCCAGTGTGCTCCATATCCCATATAAGGCCAGCGGGTGCACACAATGGGGAAGCCTGATGCGCGCCAGCCGCGCCTTACCTTTGATGCAAAGAAGAGTGCCCGTCTGCAGACGGCAGAGGTGGACAGTGGCGCGGACATGCCACGGCATGACTCACAACCTCCCCAAGGTGACGATAGGAAAGCGCTGCTACTGGAAGTCCGACAGGGCTTTGCAAACATCGCTGGCAAAATGGATACCCTAACTACACGAATGGATGCAGTCGTCCGCAAAATAGAGGGCCATGAAGTGTGCATAAAAGAGACGGAACAGCGCATATCGGATGCTGAAGATGCAACATCCCACATCCAAGACTCCGTCTCACAGATGGATAAACTGTTAAAACTCATTGCTGCAAAGATTGAGGACATTGAAGCGAGGAGTCGAAGGAATAACATCCGCGTGATGGGCATACCGGAAAGCACAAATACGGGCAAAATGGAGGACTATATTGAGAAACTGCTACTGGAGGTGGTGGGGGGTGATGCTCTTTCCCCACACTTCATAGTTGAGCGCGCACATCGCTCTCTAGGCTCGAGGCCTCCCCCTGGCAGCACGCCCAGACCCATCATTGCGCGCCTCCTGAATTATAGAGACAGAGACACTGCCCTCAGAGTGGCGAGGGAGAAGAAGCAGTTGTGCTTTGAGGGTGTGCCCTTCACCTTGTACCCTGATTTTACTGCTACAGTGCAAGAGGAAAGGCGCATGTTTCTCCTGGTGAAACAAAAACTACGACAGGCCCAAATAGATTATGCTCTACTTTACCCTGCACGCCTCAGGGTCACGCACCAAGGGAAGCAAACGTTCTACACGAAGGCCCAACAAGTGGAAGAATTTCTTAAGCGGCTTAAAAACCAAAAGACTGATGTGACTGAGCCGGACGCTTCTTCGATGCCGCACTCGCCGCACACAGACTGATGGGGGGTCTGGGCCATGGCGGGCTACTCTCCTTAATGAACATAGGGAATATATAGATTTGCTGCAACGGACAAATATATCAACGGATCTCAAACTAGTGGGCTAAGCGAATAAGCTGGCGAGATATGCCAAAGGATGGGACGCAAGGACCAAATGCAGCCAGACACCCTCATGGCTAACAGGGGTCTTGTTGTTCTCTCACTACCCCTGAACGGCAAGAGGTACCCGTGCGCCACCCAGCAGGGTTCCCCCTGAGGGTGATCCCCATAACAGATTTCTTCTGGTCACTGATTAGACAAGTTGAACGTAATGTTCGGTTTTTCTGTGGGTAAAAGGGAGGGGGGAAGGACAGACACTACTGGCATGTTTGGGATGTTTCAGTGGGAGGGGGTGGTAGGGATGTGGGTTAATGAATGTTTTGACATGCACACTTTACAGCTCTTCACTGATAATTGTGGCTATCTTTGTATCTGAATACTATTGAGCACAGCATCGCAATGTTGCAGATATTGCACCAAAGGGAGCTATGGGTGACAGGAGGGGTGTAGCTCAGCTGAGACTTATGTCCTGGAACGTCAGAGGATTGGGGGACCCCCGGAAATGTAGACAGATATTGGCCTATTTAGATCGTCAACAGATTGACATTGCCACGCTTCAAGAGACTCACATCAACCCAAATCTTCCCACTACCTTTGCAAGCAAATGGGCGGTGTGCAGACTGTTCTCTTCATACTCTTCCTATGCCCGCGGCACGGCGATACTAATCAAACAACAGACACCTTTTGTACTGGCTGGTACAATGGCAGACCCACAGGGGCGCTATGCGGTGGTTTGGGGGCATCTAGGTACAGACTCAGTTACATTGGTATGCAGTTACGGCCCCAACGTAGACACTCCTGATTTCTTTACCACCCTCTGGGGAAAAATTGTAAACATAGGCTCTACTCATATAATTTGGGGGGGGGACTTTAATGTAGCCCTTGACCCGATTCTTGATAGATCCAAACCCGCACCACATCATTATAATAACTCGCAGGCAGTCCTCCAGGGGATAATCGCTGAGGGAGGATTGATCGACACATGGCGCCATACACACCCACAGGCCAGAGAGGGCACGCATTTCACAACATATGCTGCAACATGGGCTCGATTGGACTACTGTCTCATCACTAGGGGCCTGGGACCTGCAGTTCGAGACGTCACGCACCCTGCCAGAACATTTTCCGATCACTGCCCTGTGAAACTCACGATCACCCCACCGGGATATGATAAACCTAGGCCTAGCTGGAGCCTGCAGCCCACGGCGTTACTAGACACTGTCTTCAATACTGAGCTGGGGGAGGAAATTCGTGACTTTTTTCAGAGAAATAGGGGATCAGTGGATAACGTGGAAACGATATGGGAGGCCTTCAAGGTCACAATCAGAGGGTATTGTATTTCCAAGAGTTTTGGGGTACTCAGGGACATACAGGGAACATTAAGGACCCTGGAAAAAGACCTGCAAGCGCTAGAACTTCGAATGGCAGCGGGGGAAACGGGGCAAGTACAGACAGACTTCCGAGCGAAATTGTCGGAATATACGGAAGCTGCTGCGCGAGAGATGAAATTCAGAGGGAGATACTGGGTGGCTCGTAGGTACGGTGAGGGTGAACGACCTGGAAAGGCATTAGCTGAAGTGACCAGGCGATCGCGTTTTCTAATTACATACTGGAAATTAAGGGACCTGGGGAGGTAGTGCAACGGGACACCGTGGACATATTAGGCGCATTCACTGCACACTACACTACGCTATATACCACGCAACGCAGAGGTGTGCTTGACCTAGATAGCTTCCTGGGCGACGTAGCACTTGGTTGGTTAGGTGACACACAAAGGGAGTTCTTATGTGCTCCTTTCGACCTTGACGAAGTTCGGGAGGCGATAATGCAGATGAAGTCGGGCAGAACACCGGGCCTTGACGGCATTCCTGCTGAATTTTACAAAACTTACATAGATATTATGGCCCCCGTGCTTAAACAAATATATGAAGAAGCCTTTGAGGCTGGCACACTCCCCCCTCGATGAGGGAAGCACTTATCACTTCCCTTCTGAAGCCCGATAAGCCCTCGAACTCCTGCGACTCATATAGACCGCTGTCGCTGCTAAATTGCGACACGAAAATATTGGCCAAGATCATTGCTAACCGATTGGCTCTGCTGATGGACAAACTTGTCCTACCGGACCAGTCGGGATTTGTCCCCGGGCATGCTACCACCCACAACCTCCGCACCCTCTTTTCCCTTCTCCAGAATGTGGCCCCCGAATTTCCATTAGCTGCAGTATTTCTCGACGCCACTAAAGCGTTCGACTCCGTGGAATGGGACTATCTCTTCGGCGTGATGCGACGGATGGGCTTTCCCCCTCTGTTCATTTTCTGGATACAATTGTTATATCAACAACCCATGGCTAAAGTGCTGATCAATGGCCATCTCTCCTCCGCGTTCTCTGTCTCGAGAGGTACTCGACAGGGATGCCCACTGTCCCCCCTCTTATTTGCCATTGCGGTTGAACCACTGGCATCCAAGCTGCGTCAACACCATCAAGACAAAGCGTTCCGTTGTCAATTACGTCAAATCCTGTTATCTCTTTATGCAGACGATATTACCCTGTACATACGAGACCCCCAACAGAACATTAATCCTTTGCTGCGGGAATTCATTGTATTCGGACAGCTTTCGGGGGTGAGTATTAACTGGGGGAAGTCGCAGGTGTTTCCCCTAACACCTGCAGTCACGGCCTTTGCGTTGGATTATCCACTGGAGTGGTGCGATACAGACCTCCGTTACCTTGGGATACAAATTACTAGGGGCAGAGAGGAGCTGCTACGACTCAACTATGGTACAGCCATTAACCGACTTGCCAGTAATGTCACTCGCTGGATCTCTCTGCCTTTCTCGCTTGCCGGCCGTGCTTCCCTGATAAAAATGGTGGTGCTTCCGCAGTTTTTATACCTGTTCATGAACGTACCATATCACCCTGGTCAGTATTGTTTTAAAACTCTTCGCTCAGAATTGCTCCGATTGCTCTGGGGAGGTAAACAACCAAGGTTAAAATGGTCTACGCTCACGAGGCCTTATGTGCAGGGTGGATTTGATATCCCAGACTTTGAAGTTTATTTTTTATGTGCGCAGGCTCACTATGCCTATTATTGGATCAACCCTCCCAGATACATGCCACAGGTGGCTGCGGAACACTGGCTCGCTAACCCCATCCCTCTGGATGGACTAATACAGACGCCTAGTCGTACTCGTACTACACCGCCCACCACTATTACGGGCAAAGTGGACGCATGGCGTCGTATTTCTGATCTTCTTGACTCCCCCCTGTTGTATTCATCGAGGCTTCCTTTGACCTATCATCCCAGTATGCCTCTCCTGCAGGAGTGCGGTTTTCAACAACTGTGTGCACGCATCAAAGTTACTAAATGGGGGGATCTCTTTCACGATGGTACATTTCGCTCTTCAGAACAATTCTTTTGTGGGACTCAACCTACACCCCTCGATACATTTCTCTATGTCCGACTTCGACAGGGAATGCGAGCTGTTATCCCAGAGTTCCCACAGAAACCCACAAATCTGGCCCCTTTGCATCAAATGCTGGGATCCACAGATGGAAAACACCTAGTATCTCGGCTCTATCATAGTATACGCGCACAACAAAAAGAAGCCCCCAGTAAAGCCCGTACACATTGGAATACTGAACTAGGGAGAGAGGTAACTGACGAGCAATGGGCATACTGCTGTCTCCAAACTTCACAGATCTCTGCTAGTTGTAGACTACGTGTGATTCATTACAAATTCTTACACCGCCTCTACTACACGCCCGCTAAAAAACGTCGATTCAAACTGACAGATAATGACAACTGTGAAAGATGTAAAGGACCTGGAGCTGGGTTCCTACATCTGGGGATGATGGACGGAACGTTTGAGCCAATCAACACTCACCCCCAGTCAACTGATCTGGGTTTAATCCATCATCATTCTTTAGCTCACTCCACCACCCCAGTACAGACATGGCCATATGCAAATCAGTCTGACCCTGTGCCTCATGGGAACAGTCCAGCCCGAACTGCCAAGCCATGTCTTCCCTGGACCGGAAACAAGCATCCTAGGACCGGTTTCTGGCATTTCAGCCGTCATCAGCCAGGCTTGCTTGAATCCAGTGGCAAAGTGAGCAAGGGACCCACGTCTGGGCATACCCCCGCCAACTTAGGGCGACCAAAGCGATACAAAAGGGGATGATGGACGGAACGTTTGAGCCAATCAAACACTCACCTCCAGTCAACTAATCCGGGTTTAATCCATCATCATTCTTTAGCTCACTCCACCACCTAAAGAATGATGATGGATTAAACCCAGATCAGTTGACTGGGGGTGAGTGTTTGATTGGCTCAAGCGTTCCGTCCATCATCCCCTTTTGTATCGCTTGGTCGCCCTAAGTTGGCGAGTATGCCCAGACATGGGTCCCTTGCTCACTTTGCCACTGGATTCAAGCAAGCCTGGCTGATGACGGCTGAAATGCCAGAAACCGGTCCTAGGATGCTTGTTTCCGGTCCAGGGAAGACATGGCTTGGCAGTTCGGGCTGGACTGTTCCCATGAGGCACAGGGTCAGACTGATTTGCATATGGCCATGTCTGAACTGGGGTGGTGGAGTGAGCTAAGAATGATGATGGATTAAACCCAGATCAGTTGACTGGGGTGAGTGTTTGATTGGCTCAAGCGTTCCGTCCATCATCCCCTTTTGTATCGCTTTGGTCACCCTAAGTTGGCGGGGGTATGCCCAGACGTGGGTCCCTTGCTCACTTTGCCACTGGATTCAAGCAAGCCTGGCTGATGACGGCTGAAATGTCAGAAACCGGTCCTAGGATGCTTGTTTCCGGTCCAGGGAAGACATGGCTTGGCAGTTCGGGCTGGACTGTTCCCATGAGGCACAGGGTCAGACTGATTTGCATATGGCCATGTCTGAACTGGGGTGGTGGAGTGAGCTAAAGAATGATGATGGATTAAACCCAGATCAGTTGACTGGGGGTGAGTGTTTGATTGGCTCAAGCGTTCCGTCCATCATCCCCTTTTGTATCGCTTTGGTCGCCCTAAGTTGGCGGGGGTATGCCCAGACGTGGGTCCCTTGCTCACTTTGCCACTGGATTCAAGCAAGCCTGGCTGATGACGGCTGAAATGGCAGAAACCGGTCCTAGGATGCTTGTTTCCGGTCCAGGGAAGACATGGCTTGGCAGTTCGGGCTGGACTGTTCCCATGAGGCACAGGGTCAGACTGATTTGCATATGGCCATGTCTGAACTGGGGTGGTGGAGTGAGCTAAAGAATGATGATGGATTAAACCCAGATCAGTTGACTGGGGGTGAGTGTTTGATTGGCTCAAGCGTTCCGTCCATCATCCCCTTTTGTATCGCTTTGGTCGCCCTAAGTTGGCGGGGGTATGCCCAGACGTGGGTCCCTTGCTCACTTTGCCACTGGATTCAAGCAAGCCTGGCTGATGACGGCTGAAATGCCAGAAACTGGTCCTAGGATGCTTGTTTCCGGTCCAGGGAAGACATGGCTTGGCAGTTCGGGCTGGACTGTTCCCATGAGGCACAGGGTCAGACTGATTTGCATATGGCCATGTCTGAACTGGGGTGGTGGAGTGAGCTAAAGAATGATGATGGATTAAACCCAGATCAGTTGACTGGGGGTGAGTGTTTGATTGGCTCAAGCGTTCCGTCCATCATCCCCTTTTGTATCGCTTGGGTTCCTACATCTGGCATGGGAATGCCCGCAGATACAGGAGTACTGGGTGCAGATATTTGAAGCTGTTGGGCAGATGACAGATATCGCGCTGGATGTTGATCCCTTGCTAGCACTGCTGGGCTATACCGCGCAAATACCTAGGACGTATCATAAGTTCATAGCCATATCGTTTCTATTGGCCAAACGTAGGGTAGCGTCGAATGCTCCGCAGGATCTTCAAGTGGATCCCCACCGAAACAAGAAAAACAGTCACCCAGGCCCTCGTCACCAGCAGGCTGGACTACGGAAACGCCCTCTACGCAGGAACGACGGCTAAGCTCCTGAGACGGCTGCAACGCATCCAGAACGCCTCTGCACGTCTTATCCTCGACATCCCCCGACGCAGCCACATCACACCCCACCTGAGAGACCTGCACTGGCTCCCTGTCAACAAGAGGATAACCTTCAAGCTCCTCACCCATGCACACAAAGCACTCCACAACTCCGGACCAGCCTACCTCAACAGACGACTCAGCTTCTACACCCCCACCCGCCAGCTCCGCTCGACCAGCCTCGCCCTCGCCACAGTCCTCCGCATCCGGAAAACAACCGCCGGCGGCAGATCCGTCTCCCACCTCGCCGCCAAGACCTGGAACACCCTCCCCACCAACCTCCGACAGACCCAAGACCTACTGGCCTTCAGAAGACTCCTCAAGACCTGGCTCTTCGATCAGTAGCAGCACCACCCCCCTCTTCCCCCAGCGCCTTGAGACCCTCGCGGGTATGTAGTGCGCTTTATAAGTGACATGATTGATTGATTGATTGATAGATGGGGAAGGGGGAGAGCCCCGAAATTCAAGGAGTGGCTAGATGATTTACTTTATTGTCAGGGGCAATTAACAACCTATGCAGAAACACTCCCACGTGCTGTTGTATTCCTCTTAGGTCGTTCATAAACGGGCTTTCCAGTATCATGTCTTTATATAGGCACAATTCGCCCTGCACTTATATAGGCATAAAATCCCAGCCCTTATTTAGGCATTAAACCGTGCACTCCAAATACAGGCATGGTCTCTGACATCCGTCCACCCTAACGTCACAACGAGTTCATGAAGAACAGACCCTTAGGCTGCGGGAGTTTCCCTAGCCCAGGACTATTGATTTCTTCAAGGACTCATATATTATGCATGAACCATTATTCCTTAGGGGTTCATTCATGACGTCTTTTGCTGTCCGACTCACGTCAATACTAACATTCTTAGGTACTCTCAGGTATAAATATACCTTCCCTAGCCCTTGTAAACTAGAGGAGACCTCGACTTCAGAGGAGCCCGTTTCCCGGCCTGACGCACTGAGAAGACGCTGTCATCCCTGCACGCAGAGAGTCCAGCTTCCAGTGATCTGACTTCCCTTGCGGGGTGTTGGAGTTCGAGTCTGGCAAAGAGATTCCTACCGCTCTCATTCTTCAGGTATGGAGCTGACAAGAACCTAGAGGGACTCTTGGCATACTAGGCATACTAGGCATACTAGGCTTAACCTACTCTTAGTATACCATAGTAAGGAATACTTCACCTACTTCATACCTCTCCCTACACCTAGGTCAGGTTAGGTACATTGGGGTAGAACTAGATTAGAAACGCATCGTATGAGTACTCGCATTTTTAGTCTGTGTTATTTATGTAAAGGCATATGTACTAAAAGATAATGCTCTCGCAGTATTATTTATTTCTACTGCTCACACTGTACATTATTTATCTCGCATACTGTCTTGTGATCGTAACAGCACATTTTACTTACACCAGAAACAAGACTGTTCAATAAATCTTTTATTGAAATGCCCGTCTGTTCTTTCTGTGTAACTTGGAGAAAACTAAGCATGCACGACTGAGCTGAGTGAAATAGTTATCTATTGTTTCCACGACTCTGGGCACGTTCTGATTCTAAAGGGAAACAAAGTGGTCATGTTTTGCAGCTGCCAGAAACTACTCCCTTCTTGTTGTCAAAGAGTTTCTAGTGGCCTCTGAGCTAGCTGGCACAAGTAATTAAGTTTAATATACTCGATAGGGACATACTGACCTTAGTCCTATGTCAAACCTATAGGATATATTATTCCAATGCGCAGAGCCTATTAGGGAAATAGGAGCTACACTACTGGCGCCCAACGGTTTGGTAAGGCGGTAATTCAACGTTAGATACTGAGTAACTCAGCCGTGCTTTTTTCTCTCAGAGACCCCTACCCATATACTCCAAAAGACGTCTGGAGTGGGCAGGGTTAAGTATCCACCACGGCTACATAGGGAAACACCCTATATATTAGCTGTTTGGTTTGCTCAACGTTGAAGGTTTACAGTGTTCCAAAATATTGTGCACCTAATCTTTGTTTCCTTGAAACTTGTTCTACATTTTTCAAACAACAAAATGCCTGACTCCGACAATGAAACCGGAAACGGTGAAGCTGCGGCTGGTCCAGCCCAAGCAGCAGTTTTTAACATTACAGGTTTAAATGAAACCTAGGAGGGTGTCATAAACATTGCTCCAAACTTAAGAAGAGCCAACACTCTAAAACTTATAAAACATGGCCTACCACCAAGAGGAGGTAGAGCAGTTTTCGTGATAGAGGCACATGAATCCTTTCAGACAGAGGTATTCTATTCATGGGTAATATTTCCTGAATCCAATTCAGTAACACATATGTTTCACTTCTACAAAGAAGATGATCCACCAGAGGAATACATTCCTTTCGAGGATATTGAGATTTCATTAACATATCAGGAGCATCAGCTCTGGTTTAAAGGCGCCCTAAAACATCACAAAAACATTACTAGGCTCGGTCCACTAGGTAGACCAGGAGCAACATGGCCGATTCTAGCCGGCTACACACCTCATCCTGACATTGAAGAGATGTCAGACGAGGATTTACTTACTCAACTCACAGAGTTAATAAAAATTTACAGACAATTGGTCCAATATGTCATGCGGACTTTCACAGTCCAGCAACCATTAACAATTCCAAATCAAACTCCTCAACAGGGGAATACACTAAAAATTACACCACAGACTCTATACGCAGTCATGGGTAAAATGCCCACAAAACGTGAGCAATTTCCATTCTGGATAGCTCAAAAAATTACTCAAATCGAAGCAGTATTTCCAAATACTAGCCCGTATGAGAAACACAGAATACTAACAATCAGTTTACCAATGGGGATCACACCACAACTGGAAGACTGCACCACATGGGGCTCAGTCTTTGCTGCCATCTATACTAAAACACATGGCATTCCGTCAATTGCGGTAATACCTGATGTCCTGAAACAAATTCAAAACGAATACGGGGCAGAGCCTGCTCTAAATTTAGGTATGAAATTACTGAAAAATTTCGACCAGGTCTCAAAAATAATATTATCTAATATTAAAGGGGAGGCAGCAGCAGTGGCGATCCGCCAAAAATTAAGGGAATTTGATGTTACAGAACATCAAACTGAGCTACCAGAATAATTGAACAATCTTATGCAGAATTAGGCAGAGATAGTTTGGGTGGAAGACCAGTGAAGCCGAAGCTATCTGAAAGTCCTGAGAAGGACTCTATTAAACAAACTTCTACATCTTCTAAAAAGAAGTGGGAGTCTACTAAACAAAAATCAAATGAGAAACGTTCTCAATCCCGAGGTAGGTCTCCTCAAAAGGAGCCCTCTGAAAGGAGGTATAACCTCAGGAATAGGGATAATTTGAGAAAACCTGACAGGTATCAAGATACTGATACACGTTCCTCTCGTCTCTTTCAGATCTCATCACAGACTTCGGAAAGAAGAGGACGATCGGAACATAGAGAAGAACGCGTGAAATCGAAAGACGACAAACACGCTCCAAAAACTAAAGCAAAACCTCAATTCTCCAAAAGAAAGTAGCAGGTCTAAAGATCAGACATGCCGAGAATACTGAGAACACAACTCAAGAACGGAGAATGGGCTCAGACAATGCTGGACAGTGCAGCAGAAGTCACAAAAGTTCACCAGAACCTGAAGGAACTTCTGGAGATAGTGGACTTGAATGAGTACATTACAGTCGAGACTGTAGACACCAGGGTTAGTACTCCACAAAAGTTATATGAAATAACACTCCGGATGGAGGGAGACAAACCTAGACAGGTGAAAGCACTTTTTGGGGAAAGACTATCAAGGGGCTATGACATACTTCTAGCAGAAAAGGACTGGCCACCACAATTTGTCAAGGGAGTGCCCACATGGCGAGGACATTATTATGCCTGCCTTTTCCAACCATATTCCAATTCACCTAAAATATACATATGCCAGGAAATGGGCAGTGGCCCAGGCCCCAGCATTATATAAAAATCATGTAGGATGGGATGATGACTCACCTCACCATAAAATACATCTGAAACATGAACCAACTGCACAACGGCAGTACCCAATAAAGCAAGAAGCTAAAAAACAGGTCAGGGAGATCTTAGATCAACTTGAATATCAAGGGGTGATTGAAACATGCACCTCCTCAATGAACAATCCTTTGTTTCCTGTCTCCAAACCAGACAATACATATCGTCTAGTTTTGGACTACAGACACCTAAACACTTGTTCTAAAGCTTTTGCAGTGCAAAATGCACATAGCACAGCATTAATGAATAACATTGTGCGTAAAAAATATAAAACAACATTAGACATCTCAAATGGTTTCTTTTGTCAAAACATAGCACCTGAAAGCAGGTACTTAACAGCATTCTCCATAATGGGGACCCAGTGTCACTTTTGTCGACTCCCACAAGGGTTCAAGAACAGCCCAGGTTTATTCTCAGCAAGGGTAACAGAGTTACTACAAATTTATGACAATGAGGCATTGTCCTATGTCGATGACATTTATCTGACAGACGATGACCTGGACAAACACTTGAACAGGGTGAGCACCATTATACTGGGTTTGGCCTCTGAGGGCTACAAATTCAACTTTAAAAAGTCCAGAATTGCCCATCTCAATGTCCTATTTCTAGGATATGAGCTTTCAAGTGAAGGCAAGAGCTTGGCAGCTAACTTTTAGAAAAGTGTGCGCTGCTCCAACTTCCAAAAACGCAAAAAACTTACAATCCATCCTGGGTTTCCTAAATTTTGGAAGAACATACATTCTAAATTACGCAGAAAGGGTTAAACCTCTCTACGCATTAATCAAACCTGATTTTTCGATCAGAAACAGGACACATGAACACACAGAAATCTTGCGTTCACTCCAGGCTAACATGTTAGCAACAAATCACTTACAAACACGCATAAGTCAACGCAATTTGGTGATCCGAATAATTTCGGGTCAATGCGGATTCACCTACTTAACCTTCAATGAGGGTGAGAAAATACCAAAAGCATACAAATCTCATTTGTACACACAAGCGGAAATGCGCTTCAGTTCAACTGAAAAATTCTGACAGCAGTTCAAACCGCTGTAGCAAAAGAAAGAGCCTTAGCCCAAGGGAAACGCATTATTGTCGTAACCCCAGTACCAGCTTTAGAAGCGGTCACAAAAGCTAGCATTCCAAATGCTAAAGCATTACATCCAAGATGGATACAATGGGTTAATTCTCTTGCTGCAACAGATGTTGAATATGTTTTTTATCCAGATTTAAAAACACAATCATTCCTGCAATATGAACATGAATGTCCTCTGCCTACTGAAATTCTGCCTCTTGATCAGTACGAATTCATAATTTACACTGACGGATCCGCACAACCCGCAATAGGGAGTAAGCAAGCTTACAGTGCAGCGTGTGCAATCGTTAAAGGTCGCATGCGAAATGGCATCTTCAGACCTATGGTCACTAAAACCCAGTCTCTAGGAGATTGTACAGCTCAGCGAGCTGAACTACAAGAATTCAAACTGGCACTTGAAAGTACAGATCGAGAATTCCCCACACTAATAGTGTGCGATTCCTTTTACTGTGTTCAGTCGTATAATGACTATATACAAAACTTGCTTGAAAATAGTTTCAAAGATGCGAAAGGTGGCACAATAAAGCACAAAATGCTTTGGGAACAAGTAGTTCAGTTGAAAAACGAACTACCAAAGGCTCACGTGATCCACACACTGAGTCATCAACGGGATGGCGTTCACGTTGCAGGGAATTCATTGGCTGATGAAGCCGCAAAGGGGGCTGTTCAGACGGCTTCCGTAGCTGCGATCACTCGTTCAAAAACAAAAATAGACGGTGAGATAATGTTGGCTGTCAATGCTTCAAGCAATGGCAGCAGTGCAGCGTTACCAAAAAAGTTTCCACTCAAGTACTCTTATGTAATTGATGCGAACAACGTTCCTTTTGCTCGAATCCCTGGAGTGGGGGATAGGGTAATCCCAAACATGGAACGTAGAGCAGCCTTGATTTATGAAACACATTTGGGGGAGGGTCTGTAACATCAAGGGATCTCTAAAACAATTTTGACGTTAAAAGAGATGTACTGGTGGCCTGGAATGAATACAGAAATTCACATATTCATCAACAACTGCTTAGACTGTAAATTACAGCGAGAGAGCCACCAGACACCATGCTGCGAATGCGGCAACCCAGTACAGACACCATTGTTAGACAGCATTAGACTATCTACGCGCCTCCGTCCTACTGGACAAAGGCATTCCCAAAAATACTGAATTTAGGTTCCTATGGTTATGGCCTCAGCGCTCGGCTGACGCTCGAACTGTTATAAAAGATTTGCGAGTCTTTATCGGCACATAGGCAATAGGCACGCTACATTCTGAGCAGGGTCCTGCGTTTAGCTCTCGGGCTTACAAAGAAGCCATGGCCAGTCTGGGCGTTGCATTGCGGTACTCCTCTCCATTCCATCCTGAGGGAAATTCGGTTGTGGAAAGGAAAAACCGGGACATAAAGCAGTCTATAACAGCTAGGGTATTAGGTTCGGGTGATGGGTGGGTCAAACACCTTAGTGGGGTCCAACGCTCATTGAATAATCTGCCAAGAAGTTCTCTAGGGGGGTCACTCCATATGAGGTCCTATTTGGGACAAGAATGTGGGTACCAGACCTTGAACACGTAGGCACAGTGGTGGAAAATAAACCGTTTGATATCAAAGATCGTTTGGCTGTTTTACAGGAACTCAATGAGTTAAGAACGAAACAAAGCAACGTATTCCTACAGCCAACCACCACTGGGGAAAAATCGGCGGTCCCAGCAAGGCCTGTCTGGATTCCAAAAGTTGGGGATCTAGTCAGAGAAAAGATTGCGGACAAGAAGGAATTTGGACCTTCTTACAGACAACCAGTACCTGTCCTAGCAGTTCAAGGAACAAGAACAGTACTTCTGCCGCCCCTTGCTGGAAGAAAGGAGAAAAGATTTGTGTCCATCGACCTGATAAAACCACAGTATGTGGCCAATACTAAATAGTAGGCCTCGTGGACTCTGACCTAGTAGCAGATGCACTCCTCTCGCTACTATCCAAGAGATTCAGTCTGAAAGACTGATAACAATCGAGAATTCAGCTGTAACAGATGGAGGACTAAGCAACAACGCTATGGAACTCATCCCTCTTGAACACCAAGTAACAGTTCGTCCAAATACACCTGTCTACACCAATGTGGCAAGTGATGAACTGGTTCCAGTGATTTCTACAAATCCTGATGCAATTCCAACAATTGATAGAACTGCTTCTGGCTATTTCATTAACTTTGATACGTTCTCAGAAGATCCGAGTGAACCTGAAACGATGCCAGCATCATTCAAATTCAAGCAGCAAGTACAAGACTTTCTTCACTTTCTGAAAAAGACTTATTTGGTTTCTCCATGGATTGAACTCTGGATTATATCTGGACTTTTTGTTTTCCTGCTCTGGCTAGCTTTGGTTACAACTGTGAGTGTGCTTATAAGTGGCAGATACATCCATGTGAACACTGAAGGAAAAGGCGTGAACGTACTTTTGAAACCTCATAAATCTTCCCATCGTGAAGCAAGAGACTTGTCATCAGTGAACATCACAGCTGTTCCTATACAGGATGGTATAGTGTGGGACAAAACAGATTTTGACATCTTCGGTCCGTCGGAACAATTGAACATTCCACATTTGTTTAAAATCTCACTAAGTGATCTAATTTCGTCCAGTACCTATTCTGATGATTGGGACTTTGAGACTGTTAATGACATAATGTTTGACTTAGAAAAATCTGCTGCATTTTCTAAAAATTAATATTTAGAGGGTTCATCAGACTATGAACAACTGTATTGTTATAACCACTATGATCATCATTATGTCCATAAATCTGCATATCCAAGAAATGTGTTTATGTTTAACCATTGGGAACATTGTCCTACACCACCTAAAGGTAGTTCAAAAACATTTGCTAGTAAATTTCCATATTTTTCAGGTTACAATACATCTGATCCAGAAATGTTTTACTATAAAAATGTAAACAAAACAGGACTGAAAATTATGTTAACAAATATAAAACAGATTTACTCTGCAGCCTTTATTGCCCAACTGTCTAGACAGGGTTTCGACTTTTGGAAAGACACAATAGACACAAAAACTGTGTTGGGTACTAAAGATTGGCAAGTGCAGGGGATAGAAGCTTTATTTAGAGCCTGTATCATCCCTGAACAAATAATGTTTTTGAATGAAACCATCCAACAAACATCTTGTCTTGGATTAGCCAAGATCAAAGAGATGAACACACCTTCTGTACCAACACCTGTACCAACACCTGCAAGTGATAATGATACACAGGCAGTGGTGACAGTTGACAATATACTACACCTCAACAGATCTAATCCTGATTGGAAAAAATGGTTGATCTGGCCCACAGACACGAATAACTGTCAGGAAAGATTCCTGAATAAAACTCAGGGCTTTACTATTCATAGGCCAGACCCAAGAAACGTCCAAAGACAACATCCGGGGGTAGTAACAACATACAGTGTAGGAAAATTATGCCTCGATTGGCTGCATAAGTCTACACTACAGGATGTGAAACAACACTTAACCTTACTTAAAAAGGACGCAGACCTTAGGGAATTCTTGCTTGGACCAAGAAAACCGCGTCAGAAACGTTTCATATATGCCGGCATTTATGCTGCCTATAATGAAGCATGGAAAGTATCACAGATGGAGGCTGCAGAACGAATACGTGAACTTGATCGTATTAATTTAGAGAAAACACTCTCTGTGGTCGACAATGGGTTAACAACTTTGTCCTCCAGAATATATTCATTGGATGGCATTGTATCCTCTGCTATCAACATACTAGAACAAGATTTGGCGATGTTACAGCAAGGCCAGACTCAATTACGTTCTATTGTGTTATTAAGCTGGACGCTGCAATCTTTGCGAGCGGGCTATGTGCCTTGGCGTTTTATCAACACAACGGCTCTGTTTGCAGAATACAATCTCACTGATAAACAGATTGAACTGGCACAAAGAGGAGCAAGGTATACAGTGCTGAGCATTGAAAAACTGGAAAAATTACCATTCACAGTGGCAGAAAAACCAGCTACAGAATGGCTTATTCATGGCAAAATCACACTACCTGTGACTACTTTTCAGTTTCAGTATTGCCTCAGACAAATGCAAGCAGGCAAATATGAAAGGTTGGTAAGGAATACATTAAGACATCTTGGGATTTAGCGTATACATATAGATGTTGGAGTGGGGATCGTGAAGTGTTTTTGAGCGGTACACACTGTAAACGTGCACTGAGCGGTTCGCTTATATGTCAGGACATTTCTTTACACGGGGCTTGTAATGGTTCTGTGGCAAATTTGTCTTGCCATCAGCAGGGTACACCAGCTGCTGTGATTAATCCAATGTTTGGACAACTTTCTAATGGGAGTTACCTCATGTTGAATGATCAGAGTTGCTGCGGCATGCTGCCAGGCATCCCATATCTAGTAACAGTCAACTCCAGGGTCACTTGCTGTCAGGGAGTCGCCTCTATGGCCTTCGCTGAACGTCTCGTTTATAAGATTTGATACTTTGAGCAGAATGAAAGCCATGCTTTTACAGCAAACAGTGCCTTTGACCTCGGCCAGAGAAACCTATGATCTACAAGTAGCAAGGACTTCACCTGAGATACAGACTTTAATACGTACAAACTGCCCTATACATTTCGTAGAAATGATAGGACGTATCTTCAATATGTCTGATACAACCGGAATTGTACATGTATTTAAGAGCATCTGCTCCAGTCTGTTAGAACCTTTCCAGGCAATACTCGGAATCATCCCGAAATTTGCACATTCGGTGTTTGGTGGCATACCATTAATTCTAGCACTTGTTGCCGGAATTATATTTCTCTTCCTGCTATTGCGCTATGGCCAGCCTATTCGCAGACATCACTCCGAGCGAAATGGAGAAAGCTCTCCTTGAACGAAAGTGCTGTGAGCGAATAGTACAGCTATTGGGCATGACTCGTCTACGGGACCTGAATACAACTTGGTTCCTGTCATTCAGACCAATCTGGCAAGATTGCATCTTACCTGTTCTACGATGCCTGCTATGCAGTGTAGAATCCGTGTTGGACACCTGTCTAACATTTCCATCAGCTACGCCAACGGATGTCGATACTCTGCTGGTCCCGATGATGGCCCATGCTCTGTGTTGTCCCCAGAGGCTACCAATCCTGATGTCAGCATTCATTGAGATCTCACAGACGCTTCCGGCTGCTGCTGAGGTACGAGAAAGATCTACAGGCACACAGGTAACAACGGACGCGAACATTGCTGCGGCAACCTATGCTGGAAGTGATGCTTCCCATCTCTGTGCAATTAATCTACTTCACGAGGTGTTCCAACTGACACCAACTACAGTGGATGATGTTTTGTCTATAGAAATAGATGATCTCATGTTTACACCAGACCCGTAAACTGACTCTGATTCAGCATACAGTGTTCCAGAGATGCAGTAACAATTTGGCCTTCATTCTACAAAAACTTGGAACTCTACCAAAATTGAACTTTTTCCCATTTTTCGAACGAAAATGGCACTTCAATCTGCTTAAAGTAGAACTAGCCTTATAATACAGACTTCAAGGTACTTCCACGGACACTTAGTCATCTTGTGTGTCTAAAACAGTTCATTAATTTCCATGACATGAAATGACTTTGATTTTTGAACAACTTATCGATCATTTTCTGTCACATTTAAATATTACTGCTTCTTTCATTCCAATTGCATTTATTTTCGAACTTTATGCCTGAAATGAAAAGCATTTGCTTCAAATGTACAGTACCTTTTGCATTTTTTACTATGTTTTTTAATGCTTTTAAAAAATATTTTTAAATATGCGGTACTCCATTTAATGTTTAGCATTTTAAATGTTTAGCGTTTTAGTATTATCGTACACACGAAAGTGGAGTGGGTGTTGTATTCCTCTTAGGGTGTCCATAAACGGGCTTTCCAGTATCATGTCCTTATATAGGCACAATTCGCCCTGCCCTTATATAGGCATAAAATCCCAGCCCTTATTTAGGCATTAAACCGTGCACTCCAAATACAGGCATGGTCTCCGACATCCGTCCACCCTAACGTCACAACGAGTTCATGAAGAACAGACACTTAGGCTGCGGGAGTTTCCCTAGCCCAGGACTATTGATTTCTTCAAGGACTCATATATTATGCATGAACCATTATTCCTTAGGGGTTCATTCATGATGTCTTTCGCTGTCCGACTCACGTCAATACTAACATTCTTAGGTACTCTCAGGTATAAATATACCTTCCCTAGCTCTTGTAAACTAGAGGAGACCTCGACTTCAGAGGAGCCCGTTTCCCGGCCTGACGCACTGAGAAGACGCTGTCATCCCTGCATGCAGAGAGTCCAGCTTCCAGTGATCTGACTTCCCTTGCGGGGTGTTGGAGTTCGAGTCTGGCAAAGAGATTCCTACCTCTCTCATTCTTCAGGTATGGAGATGACAAGAACCTAGAGGGACTCTTGGCATACTAGGCATACTAGGCATACTAGGCTTAACCTACTCTTAGTATACCATAGTAAGGAATACTTCACCTACTTCATACCTCTCCCTACACCTAGGTCAGGTAAGGTACATTGGGGTAGAACTAGATTAGAAACGCATCGTATGAGTACTCGCATTTTTAGTCTGTGTTATTTAGGTAAAGGCATATATACTAAAAGATAATGCTCTCTCAGTATTATTTATTTCTACTGCTCACACTGTACATTATTTATCTTGCATACTGTCTTGTGATCGTAACAGCACATTTTACTTACACCAGAAACAAGACTGTTCAATAAATCTTTTGCCAACTACTCCCTTCTTGTTGTCAAGGAGTTTCTAGTGGCCTCTGAGCTAGCTGGCACAAGTAATTAAGTTTAATATACTCGATAGAGATGTAAAATGTGCACGAATTGAAAATGTGCTAACCACATGGTACGTAAGACATGAGCAATCTCAGTAGTGGAAAGTGTGCATACATTTTTTTCCAAGGGAGGGAAAGTCAGACTTTGTCCATATGATGTTGGACTTGGTCAGTGTAGGCAAGATTGTTCAGCAGTGTAGACTGTACTCATGCTGGAAATGGGTTCAGTCACAACAATCCATGCAGTCATCGCACCCAGATGTGCCAGTGGAATGGTGTTCCGCCTGAGGCATTGTGAAGTTGAAAATTTCAGACGTGCCCGTTTGTAGACCATTAATTACATCTATGAAACTTTATTAGTTTTCAGTCTTCAAATATATATGATTATCATACATGACACCTTGCATAGATGACACAGGACAGTGTGCTACATGCCTGTCAGACCAGCTACGCGTACTGCCTTGGTGTCTCCATGATGACCCTCATATATGTCTACTGACATTGGGTATGCAAAGCTACTGAACATGTTATCAATCACGGTGAACTGTGTAACATAACCCATGCAATGAGTATGTATTGTGCATGTTTGACAAGGTAGACATGTGAGCCGTGACATATGAGCCAATGGTTCAACTATAGATGACTAATGATTTCAGGATGTGTACCATGTCTCTGTGACATCTGAGATTCATATCAACTTTTTGATGGCTCTACTCACATGCAGAAGAGGAGAAAGTAATATCAGTCCACAAGTCCATCATGGGCACAAGACAAAACATTCCCTGCCACAAACTCCATTAGTCAACATTCTTGTTCTGTACTTTGATGTTGATACTTGCAAAGTTGCTGATCACATCATGTGTCATTGAGCAATGTGAAAGTGGCAGGCTAACAAGTACCATTTCTGTTAATGCAGCATGTGCTAATAGCACAACTCAATGTGATGTGTGATATCTAGTTACATCTGTGTCTTAACAATGTGTCAACTAGGTATGTATGACTCATGTAAATCTTTTTCTTACTTGCTCACAGCATCATCAGCTGACATGGGAGAGTGCCATGGATGTTGTGGGAGCAGAACGTCAGACTGGGTCCAGTGAAGAGTCATCGGAGGGGGGACCCAGTGACGGAGAGGGTGAGTGGAGTCTCACTGGCAGCGGATCTGCAACAACATCTGCAGCTTCTGAATCCGATCACAGCTCTGGTGAGGACTCCCATGTGGTTGTGGGGGACACAGAGACTGCATCTACAACATCAGAGTCCACCTTCACCACCCCTACAATCTCCACCCTCCCTGCTGCTCCCAGTTCCACCGTCCGTGGCCGCAACCGTGTTAGGGGCAAACTATCCTTTGGGCCAGGCACCTCACCCCCGGCACCTGTCTCCCCTGCTGCCCTAAGTGTAGAGACCAATGACCTCCTGAGGCAGATCTCTGTGGGGCAGACATCAATGCTGAGTGTCCTCCATGCACACACGTCTCTTTTGACAGAAATGTCATCATTCATGGACGGCATTCACTCAAACATGTCTGCCCTACAGAGGTCAAATCAGGCGATGGCCTCAACACTGACGGCAGCACTATCTTTCCTCCAGCAGTACCTCCCCCCTCCTATCTCTTCCTCATCCCTATCCCAACTACCCTCCCTGACCCAAGCACATGCAAACACACACAGTCACACACTGCAACATCCACACGCAGCACACAAACACACAGACAAAAGTCACACGCCACACCCGCGCACACTCATGCTACAGACAGCACACTCACACCAAAGGAAGTGACAGCACCCGACACACATGCCTCCAGTGACACTCCGCATACCTCACAACCCTCTGCCTCCACAACCCCTACCCTTTCTGCTCCAGTACCACCCTCAACCCAGGCTCCCCACCTTGTTCCCATTTAATTTTTCCCTCCACATACATGCAACCCCCCCTCCTAAGAAGAGGAAGTATCAACAGGATGTCCTACCTGTAGAATCTGCTTGCCCCACCACATCCTTCAAGGAACAGAAAGCATCAACTCCCCGTAGAAAATCCCTCCGGTCCCAAACCAAAGCATCCACTCCTACACCCCATAGATCCCCAGACAAGCCCAGCACATCAAAATTGGCTAAAACACCCACCAAAAAGACACCTCGCCTCCCCATTGCAGACTCACCCCTCACTAAATTTAAAATCCCTAAATTAGTTAAGGCCACACCATCCTCAGCTCACACTGTCCAACCCACTGCAGCTACACCCCCTCACAATCAGAGCCAACCACTGCAGTGGAGTCCTATACCACGCCATCAGACCCTACCACTGCAGTGGACCCTGAAACCCCTCCTGCTCCCATCCCTCCCAAAACACAACCCAGTCCCAAATAGTTTGTCCCCTTTGGTGCCTGGCATACCCCCAAGATGCCCCTCTCAGGGGAGGTGTCCCCTTGCAGGAATTGTGCTGGCAAGAATGTTTTGTCCGGATGTTCAAAGTCACATGGACACTAACAAGTGCTGGACTGGCCAATGGCCTTTTGTTTATGACGAGAGATATTTATTTTGCTGCTGAATAAAGCAATTTATTTTTTTAAATAAAAACATTGTTGTTCAACAACTTGTTTCAGAGTTGAATGTGTGACAAGTGGAATTGTTTTTTTATATATACAATGATATTAGTGGGGCATGTTTTGCATATGTTACATATAGTTTGTGCACTTTGACAGAAGGTATTTTAAGATGTGGGGTCTTCATTTCATGATTGTCATTGCCAAATTATGTATTGGAGTGTGAAATGCATCACAAGGTCTTTCTTTTGTTAGCAAATAAGAGTGGTGTTATCCTGCAATGTTTCTGTGTGTGTTGTGGTGGACTTATGCATTCACTGTGTGATAACACATATGTGTGTTTCTCATTATTCCTGGTCTAGCATCAAATGTGCTATTCCCATAGCATTTCACATGCTGACTGTAACTACCTGATGATGAAAATCCCCCAACCTGCATACACAACATGCTATTGACCCATGTTCTGATTGTGATCACAATGATGCTCAGGCACTCAAAATATAATTTACACAAATCTGTGATCATCTCTTGACATGGCATGTATGTTTTTACTGACCAAATGTTTTGTAGTTAAATGAACGATGCTGCAGATCAATGTTGTGGTATGTAGGTCAGACTGTCCAGTTGTGACTTACCTCCCTGCAAGGTCCCTACATTGAGGCAATATCCCTGCACCTGTCATGCACTGACAGTGAAGTTTGTGTGTTCAACATGATACTACCTCTGTAAATGCATGTAAGGCAGTGCACCATGGTGGTTCTGTCACAAAGGCTGACGAGCAGCCTTTATTCAAAGAACAGATGATATTCCATTGAATTTGTGACATGATGTTGCATTGTCCTGGTTGGGACTGTGTAAGTGTGTGAGTCCATTGTGCTGGTCTATGAAGGCCCACATAACCATAGTCTGCAGGTGACACTGTGGTGCACCTGCATCTCTACTCTACCCATCCCTCAAGGTTAGCATTTTTTTTTTTCTGCAACAATGTGTGAATACCTTTCATTGACAATACAGTGTGAGCTAGTTTTTGTGGAAATACCTGCAGCATGTACTCCACATGTACTGATATGATATTTTATTTTTGGAAGAGAAGTTTCATTTTTCATATCCATTTTTAATACTTTCTTTTTACCCCCAACCCAGGTATTGCAACTTATTGTATAGGAGTATTTTCACGAACACCAGATATGCATAATTATATATGGTGGTATTTACCCCAAACACAAGGAATACCTCTTCATGTATGAGAGTATTTGCCCAAAAACAAGTTAGTCATCTTCATGTATGGGGGTCTTTACCCCAAAATCAAGTTAGTCATCTTCATGTATGGGGGTCTTTACCCCAAAATCAAGTTAGGCATCTTCATATATGGGGGGATTTGCCCCGGAATCAGGTTAGGCATCTTCATGTATAGGGGTATTTCCACACAAAACCACATATGCATATACACATAGGGCGTATCCACCAAAAAAAGCACATATTTTCTTCAACATTGCTGTAGGTAGTTGCCACCCCCCATATTGACTGGACATTGCTGTTGCCACCCCTCCTAATGACTGGACATTGCTGTAGGTAGTTGCCACCCCCCCATATTGACTGGAAATTGCCGTAGGTAGTTGCCACCCCCATATTGACTGGACATTGCTGTTGCCACCCCTCCTAATGACTGGACATTGATGTAGGTAGTTGCCACCTCTCCTATTGACTGGACATTGCTGTAGGTAGTTACCACCCCCAATATTGACTGGACATTGCTGTTGCCACCCCTCCTATTGACTGAAATTGCCTTAGGTAGTTGCCACCCCCATATTGACTGGACATTGCTGTAGGTAGTTGCCACCCCCATATTGACTGGCCATTGCTGTTGCCACCCCTCCTATTGACTGGACATTGCTGTAGGTAGTTGCCACCCCTCCTATTGACTGGACATTGCCGTAGGTAGTTGCCACCCCTATATTGACTGGAGATTGTTGTTGCCACCCCTCCTATTGACTGGACATTGCTGTAGGTAGTTGCCACCCTTCCTATTGACTCTGGACATTGCTGTAGGTAGTTGCCACCCCCATATTGACTGGACATTGCTGTTGCCACCCCTCCTAATGACTGGACATTGCTGTAGGTAATTGCCACCCCCCATATTGACTGGACATTGCCGTAGGTAGTTGCCACCCCCCATATTGACTGGACATTGCTGTTGCCACCCCTCCTATTAACTGGACATTGCTGTAGGTAGTTGCCACCCCACATATTGACTGGACATTGCTGTTGCCACCCCCCATATTGACTGGACATTGCTGTAGGTAGTTGCCACCCCCATATTGACTGGACATTGCTGTTGCCACCCCTCCTATTGACTGGACATTGCTGTAGGTAGTTGCCACCCCTTCTATTGACTGGACATTGCCGTAGGTAGTTGCCACCCCTCCTATTGACTGGACATTGCTGTAGGTAGTTGCCATCCCTCCTATTGACTGGACATTGCTGTAGGTAGTTGCCACCCCCATATTGACTGGACATTGCTGTTGCCACCCCTCCTAATGACTGGACATTGCTGTAGGTAGTTGCCACCCCCCCATATTGACTGGACATTGCCGTAGGTAGTTGCCACCCCCATATTGACTGGACATTGGTGTTGCCACCCCTCCTATCGACTAGACATTGCTGTAGGTAGCTGCCACCCCTCCTATTGACTGGACATTGGCGTAGGTAGTTGCCACCCCCATATTGAATGGACATTGCTGTTGTCACCCCTCCTATTGACTGGACATTGCTGTAGGTAGTTGCCACCCCTTCTATTGACTGGACATTGCCGTAGGTAGTTGCCACCCCTCCTATTGACTGGACATTGCTGTAGGTAGTTGCCATCCCTCCTATTGACTGGACATTGCTGTAGGTAGTTGCCACCCCCATATTGACTGGACATTGGTGTTGCCACCCTCCTATCGACTAGACATTGCTGTAGGTAGCTGCCACCCCTCCTATTGACTGGACATTGGCGTAGGTAGTTGCCACCCCCATATTGAATGGACATTGCTGTTGCCACCCCTCCTGTTGACTGGACATTGCTGTAGGTAGTTGCCATCCCTCCTAATGACTGGACATTGCTGTAGGTAGTTGCCACCCCCAAATTGACTGGACATTGGTGTTGCCACCCCTCCTAATGACTGGACATTGCTGTAGGTAGTTGCCACCCCCCCATATTGACTGGACATTGCCGTAGGTAGTTGCCACCCCGATATT
The DNA here is from genome assembly GCA_963921515.1 of Calotriton arnoldi. Classification (NCBI taxonomy): domain Eukaryota; kingdom Metazoa; phylum Chordata; class Amphibia; order Caudata; family Salamandridae; genus Calotriton; species Calotriton arnoldi. The sequence continues at coordinate 2,877,803 of CAWUFW010001308.1, forward strand.
GACTAGACATTGCTGCTGCCACCCCTCCTAATGACTGGACATTGCTGTAGGTAGTTGCCACCCCTCCTATTGACTGGACATTGCTGTAGGTAGTTGCCACCCCCCATATTGACTGGACATTGCTGTTGCCACCCCTCCTATTGACTGAAATTGCCTTAGGTAGTTGCCACCCCCATATTGACTGGACATTGCTGTAGGTAGTTGCCACCCCCATATTGACTGGCCATTGCTGTTGCCACCCCTCCTATTGACTGGACATTGCTGTAGGTAGTTGCCACCCCTCCTATTGACTGGACATTGCCGTAGGTAGTTGCCACCCCTATATTGACTGGACATTGTTGTTGCCACCCCTCCTATTGACTGGACATTGCTGTAGGTAGTTGCCACCCTTCCTATTGACTCTGGACATTGCTGTAGGTAGATGCCACCCCCATATTGATCGGACATTGCTGTTGCCACCCCTCCTAATGACTGGACATTGCTGTAGGTAATTGCCACCCCCCCATATTGACTGGACATTGCCGTAGGTAGTTGCCACCCCCCATATTGACTGGACATTGCTGTTGCCACCCCTCCTATTGACTGGACATTGCTGTAGGTAGTTGCCACCCCACATATTGACTGGACATTGCTGTTGCCACCCCCCATATTGACTGGACATTGCTGTAGGTAGTTGCCACCCCCATATTGACTGGACATTGCTGTTGCCACCCCTCCTATTGACTGGACATTGCTGTAGGTAGTTGCCACCCCTCCTATTGACTAGACATTGCCGTAGGTAGTTGCCACCCCTCCTATTGACTGGACATTGCTGTAGGGAGTTGCCATCCCTCCTATTGACTGGACATTGCTGTAGGTAGTTGCCACCCCCATATTGACTGGACATTGCTGTTGCCACCCCTCCTAATGACTGGACATTGCTGTAGGTAGTTGCCACCCCCCCATATTGACTGGACATTGCCGTAGGTAGTTGCCACCCCCATATTGACTGGACATTGGTGTTGCCACCCCTCCTATTGACTAGACATTGCTGTAGGTAGCTGCCACCCCTCCTATTGACTGGACATTGGCGTAGGTAGTTGCCACCCCCATATTGAATGGACATTGCTGTTGCCACCCCTCCTGTTGACTGGACATTGCTGTAGGTAGTTGCCATCCCTCCTAATAACTGGACATTGCTGTAGGTAGTTGCCACCCCCATATTGACTGGACATTGGTGTTGCCACCCCTCCTAATGACTGGACATTGCTGTAGGTAGTTGCCACTCCCCCCTATTGACTGGACATTGCCGTAGGTAGTTCCCACCCCCATATTGACTAGACATTGCTGCTGCCACCCCTCCTATTGACTGGACATTGCTGTAGGTAGTTGCCACCCCTCCTATTGACTGGACATTGCTGTAGGTAGTTGCCACCCCCATATTGAATGGACATTGCTGTTGCCACCCCTCCTGTTGACTGGACATTGCTGTAGGTAGTTGCCACCCCTCCTATTGACTGGACATTGCTGTAGGTTGTAGCCACCCCCATATTGACTGGACATTGCTGTAGGTAGTTGCCACCCCTCCTATTGACTGGACATTGCCGAAGGTAGTTGCCACCCCCCATATTGACTGGACATTGCTGTTGCCACCCCTCCTAATGACTGGACATTGCTGTAGGTAGTTGCCACCCCTCCTATTGACTGGACATTGCTGTAGGTAGTTGCCACCCCCCATATTGACTGGACATTGCTGTTGCCACCCCTCCTATTGACTGGACATTGCTGTAGGTAGTTGCCACCCCCCATATTGACTGAACATTGCTGTAGGTAGTTGCCACCTCCCATATTGACTGGACATTGCGGTAGGTAGTTGCCACCCCTCCTATTGACTGGACATTGCTGTAGGTAGTTGCCACCCCATATTGACTGGACATTGCTGTTGCCACCCCTCCTAATGACTGGACATTGCTCTAGGTAGTTGCCACACCCCATATTGACTGGACATTGCTGTTGCCACCCCTCCTAATGACTGGACATTGCTGTAGGTAGTTGCCACCCCCATATTGACTGGACATTGCTGTAGGTAGTTGCCACCCCCATATTGACTGGAAATTGCTGTAGGTAGTTGCCACCCCTCCTCATTTCTGGACATTGCTGTAGGTAGTTGCCACTCCCCATATTGACTGGACATTGCTGTAGGTTGTAGCCACCCCCATATTGACTGGACATTGCTGTAGGTAGTTGCCACCCCTCCTATTGACTGGACATTGTCGTAGGTAGTTGCCACCCCCCATATTGACTGGACATTGCTGTTGCCACCCCTCCTAATGACTGGACATTGCTGTAGGTAGTTGCCACCCCTCCTATTGACTGGACATTGCTGTAGGTAGTTGCCACCCCCCATATTGACTGGACATTGCTGTTGCCACCCCTCCTATTGACTGGACATTGCTGTAGGTAGTTGCCACCCCCCATATTGACTGAACATTGCTGTAGGTAGTTGCCACCTCCCATATTGACTGGACATTGCGGTAGGTAGTTGCCACCCCTCCTATTGACTGGACATTGCTGTAGGTAGTTGCCACCCCATATTGACTGGACATTGCTGTTGCCACCCCTCCTAATGACTGGACATTGCTCTAGGTAGTTGCCACACCCCATATTGACTGGACATTGCTGTTGCCACCCCTCCTAATGACTGGACATTGCTGTAGGTAGTTGCCACCCCCATATTGACTGGACATTGCTGTAGGTAGTTGCCACCCCCATATTGACTGGAAATTGCTGTAGGTAGTTGCCACCCCTCCTCATTTCTGGACATTGCTGTAGGTAGTTGCCACTCCCCATATTGACTGGACATTGCTGTAGGTAGTTGCCACCCCTCCTCATGACTGGACATTGCTGTAGGTAGTTGCCACCCCTCCTCATGACTGGATATTGCTGTATGGGTAGGTGTCGTACTTGCCTTCTGCGACGAACGCGTCGGTTGTAGTAGTGCTCAAAGAGGTAGAGTATGGGGATTACATGCACGATCGGATTCATGGCTGCACGTCTCGTTCAGCAGGAATTGTGTTGTGGCGCGAATCGGTGCTAAAATACTGCCCTTTCGGCTGCTCTGACGTGTTGGTTGTAGCGACGGATTCGGCGCATGGGAAATACGCATCGTACTTCGGTGTTTGTAACCGGACTTGGAAATGCCTCCGGACGGCTCCTTTCTGTGTTTCGGAGGCTTTTTGTATGGAATATGAGGACGGAATCGGAGTCTCCGTCTCGTTCGGTGAGTAAAGGTTTCTGTGCATCGTACTGCGTTGTTTGGTTTCACCGGCTCCCAATACGTGTCGGTTGTACTGTTCGCCTCCGGACGCTTCTGGGAGGGCCTTCCAAACGACATCGGAATCGGGTCATTAGTTGTTGGTAGCTTTGTTCTTTTTGGATAAATTGCAATAGTTTTTGTAGAGTTGGTGTAGTCTGCCTGTTGTGGCTTGGAAGGCGTTATGCCATCCTTACACAGCATTGTTAGTTTTGGCTTCTTTATTTAGGGTACTGTTATATACATTCCACCATGGAATGTGATATTTAGGCTGTCTTCTGTGTCCAGATCTGTGTAGCCTTCCCACCCAGGTATCCTCAAAGTAGTCAAGTAGGGGACTTAATTTTTGCTCATTTTGTTGGTAGTAGGGACTTTCAATTAATAAATTGTAGTGCTCAGCTACGTCAGTAATAGGTACATATGCTAGTGCTAATAATGTTTTTATTTGATATGCAAAGCTGATATTTGTTGCATATTCTACACTTAGGGGTCGATTACGATGCCGGACGGAAGGGCATCCGTAGTGGTGGCTGAAAACCGTAGATTTTTCCGCTCCTGATGCGGTGATTGCAACCGCCATATTACGATGGGCTAACATGGGCCATTTCCCGACCGCCGCAGTGTTTCAGGCTCCGCACATTTTTTCCTTACGCAAGGGTGGCGGACGGAGCCAATAGAGCAAGAACTGCGTGCGGAATCACGTCCCGTCCACCAACCAGATTACGATGTATCAAACAGCCAATCCCACCGCGGCGGAAATACCACCTCATCGCGGATGGCGGAAACACAACTACGGAGAGGAAAAGTCGAAGCAGAACACCTGCACATGACCAGAGCCGCCATGGATCCTGCTCTACAGGCCTTTCCGCTGCTCTACCTGATGCATCACCAGCAGATAAGACGCCACCGAGCTCTACAGCAGAGGTACGTCCAAAACATATCCACGCATGCAACCCCGGTACAGCAACAACTCACAGCAAGCGTGCAGGCAGGGCCTGCTCTACGATGTTTGGAGAAACATGTGAAATGTAATGTGTGAGGCTCCCTCAATTTACATTAGTGACACCTTCAGGGCCCGAAGGCTGCCCTGTGCTGACTCTACCTGGCACGCTGCTCCCCTCTCCCCCACCTACAAGCACCACTCACACAGCTCCGATCGGGCTCAAGGTGGCAGATTTGCTTGGGGGCTGGGAGTGTATACAATGCAGACTGCAAAGTGATGAAGATGCGTGCCCAGGATGGTTAGCAGTGTCGCTGCAAACAGCTACACACTTTTGCTATCACCTACTGCTACACAACCCAGGCAAACATCCATGCTGGAACAAGACAAGAGGACTGTGCTGGAAATACATCTGTACTGTACCTCAGCAACCATGACTGAAATCAAGTAGGTTCAAATAGTACATATCACCTACTGAAACAGTGCTGATGGCCACAATGCTTCTGGATTCAAATCATTTGCACACAGTACAGTGTCACAACATGGAGTGGTGGGGAGGGTTAAACATGTTCATGGCATGCAGTGGCACATGGATTGACTGAAGTGGTGTATACACGAGAATTGCACAAGTGAGGAGTGTACTTACCAAAAAGCCATAGTGGAGTATCTCTCATTGTGTAGGCCTCAATGGTATGACTGTGACTGCTAGGAATCAGACCAACACCTATTGGAGACCATAAAGTGGAAAGTGACAGCAATGCATGTTAAAACTCACATATCATGTTTGTATCCCTAGCCATGCAGCACAGTGAGAACAAAGGTAAGCAAGAGCCAGGCTGGATCCCAAGACACACAACACAGACATTGCAGTGACCCACTCTGCATACTCGCAAATGATGTGGATAAGATGTAGGTGTACCCTAGGACTGTGAGGTTACAATGACACACTGCACACTGCTACGGCAACAACCCCAACATGTCCACAAACACTCCACAAGGTGTTTGATCATGGAAACAAACAGGCACTCATCAACTGTATCATACATGTGTGAAAGGGCAATGCTCAAGGGCACATACACATCAACACCTCTGCTAATGACAGGACACTCGCACTGTCTGATGACTCCAGTAAGCACATGTCCCTCCATCCATTTGACTATGAAGCCATACCTATCCAAGATGACAACACACCTACACTGGTGTGTACACATCAAGATAGATCACACAGATATGTTGTACCCTGTCCACCCCTCAAGTCAACATGTAAATTGAAATATATTCTCATGATGGAGATCAAACAAATCTGACATGTGTGAATAAGTAGAGCTCATCTCACATAATGAACAGGACCAGAGTGGAACATCACTGACAAGCAGCTCGCCCCCATCAATCCTCAGAGTCTAAAGTGGACATTAGTTGCCATAACCTCTGGTAACACATGCAATATCAACTGAAGTACATGCCAATGGGAAAGTGTGAATTCAGAGCATGGAACCGATGAACATATACACATACATTGTACAGCATCATTAGTAAGGCCAGCGACAACGCTCAGAACATAAATATATATATTTTTATTACATAAACCCAGTATCAGCATGTAAAGTGCAGAACATAAAAGGCAAAGGCCAGTCCATACTCAAGTCCACACATGTGTGCTTTGAAATTTCACACAGATGATTTAAACACAGTCCACAGCCATGGGAATATCACGAGGATAGGGCCAGCAAATGGGCAGCTCAGGCACTGCTCAGGGAGGAATGGGGTGGGAAGGTGGACTCTGCTTCAAATTTGTGGAGAACCGGAACTGGGTGGGGGATGACTGTCTGGGGTAGTTGGAGGACTGGATCTGGGAGGGGGAGAACTGGTGGAGGTAGAGGGATCCCTGGATGTGGGAGCCTGATGGCTGGCTGGACCTGGTGGAGTCGTCGCACGGGGAGGTGGTGAAATGCACTGGTGAGGCTCAGTGGCTGATATTGCATGTGGAGGGCTGGGCCTCACTTGCTTGGGGATACGATAGCCCCCAAATGTTTTGGGCCAAGGGTTAGGTGAGGTGGCCACAACAGCTTCCTTCTCCCAAGAAAGTGGAGCAGGTGCTCGTGGATCCTTCCGGGCAAAACCTTTGGATCTGGCTGTATGCTTGGGGGGGTAGGCTTCTACCCTGCCTCCCCTGTTTTGGAGCTACCACTACCTCACTGCTTTACTGTCCTTGCTTCCTAGGGGGTGGCTTGGTTGGAGTGGAAGTCCTGGGCACAACAGCCCTCTGAACTGGGGGGGTGCAGTTGTGGCACGCAACAGGCCCACGGCAGCCAGGGCAACTTCCTGTTCTGATTCAGGATCAGCTGTAGATCTTGGAGGGCTCTTGGAGGGCAAGGAATGTGAGGTCTGCAATGTGGATGCATGTTTTTTGTGTTTCGGCTTCTCTGTGTCCTGTGATGTCTTTGTGGTGGGGCTGGCATGTGTAATCCTGGTGTGCCTTGGGGATGATGTTTTGTGTCTTTGTCGCTTGGACTCCTGTTGTCGTGCTGCGTGGGGATGACTTGGGGCCTGAGTGCTCTGGTGTGTATGTTCTCTGGTCAGGTGGGGTCATAGGCAGGGTGGTTGCGGAAGGGTCCGGACTGGAGCCGGACTGTGAGCCTGTGACTGTAGAATGGCTGCCATCAGGGTTGAGGCCAAAGACTGGACAGTCCTGTGCAGGCCACCGACGTCAGAATGGATGCCCTCCATGAACGCAACAACCTGTGACAACTTGTTGCCATGATCCTGAAGGGCATTCAGGAGCAAAGTCTGCCCCACAGACACCTGATGCAAGATGTCTATGGCCTCCACACTGAGGGCAGCAGGGGACACAGGGGCTGGGGCAGCAGTGCCTGGGGGAAAAGATACCCTACCCTTCTTAGGGCAGAGGGCACGGATAAAATTTGGGGGAGCATCAGGGAGGGTGGACACAAGACGGGGTGTTGCCGGACGATGAAGCAGAGGTCGATCCTCCTTTGCCGGACAACACCGAGGAGTCACCGCTGGCGAGTGATGAAGTGGAGGTAGGCATTTCTGGAGCGGACTCCTCCAGGGCACTCCTGTCCCCCTCCAATGCGCTGGTCCCCCAGTGTCACTGTGCTCCCGGGCAGCAGTGATGCCAGTAGCTTCACCGACGGGTTCGTGCCCCTCTCCTTCTCTGACCTCAGTAGATTCTGTAGGAGACAGAGACACTATTCAGTGAAGTGGCCGGACCACAAACATGTTAGGCAATACCAACTGAAAAGCTTGAACTCAAGGCACACATTTGACTCTCCATGTACTGTCTGCTTAAGTCTAAATATTGCCATGATCTGCTGATGCATATTAACATGCTTATTGGACAGTCCTGCTCCATGTTGCCTTCATACTGCCAAATTGCTAGGCATGTGTAGGCATTTCAACATCACATCCTATTGTCTGAAGGCACAGCGACATGCCTTCAGCTAAGAGAGCTATACATCTGAATAAACTGTGTGTGTCACACTGGAATTTTGAGGTGATAGAAACACACTCATAGTAAGTTAAAGGAAACTATTGTTAAGTGACATGACATCCTTACATCCACTAATGTAGGTGCTGCAACACACAACTACTTTTGAACATTGGTAAGCAATCTGTAGATGTATCAATTACATGGAAATGCACAATATCAATCTCAAAAATCACCCTGACATGATTCTCACTGATGTTCACTTCCAGTTGATGCCACAGAGACTGACACTTATGCTGATGTTACCTGGCTACATGACAATGCAGACATTGTAGAGGCGCAGAATATCTGCACTCACCACTGAGTCAACTCAGAGGCTATTACACCACACTAGAGACAACTCATAGGTTACTGCCTTGCTCTGGGCTGGGATTCGTGCAGTCTTTCATGCGCAACATCACGCTTTGTACAATACTCACCCCCAACTTGCTGCTGCTGGGCCCTCAGGCGCCCGTCCAGCTCTGGCTATGTCACTGCCAGGATGTGGGTCAAAAGTGGGGTCATGATCCGGCGTGCCAAACAACCAGTCCGAGGAACCAGGCCCAGCGTCATTTCGCAACGTTTTTGCTAAGGCGGCAGATGTCATCCCGCCTCTTGTGGCAGTGGTTGTGTCGACGGTTAGAGACCCCTAGGGCCCGCATCTTCCGAGCAATGGCCCTTCATATTGCCTTCCGCTGATGGACCTTAAGCTGTAGGTATGGGAGACAAGAGGAGACATTTGTAACACTTTGTAGTGGTGCATTGTGTGTCAGTACACAGTGCAAACACATGAGCGAGTCTACACATAATGACGCCAAAAGAAGGATGGCATGCCCACTGTACATGTATCAGATGCGAGAGGTTATTTCACACTAATCCAGACAGTAACAGGCCCTGTACTCTCATGCATACTGGGCTTACCTCCATAGTATCCCTGTAGAATGAGCACACCCCATAATCACTAACCCCTGCCCAATCGAAACTTACCATCTCACTAATGTACATATGTACACGTAATTAACTCATAGAGGATATGGCACAGGGAATGTGTGTCCTAAAAGAGATTCCATGGACTCATCATTATAACTGTACTACAAATAAACCAGGTTCTGGCTAAATCGTTATTGCATGCACTCAGGGCTCAGGGGGAACAAGGCTCAACACCATGCACTTGAATTTGTTTGGCTACACAGACTCCAACACGTATACATCATCCTTTCTGAGATTCACATGTGGGATGTTTCCCAACTATGGAGCTGCAACATTGACAAGTGTGCCATCCTCCCCATAAACTGAAGTGCATCAAGTAGTACGTCATGTATGTGATATGCAGACGACTAAATCAGAAAGCACAAATATAGGCTTGCAGTCTGAGGCACAGAGCACTGTACAGAGACATGTTGTGAGCCTTCGGACCACCCTAAGTAAGTTTGGCATTCTCTTACCAGTACCTCGGGAGCCCCATAGAGCCGGCCGTACTGTCCAAGGACCCTGTCCACCAGGACCTCCAGCTCCTCTGTGGTGAAGGGACGGGCCCTCAGGTTCTCAGTACGAGCCATGACTGGTCCAGAGATGAGGTACAGCAGCAGTTCGTGGTGAGGAATGGCAGGCAGCAGTGTCTCTAGGCAAGTGACAGGTGTGGACATTTCACAGGCATATATATAGTGCCCTAGGCTCGTTCCAATGTGGCTCTGCTGATACCATTGGCCAGCCTGGTTCGCATCATTCAATTGGGGCCAATGCCGGGCCCCGCAGTGGCGGAGCACGCCTACCGCGAGTTGAAAAAAATCAAGCCGCTGGCGGTTCCCATTGGCTGATGGCTATTCCTCATAGGCGGTGACACACCGTGGAGGTCAGGAAGCGTCCACCGCTATCCTGCATCATTCAATTGGGGCCAATGCCGGGCCCCGCAGTGGTGGAGCACGCCTACCGCGAGTTTCAAAAATGTAAGCCGCTGGCGGTTCCCATTGGCTGATGGCTATTCCTCATAGGCGGTTACACACCGCGGAGGTCAGGAAGCGTCCACCGCTGTCCTGCATCAATCAATTGGGGCCAATGCCGGGCCCCGCAGTGGCGGAGCACGCCTACCCCGAGTTCCAAAAATGTAAGCCGCTGGCGGTTCCCATTGGCTGATGGCTATTCCTCATAGGCGGTGACGCACTGCGGAGGTCAGGAAGCGGAGCACGCAATCCTGCACCATTCAATTGGGGCCAATGCGTGTTACCACTGTGGATGCCAGCTACCGCGCCTGTAAACACATTTTGCATTTCCATTCTCGCTTTGCTAATTGCATCACTCATCCCAACACATTAGCATAAAGTGAAATGTGCACCCTGCTAAGGTATCATAGAGTGTGACCTTTGAGTTAACTCTTCACACACATGGTATGTCCAAGAAAAGGAGAGTGAAATGACAATCTTCGTTATGTCTTGTGGCCAGCATGGTATGAAATGAGTTAAGGAGTCGAAAAGGACAAAGGCCGCTTGCACAGTACTAATGTTGTGTATTGAAACATTGAACCTGTGAACACTGTTTGAATATCACTTGCTAATTGACTGTCTAATTTTTGGCCATGGGTTGTCTCATGAAGGGCCAGTGATGTTGACTGATATTTTGTGTTGTCCATTGGACGGAAATCAGATATACTTGTAAGCTCTACACTTTCTACACACGTACTGCTGTGGCATGCTGTGTGCCTACCTGCCATTGCCTGCATATGTTTTCACACATGTCAGAGGAGAGCACGGGGCATATTATCAAGCCCCTATCGCCACCACAATGTTACTTTTTGTGACGTTGTGGTGGTGATAGGGTCAGCTCCCTATTATCAAGGCAGCGTTAAGCCACTTAACGTGGCTTAAAACCACGTTAATTGGCTTAACGCTGCCTTGATAATAGTGCCCCTTTCACGCTAAATTTAGCGTGAAAGGGGTGCAGTGGGTGTTGCGGTGGGCGTTCCACCGCAACACCCATACACTTCGACGCTGCCACCTATTATCAAGAGTGGCGATAATAGGTGACAGCGCCGAACTTAAGACCAGGTAAATCCTGGTCTTAAGGTGGCGATACGAGGAGAAATGCTTCATTTCTCCTCGTATTTTGCTTTTTCCATGTGTGCTGCCTTGTGCAGCACACATGGAAAAAGTAAAATGCCAAGGTTTGTTTATGTACAGGAAGGTGTTCCTTCCTGTACATAAACAAACCTTTTTTTTAAATGCCATTTTGTAACTTACATGTGCGCTGTATGAAGCAGCACACATGTAAGTTACAAAATGGCATTTTAGGTTTGTTTATGTACAGGAAGGGACACCTTCCTGTACATAAACAAACCTCCCTGCTCGCAGACACCCTTGCACTCTGGTGCAAGGGTGCCTGCGTTGGCGTTAAGTCGTGAGACTTAGCGCCATCGCAGGGGGAAACGCCAGGCTGCACCATATCCTTGGTAATATGGTGCAGCCTGGCGCTTCCGAAGTGGCGATGAGAGGCGTTAAGCCAAGGAGGCTAACGCCTCTCATCGCCACTTCCTTGCTAATATGCCCCCACATGTGTTACAAACAAACATCGCTTTGTCCGACCTAATTGCTCATTTTCATCCATGTGTGCATGTATACACAATCCATGTGTATTTGTTTGCCATTTTGGTGAACATGGCAATGTCTGTCACACAAAATCCTTACACAGTCACGATGTACTGATCACATAATGTTTATATTTGTCTGTCCACTGTGCTGCTTATTCAAGTATTGTTGCTCCAGGTGACACTCAGTGGTCTCATTTCATAAAGTTGATGTTTATTGTGGGACTGATGCTTGAGGTCGTGCAATGACAGCACATAATGCAACTCAGCATTGATGCTGTTACCCACATGCGCTGTGCCATACACCCACAGGGCTTCTCACACTTTGATGTAGCAGTGTACCACATGTCATACACATTGACTTATTTTGATGTTGTAGTAGTTAGTATGTCGAGTGAGTGGAGGAAATGAAGGTCTGTATGCAGGTCACTTGTGCATTTAACGTCTTCAAGAGTCATGTATATGTTCTGTTTGTGTGAGTCTTTGTTTAAGCTGTTTCACACACATCATCTTTTTCTCATCTTTTGCATGTGTCCCCTGCCAGAATACGTAGGAGGAGACCGCCTATCTATTGCCCTGTACCAGTCCTGGCAATGATGGAGGACATTGAAATCATTAGGAAATTCCATCTGGATCGCCTCATACTGCGAGAGCTATGTGCTCAGTTGGAGCCCCATTTGAAGCCCAACAGAACATATCCTGCTGCATTGTCTGCTAGAGTCAAAGTGATGGCTGCACTGCATTACTTTGCCACTGGGTCTTTCCAGTACACTGTGGCCAGCACCGGTGTGATGTCACATCCTATGTTCAGCATGGTGTTGCGTAATGTCCTGTCTGCATTGATGATATACAAGAACAACTACATACACTTCCCAAGGCGCAATGAATTGGCATCTGTGAAGGGGGATTTTTATGAACTTGGACGCATCCCACATGTTGTGGGAGCCATTGACGGAACCCACATTGGCCTAGTTCCACCACAGGCACGTGAACACATATATCGAAATTGCAAGCATTACCACTCCATTAATGTGCAAGTGGTATGCCAAGCGGATCAGATCATTTCACATGGTTGTGCAAAGTATCCCGGTTCGGCACATGACTCTTACATTCTGCAGAACAGCAGCATACCACAATTGATGTCAAATCTTCACCCAGAGCGTGCCTGGCTTGTTGGTGAGTGGGCTGTGTCAATGAGTGTGATGTATGTGTGACATGCTGCTCTCCTCACATATTACTGTTACATTGATTGTCTGTGTTTCTCACAACTAGGTGACTCAGGGTATCCCAATCGCCCGTGGTTGCTGACCCCACTGCGGAATCCAACTACGCCTGGGGAAGTCCACTTCAATGATGCTCATGGGAGGACACGTCGTGTGGTGGAGCGCACTTTTGGACTTCTAAAGTCTAGATTTAAGTGTTGGACAAGAGTGGTGGTGCACTTCTATACTCACCCCAGAAGGTGTGTCAGATAGTAGTCGCCTGCTGCATGCTCCACAACCTAGCCTTGCGCAAAAAGGTCCCCCTGATTCAGGACGATGATGAGCAGCAGCAGCCCCCCGCTGCAAACCCACACATGCCCAGTGACGATGATAGTGGTGAGGAAGGTCTTGACCTGCGTGAACAGCTCATCGCCAACTACTTCCATTGAGTGTAAGTTAGCATTGATCAACTTTGACTGTGTCTGTGCGCTATGATGTTGTCTCCCAAACTTTGTGGATTGTTGCAGGGATTCTGCCCACATACAGAACTATGCACAGGATTATAGGACTTGGGCAGGCAGGGACTGAGTCATCCGACCACCTGTGTACCCATTAGCACAGGACCAAATAGCTATCGTGCCTCAGTAGCTCTCCTACTCGCTGACAGTGAAACAAGCGCTTATTCAACACATAACACAACACTGTCACATCCCTCTGGAATCACGGTAACAAGACACACCCTGTCGCCCTCACTCTTATACTTCTCCACAATAATATCAGTTGAATTCAAGAAACGTCTCTAAATGTTTATTTCAAATAACGTGTCCTAACATGCAGTATACGTGCCACAACAAGCAGATTAATGCATCATACAAAAACAGTCAGCATAGAAACATGTCCAGATGTCATGAAGGGAGAAGTCATAATAATAAGCCCTCATGAGGAAGACCTACTGGCCTATCCTCCCTCCCCTTGCTACAAGAAGTCATGTAAAGTATCCCAAAAGCCCTCTGGGCTTTGTCAGCAGAGCCCATTCCTCAGCCCATAGATGGTGAAATGTACTGTACTCCAGGACAGCGCAGAGAACAAGCTCTGCGGACAGTTCTCATGTGAAAGACATAAACGAAGCAACTTGCAAAACAACAAAGCCATGTATTAATGTGCACTACAGCTGCATAATGGAAGCCGGGCTCGTACTAGGCGACAATGTCCACAACGGCCATATAACAGACTACCCTTGCTCAGGTCTGTGGAACCAAGCGAAACAGACCACAAAGGTAAGCAGAGTCAAAGCGAATGCAGACAGGTCCAAAGTTTGTGATCAATCTGATTAAATTTCAGAAGGAGGCGAGAAAAGGTCAAACAATATTGATTTAGTTCCAAACATTTGCGGATGCTGGTAAGTGGTTACTAATCCAAGAAAGTACTTGCAGCTTCGTAGGCAATCAGTTCCAATTAACGATCAGAATCAGCTTCAGCAAACAGGACCGCCATCCAATCCAGTAATATGAAGGAACAGATGTGCTCCTCGAACCCCGTGGATGAAAGGAGCATTTCAGGGCAAGCGGGAAGAGGTTCGATGTAGGCATGGCACAGGAGACGTTGCGCAAACGTACATGCGCAGCTGGCAGCCCATCTGCCACGTTGTAAGGCAACCCATAAACGGCGATCCCCGGAACAGTCCTGGTCGTGGGCCAACAAAGGACTCACCCACAGGTCATAATCCAGATCAGCAAGAGATGTGTTGGAAAGGCAGGCATCCATGGCCCATTGAAAGGGGCATCTGCGAAAGTAGAACACAGGTCGCACACAGGTGAAATAGGCATAGCGGAAGGTTAGCCTATAACTGATGCGCAGCACAGCTAATGGCAGACATCCAAAAATAAGCTGCATTTGTTCACTGTACAGTTGCAACTGACGGGGGTTGTGCTGGACCACAGGACGGGCAGCCATTGCGTAAGAGCTGTAGGAGAACCAGCACTCTGCAGAACAGCCAAGAGAATGAAGCGAAACCGCCAAATGCAATAGAAATATTGTATGAATGACCCCCGGTAGTACTCCTAAAATAGTCTGAAACAAAGTAACAAGGCCATAGCCCACAAGTTAAAAATGATATGTGCAAGGCCTTCAGTATCAGAAGTTTTTGATATTTGGTGTATCAGTTCTCCAAAATGGAGTGGGAGAGTCTTGTTTAGCATTTACTGGATCTCGCAGGACGTTCGAACCACTTGCAACTTGAAGGTCTCATGGGCTGATGTGAGAGCACCTTCTTGTAGAAACAAAGGCGCTTTCAGCCTGCTTAACTCTTTGAAGTATGCTTTCATAGTGGGAATGTGAGGCCACAACTAACTATCAACATTCATATATAGGGGAGTGAACAGTACATTGCTACAGCAAGTGACATGTTGTGAAACTGTTACTGTATACCGGAGGCCTGCCTGTAAACCGCAGTTGTTTGTGTTATTAAGGATTCGATGACATCCGTAAGAAAAGGAGATTTAGCGTGGAACTGTTGGCTGGGACTGGTGTCAATCTATGAAAACAGGCAAAATACAAAAATGATACCTTACAAGCCCTGTTTGACTGTACTTGACTTACTGGCCACAACAATGTCCCCAAATGACATTTAACAGGATGTGTTTGGATGCTGGCTCTTGTTGGCACACTGCTAAGGGTTACATTGTGCAGCGCTGTGTGAGTTTTTACCAGTTACGTCATGTCCATGTTGATGGTAGTAGGGGTTGGTAGGACACTTCTTCACCTCCCAGCACAGTTCACCCCTTGGCATCCGGGTAAATGCACTGAAGTTAAAATTGCTTACTTGAAATGTAGCTGAAGTGTTTCACCAAAGTTGGACAGGGAGAGGTACAGAGACCTGAAAGGATTGTGGCAGCTCTCTCAGCTGACAACGATTTTCAGTTCCTTATCTCTACTGATGAAGGATAATATCCAGGAACACATGTGACAAGAGATTCACAGCACTAATCTGCAACAACCTTGGTGAAACACTTCGCCGGAAAGTCAAGTAAGCATTTCAAATGAAGTGCATTTACAATGCTGCTAAGTGTTGAACTGTGCTGGGAGGTGAAGTACTGTGCTACCATTCCCCTTCTGTCCATGGTGATGGTGTTGTCCAATGTGATCTGGAATGCTTCTTGTACAGTGTTGCCTAGTGCTGTGCCTTAGCTGTCATGCCATCATATGTCAACTCAATGTTATTTTCTTGTGTCGTTCTAGGTTCCTCCGCTCTCTCAATGGATTGTCGCATTCAAAACTTGTGATACATTGCAATGTGAGTTAACATGCAAATTACTATGACAAACATGGTACTGACACAAAAGCATAGTGGTGTGAATTGTGTTTATTTATACATGAGTGACAGGTGAGGAATGAAGTTGAAAGTGCTGGTACATGGATACTAAGAGTGGGCATAATTAGCAGAGTACCACTACACGGAATTCTGTGTAATTGAACAAAAACTACATAAACTCCGCTCCGCAACTCTGTTCCATCTCATCCCAATTAATAAAACAGCAACCTCACATACCCTTGATAAAATAACAAGTAACGCTATCTTTACATAAGAAAATGCATATAGTCAACTCACAAAAGTGGAAATACAGCAAGCAGTGAGAGAGGTGATGATTTTGGTGTCCTCCCTAACCTAGGGAGAGAACCAAGCAGATGCCTTGAACACAAAGAGCACATCATGCTGAACGATTCAGTGGTGGTCCCATCCTCCTAGGACCACCCCAAGCACAGTTATGGGCAAAAATACAATCCCAACCAAAGGCCCTGCAAAGCATTATGGGACGAGATTCTAGAGTGCAGTGAATATTATAGTATCCAATATAAAAACATTCCTCAAGGGGCAGGCTTTCCAGGCTCAGCTGAGAGCTAATACTATAATATTCACTGCACTGTAGAATCTCGCCCCATAATGCTTTGCTGGGACTTTGGTTGGCATTGTATTTTTGCCCATAACTTTGCTTGGGGTGGTCCTAGGAGGATGGGACCACCACAATCGTTGAGCATGATATGCTCTTTGTGTTCAAGGCATCTGCTTGGTCCTAACCCTAGGTTAGGGGGGACCCCAAAAAACATCACCTCTCTCATTGCCTGATATCTTTCGAAGCTCATTTTTGTGAATTGGTTATATGCTTTTTAGCATGTAAAGGTAAAGTTTATTATCAAAGGGTTGTGGTTGCAGTAGCTATCTCAGCTATGTGGCGGAGTCAGAATTATTGTATGAATTCCGCGTTTTCAAAGTAATGCATACTAATAAAATAAAAATCTCACATATCTTTAGGAAAACAACAAATGACTATCGTTACATGCTAAAATACATATAATCATCTCACAAAAGTAAAAATGAAAATATGACAAGCAGTACCTTTAGTTATACAATAAATAATTCTATTTTTACATGCTAAAATGCATATAGTCATCTCACAAAAATAAAAATATAGCAAGCAGTGAGAGAGGTGATGATTTTGGGGTCCTCCCTAACCTAGGGAGAGAACCAAGCAGATTCCTTCAACACAAAGAGCACATCATGCTGAATGATTCGGTGGTGGTCCCATCCTCCTAGGACCACCCCAAGCACAGTTATGGGCAAAAATACAATCCCAACAAAAGTCCCTGCAAAGCATTATGGGACGATGTTCTAGAGTGCAGTGAATATTATAGTATCCAATATCAAAACATTCCTCAAGGGGCAGGCTTTCTGGCTCAGCTTAGAGCTAATACTATAATATTCACTGCACTCTAGAATCTCGCCCCATAATGCTTTGCTGGGCCTTTGGTTGGCATTGTATTTTTGCCCATAACTTTGCTTGGGGTGGTCCTAGGAGGATGGGACCACTACCGAATCGTTCAGCATGATATGCTGTTGTGTTCAAGGCATCTGCTTGCCCTCTCCCTAGGTTAGGGGTGACCCCAAAATCATTACCTCTCTCATTGCCTGGTATTTTCCAAAGTTCATTTTTGTGAATTGGTTATATGCTTTTTAGTATGTAAAGTTAAAATTGTTTTATTGAAGTGTTGTGTGTGCAATACCTAACTCAGCTATGTGGCTGAGTCGGAATTATTGTATGAATTCTGTGTTTTCAATGTAATGCGTAGTAAACAAATCTCTGCAATTTCTGCTGGCGGAGTGGAGTTCATTGCCCACAGTTAATGGATACTCAGGGTAAAACACACAATGGTGGAATTCCACAGTCCAACAGAACACTCACATCATTGTGGCAATGTGGGATCGGATGTACAACAAAGTCAATGCTCTGTGCAGCACTGGTGACATCAGCGGTGGCTCATAGAACTTGTTTTGGAAGGTGCTTTACCACGTGATCCTCCGGTGGTCTTTCTCGGACGTCCACTCTGCCGTTTGGCAGGGGAACGTGCTGCAGGCTCAGATGTGCCTGAGAAGTCTGTGCCTTCTGCCTCGCCCCTCCCTGTGGCCGCTGTTGAGGTGTTGTGAGAATAATCAAGCTGGCCACTGGGAGGGGGTGTCGCTATTTGAGCAGCATGGATGTCCCTCAGAACACCCACAAGCTGGGCCATGTACTCCACAAGTTGTCCCAAGCATGTGTCCATGGACCTTTGCAGCAGGAGGAGTTCCCGCAGTTCTTCCACAACCTGGCCCATCTGTCCCTGGTTTTGTTGGTATGCACTAAGGACTGTGTTGACGGTGGCCAGGGCCTCAGTCTCAGTGTCTTCCTGTGACTGTCCCTCAGTTGCCCTCCCACCTGCCCTACAGACACGGACCTGTGGCGTTGCCTGTCAACGACCCCGCACACTGTCCCCAGCGTTTCCAGGCTGGCTGGTGGTATTGTTGGCAACTGCCACGGGGACAGTGTTGGAGGCAGCGGTAGTGATGTTGGAGGTGGCTGCCACACAAGTCGTTGTTGCAGGGATCAGCGTTGTTGCTGCTGTTGTGGCAGTCGTGGTGGTGGTGGGGAAGGTGAGGCCCTGAGAATGATCTTGCACGGCCAAGCCTGAGGGGCCAGGTTGGTCCTCCTCGTCCGAGAAACAGAGAGAATCAGCATCCGAGAGGTCACCTTCCTGGGGGGGAGACTGGCTCGGATCGTTGGTCACAGTTTCGCCTGGTGTTGATATTGAATCACCTGTTGAACTGAGGTTATATTTTCACCATATTCAGTACCCAGCACAACTTTGATGTTCATGTTTTGCACATTTCATTTGAGATGACATGACTTTTGACATTGACATTATTTGGCATTCATAACAGTTTGTCAGCAGTCGAACATGATGTAGAGGTATGTACATTGGGGGATAGTCTCAAGAACGTGCGACAATCATCGCCAAAATGGGTTAACGCAATCACACATATCGCCGTCCATCGCGGGAAAAAAATTCCTTGTCAACGCCCCATTCCCAACACGGTGGTAACATGCGATAGTGACCTGATAACGCCTCAAATGTCTGCGATAAAATCCCCGGGACGGCGATAAAAATCTAAAGCCAAACGTGAAAAAAGTTGCGATGGGCCCAACTGTGAAAAATAAACACCGCGACAAGCAGCGCCAAGCCTGCAAGTCCCACAAGTCAGGCGGGAAAAACCACCACAAAAGCGCCAACAAAAAACACAAACAAAACACAAACAACTGCGAAGCACCATGGAGGTAGCCGGAGCGAGTAAAGAGGACAACCAGAACCCCACAAGCCCCACGGAGGACCAGCCTGGGACATCGGGGTCAGGGAAGGGCAAGGAGAAGAAGAAGAGGAAGTCGCCCTACAGTACGCAGGAAAACCAGATCCCCATTAAGGAGGTCATAGAACACCACCACCAACTGTGCATCACCTCCACTGTGTCATTGGCAACTAAAAATACAACATGGCAGTCCATATTGGCCAAGGTGAATGCAGTCGGAGTGAAGAGAAGGGAAGTGGACGACTGCAAGAAGCTCTGGACTGATGGGAAGCGCAAAACCAAGCTGAAACACGCAGCCAACCTGAAAGCAGCAATGCAGACTGGAGGAGGGAGTCCAGCGACACACCAGGAGCTGGATGAGATGGAGGGAATGGTGACCCGAGTCAGCATTGGGGAGACGGTGGCAGGAGTTGGGGGACCGGACACTGCACAACATGACCTGACCCAACAGCAACAGGGTGAGTAACGACCAGGGACTGGGGGACGGGGAGATGGGCACAATGGCACACATGCACAATTAAGTATAGCACATCTGCGGACAAACCATGCCCAAGAGTCACAACTCCGACCAAGAGCCCAAGTGTCTGCAACATCTCAGCACTGTATAAGCACAGAAGTCAAAGGCACACCACCTGAAAGGGACAAGGGCCAGCCAAAGCAGAGATGAAGGGGCAACACACCCACAATGCTGCACACACACATAAGAATCAGAGCACCTCAACATTGATTACAATATGGTACAAACTGCAATACTTCCACAACAGAACAGAGGACACAACTGCCGCCACTTGTGTGTAGAAAATGGCCATTCGCATTTGGCATAGCAGGAAACTGTGAGATGACAATGTACAAGAACAACCTCACATCCCTGATGGAGTAGAAATGTCAACTGTACCGCATCACATAGGCATCTCCTCACAAACAGTCACAATGTACATTGTCATGCAGTCTGCAAGTAAACTTGTCCAATGCGTCAACATACAAGTGAACACAATGTCAATCTGCATCTACCCTTCACATTGCAGAGGGAGAATCAACACCTCCTGCAGAGCAGACCCAACAACTCTGCACTGATGATGAAGAGGACCTCCCCAACATCGACACCGATGCCCTCCAACAGCCCATGGACAACTTTGGCACCCCTCCTCCAGGAGCAGTGCAGCCCAGCTGCATCGAGGAAACCCCACCCCCTGCACAGACCACACAGCAGGAAGCACCCACCACCACTGCTGTCTCCCAGGACCCCCATGACCAACACATGGCATTCCAACGCCGTGTGTTAGGGTGCCAGGAGAAGATGGCTGATCAGCTGCGGGTGGGGTTCGACCTCATGGCAGCCAAACTAGATGCCATACGTGGGTGTCCACGTCCCATCAGGGACCACTTACAGTCCCCAATGGACACCCACTGTCCGCTCCATGCTCTCCAACAATCAATGGCTGACATCGCTGGAGTCATGACTCTGAACCAAGAACAACTGTCCAGTCAGAGTGGCTCCAGTGATGCCAGCTGTGAGTTGGGACACATGCGGAGAATGATGTTGAACATGGAGCGGATGCAGGCGGAAAGAATGTTTGCCACGGCTGCACACGAGCGAGATGTAGCTGTGATCTTCCATGCCCTGCAGATCCACGTCATGGCATTGCCGCCACAAGGCCTGGAGCGGATGAATGCTGCTGCTACTACTCCATCCACATCTCCGCCCCTGAAGTGTCAGTGCCACACAGTGATGCAGACTAAACACCACCACCCACATGTGAGGCACCTGACACATTAGAGGAAGAAGATGATGATGAATCTGGCACTGTGGTAAGAATGAAGTGGTGGCATTCATCTCCGCCATATGGCCTGTTTCAGCTTGGTTCTGCCCTCTGCATCATGCCCAGGATAAACACCTTCCGCTGTCCCCCGATACACTCAGCGACACTCACCTTGGACCTCGACAGGGACTGCCATATTTGGTTTGGTTACCAATGACACAGCAATCACACTGCGGACTGAAGTCTGCCTCTTCCGATGAACTTGTCAATCCCTAATGGACTCTGGCTGGCCCTCCATGGGGCAACAATGTAAAGTGGGGTTTACATGGCCCTGTACTGCTCCAGCTTCAACACTCCACTGAATGCAAAAAAAGCATCCTGATTCACACAGATGTGTCGTGGCTATGACCAATAAAGTATGAAAGCATGGATGAATGTAGGGACAGTGATTCCACAAAAAGGTACTCCCTGGGTAATGTTATCAATGCGCATGTCTGGCCGTGACCCAGATTGGCAGTGAGACACACATTGTCATTCAAATCAACACTCATCACAGGTGAATACAAGTGGAGGTGCGTAGACTTTATTAGCATATGCGTGTCAGTACGGGCAAGATAAGTGCCACAACATGCAGACCAATGCAGCAGTATGTCAGGAATATGAGGAATGTTGCCAAGTGCTGCTGTCCACTCTGGGGGAGTGCCTCACCCTTCACAGGTGTGTGTCAACCCACGTTGTTGTCTGCTCATGTATTCAGTGTCCAGGCGAATGCAGCCATGTCCACTGTTGTCGTGGGATATGTGACCAGATCTCCAAGATGCAACAAGGTGTTGGGACATGTGCAATGGATTCCAATCTGTTGTGGCTGCAGGTACGCAGTTACTCGTCCATGAAAGCCATTGCAGCTCCGTAGGCTATCATTTCCAACATGAGGTCGTTGTCGACTTTATCAAACAGGACGGCGAGGCGATCCATTAGCAGGTCCGGACAGATGTGCTGCGTCCACCCCCTTTCACCAATTTGCACTACAGCCCAATAGGGGAGCGGTTCAATGTGGTCACTGCACATGAGGAGTTGTGCAATCTCCCAGGTCTAGCTGCCAGCATGCATGCCAAGTATCAAGGCATCCCATAAACGGGTATCACGGTGACACTCCTGGTCGTGGGCCAACAGGGGGTGCACACACATGTCAAGATCCAGTTCAGCTACCGTCCTGTTGGATAGGCAGACATCCATGGGCCACTCGAATGTGCACGATCGACAATGCAACACAGGCTGAATGCAGGTGACGTTGGCAAGGTGGAAGCTTAGCCGGTAACTGATCCGCAGCACTGCCAATGGCAGTGCCCCCAGTAAACGCAGCATACGTGCACGGTATAGTTCCACCTGACAGGGGTTGTGCAAGTGTCTGGGATGTTCTGCCATTGCATCAGTGGCTCTGGTTGAAGCAGCACTGTTCTGACCTGCGCCAGTTCTGTGGATGAAATGCCACAGCTCGGATCAATGGGTTGTTTTAGTGTGAAACGGTTCTACGCCTGGGATGGTGTGGGAGTAAGTGTGAAATCCATTCCATGCAAGATAACTTCGAGCAAGGACTTCTGTGTGTGGGGTGTGTATATGTTGGTCTTCCGTAGGGCTATGAGTAGTGTGGGAGTCGTCATCAGCTGCTCTGGTATCTGTCAGGGGGTGCCAGGCACATGCAATTCCGAGGTCGGTGGTGCAGATGTGCTTCCGCCTGATAGTCCAGACGAGGGAGCTTTCATCCCTGATGTTAGTTTCTCATCTGCTTGCATTCAGGAAATGTGAGGTGGCTTGTTGGGGGTGGGGTGGGATGTGTGCGACTTTGGGATTCATGTTTGACATGTCTTGCATGTGGCAAATGAGCATGCCGGCATCACTGTGTGTTATGTTGCCTCACAGCTGCTCCTCCCTCCCCCGAGCCAATTTACCTGTGAGCGCTGCGCGGTTGCATCACTTGCACTCCTACGGCATACCATTGTCATGCCTGTCCGCGCATGTCCACAAGCCTGACAACGACACTGTGATGTTGGCTGTTGAGGGTGGGCGGCCACGTGTGTGTAGGCCTGTGGGAAGGATAGGGCGGACACAGATGTGGAGTTCATGCCTGGCTGGTCTCGCGCTGCGATTGGGGCTAGGCATTTGGCTCAAGCTGCAGCAATACAGATACACACAACACTTGGCATGTATGAGTCAAGACCCCGAGCGGTCTTGCGCTCCTTCATTTCCCCGTTCATGCGAGCCCGCCCTCCGGGTGCATTCTACATTGCAACATTGTCGATTGCGGACTGGGTGGCGCTGACACTACAACAGTGATACACTCATTAGTTACTTCCTTGCCAGGCCAGGACTGAACCACGCCCAGGGCCCCAGGCAAATCCTTCACACCCCTACACTGGCTTGGCGTACACCGGCCCAGCCCACTCTGCTTACGCTTACAGGGGGGACGACACAGCTACATGACCGGGGTCTTCCCCACTGCCTGAGGTGGCATGGTTGCGTCCACTGTCCACTGTCCACAACACTACACACACCATCAGTATATGTCCACATGGACATGTCTGTGCTCTGCATACTGAAGTCAGTCCAGCACATCACCGCCACACTTGGCATTGTGTACATTCTTATTGATGGGTGACTTGCCTCCTTCGCACATACTTGGTTCCCACCTCTTCCCACATTCTGCAATTGTGTTGCTGAGGGGCCATGCCATTTTCGGGAGGTCAGCTGTCTTGTTCTGCGCTGCCTCTGTGGTAGTCTGGGGGGGGCAGGGGGGAGCCTGGGGGTGGTGGCGGTGGGTGTTGTGGCGCTCTTGGGTCTCCGTGCTGCATGGTCAGTGGCTCCATGACATGTGTTGGTCTTCAGATGTGGCTCTCGGCTGGGCTCCCCTTCATGCTGCAGGTTGTCGTCCTGCTTTACACCAGTAAAAGGCAGGTGTTAAATCCCTGCTGCTAACGCGCCTTATCGCCTGTTTTTGGGTCGCAGCGCAGATCTGCTGGTCGTTGAGAATATCGCGGAGTGGTGTTTTCGTGTGTTTTTGCACGGGAACGCCTACTCTGCATATCATTAGTGTTAGTTGTTGCTCTCATCCATGGCGATATTTTTTGCACCAGCTATCGCTGGGTAACTGGTGATGTCGGCAGTTTGCACCAGCTTAAGAATGGGGCAATGGATCTGTCACCACTTTTGCGGCGCTAAAGTGCCGATAAGTCGGCGATTAGTCCTTGAGAATATGCCCCATTGTTCGTTAGCAATGTGACATGGCGTAAGCAACAATTTCATATGTAGAGATATTGTATTTACAAGGACATGTCCTCTGGTAGCAACTTGTTGCTCATCCACTTCAGTTTATGCAAGGATATTTGTGACTTTTCTATGAGTATCTGTCTACTATGCCACTACTTCATGATTTCTCTTGTTTGGTTTTTTACTGACTCTCGCGGTAGGTGTGCTCCGCCACTGCGGCGCCCGGCATTGGCCCCAATTGAATGATGCAGGATAGCGATCGACGCTTCCTGACCTCCGCGGTGCATCACCTCCTATGAGGAATAGCCATCAGCCAATGGGAACCGCCAGCGGCTTACATTTTTTAAACTCGCGGTAGGCATGCTCCGCCACTGCGGGGCCCGGCATTGGCCCCAATTCTATGATGCAGGATAGCGGTGGACGCTTCCTGACCTCCGCGGTGCTTCACCGCCTATGAGGAATAGCCCTCAGCCAATATGAACTGCCAGAGGCTTACATTGTTGAAACTTGCGGTAGGCGTGCTCCACCACTGCGGGGCCCGGCATTGCCCCAATTGAATGATGCAGGATAGCGGTGGATGCTTCCTGACCTCCGTGGTGCATCACCACCTATGAGGAATAGCCATCAGCCAATGGGAACCGCCAGCGGCTTACATTTTTTAAACTTGCGGTAGGTGTGCTCCGCCACTGCGGGGACCAGCATTGGCCCCAATTGTATGATGCAGGATAGCGGTGGACGCTTCCTGACCTCTGCGGTGCATCACCGCCTATGAGGAATAGCCATCAGCCAATGGGAACCACCAGCGGCTTACATTTTAGAAACTCGTGGTAGGCGTGCTCTGCCTCTGCGGGGACCAGTATTGGCCCCAATTGAAGGATCATGTTTTGCACTTTTCATTTGAAATGACCTGACTTATGAAATTGCCATTACTTGGCATTCGTAACAGTCGGACATGATGTAGAGGTACGTACATTGCTCGTTTGCAATGTGACATGGCGTAAGCAACAATTTCAATTGTAAAGATATTGTAGTTCCAAGGACATGTCCTCTGGTAGCAACTTGTTGCTCATCCACTTAAGTTTATGCTAGGATATTTGTGACTTTTCTATGAGTATCTATCTAGTATGCCGCAAATCCTAGATTTCTGTTGTGCTTTTTGTACTGACCTCCTGTGTTTAGTGATGTGTGCCTGAGTCTCCATGAATGTGTTGTTTTGATGTGAGCCTTTATGCTTTGAGACAATGTGACTTGAACATTGAATTTTGGCCATTGCGATTCAGGGATTTGCTTTGCAGTTACATGTGACTTCATCAATGACACTGTGATTAATGTGACCTCTCAATGGCATTATCTGTGTGTGCACTGGCTACAGCTTATGGAGCTTTACAGTGTTGGCTGACAAGTGCGGAATGTGGTGGTCATGTAGCTCCATGCTGTTTGGGAGGGAGTACAGTGTGCATGAACTGACCACCTACCTGTTAAGTGAAGCAGAGGAGGGTGATGGCTGCGGGGTGGGGATGGTGCTCCATGCTGTTTGGGAGGGAGTACAGAGGGCCTTGCGGGAGTAGTGGTCTTGCTGTCAGGTCTCAACAACCCCCTCCCCAGTAAAATGGCTACCTACCTGTTGGTAGGCACTGTCGACGGTGATGGCTGACACATGGCTGTGGGGTGGGGAGGGTGCTCCATGCTGTTTGGGAAGGAGGCCAGGGTGCATGAGCTGACTACCTACCTGTTAGGTGAGTCAGTGTGAGGAAATGCTAGCCTTGTGAGACATTCATATTGAAAGCGTGAATTCTACATGAGTTTGATTTGGTCTGGCAATTGAGGCTCACTTGTTGTGAACAACAGTACATTACAGTGGGATGTGATCATTTTGTTTGTACTTACCAGCCGCCACTCCCCCATCGATTCCGGTGAGACTCTCGGGATGCAGTATGGCAAGCACCTTCTCCTCCCATTCGGTGAATGTTAGTGGGGGAATGAGAGGGCCGCCACCAGTTCTTTGGGCCGCCTCATGGTTCCTCTGTGCCTGAGCCTTGACCTGGGCCTTGAGGTCGGTCCAACGCCTTTTGATGTCATGCAGTGGGCGTAGGGTGGTCCCTACTGCATTGACTTTGTTGTAGATCCGAGCCCACATCTGATTTTTGCGCACAGTGGGTGTCTGTTGGACCAGGTTCCCATACAAATGTGGTTCTACCCTGATTATCTCATCTACCAGCACTTTCAACTCTGTGTCTGAGAATTTTGGCATTTTGGGATTGGCCATGGTGCAAATGAATGAAAGGTGCAGGGTGCAAGGTGGTGATGAGGATGTGTAAGGTATGTCAGGTGTGTAGATGTGTCAAGGAGTGTATAATTCCTCAGGAGCAGTACCCTCAAGAAGCCCACCTTCCGGCAGCTCTGACTCTGAGTAAAAACACCAGAGGATCAAAGTGGCCAGACGAGGGGAAGGGAATTAGGGAGGGTACTGCGGGGAGGGAGATCTGGAACGACAACAACCAACAGTTGAGCTTTGATTCTTTGTCTTGCCCTATAGCTCTAAATATATTACATGCGCTAAGAACCACTCTTACCTGAAATAAAACAATCAGCAATTCTTACAAACAGATTAAATAAGTCATTAATCTTTATTTAAAAAACGACTCCAATAATGTCTTTGAAGATTTTCTACATGATATATACATAGAATCAGGAATCTCTTTGAATAGCTTCAATAAAGTCTTTGAAGATACTTCACAACATCACACAGTTCAATAAACTCTGGATATCTTTATTTCAAGGTTCTTCTTAGATTTGCATTGCTCATTATGTGCGCATTCCTTTAAAACAATCATAATTGCACATTAACTCCATCATAACAAAATGAGCATTATATTGGTACTTATCTATAATCATCTATATGTATCGCCAATGCATGAATGACTATCAGCTCAATGATTGGCATTCAAAATAATCAGTGCAACTGTTTTTGTAACATCCGTTTTTTCAACAATGCTCATAACATGCAAGCGTGATCCAAATAAGTCCGGAAATCCAAGGTTTAAACTTGGTTATTGAAGAAATCGTTGTCTCCTACCTTTGAAAGCTGCCACTGAGTCAGAGACCGGTATGAGGAATCTTACCGGCAGAGCCGCACACGAACCAAGCAGGAAGGAACGTCCTCGAGCGAAGCTGCTGGAATAATCCGCAGGTCGCAGCTGGGCGTGGCTGCTTATATAGCGGGTGCATGAGTACAGTGGCTGTAAAGTGGCATCATTCTGAATAACACAAACTTGGCTAAAAGCAAAATAAGGTATACAAAGAAGGTTACAAAAGGAAAACAAATCAAATGGTACTGGTGTATATGATCCTTAGGTGCTTGGATCCTTCAGTCTTTGGCAATAACGTACACTTCCTCAGTCTTTGGCAATAAAGTGTACGATGAGCAAATGTAACTTGTGACCCACCTCATTCCTTGGCAATGGATATCCAGTCCTGCCATTGAGATTTCGATGAGCATCAAAAGTGCACACTGCGCTCCGCGCTGTATGCTGCTACACTGTGCTGCTGCCAGTCCACATACAGTCTATACAGGCTAGTACAGGCTAGTCCGTGGCTCAGGAGGATCGTGACAGTCCTCCCCATCAAAAACAGGAACACGCCCCTCAAGAAGGCGCACCAGGGTGGCGTTTGTGAAAGGAACGGATTAATCGGGGATCATGAATGACTTCTTTTGGCGCCCAAGAATCTTCTTCAGGTCCATAGCCTTTCCAGGAGACCAAATACCATACTTTTCCTTTCCTCAATTTACTGTCTTTTATCTGGTGCACTTCATACTCCAGATGGTCACCAACAACCACAGGAGGAGGTTTTGGACGGATAACCGTCTTTGCTGGTTTAAGTAACGAAGTATGAAATACTGGGTGGATTTTCATCGTTTTGGGGAGCTGTAATTTAAACGACACTGGATTGATGCATTCGAGTACTTCAAAAGGTCCAACAAAGCGTGGATGGAAAGGATATTTAAAAAAAAAATGTAAATTCTTTGTAGACAACCACACTTTGTCTACTGGATGATATGCAGGACCAGGCTGTCTCTTTCTGTCAGGAAATCTCTTGTAGGTTATTTTTGCTTTGGTTACGTTTCGCTGAAGTGAACATTAATTTTTTCATTTTTTGCAATTTGGAAGTTACATGCGGAACTTGTGTGTCAGTTTTATTCAGTAAGGGTAAAGACCTTGGATTCCAACCATGGGTGGCATAGAATGGTGACATTTTGGTTGAGGTATGCATTAAATTATTGTATGCAAACTCAGCTTCCCATAACAAGTCCACCCAGGAAGCCTGTGTGTGAGCCAAATAACAACGAAGGTATTGTTTTAGTACTTGATTGACTCGCTCAGTTTGTCCATCCGATTCTGGATGGAAACTTGTAGATAAGTTGCGTTGTATTTGCAAGGCTGTACACCACTCTTTCCATAATTTGGATGTGAACTGCGAACCTCGGTCGGTTGTTATGGACCGTGGTAAGCCGTGTAATCTTACTATGTGATATAGAAGCAAGTCAACTAGAGTAGCTGGTGTTGGAAGTCCATCACAAGCTACAAAATGTGCCATTTTAGACAATCGATCTACAATCACTAGGACAACAGTTTTACCTTGGTCTTTTGGTAAGTTAGTAATGAAATCCAATGAAATGTCTTCCCAGACATGTGTTGGTGTTGGTAAGGGAAGTAAATAGCCTTTTTTGGGTGAATGATCTGCTTTTGCCCTTATACAAGAATCACAGCTCTTAACATAAATGATGACGTCTTTTTTTTCAACTGGGCCACCAGAAATTGCGGCTTACCAATTCTAAAGTTTTAGTACATCCTGGATGACCTGCTAAAGGAAGAGTATGACACCAGATGAGCACTTGTTTTTGTAGTTTCTTTTCTGGGACATAAAGCAAGCGTCCTTGAAATGGAAGTCCATCAATCATAGTTCTTTGTTTATCTTGTTGTTTCCAGGACATTATCTTATGAATGGGCATGATGTTTCTAATATCGGTCAAAAATTGTCCTGACATTGTGACTCCAACAATGTGATCACACGGAATCATAGGTCTTACTTCTTGTTGTTGATCAATATTTGATGTTTCTTCGTAACGAGAAAGAGATCTGCTTTTTATTAGCACTACCAGGTCTGAATGTTATATTAAAGTCAAATTCTGCAAAAAAAAGGGTCCATCGTAATTGCCGGGGAGTTAGTGCTTTTGCACATCGTAAAAATTGTAAATTACGATGATCTGTATACACGGTTATTGGGTGATTGAGCACCCAGCAGATATTGTCGCCATTCTTTAAATGCTAATCGTATGGCCAACAGTTCCTTTTCTGCTATAGTGTGATTCCTTTCTGCTGGTAAATATTTTTTTGATAAAAATGCCACTGGGAGAAGATAATTGGTTCCTTCTTCTCGTTGTGACAAGATTGCTCCTATAGCAGTATTTGAAGCATCGGCTTCAACAATGAAGGGTTTTGAAAGATCTGGATGTTTAAGTACTACAATATTTGCTACATTTCCAGTTGACTTTGTCCCCTGTTTGCTTTTCTTGGGTGTACACATACCCCATATAACATAATAATAATTTGCCTTTTTGGGAAGTAGTGAATTGGGCCCCTTCAGTCATGGTGGTGCTTCAAATGCTAAGAGAAATGTATATAAATATTAAAAAATAATTCCTGTTATGTTTTATTTTCTGAAAATGAACATTGTCAATTTTATACTTACAATGTTGAATTTGAAGACTTTTTAAAATGTTGATTGTTTTTCTCTGCTGTTTGGTTTTGGTATTTCTGTAGAGATTCCTGTTAAAAAGAGTAATATTAATTAATGTGTTTAATTGCGTTTTTAGCTGGGGGGGAGTTGTGGTTAGGTAGTTCTTCTGTTTGGTATTTTAAAAAATTGTTTCAGTTAATCTCAGAGTAATACTTGCCTTAGTTGCAAATTGACTTTTCACACTGTTCTGCTGTTCCTTGAGTTTGTTCAGAATTATCTGTAGAGGAGATATAATTTAAAAAATACATATTAACTATTTTGTTCAAACAAAATTTTTTGAGAGCATTTTTAGTAGCAGTTGTTTTAAAATGCTATTTTACTTACTTTGTTGAGATGTAATCGGAGTTTTCTGTAATGCAGTTCAGTGTTGTTTCTTTTTTGGTTGCAAGGTAAAATAATGTTGAATTTGCGTGTCTTTATATATTGTGTTATTATTACCTTTTGTATCTTATTGGGTTATTTTAATTGCATGTGTATTTCATTAGTTGTTACTCTTTGTATTAATTAGTTTGTCAGTTGTTTTCTATATATGAAAAAAGCTAATTAAGTTTCAGTTACTTTTTATAATTAAAAAAAAATGGTGTACTACATTATTTGATATTTATAACTTTTTAAATGTTAAAGAGTTACATTTTATTTCTGATATGATGCTTGGAGTAGTAAATAATATTTGTGTATTTATAAATGTTTATGATATTGTTTTGTTATTTTTTAAAATATGTGTTAAGTGATTTATATTGTATGTTATGTGTGTTATTGCTATTTTTATATTTTTGGGGGTATGTATTGAGTTAATATAAATTATTTAACATGTCGATATGTTTATTTAATGTGTGCGATATTAGTTATCATGATATTTCTGACTTCAATAATGTTGAAAACGATATAAATGTTTTACGATATTTTGTAGTCGTTATTTGTCTGTTTTTTTAATTAAGTATAGGATGTCGATATTAGTGTAATTTATATTTTTGTCACGATATTTTGGTAGGTCAATATTGTGTCAGTGATCCATTATTATGTACATCAGAGAGCTGGTATTTAATGTTTTCTTTAAAGACATTTCACAAACTGACTTCGGAACTTCAGAGTGTTGAATAATCAAGTATAAGGACATTGCATGTAAAGGTAATGTACGCACTCACCTCTTTTGCCCCTCTTTTGGATCTCATGTTGACACAGCTCTAGTGAATGGACTAAAGAGTAATGCTAGTCAAAAGGAGGTGACTTATCAGACTATGGGCCCGATTTAATTCTTGGTGATAAGGATACTGAGTCACACCAGAAATGGAGTACTTTCACCGTCAAGAATGCGGTCTGCCCATCTTATTTAGATGCGCGTGGACCTTTGGGTTAATCACAGTGGAGACTACCCTGTCTCGGCCATGATTAACCTCCTCCAATGGCCCTGGGGAGCAAGCGCTGTCAGAGAAATGACCACATGTCCCCCCACCCAATTTGAATTGGTGGACATTTAGTCATTTTTAACTTTTTCTTAGGAACAGTAAAAACATTTTAATGCTCCCCGGCCTTGGAAGAAGCCTCAAATCCCAAGCTGTAAAACTGTATCTGGAATGATAAAAGGCTTTTGTCATTTTTCAGCTCGGCGTTGATGGCACTTGCTAATCTTATGTTTAAAGACTTTGCTGTAAAAGTGGCGAAAGGCTGCGTGACTTTCTAGCTTGGCATGGATGGCACTGTGATATTCCTATGCTTGAAAACTCTGCTCGAAAAACAGACATTTGGGGAGAGCAGATTTGGAGTGTCAGTGATGTCTAGAGATCTTTGATACTGCCGGTAAACAGACTATTGAGACAGCTTACAGAAGCCCTCAGGCAAAATGCATTAAACTGTGCTTATGTGCATTGATAAAAAAAGTATGCAAAGCAGAGAGGATGAGTCTCAGCCTTTAGAAGTAGGAAATCAAAGTTCGACTCACGTGCCTGGGGGTATAGGGGTGTGCTATGATGGCTAGGCGTGGTATACAAATATAAGGGCAGTAGTCTCTTAAAGGTGACCCTATTATAGTGGAATCGATGGTCCAGCCCTGCAGCTCGTGTGGGATCTGCTTGGTCAGATCAAAGTGCCCTCACACACCTGGTGGGGTGTCATGCTTCATCATTGGGTGCTCCTCGTCAGGCCGGCGCTGCAATGCCTGACGGGCCTGTGGTCTCTTTAGCGGAGATCTTTTTGATCACTTTACGCCGTATGATGAGTGCAAGTGAGAGGGGTAGGGACAGGGTGGTGAGTAAATAATATAAAAAGGTCTAAGGAGGCCAGAAAAAAGTTTTTTAATGGAGTGCTAGTTCCTTTGACTTAATAAAAACTGTGATGCTATCTATGGTAATATTGTACTTTGATAGCGAAAGGGTAAAAACTAAATTTTTAGTTATATGTAGTGGGGTTAACATGTTTCATGCCTCAGCTGCCCGGTGGGTCAAATGGCATTTCATCAGGACTTAGAAATTACCTACCCTATGTGGTATAGCAAACGGGCCCCTTATTTTTTAGCAGGTGCCCACATTTGAAAATAAATAGAACTGTACTGCGGTGGTGTGGTATAGTAGGGGTGTTCCTACCCCGAAAACAGGAAAGATAAGCCCTTTAGGTCTGATAGAGGTCAACGGTTTGGCTGTTTAAGGAAAAGGTAATCCTTGTGAGGACATTGTCTGGGACCTACTCTCCACTACCAGCCTGTAGGCCAAACCGTTGACCTCTACCATCCTACTTCAAATATTGAAAATGAGTAGGAAAAAAAGGGCATTTGTGACATTTTCATCTGTAAATTTCTGTCACTATGGCCTATTTACAAAAGTAATATACCATTACGTCTGCTAGACCCTTCTGGCTGTGGGTATATATAGGGTTTGTAGGCTGTCTAAAATCCCAAGGTACCCAGAGCCAACAATTGAGCTGCACCATACAATGGATTTTCATTGAGTACCTAGTATTGAGCGATTCATATAGCAAAATAGGCAGAGTGAAAAATGGGTTTCTAGGAAATCTATGTATTTCTGAAATGGGCATAAGATATGGAGTTTAGGAGGAGTGGTTATTTGTATATCCTTGAATTTGTGGGTACCCATACTGGTGTATGATCTAGAGTGTATTTTTCTAAATTGCATCTCTTTGATACACTGACTCACATCTGAAAAGCACAAATACAGCAAAATCCAATTGGTAATAACAGATATTCTACTATTCTATGCTTCCACAAGTCTTCCAATAAAAAGGGCACCTCACATGTGTGGGTAGGCCTAGTGGCCACAACTAGAAAAAGCCCAAAACACAACAAGAAAGCATTGCATTTTTCCACCGAAAACTGACCCTTTTTGTGCAATGTTGGTAGCTCTAGTTTTTGGACCCTGGCTGAGCCGACACCAAGAGAAACCCAGCCAACCGGAACATTTTTTAAACAAGATACTCTGGGGTATCCAGAGTGGGCTGACTTGCATGGCTTTCACCACTTTTGTTTACCCAGAATCCCTTGCAGACCTCAAACTATGACTAAAAAAACACAAATTCCTCACATTTCTGTGATGGAAAGTTCTGGAATCTGCAGGGAGCTACAAATTTCTTTCCACCCAGCATTTACATAAGGTTCCTGATAAATATGGCATCACAATTGTGTGGGTAGGCCTAGTGCCCACAACAGAAAACTGCCCAAAATTCAACATGGACACATCACATTTTTCCATCGAAAACAGACCTTTTTTTAAAGTGGATAGTTCTAGATTTTGCCAGCATCTAGGGAAACCTAACCCACCTGTCCTTTTTTTAAAACTAGATAACCAGAGGTAACCAGGGTGGACTGACTTGCATGGGTCTCACCACTAAATCGCTTACAAACTTCAAATTTTGACTAAAAAAACACATTTTCCTCACATTTCTGTGATGAAAAGTTCTGGAATCTGCAGGGAACAACAAACTTCCTTCCAACCGACATTTCCTAAAGTCTCCCTATAAAAATGGTACCTCACTTGTGTGGGTATACCAAGTACCCATGGCAGGAAAAGGTCCAAAATGCAACATGTACACAGTGCATTTTTCCACCAAAAACTGACCCTTTTTGTCCAATGTGGGAAACTCTAGATTTTGAACCTTAGCTCATCTGGCACCTGGGAAACCTACAAAACCAGCACATATTTAAAGACTAGACAACCGGGTGAGTCCAGAGTGGGTTGACTTGCACGGCACTCACCAGGTTTTTTTAACCAGAATCCCCTGCAAAGCTCATATTTTGCCTAACAAAACACATTTTCCTTGCATTTCTGTGAGGAAAAGTCCTGGAATCAGCAGACAACCACAAATTTCCTACCAGGCAACATTCCCCCCAAGTCTCCCAAGAAAAACAGTGCCTGACTTGTGTGTCTGTAGGTCAAGTGCCCATGACATGAAAGGAGCCCAAACGCAACATAGACACATCATGTTTGTCCACTGAAAAACAATGTGTTTTTTGCAATGGGGGTAGCTGTGGGTTCTGGGCTCCAGCTCAGCCGGCACTTAGGGAAACTTATCAAGCAGCACATATTTCAAAACTAGACACCCTGGGGAGTCCAGGGTGGGGTGACGTGCATGGCTCTTGCCAGGTTTTTTTTACCCAGAGTAGCCTATAAATATAAAACTTTGCCTAAAAACACATTTTCCTTTCATCTCTGTGAGGTAAAGTCCTGGAATATGCAGGCAGCCACAAATTTACTACCATCCAGCATTACCCCAAGTCTCCTGAGAAAATCAGTGCCTCACTTGTGTGGGTGGGCCAAGAGCCCACCACAGAGAAGGGCAAAAACGTATTGTGGAGACATCAAAATTATCTATCACAAAACTACTTGGTTTTGCAAAGGGGGCACCTGAGTTTTTGGCCCCAGGCACGCTTTTTGACAAAATTGGCTTATGCCTAATTGACAACCTTAACTTTTATCTAAGCCCATAATGTATGGTATGGAAAAACACTCATGGCATGAAAAGGGAAATGTCACCTGTTGACTTCAACACTTATTGTGCCATCCAGAGTCCTCAGCAGCCAACCCCCAGTCCTCACACAAGGTCTTGGGGCTCTCCTCTGGGGCCGTGGCTTCTCAGTGGACGTCCTCTCAACTAGAGTCTTCTCCTTGGGGAAGGCATTCTCGTGCTTTGTTCTGCTACGAAAGGCCTCTCCTCTCGCTCCACCACGTCTTGGCTGGAGTCTATGACCACGGATCCCACTCTGCTCACCAAGCGTCCTCCTGCTTCTTATGCCCTATAGCCTCCTTTAAGTTCCCCTTAGTCCTCTCTGATTGGTCCTTCCGTTTGGTTGCTCTGCTTCCTGTTTGGAAAAACATCCGTCCTTCGTTACTTTCTTTTTCTGTGCTGGCTCCGATGGTTTAACACTTTCCTTTTTTTTACAGGATTCCTGGAAGTAGCGGCATCCGCGTAAGTGATGGTGAAGCTCCCTTGAGGTAAAGAGGGGGTCTACGGGGCCAGATATCTCACAACTATGTACGCCTTGTAGCCCCCAAGGTAGGATTCATGATATTTAACAGGGGTGCATGAAGAAAATGAATGTTACCATGTAGCTTCAGTGACAAGGCCCAAAAAGCTGTTTTCACTATTTCAGGCCTAGCTATGCTATGTAGAAAACCAGAGAGCAGATTTAAATACCAATACTGCTAGTTCATAAAAGGTACCAACTAGAAACAAAATGAAGCCCATATTTTTAATAGTGATTAAAATCCAATCCAATGGCGAAGTAGGATTTTTAATGAATATATTAAGGAAAAATTACTTTAAGAAAGTTGCCATTTACCTGACTGAGCTTTCCTGATGCTAGTTTGCATTTGCTCTCCAGCTACTCTACGCCAGTACTCAGCATTGAATGAGGTTTGAGAGGGGTGTAAAGATTCTTCACTGGAGCACACAGTCGGTTGACCTGAATGGGTAGAGATGACTCCTCTGAGATCACTACTCTGAGTTCAATAGAATAAGTGGGGTAGAGACTGCCCCCCTCTGGTTTACACCCCAGTGTCAAATTCTGCATGACATGGCTGTTTGAACCATAGGTTACGTTTTTGTGCCCTTCAAATGAAGCAAACGGAATGCTAGGCAATTCATGTGTATCCCATGTTTGGTTGCTGAAGGACCCTGATTTTGCACTACCAGAGGTCTGTCTCTGGGTTTGTTCCGGGTACAGTGCATACTTCAAACTGTATTTTTGTATTAGATGTGGGAGGACACTAGTATTAAATTATTACATTCCCCACTCACACCCCCAGCTTCAGTGATGAAAGTTTGTATGGCCAAATACCTCTGCCATCTTGGATTTGACATGGCATATTGAGCCTGATTCACAAAGGAAATTTTACACTTTTGTGCAAGTTTGCTATTCGCAAACGTATTTTAGGAGCAGTATCTTTACTACGGCGGAGTCTCAGCACATAAAAAGTTAGGACTGTCTGCAGTTGTAAAGATACAACTCATAAAATACCTTTGTGAATTGGAAACAAATGTAAACTCACACAACAGTGTAAGTGCCCTACCAGAGGTCTGTCTCTGGGTTTCTTCTGGATACAGTGCATGCTTCAAACTGTATTTTAGTATGGGATGTCGGAGGACACTAGTATTAAAATATTACATTCTCCACTCACACCCCCAGCTTCAGAGTCAAAGGTTAGTGTTGCCAAATACCACTGCCATCTTGGATTTACCCTGGCATATTGGGCCTGATTCATTAAGGGAATTTTAAACTTTTGTGCAAGTTTGTGTTTGTTTGCTATTCACAAACGAATTTTAGGAGTAGTATCTTTACTATTGCAGAGTCTCAGCACATAAAAAGTTAGGACTGTCCGTAGTCATAAAGATACAACTCGGAAAATACCTTTGTGAATTGGAAACAACATCAACGGACACAACAGTGTAAGTGCCTTACTAGAGGTCTGTCTCTGGGTTTATTCTGGGTACAGTGCCTGCTTTAAACTGTATTTTAGTATTAGATGTGGGAGGACACTAGTATTAAAATATTACATTCTCCACTCACATCCCCCGCTTCAGAGTCGAAGGTTAGTGTGGCCGAATACCTCTGCCATCCTGTATTTGCCCTGGCATATTGGGTCTGATTCGCAAAGGAAATTTTACACTTTTGTGTAAGTTTGCATTTGTTTGCTATTCACAAATGTATTTTAGGAGTAGTATCTTTTCTACTGCGGAGTCTCAGCACATAAATAGTTAGGAATGTCAGCAGTCATAAAGATACAACTCGTAAAATACCTTTGTGAAAAGGAAACAAATGTAAACTCACACTTTTGCAGTAAAGCAAACAGGACCTATTGAAAAAGTAGGTAGGTGAGGGACTGGTAACCTTTCCTGCATTGGTCAGAGAAGAACTAAGGGGCTCATTAGGATGGCGGATTTTGGCATATCCGCGGTGCTGGCGGTGGCGGAAAACGTCCTTTTCCTCACTCGTGAGGCGGTCCTCGTGTCCGCCATATTACAATGGGCAAAGATAGCCCATTTTCCGTCCGCTGCAGAGTTTCGGGAGCCGACAGATTTTTCCTTCCGCAACGATGGCGGAGGGAGCCAATAGAGAAAGACCGCCGTGCGGAATGACGTCACGACCAACGGACAAATCATGATGCCTCAAACAGCCCATCAGAACGAAGCGATGAAACCAGCCACTCAGAGACGGTGGAAGCACTACTGCGGAGATCGAAACTCGAATCCCGGGCACCTCCACGCGTTCCTGACCGCTATGGATCCAGCTCTTCAAGCCCTTCCACTGCTGTACCTGATCCACTACCAGCATATAAGACGTCGCCGCGGTCAACACCGCAGGTACGTAAATAACACATCTCCGCATACAACTACAACACACAACTGTTGTGCTGAAATAAGGTTCCTGCCTACATCAGACACCCTGGTGGAGACAGGAACATATCCCCCAGTGTACTCACACATGTCCTGCTTGCTAGAAATTGACACCTCCGCATCCGGGTCACCCATCAACATAGAAATCACTGCAAGCTCCCGGTCAGGTCACCGCAGCGGTGAAGACACGGGAAAACCTGCGCACAATGCAGTAGGCAGGTCCGGCACCAGGCATGGGCAGTGTGGGCAGCTGCCCAGGGCTCCACCTTCACCCTACCCACATGTTGGCCCACATCAGTTGGTCACAGCCCACAGCACACTTCCCACATCCATTTCTGCACATGCTGTGTGCTCCTCTTGTGCCCCCCTGCAGCACCATGTAGCAGCCAGGTGTGGCTCGACCTCGCACCTCACACTTCAAAGGGTAAGGTAGATTGACTGGGAAGGTAGGGGTGAAGAGTAACACCCTGCACAGAAGGTCAGGGGATGGACAACCCTCCTCCTCACACCTGCCTTCCACTCATGTGAATCAAACTGAGTAAATTAAGAAATGAAGAGTCACTCTGCATATGAACAACCACTGAACTGTACACACTGCATGTCAAGTCCCTCAGACAGATCCCACACTGAAACTCTGCCACATACACATACCATAGGTCAGCAGCAATGTATGACAAGAAATGGACTAGCCCAAAGTGGAATGCACAGTGCTGGAAAACCATGGAGCAAGCCACATAGCATTTCTACATGACATGCAAGAGGAGGAACATATCACACTACCCTTAGGCCATCAAATCAGACATGGGTGGCACAGTGATTGAAATTTAAATAAAGTGACATCTGTGCAATATCTCTGGGATACAGCAATGCAAGCTATGCACAGGCACAGGAATGATAGCAAGTGTCAGAAGCCATACAGTGACCAGCCCCACATCTGTGTCAACTACCTTGACATGTGTATGCCACCAGCACAACACACATGGCTCATTGTCACACTCCATGACTGTCAAACCCAAGTAGGACCTTCACACATACCCCTCATCTACCCATCTCACACCTGCAACACTCAACACCTGTGAGAAACACACATAAAGGTGCAAATAAGGTCCTGTGAGTTTCCTGACAACCAATTACACACCCTGGTGTGTATCTACAAATGTCAGAATCCCACTCAGGGATGTCTGAACCAATGCT
This sequence comes from Calotriton arnoldi, assembly GCA_963921515.1. Taxonomy (NCBI): domain Eukaryota; kingdom Metazoa; phylum Chordata; class Amphibia; order Caudata; family Salamandridae; genus Calotriton; species Calotriton arnoldi. Next base: position 2,916,830 of record CAWUFW010001308.1, read on the forward strand.
GATCAAAAACCAATAGTCAAACACAAATCTCACAAACAACATCCAAATAAGTCCAACAAGCTCAGCCATGTGCAGGCAAACAGTGGATAGGCAATGTGACCCTAGACAGAACAGGAATACACAACCTTTTCACTTTGGACAAATGCACAGACACCATACCCCAACCCAATAAAAAATTGCATTATCAAATGCCAATCATGAACACTAACTGTGATCAATAGTACAAATCAGCTAACACAGACATAGACACCACACCAGTTATCAAGTGAGCATGGTGTCAATGTGTAGCACAAGGATGCACATGCACACTCCTGACAAGTGACAGCTAAAATATAGGAGGACATAGCACAAATGTGCCCTCAAAAGAAGCTCATGAACAAGAATCCACATTGCTGCATGTGACATTCACACAAGAAATGCACACTACAAATTCAACACACATCAGAATGTATTACAATGCACAAACTACTCTCACACAATGTCATGTAAATAGAACATCACACACACATGCACCTGTCAGTAGAAAGAGCCAACACAGGCCAAACACTGCATCCATCAACAACAAAAACACAACATATGCACATACCAATTCATCAATTAGCCAACTCAGCTGGACATCAGGGGATGCACATCAGGCAAGTACAAGGCAACATACACTGACAGCAGTGAATGCACAGTAAGCAGTGTGTGAATACCAACAAAACCAGTATCACACATATCTGAGTGCTCCACCATCAACTTCCACACCACAAATCATCACAGCACACAGATCACATCACACTCAGGAAGGGTAGCAGTACCTCAGCAAACAGACATACAGCTTAGCCATCGCCCACAGCTGCACAACTCAGGAAAACCCAGATGCATACAACATGACTAGAGGACTGTGCTGCTCAAACATATGCACTGCACATGAGCAACCATGACTGTAATCAAGTAGACGAAAATACCACATAACTAATTGTGAAACAGTCCTGAGTGGCACATTGGTCCTGTACACAGATCATCCTCCCACAGTATAGTGTCACACTATGAAGTGGTGGGGAGGGTCACACACTGGCAAGACATGGGGTCGAAGACATGAGACTGTAGTGGTGTGTACATCAGTATTGGACTGGTGAGGAGTGTACAGTGCAAAAACACATAGAGGAGTAACTCACAATGTGTAGGCATCAGAAGCACCTATAGGGGATGGTATGACTCTTCATACCACATACTATACTTGTCCCAAAAATGTGTCAAGTGACAGCAATGTATGAGAAAACTCACATATAATGTCAGTGTGGCTGAGCAGGTCAGCACAGTGAGCACAAACTTAAACAAGACCCATGGCTGATCAACAAAACACAACACAGACTTTGCAGTGACACACTCTGCATACTCACAACTGACAGCGACAACAAGTAGGTGTCCACCAGGAGTGCAAGGACACACTGACACACTGCACAGTACTCAACCTACAACTCCTACATGTGCCCACAATCAGAAGCACATGTCTGATAATGTAAACAAACAGGCACTCATTACCTGGATCATACATGTGTGTAGGGGGAATGTGCAGGGGCACATTCACCTCAACACTACTGACAATGAAAGGCCAATCACACTGTATGACTACTCAAGTGCACACATTCAAATGTACCCTTGTGACTAAGAAGACAGGCCTACACAAGATGACTACACATCAACACTGCTGTTCACACATCAAGAAAGATCTCACAGATATGACGGACCATGTCCACCCCGCAAGTTATCCTGTGGATAGAATTCACCTCTGTTGTGATACTGCATCCTAATATGAATATGACATGTGTACAATTTAGCAAACCTGACTATAGAATGATTAGGATAAGAGTAGATCATCACAAACAACCATCATTGCACCCTCAAGCCTCAGAGTCAAGAAGAACAAAAGTGCCTGTCACCTCTGGCAACCTCTGAAAAAGTAAATCAAGTAATTGCCAATGTGAAAGTAGCATGCAGAGCATGTGTCACATGAACATATACTGATACATTAAACTTTTATTTAGCAAGGGCAGCGACAAAGCAGACAACATAAGTAACAGTCTTTATTACATAATATCCGGATAGGCATCAAAAGTGTAAAACATCAAGGCCACTGGCCAGTACAAAGTTCTAGTATACACATGTGTGCATGACAAACTGCACAGGAAATGGGCATCAAAAGTACAAAACAGCAAGGCCATTGGCCAGTCCTTATTTCTAGTCAGCACATGTGTGCATGAGAAACTGCACAGGAAATGGGCATGCATGAGAAACTGCACTGGAAATGGGCATCAAAAGTACAAAACAGCAAGGCCATTGGCCAGTCCATATTTCTAGTCCGCACATGTGTGCATGAGAAACTGCACTGGAAATGGGCATCAAAAGAACCAAACAGCAAGGCCATTGGCCAGTCCATATTTCTAGTCCACACATGTGTGCATGAGAACTTGCATATCAAATGGGTAACACCGTCCACTGCCATGGGAATCGCCACAGCTCAGGGGCTACATATGGGCAATCCAGGCACCGCTGTGGGAGAAATGGTGTGGGGAGGAGGACTTGGCATACAATTTGGCTTTAAGTTGAACTGGGAGGGGGATGATTGTTGGGGCCAGTTTGAGGACTGGACCTGGGAGAGAGAGAACTGGCTGAGGTAGAGGCATCCATGGCTGTGGGAGCCTGAGGGCTGCTTGGACCGGGTGGAGTGGTGGCACGGGGAGGTGGAGACATGCTGCATGGAGGCACAGTGGTTGAGGGTGAATGTTGAGGCCTAGGTCTCAACTGTTTGGGGATCCGATAGCCCACAAGTGTCTTGGCCAGAGTGGGAAGTGAGGTGGGCACACCAGCCTCAGTCTCCACCAAAGGTGTATCAGGTGCAGGTGGCTCTCCCCGTGGGCATTTGCTGGACCAGGTGGTACGCTTGGGGTGGCCTTGCCTCTTCCCCTGCATCCCCTGTTGTCGCGGTAAACCCCTCTCTTGTCCCTGCTTCACAGGTGTGTGGGTGGGAGTTGACGTTTTGGGTGAATCTGCCTTTGAAATGTGTTTGGGCTTAGTCGTTGCAGGCACCAGGTTCACAGCAGACAGGGCAAGTGTTTGTGGGTCTTTGGGAGCAGGAGTGGGGATGGGAGTGACCTTGGATGGTGGTGATTTTGATGAATGTGATGTTGATGCCTGCTTTTTGGCCTGATGCCCCTGAGTGTCACGTGATGGGCTTTTGGTTTTGCGCTCATGTGTGCCCGTTTTGTGTTGTGGTGATGGTGTCTGTGGTCTGGTACGCTTAGAGTGCTGCTGTTGTGTGCTGCGTGTGGAGGACTTGGTGCTTGAGGGCTCTGGCATGTGGGCACTCTCTTGAGGTGGTGCCACTGGCAGGGTGGTTGCTGAAGGGACAGGAGCTGGACTGGGAGCTTGTGACTGCTGAATGGCTGCCGTCACTGTGGAGGACAAAGACTGGACAGTTCGGTGTAGGCCACCCACTTCCGAATGAATGCCCTCCATGAATGCAACTACCTGTGCCAACTTCTTGTCATGATCCTGGAAGGCATTCAGGAGAGCAGTCTGATTCACGCACAGCTGGCGCAAAATATTTACCGCCTCCACACTGAGGGCAGCAGGTGAGACAGGGGCAGGGGCAGCGGTGCCTGGGGGGAAGGAGACTCTACCCTTCCTAGGGCTGCGTGCACGGACAGCATTTGTGGGAGCATCCGGGAGGGTGGGCACTGGACGAGGTGTGGCAGAAGAAGAGGCAGATCTGGAACTTCCTGTGCCCGCCAACATCGAGGAGTCACCGCTGGAGTCTGAAGATGTGGAGGTTGGTGTTTCCGGGCGTGAATCATCCAGGGCACTCCGGTCCCCCTCCGAGGCGCTGGTCCCCTCAGTGTCAGTGAACTCATGTGTAGCTGTCGTGCCAGTAGCTTTCACACTGGTGTCGGTCCCCCGTCCTTCCCTGCCCTCGGTAGATGCTGCACGAGACAGAGACATAGGTTCAGTTTAGTGCCATACTCACAAACATCATATGCAAGCAAAGCACACAACTTTAAAATGATACTCCCATGTTGAACTCCTCCATGTACATTCAGCAGGTGCTACATTTATGCAATCATCAGATGATGCATGGAAACATGCATAGTTGATAGTAATGCTCCATGTGGCATTGACACAGCCAAAGAGCTGGCCCTGTGCCTCCCTGTAACCACACATACTATTGTCTGTAAGCATACCTACGTGCCTGTAGGTGAGATAGCTATACATCAAACCATGTTGTCTCTGTCACATATGGAGTCTCTCTAAGGGAACACCACAGATACAAACTCTAAAATGTCCTTTTGCAATGGCTACAAGCTCCTGATATCCACCATGTTGTGCTTCGAAGCACAACTACAGTTGTACATTGGTGTCAGCTGTGTAGATGTCACAATTTATCTGTTGTGCACAGCACATATCTATGAATGCACACTAACATGATGCTCACTGCTGTTCACTGCTAGGTGATGTCTATGACACTCATACTGCAGCATATGTCACAAGGCCACATCTCATCTGTCAATGACAAGGGTCATGGTTTTAAACACATGAGAAACCACATGTTGTACAAATGCAGAACAGCTGCACTTAACACTGAGGCCACTTATAAGCCATTACATCACACTAGAGACATCACAGAGCTTTGCACTGGCTCACGGATGGGATTCATGTGTCACTCACACCCAAAGTCACACTTCGCACAATACTCACCCCCAACTTGCTGCTGATGGGCCCTCAAGCATCCATCCAGCTCTGTCTGTGTCACTGTCAAAATGAGGGCCATTAGTGGTGTCATGCTCCTGCGCGCCAACCTGCCACTCCGAGGGAGCACCCCCAGCGTCATCTCTGCCACGTTTTTGCTCAGCCGGCAGATGTCATCCCACCTCTTGTGACAGTGTGTATGCCGTCGGTTTGGAGACACCCAGAGCCTGCACCTTGCGTGCAATGGCCCTCCATATCGCCTTACGCTGATGTACCTTAAGCTGCAGGCATGGGAGATAAGAAGAGGAAGTTTCAGTGACACTGTGTTGTGTACCAACGTGTGTCAGTACAGGAGCATGAAAATACATAGCACACTAATACATAAATGTTGAGCAGAGGCCATGCAGCATGACATGTAGTACACGTGGATCGAATAATCTCATAGAAATGTATACATGTATGATGATGGACACAGTACATGGCCATCTCATACACATGCAGAGTACCAGCACAGCAACCAATCTGAAAATGGCCCTCATCTGTGATGCAGTATGTGAGTGAGCATGACATACAATACATTGGAAATGATGTGTCGTGGCAGACTCACTGTGTCCAACACTACACACCCCTCAATGTCCTTGAGCAGTGCATGGCTACATGTGTCATGGTGGTCACATTTAGGGCCATGATCTTACATTCTCACACTCTTCTCACAAGGTGTAGTCCTGTCTTGTGCAATCCTCATGCCTAAGATAGCTCATTGAGAAATAGGGTGGTGGACAACACATATGTTTCACTCAGTCCATTTAGTGATGGGTCCTTGTAACATTGGGCAGTTTCTGTGCAGGCCAGAGGGACTCACACTGAGGTTAAACGTGGGCCATCAGAGAAATCCCATGCATGTACAATATGAGAGGGTAAACAGTGCCTACACATGCGAGACTGAACATATCATGGAATCAATAGAAGGATGACATCTCCAACTCACATTTATCTGATGTGTCATAGGTGAATTACCACCAAGAGTGTTACACTCAGGCACTGTACTCTTGTGCATAATGCACACATCACCATAGGGGCAATTTGAAAACTGTACACATCATTCAGTACCCTCTGGACAAAATACATTTGTAATGTCACAAATGAGCATGTGAAGACTTAATGGACTATGACATCACATAGCACAGGCAATGTTTGTTCAGACTTCAAGTGTCTGTGTGGCTCTCTCACAGACATTTATAGGCCCCTGGGGTTGCTTCAGTGGTACTCTGCTGCTGCAATTGGTCTGCCTGGTTAGCATTTTTCAATTGTATCCAATAACCGGGACCGCGGTAGCGGAGCATGCCTACCGCGAGTTTCCAAATTGTATTGCACTACCGCGATCGCGGTTCCCATTGGCTGCAATGGCATTGGCATAGGCGGTGTCACACCACGGGGGCCAGGCGGTCACTACCGCAATCCTGCATCTTTCAATTGTACCCAATGACCAGGCCTGTGGTAGCGGAGCACGCCTACCGCGGGTTTCAAAATTGTATTGCACTACCGCGATCGCGGTTCCCATTGGCTGCAATGGCATTGGCATTGACAGAGTCACACCGCGGGGTCCATGCGGTCACTACCGCAATCCTGCATCTTTCAATTGTACCCAATGACCGCTCCTGCGGTGGCGGAGCACGCCTACTGCGGGTTTAAAAATTGTATTGCACTACCACGATTGCGGTTCCCATTGGCTGCAATGGCATTGGCATTGGCGGTGGCACACCGCAGGGGCCAGGCGGTCTCTACCGCTATTTGGCATTTTTCAATTGTGGCCAATGACAGTGATCGCGGTGGCGGAGCACGCATACCGCACCTATGGACACATTGTGCTCTAGCAATGGCAATAGCCAATTTTCATCATTGAACACTATACCTTTACAATGTATTCTGGCACTTGTTTGCAAAATTAAATGCTAGTGTGACATTCAACTCACTGATGCCTACACATGCCATGTCAGTGCACATGATCCCATGTACTTCCTCACATGTCACATATGATATTTGTGTGCTTGTACACAGATTTGGTGTGTAATGGAGTCTCATATTTGTGATCATGTCAATGTGTGAGATGGCTAATCAACCCACAGTAATGATGGACTGACCACATAATGTGCCTATTTCACTGTGTACATTGCTGTATTCATTTTGATAGTTGATCAGCTTACACACACTGTGCTCATTGTGTAGAAAGGTTGTGCTCTGTGCGACTTAAGCAAGAAGGTGTGGCAGGTACAGCAGCTACGTAGAAGTCAGCAGTGTTGCTGTTTCCAACATGTGCTGTGTCACCTACTCCCAGGGCTGGTGACACAAGATGTAGGAGTGTACCATTTACCATTCACATAGTCAGATTCTGTTTTGGAAGTAGTCAGTATGTACATACTGACCACATGTACGGCTACATGAGATCAAGGTGTCTCTGCATGTGACTTGTGCATTAAGCTGTTGTTACAGTCCAGTCATTGTTTGCGCTGTGTCAGTCAAGATGTAAGATGTTTGTCACATCTCATAGGGAAATTACATTGACATGTGTCCCCTTTCATATTATGTAGGAGACGACCAAATGTGCATGATCCGTTCCCAGTGCTGGCGAACATGGAGGATGAGGACATCATAAGGAAATTCCGTCTGGATCGCCTTACCCGTCAAGACCTATGTTGTCAGTTGGAGCCCCATCTGAGGCCTCACAGAACCTATCCGACTGCTTTGACACCAACAGTTAAGGTGATGGCGGCCCTGCATTTCTTTGCAACACGTTTGTTTCAGAACACGGTGGCCATCGCCGGTGGGATGTCTCAACCTATGTTCAGCATGGTGCTACGTGATGTCCTGCCCGCATTGTTGACCTACAAGGACCGCTACATCCACTTTCCAAGGAGACATGAATTGGCAGATGTGAAGGGTGATTTTTATGATCTTGGCCACATACCTAATGTGGTTGGAGCCATTGACTGCACACATGTTGGCCTAGTTCCACCACAGGCACGTGAGCACATCTACAGGAACAGGAAGCTTTTCCATTCCATTAACGTGCAAGTGGTATGCCAAGCGGATATGATTATCTCCCATGTCTGTGCAAAATTACCCGGTTCTGCACATGACTCCTACATACTGCGTAACAGCATCAACCCACAATTGATGGCAAATCTGCATCCGGAGCGTGCGTGGCTTATCGGTGAGTACGCAGAGTCAAGTAGTGTGCTGTATGTGTGACATGCTATTCTCAGCCACTGTTTATATTATATAATTGCTCTGTGTATCTCACACCTAGGTGACTCTGCGTATCCCAACCGGCCTTGGTTGCTGAGCCCAGTGAGGAATCCATGGACCCCGGGTGAAGTCTGCTACAATGATACACATGGGAGGACACGTCGTGTGGTGGAGCGTACTTTTGGGCTTCTGAGGTCTAGATTCCGGTGTCTGGACAAGAGCGGAGGTGCACTACTCTACTCTCCCCAAAAGGTGTGTCAGATCATAGTTGCATGCTGCATGCTCCACAACCTGGCCTTGCGCAAAGAGATCCCACTGCTCCTGGACGATGGTGAGCAGCATATGCCCCCCCTGCAAATCCACACATGCCCAGTGACGACGATAGTGGAGAAGAGGAAGGTGTTGACCTGTGTCAACAGCTCATCAACAACTACTTCCCTTGAGTGTAAGTGACATTGTACAACAGTGACATTGTCTGTTGGCTGTGATTGTAGTGGCAAGGCATAGAGGATCTTTTTGACTGCTGGCTGATGTTGGCTCTTTGCTAATGGCTGATGTGTGTGGCACAGGGTATTGTTTTCCACGTACATCATGTCTATGTTGATGTTGTTGGTCATTGTTATGTGTGATGGTTTTTGTACGTTGATGACTAGTGGTGTGTTTTAGCTGTAATGGCATCACCTGACAAGTAAATGTCATTCTCTTGTGTCTTTCTAGGTTCCTTCACCCTATCAATGCCTCGTCACAATCAGAGCTTGTTGTACATTGCAATCTGAGTCGACATTGTACATATTGTGATAAACATGGAGCTGACACAAAGACATAGGTGTGTAAAGAGTGTTTATTTACAATAAGTATTTGTGACAGAGAAGTGATCATTTTCAAAATTGTGCAAAGTGAATTTATAAGTTGTCAGTGATGGTAAATGAGACAAATAGAGTAGTCACCACATTGATGTAGTCACACAGTCCAACAGAATCCTGCCATCAACATGGCAATGTGGGTAAGGCTAGTTAACAAAGTCAATGTCAAGGGGAACACAAGTGCCTTCATGGCTGGCTCAGCGACTTGCGTTTGGATGGTGCATTGCCACTGATGGAGCAAGGACTCACAATGAGATTTGCTCGGAAGCAATCCTCTCACAGTATTAATTAATTTGTACTAAAAACCTTGTAATGTCTTTATTAATAATGTGCAACACAAACATATTTTATCTAGAAGATGCTTGCCTATGTGTTTTCCACTAATAAGTAATCCTTGTCTACTCCAAAATGGCAGCTAAAAACGCGGGAATTCTACTGCGCATGTGTCAACCATGTCACGTGGTATGACGTCTTTCTTTGCTTGGAGGGAATCTTTTGCTACTGCGCAGTGTATGCTAAAATGGCCGCTTTAATGTTCTCACATGCTAAAGCTTTCGCATTACTGCAATTAATAATGTGGTATTCTAAAGCTATTAATGCGGGATAGACATTTATAAATAAATGGGATTAGTATAGAAGTAGGAGGTATTCAGTGAAAACAGTTATTTTTGATTTTAATATGTTTCTTCTTTGACTTTCTATTAGTTCGTAAAGTGGGCCTGGGTTGGCTAAACAGCAGCTCGAGAGCCATGTGACCTGCGCATGCGCTCTGAAAACTAACAAAGCAAAGCGATGAAGTCAACTTGGAGGATGTCCAAGGACATGACCCGCTGATCACCTTCAGAGTTCAACTAAATGTCCTATAAAATGATACATTTTGTATATATTTTGTATTAATATTGGTGTGAAACGGGTGGGAAATAAAGCAAATGTATTAATTGAGAGGGGCGGGATTCTAAAACAATGGGCTTAAGAAAATTGAACTAAATGGACATGGTGTGAGGACCAACCCCCTGTCCAATCAGGATTAGTGGGCCCATAATTTTGAAACATTAATGGGAGGTACATGGGCGTAGAAGGGTATAATAGATATAGAATTAGCTAATTAGTTAGGAGCTTTAGAGGGGCGAACAGCATTAGAAGCGCAGATGAACATAGATGCTGTTGCAGAACACAGAGACTGAATCGCTGTCCGAAGAGGTCGTGAGGTGGGGGCGGCGAACTGCATTAGAGGGAGACACGGAAGAACCACGAGAGGGGAACGACGCAGGCGTCATTGGTAGAGAGGTCATCTATCCTGTCCTGAACCTGGTCCAGAGGTCTTGGTCTTCATCCTTTCTTGGGGACCCTCTTTCCAACTCCTTGGCCAAGGGGTTTGGTTTTCACACCTTTAGGTAACTATAAATGCGTAATCTTTAGTTTGTACTGCTGTTTCTATCTTCTCTTTTCTTAGGGACCGTCATTTGTAATTAATAGGTGACTATACAGTGTGCTTCCTCCTTGATATGCGATAAAGTACCATGTGGTTTGTATTTCACTCTGCTAAATAATTTTAGATAAACATTTTAAAACTTCCTGAGTCAGTGGTTATTTCAGGTGTTTAATGAAATTATGTTTTGTATGATCTCATATCAACCCCAGTTATCAAAGGTCCATTGGTAAGTCATTACTCTTCAATCAGAAAAGATAATTGGTAGCAGGGATTTTGATAAAGAGTACAACTGACTCCCACCAGCGGTGATTGCTAGTTAGTGTGAATGAATGGGCCCAGGTGAGTATTTAGTGTATGAATGCTTGTTGCTAGTAACCCGCTGGATCAGTTTTCTGGCTATCAGAGGATGGTTATACTTTGTTGACTAGGTAATGAGAATTTTATTTTTATGAACTAACATCCGTTTTAAAAGTTTTGTTTTATGTTGTCTAGAAATCCCGGGGAAACTGAATAGCGGATGGTAAGTGGAAACCATACTGCAGTGAGTTTATCTGTCAGGCAGAAATAGTAGGACTATCAGTACTTGTTAGGGTCTCTGTGTGTGTGTGAGTGACAGCAAAGGAATACGCTGGTGAAATTTTGATGTTATATCACCTAGAAAGGGTAACATTGAAGGAGTAGCAGGTATTTCTGAAGCTTACGTGAAGAGTAAACGGAAGGGTTTTGCTCGTAGTGTATGTCTAGAAAACGGAAGGGTTTTACTAAGTGTGAGAAAATCTATCCTTTAATTTAGGGAAACTGACAAGATAGCAAATGTTTTATGTTGTTACTGAATTTTAATGAAAAGTGTTGAGGAATTAAAGTTTGCGTACAATTTTTGTAAAAGGAGGGTCAGCTGTCGGAGTAGAAGCTGTCGTCACAAGCGCCGCGCTGAGATTGGCTGAAACAGCGGGCGTGGAACGAGTCTTGTAAAGGAGGGGTCAGTAGTCAGGAGTAATACTGACGTCACAAGTGCCGCGCTGGGATTGGTCGACACAGCGAGGGACAGAGAAGCGCAGATTGTAAAGGAGGGGTCGTCAGATAGAGTGAATAGACGACACAGAAAAAACGCGCTAGGATTGGTTCCGAGACAATTGTAAGCTGGAATTTGATTGGTTGTCAGAATAGAAGTTGAAATATTAGTGGACAGTGGAGATTGTATGTGGAAACGCGATCCGACTTTGATAGGAACACGTCCAGACAGGAGATTTTTAGGTTTTGCAGAATATAATTCAATAAATAGATATTTACCCAAAATGTACGGAGAAAAGAGAAAATTGTCATTCTTACAAAAGATTAAAAATTATTTTAAGAAAGATAAGCCAATCAAAACTAGGGAAGGAATTCTCATTCCACAAGCAAAAACTCCCGCCTCATTCATGATGATGGAGAGGGTTTATCATACTTGTGTATGGTTAGAAAATTGGATAGAATATACAAAAGATGATGGAGTACTAGCTTTTCCAGAGAATGGCACATTCAATGGGAGAGTTCTTCAAAATTTAAGAATGAGAATGAATGAATTAGAACCCAGACCAAGATTAACGCAGTACGAAGCCTTAGAGGATTGGGAAACAGAAGCATTTGTGCGCGATAGACCCAGGAGTAATAGGGGTTATAGGGGATTTTTCCCTAGATACCAGAATGGGACAAGAGAAAGTCAGATGAAACAGTGGAGACGAGCGATGATTACTGAGGGTTTGTATCCAGTATTTATGGCTGATGACCAGCTAGGGAGCAAATGCAAAGAAAATACTAAACACATGACAGGGTTTGGAGAATCCGAAGATGAATTCATGGAAGAAATATTAAAGAACCCTCCACCATACCAGGAAGAGTTGGGTGGATGTACTCCAAGTGCACCTGTTTTGAGAACACCGTTAGTACCTCAAGTACTGCATAATCCACCAGTTAATAGGGTACTTCAGGATAAGGAAAGAGAGGCCTTAGACAGAAACAGAGCAGAATTAATACAGAAAATAACACAGTTGAATGTACATCCTGAATCTCTGACTATACCTGTAACAATTGGTCCCGTGGTCCCTTTATACGGAGACAAAGTAAATTGCCCGAAGCCTCTAGTTAAGATTACACCTATGGATATCCCTAAAAATGAAGCTGTAATAATTGATGATCATATCAGTGATTGTGAATCTATGATTTCACTAATGGATTTGCCTATTCGAGAATCCGCAAATAGCACCCCCAGAAGAGTCACACCTGGTTGCTCAAAGGATGTAAATATAATAACCTCTTCAGGAACTAAAAGTGCAACAGTAGTAACTCCAGAAGACTTAGAAAGATGGGCACAAGGAATAGACAGACAGAGTTCACCCCCAAAGATCTTGGACATTTATAAATTAAAAGTCGAGTTAGAAGAAATGATAGCAGGAAACGTAGGAGTAGATCGTCTAAATACCTACAGTGAAGAAGAACTATTGTTCGTATATGTGAGCATAACCAGAAATGGAAAAATATTCCATGAAAAGTTAACAGATTTGGCCTCAGAGATGGGAATTGAAATAAGGAAGTCAAAAGTGTTGCAGTGACCATATAGAGCAGAATTTACTGACAGAGACTTAGAAAATATGAATACATCTGGTAGAAAATTACAAGTTAAAGAATTAATGACAGTCTTACAGAAATGGGGAGAATTGGATAGATGGAAAACTAGATGGACAAAGAAAAAGGAAGAAGCACGTTCAAATAGAATGACATCTGAGTATTTATTGAAGGAAACAGGAAGGGTAGAACAGATGTGTCCAATGCGAGAGGTTCCAGGAGGAGGGTATGTCCATGTCCCATGGAGTAGACAAGACATATTGTCATTTACAAATGATTTTCCAAAGTTGAGAGAAAAACCAATTGAATGGTACAAGCAGGTTGAGAGGTTTGTGAAGGTTTCAAAGGTTTTGTTAAAGGACCTAGATGGTTTGTTTGATATAGTGGTACCTGCCGATTTATGGACAGACTGTAAAATTACAATCGACTGGCCTAGTGAAGAGTATCCTAGGGATCCAAAGACAGGTGCCCCATCAAATGATGTGATGAAAAAGTATCACCAGGTAATCACTTACTTGAAAGGGAAAAAACCACCCAAAGAAACAGATTGGGTGAAAATAGACAGAACTACCCAAGAAGCAAATGAATCGGTGCATGCCTATTATGAACGTCTATTACAGGTGTTCAAACAGTATAGTGGTTTTGAAGATATTGGAGACAAAAATATGAGTCAGTTTGTCTATTGATTTGTTTATGGTCTAAAACCAGAGATTTGTCAGATGATTAAGCAACATATGTTATGCTGGCAGGGAAAGCCTATCGATGAGATTTTGAAATATGCTAAATATTGTGGGGATGACATTGAGGATAGACACAAGAAACTACAAGAAAAGGTGATGTGGGCTCAAGTGAAAATGGCTGAGCGACAGGGAATTAATTTAGATAATCCATCTGAAAGTCAGGGAAAAGAATCTGGATCGAATGCTGACACAGGAAATGGTGGAAAGGTAAGAGCACGAATGAGTAGAGAAGAGGCTAAAAAGAAATTTCCTTGTCATGGATGCGGAAAGTTGGGACATTGGAAGAACGAATGTAAAAAGATTCAAAATAATAATGGCCCAAATCATAATTTAAATTCACAGATGCAGAATGACTCACAGCAGGGTGTAAGTCATCAGAGTCAGTTGCCACCTGCCCCTATACAGGGTAATATAAGCAGAGCAAAGCACGATACAGACGTCGGATATCAAGGAGGAAGTGGTAAGAATGAATATGTAACTTCACAGTTTCTATTACAGGATGATTTTAATCCATATGATTATCAATGACGGTGCCTAAGAGAGGGGAAGAAGGAGTGCGTACTTGGCGCATCCTTGCCGGTAGATCAGTCAGGTCCATATGTTGAAGGGAAAGTAAAAGGTAATGATATCACCTTTCTGTTGGACACTGGTGCTACCCGTTCTACTGTAAGAACAGCAGACATCCCAGACCTCCCTCTCTCTGGAGAAGCTATCCAAGTTGTAGGTGTAGCAAATCAAAAGATTAGAACACCCCTTACCGAACCCATGGAAGTAAGAATCGGAAACTTCCGAGAAATGCAACAATTTGTGGTGTGTGATTCTAGTCCAGTAAATTTATTGGGCAGAGACTTACTGTGCAAAATGAATTGCACTATTTTCTGCACACCGCATGGTGTTGCAATACAGACCCCGGATGAAGATCATGTTTACAAATTCATGATAGCCAAGCAAGGTACGGAGGTGGATGAAATGTTCTCCTTGATAACCAAAGATGAATTACCAGAAGAGTTAAAAACTACAGTGAGTTCAAAAGTATGGGATTTTACTGGAAAAGAAGTAGGTCTGATGGCAAATATAGACCCAGTAAAGATAACCGTAAAAGAAGGCGCAATTTTCCCAAATACCAGACAGTATAAAATGAGTGCTGAAGTGAGAGCAGGAGTTACTGAGGAAATTGGCAGAATGGTGAAACAAGGTATATTAAAAGAAGTTATGAGTAGCCCTTGTAATTCGCCAATCATGGGTTTGAAAAAGCAGAGTGGAAAATATAGGATTGTTCAAGATTTACGGAAAATTAATAAAATTGTGGTACCTTGTTGTCCTATAGTACCCTGCAGTAATCCTATACCAAATACCATGGAACGCAGAATGGTTTAGCGTAATTGATCTATGCCAAGCATTTTTCTCAATTCCATTGCATCCAGTTAGTCAGTATTTGTTTTCGTTCAAATTTGAAAATCACGTTTATGTGTGGAATCGTGTTCCTCAGGGGTACACAGAAAGTCCCTCCATTTTTAATCAGATACTGAAAAGGTGCCTAGAAAAAGTAGTAATGCCCAGGAACTCAGTCTTGGTACAATATATAGATGATTTGTTAATTGCATCTAGATCCCATGACGATTGTGTCACCGACTCAATGGCATTACTCAATCATTTGGCTGAGGAAGGTCACAAAGTGTCACCTGAGAAGTTACAATTTTGTACAACGGCAGTTAAGTATTTGGGACACCAAATTGAGAGAGGAAAGAGAAGAATAACCTCTGAGAGAATAAAAATAATTAAGCAAATGAAAATGCCAGTAACACAAAGAGAGGTGAGAATGTTTCTTGGAATAGTAGGATACTGTCGACAATGGATTGTAGGGTTTTCGCTACTAGCAAAGCCTTTAATTCAGTTAACCAAAAAGAAAGCAAAGGATCCAGTTGAATGGGATGATGAAAGTGCCAGTGCATTTGTAAAATTAAGAAATGCTTTGTGTGAGGCACCTGCCCTGGGCATGCCTGACTATACAAAAGAATTTACATTATTTTGCTATGAAAGAGAACGTTGTGCACTTTCAGTCTTAACACAAAGACATGGACTGGACAGACATCCTATAGCATATTTTTCTGCTACATTAGACCCAGTGGCTGCAGCATTGCCAGGCTGCTTAAAAGCAGTAGCTGCTACCTGTATGAGCATTGAACAAAGTGAGTCAATAGTAATGGGACACCCTGTTAAAGTGTTCGTCCCACATGCAGTTGTTATTTTGTTGACAAGAACCAGAACCCAGCATCTTACCCCTAGTCGGATGACAAAATATGAGCGAATAATTCTAGGAGCTGAGAATGTGACCATAGCTAGGTGCACAGTTGTAAATCCTGCAACATTGTTACCAGATCCATATTGTGAAGAAGTCAGGGACGACACAGAACATGACTGTTTGGAAGTCACAGAGTTGTGTACCAAGCCGCGCCCTGACATACAGGAAATGCCTCTTAAGAACCCAGACAGGGAGCTGTTTGTGGATGGCTCATGCCTAAGGCATGAAGATGGCAAATTGAGTGCAGCTTATGCTGTATGTGAAGTTACCGGAATAGTTGAAGCATCCTATTTACCAGGAGTCAAATCTGCACAAGTAGCTGAATTAATTGCTTTGATTAAAGCCTCCAAAATTGGGAAAATTTTTAAAGTGACCATATTTACTGACAGTCAATATGGTTACGGGGTTGTGCATGATTTTGGCCAACTGTGGATGCAGAGGGATTTCATGACTTCTTCAGGATCCCCAATCAAGAATGGGCAGTTTGTAAAAGAATTATTGGAGACAATACAATCACCAAAAGAATTGGCAGTGGTGAAATGTGCCACACACCAGTCAGGAGATGACTGGGTGGTAGCCGGTAACAGATATGCAGATCTAATTGCTCAACACTGTGCCAGAAATAGAATGGCAGTAAACAGAAAAGTCGAAAGAATGGGAATCAGCTGCCAACTTATGCTATGTTCAACACCTGAAACATGGAATGATGTGAGACGATTGCAGGATGATGCTGAAGAGAGTGAAAAGGATGTTTGGATGAAAATAGGGTGTACCCGAAGAACAGATGATGATGTGTGGGTTTATTCAGATGGCAGACCAGTCATGCCTGATTGCCTGATTTCACACATGGCCAGAATGTATCATGGAGACACACATGTAGGTAGAGATGCCATGATTAAACTTTTCAGACAAAGTTGGTACAATCCAAAGTTTAGGGCTGCAGCAGAGAGCCTTTGCCAGAGGTGCTTAACTTGTCAAATGAATAATCCAGGAAGGAAAACAGTAGTTGGACTGGGAAAAATCGGAAAGGCAGAAGGCCCATTTGTGAGATTGCAGTTAGATTTCATTCAGTTACCACCATGTAAAGGACTGAAATATGTACTTTTCATAGTGGCTCTGTTTTCAAAGTGGGTGGAGGCTTACCCTACCAGGAGGAATGACAACATAACAGTTGCAAAACTATTATTTCGAGAACTCATTCCACGGTTCGGTGTCCCAGTAACTTTGGAATCAGATAGAGGAAGTCACTTCAATAACGATGTAATTTGAATAATCTGTGAAGCATTTAAAATTGAACAAAAATTGCACTGTGCATACCGCCCAGAGGCTTCTGGAGTGGTTGAACAAATGAATGGCACAATAAAATCAAGATTGTCAAAAATGTTTGCATCCACATCGTTAGATTGGCCAGATGCGTTGCCTCTTGTCTTAATGGGACTCAGAAACATTCCTGATAGAAATACAGGATTGAGTCCGCATGAAATCATCATGGGAAGAGCAATGAGACAAGCCCATGTACCTGGCAATAAACTGCTGAACATAACTGATGATATGGTTCTAGATTATTGCAAAGCATTGGCTGACCTAGTGCGTTCTGTCTCTCACCAGTTTGGAGAAGACGCAGTTTCCCGGCAGCCTGAACAAGAGCATGATCTGAACCCCGGAGATTGGGTGGTAGTGAAGCATCACACCAGAGAAACGTGTTTATCACCCAGGTGGGGCAAACCTTGTCAGGTTATATTGGTTACAAACACAGCAGTGAAATGTGCAGGTTTACCTAACTGGATTCATGTAAGCCATACCAAAAGGGTGCCAGCTCCTGAAGAGAGAGATCCTCAGTCAGCATCAATAGCTGAGGAAGCAGAAGGTTGTACAGCTGAAGAATCTCAAGTGATAGATTCAGAAGTAGCTGAAGAAGAACAACCGAGCACAAGTCAGGACTGGATACCAGTGGTTGATATACCTGAAGTCTTTATCAAAACAAGGAGCAGAGCTAGATTAGAGGAAATTAGAGAGGACCAGATAGGTGAAGAAGAACAAGCTCAGGATAGGGAGGTTGAAACTATAAAGGAACCTGAGCAGGCCCAGATAGGGAAAGGAAATTGGGCTCAAACTAACAACGAAACAACAGGGTTTGAGCAGGGACAGACAGGTTCAGAAGTACGCGGTCAGGCTGCGGAAGTACAGAGTGCAATAAGCCCTGATCAGAACCAGTTAGGACAAGAAAATCACGTTCAGGAAGAAGAAAACCAAGAAAACATCGAACCTGAAAATATCAAGCATGAAAACGTCAATACTGAACAGGGCCAGTTAGCAGAGACGCGCATTCAGGCAACTGAAGAAACAACAATAAGACCTGAACAAGGGCAGATAGAGAGGGAAACTGAAAACAAAGACAAACAAATTGTGCCACACATTAATGTGAATAAAGGAGTATTTGGAAAAGACTCAGAAGGTGAAGGTACAGTGCAAACCAAGAAAGTCAGAAAGGGTGATCATTGGCCTAGTGTTATTAAAAGAGTGAAATATCATATAGTAACACCAAGTGAAGACCCAGAACAAGTAAATGAAGTAACAAGCTTATCTGGACAAAAAAGTGGGACTGAAAAACGAAAAAGCAAAAGATTGAAAATCGTGAACAATAAGTTTAGAGGTCCTGATTGGACTTATGTAATTCTCGAAGACTGTGAAAGTTCAGAGAATAGTGAAAGTGGTGACGAAGGAACAAGTGCAGAGCTGACTTCTGAAAAAGAAGTGAAACCACCTTGATAACGTTAAAGTTTTGAAGGAAAAAGAAAGAAGAGAAATCTTGGACAAAAATGGCTGACAACAGAGTTTCTGGGAGACCGAAACGGAAATGTTGTAAAAGATGCTGTGCTATATGCATATGTAGTCTGGTAGTGGTGCCTATAGTGTGGTTAGTTGTGATTGTAGTAATTCCTTACCTTATGATAATGAACAAAAAGAATAACACTGATACCAAGGGAAAGATAGATAACCTGAAAAGTGATAGAGCAGAAATAGAAGCAGAAGATGAACCAGATTTTCATCACGTTGTAACAGATAACGATACTAGCTTAAATGTTTTTACTAAATTATTGTTTCAGTACGTAGATACAATGGATGTTAGTGATTGTTATGTCTGTATGAAGTTACCTGAATCAGTAGCAGACGGTCTAACCTATCATCATTTGCCTTTATCTTATGGTATATCATGTAGTGTACTAACTAGTTTATTTTATAGAACAGGGAAACTTCAGTATTATTATTCAAATATAGATGTGATATTTTCAGAGGTTCCTATTCGGAAGAATTTGAACCCAGTGCTTAGTAGTCAAGATGCACAATTTATGGGAGAATTTTTCTTAACGATGAAGTCAATAGACATAACACATGCACATAGAAGCAATCTAACCTGTTCATTACGTGAAGAAGAAAAGATATTTTTAAACTTAATTGAAAATAGAAGACAGAATTTTCAAAAGAAAGCGTCTGAGCATAAAGCTCACCTTCCACCTTGGGCTGAGAAAGAGGGTATTTATACACCTGGCAGGGCTCAAGCTGCTATGGCTCTAGATTTTGAAAAGACAGGGAAAATTTGTCTTCATAGGTTAATGACTGAATATAACAATGTTTTTATTGGTACCAGTGAATGTGAACACAATTTCTTAATTCTCGGAGGTTGGGGACTAAAAGGAGGCACGGATTCAGTTTTTCCTGGAATATATTATGTGTGTGGGAATAAGGCTTACTTTAGGCTTCCTGCACGGTGGTATGGAAGTTGTTATTTTGGAATAGTTTTTCCAAAAATATACCACGTTAAAAGAAACACTGGGAGCAATGAAAATAATAGTGGACTAACATGTAGTAAGAGAACTAGGGGCATATTATCAAGAACGGCGTTAAAATTATCGCCGGTTTAGCGGCAGAAAACTGCCGCTAAAGCGGCGATAATGGGCTTGATAATATGCCCTGGAGAATTCCAATAGATGCCCATGTTCACACCAGAACATGGACTTCTATTGGAATTCTCAAGGGCATATTATCAAGCCCATTATCGTCGCTTTAGCAGCAGTTTTCTGCCGCTAAACCGGCGATAATTTTTAACGCCGTACTTGATAATATGCCCCCTAGTTTTTCAGAAATCGTAGGTGATATAGTTGGTGTATTGATACCTTCAGTGGGAGTAATTCTAAACTCAAGTAGAATATGTAAATTGTCTACAGTGGTTGATCGTTTATCAACGGATACTGCTGGAGGATTTCTAATGATTAATGCTGAGATGGTTGCAATTAGATCTATGGTTATGCAAAATCGACTTGCTCTTGATATATTATTAGCAAAAGAGGGCGGAGTCTGTAAAATGTTGAAAACAAAACATTGTTGCACGTATATTCCGGACAAAAGTACAGATATCGGAACATATATAAAGAATATTACTAAACTTGAGAAGGAACTGAAACCACTGGAAGTTGATAGTGTATGGGAAAGATTGATAAATAGCATTACGTCAATTGGTACCTGGTTTACTAATGTAGGGAAAGGACTTATAGGTCAAATAATAGTACCATTAGTGGGGATAGCAATAACAATATTGTCAATAATGATATGGTGCAAATGTTGTAAAAAGAAGGAAACATATAGGGTGACAGGAAGAGGCAAGAAAAGACAATTTGAAGAGATTGAATTAGAAGACCTGAGAAGTGAAATTTACAAGAAACTGAAGGGAAAAGATAAGAATGGACAGTGTAAAAATGAAAATGTGACTGAAATATGCTAAAGTTGGCATCTGGTTGTAGGTAGTTTTGATGGCTCAGAAACGCCATCAGAGAGGGGATTGATGGAGCAAGGACTCACAATGAGACTTGCTCGGAAGCAATCCTCTCACAGTATTAATTAATTTGTACTAAAAACCTTGAAATGTCTTTATTAATAATGTGCAACACAAACATATTTTATCTAGAAGATGCTTGCCTATGTGTTTTCCACTAATAAGTAATCCTCGTCTAATCCAAAATGGCCGCTAAAAACACAGGAATTCTACTGCGCATGTGTCAACCATGTCACGTGGTATGACATCTTTTTTTGCTTGGAGGGAATCTTTTGCTTCTGCGCAGTGTATGCTAAAATGGCCACTTTAATGTTCTCACATGCTAAAGCTTTCGCATTACTGCAATAAATAATGTGGTATTCTAAAGCTATTAATGCGGGATAGACATTTATAAATAAATGGGATTAGTATAGAAGTAGGAGGTATACAGTGAAAACAGTTATTTTTGATTTTAATATGTTTCTTCTTTGACTTTCTATTAGTTCGTAAAGTGGGCCTGGGTTGGCTAAACAGCAGCTCGAGAGCCATGTGACCTGCGCATGCGCTCTGAAAACTAACAAAGCAAAGCGATGAAGTCAACTTGGAGGATGTCCAAGGACATGACCCGCTGATCACCTTCAAAGTTCAACTAAATGTCCTATGAAATGATACATTTTGTATATATTTTGTATTAATATTGGTGTGAAACGGGTGGGAAATAAAGCAAATGTATTAATTGAGAGGGGCGGGATTCTAAAACAATGGGCTTAAGAAAATTGAACTAAATTGACATGGTGTGAGGATCAACCCCATGTCCCTGACCAATCAGAATTAGTGAGCCCATAATTTTGAAACATTAATGGGAGATACATGGGCGTAGAAGGGTATAATAGATATAGAATTAGCTAATTAGTTAGGAGCTTTAAAGGGGCGAACAGCATTAGAAGTGCAGATGAACATAGATGCTGTTGCAGAACACAGAGACTGAATCACTGTCCGAAGAGGTCATGAGGTGGGGGCGGCAAACTGCATTAGAGGGAGACACGGAAGAACCACGAGGAGGAACGAAGTGTCAGAGAGGGGAACGACGCAGGCGTCGTTGGTAGAGAGGTCATCTATACTGTCCTGAACCTGGTCCGGAGGTCTTGGTCTTCATCCTTTCTTGGGGACCCTCTTTCCAACTCCTTGGCCAAGGGGTTTGGTTTTCACACCTTTAGGTAACTATAAATGCGTAATCTTTAGTTTGTACTGCTGTTTCTATCTTCTCTTTTCTGAGGGACCGTCATTTGTAATTAATAGGTGACTATACAGTGTGCTTCCTCCTTGATATGCGATAAAGTACCATGTGGTTTGTATTTCACTCTGCTAAATAATTTTAGATAAACATTTTAAAACTTCCTGAGTCAGTGGTTATTTCAGGTGTTTAATGAAATTATGTTTTGTATGATCTCATATCAACCCCAGTTATCAAAGGTCCATTGGTAAGTCATTACTCTTCAATCAGAAAAGATAATTGGTAGCAGGGATTTTGATAAAGAGTACAACTGACTCCCACCAGCGGTGATTGCTAGTTAGTGTGAATGAATGGGCCCAGGTGAGTATTTAGTGTATGAATGCTTGTTGCTAGTAACCCGCTGGATCACCACGTGATCCTCCCCTGGTGTTTCTCGGACATCCCCTCGTGTGTTTGGCTGGGGGGGCCTCTGCTGCAAGCTCAGCGGTGTCTGAGGAGTCAGTCAGTCAGTCAAATCCTTTATTCGATCAAATACAAAATGATCATAAAAGTACAAGATAAGAAACCTGTTTTCAATATTCATTCAATTTAAGAAATAAAATAATTCATTTAATCCATAATTAAAAATTAAGAACAATCAAGGATTTTCCATAATATAAAACCAGTCATTACCCTATCAAGCCCCATATGATATAAAATGATTATCAAGTGGCCGACCCAGTGGCTAATGGCATCCCCCTCTTTTTTCTTTTTTTCATGCAAGCCCATAGGAATGAAGCTAACGAAAAACACATCAAGGGGTCAGATAAAATTTTTAAAAATATAATGCCACCCGGCATTGATTAAAATTCATTTTCCATAATAACAGTTGTAAGTAGTCATTCCTATCCTTCTCATATAGCCTGCAAAATAAAACTAAGTGCAAATCAGTTTGTTTTGACAGTTTGTCACATGGGCACAAGATTAGATCAGTGTGATTATATGTTTTATCAGGGTAGCCTAACATGAGTGGGATCATGTTCAATCGAAACCTCAGCAGTATAAATCTATGTTGTGCATTAGTGACATCTGCCAAATAAAAGAATCCTCTCTCTGGTTACAACTGCATGCTTCCCTCTAAGGAGTTCCATTCTTTCATACTCCACCCTCTTCAGAAACATGCTTTTGATCTTTTGCTTTGAGACCTTTCTACATGCAGAGGGGTCCTTAAACAGTTGAGAGAGGCCAATTTTATTCAAGAGTGTTTCTACATAACCCAACCATCTGGACCTCCTACGGTTATCCATGTTCAAACAATTCTTGATTATTGTTTGCGTCAATGGCACTGTGTCCCTTCGCCAGATTGAGTGCCACAGGAGGATGGGGGCCAGTTGTATTGTATCTACGATGTAAGGAAGGCCCAGTTCCAAATGTAAAATATAGTTAGAGGCAGAGACAGGGAGGCCCACTAGAGATTTAAAAAACTTATGTTCAATAGTTTGGAGGGCACCCGTGTCTACAGTGCCCCACACTCCAGCCCCATACATTACTGCTGCCTTAACTTTTGCCTGGTAAATGTTTCTTATTGGTAAGAGAGGTCTAGCACCTAATTTTTTGGCAAATGATTTTACGGCAGACAGGGTTCTTTCCATTACACCCTTTCTTCCTTCCACTAACCTTGACCATGACAAGTCCTTGTCAAAGAGAACCCCCAAATAGGGGAAGGAGTCAACCACCTCTATCCTCTCATTCTCCACATGGAAATAGGGAGTTCTATCCCTTTTCCTTGCAACTACTATAACTACAAATGACTAAGGGGCATATTATCAAGAACAGTGTTAAAATTATCGCCGGTTTAGCGGCAGAAAACTGCTGCTAAAGCGGCGATAATGGGCTTGATAATATGCCCTGGAGAATTCCAATAGAAGCCCATGTTCACACCAGAACATGGACTTCTATTGGAATTCTCAAGGGCATATTATCAAGCCCATTATCGCCGCTTTAGCGGCAGTTTTCTGCCGCTAAACCGGCGATAATTTTTAACGCCGTTCTTGATAATATGCCCCTTAGTGCGGTTTACCCTCAGATCTAATGAGTCCATAAAGGATATATACGAGGATATCAGGTGTTGAAGACCACGCCCTGTCCTGGCGATCAGCACCGCATCATCTGCATATGCTAGAATAGGTAGGAGTTGCCAATTAAATATGGGAACGTCTCTTGTAGTCTTGGTTAGGGCATTTTCTACTCCATTTGTGTAAATGGAGAATAGGAATGGAGCAAGGACACATCCCTGCCTTACTCCTCTCGCGATTTTAAATGAACGTGTGCAGTCCCTGTTTTTAGTATATCGGACCAAAGCCATGGCATTGGAGTACAACTGTCTAATAAAAATTAATATGGCTGGGTCAACCCCCATTTCCCCCATTATAGTCCATAACTTTTCATGGACCACACAGTCGAACGCTGCCATGTATATTTTCCCCTCCTTCATCCTGGTGTATTTTTCTATTATAAGTGCCAAGTTCAGGCACTGATCTGCGGTGCCCCTTCCCTGCTGGAATCCATATTGGGCCTGGATTAGGATGTTGTTTTCCTTGGCCCATCCCTCTAACTTAGAAAGGAGAAGCCGGCCCATAAGTTTTGCTGTTGTGTCCAGCAGGGAAATTGGCCTATAGTTTTTTGGATCTGCCCTGTCCCCTTTTTTATAAATAGGGACTATAACACCTGCAGACCAAGACTGTGGAGGACCAACTCGGATTATACTATTTATAACGTTCGTTAATAGGGGTGCCCATAGCTCTGGTGTTCCCTGAAAAAAATCTATTGGGACCCCATTCGGTCCTGGGGCCTTACCTGAGCTGCACGACATCAGACTTTCCCTTACTTCCAAGAGTGAAAAGGAAAGGGGAGCCTGGTGGGTTGTTTCCATATTAACAAATTGTGTTTGGGGAGTTATAGTTGAGGCAAAGATGTTCTCAAAATGGGCTATCCATGCTTCCTCATCTACGTTGTTATCTAATGTAGGATCTGCAGGGTTTTTAAAATGCGGTGCATTTACTATCCTCCAGAAGTCTCGGGTATTACCCATTTTTTCTGCTTTGTCAAGATCCTCCCAAATTTTTTTTTTATAGCCTTCTCTCTATTTCTCCTAGTAAGTTTATATATAGTCCGCAGTCCCCTGATTTCGTCTGGGATTCTGGGTCTGCTTTTCAAAGCATGCATCAAGGCTCTCCTTGCTATTGTACAAGAGGAATCAAACCAGCTCCTTTCGGGTCTCTTGTTTGTTTCTTTTGTACGTGTAAGAGCCAATTTTACATTCTCTAGGAGATCACAGAAGGCCTTCACAGTTTCTCCTGCTTCAGCCTCTGGGTCTAGGCAAATTGCTATCTTGCTCAGTGTGGATGATATAATTTCTGCCGTCAATTTAGGTTGATCAACATGAGCCCATTTTAGTTGTATACCATTCCTTCTTGCCACTATTGGAGTATCAACATTTTGGCTATGTAGGGGTTCCCCTATGGATACTTTTATCTGTAGTGATAAAATGGCATGATCGCTAAAGATTGTAAATTGGTTAGCCGACCTGGTGACTCTAGAGCTAATTGGGGCAGTAACTAACATATAGTCAATAGTTGACTCTAGGTCGCTTCTTCGAAAGGTTCCTGCCATGTTACCTGATGATAGTTCTAGATCACCCGTCATTACCATATTTCGCTATGTTAGCATCTTCTTTAAACAATTGCCATATTCGTTGTGTGCAAAGTGATTTATAATGTTGCCCCCCAAATCCTCTAAGCCACATATAGGGGCTGCATTGTATTTGCAGGGATATATATTAAAGTCCCCCACCCACACAACATTAAAAGCATAGTTCCTACTATTGCCTGTGGCATGTTCTACAGCCTTATCAACCTCACCAACAATAACGTGTCTGTTTGAGCCGAACTCATTATTATAGGTATTGATTAAAAGCCATCTACCTTCTTGGTGTATCTCCAATGTAAGAATATGGAAGTTTGCACTCGGGGATTCAAATTTTATTACCTTCCCTAAGAAATTATTCGGGATTAAAGTCAAAATGCCCGCCTTAGCCCTTCCTGAAGATGAAGGTTTAGCTGGAGTTTGATAAGAACAATACCCATTTACATAAATTGGGTCAATAGATCATGTCTCCTGAAAACATACAATGTCGTGTCCTTGCCATATTTTCAACCAATTCTCCTCACTTAATTTTTGGGAAATACCAGCCACATTCCATGAGGCTATCTTAAGGGCCGTTTTGGTAGCCCCTCTTTGTGGCTCGGGTGAGTAAGAAATCATTTCGGTAGGACAAGGCAAGAACACCTGACTCTCACAATTAGTTTGAGAGATTTTCGGAGATGGATGCAGTCAATCACACTCTTCCAGGTCAGTCAATGGGGCAAATCGATTCTCAAGGGTTAAACTTTGCACCATAGAAGAACCCCCCAAGGTCTTCCAGTCCTGGTTCTCCCTCTGAAATAAATTGTTCCTTTGGGGTGGCAAAACAACTGGTTTATAAAAATAACCTAGCGGTAACACAACAATTTCAGAATTCTTTATAGTGACATTACCTAGGTATTCCAAAATATATCTGACTAAAAATTCATTATTAAAATTTAAAACCACACAGTCTCCCACCATTTCCTTTCTTGCTGGGACCACCCACGCTGCCCTTCTGG
Source organism: Calotriton arnoldi (assembly GCA_963921515.1). NCBI lineage: Eukaryota > Metazoa > Chordata > Amphibia > Caudata > Salamandridae > Calotriton > Calotriton arnoldi. Next base: position 2,943,468 of record CAWUFW010001308.1, read on the forward strand.
CCATAATCAACTGGCTTGCAAGATCCCCGACTCTCCCCCCCCTCATTCAGTTTTTCTGTCAACCAATGTAATGCTTTAAACATCAATTGTCTTGTGGATTCCGGTTGACCCTCGTTCATCAGAGATGTATTCCCCAGGACCAATACCAAGGGTGCGGCTGCCGGGGGGTGATGTAGGGTCTGTAATTGATTCAGTAATGAGCCGACCTTCGCCCTTTCCTCTCTTTGGAGATCTGTTCGTTTACCTGGCCCTATCCCTATGGCAGGCATCATTCCTCCTCGGAAAGTGGTGGCTATTGCTGGTTTCACTCAAGGCCACTCTTGCATGCATCTTCAAGATCCCGGGTGGAGCATTGCTGAAGTTAGTAAGTGGGGGGTCGTTGTTTGGTCTGGCCCCCCTCTCATTTGTGCAATTTAAGATATTTTGAGGTTGAGTCTCTTGGTCCATCCTCCCTTTTACACTTATTTCAGTCCTAAATGGGAGCGCCAATGTCCCTAGTACCTGTTTGTTTTTTCCATCTGTGATTCTAAGGCCTCTAGCTTCCCTTCCATCTGGGTCAGTGTTGCGATAATGGGATTCAGCATCATGGCTACTAGAGTCTCCAGTCTATTCCACATGTCCTCGTTACTCAAGGGACCGATAGATGCCATAGGGGTTACCAAGATACGTTCTCCTTCTTGCATATCTTGTATGGATTCCTCCTCATCGTAGATCCCTCTTGTTTTAGCTTTAGCTTGTCTGGGCGCCTTTGCCGGTTTTTGGTTCTGTGGGCCTCCCCCTCTTTTTCTCTTTCCTATGTTTTCCAAGTTAGTTCCCGTGACCTTTTTTCCCCCTGTACCCCTGGTAGATTATCCGGTCTTTGTTATCAATGCCGGTTGGTTGGGCAGTGCTCCCCCTTCTCCTTCTAACTCCTCCACCTGAGTTTGCAGTGAGGGTTGTATTAGGGTAGGGAGAGATGTCTCAGTCATTAAAACAGAGCTTGTTTGGAGGACCGGCTCCAGGGATAGTCGACGTTCTGTAATCTCGATTTCATGTTCTAAGACAGACGTTGCTCTTGTTAGGAACGAATCAAGTGTTCCCACGATTCCCTCACCCAAATGATCATTTAGGCCCCTGCGTTTATTCATCGTATAACAAGCAATTTAAGCAGTTCCTATGCAATATAATTGCCTCAATCTTAACGCAAATAATATACAAATGACGGTAATAAAAAGTCAAGAGTATAGCCAGTACCTTGATTAAATTTGCCAATTTTCAGAGGGTAGGCCCAGCCCAGCCTCCGACGGGCATGGACGTGCCCGCCGGGCGCGACCCCGTGTGCCTCCCGCGCCACGGGACTGCGTTGGTGCTTTATGTGCATTGCGAGGCTCAGGGGCGGCTGGGAGTTGCAGTCCTCTCCTGCCGTGTCACTCCCGGTCAGCGGTCAGCGTTGGGATCGTTAGCGGCTACACCCGCCATGGGACTGTGTTGGTGCTTTATGCGCATTGCGAGGCTCAGGGGCCGCTGGGAATTGCAGTCCTCTCCTGCCGTGTCACTCCCGGTCAGCGGTCAGGGTTGGGGTCGTTAGCGGATGTCTGAGGAGTCATTTTGTTGCAGCTCACCCCTCTCTGTGGCCGCAGCTGAGGTGGTGGGAGTATCAGCAGGCGGGCCACTAGAGGGGGGTTGAGCCGTCATTTGGGCTGCATGTCTGTCCCTCAGAACACCCACTAGCTGGCCCATGAGGTCCACAAGTTGGCCCATACGTGTGTCCATGGACCTCAGCAGCAGGCGGAGTTCACGCACTTCTTCCACAACCTGGCCCATCTGTCCCTGGTTCTGTTCATATGCCACAAGGACTCTTGCGAAGGTAGCCAGGGCTTCGGTCTCAGTGTCCTCCTGTATTTTCCCCCCAGTTACCCTCCCACCTGCCCTGCTGACACGGACCTGTGGCATTGGGACTCGACGCACCGGCACACTCTCCCTGGCATCCTCTGATTGTGCTGTGGTGTTGGTAACCACTGAGGCAGGGAGAGTGTTGCAGGCAGCAGTGGTGATGGTGGTGGTGGCTGCCACACAGGTCGTTGTAGCAGGGGTCAGCGCTGTTGTTGTTGCTGGGGTGGTGGTGGTGGTGGTGGGGACAATGAGGGCCTGAGAGGTAGTGCGCCCTGGCAGTACTGAGGGGCCAGGTTGTTGCTCCTCATCCGAGAAACGTAGGGAGTCTGCATCCGAGAGTTCACGTTCCGGGGGGGGGGAGACTGGCTCTGCAGGTTGGTGGGGTTTTCTGCTGCAGTTGCTTGTGGATCTCCTGTTGAACAGAGGTTAAATGGTCATTGAAGTTCACTCCACAAGCTTGGTGTTAGACTTTTGAATGTTACATTTGATACACCAAACACTTTACATTGCAATCACTTGGTACGGATGAAAGATAATGAGCATCATGACATGATGTTGAGGTACATACATTACTTGTCCATGCTGTGACATGTAAATTGAAACCATGTGCCACGTACAGATTGTGTGATTACAGAGACATGTCATCATCTGCCAACTTGCGGCACATCAACTTTTGATGATGCGTGTTTTTTGTTTACTCTTCATGGAATCAATTTCAGCGAAGCAAGAACTAGCCATTGTAATGTTATACATACCTTTTTCATATTATGTACTTTACTTTGTTTGTCAGATTGACCATGCATATTTTGTGTTCATATGAGCCTTCATGCTCTGACACCATGGCACCTACACATTGCATTCTGTGCTGTGCATGATTGGGCCCTGAATTTCTTTCACATGTGACTTGGTGAGTCAAAGTTTTATTGACAGTTACATGCGCTTAGCTGTGTGCACACTGGAAGTGGCTTTTGGATCTATGCCAAGTTGGCTGACATGTGAGGGCTGGTGTGGTCATATGGCTCCATGCATTTTGAGAAGGATCGCAGGGTACATGCACTGACTACCTACCTGTTCGGTGACACAGTGGAGGAAAATAACTGCCACATGGTTATGAGTGGGAGGAGTGTACCATCCTGCTCAGCTGTGGGAAAAGGGGGCCTGGTGGGAGTTGTAGTGCTGGCTCCCTTCCCACAAACACCCCTCCCTGTTTAGAAGGCTACCTACCTGTGAAGTGGAGCAGAGGAAGGGAATAGGTTACACATGGCTCTTGGATAGGGGGAGTGTTCCATCCTGCTCAGGGGTGAGACAAGAGAGCGTGAGAAAGGCTACCTACCTGTAAGTTTGAGGAGTGCAATGAAATGGCAGCCACATGGTTATGAGTGGGAGGAGTGTATCATCCTGCTCAGCTGTGGGACAAGGGGGGCTGGTGGGAGTTGTAGTGCTGGCTTCCTTCCCACAAACACCCCTCCCTGTTTAGAAGGCTACCTACCTGTGAAGTGGAACAGAGGAAGGGAATAGGTTACACATGGCTCTTGGATGGGGGGAGTGTTCCAACCTGCTCAGGGGTGAGACAAGAGACCATGAGAAAGGCTACCTACCTGTAAGTTTGAGGAGTGCAATGAAATGGCAGCCACATGAATATGAGTGGGAGGAGTGTACCATCCTGCTCAGCTGTGGGACAAGGGGGCCTGGTGGGAGTTGTAGTGCTGGCTTCCTGCCCACAAACCCCCCTCCCTATTAAGATGGCTACCTACCTGTAAGTTTGAGGAGTGCAATGAAATGGCTGCCAGATGGTTCTGGGTGGGGGAGTGTTCCATCCTGCTCAGCTGTGGGACAAGGGGGCCTGGTGGGAGTTGTAGTGCTGGCTTCCTAACCACAAACACCCATCCCTGTTAAGATGGCTACATACCTGTAAGTTTGAGGAGTGCAATGAAATGGCTGCCACATGGTTCTGGGGGGGAGTGTTCCATCCTGCTCAGCTGTGGGACAAGGGGGCCTGGTGGGAGTTGTAGTGCTGGCTTCCTACCCATAAACACCCATCCCTGTTAAGATGGCTACCTACCTGTAAGATTGAGGAGTGCAATGAAATGGCTGCCACATGGTTCTGTGGGGGGGAGTGTTCCATCCTGCTCCGCTGTGGGACAAGGGGGCCTGGTGGGAGTTGTAGATCTGGCTGCCTGTACACATACCCCCATGGAAATATTGCTAGCTACCTTTGTGGTGAATCAGAGGAAGGAAATGGTAGATATGTGAGACGTGTTGGGAAGAGTGCGTTGTACGTAAGTGCATTTAGGTCTAGGAAGTGTAGCTTCCTAGACCTAGACAGGACATGGCAGTGTGATGGGATACATTTGTTGGTACTTACCAGCCTCCACTTCCCCGGGTATTCCTGTGAGACTCTCTGGATGCAGTATGGCAAGCACATTCTCCTCCCATTCGGTGAATGTTAGTGGTGGAATGGGAGGGCCACCACCAGTCCTCTGAGCCAGCTCATGGTTCTTGTTGACACGCTCTTTCACCCTGGTCTTGAGGTCATGCCACCTCCTCCTGATGTCACGCAGGGTGCGCGGGGTGGTCCCTACTGCATTGACTTTGCTGACTATCCTTGACCACATTTGATTTTTTCTGGCTACTGGTGTCTGTTGGACCATGCTTCCAAACAAATGTGGTTCTACTCTGATTATTTCATCTACCATGACTGACAACTCAGTGTCTGTGAATTTTGGCATTTTTTTCTGTGCCATGGTGTGTGATGTGCAAATGGATGAAAAGTGCAGGTGTGAAGGTGGTGGTGGAGATGTGTGTGGTTGTGATGGTGTGATGTGTGCTGATTTGCCTCTCCTTTGTGCTGTGCTGTTGGGCCCTTCAGTTCTGGAGTTGTGCAAAGGATTCTGGGCAGGGAAGGGGTTGGTTTTATACTCAGCTATGTGGGTGGGTCAAAATGGAGGATTCATGTCAGGTGTGTTATCTGGGTTGACCTGGGATTTGTATTTTTTTCTTGCCATGGGGATGTGTCATTGGGGTGTGTCAGATATGTTTGGAGGCTGCACCAGAAAACAGCCACACTTGGTAGCCTTGTTGTGTGTTTGTTTTCAACCGCCATTCCTCTTTCCGCTTGACCGCAGTGGTCTGAATGCAATGGTCCTTCTGCCGGCTCTCCCATTCTTCATTTCGAGCGATCGCGGCAGTCGGGAACAACTGATCGTTCCGCTGTCGTTTCATAATTTCACTTGCGGTCATTCCGCTGGTCGATCAGTGTTTTTGGGTCTTTCGGCAGCAATTCAGGCCGCCGCGGTCGGATTTTCACCTTCTCCGGACGTTCCCGGCAAAGTTTCGTGGAATCCGTCCGCCGCAGTAGGATTTTTCTAGTGGGCATCCTAATCTGACCGCCGATTTTGCCGCTGTACATGCGGATGGTTGATTCCCGCTACCACGGCGGTCGGAATGCTTTTCCAACCGCCATGGTAATCAGACCCTAAGAGTGTGTCAGCCCCCACAAAGTCTGGTGAGCCCTGCAAAGATGGGCTCTTACCGAGACTTCTTCATAACACTTCTGGACTTGCGAAAGGATACCAGGCAGACTGAAGCTGCTGCACTTAGTATCGGTGACCTATAAAAAGGACCTTAGGAGGTTGAACCCCATTCCACTTGAAATCCAAGGCCATAAAGATCTCCTAGAATCATAGGACTGATCACCTGGGTGGTTCCAGGAACATAAAAAAAGCTGAAGATGACATTCATGTGAAGAATCCCAGATGACCAGTGGCAACTGAACCTGGACTAGACTTTACTATTGCCCTCTGCCAGACACTCAGACAATCTATCAGGCTGCATCCCCTGTGCTTTCTTGGCGCTTAGGAACATTTTCAAAGCTTTCATTCCAGAGCTTCCAAAAGTATCCATCAGTCTGATCCACAGCATCAGATTGGATTTCAGCCTAGTCTCGCATAGGGGAGAGGATGTAGCCTTACGGCTAGAGCGGATGACCTTGAAGCTGAGGAACCAGGTTCGAGTCTCGGCAGGGACGCTCAACATCCTGTGATTCTAGGCAAATCACTTAATCTCCACATGCCTAACAAAGATGAATGTGTCCATCTGTAATGAAACTGGTGCTCATTTAAAGCGCTCTGATACCTGATATCTTCGGGTTGGATTTGTGCTATATAAAACTCAACAAAAAAAAAGAAGTCTTTTTCCTCAGAAAAACAACAGTCTCTTTCCAGACTGGGACTTAGAAATGTTTTGAACACCCGAACTTCAAGGCCCTAGTGTGGCCAACCACTTGATATTTCCGATTTGGGCTTCAAGGGGGTTGGTCTCCAAACATGCTGAGGTCCTGGTCTAACACAACCACTGACTGCAACTGGATTCTTATTGTGTTGTTGTTCCAACTTTTTTTATCAGTTTGGTACTTCTAAATGCTTTAAACATTTGGTTAAGTTAAGCCTGTCTGCTCTGCGCCATAGCTACCAGGGGTTGACCACAGGGTTTATATATTGAAACCTTTGACTGGACCTAACAAGATAGTGACTTCATTACTTGATGTGGACACCAATCCACCCCAACTAATAAACCACTTTCTCACACCAGGTATGTCACAATCTGCAAATTGCAGAAGTATTCACATTTGAAAAAAAAGGCTACTTGCTTCAGTTATCCAAACTTCTACGTGCACTGTCAATGGGTTTTTAAACAGTGTCCCTTGTTTTTCTTTTTGTGTATGTTGTCTTTCCCCTTGCACATTATCCGTATATGTCTCTGCAATCAGATTTCAATAGCAATACGACAACATGTTTTAAATAACAACAGCAGCGGTTTCCTGTAAAGGGCAGGTGGGCGGCGCCCTCCCTATTCTGACCGGTAAGTAGACACAATATCGATTTTTAAATATCGTTGTGTCATAATATCAAGTTTTAAATGTCGATAGTCAAAAATATCGTTGTTTAAAATATTGATGTTAATAATATCGATTTACTGTGTTGTTTAAAATATCGTTCTGAAAAATATCGATTACTAAAATATCGTTATTAAACAATATCATTTTGGTAAATGTTGTTTTCTGTATTATAGTATATGTTTGTAAATGTTATAATAATTGTTAATAAATATGATATTTATTTTTGAAATTTTGTTTTAGGAGCGGGATGTTGGGTTTATAGGGGATAAGGGTGGGGACTCTTTTAAAAATTTATATTTTAAAATATTAAAATTAATAATAATGAAATTGTAATCTTTGTTTTAGGAGCGGGATGTTGACTTTATAGGGGATAAGGGTGGGAAGTGTTTTAAAAAAATGTAATTCAATTTTTTAATTTTTTTAATTAATATTAATGACATTGTATTATTTTATTTAGGAGTGGGATGTTGGGTTTATAGGGGTTCAGGGGGGAGAGTGTTTTAAAGCGTAACATTTCAAAAAATTAAATATTGAAATTAATATTTATGAAATTAAAAATGTATTTGTTATGAGAGGGATTTTGGGGTTATAGGGGATAGTGTGGATTGATTTTAAAAAAATGTATAAAAATTTTATAAAATTAAATTTATAATATTTAAGTAAATTATTGAAATCTATGAGTGCAATTTTGGTTTATAAGGGTATAAATGTTGTTTTAAAAAAAAATATATATAAAAAAATAAATCAAAATTTATTTTTAATAATTTTAAAATTTATTTTCATGAGTGTGATGTTTTTTTACATTTATTTTCATGAGTGTGATTTTTTTAGGGGATGAGGTGTGTATTTAAAAAAAATATATTAAATATAATCCCACATTTTTTAAAAATCTTTTATCTATATTGAGATAAATTAATTAATTTTAGGGAAACATTGTGTGTATTGAATATAATTTATGGAATTATATTAAAACATTTTTTTAAAAATTAAAAAATTGTAAAAATAAAAAATAAATATTTAAAATTCTAAATTATGATTTGTTTTTATTAATTGATAATATAGGGCCCGATTCTGATCTCGCTCGGAGGAGCTCCTGATGGCATCCGTCAGGAGCGACTCCGTCTCGTATGTGCGATTTCCGGACGACTCCTACCGCTTTACGAGCGAGCAAGTACGATGCGAGGATAGCCTCGCGCTCCGACCAACTTCACCGACGCGCACCGCGCAATGGGTCCGATTTCCGAGCGACCCAGTACGATGCACGCGTCGAGCAGCCAGATCACCTCAGAACCTCCGACATGAAAAAGCTCCGGGAAGCGGACTTTGGGGGGCCGTACTAGGCCCCCCTTCACCCGGGGCCCTCCGATTCTATCACGGGGGGTGCCCATGGGTCTCTCCGATCCAAGCATGCACAGTGTGGCGGGCACCATGGGGTGCCCGCCACAGGGTGTACGCTTTTCCCCACCCACCCCTGTTCTGCTATGGGAGTCTGTGTACGCGTCTGTACACAGGCTCCCATAGAGTTCAATGGGAGTCCGAGCGAACTGAGTCCATAAGCATACAGCTGCATCGTACTCGCTCGTTCAGACTCCCGGAGCAAGTCTCGCTCGGAAAGCCCTCTGGATCCGAGTCGTACGGAGGGCTTTCCGAGCGAGATCGGAATCGGGCCCATAGTAGTGAATATTAAAATATGACAAATTGAAAAATCTGTTGAATGTAGAGGTGTTTTGTGTTGATATGGTATATATATATTTTAGTTAATACAAATGTGTAATAATCATTTTATATTTAAAATACTGTGTATATTTATTTTTACATCAGTAATTTTTAAAAGGTTCAATGTTTTGGTTTGTTATTAATAATGTTTCAAATATTTAAATTAATAAAATTATAACTAATAAAAAAAAAATTCTAATAATTTTAATTTATGTAAATACAAACTGTGTAAAAAAAGTTGTTTACATTTTTGTTGAATTGTGAATAGGTTAATATATATTTTTTTAAATGTATTATTTTATATGTGCTTATGATATTTAATTTTTGGGTATTTTAATTTTATGTGTATGTTGTTTTGAACTTTCATTGAGTTTTATAGGTTGGATTGGGAATAGTAAATTATATATGTTTAGTGTCCAGCACCTTCCCTGATTTATTTTAAATTGGAGTGGGAATAGTTTATTATATATGTTTAGTGTCCAGCACCTTCCCTGAGTTAATATGGTTTGGGGTGGGAATAGTGAATTAAATATGTTTAGTGTCCAGCACTTAACCTGATTTCTTTTTGATTGGAGTGGGAATAGTCAATTATATATGTTTAGTGTCCAGCACCTTCCCTGAGTTAATATGGTTTGGGGTGGGAATAGTGAATTATATATGCTGGTGGGTCGATTCCGATCTCGGCCGGCAGGGCTCCGAATCGGATTCGGCTTTACCGGATCCGATTCGGACGCCCTGTTTCCGACCGAGTCGGACGTGCGTCCGGGCGAGCGAGTACGATGCGAACGTACGCAAAATCGCCGACCGACTCGTTCGCAGGAACCAACCGCTCCGACCGACTCGCACGGACACGACGCGCACCGCGCAATGGAGACGTTCCCCGGCCGGGTAAGTACGATGCGCGCCGCAAGCAGTCTGACCGACTTGCGCCGTCCGGCTCGAGAGAGCAGTCGGAGCCGCACTTTGGGGGTCCGTGTCGGACCCCCCTGTACGACTAGCCGCGCGAGTCACACACAGGGGGGACCCATGGGTCCCCCCTACCTGTGCGTGTACGGCGCGACCCGCTTTGATGCGTACCCGCTATAGGGGGCGCCCTTGTTCGCCTCGCACCCATTGAGTCAATGGGAACCCGCGTACGCGTTGTACGACCGGCTCCCATTGACTTCAATGGGAGTCCGACCGAATCGAGTCCGATAGCATGCAAACGCATCGTACTCGTTCGGTCGGACTGCTAGGGTCCGATTCGGTCGGAAACCTCTCCGGGTCCGGCTCAGTCGGAGAGATTTCCTGCCCAAATCGGAATCGGCCCCTTAGTGTCCAGCACCGTCCCTGATTTTTTTTTTTATTGGAGTGGGAATAGTACATTATATATGTTTAGTGTCCAGCACCTTCCCTGAGTTAATATACTTTGGGGTGGGAATAGTAAAATATATATGTTTAGTGTCCAGCACTTTCCCTGATTTCCTTTTGATTGGATTGGGAATAGTAAATTATATATGTTTAGTGTTCAGCACCTTCCCTGAGTTAATATGGTTTGGGGTTGGAATAGTAATTTATATATGTTTAGTGTCCAGCACCTTCCCTGCGTTAATATAGTTTGGGGTGGGAATAGTAAATTATATATGTTTAGTGTCTAGCACTTTCCCTGATTTCTTTTTGATTGGAGTGGGAATAGTAAATTATATATGTTTAGTGTCCAGCACCTTCCCTGAGTTAATATGGTTTGGGGTGGGAATAGTAAATTATATATGTTTAGTGTCCAGCACCTTCCCTGAGTTAATATGGTTTGGGATGGGAATAGTAAATTATGTATGTTTAGGGGTCGATTCTGATTCGGGCCGGAAAACGTACCGACCGACTCGGTTCGGGAATTTATTCCGACCGACACGTACCGGTGCTGCCCGATCCGCCTAGTACGATGAAATGCATGCGAATTACGACCAAGTTGTACGGAACACAAGCCGAACGACCGAACCGCATGGAAAATAGCTATCCGGCCGGAAAACCACGCGAATCGAACCGACCGACACGCACCAGGAATGAACCCGAACGAAACGTACCGGCGAACTCCGACCCGCGCAGTACGATGCAATGCGTGAAAAATCCGACCGAGTCGCACGGAGCCCAAGCTGTACGACCGACACGCATACAAAACAGCGAGCCGAAGCAACCCAATACTCCGCGACCGACGCGTACGCCGCACATGAAACACAGCAGAAACACAGCGTGAACGACTCGGAGAAGCTCGCACGAGACAACTGCAGCGTCCGACTCGGTCAGAAGAACGTCTCCTACATGCACAAAAAGTGCAAAGGGAAAAATACAAAAAAAAGGGCCAAACAAGCAATTACAAAGCCAATAAATACTGGGGGGGGGAACAGGGAACAAAGACACACCCACAACTCCACCCATATAAAGGCCACAAATCCCTACCATGATCCTTTGCAAACTCAAATGACCTGCCAGCACAGAACACCAACAGACAGCAACCACAGACACTCACAGCTCATCCATCACACAAGCCACACACCATCAGCACCCCAACAAATAGCACCCTCACATACACCCAGCAAAACCTACACTCACACACCCTCACTTGCACACCCACACACACATCAATCACCACCACCACCCATCACCATGCCCCCAAAGAAGAATCCAAAGTTCCTAGACAGTGAATTGGAAGTCCTGGTAGATGAGATCCTCAGGGTAGAGCCACAGCTGTTTGGTACATTGGTCCAACAGACACCCATGTCGCAGAAAACCAAGATGTGGGAGAGGATCGTCGACAGGGTGAACGCACAATCACCATGTCTGCGCACAAAGGAAGACATCCAGAACAGGTGGTATGATGTGCGCAGGAGGGTCAAGGACCTACTAAAGAAGGATTACGCCTTGAGCCAACACACCGGCAGTGGCCCTCCTGCCAAACCAGTATACCTCAGGCCCTGGGAGGAGAAGGTGCGGGCCATCCTACCACCAGTGAGCGTATATGGACTATCAAACATCCCAGAGCCTGGTGAGTACACAACTAATATACCCAATATCGTGTGACAATACACACACATCACTGTCAAGGGGATAGTCAAACCATGCACCGTCAGCAAAGCCACAGTAACCAAAACAGAATCATCCCAAGATGTGTATGTTAGTTAGACAAACACAGTACCTGCCATCCCATAGTGAAATGTAACTGTGTCATGACATGTACAAACCCAACAACAAATAGAGCAAGGCAGCGGCACAAATCTAACCAACAAACACTGTCAGACATTTTGCCACCACTAGAACACCACCTCACAGGGAAGCTCACTGAAAGGAAGGAATTCTGTGTATGCTGGTGAAGTCAGTGTAGTCAATAGCATGATGGGAGTTGTAGTCACAGATATTGCTCACCCTCACAATTCGCCCATCAACACCACTCTGAACCATGCTCACATCACAGGGAGTGGAAAACAACTGACAAGATGGCTAACACTGGGTACTGCTGTGGGGAGAACAAGGCCCTGCTGGGAACTGTGCACCAACAAACAGGACCACACTGTCAGCCATCTTGCCATTGCTGTCACACTCACACACAGTGAAGTCCACTCAAAAGGAAGGAAGTATGGGCATGCTGGGAAGGGGGGTGTAGGCAATAGCATGATGGGAGTGGTAGTCACAGATATTGCTCACCCTCACAATTGGCCCATCAACACCACTCTGAACCATGCTCACATCACAGGGAGTGGAAAACAACTGACAAGATGGCTGACACTGGCTACTGTTGTGGGGAGAACAAGGCCCTGCTGGGAACTGTGCACCAACAAACAACAGGACCACACTGTCAGCCATCTTGCCATTGCTGTCACACTCACACACAGTGAAGTCCACTCAAAAGGAAGGAAGTATGGGCATGCTGGGAAGGGGGGTGTAGGCAATAGTATGATGGGAGTGGTAGTCACAGATATTGCTCACCCTCACAATTGGCCCATCAACACCACTCTGAACCATGCTCACATCACCGGGAGTGGAAAACAACTGACAAGATGGCTGACACTGGCTACTGCTGTGGGGAGCACAAGGCCCTGCTGGGAACTGGGCACCAAACAACAGCAGGACACCACTGACTGACATCCTGAAAGCAAACTTGCACTCCCTGCAATGGAAGCACGTTCCATGGTGGGATATCTGGCTGGGTGGGAAGGAGGACTGACAGCTCTGACCATAGTTACCAGCAGCTTTTCTCACACACACCCTTAACACAAACTCCACACAACTCACCTGGGAGAATGCATTGCCTCACACTCTAATTAAATATCCCACAAAGAACCACAACCCTGGGTTATGCTGTGTGAAGCACAGGGACACACATGGGACTGCCTCACACTCTAATTAAATATCCCACAAAGAACCACAACCCTGGGTTATGCTGTGTGAAGCACAGGGACACACATGGGACTTTGTAGCCAAACTAACGCAAGGACAAC